>CM038349.1:33784255-35139880 GCA_021464625.1 Proterorhinus semilunaris
CGAGAGAATTAACTATTTTGATCGACAAATAAGCACAATCTTTTAATAACGGTGGTACAAGCAGCATCTCGTGTTCATACAATTTCACATTACATTATGAATTCCTGAGTTATCCAGGCACAAACACTGTCTTACCCAGGCACATGTTTATGCCTGTTTACGTACAAGTAATTGGTGAATAACAAGTTAATTTTCTTGTTTTCCATATACAGGCACACACACCTACTGCCAATACATACATTGTTAGTTGCATTTGAAGCCTCTTAAGGCTGTGAGGTAACATGTCCTCCACCTACCCCAGTACAGATGACAGATTGAGAACCTTTGTCAATGGGATACTTTGGAATACTTTTGTTCAACTAAAAACAAAGGGTTTTGTTTGTGCAGGTATGGAGCATAGAAAGCTAATGGATCAAAAACAATTCATCAACAGACAATTTTGGCAAATTGTGACCCTCTGAAAATGGATCTGCAGTGGCTTCTAGTCAGGGTTGTCAGATCTTTGTTTTTTGGGCGGCTCATATTTCTTGATCAAAATCACTATTATGAATGACAAAATCTCAAAACCAAGGCTCTGAAAAGTTTTAGGCAATTTTTCAGATACTTTTGGGCAGGTTCAGTTGCCGAAACTCTGCAAAAAGATACATAAGCACACTTCTATGGCCTTGTATGACACTTGAGACTAGACTCTTCCCACTCGATTCCAGCACTAGGCACTTTATTATAGCACTTTCTCACCTCTGTTTTCTTTGGCGCGTTAGGATTCTTTCCACTGCTGCCACAAACCCAGGTGTTTGCCAACAGGACACTTTAAGCCTGCCGCTGTTTTTCCTTTTTTCCATTTGCCGCCTGGAGACAGCCTCCCATCTCCAGAGAATGAGCATTAGCCAGTGGATTAGGGTATTAAGCGACCATCATCGACCCACTTAGAAGCAGCTGGTGGGGGCACGTCAATCTTCCTCAATAGAAGGAGCAGCTGACGGAGAAAAAGATGCCTTGTTGTCCGCATGCTAATTTGTAAACACCTCCCCTTTATCTGCTCGTCCGTGGGCTTTTCCTTGCAAATTTCACACTTCGATGGGTCCTGATCTGGAATCCAGGCAGCAAGAGTTGGCTGAGAACTATGTGAATAGCATTTTGAAGGAATTCAGTACATGAGTGTATGTATATAAAGGTGTTAATATAGAAGAAAAGAAAATGCTTTTGTGTGCAAATTTTAGCAACCATTCACGCACCCTTGTTTAGCATGACCTTTAATAAATTAGGTCCAGACAAAAAGTCTGCAGCATTAAATACATAAAATAGGTGCAAACTTATGACCAATTTTTCACCGCAATATTTCTCTGTTACTCTGAGGCCTAGAAGGTTGTGGGAGGTCTCATTTTAAAGCTCTGACTGAACTCTGTCCGGTGCAAAAAACATGTTATGTGATTTGGGCAGCTCCAACAGCTGCCCCCATGACCCGGCAACGGACAAGTGGAAATGGATGGATAAAATTTCCGCTCAGTCCATAATGAAATGTCAACCAAAGCTGCAATCATTTTTCTACATTCCATGATTCTCAGCCACTTTAACTACTGCCTAACAAGTTGGTTTCCGGCAAGTCAGAGCGCCAAAAGACCTTTGGAAACATTATACACACAAGCCATTAAAGTCATGGACAAAAAAAACCAAGGCACTATCATCACTGTGCAATTCTAAAAAAGTATAGCCTTTTAAACTGGAGTCTCATATACAAAGTAACACATGATTTAGCCCCAGCTCCACTGGCAGAGTTCATCAGCCAAAGAAATAGCTCTGAGCGCGTCACTCGAGGCTCTGTAAGAGGCGACTGTGTTATCCCTCTGCGCAGGAGTGCTTTCAGTCGCTCGGCCTGGTCAGTGAGGGGCATTCCTGAGTGGAACTCAATACCTGAGGAGGTTAAACAGCTCACCACTTACAAGGCCTTTCCGAAAAAAATTGAAGTATTGGCTCATGTACGTCTGCCAACATTAAAAGCTGAGCATGTTATGCTGTATTGTATATTTGAATAACATACCCTTTTAAACAAGTGTTTTTTTGTGTTTTAATATTGTAACAGGTACTGTGGGCCTTTAGCTATTTTACAGTGTCATTTATATTGTTGTTATTGATTTGTCAAAAACGTGTAAATGTATTGTCATGCTTGTATTTTTATTTTTTTTAAACTTTCTTTATTTTTTATTTTTACAGAAATTGTACAGTTTTCAAACAAGTCAGATTAAGTACAAGGGAGAAAAGAACACTGACACAATCTCCTTAAATCACACACATAGAACAAAACAAAACAAAGAGCACGCCAAACAGCCAGCTAACTAAGAGCATGTCCAAAACATATATATATAAAAAAGGGATATAAAGAAAGATGTGCGGTGCCCCCACTTTAACAAAACAAAACAGGTAATGTAGGAAAAAAATAAAATAAAATAAGTTAATCTGGAACAGAAGGGAAGTTCTTTTGTTTAAGCAAATTAAACAAGGGATTCCAGGCCTGAATGAATCTGTCAGAGGAGCCATGGATCGTCATACGTATTTTTTCCAGTTTGATAAAATATGAAACGTCTCTAAGCCAGTGGGTAACAGAAGGAGGTTGCGGAGATTTCCATTTTACCAAAATTACCCTTCTGGCTAGAAGGGTCATAAAAGCAAGAGAGTTGCCATGTAAGGTGGAGAGCGAAAGTGGCCCATTATATATTCCAAACAAAGCACTCAAGGGGTGAACCCCTGGGGTTCTGTTAGTGCTTAGAAAAAAATAAATGTGTCCCGAGACAAAGATAACAAAATTATTGTCCGACAATACGCGCACATTTAATCGCCACCGTGGACGTTCAGTTGACATCATGCTCAGTTGGACGTCCATTACCAGTGGTGCATGATCAGAGAGAACAATAGCATCATAACGACATGAAGTTATAGATGAAAGTAATCGATTATCAACTAGAAATAAATCAATGCGAGTAAATGTACGGTGCACGGGCGAAAAAAAAAAAATCTCTTTTAGAAGGATTAAAAAAACGCCATGAGTCAGTTACAGAGAATTCGTCCATAAAGGACCGGATCACTTTTGCCCAACGTGAAATGGCAGCTGGTTTTGCCGAGGAGCGGTCTAAATTAGGATCGAGCCAACAGTTAAAGTCTGCACCAATATCTGATAATGCGTAGACATATAGAGCGGAATAAACGCTTAAAGAAGGATTCGTCGTCGGTGTTTGGCGCGTAAATATGAACTAGTGCAATACGACGGCAATACGAAAATTGTCCCAGTGACAATAACGTACCTACCGTTAACATCAGAAATAACCTGGTCCGGAACAAAGGGAACAGATTTATGTAAAAGAAGAGCCGTGCCCCTGGCCTTACCAGAAAAGGAGGAATGAAATATCTGACCCACCCAGCTCCTCTTCAATTTTAGATGATCTACATTCCGAAGATGAGTTTCTTCTTCTGTTGCCAACTCTTCATCCGTTCTGCATCCCTTGAGCCCACGAAGGTCCCTCAATCTGTTGAAGGACTGTCCGATATGAATTCTACTTCTATCTCGCAATCTTTTTTCAGCTAATTTAGTAGAAGGACTTTTGAACTGTTTAAATTTCTTTTGAGAAGTAGAAGGCAATGGTGGAATTGGTAGCAGGTAAACATTTAGCTCATTATTGAACGATTATTGCAATTTATCAAGGGGCTTAGTAAATGACGGCCTTGGTATTTAAAAGGATTTTAGGGGAAATTATTTGAAGCTTTCCTCTATGTTTTAAATTGACCTTTTTTATGCTAATATCCCTGCTCCTCTCCTGCTTGGACGTTCAGAGTGTGCTCTCGCCTTGTCCTTTTCCATTTTAATTGCAATAACTTGGTTAAAATCATAACGTCATACATCCATAACCCGTCGGGACTCTTGCCCCACCTGACACTAAACCTGTGCTGGGTAAATAATGACCAATTGCTCCTGGGTTCAAACCTATTGGATCAAAGTCCGTAACAAATGAATCCCTTGTGTCAGTTCAGCCTATCCATGATAAAGAAATAAAACAAAAGAAGAAGCCAGACACCCATGTTGATGCTTATGTTTTAATCATCAGATAAAAACCAGAGCGACACCGGTGGGTCAGTGCAGTTCAGCGCAGTCGGGATAAACACAGAATACTGGTGTTACTCAAGGCAACCCCAAACCAAGCACGTGTCTCTGGCACAAACGTAGCCCATCATCTTGGACTGCTGGTAATCACTCCAGAACTTGGCTTTGAGGCCTGAAGATCAAAACAGGGACACACAAGTATAAACGTTTAAGTCCTAGGAAAAATCTTTACACATAGTTTGCTCTAGAAGGAGCTTTATTGAATTGAACAATAGCCATTAGCTCTGAGATTTGTAAAAGATGAACATAACTCAGGGTTAGGCAGCGTTAAACGATACCAGTTTAGGTAACACTGGTATCGAAAAAATAAAAACCGAAAAGAAATATAAAATCTTTATATTCAAGTTTGGATGCTGTCATCAAAATGAAAAAAAGAAATAAAAATGTGAAAAACAAGTTGAAAAGAAAATTGGGGTAAATTTGGGAAAAAATTAATATAAAAAAAATATAAAGAATTTGAGGGGGAAAATGTTAGTCTTCTTTACTTTTGTGTACTTCGATTTTGTTTGTTTAGTTTGAGTGCCTTTGCTTTGGTAATTTTTGGTTCTACTTTGTTAAAATTACCTTTTACACTCCTTTTTTATTAAATTATAACTTTATTTAACCTCTTCACATATTGGTTTTGTGTTACTTCGCTTTACCTGAGCAGCGCTGGGTTGTAACAGAAGAAACCTGAGAAAATTGGTTAACAAAATTTGGAAAGTGTTTTTTTTTTTTTTTTCGCCCTTGGTCGTTTCACCTCAAACAAATGATACAAATGCAAAAGAAATTAAATGGAAGAAAAAGGAATACATTAACTTAATTAATCTGTTTTATTGATATGACAAATAATTTAGCATAGGTATTGAAAAAGTATTGGTATCGAAAAACATGTATAACAGTGCCGAGCCTCTGGGCAGAGAGATGGCTGAGTCCAACTGGAAATCAAGTGTGTGCATATGTTTGAAAGGGTATTTGTGACTGGTTACCGAAAGCGCTGATCAAGAGGCCGTCCTCGTTCTTGCCAAGGTCGTTCGGCTCCCCCGTCAGCCAGTTTGTGTAGTGCCAAAGAGATCCATCGCTCCACTTCCACCGTCCCTCCTGTTTACATTTCCACACGTAACATTTCAACTCTCCACAACTCGGCTTTAAGCGTATGCTGTTACCTTAACTGCGTCAGTTCCGCCGAGCCAGGCAGGCCCATCGATCAGACCATGGACGAAGTCGTTCTCCTCAGTGCTGTGGATGGAGGCCAGTTTCCCACCGTGATATTTGCAGCTTTTCTGTGAGTGTGGGAGGGGTTAAGGTCGGTTTTAGGATGTGCTCTTTCTGTTTAAAACAACACCAAATAATCACCTGAGTTAAGTCTCTGAGCCTTAAAGGGACACGTTGGTCATTTTTATACTCACTACTGCCACCTCAGGTCTTGCGCGTAACGGCAGTCTCTATATTAAGCTCGTGCAAGACGGCACTTTAAAATCCTGCACTGTCACTCAAAAAGGTGTTACTTTGGGTCTAGAGGCAGTTGTGGTGAACAGGTCTGGGCTCATTCTACACATTAGGACATGGCTGGAGCATGTGGGGGGAGGAAAATACATCATTGTAACATGTTTAAACTCCGTATAGTCCCTTTAAATCAGTACCAAGTAACTCATGCCCCTAGAGGCCATAAGCGCCACTGCAGGTGTCGTAGCATGTTGTGTTTTTTACTCATTAATTGTCCGTGAGAGTAAATACTACGCTGACAGAAAAGACAAAGGGACAGAGGGAAATTGTACATCCAATTACACAATGGAGATCATTTTTTTCACTCAAACTTGGCTGTAAATACTGTGTAAATAAGTGGCGCTAGCCCGCAGTTAGCTTTGCCCGTTAGCCTGTTAGCTTCTTCTTCGTGTAAAGACCCAGCGGCTGTATGAGTGGTCAGCATGGCCCCTTTACTTTCAATCACAGTGGTCTCTATGACGCTTCAGGATCAATCGTTTTGGAGGTTTTCTGGTCAGCAGTGAAAACCTTCCAAATAACTGATCCTGGAGACAATTCTAGTTCCACAAATTCCCGATGAATGAGCAACACAGTCAAATAGTAAAAATGAACAACCTTTGCATCGTTAAATGTTTTTCTTAATTGTGAGTAAAAGTGATTTTTGATTTGAAACGGTTCACTTCAGATCTGGGGACATGTAATGTTTATGGAATACTTAGATAAACGGCTGAAAAACTGAATCTGAATATTCCACCTTTTACTATTAATAGGAGTAGTGGTAATTGTTCTAGTTAGTTCCGTACCTCTGCCATTGTCCAGGTTTCCTCAGTGTTAAAAAACTTGAAACAGCGGTCTCCAAACAGACTCCAGCCATCAGGACAGTCTTTCCCCAGAAAAAAAATTAAATCAATAGAGTCAATGCGAGATATGCTGTCGCTGTATTAAAGTGTATGTAGTCAAACTCACATTGATCCTCATAATCATGTCTCGCCGCCTGTGAGTGTGGAACAAAGAACAGAGTTATTAAAGCATGATCAAAAAGACATTAGTTTAAAGATAAATGAGGTGAACGTACAGCTTCAGTCGTCAGCAGAGCGCCGGCCAAACAGAAGAAGACGATCAGTGGTCCGTTAGCCGCCATCTGAAATCATCAAATACAACTGATAAGAGGCTCTCTGTGTAAAAGCCGGAGCGATGAGGAGCAGACTTACCTTCACTTCCAAGTCAGGAGAGTGCAGGACTGAAGCTGATGAGCTGTTTTTATAGAGCAGTCAGGGGGACGAGATTAACAAGTAAAACAAGTAAAACGAAAAAAAAATAAAAAACAAGTAGTAAATCAAGTCTCACTGGTAAAGATTCTCTGAGCACATTCTTACGTAATTACCAGCCCTACATTCAACATAATGGCCCCAGTCATCTCAAGGCAATACTGGGATTTTGTAGTAAATAAATCAATGGTAAATGGTCATATTTATATAATGTCTTTCTACCTGCTTTAGGCCCTCAAAGCGCTTTACATCAAGGAACCTGTGGCCCATTCACTCATTCATACACCAGTGTGCGCAGACATTTAGTGTTACATGTACAGTCCCGACCACAAGTTTAAGACCAGCTGGAAAAAGGGGGAAATAAATCACATTGTTCATGGTTGGATCTTACCAAGGTTCTAAGTACTTCAATATACAACCAGAATGTAAAAAATAAATAAATAAAAGATTAAGATTTGATTGAAAACAACAAATAAACGTTCATAGTCTGCAGCCGATCAAAGGTTTAGGACCACATGTCTTTAAAAGGCCAAATCTGTGCAAAATGTGCATTCACTGTCATTTCCTGTCAGGTATTTAAAAAAAAAGTAAAGTAAAAAAAACGTTCTTGTTCAGAACTTGGTCGGGTTGTTGCTGTTCCTGCTGAGGTGGGACACAGTCAAACAGTTAGAATGGCCTTTATTTGGGTCGAGGATCATCAATGTCTGACAGCCAATCAGACCCTCCATTGACTGGGGACAACAGAAGGACATTAGCCTATGGCTAAAATCTGATATATTTACATATTTGATATGTTCATTCATATATACTGTCCCTATTTTAATAGATACATAAATAAAGGTATTTGTGGTTTACTGCCAGTAAGTCACTAACAGGTTCTTCTGGTGGAGATTCTCTTGCAAAGTACATCTTCATGCACATCAGTATTAACAGTAGCATTTTTTTTTTCTGGCGACAAAAACGTGGCAAAAAAGCGACATGAAAAGAGTTGAAAACACGACAAAAACGCTTCAAAAATGAGACAAAACTGCGCCAACAAAAACGTTACATTCAGTTTTCTTTCAAAGGAGGCGTTCAATTGTTGCTTTGGAAATGCTCCAGCCTCAAATGTTAACTAACTGAACACGTTATGGTAACAAGCTGGTCGGCACAAACAGGACAAACAGGAGGCGCTGCACCGTTTCAGCCTGTTTTTGTTTTTTTTACGGGTAATCCGGTTTCCCTGATTGGACCACATTGGCAGCGGCTCAGGACTAACGCAACACCTCATCTACGCAATTTCATTGTACAATTGCACAATGACAAATAAAGGACTTACATTTATATCAGACAAAAACCAAATAGTCCATGGGCCAAACCCCAAAAGTAAAGGATGTGTGAGCTGCCCCTCAATCAAACAATATACAAGTCTAGTGTCACCTCACCATGATTACCGTCCTGTGCTCATTGTGTAAGTATGTACACACAAATATAACCTTTATTTAACCAGATATAACTCCTGAAGACTATGATCTAATTTGCATAGTTGACCCGGACAAGAGTTCAGTAGAAAATTTCAAATCACAACTAAAACTAGGAGATCAGGTCATATTTACACCATGTAGGTTCAGACATCATAACACTGTTCACCAGAGTCTCACGGTTTGTCTTTTAAAATCCAATAAAAGCTGCACTGCGGTCGCCCACTGCTCCTCAGGATGGGCCAAATGCAAAGAACATATTTCCCTATGGAGACTTTCAAATAGGGGTGGGATATGACAAAAATAGAACATCACGATTTTTGAATGAGAAAATCTCGATTTTATCAGTTTTTTTTTTTATAGTAACTAAAATAAATTACACACTGAAGAACAAGACTGAATATACTAATTTATTCAACTTTGTGATAATCAACAAAGCAAAAATAGACTTAGAACTTAGACTAGACTTACAACTACAGCAAACTAACTCTATACATAAAAAAACACACAATAAAACTCGGTTTTACGTGAAATCAATACCGGATCATAACCGGAGCAGAGGAGTGTGTGTCTGTATGGATTTTGTGATACATTTTTAGTCTCTGCGCTTAAACCGTGGACATTTAGAGCAAAGGAGACGACATGAGGAGGTTTGTGTTCGCGGCTCCATCATTTGGACACTTCTGCCTCGGGGATGAAGTCAGACGTGTCCAGACTGAGATGGTTTGGAAATGTAAAGCGGAGGTTTGCGGATATAGAGGAAGTGTGTTGGTTTGGGAGCAGAGCAGGGTTAGTTATAGTCCACAGATTTCTTTTAGATTAGATTATTAGATTATTTATTTGAAAAGGGACAGTGCACATTAATCAACATTTTACAATGTAAATATGCCCGAGTTAGCAGAAAAAGCTAATTTTCGTCGGCAGACCCTTTGGCAAATGTCAAAGCCAGCCTAAGGACAGAAATAAAATCATACACCAATTTACAAGACAATATAGTTACGAAAATACATAGTACATAAAAAGCTACGAAAATACATAGTACATAAAATGAGCCACGTATATATTTTCAGTATAACTAGTGCTCACAAGTCTGTGTCTCCACAAGCCACTTTTTGGCATTCTTTTTAAATGAATAGAATGAGGAAGACTCACGAATTGATTCAGTGTTCCACTGATGGGAGGCTTTATAAGAAAAAACGTTCTGCCCAAAAACAGTTTTTCTGAGGGGGAGGATGCAGTCTTCCCTCACTGCCCCTCGAGTTACTCTGGCTGCACTTGATCTGAAGTTTACACTCGCTCAGTGAGGGGGGAGCAGAGCCAGTTTTAATTCTATACATTAAGCAGATGTTTTTGAATTTTATAAGATTATCCCAATTTAGTAGCTTATATTTCTGTAAAATCTGACAGTGGTGATATCTATAGGGTTTTTTATCCAATGTTTTGAGCGCTTGTTTATATAATGATTTCATGGGATTGATCGTTGTGGCATGTGTGTTTGACCAACTTAAGATACAGTATGTGATATGTGAAAGGATCATGGAAAAAAAGTATATTTTGGCAGCTTGAATTGACAAACAGTCTCTAATGAACCGAAAATTTGATAAACAGAATTTAATCTTATTGCTAGTATATTGGATGTGTGTTTTGAAGCTGAGGTTTGAATCAATGTATAATCCTAGGTATTTAAATTCTGTAACGACTTGTATTTTTTGCCCTGCTATTGAAATATCTGGAATAATGTTTATGGTATTTTTTGTGTTTTTTGAAAAGAACATACAAACAGTTTTGGATATATTCAGTTGAAGGCAAGATTTTTCGAGCCAAGATGTGACCGACGCCATGGCCTCTGTTAGCTTTGTAGTAACCTCCTCTGCTGTTTTGCCATGTGCAAAGATGACTGTATCGTCTGCATACATAAGGGTGTTACAGGTCTTGGATACTGATGGTAAATCATTAATGTACATGCTAAACAGAATTGGGCCAATTATTGAACCTTGTGGCACTCCAATAGACAATTGTAATGGATGGGAATTATGATTGTTGATTTGTACGACTTGTGTGCGAGCTGAAAGGTATGATTTAATAAGATTGATATATTTTGTGGAAAAGTTAAAATTCTGGAGTTTCTGTAATAGAATTGAATGGTTAACTGTATCAAATGCTTTCCGCAGATCAAGAAAAACTGCCCCCACTATTCCCCCTTTGTCTAATGAGGACTTGACTTTTTCCAGAAAGTAACAAGTTGCTGTATCAGTGGAATGATTGGACCTGAATCCAAATTGCATTGGATGCAAAGAAGAGGAGCTGTTACTAAGATGATCAACTATTTGTTCAACAACCAGCTTTTCATAAACTTTGGACATGATAGGTAAAATACTAATTGGCCTGTAATTAGAGGTCAATTGAGCATTACCACTTTTAAGTATTGGAATTACACGTGCAAGTTTCCATGATTCAGGGAAAACCCCTTCACTGATTGACATATTGATAATGTGCGTTAACGGATTGATAACTGATTGACTTATTTGTTTTAGCATATACGTGTCCAGGCCATATGCATCCTTAGCTCTTGATGTCTTTAAGAGCGCTATTGCTTTTGCCACTTCAGATGTGGATACAGGGCTTGGGTATAGCGGAGGCTCATTTGATACAATTATACAGCAGGGAGGTACGTTTTGGCTTTGTAGAGGAAAACTTTTAGCTATCGTCATCACCGAGTCAACAAAGTAGTCATTGAGAATCCGAGCCACATCCAATGGATTCTGTGATAGTCTACCATTATTATTTAGCTGTAATGTTTTATGAGAGGAGGTGGCTTTAGCAGTTAGTTTATTGATCTGTGGCCATATGGCTTTAGAGTTACCATGACAATTATTAATAATAGTTATGAAAAAGTCTGCCTTTGCTTTTCTCAATTGTCTTGTCACCTTATTCCGGAGCATAGTGAATTTTTGTCGGTCACAAATTAATTTTGACTTATTAGCTACTTTAAGAGCATTGTCTCTTGCTTTCATTAATTGTTTTATAATCTCATTGACCCATGGGAAAGAAGACTTTTTACTTTTATATTTAACCTTTATTGTGAACTCATTTATTTTTGACCGTAAGCACTCTGTAAATTTCTGACAGGAAATTTCAAGTTTATTATCTGATAGCAAAGTGCCCCAGTTTATGTTTCTTATTGCAGAGTTGAACTCTTCTTGTTTATTCTTCGGGATACCTATGAATTCCCTTTTTCCAGAATATGCAGAGAAACGTTGTCTAGTTAGCTTTCTTGATATTAGCACCATATTATGATCCGATAGTCCAGTTAGCATGTTATATGTTTTTACAATCCTTTCAGGGTGATTGGAGAAGATCAAATCAATTTGAGTGCTAGAATTGTTTGTGATCCGTGTTGGACCCATCACCATCTGGACTAAGTTGAAGCCATTCATAATTTGCAACATTTTTTTCCTTGTTTTATGGTCCATCCAGTTCAGGTTAAAATCCCCCATCACAATAACCTCCTTTTTAAAATCACACTGCTTTAAAATGTCCTTGAACTTATCATAAAAATTAACACTAGCAGATGGTGGTCGGTATACAACAATTATTGTCAGGGACATCTGAGGAGAGAGAGTCATGTTTAACCCTAGGCATTCTAAGTCATTTGAGTTTTGCCATTGAATCTCATTGCATTGAATATTGTCTCTCACATACATTATCACGCCGCCCCCCTTGGTGTCAGCTCTGTCTTTTCGGTAGGTAATATAACCCGGAACTGAGACCGCCGCAGTAGGAGAGTTTTTATTTAGCCAAGTTTCGGATAAGCAAAAATAATCCAGGTTCGACTCTGATATCATGTGGTTTATTTGTTCGCTTTTTGATTTTAAACTGCGAATATTTAGATGTCCGCCTAGTAAACCTTTTGGTTTGGCCTTCGGATCCCAGATTATCCGTGCATTGTTTACAGTGTGCACTATTTTCCATTTCCTGTTCAGCCGTATCGCTTTATTCACCATTACGCGTTTGGTAGCGTTAGCGTTGCATGTGTCAGTGCTCACCGAAGCACCTTCGTCGAGTTGGGAAGAGAAGAGCAAATTCTCCGCCATGCCGTCCGGGTCCATGGTAGCAGACATGCCAGCATCGCCGCTCTCCGAAAAACCCCGAAGACCATCCGGACCTCCAGGAGCCGTGCACCGCCGATCTCCAGCACCCAGCTCGGCTACGGCATCGGAACAGGCACCACCGGCGGCGACGAACAGACTCCCCGCGCACACGGACGGCCCCTCCACCACCGAGCCACGCAAACGCCCTACGCAGGATCCACTCCGCCAGGACCACCGCCGCTCCACGCTGGGCTCCACCGACACCACCGCTGCGCCGCCCCCGGTGCCCCCGCCAGAGACGAGCCACAGGTAGGCAGCTTGTGTGGAGATACGACATCATCTGTTGACATGCCGAATGGACCAGGACATTGGTGAATGTCCCCCGACATAAGTAGGCAGAGGCATATGATCATGGCATTGTTGTTTGATCGTGTTTTACACCGTGTTTCTTTGCGTTTCCTTCTTTGATAGTTTCGATAGGAAACTGTCAGACCGATGGCCAGCGTATGTTCACCATAGCTGATAACACCATTGATCTTGCTCCGCTGATTGTGCAAGTGTGCTTCGCTGTTGAAGTAATTTAGGCTTTTGTCAGTACATTCGTGATGTTTAGAGTTGTTTATCGACAGCTTGTACTTCAGAATGAGTGAGTAAAATAGCAGAGCGACTAACACCCCCGAGCTGCCTGCCGCCATCTTCCACACCACACACCACACACCTTTCACAGAACGCTTTCATTCATCTCTCCGCCTCACCATGTCTTTGCTCCAGAAGTGGCTCTTTTGATGGAGCAGCAAAGAGGAGGAGCCGCAACCTTACAGCAGGAGGTTCATTATGTCTCGGGTGTGGCCATACAAATATAGTACAGATATAACAATTCCAAAAAACATTGGCCTTTGTCAAAATGTAGATCTCCACATGATAAAACAGGAATAACGACCAGTAACAATAAAATAACAGTAATGTATGCAAACTTCAAAATAAACAATTTAAGGATCCACCATATGAAAACATTCAGGAAGACGACAACATTTCCAGTATAAATATTTCTAGACAAGCTCCTAAAACAGAGGGAAGCGATTTGGATTCACACGCTGTAGTTTGTCAGTATAAAAATGTCTGTAAACTTGAAACCCTGAACACAGCAAACGGGTAATGCAGTTACTGCAGTTAATGCAACCTAATCCACCATGTGCAAACATCTAAGGCAACGATATTTACACACATAAAACAGACAATCATTCTTTTACATTTCTGAAGCGTGTGAATCCAAAAGGCTTGTTTTAGGAGCTGGGGAAGAAATATTAGTACTAGACATATTGATTTGATGGTGAATCAGGTTCTTCAACTTTTTTATTGACACTGGTCGATGTTATTCCTGTGATGTTTTATTATATGGGGATCTACCATTTGATAAAGCCAGCCAATGAATTATTATTTTATTTGTTCATGTATTTAGACACAGTAAACACACCGCTCTTTCCTCGACTCCCTGTCACAGTGAAGCCAAGCGCTACATACGCTTCGTCATATTTCCTCGTCTTAGCTAAATATTTTTCCACGGTGTCTCTTGAGGGTTTGTTTACTGCGCTTCATATCTCCTGCTTAGTTCTGTGTGCTCGGTGTAAAAACCCTGCCACCGACTATAGTGGTGTTCTAGTTCCTTCAAAACAAAAGCATGTTCCCCACCCCCGGCATTGCCCATTATTTGAGACTGGTGTAGCCTATAACCTGGCACCCCTGGGTTTTAGCCACACCCATGGCTACAGCTGGCTGAGAACACCTGCCTCATCATTTGCCTGTCGGGTCGAAACGGTGTAATTTATGGAATAAATTGTAATTGATTTTTTATTGTTGGTAATGAATGAAGAAACATAACGACTTAGTCTCCCAGGAGAGTAACTAATAACTAGTTCCTTTAAAAAGAAACCGAGGATGCAGAGGATTGACGGCCTGTCCTGGTCTCCGCGTGGCTCCTGATGTTAATGCCTTGTTTCCGTGTCTATTACGAAGCCTGACCTCCGTCGCGCCGAGCTGACGATAAAACAGCCGGACTCGCCTCCGTAATGACTTTAATCTCAATCAGAAGATGAATCAAGTACCTTCATTGAAGATGGACAACTCCTGTACGACTGAGAACTTACACAGACATATCGGGATTTACTTTTTTAAAACGATGCAGGTCGAATGAAACAAAGAAGACTCGATTGTGCTTCCTCTGATTCGCCAAGAACACAACACCTACTGTCTGGTATTGTAGGAACATCAAGCTCATGAGAGTAAACATTCACCGATAACACTCCTAAGAGAGAATGAATGATCGTGGTTTATAATCATTGATCCTTTCCCCGGTGTCAGAATTTGACCCCACAATGAGCCACAGGGGACAGTATCTTTCAGGTTCCTCATGGAGGAAAGGCCACATTGTGGGCCAATACAACGTGTATTTGATTAATGTTAAAGTGAGTCCCCTTTTACATTATATTATATCAATGCAAATAACATGCTACGTTTTGAAAAGCACTAACAATGACAAAAATAAATACATTTGTAAACAAAATTGACAAAAAAAAAATGCTAGGGTTAATACTGATGTGTATGAAGATGTACTCCGTAGAGAATCTCCACCAGAAGAACCTGTTTGAGACTTACTGGCAGTAAAAGTGTGGTCGGGACTGTACGTGTAACACTAAATGCCTGCGCACACTGGTGTATGAATGAGGAGTGAATGGGCCACAGGTTCCTTGATGTAAAGCGCTTTGAGGGCCTAAAGCAGGAGGAAAGACATTATATAAATATGACCATTTACCATTGATTTATTTACTACAAAATCCCAGTATGGCTCTGAGATGACTGGGGCCATTATGTTGAATGTAGGGCTGGTAATTACGTAAGAATGTGCTCAGAGAATCTTTACCAGTGAGACTTGATTTACTGTTTGTTTGTTTTTTTTCCGTTTTACTTGTTTTACTTGTTAATCTCGTCCCCCTGACTGCTCTATAAAAACAGCTCATCAGCTTCAGTCCTGCACTCTCCTGACTTAGAAGTGAAGGTACAGTGCCTTGCGAACGTATTCGGCCCCCTTGAACTTTTCGACCTTTTGCCACATTTCAGGCTTCAAACATATAAAACTGTAATTTTTTGTGAAGAACCAACAAGTGGGACACAATCATGAAGTGAAACGAAATGTATTGGATATTTCAAACATTTTTAACAAATAAACAACAAATTGGGCGTGCAAAATTATTCAGCCCCTTTACTTTCAGTGCAGCAAACTCTCTCCAGAAGTTCAGTGAGGATCTCTGAATGATCCAATGTTGACCTAAATGACTAATGATGATAAAGAGAATCCACTTGTGTGTAAACAAGTCTCCGTATAAATGCACCTGCTCTGTGATAGTCTCAGAGGTCAGTTTAAAGCGCAGAGAGCATCATGAAGAACAAGGAACACACCAGGCAGGTCCGAGATACTGTTGTGGAGAAGTTTAAAGCCGGATTTGGATTAAAAAAGATTAGAAAGGGACTATATGGAGTTTACCTGACTGAGCAGTGTGCTGGATCAAAAAAGGTAACAAATGCAAGAAGAATAAAAACCCCGCACAACTGCGTTTTAGCTCCCAAGAATTGGGAGAATTTCATCATGTCTGATGAAGGACTTGTAGTCTGAAACGTTACGGCGTGGTGTGAGTACACATTAAAAACTGTTCTTGGGAGCTAAAATGCAGTTGGGCGGGTTTTTTATTCTTCTTACTATACATTACTAACATTGTAACAGTTTAAACATGTTACAATGATGTATTTTCCTCCCCCTACATGTTCCATCCATCCATCCATTTTCTCCCACTTGTCCGTTGCCGGGTCTTGGGGGCAGCTGTTGGAGCTGCCCAAATCACATAGTACCTGTCCCCTATGGCTCCTCCTGCAGGTGGTGGGTCCACGGGAGGACGGCCTCATGGTTCCAAACGGGCCTGTTGGTCTCTCATAGGGGCCCATTCACACTCTCATTCACACACCAGTGTACGCAGACACTGGAGGCAAGGAGGGTGAAGTGTCTTGCCCAAGGACACAACGACAATGTGCACCTTCAGGAGGCGGGATTCGAACCCCCGACCTTCCGATCATGAGACGACCCGCTCTACCATCTGCGCCACCGTCGCCCCCGACGTGCATGTTCCAGCCATGTCCTAATGTGTAGAATGAGCCCAGACCTGTTCACCACAACTGCCTCTAAAATCCTGCACTGTCACTCAAAAAGGTGTTACTTTGGGTCTAAAGTGTCGCCTTGCTCGAGCTTAATATAGAGACTGCAGTTACGCGCAAGACCTGAGGTGGCAGTAGTGAGTATAAAAATGACCAACGTGTCCCTTTAAGGCTCAGAGACTTAGCTCAGGTGATTATTTGGTGTTGTTTTAAACAGAAAGAGCACATCCTAAAACCGACCTTAACCCCTCCCACACTCACAGAAAAGCTGCAAATATCACGGTGGGAAACTGGCCTCCATCCACAGCACTGAGGAGAACGACTTCGTCCATGGTCTGATCGATGGGCCCGCCTGGCTCGGCGGAACTGACGCAGTTAAGGTAACAGCATACGCTTAAAGCCGAGTTGTGGAGAGTTGAAATGTTACGTGTGGAAATGTAAACAGGAGGGACGGTGGAAGTGGAGCGATGGATCTCTTTGGCACTACACAAACTGGCTGACGAACAACCTCGCGTGCTGGTTGTTCTTGCTGTTCCAAAGCAGCGCTCTGGGCGTAATGGCGGATCTAGGTATGAGAATCACTCTCAGCGCGTCCATGATGTGTCAATCATCATCTTGCCCGCATTTTATTGGTTGAGGCCAATGGCGAGGGGGCTCTTGAGTAGTTGCTGAGATCAGGAAAGGAGGGACTTAAAAAAATAAATAAATATTTGTACTTACTTTATATCAAAATGTAAGGCCATGAGGTAAATTTTGAACATACATATTTGTAATACATTTAGACATCCAGACTATCACTTAACTATTTGTAAAGTAAACTGTCACTCCTGTAGAATTATTTCGACCCTGACCTCCATCAGAAATGTAATCCTATTAAAAATACTGTCCAATTGGGGGACCTTTCACACTTTATTATTTTGATGATGATTTAAGGCATTTCTCAAGGACTAGGTGCCATGTTTGACAATGTTGTTATTCCTGGTGGCCCCAGAACATCAACCATCCTGTATGACACCGGACAATTGTAGACTTTTACAGCCCCTATCTCCCGCTTGCAAATGCTTCCCGGATAGAATTGCAACCAAGTGGCCATGCCCTGAATCAAGGATGCGTCGATGAGGTCAGCGCAATTGGAAAAGGGAGGCCGTGCTTTGAGGATGTACCGAGGTCGCGAAGAAGAGGTGACGTGTATCCGGGGGCGACCAAAGTCAAGCATGGCCCTTCCAACAAGCCTCTCATCCCCATATTAAATCCCATTTGTCCTTACTTTGCACAATTCTATTTGTTGGGCCGGAGACAGCACACAAGGCTATTTTTACGCCCACTCATCCGTGGATCTATTGGAAAATATGAACGGTGACCCATGATGGCGGTGCCAAAGACCTCCGGAGGTGATCATGGGACACAGGCACCTTGAGGAAGAGCGCAAAGTCATTGTTTATGCAGCGGTAGCTCATTGGTCCCACTGGAGTTTTGAACACACAGAGGTACAAGAATAAATACTGTTAGCTTTCCAAGGACATACTATGAATTGCAATAACTCTCAAATAGTTAAAAATGTCATTAAAAAAAAGCCCAAAGTATTGCAGCATCTAAATGTCAATAGCTGACAACAACACATAGTGCCGTTTTCTTAGTTTACAGCTAAAAGTGTTTAGCTCCCTAACGGTGGTGGGCTTTTCTGCTTTGAGTTTTTACAGTGATTACAAAGCATTTGTGTCAATTTTATGAACTCTCAGGCTAGCTTTGGAGCATTCCTATGACAAATGATCCCCAAAACTGACCCTGCAAGTTGTGAAATATCTAAACTCCTACTTGTGAAGAATCAAATTACAAAATGTGTAATATTCTAATGTTAGTAAAGTTAGGTATGAAAGTTAGGTTAGGTACAGCCAACATATTCATCTAGTGGCTTCCTCTTTCATTGTTTGTAATAAAAAAAAAAACAAGTACAGGGCCTTTAAAGGAATAGGTCACCGTCTTGACATTCTGAGATATGTTCTTACCTTAGCTTAGACGAGTTGATGCTCATTCACGCAAATGTTGTTAGCGTTTAGCTTCTCCCAGCAAAGGTATAGGCCCAAACTGGGGTGAACTTAGAAGCTACCAAGCTGTTCCACGTTTTCCCTCTTTAAATATAGTTATGTGAGTAGTTACGCGATCCCAGTCTAGTCACACAAAAACAAACAAGTCGATTTTCTAAGCGGATAAAAAGGGGAACTATATATGTAAGGCGTAATATCTTAGGAGCACTTTGACGTCCGCGCAGTGTTATCTCACTTTACTGCGCGGACGTCGAAGTACTCCTAAGGTATTGGGCTTTACTCAAATCTAAAAGCAACAAAAACGAGATGTAAATGTGACAAAAACTAGACAAATAACAAGACAAAACTGTGACGCAAACGCAACAGTGAAAAAGTGACAAAAAATGTGGCAAAAACTAGACAAAAAAAAGGGATGAATATGCAACAAAAATGTGACGCAAACACAACAACACAATGAAAAAGGGACAAAAACGCAACAAAAGAGCGTCAACAACGTGACTAAACAAGTGAGGAAAAAGTCACAAAAAAAGAAAATGCAACAAAAATGTGATAAAAAAGTTTAAAAGAAAGTGACGTCAACAACGCAAGGAAAAAGAACCAACTAAATCAATAATAGTTTGGCTAACAGGAACTAGTTAGCATCAACTTGAGTTATTTAACTTTAGCAACCAACATGAATACTACCGGAAATGGAGCGACAAGGAGCAGCAACCACAACCGGGAGACTGGGCGTACAGGAGGTCAAAGGTCAAATAATAAAGCGGAAGTACTATTTATCAGGTGACAGCCCGGCGCGCCCAGCCAATCACCATCAAAACTACAAGTGGCAGTGCCCGCCTGCAGGCATACTGCCATATATAGGCTGTAAGCTCCAGTCAAAAAGCGTTTAGATTTGGGTAAAGTCGAACTGGAGAAAATGCGCTCGGTAAGAGGTTAAACATATGGTATGATTTAAGGCCCTCTTTGCCATGAGCTGGTCCACACTCGTCAGTTGTATAAGCACTTGCATTAGACGTCAATCTTTGTAACATGCATGTATGCTTTTAAATATGGCTATTCATTGCTTGCAGACATAGTGCTATGTTTAAATGTAATGCAAAGCCAAGTTTGGCTAGTTTAAAATATGTACTATTTATGGTATCTGCAATTCATTCCTTAAGCACAGACACAGAAGGAATTGGCTACACTGCTTGAAGGGGAAATGTACACGAATTAAGATGACCTGAATTCAGAAAAGCTTGTTTTCTTTAGTTAAGAGGTTTCTGTTTCCACATCCCCGCTAAGGTCTGTTGCAGGTTAGAGAAGAGAATCCAACTACAGTAAATTCCTGACTATTGAGCACACCTGAATATAAGCCACACAAACAAAATGTATAAAGATATACAGTGGGTTGCATTAGTATCGGCCCCGCTTTAACTTTTCAACATGTTGCCACAATATGGACCATAAACATAAATATATTTTACTGAAATAGTATGTGAAAGACACACACACTAAGTGACACACAATCGTGACACAATCAAAAACTGAAAAGTGGGATGTGCATAAGTACCGGCCCCATTTCCTTTTAGTGCAACCAATTGCCTTCAGAAGTTTCCTGATTATTCCTGAATAATCTTGTTGTCCCAATGACTAAATAGAGTCTGCCTGTGTGTAATCTAATGTTTTTACTCATGTTCCTTTCTTGCTGTTGGTAATTCTTGTTTTGTCCCTCGGAGCATCGTCCTCTCCATGCTAATACTGTACTGTCCACATAGATTTCATTAGCGATAGAGAATGACCTTTGCATACTGCTAGAGGTATGGGTACATGTGTAAGCTCATCCAGGTCCCAAAGGCCTGTGGCATCTTCATCTCCTACAGTGTCACTTGGAATCAGCCCCTCTTGTGATCCGCCGCCTGTGAGTGACAGTTTGGAGACAGCGCAGAGACAGTTACTAAGAAGATGAAGTGACAGGAACATTCACTTTTCATGCTCTGGAATCCAGCAACGAACAACCGTGTGTTTTTACAACTGAAGATCAATATCAATGGTTGCGCGCAGGTCCAACTTCTATCAGTAGCGTTTTCAACGTTATTTTGCAAACCCGGGTTAAAAAGTGAATGTGTGAAGAACCAACTTAAAGGCTTTCTTGGCCAGCAAAGTGGCTACAAAACAGTATTCCATTAATCGCAAACAAGAGCTTTTGACATTCATTTCATGCTGGCTTTCAAAGTGTATCTCAACACTTAGCTCTGCCCAGACCTGGCATACACAGTGCAGTACCTCTTTTCCACTGGCAGTTCCAGCCCAGCCCAGTGTCAGGTCTACCTGTGTGGTCCAGGGTTTCCACTGGCCGGACCAGGGTCAACAAGTGTCAACCAGGTATACGTTTTTGGTCCGTGCTCAACCCTGGGCCCTCAGCGTGCTGAACTTATACTAAAGTGATTGAATGTTTTAAATATTTTTAAATGTAAAGCACTTTAGGATGTACTTCTGTATGTAAAGCGGTTTATATATCAAGTTTGATTGATTGATATATAGCGTGGTGTCCTGTCCACTGGTCAGCTTCCCCACCTACAGCTTCATCAGAGAAATAAAAAATGCTCTGGTCAAATATTCCACCAAATCATGTCCTTTGGTTCATCGCCAGAGAAAGATGCTGTTTTAACGCACAGTGAGGTCATTAGCACACAGTGAGGTCATTAGCACACAGTGAGGTCATGAGCACACAGTGAGGTCATTAGCACACAGTGAGGTCATGAGCACACAGTGAGGTCTGCTGCTCTGCTGTGCAATGTATGCAAATTAGCCATGTGGCGTTAAGTTTCCTCTAAATGGAAGCAAAAAAAAACAACCAATTTACTGGTTTCGGATAAACCCGTAGTACTCATTCTGCTGGCGTTCTGGACAACGGGCTCACTCCGTTCTGCAGGCGTGACAACACGCGGCGAGTAGGCAACTTTGCACTTGACTATACAGTACAGGGTACATCCGAAACCAGTAAATTGGTACGAGGTCGAGAGGTACATCAGCATACGTAACACATTTCAGTTTACCATTCAGCCATGACCAGCAGCACACACACAGTCGGTTTGAGACCAAGAATGCAAATTAAACCTGTTTACACTAAAATGGCAAAGAATCACACCGTTTATGAGCAGAAAAAGGTTGGTTTCGCGTTTTTCACATGCAAATACATCAGCAGACCTACTTATACAAATAAAATATATCTTACTTGTTTCCCGGTGTAAGTCATGACGGTCTTGTCTACCCGATATAGACACAGTACGTACCTTGACTACTGTACATCTTTGGCATGCCTTCTTCCATTAATTCTCTTCCCGCTCAGCCCGTACTGTAGCTGCAGAAAAACGGCGCAGGGTTAATTTGATATGCCACATGTGAACCGGGACTCCATGTCTACGCGGCCACTCACGACACTGTCAACATCACTGGAAGTACCACTGGGAACGAACTCTCATCCACGACTCCATGCACTGAATATGTCACTACCAATTAGCTCAGCTGCACACAGGTTCTTATGGGAAAAACACAGGTATGTCGGTGCTTGAGATGCATATCCTCCAGAGGCACACGGGGGGTGAGAGGGTAAACCAGGGGTGGTTTACACAAACAAAAAGAAAAAAAGTTTTAATGTTGCTCTTTACTTGTCTGGCCAGAAGAACCGTCTGGACAGCTGCGATTTTACCCATATCGGTCCAATCACAGCCCGAGAGGCTGGAGTTCATCGCATCAAGAGGCAGAAGCCATTAAAGATGGCTGCGCGGAGACTGATACTGTTTTCTTCTGCTCTTTCGTCTGTTTTATATCATTTGGAAAATATAAAATCCCTAAAACCGGCGCAAGAAACAGCGTTGAAGTGTTCCTCGCGAAAAAGGAAGTTTTTGAAAAGGCTTCTTGCAGCTTGCTCCTGCGTCATAGCCATCGTTTCTCTAATTGGTTGATCCCGTCTGTCAATCACGTCCACCGGGAAATGGCTGAGCTCACGCACGCTCCCAGGCTACATGGCGTTGGAGAGTCTTTGAAAGACAGGAGGATTGCGCAAACATCTTCACCAACGCTAATATGGCAGGGGCGACGTCAGAAATACCCGGATTGCTGTCTTCACCAATGCTGAGAGTAAATGCCGCATGCTGACCGCTCATACAGCCGCTGGGTCACTAAAAAGTTGCATAAGGCCCCTTTAAATCACAGAAGGAAAGAAAATAGAGGTTAAAGATCTTTGGCCATTCAAGTGCACTGTTGGAAAGGCTCATCATGTTTGTTAACTTCCAATCTTGCAGAGCCTTGTTGTGGTTGAGCACGGGACTCACCCAACACACGTATATTTTTTTTTTGTATTGCCAACATTGTCAAAATAAAATTTGACTAGGTCAGTTTTAAAGACCTATAAAGGAGTATATCTTTCATCTTATAGCAATGCCTTTTTCTTCTTTTAAATACATTTGTCTCACTTTTTCTTTTTTTCAGAATCGTGACTAAGCTTTGCCAACTCTGTCCAATTAATTCAACTTTAAGGAGTCACTTAATGAAACGGTCTGTCTAAACGTTCTGCCTGTCATGTTGAAAAGTTTTTAGTCGTTTCTCGCTAATGGGAAGCTTTTGCAAAAGTCTTAAAGCCCTTGCAGCTGCAGTATTTCGGTTGTCACAGTGCCGTGGGTGTAGGAAATACACTTGAAGCGACCCAAAATTAAGATAAGTAAAGGAACTTCTGTGAGGAACTTCAGATGTGGTACAAAGGGAAATGCAGGTGACAGTATCAGTCACACACAACAAACCAAACATGACGCACTAAGGGGATGGGCGGTACCAATGGGTTTGTGATGTCTATAGCGGTCTGCTGTTCTTTCTATCTGACCCTAGTGTAAATGTCCGTTAGTGAAAGAAAAATAAAGTTACATACTCACTGAAAACTTTTGAACACATGTATTATGTCACAGGCTCGATCAGTGTTGGCCAACTTACTTTTTTTTTTAACTGTACCTCGTATGGTCTGCAATAAAGGTTGACGATGTTGATGATATATTAGTAGTTAGTTTTAAAAATGTAATATTGTATTACATATTACTGTTTCAAAAATGCATTTGGGTTACACTACTTTAAGTTACTTTTGGCAAAATAGTAGACAAAATAGTAACAATGCTACCGAGCAAAACTGCAGTCAAAGATTTCATTTTCCTTTTGTTTTCCCCATTCTCTCATGTTTTGTTTTCACGACGTTAGCTACACACAACTGCAGATCTCATACAGCAGTCTTCAACTTGATCTAGTGCTGCATTTTATTTGGATTAGGTTTGCCATTTTTTCGTTCATACGTTTAAATGCACTTGTAACTTGAGTGACTTGAATTGTAATGACAAATATATTCCCGTATTTTAAGTAGTATGTTATATTCCTTAGTTACTGAAAAAGTAATATATTTTTGTAACTTGTTACTTTTGTAAGACGTTCTCCCCCAAAGTGACACGATAAAAAGCAGCGACGAGCACCAACGGCACCGCCTTGTTCCAGCGCGGTTCTTGACAGTTTGTTGGGCAATGAAACTCAGCTCTGAAATGATTGCGTATTATTGGTGAAAGTTTGGCATGATAAAAAAAATCATTAGGTTGTGCAGTCAAAGGGTTGGAATTGAAAGTGTTCTAATGCTTGACTTATTGGACAGATTCCGATCTCAATTGTTGCTGAAAATGCAATTTTTCCTCCATGTTAAAGCTGAGGTACCTGATTTTTTGGTGTTGTATAATACATTTATTTTTGACACCTCAGAGTATGTTGCAAACACAGCAAAACACAGACCTTGCTGTATTGTCTTCTCCTAAAGTTTTATTGAGCAATGGATGATAGAAATCTAATCTCAATTAGTTGAATTTATCATAGTGGTGGCCGCCCCTGCTTCACTTTGTCACCACTCAATGCTGTACATGAGTGTGTAATGTGCATGTTATTACATTCTTTGAACAATTTGAATACACAGGAGGGACTGTGAGAGCTAGAGCCAGTTTGGGCCAAAACAAAAAATGTCACTGTTTGAACAGGAAAAATCAGGTACCCCAGCTTTAATTTTTACATCCACACTATCAATTGCGGACAGCACTGTAAATCTTACAGAATTAGCTTAATTCTGTGTTATATGTTCTATGTCGCACTTTTGCACCGAGAAAAATTCCTAGTTTGTTAACCCTGTTCTCAAACCATGGCAATAAACCTATTCTGATTCTAAAGCAGGCTGTCAACTCATTGGTCGTTCACTGAAACCCCTGCTGATTGGTTATGTGCAACAATGTGTCGAACCACAACTACGCAGATGACACTCAGATCTACGTGTCACTGACGGCAGGTGAACAGGGGCCTGTAGATACTCTCTGTCACTGCATCCAACAGATCAGTTTGTGGATGCAAAACAACTTTCTCCAACTAAACTCAGACAAAACTGAGATCATTGTTTTTGGCCCACAGACACAAAGACAAAGTGTTATCAGTCACCTTGAGTCTCTCGCTCTAAAACCAAAAAATCAGGTTAGAAATCTAGGAGTAATCATGGACTCAGACCTGAACTTAAACAGCCACATCAAAGCAATAACATCATCAGCTTTTTATCATCTGAAAAACCTTGCTAACCATCTCGGGCCCTGAGAACTTCTGTTTTCTTTAAATTGTCTGCAACTGTCTCCGAGCTGGCCTGGTGTTGTCTCGGGGTCCCCCCAGAACAGCTGGAGGAGGTGTGCGTGGATCGGGAAGTCTGGGCATCTCTGCTGAGACTGCTGCTCCCGCGACCCGGCCCCGGATAAAGCGGAAGAAACCGGATGGATGGATGTCTGCAACTGTGAAGCACTTTGAATTGCCTTGTGTATGAATTGTTCTCTACACATAATCTTGCCTTGTAGCTCCACGCAACATCGACACAAATGTTAAAATTTTTTAAACTGTCTTACGCCCGTCACTGGTACTTTTATTGCTAAAACGGACTGATTGAAGGGTGCTCTACAAGTTTTATTTTTCCAGATTGTTTGAACCTTTATAATATTATAAAATTTGAACCTTTGCAAACAACATCTCATTCCATTGGGCACCGAAAAGGTACTCTGTGTGACTGCAACTGTACTGGAATGCACTGGACCTGTCCATGTTTGTCAATTCAGCAGATTCAGTAAAAGAAAAAAAAGTCCTCAATTTGCCACAGAGAAATACATAAAGCAGCTTTATTAGTGATAAACATCTGGAAACGATTAGACAAGGGATCACATGCGAGATGTGACTGCTCTGGAAGTAGAATCTTGTCATCCCACACTTACACTGAAGACGGAGCGGCCCTTTTCATCATATCCACTGACTCTTTCCGTAACACATGGGTGAGTTGTGAGCGATGCTTTTGGCACCTGCATTGACAAAAATAAACACTTGAGAAATAGGCAGCGGCCGTGTGACCCTCTCCAAGCAAACATGAATGTCCTGGAAACGTCTGACACCTGACACTCTTACCGCGCCCATTTGCCAATAAAAAAATTAAAATAAAACACCAGAGAAAATCGTTCACGACCTACGAGCATTTGCACTGATCACGTTAACAGTTCCCAGGGGCTACACAAACATTTGTATTCCAGCTCTCAAATTCCGTGCAATAAGGGTCTGGCACTCCTCAGGTTACGTGTTTATTTTTTCACTGTATCTATGAGTCTTTGATTGTGGGAAAGCGGAACTCCTTTAGCTTTGATCACAGCACGCAGTTCATCTGTGTAAATAAGTAATGATTCCTTAGAGCACATTGTTATCGGTGACACTTAGGATTACGGCCTGCGAGTTCCATGTGACAACCTAAAAGAATCCCACGATCGCACCTGATTTCGGGATCAAGTTTTTTTTTCCAAGTTCCCCGTGATGTTATCAAAAACAGATCACTGTATCTTTCCCCCTTTTGGCTTTGTTTTGGCCTCCAATTGATATAACCAGCCCAACTCAATTTTCAACTCTCTGAATTGTTTATGGAAAACGACACTCGGAAAGGTCGAACAGCGTTCTGCTCCCCCGGGTTGCGCTTGATGACTGTTTGCGTGCCCTCCTTCTGTTTGCTTAACGGGTGTGTTTAACGGTGCCCGGGAGACCAGATTCCGCTGCTGCACTCCCAACACAATAAAGTCTGATAATCCCTCCAATTCCATCTGTTTGCCGTCGCTGCTGCCGGTGGGGTTGTTTCCACAAACGGCCACACGCAGTTTGTTTGACGAGTGGCAAATTCATGTATTCGTGAGTGTGTGAAAGCCTGCTCCCTCTCTGATAAAAGGCTATACTGTATATAGACTGTCCCACAGGCAAGGGCTCGACAATAACGCTATAGCTAAATATAGCCAAACACTTCTATTTTGGCTTATGACTCTTTTAACTATATTAACTTTGACCAGTTGAGTTTAATATCTACTGTGTATTTATTGTTGTCAATCAGTTCACCATATTTTGTTATTAAAATGAATTGTGATTAATCACAGTTAATTGTAAAGCCTCACCATGATTTCAGCTAATAAATGCAAAAAAAGTACATGCATTGATTTTATTACGTATAAGGTGCCCTATGCAACTTTTTATGTAATAAAAAGTTAATACTAGTGCGTATTTGACCCAGTGGATGCTTGGGTGGTTAGCATAGCGCCTTTACTTTCCACCCCAGCGGCCTACAGGCTTCAGGATCGATTTGTTTTTTAGGTTTCTAGTAGTCTGTGTAAGTTCTCAGTCGTACAGGAGTTGTCCATTCTCAATGAAAGTACTTGATGCATCTTCTGTACTTAGTAGTTGAAGTCTTCGAACGTTTCGCCTCTCATCCAAAAGGCTTCGTCAGCGACAAAGGTCACAATCTGCACGCAGCTGAACCAACAGGGAGGAGTTAGGGTTGGCCCGGCTCCTCTCCTCTAATCACAGCTACTCTCACCTGTGGGTAAACCCCTTTGAAGTAGAGTGTCTCTAACGATCTGCTCACCTCAGTATCGGTCAGTCATGTCCTATTCATAGAGGATCACTACCCAGTATCTGTCCTATTCATGGCTGATCACTGCTAATTACCTGCCTATTGTTCTTTTGTTGGCTGAGGTGCCGTCTCCTTGGACTGGCCATGCCCTTTCGGTTCCTCCCGAAGGAGATTGGAGTAAAGTGACATTCCGGTTCATGGAGGGGTTTTCTTTCCTGACAAAAATAGCTTATTTAATTCCTCTTTCAAACCAACGTTCTTCTTTAGCTAAAGAACAATATTATATATATATATATATATATATATATATATATATATATATATATATATATATATATATATACCAGCTGCTCACTCATTGTTCAAACTGGCTTCTCCGCTGTGCCTGTGGACACGTGTGTACCTCACCAAGCAGCAAGCTCTCTGCCACGCTCTGATTAACATCAGCAACTGAGAGGACCGGTACATTTTATGCACAGGTTTGATGGCGTGAAATGGGTGTCAAATACATAATGCAATTAATTTGTGAATTTGTTTGGCCGAGACAGTGCATGTTAATGAGCAAACATGGGAGTCGCGTTGCCATGGGCTAATTTCCAACACTGCACTCTCACTCAACCTGGCCTATTGTTCATGTTTTTAAACGCAAACACCGGGAGAGCGCGCACACTCCACGTGGGTTTTAATTGGCACACCTATTCTAGGCCACATTGTACCGTATTGTTATTGTATTTAACAGATGAATCCACTTATAAACATCAGTATTTATACTTACGTGAACACAACCTTTTAGTTGAGACATTTTTGCTCATGTTCGTGACATCGCAGCATTCTTCACAGCCTATGGCGCATTGAGTTGCCTTGTGTACGAAATGCGCGGTATAAATAAAGTTGCCTTGCCTTGCCTTGCCTATGGTTTACAATTGAGATGGTTTGGCAACTAAACATGCCCCGATCCGATATTTTGACACTTCATGCTGGCCGATTACGATCCCCTACTGTCTTTTTTGTTTTACAAAATTTATATCATCATACATCATATATATCAGTGATATATTTTAGGCGATATATTAGTCTACATGCCTTTGAATAAATATGCTTGAGGTTTTGGATTTAGCTTTGAATGCTGAGAGGGTAATGTTGGGTAATACGAAGGCTAAAAGGGGCATTATACAATAAAACACAAACAGTGTTATAATTGCAGCATTTTAAAACCCTTTACAAGCTCGATCTGCTTCTAAAGGACATTCAGGTCTATTGCATTATTTTTAGTTTTTAGGGCCTGTAGAAGACATAAACATTAGTACATGGCTATTAATGCATAAACAAAAGTGTGCACCTGATTAATTGAAAATTCGGTTTCTAAGCCCCTCCGTTAGGATCAAGTGGAGTCCAGGTGTCCAACATTCGGTGGGGAAAAAAAGGACAGAGATCATCTGTCTGAATTTGGAGCAGGATAACCTCACCTCTACTGCGTCATAAAGACACAAGTGAAGCGATAACACTGCAGCTGTGGTTTGAAATGCCTTTCCCAAGCCAAGGCATTTGGATCAGAGTACTTGTACGCTTCAGTAAGCTTATGAAAACACGGACGTGAACGCAATAAAGAATGCACTGGATTACAAACATGTTTTAAACGGGATTGTATCATGACTTGAGGCTGGACAGACGGGTACGGCACACTCCAAACACATGTGTCCCTGGAAACCACGGCAGGTCACATAAGTCGGCAGACTCACTTTCTCGCAAATGGAGAAATTGCTTTTTTGCAGAATCGTTCAGTTGAAGCCACGAAGAAGCTTCTACATGTTTAAGCTAGCAGTTATGGTATATTTAAAAGCGTAAACCTTTAGGTTCAAACCGGCTTAATTTGGGAGATTTCGGAGCGTGCTGTAGGGGCGTGACTTTGTCTGTGTGTATTTACATACTGGGACACCGTTTTGTCGGAGAAATAGCGCACGCCGTGGGGGCGTGTCATTGTGCGTGTGGGGTTTCATGACTATGCAACGCTTCCCCGTGTGTGGCTGTTGGAGGCCGCTGTGCTGCTAACACTGGAATATTACTGCAGAGGTTCGTTTTTCTGCGTGAAACCAGAGAAATTTTCCAGGCCGACTTTCCCAGTGCGTCTGATGATGCCCTGGCTGTAAGCATGCACAGCGCCCCCTGCTGACCATTACGTTTCCCGAGCCAACTCCTTGCCTTCAGAGCATGATTTTAGACAGAAGGATTTGCCAAACACGAGTTTGCTGAGCAGAAGGCACACAAAGGTTACTTTAGATGGGTGAGTGTTATCGCTTGTGGCCACTGTGCTATCGTGTCTTCTTTTTGATGAGGCCATTGTTGTGCTGTCAGCTAATGTTATGTTTTCAGTTGATTGGATTTGTTTGCAATTTGTTTTTGGTCGTAATCAAAACAAACTCAAACTAATCCATATATGTAGTCAGCGCATCCCTAGCTTTCAGCCACTTCTTATTTGAGAGAGATCTGCTTCATATTTTCGGTTTTATGGTTGGATAAAGTTACGCTGGGTCTGCGCAGTGAAACGTAAACAATGCGATCACACGCGGCGATACGTGGGGTTAAGTGTGTAGCACGTACCTTAAAAGGGACTATACATAAGTTTAACCACAAATAAATGTATACAAATTTAACATTTCTTCCTCATACATGCTCCAGCAATGCCCTGGCCTTTTCACCTTGATTGCCTCTATATGCCTGTAAAGTCACTTAAATAGTCTGGGCTAACAAGCAAACAGAGGACGAGTGGAGGATGGTTAGGACCATGAACGCGGAAGTAGAGGAAGAAGCGAAATTCGAAAAGAGAAAGCGAGACAGAAAAAGAGGAAGAAAACAGAAGTGTCGGCAAGTGGATCATCCAGTGATGATGGGGGCTCATTTTTGGTTGGGATGGTGGCGGTGGGTCGTGCGGATGGCTTTTTTTAGCAAGCCGCACGGGGTGGGAAAGCTTGTTGGTGAAGTGGTCGGAGAAGTTCGCTCGGTGTCAGTTACGAGAAGTGGTCTTGTCATAATTGACTGCAAGTCCCAGGCACAGCTTGACGGGGCGTTGGATGTTTGTGGATTCCAAATGGATCGAGGGTTTGAGATGCTTTGTGCTGGATGGGAAAGCTAAGAGAACCAGGGGAGTCATTTCTGGTGTTCCTGTTTCTTTCGAGGAAGAGTTGTTTTTGAGCGTGGATGGTGTAAGCGAGGTAAAAAGGTTGACCCGTAGTGTAAATAGGATAAGTGAAAGAAGTTCGTCACTGTGTTTGACTTTTGAATGTGGGTTACCGGAGCGTATTTATTTGGATTATATCTGTTACCGGGTTCGGCCGTTTGAGCGAGGCCCACTCTGGTGTTTTGTCTGTCACGAGTATGGACACGTGGGAGCGGTGTGTCGTGGAGCTAAAAGGTTTGGTCTCTGCAGAAGAAGTGACTGTACAAATGAAAAGTGTAAAAAGCCAGACGAAGATCCACAGTGCCTGCCATATGCCCCAGAAGAATCACTGAAAGGAAAATTGATAACCTGAGAAAAGAGACAAAAGAGACGTATGCTGAAGCAGTGAAACAGATCGAAGTGTTTGGAAGAAATGATGTGCCGAAAAGAAATGATAGTGTAATTATGATTGATCAGAAGGGATTTTTGTTGTTCATTGTGATGGTGATAACTTGTGCGACACATCTGCAGAGTAAAACGGACTGTGTTAACAAGACTCTTGAAGCGGCAAGGAGATTCATGAATATGGATGGGATCACTGAAGGGGAGTTGGTTGAAACTCCGACGGAAGGAGGGGAAGAGTAGCAGTCATTGTTGGGTTTGAAGGGGATTGAGGGACTATTTTTTAACGTAATTTGGATTGAATGCTAGTAGTGTACACTTAGGCCAGTGGGTGGCGGAAATGCACTGTTGAGTTTGCATCTGCTGTTTAACAACAAAAGAAGAAGAACAAGCAAACAGCGTAATGCGTAATGACGTCATGCGTGTTCACGCTCAGCTGTAGCGTTAGCTGTATCTCCTCTATACTGACGCTGCCGAGCGAGTGGTAACTTTGGAAGGATGGATTTAGCGGAGAATAAAAGGAGACCGGCTTCAAGCACCATCGAAACTCCAGCCCAGACCTCAACTAACGAAAAGAAACGAAGAGTTTATTCAAGTGTGACAAAAAAGGCGAAAGTCGAGTCTGATCGGCGTAGGCAAAGAACCAGAGTAAACATCGGAAAATGTTGAGAGAATTTCTCAAAAGACCCGCGGCTTATTTTTGCTTGAAAGGTAAGAAATTATGACTACATACGTGGGGGAAGAGTGTTGTTGATGCTTCAAAACAACGGTGTCCAACTGTCCGTGCATGTTGTACAAACTTCACTGAAACAAGCCATAAAATAATCATATTTGGAAGTTACCAAAATAGTTGATTTACAGAGAAGTTGTGTAGTATTAGTAGCAGACTAGTAGTGTCAACAATAACAGTAATTGTGCTGTACCTACAAAACATTTGAGTAGTAATGGTGGTAATGGTGCGGTGTTTACAATGGCAAAAATAATGCTGCTAATGTTAGCTTTTCTTGGCCACAAAATAAGCATGACTGTTCACGGGACAATTGCGAGCACAAAACTGTCAAACTTCTCATAGCCCCTTTAAGGAGGAGCATAGAGTCGACATTGCATCATACAAACTATAAATATAAACTTATTTATCACACACAAATAAAGTCAAGTGTAAATTGGGTCCATGTGGAGGTTTTTTCACAGCAGATTATTCAGTACAAAAAACGCCAGTCATAGCTAGCGTTAGCATGTACTAATCTTTTTTTCTTATTTCTTTTGCATGTAGCAATCTTTAGTGAATAGAAAAACTATATTGGTAATATCATTTGTTAATTTTTTTTTTTTTTTTTTGCATGATTATAGACAGTTTAGATTTTTCTCTTCTTTGTTTTCCCCCTCAACTACTTCAAACATGACCATACAGGGGTGATTCCAGAGACGCCGTCTGTACATATTGGGGAAACAGGAGGGGCGCAGAGGATGCTGCTGTGCCTGTCCTAAGAATAGTCACTGAGGAAGATTACATGAGATTACAATTTGTGTGGTTATGAAGTAACTTCTTATTTAGAAACATTTCCCTTGTAGAGGGAATACAGCCATATCAGCTGGCCTGTCTTGAGAGAGGTCTGAGCCAGAACAGGTGTGAGGTTGGCAGGGTTTCATCCAAGGGCCCAGTGGAGCAGATAGACAGAGAGGGAGACATGGAAGTGGGACAGATAAATGAAACGGACTCGTGCTTAATGTTGGTAATTAACAGAGCCGGCCGATGAGGACTGCTGAGTTTATCTCCCAAGGCCGCCCAGGCCTGGTGAGGGGAAACAAAGCGATAACAAGAGGGAAGAAAGCACTTGAAGGCAGAACGCGAAGTACCTGGACTCAGGTCAAATAGATTGGACATTTTATTATAAAGAAATTACAGGTTTTGCGAAGTATGTGCTCAACTTGCACCTTTTGTGAAGTTATACTCCATCCATCCATCCATCCATTTTCTCCCACTTGTCCGTTGCCGGGTCGTGGGGGCAGCTGTTGGAGCTGCCCAAGTCACATGGCACCAGCCCCCTATGGCTCCTCCTGCAGGTGGTGGGTCCACGGAAGGACGGCCTCATAGTTCCAAACGGGCCTGTTGATCTCTCATAGGGGGTTAAGTTATACTGACTTGTATAATCTCCATTCAAAGTCAAATGATGAGAACCATGTGCACTTTAGAGACCTTTTCATAGATCCATTTAAGTTTGCCGTATGTATCCTTGATGGGATCAGAATCAAATGGGTTGATCGCTTGGCGAGTTACAACCTCGCCTTCTCCAGTTTGGTTTTACGCAAATCTAAAAGTGTCTGGAAAAATGCGTCAAAATAACAAGGATGAAAACACAACAAAGATATGACAAAGATATCACTACAAGAGCAACAAAAACCCGTAAAAACAAAACAAAAAAACACGACAAAAGTACTTCACCCGGCGACAACGTGACAAAAAAAATATAACTTTTGTAGGCCTTAGCTTTCAAATGAGGCGTTACACTGTTGCTCTCCAGCTGAGAAGCTTTTAGATTTGGGTAAAGCTGAAGTGGAGAAAATGCACTTGGTTCAGGTGGAGGTTAATCAAGAGGTTTTGTTTAGCCCCCTCCTGGAACCGCCACCTTAACGTGGTGGAAGGGTTTGAGCGTCCGAATGATCCTGGAGCTCTACGGTTAAGTCAGAAGGCCCTTACGAGAGACCAACAGGCCCGGTTAGAACCATGAGGCCGTCCTTCCGTGGACCCACCACCTGCAGGAGGAGCCATAGGGGCTGGTGCAATGTGATTTACGACCCGGCACCGGAAAAGTGGAAGAAAATGGACGGATGGATGGTTTTGTTTAGCCTAATATAACAATAGGAGTTGCCTCACAGGGCTGCAACCAACGTAATGTCCAAGCAAATACAGTATAAGGTCCAAATAATTGAAATGTCTAAATAAGTGGTCAGCCTAAGGTGTGTCCTAGGCATCCCCCGTCCTTAGACCCTCTTACGTGGCAAGGGAAAACTCAAAAACCCAGTGGGACAGGCTATGCGCTGCTAGCTGGTGTTGTAATGTTATGGTGAGCCATTTCAGACCGATGACAGTGCTAATGTTAATTGCATTGTTTTTTTTGGCAGGCTTTTATTAGGCAAGAACCTCTGTGAAAATAACTTGTTTTTTAACGTTCAGCCCTGAAACCCATGCCATGACCTGAATGTCACTAACTTTTTGCACTCCATCAATGTCCTTATACTGTAACTACAACAAACATTATAGATCACTCACCTTGAGAAGTCATGAAACGGTATTAAAAACTGCATCGGGAGGTTATGTCCCTATCCATTTCCGAATCAAAATGTGACACTTCTGCTGTGCTGACAGATTAGCTAATGTGTTTTTTGGCCAATCCAAAATAACCTCTATATAAATGACCACTGACTTTGACTTTCAGGGCTCACAATGATGGACCAACGCAACTTTTATTTGACGCACGCAGCAACTTTCTGTCCTTGCAGGTGTCACAACGTATACCGCAGCGCCTTACCGTGCTTGAAAAGAAGGCCACTCCATTCAAATCAAGTCACTGTCAGGGTTTGTAGATTGTGTTTGATGCCAAGCGAAAAAACTCGCACCTCATCTGTTCCTGGAAGACCCCACTGGCACTTCTCTTCAGGTTGTCCATTTTTGAATGACGGTGTCAAGAAAAAAAGTGCCTGCGTAGGTTTCCTCTGCGTGTTCCAGCTTTCCCTACCACTAAAACAAAAAATATGCACAATGGGTTCCTCTCTATGGCCAGTACTCCCCTGAAAAAGAGACGGAAACCTCAGTGGCACTTTTGGGGTTAAAGTGATACTCTGTAAAATTGCAAAATGAGGAGATCGAGATTTCAACAGTAAACAATCAAGTCCCGCCCCCCTGCTGAATGGATGTGAAAGCCACTCCTAATTTACAAAAATGATTTTTAAAGTAAACGATAGAGCTCCCTCCCCCTCTGCTCCCGGTTGGACCCGACACGCCGGTTCACAAGATGGCTAGTTTCATTGGTCAAAGTGACAGCTCATTAGTTGCTGAGATCAGCAAAGGGAGGGACATTGGAAAAAAATATACTCATTTAAAATTACTTATGTTATGTCAGATATCAGGCACAGGTGGTCAGTTATATGAAAACTGTTTCATTTGACAAACATTAAAACTTAAAGCAAATGGGACTTCTAATGGTTTCCTTTTAAAAATGCCACTCATCCATAAGGCCAGATTTTGCAGTGTATGACTAATAGTTGTTTAGTGCACAGTTTCCCCCACCTGAGCTGTAGCTCTCTGCAGTTCATCCAGGGTCATCATAGGCTTCTTGGTAACAGCTCTGGGGCCTCGTTTATCCGGCTTGCTGCACACAAAATGAGGCCAAAACTTTGCGTAGGCGCTCCTCTGCGCCAAAGGTGGTATTTATAGAAAACAAACTGAACGTGAAACATTGCACTCCTCCATGCAAACTATATAGCTGCCGTATGAGGTACGCACTTTTCAGAAACACTGCTGAGAGACGAAGAGAGACGAGGGAAAGCCAGTTTTAGAAAGTCATGTTTGGTCACTTTATAGAACTAGTTCATTTGACCTTTATTTTCTACAGAAATGACAAAGCTTAGAATGAAATGAGCAACTAAACACGATGTTTGTGAAAAACATGTGACTTGTTTGTGTACTTAAGTCGGTGCCCATGGTCTTCATTGGTGCCCATATACGTGCACGGGTACGAAGCTTTTCAAATGGGAAGCAGGAATGATTCCGCTGTACCAACTCTGTGCTTTAATCGACTCATAAGTCTGACCAACTGGGTTAAGGTCCCAAACTCGGGCCACATGCCCTTCAGACACCGCGGCTCCACTGCCCTTTCCCTCCGCAGACACCACCCAATGACCTCTCCTCACTCACACCACCCGGACTAAACCACTGCTTCATCCTTCACAGAACCCAAGCTCACGTACAGCGTATGCAATATGGAGTTTGGATGAATGAAATGCCCCAGTTTATCGTGTTTTTAACAGCAAACCCAAACCTCTCTATTGGCAAATACAGCCAACACCTAAGGCTCTTGCTTACGTTCTAAACATGCGTTTTGAAAAGTTTTATTGATGGAATATACAGAAAGATGCCGTGTGATTAGAGAAGCGGAGCTCACTCTTCATTAAATCTCCTCGAGCCCGTGTCGTCCCTGCACGATCTGCAGCAGCATCAGCCCCTCCCTCTCAGTTCCTCGCCTTTAGTAAAACCCACTCATTACCGCCTCATGTTTAGGGAAATCTCATTCATAAGTCACTTTTCATTGCCTTTTATGGTCAAATGGAGGCGGGCAGAGGGTGTGTCCTGATGTCCGCAGCTTCCTGCTCCACGTGTAATCATCGGAGGAAAGATTGCGTGCGGTCAGGTGTGCGTACCGGCGCATACGCAGGGTTTTGTAAAATCGGAAAAAAAAGATTTTTTTTAACTTTGCTACGCACTTTAAAAGTCACAGTCTCACGCACAGTTTGATAAATGAGGCCCCAGGTCAGTGCTCCCCTGTTCTGTCAGTAAGTTTAGGAGGACGGCCGGGTCTTGGTAGGTTTGCAGTGATGCCATACTCTTTCCATTCCTGGATGATTAATCTAGCTGTACTTGAGATGTTCAAAACTTTGGAAATCTTTGTATAACCAAACCCAACTTTATCCCGGACCTGTCTGGTGTGTTGTATTAGAACTGTATTTGAACTGACATTAGATTACACACAGGTAGACTCTATTCAGTCATTGGGTCAACATGTGATCCTTCAGAAATCTTCATTCATCGACTGACGGCAATTGGTTGCACTAAAAGGAAAGGGGGGCCGGTACTTATGCACATCACACTTTTCAGTTTTTTTATTTATAAAAAAGAAATCAAAATCATGTATACATTTCATTTCACTTCACAATTGTGTGTCACTTAGTGCATGTCTTTCACATAAAATTTGTACTAAATAGATTTATGTTTATGGCCCATAGTATGGCAAAATGTCAAAAAGTTAAAAGGGGGATCCGACTGCAACCCACTGTATGTCTACATCAGAGATGCCCACATTTTTTTGCACGAAGGCTCAAAGTACTTTTGTACGTAAAGACACAAACAGATCTATATTTCATTTAACAAGTGTTCAGCTATAGGATCTTTCTAACAACTATTGACTGTATTCACACCGTATAAAACTCATGTAGTAAGATCATTTCAAATAATTGTAGCCCATCTGTAATATTTGTTGAGGATTCAATAGGATTACCATTTTATATTTTTCAAAGTACGCACTTGCGCTGTGCTACATATACATTCATGGCGGACTGTAACTGACGGTATTGCACACTGCACGTTTTGGCAGGGACCACGGCAGTTTATCATTCTGCGCCGGTTCTTCCGATGCCTGACAGATTATGTGCACACAAACAAAACGTTTCTTGTTTCGCAAAATCAATCACTCATGTCAACGGTCAGAAGATTTGGCTGTTAGAGTAAAAATTATATATTTGGAATTTTCTCGCCGCTTTTTTGCCGCGTTTTCATCCTTGTTTACGTCTTTGTTTTCGTCACTGTTTTGACGCTTTTTTTCCCCCAAGAAATAATGTGCTCGGTTCAGGTGGGGGTTAAGAGGTTAAATGAAATAAACCACCACCCCAGGTAGGTTTCCCACCAGGATATGCCTTTATGACACGTTAAAAGCTCTAGAAAGTTTGCATCTTAAACACTACTAGTATGTGGGGGGGGGGAAAAAGTACAGTTCGTATAATAGACCCTGAAAAGGCACCTAGCAGTTCACACATCTCTATTGAAATGATTATGCTTGAGCAGTATTTCAAATAACTTCTTAAAATACAAAAACCTCTTAGACCAAGTACATTTACATAACGCCAACCCGTGTTTGGATTCCTTCTTTGAGCCCTTGCTGTTCGGGATAATCAACTGGGCTCACCGCTCTAATCTAAATCCTCAATGCGTCTTTATCTTCCCGTTCCCCACTCACCGCTCTTTCATTTGTCAAACACAAATTTAAAAAAAAAAACCTACCGCACCACCTGTACCTCCCGATGACGTCGGCGCTAATCGCAGAGGCCTCGCGCACGTTGGTAAACAGAGCCGTTTGAGACGGGCTCGGTAATTAGAAGAGGGTCCCGTGCACTGCGTAGTGTGTGCCGGCATTTTAATAAGTCATGCCGGAACAATGTTGACTTAGGGATGAGGGATAGTGTTTGCCCTCCAATAATAAAGTAGATGGATTTTAATGGCTTGAATCGGCAATATTCATCTACTTTTGAGTATAGTTGAGACGAGTTTGGATTTAGCTACTAGTATCACTAATGTTATTTATAGGGCCGGGACTTTAATGCGTTAATTTAGATTAATTAATTACACAAAAATAACACGTACAATTTTTTTGACGCATTTTAATCGCACATGTTTTTACAACGCGGAACGTTTCTCACTGGATGAGTTTAGGCGGACCGATTATACTGGAGCACCAACTTGTAGCACAGTCAACATATAATTTATGTTTAACATTATTTTTTATTGTAAACGCAATCCGGTGTGTACTTTGTGTTGTTATTTACGTGCCCAGCGCTCATTGTATTTCTTCACGCATGTGTGTGCGCGCGCCCTCGCTCCCAGTCACACACGGACTATTGAGGGGGTCAGGCCTCCTCACATGGACTAAAGCCCGGGTTTGAAGCGGGTACACGACTCTGAAAGACTTGGAGTTTCTGACACTGCTCAACAGGACTGGTGAGAGTTTTCCATTACGTTGGTTTTCGGGTTGTGTAGTGTGCCTGCACGGGCGCGCGCTTCAGCTGCGACCTCGCGCTAATAGTTTACGTGCCTTTAAACCAGCTGTTGCTAAATCAACAAAGTCTGTTATGGCCTCTGAAGCAACAATAAACAATATTTTGTTGCTTAAGCTCATGTATTCAGTCATTATTCAATGGTATACTAAAAATCCATATGAAAAAAACTTACTTCTCACTGTTCTCAGGTCAAATATTTATATGCGATTAATTTTGATTAATTAATTACAAAGCCTGTAATTAATTAGATTAATTTTTTTAATCGAGTCCCGGCCCTAGTTATTTAGTGAACTTAAAAAAAATAAAAAAAACTGAAGGTAATCTCGCTTTTAAAAAAGGAAACTAAAACTGCCATTAGGACACGGGCAATTTTCTTAATAAACAAGCAATGTATCGAAAAACAAGTCAGAAAGAGGTCAAATAGTCACACAGGGCAAACATGGCCGCCAAGGGCGCCATTTGTTTGCGGGGGCTCCGCCATCTGCAACATCGCCGACTTTCAGGCATAACTTTGGAACAGAAAGTGGTGGTAACTTGCCAGGTTTATACAGGCAGAAGCAAGTCAAATTGAATGCTTTTTAAAGCCCAAACACAATATTTGAATGCCACAAACGCAGGATGAAAAATCTGCGCACATTTCATTTAAGATTTGCGAACATTTCACCAAACAGAGGTGGCCAACTTCAGCTAAAGCTGCAACTGAATATATTTTAGACCATCATTTTGGTATTTTTGATGAAATTGTGCTGTACAAAATAATGCCAGTTTGATTCCAATTCAATGACTTTTGATGCCCCGCGGAAACCCTGCCTGCAGTCTTTTGTGTCGGAAAATAGACATTTCAAGTTTTCGAACGAGCCCATCCTGATCCTCCGAGACCTTCGCATTATATGAAAATGTGCATTTCCCTCCTCATAATAATAATAATAATAATAATAATAATAATAATAATAATAATAATATTATGAATGTACATGGTTCATGATTGAAAAGTAAATCATTGTCGTTATCATCATAATTTTCCATTCACAATGTGTGCTCAAAAAGGACTGGTAGCGAAAAAAAATTAAAATCTATGAAAAAAACAGAATGCCATTGTAGTCAAGAAATTTTAGAAAAACCTTTGTTCGTGTCTGCATGTGCAAGTAAAAATGCTATAGATGTATACAAATTATATGTTTGGTTGACTTTTATTTATAATTATAGTATTTATATTCTCAACTAGGACACCAAAGTGATTCGGTAATCACACAACTGAATCTTCATCAAAACAACAAGTTCAGATTGATCCCATTCCTTTGTTGCAGCATATAGATATGCTGACGATCTGTTATTTTTGTGGGATCGTTTTATCACGGTTTTATGCACTTCAGCAAAGTTGACTCTTTTCACCGTCTAATGCGAGCGTTTGGCAGCGAGCCGCTCCTCTACAGTCACATACACGACCAGACTCCTCAGTCTAGAGCTTTTAAACCCAGCGTCTCTATTTCAGATGTATTTTATGTCAGTGTCTTTCCCCCGTAACGCCGCTGCTCTGCATAGATCGCAGCGTGTGTTTATTTATTTGTGTGTCCTTCGTCCTTACAGTTCTGTAGGCGCCGCATCCTTCTCATCTGTTTAATTTTAATCCTGGATCGTGTTCACAAATGCGCTGTTTATCCAGGTCTTTGAAAATATAAAAGTTCCCCAAAAACACAGTCAGTCTGAGTTCATTATTGTAAAATCGCCTAACAGTGACAAACTTCTTCCTATTTGAGTTTTACACAATAAAAGTCACCGCATGTTATCGCTTTAATAAGACTCTTATTGTGAAAGGGTCGACAGCGACAGAGCGTTATATTCACAGCAGCTCGACGTCATGAGAGAGACGTCTCCGAAAAAATGCCAAAACAACAAGCATTTGCCCAACTTACTCTTTAACTTACTTCTACTTAACTTTATTATCTGGAGTTTTATTTTGTTTTTCATTTATAAAGCGAGTTTGCTTTAGGTCCAAGTCTATGATTGCTGTGTTGATTATCACAAAGTTGAATAAATTAGTGTAGTATTTTTCTTCAGTGTATATTTAATACAGTGTATTAAATATATACAGTGTGTATTTAAGTATTTGTTAAGTCATTATAAAAAATCGTGATAAAAAATCGAAAGTTTATAATTCAAAAATCGTGATATTCTATTTTTGCCATATCGCCCACCCCTAGTTCAACATCGTTAACACATTCATTTTTTTTTTGTTGGCTTTGTCTGTTCTTCTGTAAAGTAGCAGTGGGCGCTTCAATACCCAAACCTTAATATTTCAATAGGAGCTGTCGCCGCAAGCATCCTAACTACTTTTGGACAATTAATGCCTTGGTGTTTCCCGTAGAGAAACGCACAGTAGTGTTGAGAAAATACCTTTAGCTGATTTTCTATTGGGAAACCTTGCTCCACAGTATGCCCCAGAAACGCTGAAGGAATAGGTCAAATGCAGAGGAGAATTTCCCCTACAGAGGAAATGGGAAAGCTCGGGGACATGCTGAAGAGCGACTGCTGGCTGCCTGCCCAGAGAGTAATACGGCTAAGCACAATGATGTACTCCTTAGAACTTAGATTAAACGAAGCCTGCCCATGCTGCATCTACGTGATAGACTCCCACAATCCTGTTTAACAACGTTGGACTTGATTATATACTTTTATTTATAGCAATTTTATTTTAAATGCACGTGTTTGAATAAGACGACATTAATCCCCTAATCCAATAACGGTACCGTAAGAGCCATCATATCTGTGAGAGCGCTTAGGCACGCAGCTACCTACAGTGGCCTGAAAAAGTATCTGAAGCTTTTAGAATTTCTCCCATTTCTGCATAAAATCACCATCAAATGTGATCTGATCATTCTCAAAATCACACGGATAAAAAAAACAGCGTCTGTGTAGCGGGACGGGTGTTGTGCGCCGCCTGTCCTCTATAAAAAAAAGCGCCCCTTCTCTCCTGCTCGGACTACCTGACCTTTCCCCTCTGACGTCAGACGGCGACAGGAGCCAGAGCAATGGCGGCACCCGGTACGAGAAGCATGAGTTAAGCTAAAAGACGTCAAGTCTAGTCATTGTGATAAATTAGTTTGTTTGCTAACAGTAAAACCTATACCCTATTCATGTTTGCTAGGCCTCTCTAGTAGGTTGAATGAGTTCATGTGCTGTGCAGTACAATAAGATAAGAGTGTGTCTGGGATGAGCACGGCCCCAAATGTCAAGGTTATAAAGACCATATTTGGTGTTGAACAAAACATCCTGGTCCACAAGTGTATCTTATTATTCATGGGAAAAGAACGGTTTACGTACATTGGGATGGACTTAACTAAAATGTTACAAAGTTAGTGCCGAGTACAAGTGCCAATGCTAACGTAGCTAATGTTTGTAGCTTCAATGCGACCCCGGTGCGGTGCGTGTGACCGGCAGATACAGAAACCTACGTCAAGTGCCAGAAATGGCGTGCTCTGGTAGGTCATTCACGCCCGTCTTGTCCGTGTTTTTAAGCAGCCCAAATGTTTTAATTTAAATTGTATACTGCAGGTTCCCGTCGGGCCAGCCTCTCCTCTCCATGACCCGTCTCTGTTGTGCTCCCAAGAATTGTTCTCCGTGACTGTACAGTTGGACTGTGAATACCACAAGCATTACAGTAATTGGACGAAGTGGACGCGGCGTCAAGCAGCCATTTCGTGTGAGCAGTAGGATACTGCCGTGTGTACCCTGGAGGAACGGACTTGTTGTTTTCTTTCTTTTTTTGGGGGGGGGGGGAGCTAATGGAGCTCGGGGAGACCTGCAAATATGGACATAATGTGAAACCTGACTTATATGTGCAATTAATGGCCCACTACTTGGAACTCAACTTTTACTTAAAGACAAAAACAAGAAGATACTAAAGTAATACATTTAATAAAGAACTGTAATGGTCTCTGTCCTCCCGGCCTTAGATTTAAGCCATATATTCAGGGAGCCCCCCTGAATAAATGTGGATGCAAACACAAGCGCGGCATCTCATAAGAGCTTAATTCACTGACTTTTTCCCCCAAAGCATCATAAAGCCAGGGCGCGACAGGAGAGCAGTAGCTCCACAGGTGTTTGGTTAGCCCTATATGTCCAACCAGCTGCGAGGAGGAGGTGCGCTCGAGTCTCATGTTTCCCTCAAGTAGCTTCTTTGGCCCGATCTGGATGTAGTCCCACTAAAGCCCTAACGTTGTCCTGCTTTTTTTGCAGGACAACGTTAAGTTGAAACCACGAAGAAGCCTCTCTGTTTAAGGGTTACACCCCGCCATTCCGACACACCGCTAATCCGACATTGAGTTCTAATTGTCGGAATTGCGGTGTTTCCATTTATTATCAAACGTCCCGCCACTCCGACAATTTTTTTCACCCTTTGTCGGAGTGGTGACACCTTTATCTTTTATGCAACGTGCCGCTATTCCGACACACAAGATAATAATCAACAATTATTATTGTTTTACGTTTTGCCTGATGAATGAAGAGACAATGCCTGATCGTTGGTACGTGTTTTTTTTTTTTTTTTTTTTTTCTACTTTCGCATCGTTCTCCTAACTCATAACATCAGTGTTCCGCCGGCTTTTCTTCCTCCTGCGGTGGTTCCTCCTGATGTTTGGGAGCGAGTCCCTAAACACTCCGCTGGAGAACCCGACTGTTATATCAGTATTTGTCCCGAATTTCCGCGCGTTTGTGGACAAAAAAAGGGAGAGTGAATGCATCTCCCACGCCGCCTTGGCTACAACTTTTGACATGTAAAACAAGCGGCGATGAGCGCAGCAGGTGGAGACAGACCTGTTGTTGTGGATTACGAAAAATAAGTTTTGCCAAATGGAGCTAATGATCGACCAGACGAGTGAGAGTCATGGATAAAGAGGTGAAGAGTTCTACACAGGTGATGGAGTGCACAGTGAGTGTTTTTATGCTGATTCTGTGGCGTAAAGTCTGGCTGAATGTGCCGCTGTTGCACAGACTCATGTGACATAAAGCGCGTGTGTTTATTGCTATTGTTTGTCTTGATAGAGTCAGTGTTTGCCCGTGTCACACAGTGACTGGAGCATATGACCCCCCCCCCCCAAAATACACACACCTATGCGCGCTGCTTTGTGGAGAAGGCCTTGTTTTCGGACAGTGTTTTGAACGAAGGGGAGCGCGTGGCTCGGTCAGCGCTGTGAGCGGCGCGTGCGCTTGTCTTAAAGCCTTGAGCGACAGCTCCAGTGTCTGAGTGGAAAACGTCCAACAGTGCGCGGCGTATTAACCGCGGACTTCAGCGCTTTGTGGTGAAACACAGACTAGCTGCACCTGTCACTGCCTTTGCCCAAAACCATCTCACGAGCCTCTGCCCCCCTGGGCCGACAGCGGGGATGAACAGGGAAGGTGGCGTTGACAGAAGGCAAACAGATACGCTCAAAATGATTGTCGAAATAGCGGTACCAAAAAGTGTCGGATTGGTGGGGTGTCGTAATGACGGTGTGTCGGGATGGCGGGGTGTCGGGATAGCGGGGTGTCGGAATGGCGGGGTGTCGGAATGGCGGTCCGTCCCCCTGTTTAAGCTAGCAGTTATGGTATATTTAAAAGCGTAAACTTTTAGGTTCAAACCGGCTTGATTTGGGAGATTTCAGAGCGTGCTGTAGTTGCGTGACTTTGTCTGTGTGTGTATTTACATATTTACATACTGGGCAAACACCGCGGAGGAGGAGGCACCGCTGCTTTGGTTTGCGTTGTTGACAAATACTTTAGCAAACAAATGCCACGCAAAAAAGGCAGTTTTATACATACGCCTATTGTCGATCTGTTTTTCAAGTTTAAATTGGCTTGTTTTGTCGGAGAAATTGTGCACGCCGTGGGGGCGTGTCATTGTGCGTGTGTGGCTTCATGACTATGCAACGCTTCCCCGCGTGTCTCACGGAGGCCGCTGTGCTGCCAACACTGGAATATTACTGCAGAGGTTCGTTTTCTACGTGAAACCAGAGAACTGTCCCAGGCCGACTTTCCCAATGCGACTGATGATGCCCTGGCTGTAAGCATGCACAGCGCCCCCTGCTGACCATTACGTTTCCCGAGCAAACTCCTTGCCGCTGTGCTATCGTGTCGGCTTGCTTTTTGATGAGGCCATTGTTGTGCTGTAAGCTCATGTGGTGTGTTCAGTTGATTGGATTTGTTTGCGTTTTGTTTTTGGTCGTAATCAAGATCGCTACAAACTTAAAACTACTCCATAACTGTAATCAGCGCATCCATAGCTTTCAGCCGCTTCATATTTTCAGTTTTATGGTTGGATAAAGTTACGCTGGGTGTGTGGAGTGAAACGTAAACGGTGCGATCATGCGTTGCAATGTCGGCCTTTCCCTCATGTGTATATGCATTACTAAAGTAGTACAGAAGTCTTTTCTAAAGTAATAACTTCAGTTAAATCTGGAGTCGGTAACTCTCTCAGCGTGAGGCCCCAGCAGCTCACGGAGACGGAGCTGACACGGGCATAGAGGGACTGGGGAGAAGCACGCAGGATTTTGACTGTAAAGTAACTAAGAGTAGGCTACACTATGTCCATTAGCTACATCACTATGGCCCAACATACACATGACATGACGTGGGGCGCTTTACGGGGGTACGGCTTATCTAAATGAGCCCTATTGTTCTCAAGAGCAGAGAGAGGTGAGAACTGCCCAAAACTTCAGAGGGGTTTTCCTGCCCTTCGGCCTTTTTTGAATTGTTAACTTCAAATCGCCGCTATGTCTCCAAATATGATCAGATTTCCATGTGTTACACATTGTTGGAAAGCTTGGAGACTACACTTTAACAATCTGTGAAAAGCTCAAAATACCCCAGAACCGACATGTGTCCCTGATTCTAGTGGCTGGTGACACATATGGTTTAGTTTAGTTTAAGTTTAGTTTATGGTTGAATCCTGAAACGCTGTGAATGCGGTTGTAATGACACTTTGCCACTAGATGTCATTGTGGAGTGATTGTTTCCAACTCTGAATCGAGGCTCCGGGACAATCGCTTCAACTGCTTTGGAGTTTCATGAAGCTTCACTTTGCCCATCCCTACCTTTCAAACATGTTTGTAATCCAGTGCCTTAATGCGCCCACGTTCGTGTTTTCACACGTTTATTGAAGCATATGATTCCTTTGATCCGAATGCCTGGGCTCGGGAAAGGCATTTCAAACCACAGCTGCTGATTGTCATAAATACTTTCTCTTTTCAGACCGTGTCTTTATGACACAAGTGAAGAGGTGGTTATGATGTTCCACATTCAGATCGTGGGGAAGCAGGCCAATGTGGTCAAGTAGGAGGCAGACTCAAAAGTTCCCCTTGGGCAGCATGGTAGTTACGGTTAGCGCTCGTGCTTCACAGCTAGAAGGTCCGGGGTTCGATTCCCACCTGGACGGGGCCTTTCTGTGTGGAGTTTGCATGTTCTCCCCGTGTCTGCGTAGGTTTCCTCCGGGTACTCCGGTTTCCCCTACCACTAAAAACATGTACAATAGGCCAGGATGAATGAGCGTGTGTTTGAGAGTGCGCATGTGGGATGACGGACGCAAATTAGCCCAAGGCTACAATCCGGTGTGGCTTGTTTACATGCATGAGACCCATGTATGTTCATTAACATGCACTGTCCCGACCAAATAAACCAATAAATAAAAAAATAAATTGTAGCCGAAATGTATTTCACCGTGTAACTGTGGCAAAATCAAACTTTACATATGTACAAAAAATGCTTAACAGAAACAAACAGACCGTCACTGAACTCAGACCACATGTACCCAGCTACATGGTCCCCCAGACTGATTGCAAGACACCTTTTAAAACTCTCCCAGCAGGAAGCCCCTCCCCCAGATCAGTCCATCTCTCGAGGTAACTATCAGGTATTCTCACTGTGTAAAACTGTGTTTTGACCAGTACGTTTTTCTACAAACACTTCCTATTCCCCCCGGTTACTTCACCCTTCAAAATATATGTTTAAGCTTAGACACATGTAAACACAAAAATACAAGAAACTTGAAACTAGTTCCCCCCCCCCCCCCCCCCCCCTTGCACATGGGCTGGTCCATGGGCAGAGCAAAGCCCTCAAACATGGCTGCCTGCAAGGACACGCCCCTCTCCGGACCAGGGGGCAAGTATTACCTTGATTACCATGAACACAAAGTAAACACTTAACGTAAATACTGTGTGACGCTTTAACTGAACAAATAAACAAAACTAATTCGGGATAGTTATGTTTAACTGTTTAGTTTGGATATTGCAAAAATTATAACTAATGACTTATAACGTGTCAAAAGAAATTAAAAGGGACAAAGTAACCTAAAACCTACTTTGTCACATAGATAATGAATAAATGATTCCAGAATGTGTTTTCCTCCTCCTGCCTCCTCACGCCGCTCTGAACAGCTGGCGAGCGTTGCTGCAGATTGACACCGCTGGGACGCACCGGCCGCCTCACACACTCGTCCCCCGCACATGTGCGCGGGATTCCCATTCACAATACACAGGAATCAACTGCCCCTTGGTGTTTAGGCAGTGCAATTTTTAGATGCTTATTGCCAAACTTTCCCCCATGCTCTCCTCACATGACTTTATTGGTTTTTTACATCATTATAATGAACACGTCCCTGCGTCTGCATCAATTGACTGGAGATGTTTTTTGAGGGGTTCTTTTTTTATTCATGTTTCAGAAATCCTGCATATTCAGTTCGTCTCCATTTGCGCAATCAGTACGCCAGCTCACGCTCCGGCATATTTAGACCATCTCTCAAGAGAGCAAAACACTCCATCCACTGGTGTTCTATAGATGACGTGTATGCAAATGTACAACTATGTTTTATGTTTTCATATTAAAACTTGGAAATTTCAAAAATTAGACACTGTATTTAAAAAAATCCCTCTGAGGAAAAAAAAACTGCAAAGAAAACCTCATTGAGAAAATGGGCCCTAAAGTTTTGTGTGCAGTTTCTACCAATTTCACTGGGAGAAATTAGAACTTAACTGTGATCTGTAAGTGGCAGTGTAAATGTATTAAAATAAAGAACCACAATGTGACTAATTCACTAATAGGAAAAAAGCATCTCAAATTCGTAACAGAATTTTGCAGTGATTTCAACAGGATGGCAGTAGAATATGGTTAAGAATATTTAGTAATGCCACAGGAAGCTCTTAAATCATGTGACTCCAATAGAAATGAATAGAACACGTATTGAAAAGGATAAATGTGTGATGTAATGATCCGTGATGGGAAGCTAACGGCTGTGGCTCCCCGTGTCTGTAGGTTTCCTCCGGGTTCACCCATGTGATAAATAAATTTGTTTGTTTGCTAATGGTATAACCTATAACCTATAAATTCTTTGCTAAGGTCTACTGCACAAAACTAGGCCTCTCTAGTAGGTTGAATAAGTTCATGGGCCGTGCATTACAATAAGATAAGACTGTCTGTCTGGGATGAACACGGCCCCAAATGTCAAGGTTATAAGACCATATTTGGTGTTGAACAAAACATCCTGGTCCACAAATGTATCTTATTGTTTATGGGATGAGAACTGCTTACGCACATTGGGATGGACTTAACTAAAATGTTATAAAGTTATCAGGAGGGAACTTATTCTTGGGACTTGCATTCTGAACCTGCTTTGACCTGTTGTTGTGCCACCTGCTGACGCATGAATAAATGTCACGTGTGAACTTCATCAATCTCTGCTCTTTTTTATAAGAAGATAGTCTTGGATATACGATTTCTTACATTTTAAATACTGACAATTTGGTGCACCCGACGTGATTTGTTTTAACGCGTAAGACGAAGATCGAAGGACTGATAAATGATGATCCAGTTTTTTTCCTGTAAGAATCGTCAGAAAGAGGAGAAACATCAAGAAAAAAGGAAAAGACTCCACCAAGGACTGACTGAGGAGAGGAGCAGAGGAGCACAAACACGCATGCGCCGGCAGCCACGGAGGGAGCAGAGGCAGAGGGAGTTCAAACCAGGACAACTCAGGACAAGTCCCCGTAGGGTCCAGACACAGTGTCAACACAAAAAGCGGTAAGAAAGACGCCTTTTCCAAAGTCTTATCAAATTGGCTATAGAAAAAAACAAATAAGTGTGACGGCTGGGACTTTACGTATGTATATATTACTCAAATAATGTAAATAACAAACAAAAAACGCTTTGTATATAACGCTTTTGTAAGATACCGTGTTTATGGTTCAGGTCACGGGAAGAGAAAAACGCTGAAAAGTTTGTAAGATATCGTGTTTATAGTTCAGGTCACGGGAAGAGAAAAACGCTGAAAAGTTTGTAAGATACCGTGTTTATAGTTCAGGTCACGGGAAGAGAAAAACGCTGAAAAGTTTGTAAGATACCGTGTTTATAGTTCAATCACGGGACATAAAATTGAACATTGTACCAAAGGTTTGTAAGATACCGTGTTTATAGTTCAATCACGGGACATAAAATTGAACATTGTACCAAAGGTTTGTAAGATACCGTGTTTATAGTTCAATCACGGGACATAAAATTGAACATTGTATCATCCGTGTTTTTTTTTCCCCTTAAAAAGCCATAAGGCTGAATTCTTTTAATTTCACGGGACAAAAAAAATTAAAGAGATCGACTGCATAAAATCCTAACAGCTGAATATCTTTCTATAAATAATGGAACGTTCATAAATATATATAATATAGCATCAAACTATAACCGGTATAGTTTGGAGCGTATAAACATAAATATAATATAATATAGGAAAAGTATAAAATAATACCATGTAATTTTGGCGTATTGAGAGCGGGGTAATACGACAACTCTTGCATGTTAACACGTTAACCCCCAACCAAACCAAGGCCAAAACCCGCCTCCCTTTTCTCCCCTCTGTGAGAAGTAGCATGCTGTTTGGGGGAGAGCTATCTTTTCCACGTGCTGCGGCTTTCTCCAGTAGGCACCGGAGAGAGGAGATTAGTAAAGAAAAATGCCTTGTTTCAATAGGAAACATAGATAGATACATTAAACATTATAGATATTATTATTCATAACAACTAGTGATAAATTGAAAATCCATTAAAAAAATAAACGGTAAATCAAATAATAATTAAATAAAAGGATCCAACGATAATTAACCAAAACTTTGGATTCATCCCCCTTTAACTAACCATGGCCAATCTAAACATTTACTGCGTGTTGGTAATTATAGCACTGGCAAGCCTACGATATGAACTAAAGGCCGCAGGAGAGCAAACTTTTTTGTCTGCGCGTAACGTACCCGTATGGGAACGTGATGACGTCACCTACTTATGACTGTAGCGCTGTGTTATAGCGCCCGTCTGAGGAGCAGCCCAGGACGACTAAACTGTATATCCAAAACAATAAGTCACGATTTGATAAAGAGACGGTAGAAGCGACCATAATTCCGTTTATAACGCCACAATCAGTAGAATACTTAAACTCCAACATGTTGACACAAAAGCGGAACCCACAAGGCCAAAGAATGAATACTTGCATGCGCGCGCACACCACTCTGTGTCAAGCGTTTCTAAAAATAGCACAGGGAAACCGTGCATCTAAACTCACACACCTGTGCGCCGAGAAAAGGGAAATAAGAGCGACGCTTTCGAACTATCTTTTATCCCTGTTAAAGGAGCTAAAGCGGTGATTTAAATAGAACACGCGAAATGTAATGTGTAAATTAAACAAATTAAGAGTCTATTTGCGCAAATGTTAAAGCAACGAGAAGCACAAAGAACGCGCATGAGCAAGACACTTCCCCCGTCTTGTTTCAAGTGCCTGCGCGCATAGCTGCATGCATGACACGGAAAAATTAGAGGAGTATTGCAAATCATTTGGAGTTAGATAAATAAATAATGTTGATAATAGTGTCGTAAGATCCCATAACGTCACAATATTGTATAGAAATTAATGTTGGTCTAAAGCTAAGGTTAAATTGTATGTAATTGTATAAAGCTGTTTACACATAAGTTGAAGACACATACTATCACACAGGGATAACCATGAACGCCCGCCTTTGATTAAAACAAATAGAAACAATTTGGACACAATCAGGGCTTCTCGTAAAAGCAGAAGCCATCACAAACTTTAGAAAAAACCCTGTTTAAGTGCAGGTCAGGCCAAGACCTGGTTAAAGTTGTAAACGTCACAAAATAGATGACGTCACTGTCTCAGCATAAAGACAGTTAGATGCTCATGAGCAAGGCACTTAGCTGACCCATATCTAAAATGAAAAAGGGCGCAGGGAAAGTTTTTTTATTTTCTTAAATGTGGGGTGGGTTTCCATGCTCTGAAGAGAACATTTTAGGCTCTAGCTTGCTCGAGCCCTTCAGACCAAGGCTTTGTATTTGTGGGATGGGCAGTTGAGAATTAAAGGGGCATGTTTATTGTATGTTGTGGCATTGTTTTATAAGCTATGTATTTTTACACCAAGGGAGTAGATTAAATAGTACACTGTGTTTGAAAAATGTACATTTATAGCCGATTCAATGATCCATAATGATCAATGATAAAATGTAACCATAAATAGAGCATCAAGCCCCTCCTCCAAGAATTTATCATAGAATAGGAATAGTATATTAATTGTGCATGCATTGTCCCATGTAAACAAAAAGAATAAATAAGCGAAATAAGGAAAAATAATAGTTAACGGATTAATTAATTAATAAAAAGTAAAACAAAGAAAATAGGAATAATACTTATCCATGTATGGTCTTATATAATGAATAATGGCAATAATTAAGTCGTAAAATTTCTAAAAAACAATAGGTTCATCAAAGAGTAAAACTAATTAAAGCAATTTTTTTTCTTTTCCTTGTAGAAGACTGATCCAAAATCTCAGCGCGACCAAGCAAAATATAGTGGCCTTGAGGGGGCGAAACCAAAGCAACAAAAAGTAATAATAATAAATATAATAAACAAAAAACGACTAATCCGAGAGTCCCTAAAATATACTTAAGGTAAAATTACCATACTTACAAAAACTATACCAAAGTGAACATATCAAAAACTATACGCCAATTTACACGATAGATTAGTAAACAAGCACGACTAAATTACAAATTGTAAGTGCGATAATAACATAAAAGTAATTGCCAATAAAATGTCCCAGTTCGTCACCACAAGCCAATTGAAACAATTTTGAGACTGCAAGGTTCTACATCATGAACCTGATCCAAAAAAGGCAAAAGTCTGTCAATCCATCATACGACCCCTGCTGAAGAAATACGCTAAAAAAGGCTTGATACACGAGGGAAAGACAGCCATCGCTCCGACAGAAGACCAAGAGGAGAGCTTCATACGATATCATGAAGCAAAGATTCTACATTACAAGACACACCCCATTCGAACCATCCGTGGAAGAAGATTGAATAACCTAAAAATAAAAACATGAGAACAAGGGAGCCCTGGATAGAAGAATGCATAAATGGAAAAGAACACAATGGAGAAAGCAGACACAGAAATGGAGACAAAATGAGTTGAAGAATCAAAGAAAGTGGACAATGAAGAGAATTTGAACATGGAATGAAGATAAGGAAGTGACGTTTGATGACAAGCCACTTCAAGGAAATATACCAAAGAAACTGTCAACAGGCATCTATCCAGTAAATGGATACAACACAAGCTCGCAACCAATGATGACACAAAACGGTCATCACAACACATCGGCAGCGGAAGGAGATGATAATCTCAGAATGATAAATGAAGAAGATCCAAGTGAATTGTCACCACGAAAGCGAAGACAATCACTCAATACCCACGACAAGTCTATACCCATGGTCACTCATCGCAAGCGCAAAATCCAGCGATGCGCCGAAGCCATCAATGACGCCACCGACGCCTCGAATGACTTACAGAGTCACAGGGAAACATTAGCAAACCTGCAATGCACCCCAAATCTAACCAACCTTGAAGAACAAGTCAAATCAGTACAAAATCAAGTGACGGCATTGACCAACATCGTGGAGACAGAGAGAATTCTAAAGGAACTGGATAACTTCGTACAAGAAGAAATACCAAGAAGCAAGACTCCTTGATGTTGGAGCTGCCAAAACTAACCAAAGGAGGCATTACATGGATGAGAGCCCTCATGAAACACACCGCCGGAGATAGAATTTGCTGGGGAGACATACACGCCACCTTAACCAAGGCAGCAGATGAGACAACTGCAATTAACATCAAGAATGCAGTGGAACATAGGACGAGAATGGTCCTACATAAAAATTCTTCAGTACATGTGTTTTGAGTTACACTGGAAGAAGAATTGAAGTCAAGATTTCCATGTATAAATGACTGACGAACTCATGTCACTACGGATGAAGAGTGATGAAGACTATTACAGCTACAAACAACGTGCCAAGAGCCTATACCACGATACAACGGGAGAGCCGATTCAGGCAGGCACGATAATGACAGTCATGTTCTACTCAGCCCTTGTCAAGGTGATGCCAAAGCCAGTGCAAGACGTCGTAAGTGACGTGATGGGCTTATACACCAAAACTGAAGAAGAATTTGACGCACACTGTAACCACAACGTCACCAAGTGGTTGAACAATAACAAAGAAACTGACTCCAAGAAGAGAGACATGGAGATAGCGACGATGAAGTTACAACTACAAAAACTGCAAGCGTCCAAAGACAAGAAGAAAGAGACATCGAATATCAAGACAGTCAAACGAGACAACACTGAAGAAGACGCGCCGATAACGACAAACCAATTGGCAACTGCAATCAAGAGGATAATGCAACCACAACAGACACAAGAAGCACCCGCAATGGAGGCTGTACAAAAAAATCAGCCCTCACCGATTCCCGCCGCACCTGTAGTGATCTACAACACCGCCCCCTTTGCTAACGGAAGAGGAAGAGGGCGAGGCAGTTTTGGACGAGGAAGAGGCAACAACGTGGGAAAACGATATGACCAATGTCGTGCATGCGGAAAAATGGGACATTGGGCAAGAGAGTGTCGTACGGTGACCCAAGGACAAACGTATAGATATAATCAGCAAGGTAACCTACAACAACAGATGGTAATGCAATCATGCAGCTGATCAAGCCACAAAAGATGCAGCTGTCTATAACAACAGACACATGCTTATTCGAGACGCTGAACAAGCTGGAAGTGCATCCGAAATCTGCATCATCGACACCAAAGATGTAAAGGGAATTCAAGAAGCAGCGTGAAAGTTAAAAGGGGCAGTGAAAGACACTGAAGAAATTATTTGGAGGAATCATGAAGAAAAATTGTGGTTCCAGCCCTTTACTTCAAATGCTGTTCGACGAATACCACCTCCCAACACATCGAAGCTACAAAGACATTTTGACACATCGATTTGTGGTGGCACCCACAAATGCAATCCATTCTACAATACTGAATTGATGATTGTCATGTCTGTCAAACTATGACTAAAAAAAAAAAAAAACATTGCAAACGCTTCCTCTGACAATACGGAAGACAAAGACGAAGGCTGTTCAACATCTAACGCCGATGATGAAAACCACCATTCGCCACTTTCTACCCTTGGGGCTCCAAGGGGAGAAAAAGGGGAGAAAGAGGGGAGAAAAGAAATACTCGAAGACTTAAAACAAAGACAAGAAATACTCAAAGACTTAAAACAATTTTTTTTAGCATAAACCTTAAACCTTCTGATATAGAGTGAGATTTTTTGACATAACCTTAACTTCTTGACATTTTAATGAAGTATTCTATAACGTTTTCGTGATATACGTTTTTTATGCTAGTTACTAATCTAGATGTTGCAATACAAAAAGCTGCGCACGCAATCATAGAACAAATATATGCCTGAATGCAAACTCACAAGATGCAGAAAAAATAAGAATTGAAAAAGTACAAAATGCCAAATAAAAAGACATTGTTGCCTATAGTCAAAAAACAGATGATCTGCCGGATGAACCTTTTCCTTTACAGGACGGAGAAACACCAGATACTGGAGAGACTGAATCTTAACAAGGACGATAGAAAAAGGACCAGTCATCATCCAGGTGGGAGAGTCCATGTCACGCGCTGTGGACGAGGCCCAAGGCTGTGAAGGGCTTCAAAAATCTCCCTGAATTCATCTCTCCCACCTGTTGAACTATAGGTATTATAATCCACAGAAAACAACCATCCAAGTACAGAAAAAGACACTGTTAGAACTAGATAAAGAGCGGGTGCTGGTAACCGTAGCTCTACTGTAGGAACATGGACGATCGTGGTCACATCATACACCCTGCACGTGACCAGAAGCAGATGACGCCATCATGAACACTTTAAAAACTAGCCTGCAGAAAAAGGGCTACTTCCCTTGGATGGTAATATGTGGTTTGTCAATGTTATCAGTTATGATTGTGTTTCCCTTGTTACTGTTTGAAAAATGGTTGAAAATAAGTCCTGAAGTTATAAATAAACAATACGTTGATAGAAATAATGCATCATTATCAAGCTAACATGTGGTGATAATATATAAACTATACCGCCCACCTTATTAATAACACTGACTACTATGTATTCACCTTCCAGTGTCGACTACACACACCGGCATTTAAGCGACCACACCGAACGACACCCAAATTCTAAACAGCACTAACAATGTTGGACACATTGACAGAAATCACTGCAAAAAAAAAAATTACTTTGTGCCCGCCCATAGATGAACCAGCACGTGGTGGCATTTGTTGTTGAAAATAGGAATGCCCATACTTGCAGTTTTATTGATAATTTCCGTAGTTTTATGCTGCGTAATTCCCTGTCTGCGATCCTTAGTAGTAAATCTAATCACAACTAATCTTGCGCGTCGAGCTCCGACATCACAATACATACTCCTTACTCCAGATCTCCAATTAGACCCCGAAATGTTTGAATAGAGTTAAATAACTAATTTGAAAACATACTTATGATTGTTTGTTTTGCTTAAGCCATGCTAAACTTCTAACTGATTTTTTGCAAATGATAAATATAGAAAGCTATCGTAGTTGTGAAATTTGTGTTAATGAAGGTGTATACATGTATGATGTGGGAAATAGCGACTTGCTTCTCTCAACTTTAGATGCATCAAGATTTTGTGAAATTTATTTCTTGTTTATTACATTTAATGTAATAATGAGGGGAAATTGTGATAAATAAATTTGTTTGTTTGCTAATGGTATAACCTATAACCTATAAATTCTTTGCTAAGGTCTACTGCACAAAACTAGGCCTCTCTAGTAGGTTGAATAAGTTCATGGGCCGTGCATTACAATAAGATAAGACTGTCTGTCTGGGATGAACACGGCCCCAAATGTCAAGGTTATAAGACCATATTTGGTGTTGAACAAAACATCCTGGTCCACAAATGTATCTTATTGTTTATGGGATGAGAACTGCTTACGCACATTGGGATGGACTTAACTAAAATGTTATAAAGTTATCAGGAGGGAACTTATTCTTGGGACTTGCATTCTGAACCTGCTTTGACCTGTTGTTGTGCCACCTGCTGACGCATGAATAAATGTCACGTGTGAACTTCATCAATCTCTGCTCTTTTTTATAAGAAGATAGTCTTGGATATACGATTTCTTACATTTTAAATACTGACACCCACCACTAAAAACAAGTAAAACAGGCCAGGATGGATGAAAGTGTGTTCTAGAGTGCGAGTGGGGGACAACATGAGTCCCATGCATGTTCATTAACATGCACTGTCCCAACCAAATGCATAAACATTTTCATGAGTGCCATATTGTTGCCATGTCTCATTTTTCTGTGAGACTGGCATTTTGCCTCGATCTGGAGGCATGGTTGTAACTTCCTTAAGGACTGGTGTGGACACTTTGGCCTGGCAGGGACAGTCCCCACCAATATTTCACAACTTTTCCCTTTCTGAGCATTTACATTTGTGGACAGTAGTTTTAGCGGCAGCGGCCGGGCAGAATTCAGAGCTAAATGTGATTATGCTCAAATGTTTTTAAGTCCACTGTGATGTGAGGTGCGTAGGGGACACGTCTTCTCATCGTGCGATCTTTCACAAAAGCTTTACACTGATATTGGCATGTTATGGTCAGCATCCTAACGCTTTTTGTTTCGTGTTAATTGGTGATATATTTGCACTTTATGCACGCCTTTATGCAGCCAATGCATAAAGGCGTGGTTTTTAAGAGTGACTTAAAGACAAAAAAATATACTGTATGTTTTAAAGTAATTGATACATTAAATTCTAAGAAATTTGACAGGTTTGTTGGCATTATTTACCTTTTTTATTTCAACAAAAAGCTTTTTCTCCCATTCACACTCTCATTCATACACCACGCAGTGTACGCAGACACTGAAGATGATAATTATGCAGGTATTGCATCAAAAAAAAGAGTCACTAATACGCCCTTCTCCCCCATTATGACATTTGCTAAACTCTATTTCTTAAGGGGTGGGGCTAAGGTCAGGTCAATATCAGCCTTGATCTTTCATGTTTTATAGCGATGACTCCTTATAGGGATAAGGACCAATGGCTGCTCTGCTTTGCGACGACAACACTGGAGGCCGCCATTGCTGTAGCCGCTAGTCCCCCATTGGAATCCATTGCACTTTAGACACGTTAAAAACAACTTCCTAATTTTTTGGAACTGTCTACAGCTAGATATTCCTCCTGTGATTACGCTGGGTTAGACACGATCAGAGGCACCGGGCTTGTTATCGTAGGATAACCTTATGCCCTTATTAGGAACATGCTTCGTCAGCGCTGGGGAGGAGGAGTCTGTAAATCCGCCATGATTTCCCCCTTGAGCGTGGTCGTTATGGTAAACGGGGAGGAGTGAGTAATGACGGTCTATTAATGATATGTCTATGATAAGGACTCATCGTAGCACTTTCCATTGTAGAAAAACAACTGAAGCAAACACAATTACTCAAACTTGTGCCATGTTTGAGTAATTGTGCCGGCGGTAACCAAAAAGAAATCCGTCTTAGTATTTTGACTTTTTATATGAATCTGTTACTGTATCTGCAGTCAAGGCCGAGTTACACTCCGGGTTAATTTATCAGTATGGGGACGACCTAAATGGCAAGACATTCATTCTGATGCTGTACATGAATTTCATATGAAGATGTCAGCCTGAATGCCATTGACATTTATCTCATCTTCATTAGTATGGCACATGCAGCACGGGTCGAGGAAAAGCACGGGTGATGCATGTGCGGGTTTGCTTCATACGTTATCTAAACCAATGTAGGAGTAGACATACTTATCATTTTGAGCTGCGGCGACATTTCAGAGGCACTGTGAGATATATATATTATAGATCTATCTATCTATATATCTATATATATATATATATATATATATATATATATATATATATATATATATATATATATCTATATATATATATATATATATATATATATCGACTTTCAGAGTTTTGGATCCACAAGTGGTTCCATTGCTGCTTTGTATATTGACCGTTCCAGGTGGTTAATTCCTTGTCTGTTTAAAAACAATAGCGTCTTTTGTACTGTGGGTGTGTACATGGGAACCAATGTGTGATGGTACACTCAACAAAAATATAAACGCAACACCTTTGTTTCTGCTCCCATTTTTCATGAGATGGACTTAAAGATCTAAAATTCATTCCAGATACACAATATTACCATTTCTCTCAAACATTGTTCACAAATCAGTCCAAATGTGTGATAGTGAGCACTTCTGCTTTGCCGAGATAATCCATCCCACCTCACAGGTGTGCCACTTCAAGATGCTGATCTGACATCATGATTAGTGCACAGGTGTAGCTTATACTGCCCACAACAAAAGTCCACCCTGAAATGTGCAGTTTTTTGCTTTATTGGGGGCCTGGGGACTCAGAACCAGTCAGTATCTGGTGTGACCACCATTTGCCTCATGCAGTGCAACACATCTTCTTCGCATAGAGTTTATCAGCTTGTCCATTGTGGCCTGTGGAATGTTGGTCCACTCCTCTTCAATGGCTGTGCGAAGTTGCTGGATATTAGTGGGAACTGGTACACGCTGTCGTATTCGCCGGTCAAGCACATCCCAAACATGCTCAATGGGTGACATGTCCGGTGAGTATGCTGGCCATGCAAGAACTGGGACATTTTCAGCTTCCAAGAATTGTGTACAGATCCTTGCAACATCGGGTCGTGCATTATCTTGCTGAAACATGAGGTGATGTTCACCTAACCCTAACCAAGATTCATCCGTGAAGAGAACACCTCTCCAACGTGCCAGACGCCATCGAATGTGAGCATTTGCCGACTCAAGTCTGTTACGGCGACGAGCTGGAGTCAGGTCAAGACCCCGATGAGGACGACGAGCATGCAGTTGAGCTTCCCTGAGACGGTTTCTGACAGTTTGTGCAGAAATTGTTTGGTTATGCAAACCAATTGTTTCAGCAGCTGTCTGAGTGGCTGGTCTCAGACGATCTTGGAGGTGAACCTGCTGGATGTGGAGGTCCTCCTGGGCTGGTGTGGTTACACGTGGTCTGCGGTTGTGAGGCCGGTTGGATGTACTGCCATATTCTCTGAAACGCCTTTGGAGACGGCTTATGGTGGAGAAATGAACATTCAATGCACGAGCAACAGATCTGGTTGACATTCCTGCTGTCAGCATGCCAAGTGCACGCTCCCTCAATGCTTGTGGCATCTGTGGCATTTTGCTGTGAGACAAAACTGCACATTTCAGGGTAGCCTTTTATTGTGGGCAGTATAAGGTACACCTGTGCACTAATCATGATGTCAGATCAGCATCTTGATGTGGCGCACCTGTGAGGTGGGATGGATTATCTCAGCAAAGCAAAAGTAGTCACTATCACACATTTAGACTGATTTGTGAACAATGTTTGAGAGAAATGGTAATATTGTGTATCTGGAATGAATTTTAGATCTTTAAGTCCCTCTCATGAAAAATGGGAGCAGAAACAAAGGTGTTTTATATTTTTGTGTGTGTATATTCATTTATTTTTTTTGGGGCTGTGTGTACGGTAGTTTGACGAGGATATGGCAACCCCACCACTTGGTATGTTTTTGATAAGGACAAACAAACAAAAATGTGCAGTGAGTCGAGCCGTGTAGATTATTGTTTCTTTCTTGCCATGCCTCTTTCACTTGGCACTTTCTGAAGAGTCTAGCGGCCGTGTAGTAGACTATTTATCTTCATTTAGGAGCTGCCGTTTGAAGTCGCTGCCTATAAGTGCTGCCTGTTGTTCTGAATGAAATGTCTGTTTGGAAATGAGGTTTTGGAGTCCAGAGATAATCGTTCTCTCAGTCAAAGACAACGGAGGCTCTAGGAGGTTTACCATTCTGGGTGCATTCCTATGTTCCCCAGGTGCGATTTCTTTCTTTTTTTTTTTTTTTTCGTAGGCGAGTTGGTACTTTAACCAATCACAAGTCATGAGAGTGAAATGTCAGACATGTATCAAGCAGCTTAACCCTAACCTTAAGGATAGTGGGCTGGTGCCTAATCTTAAATCAAAAGAAGTAGGGGAACATAGGTACCGGGGAACATAGTGCTGACCCCACCATTCTGTGTGTGTAGCTGCAGAAATGTCTAATAAAGGAAATCAAACAGTTGTCTTTTGGTGATTTAATATAAGCAATAGAAAATTATAATTTGTGAATAGCAAATGAATAAATGATAAAACATGTGAGTGAGACTGACCGGATTCTGAAGTGGTCACACATTGTCTAAGTGAAGTCTGAGGTTTCTAACCCCTTCACTCTGTTATAGTCAAACCAGCAGATAGACACACAGTAAGATTAGAAACATTCCTAAGGGAGCAATAAAACACAAGGACAGATTTACGGTTGTATTCTGTTTAGGAGGTAAACCAGACCGGACAGGTCACGATCTCTTCAGTGTTTATCCAGAGGTTTCAGATAGGAGAAATTGGGGGGTCCAGGTCAAAACACAGGTCAGTAGTTTCGTGTGTTTTAAGTTCACCAAGATGATTATATTCAAAAACATAATGATAATTATTCAATAAGGTTATGCAAATTATACATTTTCAATCACACGCGCATTCCTCAGCATCCTCTTCCACGTTACCCTGATAACTTCAGGATACCCCTTACGAAAGGAACATATATTTACCAATATATTATTAGAAATACATTGTAATATATTGTAATACATTATTTTCCCAGTACATTTTCCAATATAATATATGTTGTAAATATATGGACTTATATATTGATGATACATATATTGTACAATATATTATATATTGATGTAATATATTGTAATATATTGCAAAATATACAAATGATTGCCGCTTTCCATATATTGCAATATATTAAACATAAACATATAATATATTTGTTTATATATCCCAAAATATATGTAATTTTATATTTATAAATATCCACTATCATATATTTCGATTTATATGGGAAAATGTATTGGTTATGTATTTAACATTATATGGAAAAATATATGAGCATTATATGGAATGTACCTTTATATGTTAATATATGTTACAATGTATTTGAAATATATGTTAATATAGAAACAGGTAATATATATATATATATGCAAACATTTGTATGGTAATTAACACAGACTAATGGGCATCTATCAAAAGCCAACTTTATTTTCTTTTAAATCAGATAAAAAACAAATCCAGAGGATGTTGAGGTAGAGGGGTACATTTTTAACAGTGCAAAATCTTAGTGCAAACTTTAAACTCAACTTCCTGCAACAGTGCAAGTACAAAACTTAAAACAATTACAAACTTTTGCGCTTCACCTGGTGTCTTAGCTCGCAAATTCGACTATTGATGGACTTTCTCACATCAGCGTCTTTGGCCGCCGGAAACTGTTTTACAACAGCATCTGTGGAACAGAACAACGATTACCACCTCAATCATCCTGCTTAATCATCCCGTCCCCACTTCTTCCTCCTGCCCCATAGCCCCCGCTCATCCTCCCTCCTGGCATATGCAATCAAAACTGGAAGACAACCAACTCTAAGAATAATTTACCTTGCAGAGCTTGAATTTTCCTCGGGTCGAGAGCCTGCCGACGCTCGGCATTAGGATCCAATTTGCTGACCCCTCCTTTCAGGTTGGACTTGAGGAGGACTTCAACATCAAAGAGCCCCATCAGTAGCACCCGAGCCATACCATTGGCGGTGGTACAAGTTTTTGCCGTCTCCCAACAATGTGATGAGATAGTGACATCTTCGTTCCCGATTTTCACCTTTTATAAACAAAAGTATAGAAATATGACCATGAGCAAGGATGAAAAAAGGAAAGTCACTACAAGCATTAGAATGGATACACACACACACACACACACACACAAGCAATAAGAGGCTAATAATGCAGTACGTTTTTGTGTTAAAGGGTTTATACAGGCATCGCGCATGTCATAATTTCCCCATACATTTCCATTTAATGCCAGTTTTGAATCTACTTTAATGCAAATGTAAATATATTTAAGGCCTTGATTTTGACAAATTTCACTTAAAGAGCTACTAAACACCCCTTCCAGATCTTACTCCACCCACTCCCAAAATTTAAAAAAACTCAGAGAAAGAGGCGTGGCGAGAGGCTTTGGGGAGACGCGGGGAGGGGGAGTGTGTGAGCGGTCTCTGCTCGGTTGACAGTCTCAGACCAAGGGCCAGAGTGAACAGGACTGACTGACTCCCGTTAAGCCGCATTTAGACGATATGGCGCCACTGTCCCGGACACTGCAGCCTCTCGTACCGGCTAGCTTCTCCGGACATGTGGCGCCACTTTCCCGGACTCTCGAGCCTGTCATCCCGGCTACATGCCGAGCACACGCGGCGGACATTTGGCGCTCTTATCTCCCCGTTCCTCCTCCTGGCTTTAGCGGACACTCAGTCACACACTGCCCCGCTCTGAGCCTCCAAGGCAGGGGATGGCCAACCGCTGCCCCCGGTGTCTGTGAGCTCTCCCTGGGGGAGATTACAGTAAAAAGCCCTCAGCCCCATCAGCACTGACAGCCCTGATTATCTCTGTCTGCCCGATACAGCTTTATCGTGTCTGTAGTTTCAACGTGAAAACATCCAGCCATGTCACTAAATAAGTGAATCTGGGTATTTTGGGGAAACATTTGTCTTTATTTAGTCGGAGAGGTCGGGGATGTGAGTGCTGTGGTTCACACACAGAGCGGGGCCTGTAGATCAAATCCCCGTCTCGGGTCTTCCCTCCTCATCCTCCCGCTCCCTGGCCGCTCTGTGACCGGCATGTTGGGCTCACGTCACAAAACGGCTACTGAACTACCTGACTAAAGTAACTACACTAGAAACGCTGCGCTAAAGAACTAACTAAATACTATGCTAATAAATTGCTAACCTGAAACCATGTAAAACGCTCGCTCGCTATTCCAACTCCAACTCGCTACGGGGGCGTGTGCGAGACTTGGCTTTTATACCCGAGCAGCAGAGCGACGGACGTTACACAGCTGGCAGAGCAAATGGGGAGGACCGGCACGAAATTCAAATGTAGTGTAGCCGAAAATTTAGAGAGGGCGCTACACAGACGGTTTTAGGCTCAAAAGTGAGATTTTATCTATTTTGCACTAAAATGTCAAAAAAATTACCAGGACATGTAGAGAGCGCTATAAGAAACATATTTATGCAGTTTATAAGCTAAAAAAAGTTGATTTGGTGCTTAGTTGTCCTTTAATGACCGAAAGGTTTTTAATGCCCCGCAGAAACCCTGTATCACAAAAATGACAATTAACAAAAACTTACTTGTGAAGGTCTGCAAGGTGTGGAAAGTGACGTTTCACCTGGCCCGTCACTCTCAGTATCGGGTGCATCAGCATGTTTGGTGGGGTGGTTGTCAACATCTTTGGTGACGGTGCTCATGGAGACAAGCTTTCTCACCTCCAACAACAGAGCTGGAATTTCTGTAAAAAATAAAATAAAAAAAGTACAAGATTTTACAGACAGCAACCATGAAGACCAATATTGTCCTACACATCAATTGACGTAAAATAATCGTTACAAGAGCAAGTTATAAAATGAACACTGACTTCATGTAGACTATATCATGCTCATTTACCATGGGCTCATTAACAGTAACAATCAGTATAAATAATACAGATTGTGGCTGATTGTTATCACTTGCACAATCATATAGACAAAATGCAACCGCATTTTCTTGCTTATTGTGCCATGTGATACAAATATTGATGGTATAATTCTCGATACTTGCCTTTAACTACCATGGTCCGCAGTTTAGAGTTTTCTTTATGTAAGGCCTTGATCTGGCTCTGCAGACCTATAGTAAAGTCATCGCTTTCCTGGCTTGATGATGTTGCTGGACCTGGGCTGAACTGACTGTCCGCTGACAGTAATTCCTCCTCCGCCCGTCTTTGAGCAGCAACTTTGGCCTTTTTCTATTGAGCAAAAATATATATTTTTTTATCATTTAGTCATGTATAATCCAAAACACAAATGATGCATTATATGACATCAATCCTTGTTGAATTACCTGTTTTCCAGAGCCAGAGGCTTTGTCACCAGCACCGGAATATTCTTCACCAAAGTCCAGGCGTTTTTCTTTTCTCACCCTCTTAGCCGGCATATTTCCACTCAGTTCCGGCACCAATTCCCGCGCTTCCAGTTTCCGCTCAGCAGCTCTCACTGTAGCCTCTTTTTCTATATTAATTCATATGGATACATTTAATATCAATATAAACACCACAGCAATGCATAAATACTACAGTCTTAATAATAATGTGCCAAATTTTAGACTGCAAAATAGTAAAATACGGGATACACATTTTGACATGATAAACGCGGTAAACAGTACCTGGTAGGAAATAAAAGTCAAGTGTGAGACTGACTTGCCTGCTAACTGAAGAACGACAGCATCTTCGACGGGCCATCCATGAGCAGGCCTCTTGCTGTTAGTTGTTCGACATTCAACAAGATATGTCGTGTCAGTTGCAGCATCTGGGTCGAAATCAATTATCCAACCGACGGGAACGATGCTGGTTTTACCTTTATCAGGTCCCTTCGCCCAACTAACAAGGGCAAACTTATATTTTGACATTTTTTCTAAAGATAAATACTTAAATGTAATGTTCCACCTCCTTTTTGTTGTCTGGTTGTTGTTCCTGTTATAAAATTATACCGGTTTGTGACTCCGTTTGTCCTGCTCGCGCTTAAACAGCAACCAACGTTCCCGCCTAGCCTTGCGCATGCGCAAAAGCTGTGCAACGATTGGCTGGTTTGTTGGGGTGATTGTTGTGCGCATGCGTAGGTGCTAAGCATTCTGGTAAAAGTAGTCCTATATTTCATCCCATCCATTTTCTAATCAAAACAACCTTCCGTTCGCGTAACATACAAAGAAGAGCTCAGACAAATGTAGAAAATGGACAGACTGAAAAGGAAATACATCCTCCTGGGTTGTGATCAAACGGATATCCCAAGAAGAACCAGACGATTATGGAAAAAAAGGTTAGTCTTTTCTGCTTGATTCTGGCTATTTACACGATACGATAATGCTAGCTAAATCATGCGCAGCTAAATCTAGCGGCACCGGCACACTCGAAAAACCTCTACAGCATTTTCTAGTCAATATATCATCTGGTCTACATACATAAATACGAAGTGTCTACGACGTCGTCCATTTTGCCATCACACAGCCTATGTTTGAGACAATACCAATAATAACTGGTCAAGGTTAGGGCCAGGAATTTGAAAACGCTTTACTAAAACTACCAAGGTTAAGGTTTGGAAAAGGTTAGGGTTAGGTTTATTTAGCGATACATAATAACGTTACCGTTTTAAATCAAGTTTGTCTAAAAAGTAATAATTTATTTCATCTCTCAAACCATTACTAAGTCGTGCATAAAATGAGCACAAAATCAACACGTGGGCTGTTCAAGACTTAAAAAGTGGTGTGAACCCTTGGTCACTGGACGTCTTTTCTCGCATTATCATAAGGAGACGGCAAAATAGAAAAGGGAGTTTTATAATTATTTTCATTGCTTTTGATGTGAGTCTAGCCGTGAGGTATTTGTAACTATCTTCTACATAAATAATTTAGTATCACACAATTTTTCAATATGCATCTATTGATGTGATGTTTACTTAAGGGCTGGAGAGAATCATGTATTCAATTATAAATCTGTTTTCTATCACTTTCCCCTAGGAAAGCAATGAGAGATGCCACGATTAATCAGCCAAACCAGGATTTGGTAAGTCATGTACTTTAAACATGTAAACTATACCATGCTTGTGCTATATTTAGCCAGAACATGCTTTTTTATATTTAACAAATACTATTGTATCGCCAGATGCATCTCCAGCAACGGATGTCTTCATCAATATCTTAAAAATATGTGTAGAGTAAATTTTGGCAATGACTATTTGTGACTGAGTGACATATTTTGGTCAAATGTATTGCAGTCATTGGATGTCATGTGATGTCAACCCGTCAGACCTTGGAAGCTAAACAGGGAAGGGCCTGTTCGGTACTTGGATGGGAGACCGTGTAGTAACACCAGGAGGCCTAGAGAATGCAGTGAGTGAGTGAGTGAGTGAGTGGTTGGAGGGGTTGATGGCGCAGACTGGTTGCCTCGCTTCCATCAGTCTACCCCAGGGCAGCTGTGGCTACACTAGTAGCTTACCACCACCAAGTATGGAGTGAATTATTATATTTGGGTGTGTGGAGTATCTCTTTTTAATTAAGTTTGTAGGGAAGGCAACTGGTTGGAATAGCGACTCCCACATGCTAGATTTGGTTGGTGACTGTGTGTGTGCGTGTGTGTGTATTGTGCAACAGTGGTTTATCAATACTTTGCTATCTTTTCGGCAACACAGAATCTGAATGAGAATTCCTCTCACTACGATTCTGACAATGGGCCTGAAGACGCACATGATGTCAGCCACAATTTGGTGAGTATAGTTAACAGCACATGATTTTAGGTTTGTTGTCTTCAGAACTAGATATGTTACCTTGGTCTTGCAACTTGTATTTGTATTTTGTTGTTCTCTTTCTTTAGGTAACTGATGATGATTCGACACCATGGGATCCTCTTAGTGGACAGGAAAGTTTATCAAGAGGAGCTGGAGTCTGTGTAGGTTTAGACTGTTTAATGTTAATACTATAAACTTCAACAAGAATCCAACCTATAGCCTCTTGACGCATGATATCACAATTTGTGAGAGCTTTAGCCTAGTATCTATATTTCACGCTTGAATCACACAAATGATTGGATACATATAATAAAAATCTGTGTTTAGAGATTTTGTTCTTATTTACAGAACCTAAATGAGAATTCCTCTCACTACGATTCTGACAATGGGCCTGGAGACGCACATGATGTCAGCCACAATTTGGTGAGTATAGTTAACAGCACATGATTTTAGGTTTGTTGTCTTCAGAACTAGACATGTTACCTTGGTCTTGCAACTTGTATTTGTATTTTGTTGTTCTCTTTCTTTAGGTAACTGATGATGATTCGACACCATGGGATCCTCTTAGTGGACAGGAAAGTTTATCAAGAGGAGCTGGAGTCTGTGTAGGTTTAGACTGTTTAATGTTAATACTATAAACTTCAACAAGAATCCAACCTATAGCCTCTTGACGCATGATATCACAATTTGTGAGAGCTTTAGCCTAGTATCTATATTTCACGCTTGAATCACACAGATGATTGGATACATATAATAAAAATCTGTGTTTTAGAGATTTTGTTCTTATTTACAGAACCTAAATGAGAATTCCTCTCTCTACGATTCTGACAATGGGCCTGAAGACGCACATGATGCCACTCCTGTTGTTGTAAGTATAGGGCAGTGTTTCCCAACCAGGGCACACTTTTCATAGCCAAAAGAAACCAAAGGCACACCCAGATATTGTTTGTATGTGGTGTAAAATAATCACCACACACACAAAGACTATACTATAGTGTACATTTTGTAAAGTTTCTTTAGTGTGCATGTTGTAACATGCAGGTTGGTTTTCTAAATTGTATATGGGTTTTTATTTTTTTTTAGGTTGACTATGATTCTGAACCATATTCTCCTCAAAGTTCATCAGAAGGAGCCCAAGTTTGTGTAAGTTTTGTGTAAATTGTGTGGAACATATAACAGTAAAAGTTTAATTGGTATAAAGTGTTTCAAATTATTGTCATGGCTCTACTGGATTTTGTGTAGAATTAAATTAATCATTCAGTAAGTGAATTAATCAGATTTTGTTTTTCTTTTCTCCATGTATAGAGCCTGCATGTTGACAGCAATTCTATTACTAGACGTCCTACTTCCCCACTCTTGTTTGAGGATGAATCTTCCACAGAGCGTGAACCTCCCTTCAGTGATGGACCTAATTGCAGCCAAGTGTCACCAAATACCAGTAACTATATTCATAATGACATGGATGACATTTTTGGATCCAATATTGGAAGTGAAGAAGAATCTTCCCTTTTATTTGAAGATGGCCCTGGTGAGTCAATAAATGAGGAACATTTTGGAAAAGTAGGTCATGAACTGGAAAGCGAAGAGACACTTTACACTGGTTCACGACTTACACAAGCGCAGAGTTTTTTACTTATACTTTCATTTGTTTTGAGACACGGACTCACAGGCATTGCTCTCTCGGATCTCCTAGATTTAATCAATATTCACTGTCCAGAAAACACACAGTTAACCTCAAAGCATCTGTTCTTAAAAGCACTTAAGCCAGTAGAAAGTCATCTACAATGTCACATATATTGCCCAAACTGTGAGTACTATATTGGTGAACAGGATGGTGAAGGACAATGTGTTGTATGCAACACAACATGGGATAAAACCACCTCACTGAAGAATGGAAACTTCTTTATATACTTGCCAATCCAAACACAGTTGGAACATCTTCTTCAAAGGGAAGATATTGCCAATTGTCTCAAGTCAAGAGACCGCACATGTAATTCTGACATTTTTGAAGACATTAGAAGTGGAAAAATGTACTGTAATCTGAACAAAATTGGAGGCCCGCTTGACTGTACTCATGGATACTCCTTAACACTCAACTGCGACGGAGTGCCTGTATTTAAATCATCACTCTTTGGTATTTGGCCATTATATGGGATTGTAAACGAGCTTCCATACCCTGTGCGCAAAGACAATGTTCTTCTTTTTGGTTTGTGGTTTGGCGATAAAAAGCCAAATGTTAATACATTTTTAAAGCCATTCATTTTAGAGTGTCAGAAGTTGTCAACTGCAGGCTTTACATTAACAAGAAATGGCATTGCAGAACAATGTAACGTTGTGGCTGCTCTTATGATGTGTGATTCGGTAGCTAGGCCCATACTTCAAAACATGACCCAGTTTAATGGCCTGTATGGATGCAGCCTTTGTTTACATCCCGGTGAACAAATTGAAAAGGGTCATGGCACTGTCAGGGTATACCCATACAAAGACGTTCCAAAGAGGGACCACGCTTCAACCATAAGTGATGCAAGGGAGGCTTTATGTACAAAAAAATCTGTGAGGGGTGTTAAAGGACCCACTTGTCTGATAAATATTCCACACTTTGACATCATATCTGGCATGCCTCCTGACCACATGCATAATATACATCTTGGTGTGGTTCGCCAAATGGCAAGCATATGGATGGACAGTGAAAACCATGAAAAGCCATATTATATTGGCAATCGAGTGAATGAACTTGATCAACAGCTCTTATTAATTAAGCCTCCTTGCAATATCACAAGAGTGCCCCGATCTCTTCAGCAGAGAAAGTTTTGGAAGGCTTCTGAATGGCAGAACTGGTTACTGTTTTATAGTGTATTTGTGCTAAAAGGAATTCTGCCCCAGGTATTTTACCAGCACTGGTTAATCCTTGTCACATTCATGTTCTTGCTTTGCAAAGACATTATTACAACAGAGGATGTACAAAAATGTGAAAAACTTGTTGTAGATTTTGTCAAACAATTTGAAACACTGTATGGGAATACCCATGTGTCATTTAATGTACATTTATGTCTTCATTTGCCAGAGTCTGTCAGGAATTGGGGACCTTTGTGGGCCCATTCTGGGTATATTTTTGAGTCGTATAATGGTGAAATACTGAAAATGTTTCATGGCACTCAGTTTGTTCCCCTACAGATAATGAAACAATTCACATATAGACAAATATTGCCTCTTTTAAGGAATGAGGCACTGAGAAATGCTGTTCCTGAATGCATTCAGTTATTTAGTAAGTTAACTGGCCGAAAGAGAATGAAGCAGTTTGAAAGTGTAGGTGATCAACTTGTTACTCTTGGTTTGCATTATTCTCGAAAACTTTCAAGCGAAGAGTTGCTGGTCATGAGAGAGCAACTTTCAGTTACCACAGATACAGTTGTGAAAATATTCAGGCGACTTCTAGTCAACGGAGAGCTGTATTACTCTCAGGAGTTCACAAGGGTAGTGAAAAGGAACAGCTACACAGTGCTGTTGCAGAATGGACACATCATCACTGTATACTATTACGTTGTAGTAGAGCAACATGGTAACAGAAAATGCCTTGCTTTTGGGAGAAGGTATGACAGGTCATATAGTACACCGATTCATGTTGAAAATGTAGTTGGTCTGAAGAGGGAAATCCGTGGTAGAAAACAGATATTTGATGTGACACTGTTCAAAAGAAAATGTATGCTCATTGATCTACCACATTATGCAAGCCTCTATGCATGCATACCTCCAAGATCCAGTGTGGAGGATTGAAAATGTAATTGTAAAGTACATTTCAAAAATAAATCTTAATTGGTAATACAGATTGTTGTCTTCATTGAATAATGCAATATATATATATATATATATATATATATATATATATTGTAGCATATAAAGACAGACTTGCATGTACAAATATAGTGCATGTTTGGTCGTGATTGCAATACATTTTATATATTTATCAATATATACACATATATGGTCTATGCTTATATTGCAATATACTGGAAAATATAAATACTAAATATCATATATGATAATATATTGTTAAATATAATGCATGATATTTTCCAATATACTGCAATATATTTTTGTTTCGTAAGGGACAGTACAGCACTTGTGAGTGTCTGTTGAATTATGTGTCTAATGTGCACTAATACATTTGAGTGCTTGAGTAAACCTTTTTGTGTGATGCTGTTAAAAATATATATTTCACCGTAGTATGTTTGGGCTAGCATAGAAGACATTAAACTTTGTTCTAGTTCTTGAGTCATGTGATTTGATCCGCTTCATAATGACACCGGGTGGTTAGGACAAGGATACCTTTAAAAACGAACAACTTCAGCCCAGCTTTCTCGGTTTGCAAAATGCCCTTTAGTGACTATATTTTGGCACAGAGGGAAGGGAGGGGAAAGGACGGGAATCTTATTTGTATAACGCTTTATCACATCAAGTCACCCAAAGCGCTTTATCGCTCGCTCACTACTCGGAGGTGTTGCCCTTGGGGTAGACTGAGGCATTGTCCACATGTAGCAGGGTATTTATAAGACAACCCTCCGTCAAGAAAAATGGTTAAAATCTCCCCTCAAGTGTCTGCACAGCACATTTATTATTTAGCTCTCTAACCTATTCTGACAAACCAAATGCATTTTGCCAATTCTTTGTAATCTTCTGTCAGACAAATACTACAGCGTGCAAGCAACTTTCTTGACCATACTGACCAGTCATCGCGTGACGGTAGACTTTCCCTGCACGTAATAACTCCGCAGCGAGGGCCGTGATATTCGAACATTGTCTCGCTGCTCCTCCGGGAGGACGACTTCCATCTCAAAGTTCTCCCAGCAGCCGGCAGTGCATCCCAGTCTGACTCATAACTGCTGTAGGCCTCGTCGAGGAACTTGTCTTGGACGTGGGATGGTTATTTGGTGGAAAATGGCCAACTGTAAAGTGCTCCTTCGCCTGCGCTCTTCGACGTGAAGCAGTACTTGAGCTAGTTAAAACAAGGACGCAAAATGCACATGAACAAAAACAGTTTTGAGGCATCTATGCTGTTTCTAAATGTAAAGGTGTGACGTCAGAGCATATTTTGTCACAGACCGCAACGTTCGGGCCCCTTACAATTTTCCAAAATCTTCACTTTGGCCAAAGGTTTTAGAAACCTTAATTTTTAGGGTAGCACAACAACCACTGACCCACACACACACACCACCCAATTATTTATAATTATTATTATTATTAAAGCGGCAAGAGGCCCTCGCCCCTGGCGCAGTCCCCCCCCTTGCGACCGCCCCCGTTCGCGCTTGCCCAAACTTGCTGTCACGTTGGCCTTACACTCCAGTTCTCCTATGTTGGGTGTATTAGAAAGTTCAAGAAATGAGAGCGCAGGGGCTTTACTGTGGTATCCTATGATGGCATTGGCGGAAAGTAAAGAAGTGATAGCAGTTCAGAAGTGTAATACCAGAGCCTGACTCGTGGGATAGTTGCACGTTGAGCTGGTGATGGGCACGTGCTGAGAAGTGATGAACAGGCTTGGGTGTGGGTTTGAGTCTCCACGATCATGACAAAGTTGTGAAATGTACTATGTAATGTGACGAGTGCTAATGCAAAACATGGATCGATGGGAGCACGTGTCCCACATCTCAGACACAGTGTCAGTCACATACAGCCTTTATATGCTGTTGTTATGCAAGCCTTAACTATTACCCGGTAAAGGCCAAAGTAATGAATACAATATATGGAGGGAAAGCATTCTGAACATATGGAGAGAGAAGAAACGAACAGAGAAGAGTCTAGGGTGTGTGAATCTAGACGGGAACGCACATTCCCGTCCTTCCTCCCTCAGATGGGTATAAAGGATTTTGTGAATCTCAAAGGATGGCCGTCCTACAGGCAGTTGTTGACGACACATTCTGGTAAACTATTTATTTTTATAATAATATAATATTAAATATTGCTTTTGGCAAATTTCATAATTTATCCCTCCCGTCCAGTTTTTGGAACATCAGCTGTAAAATGCCAGGCAGCGCACACGATGCTAATGCCCTACAACAATCAGACCTCTTCCAAAGGGCTCATCTGTTACCCAAAGTAAGATTTTTTTTTTTTATTATTAAACAGATGAGTGTCAAAATGTGCTTGCAAGCTAATAATTTAACCATACATAATGTACTTTTCTTTTTCTGCAACAGAGCATGAGGGCCATTCAGGGAAAAGACACCAAGCTTTTCATTGTTGAAGAGCATTGTTGAAGTAGTGACTTTCACTTCACTTTTGCACCAACCATGATCGCCACCTGCTGTGCACTCCACAACTTCTGTCAGAAGGAACAAGACAATTCCAACAAAAGCTGTTTGTCTGATCATGAGCCTCTTCCAAACAATTTTCCTCAACCCAACCAGCCTTCAGTGCAATGGTGCTGGGAGCAGCACCAGAGAGGCGTTGGCAACCTACAGCTTGACCCAATCCCATCTCCCCTCCTCAAAACCTGTATACCAACTCTCATCCCTCTCATCACCAGCATCATCAACACTTCCCTTACCTCTGGATCTGTCCCATCCCCGCTCAAACTTGCCGCCATCACACCCCTCCTGAAAAAACCTGGCCTCAACCCTGACAACTTCAGACCCATCTCCAATCTCCCGTTGCTTTCAAAAATTCTGGAACGCGCCGTCATAACCCAACTCCACCAACATCTCCACTCCTCCCAGCTCTTCGAAACATTTCAGTCCGGATTCCGTTCATACCACAGCACTTCTTAAAGGAATAGGCCACCGTTTTTACATACTGACATATGTTCTTACCTGAGCTTAGACTAGTTGATATGTACCTGTCTGGTCTTTGTCCGTGCGCTCTGTCATGCAAACGGAGCACAAACGCAGCCTCTTCCACATACTGTGTAGTTCCAAATCAGCTCCCGTTAGAAGCTACCAAACTCTTCCACGTTTTCCCTATTTAAATACAGTTACGTGACGTGTTACACTACAAAGTATAGTAACACAGAAATGTAACATGTCGATTTTCTCAGCGGATAAAAAGGGGTACTATATTGTGAGGCGTAATAATACGAGGAGAGCTACGTCCGCGCACTAACTCCTAAAGACTTCTCTCCCGCTCACTACAAGTCACGCTGCTTCTATTGACGGAAGTGAGCGGGGGAGAAGTCTTTAGGAGTTAGTGCGCGGACGTAGTGCTCCTCGTATTATTACGCCTCACAATATAGTACCCCTTTTTATCCGCTGAGAAAATCGACATGTTACATTTCTGTGTTACTATACTTTGTAGTGTAACACGTCACGTAACTGTATTTAAATAGGGACAACGTGGAAGAGTTTGGTAGCTTCTAATGGGAGCTGATTTGGAACTATACAGTATGTGGAGGAGGCTGCGTTTGTGCTCCGTTTGCATGACAGAGCGCACGGACAAAGACCAGACAGGTACATATCAACTAGTCTAAGGTAAGGTAAGAACATATGTCAGTATGTAAAAACGGTGGCCTATTCCTTTAAAGTTACAAATGATCTCCTCGCCGCTGACTCTGGTTCCATATCCATCCTCCTCCTCCACCTCTCCGCAGCTTTTGACACAATAAACCATATCATCCTCCTCCACAGTCTACAATCAATCGGCATCTCTGGCACAGCACTCCTCTGGTTCACCTCATACCTCTCCGACCGTCACCACTTTGTCTCGGTCAACACCCAAGGTTCCGTGCTTGGCCCCCTCCTCTTTACCATCTACATGCTTCCCCTCGGTCAGATCATCCGTCACCATGGACTCAACTCACTGCTACGCCGACGATACCCAACTCTACATCTCCACCAAATCCATCACCCCGGTTATCCTCTCCACCATCACTGCCTGTATCTCCGACATCAAAACCTGGATGGACAATAACTTTCTCAAACTGAACTCCTCATCACCGGCCCCAAATATCTCCTCCCCTCTGTCCAGAACTTTACCCTCATCGACGGTCACAATGTCACCCCCTCCCCCTCTGTACACAACCTCAGCATTATACAAACCCTCACCCTCTCATACAAAACACACAACATCACTAAAACATCCTTCTTCCACCTCCGCAACATTGCCCGCCTCCGCCCCTCCCTTACCCAGTCAAAAGCTGAAACCCTCATCCACGCATTCATCACTTCCAGACTCGACCACTGCAATAGCCTCCTCTACGGACTTCCCACCACTGATCTCCAAAAACTGCAATACATCCAGAACTCTGCTGCTCGCCTCCTCACCCACACCCGGTCCAGAGAACACATCACCCCCGTCCTCCGTTCAATACAAGCTCCTCCTCTTCACCTACAAGTCCCTCCATAACCTGGCCCCGCCCTACCTCACCGAGGTCCTGCAACAACACCAACCCATCTGCCACCTCCGCTCAGCCGGCACCAACCGCCTCACCCCCATCATCCGCACTAACCGCCGGACCTTGGGGGACCGAGCCTTTGCCATCGCCGCCCCCACCCTTTGGAACTCACTCCCACTGCCCATTAGAAACTCTGACTCACTTTCAACCTTCAAATCAGTACTCAAAACCCATCTGTTCAAACTAGCTTTTCTTTAAACCCCTTTTTTGTTTATTCCCCATGTGAAGCGTCTTTGAGTGTCCATCCATTTTCTTCCAGTAATTCTAAATAAAAGCCATTAAAGTATGTTATTCTTTAATGCTGCCTTTTATACAATAGAAAAAGAGGTTCTCAGTCATCATATTCGAAAAAAATCTCTAGCTTAGCAATTTCCACGGTTTATTCAAACAAAACATGACCTCAAAATGCATTTTTCCCTGAATCATGCTTAACATAAGTACTGAAACATTTACTGTAAACAGAAGTTGGCACTTAATAACTAGTGCTGTGCAAAAAATATATATTGTACAACAAAAGATCTATGCCGGCCCTTGCATAGGGACGTTTTGTAAACAAACAACCTAAAAACACAACGTTTGGGGATCTAAGCAAGTGAGTCCGTAAGTGTCACACTAGCTTAATCTGTGTAAGACAGAGCAGACATTCACTCTTCAACAAAACAAAACACAGACTAACGATTCAAAATGCAGAGAGAGGATTTAGGCAAAGAGGTGGCGACGCTGAGGCGTCAGGTGTTGATGCTTAAGTCAGATGTGGCTTACAGGGATAAGGAAATTGAAGCGTATAAAAAATTACTACATGGCCATAATGTAGTAATTGCAGAGAATAAAAATCTCAAGGCAGCTAATTTAGCCTTAGAAAAAGATTTGGAGAAACATAAAAGTTTCCAGAGAGTTATCGCCAAACAGCAAGCTTCAAAAGCAGAAGTGGACATGAAACTTGAAGAGCTACAACAAATACACAATGAATCAAAGAAAAGTTACAAGCGAGAGAAAACAAAATACGAAGATTTGCGGATATCCAAAGAACAGATGAAGAACGCGTATGAAAAACAGATCATGGAGCTTAACAGAAAAATCAACCACCTAGATTTGGAAACGCAGAACCTTCACAAACAAAATGATTCCTTGGAGATGTTCAAAGTTAAATGCACCGATTGTTAGGGGATTATTGGAGGGGCCCGGAGAGACACGAGTGGAAGGATGGAACCGAGTCTGGATGTCTTAAGTAGAGAGAAGTTTTATTAACACACACATAATAATACAGGCCTGGAGACAGCTGAACAGTCAATACATTGGTTAGGGCATGGACCATTCAGAGTCTGGTTATCTATCCACATGAAGAGCGTCAAATAGTCGTGAGTGCCACGTCGACGATGACCATCCATTCACAGACCGTGTGCCACGTTTACCAGGCCACACGTCATGTTAGAAGGTCGAGGCCGCCGTGTCTGATTCTAACAGTACGATATGATAAAAGGATTATGTAAAGGCCGAATTAATCTATGATTCCCTATCACCGATCTCCAACAAAAACTCTCAGACAGTAACAAAGCGTTGCAGGAGGTGACGTATAAATGTAACCATCTTGAACAGTATTTACGGGATGCAATGAGAACAATTCAGTCCCAGTTGAAACGTGTAAGTTTGTCCTATGCGCTACCGGAAGATTGCACTGATAAAGAATTATTGTATCGCTATATAACCTTATTCGACAAATATCTCTGCCGTAACAACCGAGACGCACAAACCATCCGAAATTTAGAGAAAAAGCTAAAGGCGGAGAAAGAATTGTGTACAGAGAAGGAGAAGGCAGTCGAATCTACAGTAAGACAAAACAGAACGGAGGATGCCCTGAAAATCTCTGAGTTACAGAGTATAATAAGGAAGCAGCAGAAAGATATCCATGCCCTCCAAGGAGACGTGCGGATGTATCGCTCACACATGGACAAACAGAAAGAAGAAAATGAAGCGTTACAAGAGAAGTTAGCACAATATAAAAGAGCATTCCTCGACACTAAATCTGATAATATGATGCTCCAGGAAGTACTCAGGGCTAAACAGGAGCCAAACTGTAGCATTCAAGTCCTTTCAAATTCAACCTTAAACAAAAGGACTATACTCCCACCAATTTCTGCCAAGCCTTCCACACAGAGGAAAGCCTTCTTGACACAACGAGGGACACGACCAGGGACACTCTACTGATTTGTAGAGGCTGTATAGCTGTATGTCTGTGAGACGGTGCCAATGAGTGTTGTTTTTAATTTGTGTAATGGTTCAGTTTGCGTGTTTGTTTTAATGCATATATATTCATTTTCAATTAAGGTACTTGATTCATCTTCTGTACTCAGTAGTTGAAGTCTTCGAACGTTTCGCCTCTCATCCAAAAGGCTTCGTCAGCGACAAAGGTCACAATCTGCACGCAGCTGAATATATAGACTGTAAAATGTAAAATTGTTTCTACTCAAAAAACTAAATCACTTATATTTCTAGTTGTCTGAAATTAAAAACGTCAGTTACAAATTAATTCAGTTGTGTCAACCTGAGAATACAATTCAACTAAAGAGGTGAATCTGAAATTTCAAATCGATTACATTGTAAACTGGTTATTGGTTACACATACAATTTCTTGGCAGCCCTTGGATTTAGTTTTTTGAGTTGAAACAATTTTACATTTTACAGTGTAGACCAATGGGGAGGATTTAGGGTAGGCCCGTCTCCTCCCCTCTAATCACAGCTACTCTCAAACCCCTTTGAAGTAGAGCGTCTCTAACGATCTGCTCACCTCAGTATCGGTCAGTCATGTCCTATTCATAGATAATCACTACCACAGAATCAAGTACCTTCAATTAAGGTACTTGATTCAAAATGGATTTTTCCTTTGCTTGGTTCTCCCCGAGGTTTTTATTTTCTCACCACTGGGTTTTTGAGTTTGTCCTTGCCGTGAGAGAGTCTAGGGACAGGGGATGCCCGGGGCACGTTTCCATCACTGTTTAAATGTTTGGTTCAATCCTGTGAGGAAATTTGTGTTGTGATATTGGGCTATGCAAATGGTTGGATGCATGGATGCATGGATGGATGGATGGATGGATGGATGGATGGATGGATGGATGGATGGATGGATGCATGGATGCATGGATAGATGGATGGATGGATTGGTGACTATCTGAATGACCAGCTTATTCCATCAATGGATTTCGTCTTCCCTCCTGGCACAGGTATATTGGCAAGATAACAATGCCAGGATACATCGTGCTCACGTTGTGAAAGAGTGGATTGGCCACCACAGAGTTCGGAGCTTAACCCAATCGCAGTGATCACACTCTCTCCTCATCAAAAACCGATCTTGGTGGAAATCAGTGCAGCACTGGATCTTTTGACATTGCTGAGGCTTATTAATACAATGCCACAGCAAATGTGCGCTGTAATCAAAGCTAAGGGCGGTCCAACGAAATATTAGAGCGTGTATAGAAGATTTTTTTGTGTCATCAAAATGTGAATTTGACATTGAAATAACGTGTTTAATTTTTTTTCAGTCACTGAATTTCAGTCTCGAAATATTCACTGCTCATTTTTCAAGGGTTTTAAATTGAAAATGAACTTCATTTGTTTCTACACGTTCACTGTATTATTTTTCAACACATCCAATTCAACAGTCTAAATTCAGAGTGTAAAATTTGCAATAAAAAATTCACATGGAAAAATTCACCCTTAAAATATTCAATATTTAATTAATCAAGCCCTTAAATTCCACAGTAGAAATTCAGAGTGTGAAATTCACATTGAAAAAATTCACACAGAACATCCTGAACACCAAGGCATGAGCAATCGATCCTGGATGACTGAGCACTGAGATGCAGGATGTTTCCTATTGGGTTGTGTCATTAGTGGACTTACAGATGAGGAAACAGGAGTTGACGAGTCAAATCTTAGAATTTTGATTGGTCCCTTGCACCGTTTGCTGATGAACCAGAATTTGGCTCGACTTACTCTGGATCGATTGCTCATGCCTTGTTGTCCAGGTCTGAATTTGTTGCTGCGAATTTCACTCTCTGAATTTCTACTGTTGAATTTAAGGGCTTTATAAGGACAGGTTATGTCAGTGTTAAAAAAAAATTAAAAGCAGAAAATTCATTTAAAATCCACATTCTGATGACAAAAAAAAATCTTCCATAGGTGTGACCTTTTTTTTTGGTTGGGCAGTGTATATTTAAACAGTTTGTGGCAGAAAACAAGCAGCTGTGCAATAATGACTTACTTTAGTCAAAAAGTAGCACCACTATGTGAAAGAATCTTACTTTACTTTTAAGGCAAAGCAACTTTATTTATACCGCACATTGCGTACACAATGCACAACTATAAGTTATACTAAAATGTGGACAAGAAGCAGTCTTTACCCTACACTGGCAAACAGGAAGTTAGCCAAAAACATTGTGTTTTATATCCTGAAAGACAAGTGTATTTGCTGTCTGTGTAAGTTCTCAGTCGTACAGGAGTTGTCCATCTTCAATGAAGGTACTTGATTCATCTTCTGTACTCAGTAGTTGAAGTCTTCGAACGTTTCGCCTCTCATCCAAAAGGCTTCGTCAGCGACAAAGGTCACAAACTGCACGCAGCTGAATATATAGACCACTAGGGAGGAGTTGGGATAGGCCCGTCTCCGTTCGAAGACTTCAACTACTGAGTACAGAAGATGAATCAAGTACCTTCATTGAAAAAGTGTATTTGCTGTTATTTGAATTTCCAATAAATTAGTTTTGTTGCAAATTGAGTCTTGTCTTGTTTTCTGTAAAGTAGGCAAAAAGTGTACTGTCAGATTTACCCTCTATTCGGTGTGATTGCCCAGTGGCAAGGTTTTTTGCCACAGACTGCCCCGCTCTGAGCTCCGGTAAGGAGCGGTCTCTGCCACGGTCTGTCCCCGAGTTTTTTGTTTTGTCATTATAAACACAACTTCAGTTATGTTTTTGATGAAAGAGCAGCGTTGCAACATGGCAAAAAGCTCTAGAAAGTCCATTTTGCATGATATCCCCTTTTTAGCACTTTCCATAACATCCGGATCAATCCGGATGTTAGGACTTCTCGGGTGAGCTGATTCTGAGCTGATTCTGTCCCGAGTTTCCGAGTCGGAATTACGGAGTTGGTGTGCGTTCCAGTTGAAATTTCCAAGTTGGAGCTCGGAAATTCCGGCTTCCGAGATCAAGTGGAACGCACACTCAGCAGCTAACGGAGAGTTTAGTGTTTTTATTTGAATGCTAATAAATCTGTGCAGTTTGTTAAAAAAAAAAACATTGTTTCTGTTTTTCTCAGGCCTCGAGATGGAAGAACAAAGTCTCGCTGTTGTTATTGACAATGGATCGGGGAGTTGTAAAGCAGGCTTTGCGGGAGAAAGCTTTGCGGGACCTCGCGTGGTGATTCCCTCTGTTGCTGGACGTCCATCCGACCAGGTAGCCTAACTTTAGTGTTTAAAACATTGTAGAAAGGCATACATTAGCATAAACACATAAACATGCATTTACTAGGTAAATAGTGAAGTAGATGAAACAGCTAACAGCAATGGATAGTAATACGAGTCTGTAGACAGTAACCTATAAGCCTAATGGAAAATGTACAATTAGGCTATTTAAAATCTGCATATTGTGATCAACTGTACCTGTCTGTTCCGTAGGGCGCAGTTGGTATGGACCAAAACAGTTTTATTGGATCCAAAGCATTGACATGGAGTGAAATCCTGACAATAACACGTCCTATTGAACGTGGTGTTGTAACAAACTGGGATGAAATGGAGAACATCTGGAGGCACATTTTCCACACCGAGCTCAGAGTGTCCTCAGGGGAGCACCCAGTCCTTCTCACAGAGCCCCCCTTGAATCCCAAGGCCAACAGGAAGAATATGACCGAGGTGGGCTCGAGGCTTTATGAGTCAAGAGAACCTTCTTGGACATAAACATGATCTGAGAAAAGAGACCAAAGATTACTCTAAGTTGGACACTGATATACATGCTTGGAGTCTTTCAATACTCCTGCCATGTATGTGGGTATGCAGCCCGTGCTGTCTCTATACCCCTTCTGTCGTACCTCGGGGATTGCAGTGGAGTGTGGTGACGGAGTCACCCATGCTGTGCCCGTGTATGGAGGATTCGCCCTGTCCCAAGGCATCACCAGACTGGAGTTGGCAGGAGGACATCTGACTGACTATCTCATGGACATGTTGAAGGAGAAAGGCTGCAGCTTCTCCAGTGCAGGTTCAAAGCTAGTTATAAACCTAATTTGTATTGCTTTGTTCAGTTTCACACCACAGTTAACATCAGTTTATGTTAGTTTCTTCTTGTGGCATTCTAGTTTTTTTTAATCCTTCCATTTAAATGGTTTAGACAAAACCGTTTAACTACTACAGCCTGTGCCCTGGCTTGGCAACCCGTCTGAGGGCTGAACTCCAAGTAGTGGCAACTCAAGAGATCAAAATGAAGGTACTATTAAAATAACACCCACTATGTCACCAATATTAGCCACATTTTAATTATATTGTACAGTCTAATTTAAAGTTATGTAGTCATTTTCTGTAGGACTGCAATCTATATAATAACCCGCAATGGCAAACACTTCTTGGGTGGGCGGGGCCGTGGAACATAACGTTTTCCAGACACACCGCGCAGTCTACGGAAGTGTGACAAACGCACTTACATTCTCTGCCAGTGATTACGTAGGATAGGGTCTATCTGGTGTCATGTCACCGCCATTTAGAAGATATATCAATGAAAAAGAAGCTCCATAGGTCGCCACCATGTTTTTTATTTCCCAGAGCACTCCGCACTGACCGTCCCACCAGCCACGGGTTAATAAAGACCACAATGCATTGCGACTCTACCGTCGGAGGAAAATGTCACAACACGAACAGCTGTTTTAAACAACTGTTTTAATCGTGTGTGTGTGTGTGTGTGTGTGTGTGTGTGTGTGTGTGTGTGTGTGCGTGTGCGCGCAAAGAGGGTGATGTGTGTCATCGTCACTTACCGTAAACTGAAGGCTGTAGTCAGTCCACACCTGTACAGTTACATCCAACAAAAACACGTGTCTTTGTTTCTCCTGCATGGTGACGAGGCTGTGGCGAATTAGATCCAGTGCAGTGTGTATGTCAGAGGCGCAGACAAATATAAGTAAGATCCAGTCCTGGTCAAAATCCGCCTCCAAAGCTTGGTTTCCACAAAAAAGTACAAGCAGAAAGTCCAAGAACATCCCAAACATGAGCCTCAGATCAAACGCGCTGCTCCGAGTGCTTTAGCCTCTGTGTGTGGAAAGCGAAACTGAAACTACCACTTAATGAGTGCATGGCCTGCACTGCGCTGCTTTATTTTATAATAGATAATAAAATATGAAGTATCATAGATGCAGAATGCTCAAAGAGAATTGGAGTCTGTCTTTGTCTTCTTCCCCTTCCACAGATTGATGCTCCCACAGACAGAAAGTATGCTGTGTGGATTGGAGGTTCTGTCTTGGCCTCTCTGTCCACCTTCCAGCAAATGTGCATCAGTAGGCAGGAGTACAGCGAGTATGGCTCTAAAATTGTCCACAGAAAATGCTTCTAAACTGACTGTTATGTTTATGTTTTGTGTTATATTGCTTCTTAAAACAGATAAGTTAATCAACTTTATATATGTATGTGTATTTATAAGTGTATTTTAAAGCATCATATTTTTAATTAAAGTTAAGTACTACTACTTTGTACTATGTAATTTATGGTTGCACACATACTGTGTGGTGTTCTTCTAGTTGGAAGGTGTGGAATTATTTATATACATATTTGTCATATTAGGTTTTAGTGATTATATATATAACTGTGTTGATCTGTAAACTGTGCTTTGAGATACATTTGAATCTGGCGGACATTTTAGTTTCTGCTTGTATGTATGGTTGATCCACTGGGGGGGCAGTGTGTTCAAATGAGGAGTCAGATTGCGCAGAAGAAGAAGTGACGATCCAAGAGAGCTGATTGGTTGGGGGAAGACACACCTATTCCTTTGTATTGTGTGGCGGGGGAGAGAAGCACCCTCTTCCACCCGCCTCGTCGTCCGGTCAACATGGAGTCAGCTCAACAGATGGACTGTTAGCTTGTAATAGGAAATAAAGTAATGATTTTGGATTATATTATACCGAGTCTCCATCCTTTCATCCAGCACTAAAGAATACGCTATTTTCAACAAAGGATGTCAAGCAGGACCTTAAACGTTTGTTAACACACACAATAGGGCGGATCGCTGTTTGTAAACAAAGCGGCAAATCCCGCGCATGCGCGTTGCACTGGTGGGCAAAAGAGCGGTAGAAAACAATGGATCCTGAAGTGTCAAAGTCAAACACGCAAGCAATAGACCCGTTATCTGACGATCTTAAATTGTCAGATTATGCTTCAAAGCTACCAGTCGATGCACGAAGGCGTTATGTTGTCAAATTGTTGTACAATTTTGGTCAATGCATGCTTCCGGACCCATATCTACTTGGGTCCGAGTGGAGGAATGACGCTAGCCTGTGGCCAGAGATTGAGTATCCAGACATTTTTGCCTATCTCATCGAAAGTCCAGGACATTATACGAGGGAGACACTGAAAGCCTACAAGTCTCTTGATGCATACAGGTAATTGTAATACACAACTTATAAATAATGTTTTCTGGCGTTAGCCTGTGCTGCGTTTACTCGCCAGGATTAGCCACATTAAGCTACATCCTGCTACTGATCAACAAGTTGTAATGTATATTATAGTGGTCATGAGAATTATTTATGAATTACTTGATTTTAAATGTTTTCACAATGTGGTATTGAATAATGCTATATTTTCAGGTTTGTCGTCAGTGGGCACGTCCAAATGGTAGAGTACCATCAAATCAGCGAAACATCCCCATACTGCGCGTTAAGAGCCAAGGTTACTCCATCCCAGCGTGTGACAGAGAAACCGCATCAGCCATGGGTGTACCTCAACAAAAATACTGCTGCTGTGTTCTGTGCCCATTGTACTTGCATGGCTGGGTAAGTCAATATTAGTAACGTTTCTCCAATTTTGACATGCATTTAAATAAAAAATAACATTAGTAGAATTTCTATAATCTTCTGTTTTTATTACTGTGTTGCTTTTCTGGTAGACATACTATTTAAACACTTATGCATTATGTTTATTTATTTATTTTAGCCTGGGAGAGGTCTGTAGTCATGTGGCAGCCTTGTTGTTCAAGATGGAAATAGCAGTCCGCCTTGGTTTGACATCACGATCCGTTACAGACGAGAGCTGCAAGTGGAACAACACTTTTCGAAAAGAGGTAATAATTCATTATAAAAATAAATAGTTGATTCTTTGTGAATATGTATTTTTTAAATTACATTGAATAATCAGTGTCATTGTATGATGTTGCATGGAATTGAGATACCATTACGCCTTTCGATTTAATAAAAAAAAGCTTTGACATTTGCAGCTGGAGCCCGTGACCATCACCAATCTCCAACACCTGATAAAGGGTAAGAGGACCAAGCCAGTACCCTCCATTGTTCCATCTGGTAAAGACAGTCTGCCTGACCTCAGCATTCTCCAGTCACTTCATGCTGTCTGCCCAGATGCAGTTTTCTTTACAACAATTCCTCGCCTGGATCCAGAGGAAACAGACACGGAATCAGAAACTGAACACCTCAATGAAATTGTCCGTCCCCTGAGAGACCTGTATCAGGAGCAGTCAGAGGAGGTCAGTGACGACAAACTGAAGATCATCTGGGCCACTTACCGATGCACAGCTGAACAGGCAAAGGAGTTGGAGCTGGAAACAAAGGGGCAGGCTGTATGTCCATTGTGGTTTGAACAAAGAAAAGGACGAATCACTGCGAGCAAGGCCCATGATGTTCTTGTGAGAAAAGACCAAACAGACCCAGACAAACTTGTACAGCTAATATGTGGCAGCAAGTGTTACGACTTGTCAAATGTAAAGCAGGTCAAGTGGGGAGTGAACAATGAGGAAAAAGCTAAATCTGCATATATCAATCATGTAAAAAACTGCCACAAGAACCTGAACGTACAGAATGTGGGTTTACTGGTGGACCACGAAAATCCATTCCTGGCAGCCTCCCCAGATGGCCTTGTGTCATGTGACTGCTGTGAGAAGCGACTGCTTGAAATTAAGTGCCCTTACAAACACAGGGACAAAGTCATCCAAGATATAACAGATAAGGACTTTTGTCTTTGTTCTGACTATAAGCTTAAAACCTCACACCGATACTTTACACAAATTCAGTTACAAATGTACATATTCAAACTGATGTTTTGTGACTTTGTTGTATACACAAACAAGGGGTTTATTGTGGTCTCTATTGGTTTTGATGTAGAATTTTCTGCATTGTTAGTGGAAACATGCAAAAGATTTTTCTTAAAGTTTGTATTAAAAGAACTTGTAACCAGGAAACTAGAAAATTTAAAATCTGTGGATACACAAACTGAGGTTGTTGAGGCTGGTGGCACAAAAGTGTGGTGTCTATGCAAAGAACCGGAGTATGGACGCATGATTGAATGTGGAAACACTGACTGTCCCACACAATGGTTCCACTATGAATGTGTGAACATCAGAATATGTCCAAAGGGAAAGTGGTTATGCCCAGAATGTGCATAGTAATATGTAGCAGTAATATGTGTTTTTCTATTTTACTTAAGTTGATATTGTTAATATATTAATATTGAGTGATGAATATATTCACATCTGACTAAATGTCAATGATCAGAAACCATAAACATTAAGACATAGAAGCTTAGGAATGTGTGTGTACTTGTGTTACTAGTATACTTTCGAGGTTAATTTGATCATACTCTAGGATTAGAGATGTTGAACTCTTTTGCCTTTACATGTTTCAGCCACCATCTGCAGGCCTGCATCAGAAGTGATGACGGTTGAAAGATGTAAAGGACAAAAAGACATCTCTAATTCTAGTGTCTGACCAAATTAACCTTGAAAGTTATATTAAGACACAGAGATACTGTAGGTTTACTGATGTCAACTTCCTTTTATTTGCAATTGTCAATACAAACATGTATTTACATGTCAATACAAAAGTAATACATTTATTAAATTGTGATCCAAATGTATTCCCATTGGCATTACTCATTATCATTTCAAGTTATTTTTTTTTTTTAATCATAGACTTAGCAAGACACAGGTTAAAGTTAAAACACTCTGGTAAATACAATGAATGAATGCTATTCTTAGAAGACTGGTAGACCTGGTAAACAGATTATTAACAGTAACAAGCACTAGTGTATTTAGAACATGCGAATGGACTTGGCTGAACAATAAGTATGATTAAGAATTATACAAAAGTATAATATTGACAATGCATTTTGTTACATGGTACAATAGATGAAACTCAATTTCTTGCTATTTCTCTACAACACACTACATTTTTTAAAATGCCAGTTCATTTTACCAGCTTTGGCTGCAAATTGCAAATTCCAGAACATATTGTCAAAATGCTGTCACAGTGAGGAACCATATTAAGATGCATTTGTCCGTTCAGGATTCCAAAGACTTTTAGCCTGCCTATGGCCCTTTCTACATGGATTCTGACACGTGACATGCGTCGACTAGTTTCCACCTGTTGCTGTGTTAGTTGTGTCTTGCCCTTTGTGAATGATGGAATAGCAAGGTAACAATTCCTAGATGTTATCTCTTCAGCTATCAGGAAACCTCGATCAGCCAAGACAAGGTCCCCGTTCTCAAGTAAGTCGAGATAACCACTCCTTTGTGTTACAACTTTATCGGACACTCTTCCTCCAAAGGCACGCGATACAAATGAAATCGCTCCAACTGGTGTTATTGACACGAGATATTTAAGAGTGTTGTTATGTTTGTAATTTGACCAGGTAGATGCACGGGCTGTTAAATTACCAGGTCTATCAATATATATCTCAGTGCAGTCAATTATGGACCTCGCATTCTTGTACCACGGCTTGAATACTCTGGGCAGAGTCCGTAGAACATCTTCCCTCTCAGGCCAGTGAATGAGGAATTTCAGTTTGTCAGCCATAACAGGAATACACCTATTCAAGACATCAGACACAGTTGTCTTTGATACCTTAAACCTATTGGCAATGTCAAAATTATGCAGGTTAAGCTTTAGCTTAATGAGCACCAGTAACACTGTGTCTTCCTGGCTTAGAGAAGAAAACATTGGCAAGCTGTCCTGGAGAAAAGTCACAAGCCAGAGGAAGACTCTGAAATTGGGTAATCCAGTATAGAAACTGGTCAACTTGTCACTGTCTCCACTTCTCAGGTACACTGTACCAAACTTGCTCCCAGCCAGTTGTTCCTTGAGCTTTCTGTTTTCCACCTGTAGACATTTAAGCTCCTGCTGAACATTTTGGTGTACAAGTCGCAGTGTAGCCAATTCCTCAATCACAGTCGTCTGGTCTGCGATGTTCTCGGCACATGGCACTGAAATGAGCAAAGTTTTGGTCAATGTTTAACATAGGCAAGTATAATTCTAAGAATTAAGATGAAGCATAAAAGATGGAAAACTTCAAATACTAGTATTACTAAAATAATTTGTTAAAATATGTGGTGCATGTAGAATAAAGGTTTATATGCCTTGGCCAAATATTGTTTATGGTGACTCAGTTTCATAATGAATTCTTAAACATAAAAGTCATATTTATTTCATTTAAAACAGTTTTCAAACATGCATAGTACAAAATCTTACTTTCAGAAAATTGTGCTTCACAGCTGAGGGATGACGAAATATCCATCAATGCTGGTACTGCAACTGCAACATGTTGGTCATTCTCGACGGAGAGCTTCTTCATTTGCCTGGTCTTGGCCCGATTGTGTCTATCCAGCTTCTCTTGTGGAGCAGAAGTCTCCACACTGTAGCCCATCTCCAGAGACGGCGCATAGTCCGGGGACTCGGGGTCATCGCTAGCACAACCTGAATAATGGAAAAGCTTGAATAATACACCATGTTGTAACTATGCTTTTTTATCATTGTTTATTATCCATATAGGCATGGGGCGATATGGAGATTTTGTCTCACGATAATCTTGGCCACAACAATTGTGATTAGCAAAAATATCACAATAATTACTATTTTATAACTGTATTTCTCTAAATATCAGCAGAGTTAAGTTCAATCTGGTAGGTGCACAATAGGAAAATACACATAAATGTGACTTGAACATATCATTTGGTATGGCAGAGATACTAGGAAAGGGAGGCTAGCTGAGTTTGGAGATGCTCTTAAAAGGCTAGTTTGAGGGGAGGGGGGGGGGGGTAGCTACACTTACTTACTAAATATAATGTACTTAATATATACATGTGATTGAAAAGAAAAAAAAAACACCAACATCAAGTTTAAATAGATATGATACTGAGGTACTGGGAGGTTAGCTCCAAGCTACAGGTTGGGGACGCTAGTAATAACATGGTCATAAAATGGCTATTTTAAGGGGGAAAAGCTACACATACATGGTTAATAGTTTATTGTTAAGATATTTCTTTTACCCACATAATTAAAAAATATATATACATGATACCTGATATGAAGTGCTTTCCACACACTCGATCTTGGGAACTTGGCTGCCAGTCCTTTCGCTTGATCGCCGTTAGCCATTTTCTTAACTTTCCTGACTGATTTGTTGTAGGAATTCTGTGCCACGACAGTTTGCTACCCTTTTCCCATCTATTCGTGCAACCAATAACGACACAACTCACCACCATTTTTGTTTTAACTGGATTAAATATGTGTTCTCTGAAAGGCCGCGCAAATAACAATTAATATGGCGTTGTTGTTTTTTGCCAACCAGCGTGTTATCGCGAGAGGGCGTGACGACACGGCGATCCGGCCTATAAGTTCACACTAAAGTTGTGAGCACCATGAGCACATCAAATGGTTGTAATGCAGATTTCTTTTTCTTAGATCAATAAGCGCACGTCCAAATAAATACCCTATAATAATAATGATGTTGCTAAGCATTACATTATTATTGTGAAGTATATATGTTTTGTGTACAAACGACAAAACTGGGCAGTACCTGACGGTCACAGATAGCCAGCCGCCGACTGGGCTTATATTTGACCGGTGGGCTGGTTTCAAAATGGGCCGGTGCGTTAGATTTTATTTTTTTATTTTCTGCGCAGCCCGGGGGGGGGGTGTATTGGTGACACAATACAACTCAACTCCATCATGATACATTGACACAATAGGACAGCAAAATAAATATAACTGTCATATGTTCTTGAGAGACAATTATGCCACAATCTTATACACTGTTTTAATAAATAATGTCTCATTTGAATATATGTATTTTACAATTGTGTTGCAGTGTAATTAGTTAATCTAAAATGCATCAACTTACAGGGTATTGCATATGTTAGGCTCAAAATGTTCTGAGGGAGAACCCTGCCCTATCACTAAAAACATGTACAACAGGTCATTTCTCCATCCAGGTGATTCTAACCATCAGTCTGGCTCCACATCTGGAGATGGGTCCCCGCCCCGGGTTACAGTACTGCCGCCGCCCATTGCTCCTCACGGGTCATCCCAGCGTAGGACACATTTTGCTGTGCAGTTGTTATGTAATGACAAATAAAGCACCTTAACCTTTACTATTGAAGCTTTATGGGGCAGACGTGAGCTTTTGTTCTCAACTCGTGCACCTGAATCTACCGACTGAATTTACTGTTTCCCAGACAAAATGCATGAATATGTTAACATTCTTTTGTGCCATAAGTTAATTTAGAAAAAAAGAAGTGTGGTGCAAGGCAAAATTCAACTGCATGTTTCAATGACATTTTCAGTCCATTTTACACAATTATTTTTGCCCAATTTGTCAAAATACAAAATATCCAAATTTAATTCCATTTTCAAATTATTATTTTTTCATAAAATGTACAGTATGAGTCCAAAGAATATTCAGTGACCTATTTCTATCTATATGTGTGATTTTGGGCCAAAACAGCAAAGGAAACGCTTCAGTGCTGATCTTCCCGTAATTTTTTTATTTCTCAGGTCTCTCTTCATGTCCCACCACATCACATGTCCCACTTTCACTACTACATGAGGGGGTGACCCTAGTCGGGTGAGGCGGATATAGCTAACAGGTTGACAAGTTATCACCAAATTCCACAAAATTATGTATTTATTATCATTTCATTTAAATACTTGCACAGGCATCTTTTGACGGGCGTCATGGTAACAGCTCAGAGCTGAGCAGTTTTTCCCAAGGTAAGACACACTTTAGTTTGGCTCATGAATGTTTTCTTTTGCTAAATTCAATCTGTAAATAGTCTATTTTTATATAGTACAGGTATGTTACTGTATTATGTTTGTAGTTTGTGCATAAATCAATGATACTGAATCACAACTGTTATAGAGTTTGGGAATGTGTTGTCATATCGCTAAGAATTATGGGATTAGCAGCAATTGTAAACTAATGGAGATTTTAAAAGTGAAAATACTGGAGTTATTGTTCTCATTAAAACATTTTTACACCACAGTGTGTTAGATGTATTTACCAGCAGTAAATACATCTTTATGTACATCTTTATGTATTTACTTATTAACGGTAAAAAAAACAGTGGTGCGTTCCACTTATGTCGGAAGTCGGAAAATCCGAGCAGGATAAAACGTTATCTCCGAGTTGTTGCGTTCCAGTTGTCCAGGTCGGAAACATCGGAGGTAGAAGTCCGTACAAGTTACAACTTTGTTGCTCATGTTTGAGCATCATAATCAGTTTACAGAGAAACTTCATTGTAATATTTATTATAATTGTTGTAAATACTGTGGTAATTTAGCATTAGTAGCAAGAGAGTAAAGCTTATCCGTTTCGCGTAGCCATCTAACAAGTTTATTTAGGAAACATCTGCCAAATAACACAGTTTAATGAAGCTTTACATGCGTTACATGTTTTTTTAAGAATATCAAAATATTCGTTAAGAAAATTCAGGCCTGCTGAGAGGGAGCAAAATGCCTAAACCGCCGAAAATAGAGGCGAAGCAACAGGCAGATTCGGCGGTGGAAGAGGAATACGTAAGCCTCAGTCGAGTCACGGAGCTCATGGAGCAGCAGAGGGTCATGTTCAGGGAATTAATTCAACAACAACAGGAGAACTTCAAAGGATTTATTAAACTCATAATGGAATCAACAAACACCCGCATGGATTTACAGACTAAGGACATTCAAGAACTAAAAACAAGCCTGCAGTTCACGCAAGGTGAGGTGGACACTTTAAAAGAACATAATCTGAAACTCACGGAGCGCACAAACACTTTACAAACGGACTTTTACAAAGTATGTGACAATTTACACATCATCACGGACAAACTGGAGTATCTGGAGGGACAGAGCCGCAGAAATAACCTGGTATTTGAGGGAGTGTTGGAGTCGCCTGGGGAGACCTGGGCCGACGCCGAGGTAAAAGTTAAGGAGATACTGAAGGAGAAGCTACAGCTACAGCACGCGGTGGAGGTGGAGAGGGCTCACCGCGTAGGGAAACACGACGGCGGGAGAGACTGGCCGAGACCCATCATCGCCAGACTACTGAGGTGGAAGGACCGTGAGGAAATCTTGCAGCGCGCCAAACGACTTAAAGGAACAAAAATCTTCATAAACGAGGACTACACCGAATCAATAAAAAGAAAACGCAAAGAACTGATGCCGGAGCTGAGAGCTGCACGAGAAAGGGGGGAGATCGCCTTCTTGAGATATGACAAACTCATTATACGTCCACGCAGCAGTACACCACATCCAGTATAAACACCGGGAAAAGCGTATGGATTTTGGTATGTAAAAGCACATAATTTCACATGTCCAGTAATACATATAGTTCTATAGGAAGCACCGACTTGGATTTTTCAATAAGGAGAATTGCTGAAGCAAACTCCCAGGATTTTACATTCTCTCAATACGACCTACAGAACACTGAGATCGACATCGACCCGGAAAATAACTTTTTTACTAGAGCTACCAATGACTGTCAATATTACACAGAGGATCTGTACAATAGTAAACTTAAGAACATTAAGGCATTCACTGTAATCCACTTCAATAGTCGAAGCCTCTATGCAAACTTTGACCACATCAAAAGCTTCTTAAAACAGTTTTCCACACCATTCAGTGTCATTCTAATCACAGAAACATGGATTAATAATGACAGAGAATTTGAGTTTTCTATTGATGGTTATGAATTTATAAGTATGAACAGAAAGAACAAGCATGGAGGGGGCGTAGCTATGTTTATAGACTCCAACTATAGTTACAAAGTAATGGAAAATAAGACAATGGTGGTGGATGATACACTTGAATGCCTTACTGTAGAGATTACAAGACAAAAAAAGAAAAATATTATTGTGAGTTGTATTTATAGAACACCTGGCTCTGATGTAGATGTTTTTTCTAACTGGATGGAGGAGCACTTTTCAGGATTAAATCATAAAGTCATGTTTGTGGGGGGAGACCTCAACATCGATCTGTTAAACCCATATAAACATAAAAAGACGGACGAATTTATAAATACTTTATTCAGTATAGGTCTGTTTCCTCTAATCACTAAACCAAGTAGAATAACAACCCATAGTGCAACCTTGATTGATAACATTTTCTCAAATGAAATTGAAAGTGATACAGTCAGCGGGTTAATTATAAATGATATTAGTGATCACCTTCCAGTTTTCGTTATGTATAAAAATGGATATGTAAAAGATGAAGAGGAAAACAAGTATTGGTTTAGAAGGGTAAAAACAGAGAAAACTATTGATGCATTTAAAAAGGAGCTTTTAGCTCAAGACTGGAGTATTGTGTACAGAGAGAATGACACGAATATGGCATATGATGAGTTTACGCGAGTATTTCAAAAGGTATACGACAAAAACTGCCCAATGAAGAAATACAGTAAAAACAGAAAGTGTAAAGAAACACCATGGATGTCTAAAGGTTTACTAAATGCTTGCAAGAAAAAAAAAAATCTTTACAAAAACTTTATAAGTAACCAAACAAAAGAAGCTGAGGATAAATATAAGAAATATAAAAATAAACTGACAGGTATCATTAGAAAATGTAAACAGGATTATTATAATAAGTTGTTGGATACTAATAAGAATAATATTAAAGGTTTATGGAACATCTTAAATAGTATAATTAGAAATAAACCAAGAACGATTAATTATCCAAAATATTTCAAAGATGAGGATAACACTTTAAATAATATGAATGAAGTAGTCGAAACATTTAATAAATTCTTTGTAGATGTTGGACCGAACCTTGCTGCAAAAATTGCAAACGTTGAGAATTATAATTGTGATCTGATAGAAGCAAATCCTATGTCCCTGTTCCTCAAACCTGTGGAGGAAAAGGAGATACTGGACATTGTTAAAGGGTGTAAAAATAAAACTTCGACCGATTACCATGACATGGACATGAAAACTTTAAAAACTGTTATTGAAAGTATCTCTAAGCCGTTAACATACATCTGTAACTTATCGTTGCAAACTGGACAATTTCCTGATAGTATGAAAGTAGCAAAAGTGATTCCTCTGTTCAAAGCAGGAGATAAACATCTCTTTACAAACTATAGGCCTGTTTCCCTTTTACCGCAATTCTCTAAAATCTTAGAAAAGGTTTTTAACTCTAGACTTGACAGCTTTATTGAAAAGTGTAATTTACTCTCGGACAATCAGTTTGGGTTTAGGAACAATCACTCAACCTCACACGCGCTCTTTGATATAACTGAAGAAATAACTAATGCTGTAGATAACAAGAAATGTGCAATAGGGTTATTTATTGACCTGAGTAAAGCGTTTGATACAATAAACTATGATATATTAATTAATAAACTAGAACTTTATGGAATTAGGGGGGTAGCTCTACAGTGGGTTACCTGTTACTTAAAAAATAGAAAACTGTGTGAAAATCGGTGATTATCAGTCGAGTTGTCGACAAATTGTCTGTGGTTTACCTCAAGGTTCTATTCTGGGCCCAAAATTGTTTAATATGTATATTAACGACATTTGTAAAACGTCTGAAATACTTAAATTTATCTTGTTTGCTGACGATACAAATATTTTTGCATCAGGAGACGACTTACAGCAGCTGTGTCGGATTGTTAACTGGGAACTCAAAAGTGTCAACAAGTGGTTCAAACAAAATAAATTATCTTTAAATCTGAGTAAAAGCAAAATGATGATATTTGGCAACTGTAACTCCAATGCTCAGGAAGCAATTCAGATAGAAGGTGTTGTTATCGAGCGAGTGCATGAAATCAAATTCCTTGGTGTGATTATTGATGACAGAATTACTTGGAAATCTCATATTAAATATATATCTACGAAAATTTCTAGAAGCATTTCAGTAATTGCAAAAGCAAAGCACATTTTAAACATCAAAGCTCTACATACCTTATACTGTTCTCTGATTTTGCCCTACTTATATTATTGTACTGTGGTTTGGGGTAGTACTTACAAAAACACAGTTAAACCAATAATATTGTTGCAAAAAAGAGCTATCCGAGTAATTCATAAAGTTGGGTTTTTGGACCACACAAACTCATTATTTTTAAAATCAAAGATCATGAAGTTTTGTGACATTGTTGAGTTCCAAACTGTTCAAATGTTATTCAAAGCAAGGTATAAATTGTTACCAAACCAATTACAAAGAAGGTTCCAAGAACGTACTGGTCGTTATGAATTACGTGATGAATTAAACTTTAGGATTCAGAAACATAGCACAACTTTGAAAAGTTTTAGTCCAACAGTTAATGGTGTTCAATTGTGGAATAAACTGGAGATGGATTTGAAACGATGTCCAAACATCAACCTGTTCAAATTTAAATACAAACAAAAGACTTTTGAAATATACAGACAAGAAGAAATGTGTTGCCACTAGGGGGAGCAGTAGGATGGATTATGTGTATTGTTCCTCTATAATCTGGAAGAGTGTTGCTGCTTGGAACGGTTGTCATTCTATTGCTCAAATTCACAAATGGAGAATTAGGGTAGGCAGGTTATGGATCTGTTGAGAGGAATCCTCCCAACGGGCTCTAAACCTTGTCTTTTAATGCACCACTCAGCATAGGAACATATTCTACAAAATCAGCTGTTAGGGCAGCCATGTGGGGGTTTGTTGATTGGGAGTTACTGCCCTCTTCATCTGGCCCGCTCTACACTTTGGCTTTTTAATGCACCACACTATGCAGGGCTTGCAGCATACTTCACATATAACTCAATTAAATAAATATATAATAATAATGATTATGGAAATTACACCCAAATTAAAATTATACTGAGAATGGTAATGACAACTGGAAAGTATCAAGATCTCAGATTATAATATCTATTAATGTACCTTCATAACATAAAAGTAACTCTCGGTTATCAAGGGTAAAAATCTGAAAGAAATATATTAAGGATCACATTTTTTTTTTTTTTTGACTGCTTTGTTCTAGACATCGTACATGAAACAAGATTGTTGTTGTAGCTGTGCGTTGCTTCAATTAATTGTATAAACAGTTCATATATTATTATTTTTTTTGGTAAGTTTGTAAGTTGGTCTGTAGCTGCTTGAAATGTTTTAAATGTTCTTTTTTTATTTATTTTATTGCACTTGGGGGTGGGCACTCATAAGCTTTTGCTTCAGCCCACTCCTTTTGAGCACTATGTGTACTGCTCAAATAAACAAATAAACTAAACTAAACTAAACATGTCACGTCGGGCGCAGCCATCTTTAAAGGGGGGGTATTATGTAAAATCAACTTTTTCAAGCTTTATATCATGTTATTATGTCAGTCCCTCATTAAACACATGCCTGGAGCGTTGCCTCGGCTCATTCACATATCTTTGAGTCATCAGTAAAAACTTAGACGGCAGCCATTTTAGGTGTAGCTATGCCTCAGTCCTCCTAGGAACGCCCCCACCTCCTGGAGACGCCTCTGGACCTTTCGTCACCAGCCAAGCCCCCAACCCCTGCTCCTCAGCTCAGCAGAGCCCCCTCCCCGCACAGTGTTGTTGTTTCAATGCCACAGTAGTGCGCTGAAGGGGGCGTGTCGGAAAGCTTCTTAAAGAGACAGAGGCCTATTTCAAGACGTCCAGTACAGCATTTTGAGAGAGCAATTTTATTCAAGGCAGTTATTTTAATTTACTGCATATACAGACCAAAAGAAGGTTACGTCATCATTGTAGTATGCTATAGACTGGTGCTTTAAGTGAGCTGAATTCTGCTTAAGATGGGACTCTACAGGTGAATAGAAAAATTTCCTACGAAGTAAGCGGCAAGAACAAGGCAACACCAAATTTACACCCGTCTCGCAGGAAGAAAGGTAAGAATAATGATGTAAGCTCTGTTGATGTGTTTGCCAGCGCAGGCGCCTATAAACACTGAAAAAGGTCAGTTTGTCGCACTAGTTACGTTGAACTGACACAGAGAAAAAAAACACAAGAATGTAATTGTGATGACCAGGAAAGTCTTACATCTTATATATTGATGTAATTTATAAGCTGGTAAAAGGGACCAAATGTCACTTTTGTCCTTTTGGGGATATAGTTAAGTATAGGTTATGCAATATGAACCTCCAAAAAGGAAGAATTTTACCTTGTTTTTCAAAAGCATGATGTCTGTAAAGTTTTCTGCCATTCATTGGAATATCAGTTACTGTCTCAGACTACTGTAGGTGTACTGAGTGATGTAATAATGTGGTTGATGATTTACACAGGTGCCAAAATGTCTTCACTACCTTCTCCAAGTAAGCTGCCATCAGCTAAGAACCAAGAGGCAACTACTCTCAGAGAGGACCTGATCCGGATGAATGTATGTACTTCATGAATTACACAGGAGGTCAATTGGTGTCCCATTACTTCAGGATGGATATTAAATATGAAATAAATATGTATACATTGTATCCCATTTTGCAGTACATGATGCGAGATGCAAGCATTCCTCCGCAAGACAAGCAGAAGCTAATTTTTGGCACTGCTGCATCATGAACAGGCACGATAAGAGGTGTACAGCTGATGCAAAAAGTCTCTCTATTGGAGCCGCAATACAAGAGTCAGCTGGAGCGACTTGAGAAAGCCACAAAAATGTGGGATGATTGCGGTGAGTTAGGTTTGTAATGCATTTGTTATGAGCCAAGATTGGTACATATAAAAACAAGTTGATGTGACTACCTGTGTTTTTTGTTTCGATACGTCTGTAAGCAGCATGGTTTCCCCACCAACAAATGCTTCCCCCGGTGCTACGTCAGAGGCAGCCAGCACGTCCAGAAAGTGTTCAGCCAAAAAGAAGGCAACTGCGAAACGTGCTGCAAGTAAGAAACGGAACGCTACTTTGGAAGTAGCTGAAACTGCAACCGTCGCAGCATCGTCCAGCCAAACGTCTGAAGAATCCTTGTAATCACATGACATATGGATGTATCCACGTCAGCACTAAATCAAGGGGTAAGTGTATGCAGTATTATGTATGACATCGTGATTTGACACAGCATAGCTCAATGGGAAAAGAGAAATTGTGTGGCTGAATGTGCTTTGTATAAGCTTTCAAGTAGAAATGGCTTGTTGGTAGGAATGCCATTATTTTGTGGAAACGGTAGATTTAGTTTAAGCATATGTGTGTGAATCATTGTTATTTGGGTTGTGATAAAGAACAAGAAATAAAAATACTGCCGTATGACCACTATTTCAACTAGTGTCCTTTGTAACATTAGCCACCGAGTGTCATGATGGGCACAAAAGGCTTTCACATTGCAGCCTTAATAAAGTCATAGTATTACAAAATAATGCAGAGGAGGAACTGTGTGCTTTGAGGTAGCCTATAGCTGTGGTTGTAATGGCTGTACACCAATGTTGTGGATTTACACTGTAGGTATATACAGTATAGGGAATAGATGTTACGCTTGTTGAAAGCAGTCCAGAGTAAGTGTTATTAGGTCATCTATATTTGCAGTCAATCAATCCAAAAGCTTTATTCAAAGTGGTGTGCAGTTTGCGGCTCTCTGGTCTTGAGCATGAAATACAACACATTGTGAAATGTGATAAACAGAGATACAAGTGCAGGCAACCACCACCAGCACTACAGAGACACAAGGGGGAGGGGAAACGGGACAAACCCTAACAGTTGTTTTATTCAGATTTATGTGTAGGAACTGCATTTTTTAAAGGGTTGAAATCCAGAAAATGATTATGTTTGGTCGTTTTAGAAAGGTTTCAAGTAGTCTAGATTTTATGGCTGTTTTTAGGCGTATATGTTTTTGTACACCAAGGTGGGGAAAGGGTACAAAATGCAGATGTACAATATAAAAGTCCTGAGTGTAAAGAAAACCCACTGGATTCTGAATATGTGGCTCAAAAGAACAGGTTCTGCAGAAATCCACGTGTCAAGACTCAGACAAAATGGTTATCAAACGAAAAAGTTGAAATGGTGCAAACTGTACAGTGTAATGTACAGTTTGGGGCAGAGATGTAATGGCATTTGAACTTAAAGTGCAACTAAACCCCAAATCTTTTTTTTACTGATAAGCTGCCTAAATGGGTGTCAAATAGAGTTGTCCACATGTCCCAGTCAATATTTTGACATTTTGTGCTAAATTAGTTCAAAATCCCTATTTTGGGTCCAAAATCGAGCGGTTACTGCCCTCTTCAGGTTAAAAAAAATCAACAAACGTTGAATTATGTGATTGGCCAATGACCTTACCCATGGACCGTCACGGAACCAGAGAACGTCATCACTGCAGCCGTATAAAACCCACTCCCTCCCGCACACGCCTCCGTAGCGAGTTGGAGTTGGATTCAGAGCGAGCATTTTCATAGCATATCAGGTTAGCGGTTCATTAGCATAGCACTTGATAGTTAGATAGCATAGCATTATTTAGTATAGTTTCCTGTATAGTCATTCGTAGTTAAATAGTGGTCGTTTTGTAGTTGTCGTATTTTTGTTAGTAATAGGTGAGCTTTATAGTTAGGTTAGCTGTCGTTTAGCATAGGCCTTTTAGCATCCGTTGTTTTAGCTATAGGAGTGTAATTCTGTTTGCAGTTTAGTGTGTAGTGTTTTGTATTGTTGTATTAGGATGGGGAGGAAGTGTGTGGTAGTGGGTTGCCACAGTACTGCTGGTTTATATAGTTTTCCAGAAAACTTAGAATTTAGGCGCCAGTGGTTACGTGCAATCGGGTTGGGGGGTGACAGTGAACTCCCGCTTCGTGCTGGAGTTTGCGGCAAACATTTTTTGCGGGATTCCTTCTCCAACTTTTGTGAGGTTGAAATGGGCTTCTCCAAAAAGCTTCATCTGAAGAGCGAGGCTGTCCCCACCCTGGCTCTTCAGCCAAGGCCACCGACACCAATCATGGCACCGACACGGTAGCGTCTATGTGCAAATGGTTTATATTTTAACGATATAGATTTGCCTAGCTTTGATTTTAGGGCTATATGTTTGTTGCAGCAGGGTAAAATGGTCCATGGTTTGCTTCTGCAACATGATATTTTCGGTCTCTATGGCTAGACTCTGTAAAAAAATATAAATCATTCTGAATGTTTGATTGATTGATTGATTGATTGATTGATTAATTTACGTTCCAGGTTGTCAGACAAAGGGAAACACAACAATGCCCAAAAAGGAGTAGGCCGAAGCAAACAATGCTTATTTATGCCTACCCCCATTCAACCTATTTACAAATTTTACAATTGCCGTTTATTTACATTCCGGTTTGTTCTCTGAGACTAGCTCGTTATGGTACAATTAAGATATACATAACCATAATCAAACATGGGATACCACTTTGCATAGTCTTCAGATGCATAGGATCAGGTTTAGAATGCTGTCTTACAGTACATTGCATTGAGTATTCTTAAACATCCAATAATAATTGGTTATCGCCATCTGATACTGCCCCATCATCATCGTACCATCCTTGTCATACTTATATATACCCGTACATGGACAGTACGTGCATATATAAGCATATAGTTTTCTTCTTGTGTGTCTTTAATGTTTTGTAATTGTATATGTTAAAATAGTCAAACGTTGTCATTGCAACAGAAGCCCTGGGTGATATGTAATCCAGGTGATCATATCAACCTACTAAAATCTGCATTTTCTACATCAGAGGGGATATGATCCTGAGGTACATCCTATTAGAATGACAAATGAGATTGTAAGACTTTACAGTTCAAAACATTGCCTTCTCATTAAAAAAAATTGTTTCAACATTTAATTCTGTTTTGTCTACCTTGTACGTATGTATCTCCAGCAAATATTTTCACTTGGAGACAGTGAGCTGGCACAGATACACCTGGTGTGGACATAATATGATATTTTGTGATACAGCAATGTGGTCAATATCTTTATATTTTATGTGTAAACTTTAGTGCTGTAGTTCTAAGCTAAATATCCGGTCGGCTGTAATGCAAAAAGCCTGTTAGCTGTGATGCTAACAATAATTTACCACTCACTCCAGTCTGTCCTGCATCGAATTCGGGTATTTATTAAGCCAGAGACTAATTTCGGGCCGGGCCGCTGGGCTCTCATTATCTTTCTCACTGTTTGGTGAAGATGGAGAAAATCCTCCACCTCACCTCCACCGCGTTGTGTAGCTACAAGCGACCGCTCGCCTCAGCGCTCTCCAGCGAGGCCGCTGTTACTGACAGCCCAGACTACGCCCACACAGCGACCCCCCCACGTCTCCCCCAAGGCCTCGCGGCACGCCTCTTTTGCGAAGTTTTTTGAATTTTGGGAGTGGGAGGAGTTGAGCCTCGGTCTTGCCCTTTAGTTCCCCTTTAAGCATGCGTTATGCAACTTGTATGTGGAAGATAATGCGTTTCCACGGATTCACTTCCACATCCATGGAAGTGAAGAGAATCAACCCATGTAGCAGCTCTTCATCTTTTACTCTGGTTTGTAACAAAATCACTGAAAATAATAACCCAAGTACTGGTTTCAGTAATTAGTTCCTGTATTTATACTTTTTTTGGTTTATAGAAACAGTTTGGCAACCCGCAGGAGACTTCAGAGTCTTTATCAAATGTGATGGAAGATGGCACTGTGCAACAAGTACGTAAAACAAATTGCATTGCACTTGTCTCTCTTGTACGCTGTCACTTTGTTGTGGACAAATACTTAGTGACGTGATGTGTATTTATGCCCATTCAGATATCATTCAATGTTGTATTCAAATGTTGATGTTGGCGGTCACTCTGACATTGCTTTTACTGATATTGAAAGTGTTGCTAGATTTGCAGACTATGCTGGTGTAATCACTATCAATCAGAATGCCAATTACCGTTACAGGTTCTTTTCATCAAGGTTCAGATATTCTGCAACACCCTGGAACTCAGTGTATGCCTATTTCATTAATGTCAGTTGCCCAATATAAAATAAAAAAATGTCTTTACATGGACACGGCTTGATTTAGATCACGTGTTAATGTTGGGGGATGAGATGTATTCCAGGCACCATGGCCCGGAAAGCCATGAATATGTCTGTTGGAGATTTGCCCAAAGCAGATCAAATAGATGGTCATACATTTACATTTGTTTTTGGGGACGCTGTTACTGGAGATATGAATATTGAAGACAGTGAATTTATAACAGTGGGTGCGTGTTGTACCCTCAAGGATGGATTGATGCGCATCCTTTCACAGTATGATTCATGTTTCCTGTCTGTCCATAGTAGCACGTGTGCTATTATTAAATATAACCACTGCTATGCTTTGGTAGATTCTCATGCTCGTAGTGTCTCAGGACTTCTAGATGCTGAAGGGGAAAGTGTTGTTGTTTATTTCAGTTGCTTTGAAGAGTTATATAGTCACATTCCATTAATGGCTGCAGATTTAGCACAGATGGAGTTTGAAATTCAAGGTGTAACTGCACTCCTTACTAACTCACAACCTTGCGTTCTCACAAACAATGGCTTGGATTTAGATGTGCAATGTACTGGACACACCACCACTGACATGTACTTCAGACCTTAACCTGCAAAACTGTGCATGAAATTAAAAATAGACTTTGAAAAATCTGATACACCCTTAGGAAATGTTGTCGGTTTGTTAGGGCCACCATACCAAACTTTAATGCTATTGCTTGAATTTCAATTTTGGGCACAGACATCAAGCAAGGTTCATCTAATATCAAAACATGGCTCAAAACTACTTCTGCCATTTATCTGAATCCCTGCAATGGAAATCATTATGAGACTGTACAGTGTGTCTGTTGGTCCTGAAGAAGGTTGCTATTACCTTTGTCAAAACAGTCATGATGATGCACTAATGTACAATACAAGGTCAAAAAGCAAATCTAGGAAAGACGGTAACCTACTTGATACACAGGACACCCAACAAACCATGAATCCAACAAATACAGTTTATAGAGGTGCGTGCTCACGATACATATTAAGAAAACAAAACATGGAGAAACGCATACAATATCAAACAAACATGCATCATAGACATGTAACACAGCAGCTAAATAAGCAAAGAGATCATCACAATCAACACTACCAACAGATGGTATTAGCCACAGCTACTACAAAATACACTTCAAATATACAATATCAGCAAATGCTTAAGGCAAAAAGTATTGAAACGTATGCACATAACCAGATTCATCGCGAGTCCACAAAATCCTATAATATTCAAAAATATGCTCAAAACGAGACCTATCGGCGCTCGCGAGCAGGACATGGAGTAAGACGCATCTTTCAGTGCTCCCGCAGAATCCGTAAATATTTTGTTATAAAACAGCTAAAATCCATGTCAGAGGCAGCACAGAGTTGACGTTCAAGATCCTATTGCAATCTGTGCATTATCTCTGGAAGTTAATGGCGGATAAATTGCAGAAGTACAAGTATTCCGGTAGCGGTAGCAACGAAGCTAACAGGTTGGGGCCTGTCACAAGAAACACCACGAGGCAGACTACACCAAGCGAAGCGGACCAACCCCCATCTACACCAATTGAAAACCCAGGTATGACTGCTGACAGCATCAAAGCAGACATCCTGGCATCCTTACGGGCGGACTTTAAAGAAGTAATAAGGGAAGAACTTAAAACAGCATTGGCCGAAGATTTCAATGCCCTGAAATCGGAATTACAAGGGCTTAAAGCCGAACTTGCTAATGATACCAAAACCCTCCGAGAAGAAATGGAGCGGATGAGAACTAATATTCAAGACATGGACAGTGGCTTGTCATCATGGTCCGATAAGGTAACCTCGCTACGCGACACTGTATCGAGCCTACAAAAGGAAGTAAGTACGCTGAGAGACAAGTGTGAGGATATGGAGGGCCGAAGCAGACGCTCTAACATTAGGATTGCCGGAATTAAAGAGCAGCCTAATTCTAGCTCCCCCGCGGCTGTTGCTAATGCTCTCAAAACAATGCTACAACTCGATCGTGAGATCAAGGTGGATCGCTCTCACCGAGTGCTTGGCCGTGATAGAAGTAAGGACAGCGAGAAGCCCCAGGTGATTATAGCAAAACTACACTATGATGGAGATGTCGCGGAGATCTTACGGAAAGCACGCGAAAACGCCCCGCTGTATTACAAAGGACAACGCATCTCAATTTTTTCCGACTACACTCCTAATGTGGCAAAGGCCCGAGCTGCATTCACAGATGTACGGAGCATCCTGAGAGGCCAGAAAGAAATCCGCTACGGCCTATTCTTCCCTGCAAAGTTCCGGATCACATACCGAGAAGAGACTAAGGACTTTGTGGACCACAGAAAGGCCATGGCTTATGCCAAAAGTATTGTACCAGCTGGACAGCAACTGTAAGATGAGTGAACGTACTCTGGCCATTCTGAAGCAACCATGGACAACTGGATAACTGACAATTGATAGCCTATTATACAGGTTGGAGTCATTATATTGTATAGTGTACCAGACTACTGCACCGACACCAGCTACCTCTATTTTTTATTCATTCATTTATTATTATTTTATTTTATTCATTCATTTATTATTATTTATTATTATTTTAATTATAATTATAATTATATATATATATATTTTTTTTTGGTAGTTTATTTTTTATGTATTTTTTTGCCATTTATTATTTCTCTTGCTGCCAATGAAAAAGATATGGCTAAGAGCTGTTTACATTTTTGTTTTGCGGGGGCCTGAACAATTAAATTTGTGTATTCTTTTTTCTTTCTTTTTTTACTATACATTTATTTGTAAAAACATGTACAATAGGCCGGGATGAATGATGTGAGTGAGTGGTTGGTGGTGGTCGGAGGGGCCGATGGCGCAGATTGGCTGCCTCGCTTCCGTCAGTCTACCCCAGGGCAGCTGTGGCTACAACAGTAGCTTACCACCACCGAGTATGGAGTGAATGATTAATGACGACAATGTGGCGCTTTGAGAAAAACTTGGTAATACAGACTTGTAAAGCGCAATACAAGTGTAAGGCATTATTATTATTATTATTTGTTTCACTCTTGTCCTCCTCTACGCACAGTCACTTCAATCCAGACTGTGCACTTTTGCCACTTGTTTAGTGGCTAGGGACTGGTTTCCCACTTTAATTAATGCCTTCTTTAAGTGTTCATGTTGATTATAGGTTTAGTGTTTTTGTTTTGGTCCCCTTGTTCCCCGGGGATCCTGAGTCAAATGTGAAAGCAGCAGGGTTATTTTTTCTTTTACTGTCACTCTATTGTTTACAAAGTAATATTGTCCACGCCAAAGAGCCCAGTCACTATCTCAGTTATTTATTTAACCATTATACATATAAAAATGTCAGCGCAGCATCTCCATCTCCTGTCTCACCAGCTTTTAGCCTGCAGTCAAATTATAATTATTAGTCTGTGAAAATGGACATGTTACGAATCATAAGTTACAATGTGAAGGGTCTACACAGCCCAATAAAGAAGAAAAAAATACTTCGTCAATTAAAACAAAATAACTGCCATATTGCATTTTTACAAGAAACCCATCTGTCAGATGTGGAACATGAAAAGTTGAAATCATGGGCAGACAAAATATATTATTCTTCCCATCCATCCGGGAGGAAGAAAGGGGTGTCCATACTCATCCACAGACAGATAAACTTCACTAAAACATCAATATTTAAGGACACTGAAGGGAGATATTTACTAGTAAATGGACTAATTGATGGGATTGAAGTGTCCCTTATCAATGTCTACGCACCCAATGAAGATGAGCCGAAGTTTATTAGGACGTTGTTCAATATGATTTTACAGCATAGCACTGGATTATTATTGATGGGAGGGGATTTCAATTGTGTTATGTCGCAGCTAACCGATAGACAACCACCCTCCAAGGCACCCTTAACCAGAATGAGCAAAACCCTTAAACATTATGCTGCAGAAGTTGGCCTGGTAGATGTCTGGAGGACTACGTTTCCAAGACGAAGAGATTTCACGTTTTACTCAAGTAGGCATGCATCCTACTCTAGAATAGATTACTTTTTTGCTCCCAAGGTTGAGGTACATCGAATAACAGACATTGAGATTATGCCCATAACTCTATCAGACCATGCACCTATTCTACTGCAATGGAACATAGGACAAAGACAAACAACTAAACAGTGGAGATTTAATACGTCTCTCCTCAATGATGAAGAATTTATATCCCTTGTCAGAACTGAATTCAAAAACTACCTGGAATACAATATCACACCAGAGATAAATCCCCTAATATTATGGGACTGCGCCAAAGCATATTTGAGGGGCCGCATTATTTCATACGCATCAGCAAAGAAAAAAGAGAGGAATTTCAAACAGCATGAATTGGAAGAAAAAATTAAAAAGCTGGAAAATGCACATAAACGAGCTACAACAGCTGCAATTACAAAGGAGCTAAACGCATCCCGTAGACAACTTGATAGCCTATTATCTGAAAAAATTTAAGGAAATTTAAGGTTTACAAACCAAAGGTATTATGAGGATGGAAATAGGGCAAGTAAACTATTGGCATTTAGGCTTAGGAAGCAACAGTCTACAAATGTTATACAAAAAATAAAATCACAAACAACCTTTGTCACAAAACCAAATGATATAGCCAACTCCTTTGCAGAGTTTTATAAATTATTGTACAAAAATACTGATACCTGCCTAGACGATTTAGAGATATCAGATTATTTGGCTCGTATTAAACTTCCAGAATTGACAGCGTCCTCTGCTGAGAAGTTAGATAAACCAATTGAAGAATCAGAAGTGAAGGAGATTATCTCAACTCTAAAGAATAATAAAAGCCCGGGTCCAGACGGATACGTTGGCGAATTCTATAAGGCTTTTAAAGATCTGTTGGCACCCTTACTATTAAAAGCATATAGATATGCCTTAGAGACAGGAACCATGGCACCATCGTGGAATGAGGCTACTGTAGTGGTTATTCATAAAGAGGGTAAAGATCCCACCGACTGTCAGTCTTATAGACCAATATCTTTGATAAACAAAGATTTAAGTATATTAACAACAATACTGGCCAGACGGGTTAATCAAATAATTACCCAAATTATACACCCTGACCAGACTGGTTTTATCACGGGGAGAAATTATGGAGATAATGTAAGAAGATTATTAAATATAATTTCATATTTAAAAGACAAAAGGTTAGAATCTGTGATTATGTCTTTAGACGCACAGAAAGCATTTGACAGAGTTTCATGGCAATATTTATTACAGACCCTAAAACGGTTTAAGTTCGGACCCAATTTTCAGAAGTGGATAAAAACACTCTATTCATCTCCCCAGGCGGCGGTTAAGGTTAATGGATACAGATCCCAAAGATTTACATTAGAACGTGGCTGTAGACAGGGCTGCTCTCTGTCACCCCTGCTGTTTGCTATCAGTATTGAACCGCTAGCACAGCTTATCAGAGACGATGGCAACATTAAGGGTGTATTAATAGGAAATGAGATGCACAAGTTATCACTTTACGCAGATGATGTTCTATTGTATTTAACAGAACCATCGTCAACAATTCCTTATTTGAAAGACCTTATCACTCAATATGGGCATTACTCTGGCTATAAAGTAAATGTAGGAAAAACTGAGGTCATGGATGTTAATAATCTTGTCTCAAACAGCTTCAAACTCCAAAGTGAATTCAGATGGCCAACAGAAGGTATTAAATACTTGGGGATTCTTATAACTTCACCTTTAAATAATTTATATAAGGCAAATTATGATAAAATTATTCGCAATATTAACAGTGATCTAGAACGATGGTCCTCTCTTCCGCTCTCACTATTGGGTCGTGTCGAAAGTATACGCATGAATGTCCTGCCTCGTCTTCTCTATTTATTCCAGATGTTACCTGTGGAGATCCCAAAACAAACATTCGATCAACTCAACAAATTAATATCCTCATTCATATGGCAGAAGAAACGTCCTAGAATTAGACTCAAGACTTTACAGTTAGCCAAACCAGATGGTGGTCTTAAACTCCCAAACTTTAAATTTTATTTTTGGGCTGCCCAGCTGAAAGCATTGATAGTATGGATTCAGAATGACACAACAACCCGTTGGCTTAATATTGAAAATTCTCAGTGTGTAGGCCTTTTACAAAACATGCCCTTTTCAGATTCCCCCATAAAAGAAATGTCAATCTGGACAAAAAATACACTGAAGGTTTGGAATAAGATTCGATCTTTTTTTGGGTTGCCAAAGTCACTTTCATTGCTGACAAATATTGGATTAATGAAAACCTTTGCACCAAACAAGTTAGATAATACATTCAAGAAGTGGTCCGATTATAGATTGACTTGTATATATCAGTTAGTCAAAGATGGGAATATTAAAACATTTGAGCAGTTAAGAAATGAATTTGGTCTGCCTAATACGGATTTCTTTAGGTATTTACAATTAAGATCATTTCTGACAACCCACAAAGATTGGAAACAGTGTATAAACCCTACTCCTATAGAACAGTTTCTTGTGAGACAACTAGCTAACACTGATAAGAAAATTATAGGCAAGCTATATACTATATTTTTAAGTATGTGCACAAATGACTCTCAGTACATAAGAACGAAATGGGAAGCAGAGTTGGCAATAGTTATACCAGAGGATATATGGGAGGAGATATGCACGGAGGCACATCTAACCACAAATTCGAACATGTGGAAGGAGTTTAAATGGAAAGTGATAACCAGATTTTTCCGGACACCAGAAATAACCGCTAAGATGGGTCCGAACCACCTGGGCTCATGTTGGAGAAACTGTGGGACAATCAATGCTAATCACAGTCACATATTTTGGCAATGCCCTGCATTAAGATTGTTCTGGGTAGAAGTCTTTGATGCTCTTAAAATTATATTCAAACATGACATTCCACTTAGTCCAATAGTAGCACTGTTAGGAGCAAAACCCAGGAGCATTGTCAGCAGAGACCATACGTACCTTTTAAATATACTACTTACAGTTGCATTGAAATGTATAACTATTAGATGGCTTAAACCAGACCCACCGACTTATAATATATGGATTCAGAAAGTATGGAGTATATATCAAATGGAACAAATAACATATTCATTGAGGACACAAAAGCCTATCTTTGTTAAACGCTGGAAACCCGTTTTGCCTCTGCTGATACAATAAGAAGTGTTCTGTTTTGCTTTATTTTATTTTTTTTGCTTCACTTTTTTATATTATTATATATATATCACTTATTTTATCTCACGTTGACAATGTCTATTTTTCCTGTATTCTAATACCCTGCTCTTAAGTGTTTGCTTGTTTTTTGTATGCGTGTGTGTGTGTTCTCTTATGTGTGAAAAAAAAAAAGCAGACTCAATGTTAATGTATCTTGTTAAGTTTCTCTGCTTGAAAAACACAATAAAAATTAAGTTCTAAAAAAAAAAAAAAACGAGACCTATCGTGAGGCCACAAAATCCTACAATATCCGAAAGTACGCAACAGATGAGAACCACCGCAAACAATCTAAAAGAATTGAGTAAAATCAAATACAGCAACCCAATACACAAGAAACAAGTTATGATCAGGAGCCTAACAAGAAAGGCAAGCATCAAGGAACATTCTAAAATTATTCATAATGTCATGCAACAGTTTCTAGATCAAATAAAATATGGACCACAATATGTTTGCCGTGTCTGCCATAAAGTCTTATGTAAAAGCAGTGTCAAAATGTGCAAGAGGGCAAATGTTATAGAAATACCCAAATCACATTTAGATCCTTGTATATCTGATAAATATTTGCACCAATGCAATAATAAATGCTCCATGCCTTGTAATCTCTATGTTGTACGCGGATCTCTTTGCATATGCCACACAAAATGAACAGAGGTACATTCCTGCAGAGTGTGCATCAAACAACTTAGAACTTGAGCCAATACCCAGTGAACTTTCACTACTAAATACTCTTGGAGCACATCTCGTTTCTCCCCATATTATGTTCATTAAATCCCTGGCTTTACCTAAGACGTGGCATGCGGGAATACATGGTCCATTTCTCTGTGTGCCAAATAACATTTATGAGAGCTGTGATAAACTATTGCCAAGGTCTGACTCTGGTGGGTTACTGCCTGTGAAACTTAAAGGCAAGCTTACATGCAAGGTTTATCAAACAAGGTGGCTATAGTTTGTGGGACACACCGTTCGAAGTTACTGAATTGACGACGATTGTTCGGCAAAATTATAAAACCTTTGCTGATTTGTTGAACCGCTTAAGAACACATTCGAAATCGAAACCCATGCTCCTCACTGATGTCAAACTGTCAAAAAGTGGTGAAACTGGAGAGGAATCTACTGCATTGCACCTCCTACAAACAAACAAACAAACAGGTGTACGTACACAATCTCCTACAGCTCAAAATTATGATGTAATGTCCAGATTACATCATAATCAAATCACAAGATTACAGGTACGATGAAAAATGCACGAGTAATGCTGTGTAGAAATCTTGACACAAGTGATGGGTTAGTGAATGGGGCAGTAGGCACAGTAACACATGTAGACAATCCACCAAACAAACGGCTCCCTTTAGCAATATTTGTCAAATTTGATGACACTAAAGCTGGAGCACAAAGGAGTCGCAAACGTGCATCCTCAGATCTAATTGGTTCAACACATATAGAACCAATAGAGGATCAAGCTAATAATGGAGCCAATAGACGCCATTGTGGGAGACTTTAATGACGACATATTAAAATCCTCAAATCTATGCACCTTTATGCTAGAACAAGGCTATACACAACATGTTGTTTCTCCCACAACAGAAAGGGGGACACTAATTGACCATGTATATGTGAAGTCTGCACAATATGTGCTTGATACATTGGTAGAACCAACCTACTTCAGTGACCATGACGCAATAATATGTTTTTTTAGGCCCAAAAATAACACCCATGTCCCTGTGGCATCATTATACTCCTTGTTGAGTAATTACAAGCAAAGGTCTTCCAAATTTCTCTGTTTGATAAGTACATTTTTTTTGGGTGCATGCATCAGGTGCAGTTAAGTCAGCCTTGTCTGCTTTATACTGCTTATTTGTTAGAAATAGTTGCTACCAACAATATTTATTATATACCAAGCACTTTTGAATTCTCTACAAATATTTTCCAGTATTTCTAATTAATTCCCAAAGACAAATGTATATGTTCAGCAATGATATTTCGACCTCTTGTTTGATTTACATTTTGTCATACACAACTACATGGTTCTATTTCTTTGCAAGTGCTAAATGGTTCTCATTTTATTTCAAATACACAAGACACATTAAAAATGTCATACAGCATAATTTATGCTGTATGTCAATAGTTAATTTTGTGATCCCCCTTATCCTCACTTTGTGTTAAATTCACTTGCACAAAGGGATGTGCATAATTCTTGTGAATAACTATAATTGTGTAATAATGTACCTCCTTTCACATTTGGATGATGTAACAATTCATTCAAATGTTTCCTAAATGGTATGGAAAAGGCTATTACTGTTTGACCAATAAAAAATAATGTACCATTTGAAAACTGCTTCAACTTCAATGTTTACTATTTAGAAGCCAACATAATTTGTCTTCAATAATATTTCTCTCCTATACAAATCTATATAATGAACTCTGTTTGCCCTAATCTTTGCTTAACAAATTGTTTCCCAAATTGGAACTCACTACATTTCAATTTATGACCTGACCTGCCAACATGATGTTAAGAGTTTACAACATGCTGTCTGTTTCTCCTGTATGCTTCCCACTCTCACCATGCTGACTCCTCAATCAATGCTTGGTTTAGTCCTGGTTTAGACCTTCACATTATTATTAACATTATTTATTTATTTTTATTGACCCTTGGAAATGGTCTCACCTAATAATAAAAATAATAATGCATCAGTTTTATATAGCGCTTTTTTGGACACTCAAAAACTGCACTATTCGTTCATTTCATATGTGGTGGTAGTACGCTTCTATTGTAGCCACAGCTGCCCTGGGGTAGACTGACCGAAGCGAGGCAACCAGTCTGCGCCATCGGCCCCTCCAACCACCACCAACCACTTATTCTCTACATTCGCTAGGCTTCCTGGTGTTACCAAACGGTCTCCCATCCAAGTACCGACCAGGCCCTTCCTTGCTTAGCTTCCAAGGTCTGACAGGATTGGGCAGAGCAAAGGCGGTATGGCCACCAGTACTCCCTCATGGTCTCCCTTCCAGGCCCAGCACTGCTTAGCCTTGGACATCTGACTGGATGATGAATGGATGGCGTGACAGCAGTGAGGAGGGAAGCGGTTTCAGCTGGGCAAAACAACTTTCTCCATCGCTGCTACCCAGTCATGGAACCATATTCAAAACTCTCTGCATCTTCAGAAACACATTCCACAGAGTGCCTTTAAATCTCTACTGATCGAGACCTAAAGAGCTAAGAACTAAGAGCGTTTGTGTTTCTCTTGAGCGAACTGTAAGCATTTTTCTAGCAAGGCGTTCTGAAATGGACAAAACTTGGCATGCGGAGGCTGGACTCTTGAGAAGTTGACAAAAAGAACAACTCAATGTTTTTCACGAGGGAACGACATCATAACAAATTGCTCTTTCATGTGATTGGGAATCCGTGAATTTGCTGTGATCTGACGTCACGGCCGTTCATGTGCGGCGGCCTGTTCACCCTGACAGCTGATTGCCGTTCGCTGGTACAGGAAGCACTGATGACCTGCATGGGCTTATCCCCCCGGTGAACAATGCGCTCCTGCTGACTGACCATATGGAAACACGACCCAGACCTGCTCCGTGCTGATTTTGCAGCTGATGTAAACGCGCGCATAAGGTTGTACAGCGGGGTGGCGTCAGAACTATGGCTTGGGAACTAATTATGATTCATGGGGATTTTGTTCTTCCCATCCTTTGGCCATTAGCTATCTTTTTAAAATGGAAAGAGTCTGCTCAAAAACACACACACCTTCTTTGTAATGATGAAAACACACGCGTCCTCGTTTGTTTTGTTTTTTTATTTGATGTGTGTATCTTAGTGTCTTCTAACAGTCAGCTTTTGCGCACAGTGAGAGAGGGATTGTCTCGCGGAAACGGACACGGGCTTATAAAAACTCGGAGGATAAAGTCAACCTGATTCTTCAAGACTTCACGTATGTGTTTGTTAACAGATCAAAAGAACTGATTTTTCCATGGTGTGTCTCCTTCAAATCCTTTTATACCTCAAATCGCAAGACCGTGTGGTTGTTATTATGGCCGCCATGGGTGTGACATATTGTGCAAACACAAAGCTGTTAATCTGAAACACCTCTGGACGAATGCTGGGGCCTGGTCCTACATGAGCTGAACGGTGGCTGCTGGCGTCTCCCCGGGTGTGTACTGGGCCAACACTCCAGAACACAGGGGTCCTATAGGAGCTGTGGTACAGGCATCAGGTGAACCGTGAAAGGTTCGGCTAAATGAACCAGATAATCCTGTTTTTATGCATGAATTTCCCGTATCAACAGTGTAGATGGCGAGATAACTGCCGCGTTATGTAATTGTGGCCTGGGTGTCACGGCTGTGACCTGTGGGTGTGTGGAAGGCCTCTTTAGTGTGGTATTTGGGCATTTTGACAACATCACGGAATTGTCAGGAATATGCATTGTAATATGAATGGTGTGGAGGGAAATCAGCCAAGTTTGTTTTTTGTTTGGCTTCAACAAAAAGGAGGGAATTAGAGTAGTGGAAGAACTCTAGGGTTAGGGTTGCTGCTGGGTGACTACTTGTCAATGGATTTGACACCGGCAGAGCTTTTGTTTTAAGTCTAACTTAAGTATTTCACATTGTAAAATCAGGCATTTATCATGGAGTGCTGCAGAGATGGTTGTCCGTCTGTAAGGTTCTCCCTTTGCTCAGAATAACACTCTGTCAGAGTGACCTTCGAGTTCTCGGTCACCTCCCTGACCAAGGCCCTCTTCCCCCGATTTTGGACAGGCGGCCAGCTCTATGAAGAGTCCTGGTGGTTCTGAACTTCTTCCATTTACGAATGATTGGAGGCCACTGTGCTCTTCTGGACCAATGCTGCAACAATTTTGCTGTACACGTCCCCAAATCTGTGCCTCGATACAAAGCTGTTTCGGAGATGTGCAGACAGCTGTAGAAACATCTCAAGGACGATCAGTGGAAAAAGGATGCACATGAGCTCAGTTTGGAGTGTCATTGTAAAGGGTGTCAATACTTGTACATCTTGTCAATCTGTACATACAATAATTTAGAGTTTTATCTCTAATACATTTGCTAAATATATATAAAAAGGGATATTGTGTGTGTGTGTAGTTTGATGAGAAAAAAATAAAACAAATTGAATCAGTTTTGGAATGAGGCTGTAACATAAACTGTGGGGAAAGTGTAGAGGTGTCAATGCTTTCCAGATGCACTGTATGTCCATAATGTTTCTCAGTGTGCGTTTTTTTCTAGACCAGTAGGTCCCAACTGGTGTAGCTTTGGGACCCACCTTCAACATATTATGATAAGTTGCAACCCCCAAAAATATGTATTTCTTTAATTATGTCAGTTTTTATAGCATATTTAATTACAAAATTCTGAATTTCATTGCAGATTTTGGTTGACTGAGGCATTGATCTTAAATCGTCCAATCAAAACTTAATAGCAGGGTTTGGCAAAGGCCCACCACTTGTAAACCACTGGTCTAGAGACGCCAACATTAAACTTTTACAGATGATGTCCGTGGCTAAACTCTCTCTCTTAATTAGAAAAAGCTTTACATTTTTGACCTCAATTCCACGCGCACTCCCCAGCGAGTTGCTCACAAGTCCAATTAAAATTTTCATCAAGCTTGAAACTACAGCCAAACATGCCCCAATTTATTGGACTCCATTCTGTGTTGGTGTGAATATATTTCCTGTTTGCTTATGTTTGGTAGAGCAGCAGATGCAGTGGCAGAAGGCTCTGTGGTGGTCCGTGCCAGTGCCAGTGCCAGTGCCGTGTCCATCGCGTGGCGCGTGAAGCGAGTGTGCCCGTGTGATGTCAGTGTGGAGGTGGCCCTCAGGCTATGCGCACTGGCTCCTCTTCGAAAACGAGACACCAAAACAAGAAGAGGAAGAGTTCTAAAATCCGTTGTTCCTGGATTAGTTTAGTTTAGCAGTCATATTTCAGTCTCATCTCAAATGTTAAAGGTGCATTATGCAACTTTTGTACGTGAAACAGAAAGGGGTGCGTGTTTGACCTTGCAGTGACCCAGTGGCTGTATGAGTGGTTAGTATGATGCCTCAGTAGTGAAAACCTTCCAAAAAAATTGACCCTGGGGCGTGGTAGTAGAGACCACCGTGATGGAAAGCGAAGGCTGCCACAAGCTCAACTACGCACAAATATCGACTTTTTCACTTAAAAAAGTTGCATAATGCACCTTTAATGTTCCCGGATGTGTTCTCAATCCCAGTCTGGGATATCAATGATTTCCTTTTTATAAGCCGAGTTCTTTTCTGTGGCCACACTACATGTTGATCCAGCCGCCATAATGCTCGACGGTGAACACCAAGCCTTAACAATGCCCTTCACGCTGTTGATCACACGATTTGCACCCGGGGGGGGGGCTTCTAATGCTACAGGCAACTGAACGTAAATGTAATGTAAGGCTCTGCACACAGGAGAGCGGTCAAGCTTGCCGCCGGTGTATACTGTGTAGCGCGTGTGAAATTGGACACAATATCAAGATCCTGAACCAGCGAGCGGCGGAATTCTGCGCCGTCATTCGACTACTTATACAGAAAAATTGACAGTATAGGCTTCACCAGTACACAATAGCAAACTAGATGCAATTTAATGTGTTCATCGCATTCAGACAAAAGGGGGAAAAAACACTCTATATGCTAACGGCATTTCAACAATGGAGCTCTTTATTTGAACAGGCGGGTGGGGGAGCGAGACGCTTGCCAGTTTTGTGTGGTGTCATTCAGCCGCTCGCCCGTGTCACCTTGTATCCAGAGGAGAGCTAGTGCCGAGCTGTGGGCTCCTGTGCCACGGGGCTGTGCAAGTGGGGAGCTTCATAGAGGGAAGATATCACCTACTAAAGACTGTTAATTTTGGTAATGTGCCTATTATGTCACAGATTGTAGGTGGTACAGTGAGATAGGGACAAAGATTAAAAATAGGGCCGACGTGCAACCGAAGACAAGCTGAAACAGACTTCTGCCGGTGTCTGATCGTTCGGAGCACTAGGCGCATGGTCTCGCTGCAGCTAGGATCTCTTTCAAGTGTCTCGTCAACAAAGTACGACATCAGCACAGCGCGGTGCAAGTGCGATATAATTGGCTAATAAGTCATTTTTTAAATAAAATAGCCTAAATGTTCATTTTCAATGGAGGTACTTGAGTCATCTTCTGTACTCGGTAGTTGAAGTCTCCGAACGTAAATGTTCATTCAGTATTTGTAATTTCAGTGGGCCATGTGCTCGTTAAGTGATGAGTTTCAGTTTTGCTTTCAAACACGGCAGCTAAAACAACAGCGCATTTGATTTGAGGCTTGTGTGTTGTACTTTGTACAATTCTGAATGTTACTGGCAGCCAGTGCAGTGCTAGCCTGGTCTTACCATACCCTCGTACTCATTTCGTACAGAGGGTCTAGAACTTCACAATTGAGCTCCATTTTCAGGTGGGAGGGATGAACTCCTTTTGAAACGATTGGATCTGTTTTTTAAACTACAACCAGAAAATCCGGTGCAAACACCCGCCTCCCCCACTCGCTGAATGGTAGGTTGGAATTCAACCGATGAAACGCAGCCACTGAGATCAGACCCAGACGTACATGTAGGGAAAAGAAAATTGATTAAGTTTACGGTTAAGTTGAAGTAGGAGTCGAAAATGACTTGTAAGTTGCGGGCACAGGGTTAAAAAGGGTGCTATGTGGTTAAATGTGCTATACCCAGCGGGACCCATATGTTTACCTACACTTTATACAAAGATACATTTGCATTTTTTTTACTCCCTGTCAGACATGGAACCAGAATTAACTTTTATTGTTTTAGGTCAATTAAAATGTAAAAACATATTCCTATTTGTAAATTCCAGAAGAATGAGATATCATTTTCTACACCTTTTTTTTAATACATTTTTACAAAACCAACGGTATACATAAATTTCATCCTTCCACAAGCTTCTCACAACAAAAGTTAATTCTGGTTTCATGTCACAGTGAGAGAAAAAATGCAATCCACACTATCAGCCACACTAAACAGACATCAGGATACGACAGGCTATGCCACTACTGAGTTTGCTTTTACCTCTGCGGTAAAACATATAGAGTGCAGTGTTGGGCAAGTTACTTTAAACGTGTAATCTATTCTATATTAGTAGTTACAGCTTTTAAAAAAACAAACAATATGTTTGTATTACAGATTACTGTTTCAAAAATGTAGCTGAGTTACACCACTTTGAGTTACTTTTGATCAAATATAAACTGAAACCAGTAACAATGTCACAGAGCAAAAGTGCATTCAAATATTTCCTTTGCTTTCCCCATTCCCCAGAACTACACGCTCCTGCAGATCTTATACACCAACTTCCAACTTGTTTTGGTGCTGCATTTTGTTGTTTGTACGCCAATACAATTCATTTAAATGCACTTGTAACTTGAGTTACTTAAACTGTAATGACTAATATATTCCTGTATTTTGTGTAAGTAATATGTTATATTATCCAGTTACTAAAAAAGTTATATGTTTTTGTAACTCATTACTTTTGTAATATGTTACCCCCAACACTGACAGTATGTCCGAGTACAGCACTGTTATTAGCTTTTATCAGCGCACAAACTATTCATTTAAGCTCTCATAAACGTGATCAGAATCAGAATAGGTTTATTGCCATTGTTTCAGAACAGGGTTCACAAACTAGGAATTTGTCTCGGTGCAAACGTGCGACATAGAACATATAACACAGAATTAAGATCTTAGGGTAAATGCATTGTTAGGTAAATGACATTCCATCAGCAGATTGACTGCTGTTCATAGTAAAAACATTTGTCAGTAGTTACATGTCTGATGCTCTGAGCTCTGGGAAACTCTCTGACTCTGCGCTCTGACTTTGTTCTCTGACACTCTAACTCTGTGCTCTGAGAGATGTCTGTACCATTAGTTCTGTGTTTTTTTTGCTATTTGGGTTAAATGAATCATAAAAGACCTTCTGTGGACCCACCACCTGCAGGAGGAGCCATAGGGGCTGGTGCAATGTGATTTGGGCAGCTCCAACAGCTGCACTACCCGGCAACGGACAAGTGGAAGAAAATGGATGGATGGAATCATAAAAGAGACCATACACCCTTTTTATTGTTTGTAAATTACATCAATAAATCTGGTACAAGGCCTTTAACCTCAAACCAGCCCTAGAAGTGAACAACTGTTGTGCCACTGTGTCCCACTAAAGCTCACATTTTTTTGAGATAGAAAATAAATTACTCGACTGGTTTAGCCCCCGGCATTCCAACAACCCCCCCCCCCCCCCCCCCCCCCACACACACACACACACTCCGACATAGAGGTCTAATTGTAATTTTTTTATCAAACGTCCCGACACTTTTATCTTTTTGGCAACGTCCCGCCATTCCGACACACACGTTCGTTAGTTTACGAACCCTAACCTTACCTTAGCCCTAACCTTAAGGATAGTGGAGTTTACAAACTAACCCTAACCTTACCTTAGCCCTAACCTTAAGGATAGTGGAGTTTACAAACTAACCCTAACCTTAAGGATAGAGGAGTTTACAAACTAACCCTAACCTTACCTTAGCCCTAACCTTAAGGATAGTGGAGTTTACAAGCTAACCTTACCTTAACCCTAACCTTAAGGATAGAGGAGTTTACAAGCTAACCCTAACCTTACCTTAACCCTAACCTTAAGGATAGTGGAGTTTACAAACTAACCCTAACCTTACCTTAGCCCTAACCTTAAGGATAGTGGAGTTTACAAACTAACCCTAACCTTAAGGATAGAGGAGTTTACAAACTAACCCTAACCTTACCTTAGCCCTAACCTTAAGGATAGTGGAGTTTACAAGCTAACCTTACCTTAACCCTAACCTTAAGGATAGAGGAGTTTACAAGCTAACCCTAACCTTACCTTAACCCTAACCTTAAGGATAGTGGAGTTTACAAACTAACCCTAACCTTACCTTAGCCCTAACCTTAAGGATAGTGGAGTTTACAAACTAACCCTAACCTTAAGGATAGAGGAGTTTACAAACTAACCCTAACCTTACCTTAGCCCTAACCTTAAGGATAGTGGAGTTTACAAGCTAACCTTACCTTAACCCTAACCTTAAGGATAGAGGAGTTTACAAGCTAACCCTAACCTTACCTTAACCCTAACCTTAAGGATAGTGGAGTTTACAAGCTAACCCTAATGCTGCGTTTACACATAAGCACGATGCGTTACGAATGCCACAAATGCACATTCGTGGCCAAGGATCACGAATGTGAGTGGAATTTGATGATTCGGGGCAGGGGTTTCACGCGCCGCCACTAACTGTTGCGACCTGTTACTACGCGTTACGATTAATGGCACGAATTATTACGCACGGTCACGAATATGCGTCCCGCGCTGCTGCGTGGTGTCCCGCGCTGCTGCGTGGTGTTGCGCGCTGCCACGGGATGTTACGGGTCACTAGGAATATTCGCGTTCTGTCCGAAATCTGTCAAGAATTGGGCGAAAGTGGAGTGATCTTCTTCCACCGGGTTGGAGGCGGAGCAGAGGCCGTGCTTTCCCCTGAGTCATTGGGCTCGTCTGGCTCCAACTCCCGAACATCAGGTACGACCCAGGAGGAAGAAACACTTTCAGCACCCCGAGGAGCGGCAGTGGCTCGGGGTGCTGAAAGTGTTTCTTCAGGTGCTGTCCGTGGATTGGAGCGCGGATTGGCCGACTTTGTGACACTTTTCCTTGGCATAGCTACTGCAGGTACCAACATTTACTTTGGGAGTAGCGTGTGTTTTTGTCAATTTTGAGCGTGAAAACAGTGATTCTGCTCCACGAATGCTCTACGAATGCTGTACGAATGCTCTACGAATGCTCTCACGCTGAATTACAAAGCGCCACTACGCATCACGAAAGGACACGCTCCGTTACGAACTCCACGAACAGAGGGTGATTCGTGACGTTCGTGGAAGATTTTTTGACAGTCAAAAACTTTCTCCACGAACGTCACGAATGTCACGAACTGATGCGTTCTGTTAAGAATCCCATTGAGATGCGTTAAGTCATGTCACGAACGTCACGAATGACGGAAAAATGACATTCGTAACGCATCGTGCTTATGTGTAAACGCAGCATAACCTTACCTTAACCCTAACCTTAAGGATAGAGGAGTTTACAAGCTAACCCTAACCTTACCTTAGCCCTAACCTTAAGGATAGAGGAGTTTACAAGCTAACCCTAACCTTACCTTAGCCCTAACCTTAAGGATAGTGGAGTTTACAAGCTAACCCTAACCTTACCTTAGCCCTAACCTTAAGGACCTATTGTCGGAATAGCAGTGTCAAAAAGTGTCGGATTGGCGGTGTGTCGCAATGGAGGGGTGTCGGAATGACGGGCCGACCCCACTCGACTGCTAGTCTGATGATTTCCAGTTCCCACATTTATGAAGCTCTCGTTAAATTCCCACAAACGCTCTTGGTTTTTTCCCCTTTTCCACGCAGTCAGGTGCAGTGTCTCCAGCTACGAACACTGCCAGCGATTAGCACTTGAGCGCTACAACAAAGGCTCCTCGCTGTGTCACATTAATGAGCGCGCCGTGGAATACAGATGACTGGCATTTCCCGGGCACTGTGGATCAGATTAGCCGCCGCTCGCACTGTAAATCAGCGGTTCCCAGACTTTTGATTTCATGTTTGTCTTTGTCTTGAGCCGAAGTGTCAAAAAACTATGACCCCGGAGCTAAATGCAGACCTCAGGCTAATGTCTGCATATCCTCAGGCTATTTGATGAACTGGCCCACAATACCAGACATAGGACTTCTATCCGCTAGCTCTTCTCTGCTGTTTCCTCCGTCTCGGGCCTGATGTCTGCCCTTCTCCTTTTGAGTAGAGCAGGCGCACACATCCAGGGTCTAAAGCGAGCGTGCTGGACCCACAAAGATGAATGTGGGAGCAAACTTAAGCTGTGCGGAACCTTTTCTCATTAAATCCACTGGAAATACGTCCCGCTTCTTTGTGTCACTGACTTTTAATTTCTATTCGACAGAGATTTAAACAAATTCAGGAAGACTCTGCAGTACTGAACTGTGGTGTACCGTAGGGCTGAACGATTAATTGCATTTGCAATTTTATCGCGATATTACACAACGCGATTTCGTAATCGCAGGGCACGCGATTTGGGAAGTAAATAGAGCAACGAGATATGGCAGCAAAGTCCGCTCCGTCGCGTGCTTTTGTTTACGTCTCAGTCTAGTTAAGGTGCGCGGTAGATTGTGGATGTACAGTGAAAATATCAGCGTTTATCATGCAGCCACCGCGAAGGAATATTGCTTTTCTCCGTTAGCATTGCGTTAGCCGCAGCGCTAATCACGCCATTCCGTCGCCGCTACTACAGACTCTGATGATCACAGAAACTCCCTCACCTCCGGATTCACACGCCTCTGCCTCCACAGACATATATAGGTGAGTCTGTGCTGATTGTAAAAAGTAAAGAGTCGTTTGTGGCTCAGTTTAGGGGGCTTATGTTTGGGAATGTTGTGGATAAAGAACTTATCTCAAAAGCATAATGACGTTTCATGACCATTAAGTATCCGCGGAGGCGATGTGCCTTTATTTACCTTTGCGTCTACCGCATATCCGCTCCGTAGGTCGTACAGACGCTAGATATAAACACTAAACTGCTGTATGAAAAGGGTTGGTAACTAGGATCCGAGGCAGGAGTCCGTGTCATGTCTTATTTTGCTGAGGAAATGTGCTGTTTAAGCTGAAATGTCACTAAATGGCTGCGAGTCAAAGAGACGTGTCTGTGTCTGGCACCTCATGTCGTCTCCTTGTGTCAGTGTTCTTCTCTTTCTTCATATTGTCCAAAGTTACATCCCAAAACCAAAATGCTGCTCTTAATTCCACTGTGATTTGGCGTGTGCTCCATCTGGCCTCTCCGTGTCCTTCAATAACGCGCATCTGAAGCAACTCAGACAGGGATTTGATTGGCCGAAATAATAAAGTACTATTTAATAAATTAAATAGCTTATTTTGTATTAATTGGGAGTTTGATTTCCTAAAACTTTTCCAACTAGTTAAAGCAGACGTTTGTTCTTACTTTCCTGCACTTTAGTCTGGGTGATGTTACTGACTGGATCAGTGAGTTATTTTTTTTTTAATATCTATATAATTTAGCATTTATTTATAGACTGTACTGTTAAGTTCAGACAGTTTAAGAAGTGCAGTCCACACACATTTTGAATAGGTCAAGCAACAATTTTGTTGCAATTTTCACTTCAAATATTGTTTATTATGAAACAGGCTGATTTATTGCTTGTGTTAGGTGAAAAATACATGAGAAGAGGACCTTGCAACAATAATCGCATATTTAATCGCAATCGCAATATTGAAGAAAAAAAATCGCAATTAGATTATTTCTCAAAATCGTTCAGCCCTAGTGTACCGACAGTGATCACATGACACTGTTTACCAAGACGCTTGTTGCGTTTTCCTTGCTCACAAACAGAAGCCTATCTTTGCTGATCTGGGGTCAGCTTTCCTGTCTGGTTGACAGACGGGTGTAGTGTGTCCGCTCTTACGATTCTCAGTCTTTATGTGTGAAAATCCCCAGTCGTTCTATAATCGTGCCAAATCCAGTCGAGTAGTGTCTCTCATTTTAAGAGAATTAATGCTTGTTCCGTTGGCAATCTTTTTTCAAGTCAGTCCAAACCTATTCTCCAACTCAAGCACATTTCAAGCATTTATAAGATGGCTAGTTTTTCCAGTCTTGAAAAAGTATTCAGTTTCACCTTTCTTTTTCCGTCTGAAATTTTTCCAAGGACCCAATGCACTGAGAAATATAAAACATTGGTTTAATCTGAAATTATATAGAAATCATTTACATCCACATTTTACTAGTTGTTCATAAGGAAATATATCCATTAGTCAAACTGCAAATGTTTCATCTGTAAAATCTGTGAAAATGTTTGTGACATAAACGTTCAGAAGCTCATTGAGTCAATTTAAAACTCTTCATTAGCAGATATGTATATTAGACCAATGTAAAAGGTTTCATTAGACCAATGTACTTTTAACAAAAGGCCTAATTTAAAATTTGTAATTTCACTCAACACATTTTGATTAATTGAATCAATTATTTTATTAAAGGCACTGAACGTACAGATACAAATTCCATTAATTTGTAATAACATTTTTTACCCTGGTAGCAGGAAACAACATTTTGCTTGCTCTACTTTAATGCCAGTAATGCATGGAAAAATCTTGGTTTGAATTTGAGTAGAAATAAAATAAGCCAAGGAATGTGACGACAACAAAATAAAGCTTCTGAAGCACTGGTTTACCACTGTTAACTTTTGAACAACAAAGTGAACAATTTCTGTTCAACTGCATTTGTTTTTCAAGAACAATAAAACATCATAAACTTCATAAAACTGCCAAGAGTATAAGAATACTACTCACTGTGTAGTACTGTGAACTTTTGTGTTCATTTTTTTATTATCAAGTCCCAAGAGTACCTTTTGAACAAATTCAAATGTGCGTTCACATTTTTGCAGGTACTTCATGTTCAGGGCAAAAAGCATTGCAAAGCCTTGGACCATGGAATGCAGAGCAGTCATCACTTCTTCACCTTCCAGTACAATCTTGACATTATGTTGTGACAACTGCCATCGTCTCTACCTCCAGGCAGAAGTCTTGCAGGATCTGCAAAACATGAGTTGAACAACACATAATAGAATTTACAAATAATGGAAAGATTTGTATGGTCACTATAAACAAGGTTAACCAGTCTGAATGAGCCTCTAGTCCTAAGACGTTAGAATTTCAATAACTTTAGATAAAATGGAAAATACATGCATTTAATGTAGTGTAGATTTTAGAAAAACAGATGTGTGCTCTAAAATGTAGTAAAGTAATACCCCACGTATTGGTGTCAAATGCGCACATCAGATAGCCTGGCTAACGCCAGACTAAACTCACAAGTGATATTTAGTCTGGGGACCACGAATTCCTTTTCTTGTAGAAGAGGTATGGTTTATGATCGTCCATAGCCGTTTATTGGGCCTTACGAATGTCTATCATGCACGCAGTCGTAGCCAATCATATCAGTTGCACTCGATGACGTATGTCAGCCAAATGCTGTCCTTTTAAAATAAACTTTGGAGCTAAACTATTTACCACGGTCTAAAGCTTGATGTGCTGTAGTCATGTTGGATCCGTAAACAAACTACAAGCTTTCATCTGTCGAATAGTGCATCATCATCTTGCCGTTCCCTCCTCGTTCTGTGATTGGTCCCCAAATCCATATTTTGGCCATGGTCCCAAGGCTGACGGGGCAGCACTTCGAAATGATTCGAGCGGCGCAGGCAGCATGGGTATTTCCAGGCTAATGCTGTTAGAAGTTATGTTATCTTTATCAATCACAGAAAACTTGTTACAATTCCCAAATTTGTTCATAGGATTTGTGTTTGTTTGTGTGTGTTAAGTAGATCAACAGATCAATATCAATCTTCCTAAAAGCTGAACGGGCTAGATCCGTGTTATCCAGCATAGGGCGCACTATCACGGTGGATTCGCTTCACGGTAGATCTGTCTTGGCTTCGGGTCTGCAGCTTTCCCCTACTGTCTGACTCGAAAAAATTATTATAAAATGAACAGAATTTAAAGCTGAACATATTTTCAATAGTCTCTTTTAAATGCTTAAAATAATATGATTGGCTCTAAATGTGGGGCTTTCGACTGGATTCTCTGGGACCTGTGGCTTCCTCTTCCGTTATTTCCTTATGGGGGAATAGCAGTTCACGTCCAAATCGATAAATAGTTCAAAAAAACATGGACAGTGAGTTACTGATGGACAGTCCAATGCACATATTAAAAACGTTACATTGGATGTAAATACTTAAGGTCTCTGTTCATTACAGAGGAACTTTTTATCTCCGAGGTAAAGGTCAATTTTTACTTTTCTAGGCAGCAAAGAGTCTTTCCGTTATATTTTCAGAGATTTTAGCCTATTCTTATCAAGAAAAGTCTTCCAGAACCGAGAGATTGCTGGGCTGTCAGTCACACACTGCTCTTGGGAGATTTATCCACAGATCTTCAATGATGTTTAGGTCATGAGACTGAGGGCCAAGGCAAAACCTTCAGACTGTACCTCTTCATGTCATCGGGGATTATGAGCTGTTGACAATCATTACCCATTTGTAGAAGCCAATTAACGTTTCAGCTTCAGCTTATTCACAGATGTTATGTTTTCCTTCAGAATTAGTTGGAAATGTATTTCATCTATTACCCCTGTGCCTCGGGCGGAAATACAACCCCAAAGGATGATGGAGCCACCCCCCAGGATTTGCTCATTCAAGCCAAAATGTTCTATAGTGGGATGCAAAAGTTTAAGCATAGCATTTAGACAAGCCTTATTCATTGAGCCACAAAAACAGGTTACAAATAGAACATTTTGGCTTGAATGAGCAAATCCTGGGGGGCGGGTCCATCATCCTTTGGGGTTGTATTTCAGCCCGTGGCACAGGGAACATTTAATGGTAGACCGAAAAATGTATCAATATAATTTCCAACAAATTCTGAAGGAAAATATAACATCTGTGAAAAAGCTGAAACTTTGAATGGCTTCTACAAATGGATAATGATTGTAAACAGCTCATAATCCCCGATTACATCAAGATCATTGAAGATCTGTGGATAAAATTCCAAAGAGCAGTGTGTGACTGACAGCCGAGAAATGTCTCAGTTCTGGAAGACTTGTTTGAACTAAGGGCTAAAATCCCTGAAATTTAACTGGGAGACTTAATGCTGCCAAGAAAAGAGTTTAAAGCTGTGATACTTGCCAAATTTGAGGTCTATGAGACATTAATTCTGCAGGGTGCCTCAATGTTTGCTCTGGCCTTTTTACCCCCCTTTTAAATATACATGATGGAATTAATAAAAAAAAAATCTAAAATGCTATGGGAATGTCTCGTCTACAAGCTCATGCTTTATTCACATTAAAAAATGTGATCTGGAGTGCTTAAACTTCCACTACCCACTGTATAACTAACTTGTGGTGATATTGACATAATATGCATGATAGTTGAGTTAGTCCTCAACACTAAAAGATGTCATGATACATCAATAGTACTGTGCTATGCCATCTTGCTAGCAGACATTAGCATGATATTCTGCGATAGTCTTGTAAGAAATTACATGCTTCAACCATATAGTTATTTACTGTTTAATGGTCAAGTAAGTGTAAATTGGATTATTATTTTAGAGCCAGTGAGGAACTAAGGCTAATTTCAATATCAACACAGCAGTAATAGATGTACACTCCATAGGTAATGTTTAGAAGTACATCGATCAGGATTTTTAAAACTAAAATTTTGATCGGCCGATACCGATCATTGCCGATCTGATCACATGGTTGTAATTGATTATTATGATTCATAATTTAACAGTGACAAATACTGGGCTTTTCTAAATGTGAAGTGAGAAAGAGCTGGCCATCTCTACTTGATTTCTTTTGTGCTAGGCTCACTTTGGACAATTTCTTGCCTACGGTAAAGGTTTTAGCGATTTTCATTTTAACAAGTTGTCTGTTGTTTCTCTTTTTCATTTCTCCCAAAATAGAAACCCGCTCTTCTTCACGTCACATTGACAAATGCATTTCCAAACTCCACATCTTTGTATTGCAGCCGTATGTAGCCCAACAACTTTTTTACAACTTCAATCAGTTCATCAACACTCTCTGGAACACCATCCTCAAGGGTTAGTCTCATGGTGTTTTCTTCATTTAAGATGACAAGCAGGCGGACTGGTACCGAGCATGCTATCTTACCTGAGGAAGAAAAATAAAAAAATACCTTAAAAGACCTGTATCATGCTATTTTAGCCATTCCAAAGTAAAGTATAGGCATTTATATGATATATTGTACCTCTACCACTACGGAGCACTAGTTTTTGTGATAAATATAAGTATTTTCTGGAGATATTTTTCCAACCCGGAAGACAAAACGCTTGGATTCAGTTAACTCCGCCCCCTCTCTCCGCTCATACAACTTTAGCAGTAGTAGAAATATATATAATGGCTAACACACACGCTAACACGCATTTTGATTGACTCACCGCTCTGATGTTTCCATTATGTTGGTTATAAAAGTTAATCCACTTTGATTCTGGCCAAGGTTCACCAAACATCCATCAGTGACGGTCACAGACAAACACTATTGTGGCTGCTAGTCGCTGAATCCTGGAGAGAAATTCCAACTCCTGGCGAGTGGTTGCCTTCTTTAGGTTGAATAAAGTCCTGTCCTCGTAGCCAAACGCGCTTTTCTCCGTGACATTATCGTTAGAAAAAAGAACAGGTGTCCAGACTCCAGAGTAGGTTAGAAAGAGCTCCTTCTTCACAGCTTTCGGTGCAAACACGACATCTGCTCGGACGCTCAGGGGTGCGTTTGTTTCCTCTACGGGGGCAGCGCGGACGCGTCAGGCACTTCCTTTTTTTTTTTTTTTTTCTTACGACAGAAATAATGAAAAATCAGGCCGTAAGGCATTAGATTACAGACGTCGAGCACTTCCGTTCTGCTGTGACGACACACTGAACATGCCAGTCGTTTACCAGGAGAGGGCGGAGCAGCTGCTCAGAGAGCAGGATTCAGGAGGATTACTGAGAACTGCGTTATTAAGCCAAAAACCACTCTGGGGGTGTTTTTGAGAAGGAAATAGCATAACAACATGGTTAAAAGCTCCAAAAAGTCGATTTTGCATGATATAGGACCTTTAAACATGCACATAATCTTTTGCAGGTTATCATTCTCTTCCCCCCAACAAAGCACTGCTGCAATGGGTATGGATCAGAGAGTTCATTGACTTCAAGCAGCAGTAATTGCTTTGTGGGACAATTTGTGAGTTCATATGATCGGTAGTGTTCATGGTACCACTTTTGCGCAATAAACCATACGCTAGGATCATCCCATTTCTGTAGTTCAGTCCATTGAAAGTTGCATTTTTGGTGACGTAAACAGAATCCATGTCAGGGTATTTCTTCTTAGCAACAGCAATTTCCTCCCGTAAAGCCCAAATAGAAAAGTTGGACACATTTGTAACTTCAGGGTTTTGTTTTGGAATGTTGCATACATGGAGTTGATAGGCCATTAGAAACGGATGTATTTGCGCCAGGGACAGTAGAATATTTTTAAAGCAGCCAGTATGTTGGACAACTCGCTTGAAAAAGCTATGCCTGGATTCAAAGCGCCTAGTCCAAAGTGCAACAAGGGGGCCATACTTGCGTATCAAAGTCGGATAATGCTCAACAAATTGATGCTTAGGGAGCACACGAGAGTCTGTGAAAACCTCATTGAACTTTGTTCTGTGTTCTGAGATCTTGAAGGACAAATATCCAATGGACTGGTCAGTTTGAACAGGAGAGACTAGGAGTTTGACTATGTCCTTTAAGTCACCAATAAGTTGCCATGATAGTTCATGTGATGGTACAACCTGACCTATTAGGAGCGGAAAAAATCTTAGCAATGCCCAATTTTCATGTGCGTTGGCACCAATCGTTTTTCTAGTTTCATAAGTGAGTGGTACTGGATGATGTACAATGTCAGGTGGCAAACACGCTGTTACATTGAAAGTGGAAAGATTTTCGGCTAGTACACACTTCCCTTTAACACTAAAACAGGCTGAGGAACTGTCCTCAAGGATTTCCAGATGTTTTTTTGTTGATTAAGGCTGCTAACTGGATGGAGGACCGTGAAGAGTGGAATCCGGTTGGAAGATTTCCAAAAATCCAATATAAAGTACAAACTTTGTGCTTTTTGCGTGAAGTCCCTAGAGGATTACAGACCTCAAATTCATCTATGTATACAATCAATGAAATCGCACAGTCCTTAGAAAGAATCCTGTTTTGTTTAGACAACAGTCCATCCCAAAATGACTTGTATTACTTACTGGTACTCTGTCTGTTCCTTCAAATGTGTAGTCTTCTGTAATAGAGCCGCCTGAATTGGATTGGATGTGCAAAGAAGAGAGCGATTTGGCATTGTTTATCATGTAACAAATTCTGAATTGAAGTTTGTGTTACAGGCACTAATGCACTGCCCAAGAGATACTGTAGATCTGGGGCAACGGTGGCGCAGATGGAGAAGCAGGTCGTCTCATGAGCGGAAGGTCGGGTCGCTTTGAGTGCCTAATGTAGGTGGAAAAGAGCTATATAAGTTGAGACCATTACCATCTTCCAGTAATTCATTCACTGCAAAAGCTGGCACCAAAAACACATTTTCCAATTTGAGTAAAATTGAAGCGAATTTCCGTTCAATTGTTATAGACACATCCTCAAATTGTTCAGACAAATCAGGCAAATCTTCATCCATCAGGGGATGGATTGTCTAATGAACATACAATTCCAGGTTTGAAATTGTCTTGCGTGTGTGGTATATGTTTCAGTGATTTGTGCGCATGAAAAGCTCTATAGTTGCCAGTTTTATATTTGCAACCAGAAAATTCGATGCTAGCCGCTTAGCAACAAACAGATAGCTCGCACTGACCCCATGAAAACAAGTATTATGCACTAATAATGTCAACAAAGCCCTTAAAGAGGGGGTATTATGCTTTTTTCAATCACATAGCACCAGTCTATAGCACACTACAATGATGACGTAACCTTCTGTTGGTCTGTATATGCAGTAAATTAAAATAACTGCCTTGAATAAAATTGCTCTCTCAAAATGGCTGTACTGAACGTCTTGAAATAGGCCTCTGTCTCTTTAAGAAGCTTTCCGACACGCCCCCTTCAGCACACTACTGTGGCATTGAAACAACAACACTGTGCGGGGAGGGGGCTCTGCTGAGCTGAGGAGCAGTGGTTGGTGGCTTGGCTGGTGACGAAAGGTCCAGAGGCGTCTCCAGGAGGTGGGGGCGTTCCTAGGAGGACTGAGGCATAGCTACACCCAAAATGGCTGCCGTCGAAGTTTTTACTGATTACTCAAAAATATGTGAATGAGCCAAGGCAACACTCCAGGCATGTGTTTAATGAGGGAATGACATAATAACATGATATAAAGCTTGAAAAAGTCGATTTTACATAATACCCCCCCTTTAACTACACATAACAGCCTTTATGATGGTCACAAACTGAGCTGGGCTTGACACATTTGTGGTTTATTGCACACTTTTTTTATTTTTTTTATCAACAATGACCTGCAGGCGATCGCAACAAGCTAACCGGGCTAACATAACCTATAGCCACTTGCCACCAATGTCCCTTCAACCGTATGGGCTGGATATGAGCTTAAATATTTCTACCTTCACTTTACATTTCAAATTACTAGAATTTCAACAAAAATACAGCTTACCTCAACCAAAACGTTGGCGACATAAAAATACAAAATGGCGACTGTGCTCGACTATCTAAAGGTAGCGTTAAATCTTCACATAAGGATACAATAGGTGTTCAAAATAAAAACCCTGGTCTCATACTCATATATATATGCCTTTGATACACAAATCAATGTATTAATTTAGTTTCCCCTGTCTAGCAGACTTGTACCAAAAACATATTACAATAAAAAATATCCAAGTAGCCTAATTCACGCGCCTCTGTGCATACAAACAAGACATTTATTAATTCTACAAATCTAAATGTACCTTTTACCGCTGAAAAATGTCACAGTTGTGTGTCTGGCAAGGTTCGGGGTAAAAAGGTCTTGGTCATTTTTATGGTAAGTCTTGGAAGACTCTGGAGCAGCACATGGTGTTTCATCTTCTGCAGCGTGGTATGGCAGAGTCAAGTTATTTTCAGTGCTGCCCCCTGTGTTGGGGAGGGCTGACTTGATACAGCGCATTCGCAAGAGGTGCTCGATGAACAATTGTTCATTGGATCAATTAACTTTTATTATATAATGTTTATTAACATTTTTTTATCAAGACACAATGTTCAATCTGTATGGTTTCAATTGTAAAGACCAATTTGATTGTCTCTATTTAAACCAATAGCAAAGAACACATTGAATGAACGACCGCACTGTTTTACATTTTCAGTGCATGGCTAAGGTTGGGGGATTTGCTCATCCTATTCCAATTATAATCCAGCCCCGCTCACTTTTTTGGTGCAAGCATTTCCGGTTAGTGGTTAGTGGTGGCACTTCCCGTGAGCTGGGATTTCAATTGTTGTCGATCGCAAAGAGAGACGAAAACAAAATGGCACTAAAACGAAAAAGCTGCAAGGAAATACATTTGGGCTGATCACAGGACGGCAAAACGGCATGAAAAAGTGACCTCAGATTATTCTTAGCGATATTTTCGTGTGCTTTCTGTTGTGACTCTGCACTAAAAGTAGCATTAAATTAACTGTGCCAAAATCAAGGCCTTAAATATCAAGAAGGCTGGGACAGACAGACGAAGACGTGGTCCATTCACAAAACAAACAACTTAGGTAACCATGAAGAAAAAAGAATAAAAATCACACACGACTTCCGCAGAATCAAAAGTTAAACACACAACACTGATAAACGGAAGTGAGAGAAGTTACTCTGTGTGCTGTAATGATATTTGAGAGTCTCGTGGGTTTATTTGCTGTGAGTCGGACACTCCAGGAGTAGTGACGCCTCCTCACTACCTGTGAGGAGGCGTCACAAAAGGAGCTACAGGAAACAAGTAAGGGACAAACGAGGAGATGGTGAAAGACTGTTGTGGAGCAGAGGGAGCTGCAGGAGGAAGCGGAAGGAGGAGGAGCTGACCAGTGCAGGACACCACGCTCTGAAACGGGGACAAACCCAGGAGGCGGTGCACCGTTTCAGAGGATCAGAGGAGACAGAGGGCAGCCAGCCAGGTTTCTTCCGAGTGCTACAGTTTCCCCGACCTCCAAGGTCATGCGGGTCAGGTTGACACAGTGGCAGCTCGGCTCAGCCGCAGCAGCTCAGGACTGACACCTGAACCCTATTTTGTTGTACACTTGTACAATGACAATAAAGCACTTACTTACTTAATTACTTACTTAGGAGTGGGATACTGTTCTTCGCCCGAGTCTCTACACCACAACTCCACAGCAGCAGCAGCAGCAGGACTGTCAGCCTCCTCAAACTCTCCTCTGCTTTTCTCCACCACCACCAGTGTCAAAAAAATCTTCAACAAATCTATTATTCCCCACCATCGTATTGTTGACAGCTACACCTGCAGGAATCAACACGTCAAAGTTAGGGATCCCTAAAGCCTTTTATTTTTTTGGTCTATGCCTGTTTGAGTCGCTCCTGGCAGAAGTACGCCTGAGATAATTATGTACGATTCTCTGACCGAGCTTCCGTGAAATTCCCCGTGCCCTCTCCGTGTTATTCCACGCCTAAGTCTTATCGCGTGCCCTTGGCGTCCATCCCCGTAGGGTTCGATTGGTGCAATGATGGCCCGGGTGATTGACAGGGCAGCCTGTACAGACACGGTGACATCAGAGCTCAGTCTGGTTTATTTCACATCACTTAGCATCAAGTCAAAGCCGACCGAGGGAAAGGTGAAAACAGGCATATTAATCACAGGATAATGGGCAATGGCAGGGGGATTAATGCTCGTGAATAGAGAGACATTGTAGCTTTTCCACTTTACTGTTAACAAATTCTACAATATTTAAATAGCAGCATTGTCACAGTTGGGCGATTAGGTTGTTGGCCTTCAATGGGGCTGCAGTAAGTAGTCCTGACTACTTTTGAAAAGATATTAACATTAAACAAACATATTACAAGTAAATCTACTTGAGACATTGCAGCTTTTGATCCAATGTCTCCTATTTTCCACGTATGTGTGTGTCTGTGTGAGTTTGCGTCACGTGTGTACACACCAGCCCCGTTAATTTTTGGACAGAGTTAAAGTCCACGGGGGGAAAAAAGCACTTTACGAAGAGTTCTGAGAATGGGGAAGACTCACCGAGTTGAAGCCACGTCTCCGTGAGCAACATAAAATCCAATGTGCGCAACGTGAAGAGATCATTCTACCGAAATGTCTTGTTAGCTAGCGATCTAGCATTCGGCAGACCCAGGCGTAGAGTCACTTCCTCGCATGCCCGTGGAGAAGTACGGCGCAGTGACTGGACGTGATTCACACCGTGGTGTCTGGGAAGGCGTTTGTGCAGCGGCGCGGCTAGCGGCAGATGACCATGGCTGGTTTCCAGATGCATGCGGTTCACGGGCTGTATCCACCACAATCCAAGTGTTCCTTGACATCCAGTTGTACCGAGGAGAGAAGTAATCCCAGAATTAGACCTCCAGTACAGCTTGATCCTCACTAGCAGGCCTCCGCGTTTACCCCGCCTTCTGGTCCGCCCCTTGCGCGTAAGGTCCAGCGAGCACAGCAGGTAAGCTGACCCTGATGCCAGGTGATGAGGGAGTCTGGATGTTTGATCCCCAAAGTTGTTATCTAGAAGCACCACATTAGCCTGGCCTTTGCCATCCGTAAACTCCGGTCAATTTTATTTTCCCTACATGGACGTCTGGGTCTAATCTCAGTGGCTGCGTTTCATCGGTTGAATTCCAACCCACCATTCAGCGAGCGGGGGAGGCGGGTGTTGTAGGTGACGTTACGCATTTGCACCGGATTTGCTGTAGTTTGAAAACAGATCCAATCGTTTCAAAGGAGTTCATCCCCCCCACCTGAAAACGGAGCTCAATTGTGAAGTTCCCGACCCTCTGTACGAAATGAGTACATGTGTAGCACCACATGAGCTCGATTAAGATCAATAAGTGCCCAGTGATGGCAGAAAATACATATCAATGCAGCAATAAGTAGCATTTCAAACAGAGCAGGTAGACGACGGCTGGGACACGCTGGCGCCATCTTGCCTCAACGTTAGGCCCGTTGTTTTAACCGATGAACCTGGCACCTTCAAGTGTCTTGAAATTGCACCAAAGGATGAACCAGACTTGTTCAGGCTTCCAAGGTCATGACATCGTGATCTGGGCTTTCCCAAATTGATTAAAGGTATAGTAAGGTACACTAAGGTATCTTAGTGTATGTAAACTTATGACTTTGTAAAAAGTAACCAAAACATTTCAAAAAAATGTTTATTCTTCTGGCTTTTCTTGAAAAAAGGCTCCCGCACACTGTCTCCCTCTTTAACTTGGCTTTTATTGCAGCAACGTTTCGGTCACTCTGACCTTCATCAAACTTGAAGCCAGCCCCTTCTGCTTGATCATTTATAGCTCAGGGACTGCCCCCAACAAGCAATATCCAATCAGGAACAATCATATATAGTACCTGATCATAGCATCCAATAATCACCAATATCTCAAAAGATCATGCCTTTACAGCACATATGATTAGGCAATACACTTCCACAATAATGACAAATTATGCAGGTTATTTTAAAACTAAGAATTTCAAGATCTGACATTTCTAGATGTCAGAAATAATTTTAAAAGGTTTCACGGTGCGATCAAACATGCCGCGGCACAATTACAACATTACACTCAACAACAGTTTGTCATTAAGTCCCTTAGGACTCAGAGTTTTTAATGTAGAGATCCAGAAGGCCTCGTGTCTCTTCAGAATGAGATTATGGTCGCCTCCCCAAGGCGGGACCGGCACCTGCTCTACCCCAGTAAAGCGAAGAGATGACACGTCATGTTTGAGTTCGGTAAAATGGAGAGTCAGTGTCTTGACGTCTGATGGCGCTTTTGTGCTCACTTATGCGTATTTTTAACTTCCGTTGAGTTTTTCCCACATAAGCAAGACCACACGGGCAGCGCAACATGTAAACCACATATGTGGATGTACACGTGATCACGCTGCGGATGGGATACTCTTTTTCCTGTGGATGGGTGATAAAAGTCAGACGTTTTCGTGGTGTTATGGCACTGAGCGCAGTTGCCACATCTATAGATCCCATTCGGTATTGGCGTCAGGAGGGTCTGCGTGTTCGGCGAGCTCCTGCCCCGGGCAAAGTCTGAGTCTTTTAAGTTATGGCCTCTTCTGTGCGTAAGCAAGGGTGGGTGCGCAAACATTCCGGACAATTGTGGATCAGTCTTCAGTATGTGCCAATATTTTTGAAAAATTGGTTTAATTCTGTGACTCTGCGGAGAATAAACCGTGTTGAAAATTGTTGAAAATTGTCTCTCTGTACTGATAGTTTTTCTGAGTAAGACTTCTCTTTGTTGGGACAGCGCAGCTTCTGGCTTTAGACATAGTTCAATTAGAATTTAAAACATTATTTCTAAGAAAAATAAAAGTTGATTCTGATTTCATGTCAGACTGTGAAAAAATGCAAATGTGTCTTTTTCTGAAGTGTATGTACACATAATGGTTCCCACTATATACATTGAAAACAGCAACGGTTCTAGAACTGCCCTTGAGGCACTCCTAAGTCATTTGGACTCAGGGTGTATTTAATGCTTCCTACTTTCACACATTGTTCTCTACCCTCCAGGTAGGACTTAAACCATGACAGGGTCATGGTTTAATTTTAACAATGGATTTATGGTTATAATAAATGCACTTGTTTTTGCAAAAAAACTAGTGGCATTCCAAATATTTTTGAACCATGAAGCCATTTGAGCTAGATAAAAGACTTCTGGCTACAGACTGATATCGCTTCTATCTGTGAAAACAATTTGAAATGCCTCAGTAGTTGACTACGTGGTCAAATCCTACATACAGTGCCTTGCGAAAGTATTCGGCCCCCTTGAACTTTGACCTTTAGCCACATTTCAGGCTTCAAACATAAATATATAAAACTGTAATTTTTTGTGAAGAACCAACAACAAGTGGGACACAATCATGAAGGGAAACAAAATTTATTGGATATTTCAAACATTTTTAACAAATAAACAACTGAAAAATTGGGCGTGCAAAATTATTCAGCCCCTTTACTTTCAGTGCAGCAAACTCTCTCCAGAAGTTCAGTGAGGATCTCTGAATGATCCAATGTTGACCTAAATGACTAATGATGATAAATAGAATCCACTTGTGTGTAAACAAGTCTCCGTATAAATGCACCTGCTCTGTGATAGTCTCAGAGGTCAGTTTAAAGCGCAGAGAGCATCATGAAGAACAAGGAACACACCAGGCAGGTCCGAGATACTGTTGTGGAGAAGTTTAAAGCCGGATTTGGATACAAAAACATTTCCCAAGCTTTAAACATCCCAAGGAGCACTGTGCAAGCGATAATATTCAAATGGAAGGAGTATCAGACCACTGCAAATCTACAAAGACCCGGCCGTCCCTCTAAACTTTCAGCTCATACAAGGAGAAAACTGATCAGAGATGCTGCCAAGAGGCCCATGATCACTCTGGATGAACTGCAGAAATGTACAGCTGAGGTGGGAGACTCTGTCCATAGGACAACAATCAGTCGTATACTGCACAACTCTGGCCTTTATGGAAGAGTGGCAAGAAGAAAGCCATTTCTTAAAGATATCCATAAAAAGTGTAGTTTAAAGTTTGCCACCTGGGAGACACACCAAACATGTGGAAGAAGGTGCTCTGGTCAGATGAAACCAAAATCTGACTTTTTGGCAACAATGCAAAACGTTATGTTTGGCGTAAAAGCAACACAGCTCATCACCCTGAACACACCATCCCCACTGTCAAACATGGTGGTGGCAGCATCATGGTTTGGGCCTGCTTTTCTTCAGCAGGGACAGGGAAGATGGTTCAAATTGATGGGAAGATGGATGGAGCCAAATACAGGACCATTCTGGAAGAAAACCTGATGGAGTCTGCAAAAGACCTGAGACTGGGACGGAGATTTGTCTTCCAACAAGACAATGATCCAAAACATAAAGCAAAATCTACAATAGAGTGGTTCACAAACATATCCAGGTGTTAGAATGGCCAAGTCAAAGTCCAGACCTGAATCCAATCGAGAATCTGTGGAAAGAACTGAAAACTGCTGTTCACAAACGCTGTCCACCCAACTTCACTGAGTCGAGCTGTTTTGCAAGGAGGAATGGGCAAATATTTCAGTCTCTCAATGTGCAAAACTGATAAAGACAAACCCCAAGCGACTTACTTTGTAGCGCCACCTTTTGCTGCGATTACTGCTGTATTAACTTAAGGGAATAATTTTGCACGCCCAATTTTTCTGTTTTTTATTTGTTAAAAATGTTGGAAATATCCAATCAATTTCGTTTCACTTCATGATTGTGTCCCACTTGTTGTTGGTTACTGTAATTTCAAAAAATTACAGTTTTATATCTTTATGTTTGAAGCCTGAAATGTGGCAAAAGGTCAAAAAGTTCAAGGGGGCCGAATAGTTTCGCAAGGCACTGTAGACTAGAGGGCCATTTTTTAGCTTTTCTGAGTAGGACTCATCTGTGTGAAGCTATAACTCAAAGACCCTTTATCCGATAGACATCCTGCTTCTACTGCAGCAAGGTTATATCCTAATAAACCAAAAAGCAGAATATGAAGATGATCACTCAATACACTTCTTTTGTAGGGCCTGACATTTTGGTGGAAAAATTGAAAATTCAAAAATGGCATTTTTTAGCAGCCTATAAATCCAAAACTTTACAATCGAGCACATTTTTGATGATTGTTCCTTAATGATTAGTAGACATGACACAGACCAAATCCTAAACGTTTCCATGGCTAAACTACACGCTTATTAAAAGTGTAAAAAAAGTCATAAAACTCTGAAAATGTGGGTGATTTGGGACGGAATGACCCAATAGCCAAAGTGAACTCCTTCAAAAATAATCATTATGAGGCAAATTCGAGGAACATCCAATAAACACAGAGAAAATGCCATAACAATGAAAATGTAAAAGTTCACAAAAAGTCCCTAGGATGCTATGAGAGTTAATTGTAAAATATTTATATAATTCAGCATTTGTTACAGTAATGGTGGAGATATGACCATATTGCATTATACTTTCAGTCGTATCTAAAAAGAAAATAAATGAATTACAAAAATGATCATTGATAACAGTAACTAGGTCCACGATCTCTCTGTACAAGACCAAACATTTCCTCAAAAACAAAACTCTATATAATATTATAGGCCTTCAGAACGCTGTGATGTCACCTGAAACCCAGCAATACAGGCAATGTCAAAGACAGGAAGCCATGTGACTGAAACCCATGCATAGAATGATACGTAATCACTATAGCAACAAGACAGTCAGAACAATAATGATGTCATCCCTCTGGCTGCCTCAAACATGACCATATATGGGCAGTTTTAAAGAATGGAAGTCGTGTGACAGAAACCCATAGTCATCGCTATAGCAACAGGGCAGTCAAAAGAATGCTAATGTAATCTGCATAAAAAACATTTCATTTATTTCAATGCTCACACTGCGTGGGGCTGTGATCTGATTTCCTCACAGCGAGGGCGAAATCTACGTAGAAAAACAGTTCATCGTAAACACAGCACAAGCAACATCTCCACTGTCCACACATTTAAGGAGACAATGATGGATCAGACAGAAGAATCTATGATCCAAAGTGACGCAGAAATGGAGGAGAAGGAGGCAGACGACTATCCTCTGGACAAAATGATGCCAAAGATCTCCACAGAAACGCTGCAGCCACTGGTTTGCTCGTTTTGGGGAAAACTTGGATCTTTGAACTTACAGGAAAACGACTCTAGGAAGGTCCTGGCTGAAATGTCTATGGAGTTCATTAAAACCCTCGCTAATCTCATCCTGGAGGCATTTAGGAACATAGTAATTGAAGGCAGCGCAACACAGCACCCTCTGCAGGTGTCTGAGCAGGCAGTTAACAGAGCCATGCACAGAGGTCTCAGAGAGAGCTTTAAGGCAGCAGTCGGCTCTTCTTACCAATCCACAAAAGGTCTACTGAATCTTTTGAGTGAGGCGGTGACAGACCAAATCAATGCTGCGCTGAACTGCAGCAGAATTAAGGCAAAGCACATCTTTCTGCCCGAAAACAGTGAATACAGGCCTCGTAAGGAGAAAATTAAGGCTCTGATGTGCTACGCCAGAGACATGTTACACTCCGTCCAGAACAAAGTGACAACATGCTGTAGTGGCCAGGCCCAACCTGAAGAGGCTGAGAGCCAAGACCAACCACCTGCTTCACCCAGCTCCCCTTCAGTGAGGTCTGTCTTGGACAGAGTGCCCAGTTTCCTGGATGAACGAGACGAGGCTCTCAAGGAGCTCATGTCGCCCATCCCAGTTAACATAACCCCGTTTGGAGAGCGCTCTTCGCCAAAACCCTGTGAGGAAACACAGAGTGAGAAGAAGCCCAGATGTGCCAACCTGCACACTCTTGGATCCAAACTGTGCCCACTGAGTTGTGCCCGCTCTAAGGGGGCAGACACAGTGTCTGTGGACTCCTCTGGCAGATCATCCAGCCCAAGTGTGAGAGAGGCAACTGCAGTAGTGAGAGAGATCCTTCTACAAGAGGTTCTGGAACTAAGCCCAGAAGACAGGGTCAGTCTTGGCAAACATAGCCTTGATACAGCCTCCGCCATCGTCCACGATATCATGGACTCTCTCCACAGCAAGGAGGAGAGCTATGTAACATCAGCTACACACAAGGTCAAAGCCTTCTTCCTCATGTGTTTTGCCAAAGACAAGCTCAGGAAGTTACTGGCTCCACTGTGCTGCAGCGATAAAGCCAAACCCAATGTCTCCATGGAGGAGGTGATGGATCAGGCGTCTCCTATTCTACAGCAGCTAATTCAGGATGATGGCGATGTGTATGTAACACTGCCCAAGACCATCGCGCGCTGCCAGCACTTAGATCTGAGCGAGGAGCTGACTGGCGTCATCGCCGCCATCATGGCAATTGCACAACACAAGCCAATGTTCAGGAAGGATGTTCGAACCAAGGTTAAGGTCTTCATGAGCCAAATGTGTCACTGGATTGGTGATCAAACTCGGCTGACCGTCCTCAGAGACCCAGTGCAGAGAGTCCTGGGCAAAATCCGACGACTGGTATTCAGAATGTCCAAACCCAGTCAGAGCTCACAGAGCCCCATGCTCCCCTCCACCCACAAGCAACCGGCCCAACAGCATCAGCCTGTGTTCCCAGAGACACAGATAGAGGCTCCAACATTTGTCCCACGTGTGTACACATCTAAGGAGACAATGATGGATCAGACAGAAGAATCTATGATCCAAAGTGACGCAGAAATGGAGGAGAAGGAGGCAGACGACTTTCCTCTGGACAAAATGATGCCAAAGATCTCCACAGAAACGCTGCAGCCACTGGTTTGCTCGTTTGGTGAAAAACTTGGATCTTTGAACTTAAAGGAACAGGACTCCGGGAAGGTCCTGGCTGAAATGACTATGGAGTTCATTGAAACCCTCGCTAATCTCATCCTGGAGGCATTTAGGAACACAGTGATTGAAGGCAGCGCAACACAGCACCCTCTGCAGGTGTCTGAGCAGGCAGTTAACAGAGCCATGCACAGAGGTCTCAGAGAGAGCTTTAAGGCAGCAGTCGGCTCTTCTTACCAATCCACAAAAGGTCTACTGAATCTTTTGAGTGAGGCGGTGACAGACCAAATCAATGCTGCGCTGAACTGCAGCAGAATTAAGGGAAAGAGCATCTTTCTGCCCGAAAACAGTGAATACAGGCCTCGTAAGGAGAAAATTAAGGCTCTGATGTGCTACGCCAGAGACATGTTACACTCCGTCCAGAACAAAGTGATAACATGCTGTAGTGGCCAGGCCCAACCTGAAGAGGCTGAGAGCCAAGACCAACCACCTGCTTCACCCAGCTCCCCTTCAGTGAGGTCTGTCTTGGACAGAGGGCCCAGTGTCCTGGATGAACGAGACGAGGAGCTCATGGAGATGATATTGCCCATCCCAGTTAACATAACCCCGTTTGGAGAGCGCTCTTCACCAAAACTCTGTGAGGAAACACAGAGTGAGAAGAAGCCCAGATGTGCCAACCTGCGCACTCTTGGATCCAAACTGTGCCCACTGAGTTGTGCCCGCTCTAAGGGGGCAGACACAGTGTCTGTGGACTCCTCTGGCAGATCATCCAGCCCAAGTGTGAGAGAGGCAACTGCAGTAGTGAGAGAGATCCTTCTACAAGAGGCTCTGGAATTGAGCACAGAAGACAGGGTCAGTCTTGGCAAACATAGCCTTGATACAGCCTCCGCCATCGTCCACGATATCATGGACTCTCTCCACAGCAAGGAGGAGAGCTATGTAACATCAGCTACACACAAGGTCAAAGCCTTCTTCCTCATGTGTTTTGCCAAAGACAAGCTCAGGAAGTTACTGGCTCCACTGTGCTGCAGCGATAAAGCCAAACCCAATGTCTCCATGGAGGAGGTGATGGATCAGGCGTCTCCTATTCTACAGCAGCTAATTCAGGATGATGGCGATGTGTATGTAACACTGCCCAAGACCATCGCGCGCTGCCAGCACTTAGATCTGAGCGAGGAGCTGACTGGCGTCATCGCCGCCATCATGGCAATTGCACAACACAAGCCAATGTTCAGGAAGGATGTTCGAACCAAGGTTAAGGTCTTCATGAGCCAAATGTGTCACTGGATTGGTGATCAAACTCGGCTGACCGTCCTCAGAGACCCAGTGCAGAGAGTCCTGGGCAAAATCCGACGACTGGTATTCAGAATGTCCAAACCCAGTCAGAGCTCACAGAGCCCCATGCTCCCCTCCACCCACAAGCAACCGGCCCAACAGCATCAGCCTGTGTTCCCAGAGACACAGATAGAGGCTCCAACATTTGTCCCACGTGTGTACACATCTAAGGAGACAATGATGGATCAGACAGAAGAATCTATGATCCAAAGTGACGCAGAAATGGAGGAGAAGGAGGCAGACGACTTTCCTCTGGACAAAATGATGCCAAAGATCTCCACAGAAACGCTGCAGCCACTGGTTTGCTCGTTTGGTGAAAAACTTGGATCTTTGAACTTAAAGGAACAGGACTCCGGGAAGGTCCTGGCTGAAATGACTATGGAGTTCATTGAAACCCTCGCTAATCTCATCCTGGAGGCATTTAGGAACACAGTGATTGAAGGCAGCGCAACACAGCACCCTCTGCAGGTGTCTGAGCAGGCAGTTAACAGAGCCATGCACAGAGGTCTCAGAGAGAGCTTTAAGGCAGCAGTCGGCTCTTCTTACCAATCCACAAAAGGTCTACTGAATCTTTTGAGTGAGGCGGTGACAGACCAAATCAATGCTGCGCTGAACTGCAGCAGAATTAAGGGAAAGAGCATCTTTCTGCCCGAAAACAGTGAATACAGGCCTCGTAAGGAGAAAATTAAGGCTCTGATGTGCTACGCCAGAGACATGTTACACTCCGTCCAGAACAAAGTGATAACATGCTGTAGTGGCCAGGCCCAACCTGAAGAGGCTGAGAGCCAAGACCAACCACCTGCTTCACCCAGCTCCCCTTCAGTGAGGTCTGTCTTGGACAGAGGGCCCAGTGTCCTGGATGAACGAGACGAGGAGCTCATGGAGATGATATTGCCCATCCCAGTTAACATAACCCCGTTTGGAGAGCGCTCTTCACCAAAACTCTGTGAGGAAACACAGAGTGAGAAGAAGCCCAGATGTGCCAACCTGCGCACTCTTGGATCCAAACTGTGCCCACTGAGTTGTGCCCGCTCTAAGGGGGCAGACACAGTGTCTGTGGACTCCTCTGGCAGATCATCCAGCCCAAGTGTGAGAGAGGCAACTGCAGTAGTGAGAGAGATCCTTCTACAAGAGGCTCTGGAATTGAGCACAGAAGACAGGGTCAGTCTTGGCAAACATAGCCTTGATACAGCCTCCGCCATCGTCCACGATATCATGGAGGAAATAAACCTACAAAAGTCAGTGTCAGCAGACTCTCTCCACAGCAAGGAGGAGAGCGGCATCACCAGCTATGTAACATCAGTTACACACAAGGTCAAAGCCTTCTTGCTCATGTGTTTTGCCAAAGACAAGCTCAGGAAGTTACTGGCTCCACTGTGCTGCAGCGATAAAGCCAAACCCAATGTCTCCATGGAGGAGGTGATGGATCAGGCGTCTCCTATTCTACAGCAGCTAATTCAGGATGATGGCGATGTGTATGTAACACTGCCCAAGACCATCGCGCGCTGCCAGCACTTAGACCTGAGCGAGGAGCTGACTGGCGTCATCGCCGCCATCATGGCAATTGCACAACACAAGCCAATGTTCAGGAAGGATGTCCGAACCAAGGTTAAGCTCTTCATGAGCCAAATGTTTCAATGGATTGGTGATCAAACTCGGCTGCCCGTCCTCAAAGACCCAGTGCAGAGAGTCCTGGGCAAAATCCGACGACTGGTATTCAGAATGTCCAAACCCAGTCAGAGCTCACAGAGCCCCATGCACCCCTCCACCCACGAGCGACCGGCCCAACAGCATCAGCCTGTGTTCCCAGAGACACAGATCAAGGCTCCAACATTTGTCCCACGTGTGTGCACATCCACTCAGCGCCATGAGCCTGCGATGTTCAGAGAGAATTCCCCACTCCACTCTTCCCCGGAGCAGACTCCCACACAGTCTCCTGGGGGCCTCCCTGCGAGGCAGTCGCTGTCCAGTCTGTGGAAGGAGCGCGACTGCAGCAATCTCATCTATGAAGTGGTCTCTAGGATCTTTAGGAACCGGGCACTTAACGATCCTATAATGGCTGCTATGTACAAGGACCTGGTTCCGCAGCTGAGACAGCAGATCTGTGACTGGATAGTCCGGGTAAAGCCCAGCAAGCGCAGCTACCAGGACATAGCAGACGCTGTTCACAAAGACCTGTGCAAAGAATTCAACACCAGCTATGTGGCCCATTATGCTCTCTCGATGAGCAGCTTCAGCACCACCATCCTAAACTGCATCCGCTTCCACATGGAGTTGCCCAAGACCAGATGGACTGTGTGCTCATATCTGCGCTCAACATGGTACGCCATCCGTAGGCGCTTCTAAATCCAACAGCAGCGCTGATACCAGTGCTAATGCCCGCGGTAACACAGGCCGTGCTCCATAAAAGTCAGCACACAGGTCTGACGTGAGGACAAAAGTCTTCACTGCAGCCTAGACCCCACACGCCCCTCACAGACGTGTGGGGTCACTGGGCTCTCACAGGAGGTGCTCCACAAAAGTCAGCACACAGGTCTGACGTGAGGACAAAAGTCTTCACTGCAGCCTTTAGAGACACCACACGCCCCTCACAGACGTGTGGGGTCACTGGGCTCTCACAGGAGGTGCTCCACAAAAGTCAGCACACAGGTCTGACGTGAGGACAAAAGTCTTCACTGCAGCCTAGAGACACCACACGCCCCTCACAGACGTGTGGGGTCACTGGGCTCTCACAGGAGGTGCTCCACAAAAGTCAGCACACAGGTCTGGCGTGAGGACAAAAGTCTTCACTGCAGCCTAGAGACACCACACGCCCCTCACAAGCATGTGGTCACTAGGCGCTCATATCTGTGCTCAGAGTGGGACACCATCTAGGCGCTCCTACGATCCCACTAACACCAGCGCTGACAGGCCGTGCTCCACAAAAGTCAGCACACAGGTCTGGCGTGAGGACAAAAGTCTTCACTGCAGCCTGTAGAGACCCCACACGCCCCTCACAGACGTGTGGGGTCCCTGGGCACTGAGTCATCTTAACTTGTGCATGTGGAATAGTTATTTTTGGTCTTGAAATACATGGGAGACAAAACATATATAATGCATTTGACAGGTTATAATGAATGTTATAAGACTATTGTTTTTGGGTAGTTTATTTTTTTTCTTTTTTTCTCCGTTAAGTATCGCATTTTCGACCTGCTAAACGTCGACGAAAAGTCACCGGGTCATTCGGGTGCCGTCAAAATTGATGGAAATTGACAAATTGGCGACGTCCAAAACTAAATGGCTCGACAGCGCCCCCTCAAAGTTGACCCCTATTCAAATCGGGACACCCGTTTTTCAGCGTACGCCACAACCGTTCGGTACAGTGAAAGTACAATCAAAAAAACTGCATTGGAGCACCACGACGCACAGGAAGTCGGCCATTTTGGATTGAAAACCAGAATCCGTTTGGACTAATCTTATGTTTAAATGAACTAGTCCCTGGTTTTTCATCCAAATCAGGTCCCACTTGGCACAGTGCGTCTAGACATATTGAAATTCAAGATTTGGCCACGGTTTGTAAAACTGTTATACCGTCTCCTCATAACGCTGCGGCAAAAAACGCGTAGATTTCGTGTATTTTCGAAGACCGCTCACGCTCACAGGCCGACAGAGTTCATATTCAAGTCACTAATGCACCACCCGACACTGAACAGAATGCAGCCATTAACATATAGCCTGCTCCCAGGATAGCGCCCCCTAGCTATACCTGGAAAACTGCAGTTTGGATTTTTTTTAATACAACGTTGCCTGTATGTTCTAAACACTTACTGAAAATAAAAAAATACATTACAGTCATGTCATATTATGTAAGATGTGGGCGTGGCCAAGGTAAATGTCTCAAATAAGTCATGTTAACCTTTTATAATACAGACATGCACTAAAATATTGAGCTCAAACTTCGCTAATGCACAACCCCATTCATGTCATATTTTATAAGATGTGGGCGTGGCCAAGGTAAATGTCTCGAAAATGGCACATTATCGTTTATAAATCGAACATGCATTGAAATATTGAGCTCACACTCGTGTCACTAATGCACCACCCCAAGCTGAACACACTCATTTTTAGACCAACACAGTATAGCGCCACCTTTCTATACTTGACAATTTTAGTTTGTACGATTTATATGAAATGTTGCAGGTATATTCTACACATTAAAACAAACACATATATGAAAAGATATTACATGTGTATGATATTTTCTAAGATGTGGGCGTGGCAAAGCTTAATGTCCCAGAGAAAAAATATATTCTGATTCTCCATGCCATACGGATAAAAAAGTCCATTACAACATGCCTCTATCTCGCTTTATTCTTTCTATAATCATGCCCGAGCCGGACGCAGTCCCCGGCAAGCGACTATTGTTTTTGGTTTTCTAAAATTTTTCTCCGTCAACAATCGCTAAATGTCCGCGAAAACTCACCACATTTGGAGGAGACATTCGGGTGGTGTGAAGATTTATGGAAATAGACGAATTGGCCACGCCCAAAACAAAATGGCTCGACAGCGTCCCATCACAGTTGACACCATTCAAATGAAAACGCGCATTTTTCGACATAGGCTCAAACCCTTTGGCACAGTGAAAGGGGACATAAGGACAAACCAAAAACTGAATTGGAGCGCCACACCCGGACACACAGGAAGTCAGCCATTTTGCCTGTTAAGTGGCCCGCCCATCCTCCGTGAAGAGTTCTTACTCCGGCAGCATGTTGGCCTGTTAGAGTTTCTCCTGAAATTCTTCAATTCCCCCAAATTCCCCCTTTATTCACAAAAGCTACAGTTTTAGACTCGTACATATTTATACTACCCCTCTGTCACAGAAAGAAGCTTTAATTTGGATGTTTTTTGCTCCAAATTCAGCCGTTTTGGACTGTACAATCACAGGACGTTCAGATTGACTGTTTCCTGTCCGTTTCTCTGTGTGTTCCTCATGCTATATGGGTCTTGCCAAAATATTGCTTCATCTATCGAGAGTTCTGCGGGGCTGGAGCACCCTCTCAAATCTTTGAATTTGCCCTAATTACAAAATGATTCAGTAACTATTGCCTAAACTGTAATTCCGTTTTCTGCAAATACACGAGTGCGGGGTGTTTCATAAGGTTAATATAAAATCAGCTATGTCATTTGCTCAGCCTGTGTAGCTCGATAAGTCGAGCGCTGGGTTCCCAACCATAAGGTTGGGATCTATTCCAACCTTGACTTTTTACCTACTGGGAAAAACATGAATCCGTGCCTATGGTCCCACCCTTATTAAAATAGGGGACACAACAGTTTCAATTCTCAAAATTAGCTAAAAAAGTTGTCCCACTTCCCGACTACACCTGAGGTCGGGATAGAACCTGCAACCTCATGGTCGGGAGCCCAACGCTGTACATATGTGGCTAAATGGGTGGTGCGCAGTTCACGTATATGTATATTAGGTACCGCCCCCTGCTCGTGTATTTGCTGAACACTGAGTAGCGGCTTTACAGATTTGGTGATATTCATTTAATCATTTTGTAATCAAGGCAAATTCACCTGGGTGGCCAAAGATTTGAGTGGGTGCTCCAGCCTGCAGCACCCACGGGTTCGTTGCCTACAAATAGAAGTACGTGGAAAGGACTTCCATGGAATTTGGCATATCTGTCCAGATGCTGTTTTGCCTGGTGGCTTCTCCCGAGTATTGCAGTTCACTGGCCTTAGAAAGTATTTCAACTATATTAGGTATTGGTAATTTAAGGAAGGCTTTGATTTCAGTTTCCGTTGACTCCTCGGTTTTATATAATGTTTCATAAATAAAAATTTTAATTCCAAGTTTATGTCCTTATCATCTGGTTATCATCAGTTTTGATGCATTGTATGAACTTTTCTGTATCTTCTTGCTTTGGCTGCCAGGCAAGCAACTTGCTAGTTTTGTTGCCAAACTCATAATAATGATATTTAGTTCTTGCCATGGCTGCCTCAGCTGTACTGGTGCACCCCCCCCGCTCCACACTCAAGGATGAGAGAAACCTAATTTCAAATCATTCACATGGTTTGACAAATAAAAAATCTTGAATTATCATACAAAGTCAGTTTTTGTTTTGTTTTAATGCACTATGGGTTTCAGATTTTTCGGTTTGGGCATGTTGAATTTCAAGTATTTTTATCTCGTGTTCTTATTGTGATAATTGGTTTCTCTTCTGTTTATTTTTATGGGATAAATATGAGCTAATGTGACCTCCCATATATGCCTTAAGGGTTTCCCAAACAACTGAGTGAGAAGCAGTATTTAAGTCAAAATATATGTCTAACTTGTCTAAATGTTATAAAATCAGGATCTTTAAGTAGGAATGTTTTAAAGCTCCATCTATAGGAGGTAGGTCCTTCCTGTGGTATAGACACTTCCATCATTAGAGCATTGTGGTCTGATACTGTTGCAGCCAAATAACGACATGTTTTAATGCGAGGCAATAATGTTTGTGAGGTCAAAAACATGTCGATCCTAGCGTATGTATTGTGAACATTAGAGTAGAAGGAGTATTCTTTTTTTTACCTGAGATTCGAGATCTCCATACATCCTTTAACCCAAGTTCAGTCATGCCTTGACACAATGCCGCTGCAGATTTGGACAGAGTAGTGTTCTTGGGGGCCGAGCGATCTAATGACGGATTCTACACAAGATTAAAATCTCCTCCCAAAATACATTGACCCTCTGTGGTTGCAAGTTTCATGGTTAAGTTATTAAGTTATTCGATCATCTATATTAGGACCATATATTGATACCAGTGTCAACCTGTTCCTATTAATTATGGTCAACTAATATGAATCTACCTGATTCACTGTACAAAACACCTTTCAATTGAAATCTGAGGTTCTTGTTTACAGTGTTTGGAATAACGCCGTTTAAAAGAACGGCGTTACGTAACGGCGTTATTTTTTCAGTAACGGAGTAATCTAATTCATTACTCTCCCCGTCGTTACAACGCCGTTATCGTTACTGGGTAAGAAAGTGGCTCGTTACTCGACTGAATGAGCTCCGCGGTGTCAGCGTGGGGAGAGCAGGGGAGAGGGTGGGCGGAGTTTCACGGAGACTCACGTTGCCTGTGTGCGCAGAGCTCGTGCTCTCTGCTCCAAAAACTACGTGTGTCCCCGACCCGCGGCTCGTCATCCCCACAGCGCGGTGCGGCCGCGGGAGAATCCAGTTGGTGATCATTGATCTAGTGTTGGATCTTATTTTTAACCCAAAGATGCAGAATCGGTGGAGACGCGTCTTTCCCCGCTCCCTCTCGCTCTCTCAGCTCTCTCCACTCCAGAGAGACAGCAGGCCGATAACTTTCTGTTAGGACATTAACCTTACATTTGCTGATTGTTTTACGTTTTGCCTGATGAATGAACAGAGAGACTTTATGCACAATACCTGTGCGTAAAGTCTGCCCTGGTCGTTGGCACATGTTTCTTTTACTCCTGTTCCTCCTCATTCTCTTTGAATACGGCCGTAATCCTACATTAATAAAACAGCAGCACAAATACTGGTCAATACCATTCTGTCACAGAGGCTTTCTACCCCCCATTCAGTTACTATGAACATCTTTTACATGATAGTACATAAATACAAACACCTGTCTGTTCTACTCAGTTCAACTGACTATTGAAAACTGTAAAAAAAAATCGAAATAGTTTGATATAAAGCCTTTTTTTTTTTAAACAGTAACGCAAATAGTTACTTTCCCTGGTAATGAGTTACTTTCATTATAGAGTAATTCAGTTACTAACTCAGTTACTTTTTGGAACAAGTAGTGAGTAACTATAACTAATTACTTTTTTAAAGTAACGTTCCCAACACTGCTTGTTTATGAGCAATGCTACACTTGACCAATCTAGTCGCGTTTCAGTTTTGTATGCTCAATGTCAGTGAGATGTGTTTCTTGGATGAACGCAATATCTGTCTCTTGTTTTTTTTTAAGTAGGTTATGATTTTTTTCCTTTTGATTGGATTATTGATTCCATTGACGTTTAGTGATATGCAGTTTAAATGTCCTGTTCTGACCATCATTCATTTAAAACAATTAAGAACAAATAAATAAAAACAAACATTAAATTAGGCTGAGCAAGTGATATCTGTGTCAACATTAGTCTAACATTTGTGTTAGGAGAGGGGGGAACTGAGCTCAAAACAGCTCGAGAACAAAAAGAAAACAAAGAAAAAATTACAAATTCAAATTTAAAACACCCAAAAAAAAGAAAGGCAAAGCACTGCGCAAAAAAGAACGGCAGAGATGTGCTCGGGGTAGTCCCACAGAGGACTGCTTCCACTATCAATCGTCTGTACTTGAGCTCTATCTCAAAATAAGATTATTCATTATTCCTTCCAAAAGAACCCTGTACTTTGAAAAACAATACATTTTATTACATATTATAGAGGCTTATCATCCATCATGCTATCAGCTGCTTATCAATCAGTCACCTTGTGTCGAAAGAGAAGAGGGGGAGTGCGGACATACACATTAGCCTCACCCGGGGTTAAGAAGCGCCGGTATCCTCCTCCATCGGCGTTCACCCTCAAGATGTCTGGATATAACAACTCGTATTCTACTTCCAAGTCCCGGAGTCGAGCTTTCACAGCGTCGTAAGCTTTACGCTTACGGACGACCTCCGCTGAGTAGTCGTTAAAGAAGAGGATCCCGTTCTGGTGGTGTCTGCGTGCGGCTTCCATCACTCGGACTTTATCGGAGTAATAGTGGAATTTGACCATGTCCGTTTGGTGGCATCGGGCCCAGTGTGCGATGAGCGCGGTCCAGGATAATCTCACCGTCTGCGTTGACAAGATGAAGGTACTCGGGAATCCACCTCTCAAAGTATTTCAACGCGTTCGTCCCCTCTTCACGTTCTTCTATACCCAGTTGTGATGTGCTACGGGCACATGTTTTTGTACCCCCCCCCCCCATTTTGGGTCTTTTCTTGAATATATTTCTTGTATGTTTTTATGTTGGTACCTTTTTGGTAGTTTAGTGGCGGAGCGTGCCTCGCTATAAAAAGGCGTGCTCTCCTCCTACCTGTGACGCCCGGTGTGCGCTTCCGTCTAGGCGCGTCTCCGGTTGTGTCGTGTCTGGAATGGGGCCGGCCACGCCATGTTAGCCGGTTAGCCTTTTGTTCTTTCATTAGTTTTTTCTTCCGTTTTGCCCAGGTGTGACCAGCTGTCCCGTTTTCTGCTTTATTTTTCTGTGGGTTTAGTTGTGGCAATTTTTGGCTTAGTTTGGCCGGGGTAGTGGTTTCTACGGCTGCATAGCAGTTGGGCCACGAATCCGTCCTTTTATTAATTTTGGCTGGCGCGCCTGGGATTTTTCTTTGGTACTTTGTTTTGGGATTTTTTTTTTGGGCACGGGCAGTACGGGGTTTTGTTGCAGCAGTTTCCGATCCTGCGGCAACGAAGAAGTAAATACTACAACCTTCAATAAATACTTATATTTTTGTATAACTTCTACCCGTGTGTCCAGTGTCCTTCTTACATATGTTTTGATTCAGTTGGGTCATAACACCAGTATTCTGACGTTACATCTCCGGGAGTGATTCTCCAGCTGGTCAGTGCGTTCTTTTAGTTTGACTTGTTTTTCCAAAGTTAAGATTTTGGTTCCATTTTGATACAGCTGCAGTCTGCTCTATGGTTTCCATTTGCTTGTCTGCGATATCTCGCGGCTAGGGCCTGTATCTCAGTTCCTCGGGCGGCGACGGCTTCCAGCACAGAGGCCAGTCTTGTTTCAATCATTTGTGTGACATCAGCTATTTTTTTTATCCACCGTGTGTGTCACGGACGTCTCCATTTTCTCAATCTGTTCTGTGACTCCGGCTAATTTGCTGTCTATGACCGCTGTGAGAGCGAGTATTAGTGTTAGTGTGTTAGCATCAGATGTCACTGCCGTCGGGCCAGAGCTAGTATTAGCATCTCCGCTGCTAGCTACTTGATTGGCGTGCAGGATTTCATCGCCTCCTTCGGTCTTCTTTCCCCTCTGTTGTTTTTGCATGTTGACAGTAGTTTTCTTAAAATAGTCATCGATGCTCATATCAGGCACCCTTTAGTCTTCTTGGACCACACGACAGGGTAAATAAGTTGAAAAAGTCTCAGAGCTCTTGACCGTGCAGCCTAAGCGGTCGCCATCTTGCCGGATCTCCAGCCGGGGACCATCTTGAGCAAAATCTTGAATATAATTGTGTTAACTTTGTTTTAGCAAAGATTGTGTCTCATGAAAAGTGGTTGTTTGGTCCCCCCCACCTTCACAACGCACATTTTCAATGACTGTCCATTAGGCTACTTTAAGAACCCTCTGCCAGCTGGAGCAACCCTAGCCCAAACCGAAAACGTGTTGCGCTGAGCTTTCTCCTCACTCTGGGACTGTCTATTCATGTTCGAGTTGTGTCATGCGCCCGCTGCACTACGTCAGCTGTAGCAGACGGCAATGGGACAGACCAGTGAGTCGGTGACATTATTAGATGCTGCTGTTGTCCTTTCATTTTCTGAATGTGAACGCAATCCACATGAAGAGCTGCTCCCAAAGGAAGGGAAGGGAGGGAGAGCCCGGGTGCATGCGCCTCCCACCCGCCTGTCTCCGGGCTGGCTGGACCGGAGGCTCAGCCAGGGGCCTTCCGCGGCTGAGACCGAGGATATCAGCCGCTGTGCTCAGCCGCGGTCCAGGTGGCGTACGCACTCGCTCGGAGTGGGGACAGAACGTGAGCTGGTCGCGTTGGGTTGGAATATTCATTCACTTAAGTCCGCTCCACTCCAGCCTGTTAGTAGCATTGGCGTCAGAACCATGCGTAGGACGTGTCCCCCCCCACTTTTGAAAAGTGGTTGTTAACCTTTCCTGCTTTTGTCCCCGAACCGTGGTTGGGAGACACAGGGGAGAGCCGTCTTCTCCAGGGCCGGTACTTCTCCTCCCGGGGTTAACTCCCTCAACCTCTACGCTGTTACGTGTGGTGGTGGCATACAAAACACGGAGGCCGTCGTGCTGAAGAGTTTTGTACTTTATTTTGTTGGCTGCACTCATATACAAGGCCATACAACTTGCTACCTGCACTGGTCGCCGTATCCTACCCTCCGGTCATACTCTCACACACAGACTCCAACACACCCGTCCGCTTTGCGGGTCTCATTCGTGGGACAGGGCCTCGGACACTCACTCACTTTCACACACACTGAGCTGTCCTAAACTAAGCACATATAAAAGACACATTGCACAACATGGTTGTTTGGTCCCGTCCACTTTCACAATGTCAATTTTCATTGATGTTACATTTACTAGATTAGACTGGACCTTTTCAATAGGCTCCCCCAGGGGAAACAATTAAATATGACCTTATTTTCCATAAAAAACAAGATATTACTGCGCGGATACTGGGCATTATCCGCGCCAGTATCGCTCCGCTTTGCGTAGCTGTGTTTATGCAGCTCCGCTACATCCCCTCAGAGCGGCTGAAATGTAAACATGTCTCTGTAAACCGCTGAAAAACGGCTAAAGTGAGAATACTGGAGGCTTATCGTTGGACAGATTTGACCAAACCGAAGCACAAGGACACTCGTGCATCGTGTCTTCGGAGTTTCTCACGGAGGATTATCACATGGAGGAGCAGGACTTTTCGTGGTCCTCGGCAGGTGGACAGCTGGACAGGGCTGGACAGGAGAAGAGCGGCTGCCCCCCCCCCCCCCCGTTTTTTTTTTTTAGATGTGTCCCCCCCACCTTCCAAACACTTCCGACGCCGCTGGTCTTATGTATCATATGCACTTCAAGGCAGGTGCGTAGGAGATGAGGAGGAATCCCAGTGCTCATGAATGAACAAAAAAAGAATGGACACTGCCAACCGTGCAAAAATAGTTTAACCTCATTAAGCCCCGCCTAAAACAGCAACATAAAAGTGACAAAAAACACGACAAAAACAGAACAAAAAAGGCACAAAAATGTAACAAAACAGGGGACAAAAAAGTGATGAAAAGTGACAAAAACTGAACAAAGCAGGCAACAAAAACACGTTAAAAAAGGTGACTATAAAGAACCAAAAATACAACAAAACAGTTAGGATTTGGGTTAGGTTTAGGGTTAGTTAACTTTCAATTAGTTTAAGCTAGCAGTGTCCTGCAGAGGTGACATCATTTCCTGGAGCTCCACTGATCACGAGCCCCTCCACTTGCTCCAGACCCTTCTCCACTGACTTAACATGGTTGGCACGGCAACAGTTTAAAATGGTTTACCTTCTTCTATGTCACTTCCTGTCGGTGTCCAATAAGGAAGTGCAACTATAAACATCACAAAAATGGCCAAACTAAAGAAAAAAAATCTTATACAATACAAACACCAGGTGATTTATCAAGGCTTGTGTTGTATAGCGAGTGCGAGCATAATGTAAGGGGATACTTTGTGGAATTTGCAAAATAATTCTTCTGGCGACTTGGCCATGCAGCCCATTTTTCATCAAGTGCCATGAAATCGCTATACCACTTTTTTTGAGGGAGTCCTGTATTTAAGGTTTAGTTATTTGTGGGTTTTTCTTTACGTCATGAACAATTTTCCTTCCAGTTGTTGCTGATTGATACTCTCAGTACCTTGGATATCTTTTTCACAACCCTTTCCCATTTTATACAATTCAACTACATTTTCTCACAGATCCTTTGACAATTCTTTTGCTTTGCCCATGACTCAGAAAGCAGAAATCAGTGCAGCACTGGATAAAAGAGGCAAGGGTCTGTCAGGAGCCCCAAAACTCACTGACCTTTTATACACACACAATAATTACAAACGCAGACCACAGGTAAGGATGCTTACTTTTAGTAGCCATTCAAACCCGTTTGTGTCCACTTGTGTGCATTTTATCAGGCCAAGATACTTGACTCACGTCAAGCTCTGGCAACACATCACTCCTATTTTCATCCATCTACATTGGCTTCCTGTAAAATATCGCATTCAGTACAAAATCCTTCTCCTTACCTACAAATCCCTCCACTGAAAACACATCTGTTCAAATTGGCTTTTGACCTTACTTAGCATCAGTCCAACAACCCGCTAGCTCTGTGTGTGTGTGTGCGTGCGTGTGTGCGTGTATGGGCATGCTGTGAAGCGCTTTGGGTGTCTTGAAAAAAAAATCCACCAGGGTATGTAAACTTTTGATCAGGGTCATTTTGGAAGTTTCTTTTATCATTAGGATCTAAAACGAGTGACCTCAGTTGTTTTACCATAAATGGCTTCACATAACCACTAACTATGAGTGAACAAAAACGTTTTTTGTTATCATTCATATTTTTCATAATTGAAAGAGTCAAAAGATTCTGCCAGGGTATGTCCAGTAAACCTTTGAGTACAACTGTATCGTCCTGCACTGCAATGACTTTTACAAAAATTACCAACCGTGCAAATATATCTGAGCAATTGCACAAATGTCAGAATGATGTGTTATATAAACAACTCTAATTGCTACTCGTATTCAACAAATCCTGATCTTAAGTTCACCACAGACAGCTGCTTAAGCGTCTGTTCTTTCATAGTGTATCTAGACCCACAGCAGCATCTGGAAGTTTATTATGGAAAATTGAAGCTAACGCTGCATGAACTGCTTTGCACTTTCATATATTTTGGACACAGTTCATAATTTCTATTGAAGGAAATACAGCAAAACTGTTCATCATTTCACACTCATGCGGAGATCGGCCGAGTTCGGAAACCTTCGGGGTTTGTACCCGATGACTAATGACGTACCCACTGTTCTCACTAAAACTATTTAGAAAACGGTCTAAAGCTTGAACGAAAGATGGCTTCGCGTCTGCTGCTCTCAAGTTGGACCCGTAAACAAACAACAGGCTTCCTTCTGTCGAATAGTGCGTCGTCGTCATTGCCGTCCCTCCCTGTTCTGTGATTGGTCCCATAATAGAACAATATTAGGTGGGCCTGAAAGTCACGTTCAGAAACAAAGGTAAATGTGACTCTTGGAAAAAAATGTTATTAAATAACATTGAAAAATAGAGAAACACCACTTGTCTTTAGGCGCATTGAGTTGCCTTGTGTACGAAATGCGCGGTATAAATAAAGTTGCCTTGCCCACGCGCGGATGTAAACCGTGGGTCATTCGTAAGTAAGGATGTCGCGGTATGAAAATGGTTAGGGTGACCAAAACGATCACAGTTTTCAGTGTTAAAGTGTGTTGAATAAGTTCAGAAAGTATTGATAGTCCTACACAAACTGAAATTGTTTCAAAAAAGTGTAACAGTGTTTATTATATTTAAAAAATACGGACAAAGTCTTATAAAAAGTGCAACTTTTCACATTAAAGTATAGGAACATGGGTTGAGTATGTACATTGCTTATTTGTCAGGAACATTAGAGCAGGTTTAAATGATACATATCCAAACATTCAAGAAGAACAATATGTAAAGAAATCAAAGAAATACCACTTGTCTTTATCATTAAAATTAAAATCTATAACTGTGCACTGCACAAAATGTAAAAATCTGCATTTAAAATAAATAGCCACTTTAAACACATTACTAAAATAACTACTGCAATCCAATGAAATCCACATGTTCAAGTATTGATGGCATAAAAAAAAAGTAAAATCAATAGCACGGAACTGATTGTATACTTCTCTCCATCATTAAAGGACCTGTATCATGCTATTTTAGCCATTCCAAAGTAAAGTATAGGCATTTATATGATATATTGTACCTTTACCACTACGGAGCACTAATTTTTGTGATAAATATAAGTATTTTCTGGAGGTATTTTTCCAACCCGGAAGACAAAACGCTTGGATTCAGTTAACTCCGCCCCCTCTCGCCGCTCATACAACTTTAGCAGTAGTAGAAATATATATATCACAGCAAAAAGTGAAGTTACTTCATGGTGCTGTTATAAGGAGTTAACATGTGCAACACAGCTTCATGGCTAAATGGCTAACACACACGGTAACATGCATTTTGATGACTCACCACTCTGATGTTTCCATTATGGGACTTGTGTTGGTTATAAAAGTGAATCCACTTTGATTCTGGCCAAGGTTCATCAAGCATCCATCAGCGACAGGCACAGACAAACACTATTCTGGCTGATAGTCGCTGAATCCCGGAGGGAAATTCTAACTTCTATGGCCTCTTCTTTAGGAAGGTTGAATAAAGTCCTGTCCTCGCAGCCAAACGCGGTTTTCTCCGTGACATTATCGTGAGGTAAGAAAAAAGAACAGGTGTCCAGACTCCAGAGTAGGTTAGAAAAAGCTCCCTCTTCACAACTTTCGGTGCAACATGACATGACATCTGTTCAGATCGTTCGGACGCTCAGGGGGAGCGTTTGTTTTCGGTACAGGGGCAGCGCAGCGTCAGGCACATCCTCTTTTTTTTTTTTTCTTACGACAGAAATAATGAAAAAAGCAGTTTTACAAATGAAAATCAGGCCGTAAGGCATTAGATTACAGACGTCGAGCACTCCCGTTCCGCTGTGACGACACAACTGAACAAGCCAGTCGTTTACCAGGAGAGGGCGGAGCAGCTGCTCAGAGAGCAGGATTCAGGAGGATTTTTGAGAACTGCGTGAATGAAGCCAAAAACCACTCTGGGAGTGTTTTTGAGAAGGAAATAGCACAACAACATGGTTAAAAGCTTGAGGGTTAGGGTTAGGGTTAGGGTCCTATATCGATTTTGCATGATATAGGACCTTTAACAAATAAGAAGCTACTGATCCAGCAACTAGCATCATGACTCCATTTACTTGAGATTTAAATGCAAAAATGTCAACATATTTACCTTGTCTGGTTTAAGTTGTGATATAAGAGGGGAAACCATGTACCCGCTAGCACTGAATATTCTCTGTGATGCAACACTAGTTGCTGGGATGCACAAAAGCTGTTTTGCCAGCCTGGTAAGATGAGGCAGCTCTGATGCATGGCCCTTCCACCACACCAGTGGATCATCGTCAGATAGAATGGATGGCAGAGACCTTGACTTCCTCCTTCACTTTATCTTCTGGGGTGGCTGGACCTGAACCCTCTTCAGATTGCTGCTGCCTTGTTGAGGAAATCTTTTTTTAGTAACACAGCAAGGCCTTTCCCTCCTGATACTGCTGTGGAGGTACTGCTGGTGCTTTGTGGTTCCTGCCTGACTTGTACAGGTGTCAGCTTCAAGGCCTCCTGAACACAGCTGTCAACTACATCATCCACAGGGTCATCTAAAAGATTAGTTTAGAACCTGGGGTAAATGAAACAAGCCATCTGCATGAGATCCTTTGCTTTCTCTGTGTACCCGTGTTTTAGGTCTTCTCTCATTGCCCGTTTCATCTGCTTGGTCAGGGCTGGATCCTCATCATTTTCCTCCAGGACATCACCAGTGATGTGGTCAAGGACAGGCTTAATGGTTGATAAAGTTACTCGTGTCTCAGAGGGACAAGTAGCTGGCAGAGTTGCTCCATGACAACTATCATGGCACACATCAGATGCCAAACTCCCCTTTCTGCTGCCAGTGTTGCACAGACTGCCTGCTGCAGGGTAATGAACCGCTCAACCATCTTGTATGTAGATCCCCATCGGGTCCCAGCATCATGGATGAGAGCCTTCTGTGGCAAGGTGAGGGCAGGCCCCGACTGCTTTTTCAACTCTCTGTGTTTTCAGAGCCTTTGAGATGGCCAGGTTCAAATTGTGACCAAAGCATCCAAGCCACAGATCTGGAAATTCTTCAAAGGCCTTGGTCATGTTGGTTGCATTATCTGTGGTTATGGAGACAAGATCTGTTTTATCTCCCACTCCTCCAACATGTTTTAAATTTTTTTTTAATATTTTGAGCAGAGAGATCTTCTGGGAAAAAAAAAAAGGGTTTCTAAGCAGTGTGATTCCAGTTGTCAGTCTGGGGTGAGATAATGAACTGAACAGCTGATGTATGGTAGACCATACTTTCACTGGTCCAGAGGTCAGTGGTTGCACACAAACATTCTCCCTGAGCCAAACGTCTTAACATCAGCTTTGACTGCGTTGTACATCTTTGTGATTTCAGTCTTTGAAAAATAGTTGCATGTAGGCACTTTGTAATGAGGCCCGGGAACCTTCACCATCCTCAGAAAGTCAGGCCTCTCGACCATCTGGAAAGGCATCATGTCTTTTGCTATGCAATAGGCGATTGCCGCAGTCAGTTCTTGAGCATTTTTTTATGCAGTCGGTTTTTAGAATGCTTGCTCAAGTGTCTGCGTCACTGATGATCCAGTAGCAGTACTCTGTTGCCTCGCTGTCTGTCCCACTCCTCGCTGTAAAAAAATAAATATATAAACAAAATATCAATGTCATAATTGTTTATTTTATATTATCATTAGGCTACCATTCATATCAATATACATACAAGTTTGCTTATACTGAAACGATTGGCTAGAAATTCATATTATAAGACGTTAAAAGTATATATGCTATTGATTCCAATATGTGATAACTATGTGTTGTTGAACGTTTCAAGGGTACTAATTATAGCGCCAGAAACCAGTGTGCTTTGCAGATTTGGGAAAATGTCATCAACAATCATTGTTAAATTCATAATAATGAAGCGATTATTCAGGCAAGCTAGAACTCAATATAGGCTGGTCAAAGCCTAAAACTCTCAGGCAAAAACAAATAATAATAATAATAATAATGCATCATATATTATATAGCGCTTTTCTGGACACTCAAAGACGCTTTACATTGCACTATTCATTCACTCCATACTTGGTGGTGGTAAACTTCTAGTGTAGCCACAGCTGTCCTGGGGTAGCCTGACGGAAGCGAGGCAGCCAATCTGCGCCATCGGCCACTCCGACCACCACCAACCACTCACTCACATCATTCATCCTGGCCTTGGCAGGCCTCTGACAGTAAGTGTTGGAAAATGTTTCTTAAAATTTGTTAAACAAATTCAATTTGTTTTTGTCATTTCCAGAAACGAGTCATGACTCATTCATTGTCAGAAGAATTACCAACAGTGTTAATCAGAGGTGAGAGAATGTACTAAGTTTAACCTAAAAAATGGTGGTGCCTTTAAGGTGTAAAAACGGTGCGACCATCATTTGCCTCGCGCAATGTAGCACGCGTCTTCAGAGTTGTAGACGACAGTTGTTGATCGTGGCCTGTCGATTGTTGGTCTACTCCTCTTCAACCTTTTCAATACAACCAAGAGCAGTGATAAATGGATATAATGTATTTATCTGAGGTTCTGGAGCAGGACCTTTCCGGTCTCCGTCCTATAAATACCTCCTGGTTCCTCTCCTCAGCCTCTCCTCGTTTCCGTTCGCGCTCCCGTCTCTACGCCCCGCACGCATCGTCCCGGCCTCGCAAGTGATACGGTAATAATCTCTCTCACCTCGCGTCGCAGCTGTTGGTAGTCTGTCCGTCCTCTCCATTATCTGCGTGAGTTGCTCGTCTGATTACTAGCGTCCCCCTGCCCGAGTCTTGACATCATGCTGGTCAAGCTTTGCATTATTGTTATTTCGGTGGTGGAAATGTTGCCGGAAGAGTTGAGCCATGGCTCTCATGCATTCCTCGCCCTTTGGGAGACCGGGTTGTTGATTCCACCCAGGGAAAGAAGCGTCAGACATTTTCAAATCAATCTCACTCCATAAGCGCGGAGACTCATTACGTGGCAATTGCATTCCGAGTCTACGTTTTTGTCGTCTCCTGCTCGAGTCCCTCATGTCGCACTCGTCTCCAATGCAAGAACGCGCTTCAGACGACCACCCAGTCGGCTGCTTCCTTTTGGACACGACCTTTAGACGTGTTTGTTAAGAAAAGGAAGGTCGTGGAGCGAGGAAGATTGACGGCTCAAGAGTCGTTTTTTCCCAGCACTCTCTAACACACGTTACCCCGACACTGCGAGTGGAGTGTTCCGCAGAGGACGGGCTGCGTTGAGAGGCAGACCAGATGGTACGATTAAATCGATACAGTAACGAATATGAATGAGATGCGTAAGATTATTCATTTTGATCAGCACGATGCCACTAGCTGCATTTCCACTGGGCACAAATTTACTTTGCGAATAAAATGTTTCCAAAAGAGATACATCAAACTGGATTGTTGTAAGATTTGCACTACAAACTCACAAAGTTCCAAGCGTTGGTCTGTTTGCCTCAAACCTGCGGATATATTTAATGAATCATGTGGCATTATTTGCTTGAAAAAAAGGCTGTAAGAAGTGTAAGGTGTAAAGGCTCTCGATGAACATACTAATGATTTTTTTTGTGAAGCTGAAACTGTTAAAATGTGAAGACCTCGTCAATTTCAAACTTGTATTGACCATGTGGAAGATTAAGAATAAGTTTATACCAGAACACATTTACAAGGAATTGACTTTAATTACAGATGACACTAGACAAAAAGGAAAGTTCTGTGTACCTTTCTCCCAAACCTCATTAAGACAGACTGTAATTTTAATGTAAAATTATACTGTTTTCAGCAGAAACTAAATTGTAACTTTTGCAAAAATGGCCAACAGAATCAGGCATTGTTAGCCTGCAAAATCCAGGAGTTTGTTCACATTTTTGTTTTAGCCTATTTCACACTTTCATGTCTGATTAAATGTGTGGGCATGTTCGTGAAGAAATAACAAACCTAATCTTTGTAACTCTAGGCATAGTCCTTTGGATCTCCACCTGCCTGAAAAACATTTATGGTACGCCTTCAGCAAGTGTCTCTGTTGCTCATAAATTATATTGAAGCTTGTTGGAGAAAGGAGTAATGCGATGTTCACAGAAGATGGGAAAACAACAAAAAGTAATGCCCCATGAACTTGCCAGAAGAAATTATTTCTGCAGGCAATAAACCCAAGGCTTTATGTGTGATTTTATCTCCCAGGTAGTAGGCCTGTGATAAGAATGTGGGAGGCCAATGGACATTACACATGAGAGCATGTAGTCGTTTTTGTGACCACACTATCATGTCCATCTTGAAGCAGAGCAGACAGAGGACGCGCTGAGGTCTTTTAGTGACATCTCAGGCACCAGGTATGGAGAAAATGATAATGTAATAACAGGCAATAATGTAATAACACCTGAACATACCAGATCCAACACTGGGAAGAGCGAGCAGAGGCAGCACACCTGTTGTAGATCATTTATTACAAATTCGGTCATTCTCAGTCTTTAAACATTTGACATTACATGTGATACTGCTTATGACAGACTCTCCACATCCATTATGAATGTTTGTGTAAGTTCAGAGGTCAGCATCTGGTGTGGCTTTCAGATTATCTCGAGAATAGACTTTAAGAGTTTCATGGAGATGTTTCCATGGCTGAGCAGCTGCATTACTATTGTAACAACGCATCATCAGTGCAGTGAAACCAACTTGTCTCATAATGGTCCAAACCCAGCTCATGTTCACTATTAGTGGGTGAACAATCCAACGCTTGAAGAATAAAACAACTCAAGGTGCAATGGACTCTACAGCAGTGAAGACGTGTTGTCTGGAGCGATGGAGTGAAGAATCACACTTCTCCGTCTGGCATTCTGATGGGCCAGCCTGGTTTTGGCTACTGTCATGAGACCTTAGTTGTATGACTTGAAGTGTAAAGTTTAGTGGCGTGGTGTTAAGGCATGGGGTTGTTTGTCAGGAGCCGGGCTCGGCACCTTTCAGTTCCAGTGAAACAAGTTGTGGACAACTTTGTGAAAACAGTTTGGAATGGCCCCTTCCTGTTCCAGGCTTGACTGGACCAAAGCCAAGTCCATAAAGACATGGATGAGAGAGTTTGTTATGGATTAACTTGATTGGCCCGCACAGAGTCCTGACCTCAACTTTTGGAGTGAATTAAAGCGATGATAAAGAGCCTCACATCACTTAGAACTTTAAGATTGATGTCACTTATTGCGAGTCAAGGCAGGTTCCAACCACTTTTTACATTTTATTTCCCATTTTACACAAGTCTCCAGATATGCACAATGGGCCTCATTCCGAACCTTCTTCGGAAGGTTTTTGGCATTCATAAAATGTGTTCTTAGCTGAAAACGTTCATCTGTAAGAACAAATCCTAAGAACAGTCAGGAGGACTTTTTATGAACAAACAAGTCTCCAGTTCTGTACACGATCATGCAGATGGAACACACAATTCTTAGTCATATATGTTTGTACATATTAAATCTTGTAGTAATTAATTCCAGAAAACATGTAAATATAATTATAATAAATTACTGTTTATTCCGAAAGGAGTTACTTGCAGTCGTAATAATGGGAAGTAAAGTACAAATGTGCTACTGCTAAAACTTAGCTAATACATGGCACAACAATACAGCATATTATTTGATAAAGACGAGCTTTAGGTTTTCTAAAGGTTTTCTTTAGGTTCGGGTTTTGCCATTTGTGACCTCCTCTGGCTGCCTGTTGCACACAGCCCTTTTTGTCCGTATATGGTGATGGTGGCGGTGACACGCAGGCGCTTCCCAGTCGGCATTCACCGACCTCAGAACAGTGGCGTGAATGATTTTCCTACTTAAGAATGTGCCGTGAATCTGGCGCTGTTTTCCGACGCTGCCTTCGTAAGAACGGATTTTAAGACGTTTTGTTGTTCATGAATGAGGCCCACTATTCATTATGTTTCGCTTTTGACTGGTTTCCACTGGCAACAATATGAAATAATAAGAAAAACATCACACCTTGTTTTCTGTTGTCTTATTCAAATGTGTCAAACCGCCTTTCCAACATCGGCACCGAAACAAAAACCATTGTTCCGCGTGTTCACTTGTGATTCACCTCGATGTTGTTACAAGGCCATTATCTGCACAGTGCCGATGGTTAGAAAGGCACAAAGCCCAGATGTAATGTATACCAGTTCTCCAGAGCATTATGGAAATCTGCCAATGGTGTCTTTTTGTGGAGAAAGGAGGTTAGACCAGGTTAAGGACACTTGAGAAACTAAGATTACATGACTTTTTTTGCCCATGTGCAACTTGTATCTCATCTCTTCACGACTCTCTGAATAACACTACAAATATCATTCTTTCTACGATAAAGCAGATCAGAGTGGGACGGAGAACGACACATTCACTTAGGAATCTGTTTCAGTGAATCACTGTCCACCGCTGGACTCCACACAGCGACATGTTTCTCTGCACAGGAGTCACTGCCAATACAAAGGCCATAGACCCAAAAACATGGCTAAGTCCTGGCCAAAACGACTGTGATGGTTTATGTTGTTCAATAAACATGGCTAGATCCGCGGCTAGATCCTTCTGGAAACACAGCACGCTGAGTGCGACGTCAAGTCTGCTACTGTGGGTCAGTTTGGAGATTGTTTCCCCCCAGACAGTAGATCAGATTCAAGTCAGTCTGCCGAATATGCAATATTTTGCCCCCAACAAAACAAACTGAGAATGTATTCCCTTTTTATTTAAGGAAAGACCCTGTTGGTCAATGGAAACAAACCACATCATTACTGATATAATCAAAAGAGTTATGTAAGTATCTTTCTTTTTTCTTTCATGTTTGTTACAAGTACGACTCATTTTATAACCAAAGGCTGTTTCTTTTATTTTAGCATCTGCATTTTTGTCCTAACAAACGATAACTGTAAAAAGAACGTACCATTAACACTCTGGATCCCGGATCTGGTCTTTATCGCTGCTGCTATTTCAGCTTCACTCAGCTAGTGATGAGCAGTTATATTTTTCACTCAGTGTTTGACTGGATTTAACTATTCTCATTACACTTTGTACCCAAAGAATGAGATCAATTGAACATCCTGAATGATGAGGATGTTCATTCAGGGAAGTAGTAATCGATGGATTACTACTTCCCTGATGGCATGGGCATATTTCTAAAGAGTGGATCAGGGACCATGAGACATTTTCACCACAGAGTCCAGATCCAGAAGCAGGTAGTACTCAGTTAATGTTTAGTCACTTTTTTAAAGTGACTACTCCTCAGAGGAAATTAATCATACAGTACTTTATACTTTTACTTGAGTAAGATAATAATGAAGTTTCTGTACTCTTACTTGAGTAAAAACAATTGTTACTTTTTCCACTGTGAATAAATCTTTAAGCAGCAAATGCTTCATATTGACCTTTACAATACATGAAGTTTTGTGCACCATGTTCTTTAGTTATTATTTAGTTTTTACATATTTTCTGCCATTTGGGGGAAATTTTCATTGTAAATATCCCATGATTTGATGTTTTGTTTCACCAACCTTGCCTGTGTCTGTCACTGGTGTATGAATGAGAGAGTGAATGGGTGACTGGTTCCTTACTGTAAAGCACTTTGGGCCCGATAAAGGTAGAGAGGCACTATATAAGTCCATTTACCAAACAAAATTACTCAAAACTAGTGTGAATGAAGTACAATATTGTTTCCCAGAAGACACAAGCTCAAAATGTCTCCTGTAAATTCCCCATTCTTGTATTATTTTTTACGATAAAATCACAGGTTCAATTAGTTTTGCTTTATTTTGCCCAACATACATAATGCACTACTGAGTCCCAGAAGGCTTAGACCGGCGATACCACCACCGCCACTGAAGTCATCGTTATGGCGACCAGTTTCACTCGAGCAACAGTGATTTGAAGTGCCACCACCTCTGCGCCAGCCTTTTTCAATTTCCTTTCAAGTTTGTTCCATCCTACGTGACTGTACTACACTATAAATAGCCGCACGGGCAAGAAATGGAAAACAAAAGAACGTCCCCGACACCAAGGAGAGAAGCATTAATATAGCCGTGTTGGCCGTGACTGACAATCAAAAGGCCGATGTTTCACCCCGCTAATCACGGTGACAATATTTATGAGAATGCTCACAGATACGGCGCCCCCGTCATCGCTGACATTTCCCCATTCTCCGTCTTGTTATCGGCAGCCTCGGCTCTTGTCGCTCCCACCGCCTCACGTGGCGCGATGAGAAGCAGTCAGAGGAGCGTCTAAAAATAACAGCAGCCGTGTGCACAACATGGGCACGTTTTTTAATATCTGCTCATGGAATATTCACGAGATTAAGTACTCCCGAGTCCGCTGTTTATCGAGCAGCGAGCATTGTTTTTAACATCCATCAACCCCCAGCGCTCCGCTCTCAAATCCCTGATTCTATGTACGCGCTATGAGTGAAATATACGGCACATGAGCGCTGCTCACATAGATAGATTACAGGGCCCTATTAGGCTGACGACTTGAAACGGCCAGCTCCTTGTTATGAGCTTACTGTGTACAAACATGGGCTGTGTCCAAATGTCCACACTGTACCATATCATGGTCACACCACACGCAGTGGTGTCCGAATGTCCAGAGAGAAAAAGGTTAGGCTAGACGTCGCTAGAGACGGGTCAATATAGTGTAGACCACAATGCATTGCGAGAGTTGGAGGAAAACAGCCAACAGCTAGGGAAGGGAAGCAACTTTAAGTTTCGATACTGGATACAAAATATTGATACTTAATTTGCATATGTAAAAAGAAGGCGCGGCAGCAAATATAAACACAGGACGATTTATTTCTTTGTTCTGTGCCGAAACGCTCCGCAGCAGCAGCAGAGTATTGAACTGAGCCGTCCAGTTCATTCTCGCTTAGGTTCTGTTTGTCATTCAAGTGTTCATTTGAAACTTTGTTTAGGTATTTAATTTTAACATTGTTTAATTAACCACTTAACCACCAGAAATATGTTTTTATTTACATATTATATAAATAACCTGTTTTAGAAATGTATATGCATTCACCCACTTGAAATGACCAGTATCAATATTGATATCGACAAAACGTACCCCAAAATCGCATCGATTCCAACAAATGTGGTATCGCCATTACTACCGACAGTGACAGGTTTTTTATCTTAACACAACACGAATGAAAGAAAGAAAACAGCAGTTTTAATGTCATAGGGCCGGATTTACTAAGGCCAACATGAGAGTGTGTACTAAAGCAGGAAAAAGCCAGCGCACTTGATATTCACGTGTCTAATAAATACCACGAGGCCGCTGCGCAAATTATTATTTTTAATTTTTTTATTTGGTCGGGACAGTGCATGTTAATGAACATACATGGGTCTCATGCATGTAAACAAGCCACACCGGATTATAGCCTAATGCTAATTTCCATCCGTCGTCCCCCATGCGCACTCTCAAACACACTCACATTCATCCTGGCCTATTAATAATAATAATAATAATAATGCATCAGTTTTATATAGCGCTTTTCTGGACACTCAAAGACACTTTACATTGCACTATTCATTCCCTCCATATTTGATGGTGGTAAGCTACTATTGTAGCCACAGCTGCCCTGGGGTAGACTGACGGAAGCGAGGCAGCCAATCTGCGCCATCGGCCCCTCCGACCACCACCAACCACTCACTCACATCATTCATCCCGGCCTATTGTACATGTTTTTGGTGGTAGGGGAAACCGGACTCCACTCCACAACTCCACACAGAAAGGCCCCGTCCAGGTGGGGACCTTCTAGCTGTGAAGCACGAGCGCTAACCGCTGTACTACCGTGCCGCCCAATTGTACATGTTTTTAGTGGTAGGGGAAACCGGAATACCCAGAGGAAACCTACGCAGACACGTTTCCTAAGATAAAATCATAATTGCGTTATTTGGAGGGTGTCAGAGTTATAAAGAAAGACTACATGTTACCTGCCAGGCTATTGACTTTCCTCTGCTATTCACCTGTTTCATCCATGGGGGCAATTGGGCCTCTCCTGCTGTCCCGCTTCTTATCCTTTCGCTTTCGAGGACTCATGATAAAAAAAACTCATAATCTTCAGTCCCAAAGTCGGCAGCGGTCGTTACTGTTTATCCAGAATGAAGCAAAGGAAAACATAGGTCGCCTCAAGTCAAGGAAACACATTACAAGCAGAACAGATATGTGACCCGCTGTGGATTCCAAAGACACAAGTCGGCAGCCCGTGTCTCGAGAAAAACGTAAACAAAAGGTATTTTTTTTGAAAATTTGTGATTTTCACTTTTTTGCAGAATCGTTCAGTTGAAGTCACAAAGAAGCCTCTCCATGTTTAAGCTACCAGTATTGTGTTCCCAAAGAGAGTAGGCAGAAGATAACTTATAAATGCCTACCCACTCACACATTAACAAACATAGCTGTTGACTTTCATTTCATTTCATTGATTCAATTCCATAGTTGATAATGACTACAATAATGTCCATATGCATACGATCACATTGCTAAGATGATGAGAGGATTTTCTCTGCATGATTGGGTCCTATATTTACAAAGTACTTATTAAATTGCTCAACAACTTCACTCATATCTTTTACTTTTTCATCATCATTATGGATAATGTAATCTATAGGGCAGTTTATGGTAAGTATTTTTTTAATTACACTATTCAATACTTTCCATATTTCTGTAATCTTGTTTTTATTGCTTTCAAGCAGATTTGTATCATAATCATTCTTGCTAGCTCTTAATTTACAGTGCCTCTCGAAAGAACAAATACACCTTGAACTTTTCAAGATTCAAGATTGTTTTATTTGTCAAACCATGTGACTGATTTGAAATTATATTTCTCTCATCCTTGATTGTGGAGCGGGGGGTGGGGGAAGAGGGGTGGGAGGGAGGGCAGGGAGTTCAGCTTCCCGATGGCCCTGTGTACGAAACTGTTCTCAAGGCGACTCGACCTGGCCCGTAGATTCCGCATTACCTTGAAGAGACCGTGTGATGGGTGCGTAGGGTCCCTGGTGATTCTGACGGCTTTGCGGGTGAGACGGGTGGAGTACATGTCCTTAATGGAGGGGAGAGGGTGAGACGGTTGGAGTACATGTCCTTAATGGAGGGGAGAGGGTGAGACGGTTGGAGTACATGTCCTTAATGGAGGGGAGAGGAGCTCCACAGATCTTCTCCGCTGCTCTCACGATGCATGTTGTCATGTTTACAACCCTAAACAAAGATTTTATTTAGAATTTTTGACTGAAAGGTCACAAGTAACAGACAACTGTGAAGTGAAAACAAAATGATACATGATTCTGTTATTTTACAAAAAATAGAAAAGTGAAAAGTGGGCGTGCAGAAGTATTCATACAGCATGACTTAATAAATAAAAAGCAATAACAGCAGCAAGTCTTCTGGGGTTTGACTCTACAAGGTTTGCACATCTAGAGACTGACATTTTATCCCATTCCTCTTTACAAAACAACTCAAGCTCTGTCAAATTAGAAGGAGAGCGTTTGTGAACAGCAGTTTTCAGGTCTTCCACGGATTTTCAATAGGATTTAGGTCAGGACTTTGACTGGGCCATTCTAACACATTAATATGTTTGTTTTTAAACCATTCCATTGTAGATTTAGCTTTGTGTTTAGGGTCATTGTCCGGCTGGAAGGTGAATCTCCACCCCAGCCTCAATTCTCTTGCTGACTCCAGCAGGTTTTCCTCCAAAATGTCCCTGTATTTGGCTCCATGGATTGAACAGTGCTCCGTGAGATGTTCAAATCTTGGGAAATCTTTGTATAACTTAACGCTGCTTTAAACTTCTCCACAGCTTTATCCCGGACCTCTCTGGTGTGCTCCTTGGCCTTCATGATGTTGCTTAGTGACCAATACACTCTGACCATAGCTCTGAGGCCCTCACAGAACAGCTGGAATTATACTGAGAGTAGATTACACACAGGTGGCCTCTATTTATTGGTTAGGGCAAGGTGTGAACTTTCTGCAGTCATTAGGAATGTTATAAAGGCAATTTAATGCTGTATGAATACTTATGCACGCCCCACTTTTCACTTTTCTATTTTTTGAAAAATAACAGAATCATGTATCATTTTGCTTTCACTTCACAGTTGTCTGTTACTTGTGTGTGAACTTTCAGTAAAAAATTCAAAATAAAATCTTTATCCCGGTCGTGGAACACTGGACCAGCTCTATACCCTTCATCGGGTGCTCGAGGGTTTGTGGGAGTTCGCCCAACCAGTCCACATGTGTTTTGTGGATCTGGAGAAAGCGTTCGACCGTGTCCCTCGTGGTGTCCTGTGGGGGGTGCTCCGGGAGTATGGGGTCCGGGGCCCTCTGCTAAGGGCTGTCCGTTCCCTGTATGACTGCAGCAGGAGCTTGGTTCGCATTGCCGGCAGTAAGTCAGACCTGTTCCCGGTGCGTGTTGGTCTCCGCCAGGGCTGCCCTTTGTCACCGGTTCTGTTCATTACCTATATGGACAGAATTTCTAGGCGCAGCCAGGGGCCGGAGGGTGTCCGGTTTGGGAACCTCAGAATATCATCTCTGCTGTTTGCAGATGATGTTGTTCTGTTGGCTCCATCAAACCAGGACCTCCAGCGCGCACTGGGGCGGTTTGCAGCCGAGTTTGAAGCGGCCGGGATGAGGATCAGCACCTCCAAATCTGAGGCCATGGTTCTCCACCGGAAAAAGGTGGTTTCCCCGCTTCAGGTCGGTGGGGAGTCCTTGCCCCAAGTGGAGGAGTTCAAGTATCTCGGGGTCATGTTCACGAGTGAGGGAGGGATAGAGCGTGAGAAATTAGCTTTCTTCACAGGGCGGCTGGGCGCACCCTCCGAGATCGGGTGAGGAGCTCAGTTACCCGGGAGGAGCTCGGACTCGAGCCGCTACTCCTCCACGTCGAAAGGAGCCAGCTGAGGTGGCTAGGGCATCTGTTCCGGATGCCTTCTGGTCGCCTCCCTCGGGAGGTGTTCCAGGCATGTCCCACTGGGAGGAGGCCTCGTGGAAGGCCCAGGACACGCTGGTGGGACTATGTCTCCGAGCTGGCCTGGTGTCGTCTCGGGGTCCCCCCAGAACAGCTGGAGGAGGTGTGCGTGGATCGGGAAGTCTGGGCATCTCTGCTGAGACTGCTGCCCCCGCGACCCGGCCCCGGATAAAGCGGAAGAAAATGGCTGGATGGATGGAAAATCTTTATGTTATCTCCTCACTCGTTCACCCTGCGCTGTCCTATCCGATAAAGATATACAGTAACCTTTTGTGTAGCTCAACCAGTATTTTCTTCAATGCGTAGACAAGCGTATAATTTTAAAGAGACGATAAGTAAAATACAAGGTTCAGTTCAGCGGTAGTGTGTGCCTGACATAAACACGACATACTACACTGTATCTGCGCGCTACCAAAATAGACATTTAGCTCACTTTAATTATGCGACTAATAGGAATCTGTCTCCTAGTTTCGATAGCGCCACATATTTGTGACGCTACTCTGCTGTGACCGCGTAGCGCGCATAACTGTGGCAGATTCTAATTAGTGCTTTCTAAAAATGCTCGTTCCGATAATTTATTATAAAAGACCCTGTCATTTCATTAGTAATTGCAGAGAAAATTAACTAAACGGCTTGTCTCTAAAAGGATCAGACAGTATACCGGCGCCGCATGTTTCTTGTTCAGGGAAATGAAGCCTCGTGCTGTCACACTGGCATACGTACGGAAGGGGAAGGGATCATTCACTCCACAATGCAAAAAGTCATCTGGAAATGAGAAAAAAAAATGTCCTTGAAATAAGAAATGTGTACACTTAATGGGGCACTATGCAACTTTTTACTGACCAAAAAAAAAAAAGAGTTGATATTAATGTGTATTTGTCCTTTTAGTGACCCAGTGGGTGCTTGGTACACTACGTACTCAAAGAATGAGATCAATTGAACATCCTGAATAACCAGGTTATTCCATCGAGTCCCTACCTGATGGCACAGGCATGTTTCTAAAGAGTGGATCAGGGAGCATGAGACATTTTCACCACAGAGTCCAGATCTGAGGTAGGTTTAAATTAATAATAGACTGAGAGTGAGAATCCTTCCGCTGTGAAAAGAAGCACAAGTTACCGACAATCAATTGATCCCCCTGGTGTTTTTGTAACTTTGGATTGAACTTAACGTGTGGAAAAAAAAAAAAAAAACGTACATTGCACTTCTTCTAAGGCGAGGAGTTATCTGAAAGTCAAAAGCTGATTAAACCCTATGGGGGCATGCACGCACACGATGCCAACGCTCATCAAACTGTGCGGCCCAGCGGCGAGCTACTATGGGCGGGGGGGGGGGGGGGGGGCAAACATGGCTTACAAAGCGCTAATGATCCACACAGGTGCCAGGTTCAGACGCGGGTCGGTACTTGTGACCCCACGGGCTGGACCACATATGCCACAGTTAATATTTGCAGCTCCGCTCAGTACGAGCATTAAACCGTGTGTGTTGAGGGCTTTGAAGGGTACACACGGGGGAGTGAAAAACGAGTGCGAGTCAAACAGAGGTTTTCTGCCTTTGGTTTCAACGCTGATAACTACATGGAATAATTAAAACTATAAACAAAGTTGCTCCACTATCATCCAGAGAATATGAGCCAGACGGGCCCGTATGAAGCTAGAAATGGTGGAGAGAATATCTAAACAAAACAACAGCCACGTCCACCTGAACAGAGGAACTCCCAAGGAGGGCCGTGCCTGTACCTCATATCCATAAGCTTTACAGACAGTGACGTTTGAATTGTTTGTGTGAAATGCTTTTGCAAATAAAAGGCGCAGCAGCTCATGGACCCACTGTGTCTTTCTCCGCTTCATTCTGGCTTTTTCCGAAGACAAATAGGACGAGGAGCTCCACCTTTAAACCGTCGTTTAAAGAAATTAAACGACCTCGGAGGGAATCTGAGGTCGGCCGGCGCATTTTACAATAAAGCACATGGTTTGTGTTTACATTACGGCGAAACAGAGACAAGTGTCTCACGTCTGACCTGGAGGACATTTGACAACATGGATGTCTGGACAGCACATGTACAGCAGCGGTGAGGGCGCTGGAGTTAAAGGTGATATTAATGTGACTTTTTACACGTGCACCGTTGACGTTGCTTCTATAGTCGTTGCAGCACGTGCTTTCTTTTCCCCACTGACTTTAATTCCGTTCAAAAATGAACGGGGCGGGTGCGTTCACCCCTCGACGTGACGCAAACTCACACAGAGACACATCACATCACTAGTGTGTATGTGTGTGTGTGTTTGTGATATATTGTGTTGTTTGATATACAGCAAATTCTGCAACCTGGCAAATGTGAGAGGAGTTTGTCTGCGTGTGTTTGAGAGAGGAATATCCACTATCCAACCAACTTCATTTGTGCAAGACAAGAGACATGCAAGACATTTATCTAAATGAAATGTCAATTAGCCCTAGCTGCAGAGAGAGGAGAACTGCTCAACCTTTGAACGCCGTTTACTCATTTCAACCTTTGTTGAAGGCCTAAATTCAAGTGTCTACAAAATGGTCCAAATACACTGTAAAATGTAAAATAGTTTCAAATCAAAAAACTAGTTGTCTGAAATGAAAAATGTCAGTTACAAATTAAATCAGTTGTGTCAACCTGAGAATACAATTCAACTAAAGAGGTGAATCTGAAATTTCAAATCGATTACATTGTAAATTGGTTATTGGTTACACATACAATTTCTTGGCAGCCCTTGGACTTAGTTTTTTGAGTTGAAAAGTGTTTACATTTTACAGTGTATGATCACATTGTTGGAAAGCTTGGAGACTACACTGTAACAATCTGTGAAAATCTCGAAATGCCCCAAAATGTGTGTCCCTGATTCTAGTGACTGGGCACATTTTGTTGTGTATTTTGTTGAGACAGATGATGTCTGGAACAACATGTCTGGAACGTCGACTCTCACACAGCCAATCCAGAGACAGCGGCGCAGAAGTAACCAACGACAGTCTCCCTGGCAGACAGAGACAGGCCAGCCAATCAATCACAGCAGATCTGGTGGTCGCGACAGCAGGCAGTGTCGGCTGGCAGCTGCAGCAGCCGAGAGCCTCGCAGAGCGCAGTCAGTCAAGCATATCACATGACCAGCGAACCTCAACCGACCAGCCCTTCTGGAAATCTCCCAAAGTCCCCTAACTTTTTATGTACCAAGGTAATGTTACCATATTGAACCTCACTTAAGCTTTTATGACTTCTAATGTCTAGAAATACCCCCACATATCTGGAGTTTTCTGATCGTCAAAAGCTGATAGTTGTACAAAATACCAATAAACTACTCTGGGATATTTTTACAAAAAATAAAATATTGCATGATGCTTTAATCACGTCTGTGTCTGTATAATTTTAGATCAAAATGGAATGTTTTGTGTCCCTATAGCTGACTAGTTGTCATTGTTGTTTCTTTAACCTCCTAACCCCATCTCCAGTTATTATCCAGATATCCAGGCATTACCCAAATCTAAAAGCTTCCTGAAAAAAGCGTCAAAACGGTGACAAAAACTAGAAAAACACAATAAAAACGTGACAAGAGCAGAAAAAGTGATGACAACGCAGCAACAACGCATGGAAACATGAGTAAAAATCCTAGATCAGTTTGGCAGGCCTTAGTTTTCCAATGAGGCGGTACACTGGCCTATAGGCTGTAAGAAGTTTTCAGATTTGGGAAAAGCCAAACTGGACAAAATGTGCTCCGTTAAAGTGGGGGTGGAGAGGTTAATGTAAAGCCTGTGGAGTTTTTCAAATCCCTTGGACCGCCAACATAAACAAACAGAAAAACACAAACTGAAATACCACTGCCCCTGAACTATTTAAAGAGCAACTAAACACCTAATCAACTTTTTTTTGCTGATAAACTATCTATACGGGTCACTAACATAGTTATCTACATGTCCTTATCATTATTTTGACATTTTAGTGCAAACTTCAAACTGCAAAATCCAATTTTTGTGTACAAAACCGTCTGTTCAGCGCCTCTCACGTTTGAACAGCACTTACTACATTTGAATTTAGGGGTTGGCTGATGACGTACCATCATACGTCTCAGAGCCATCATACGTCACCAAATCTGCCGCTGTGGTATAAAAGCTGACCCCTCCCCTTTTGTGACATTAGCACAACATGCTTGTCACAGAGCGGCCAGGGAGCGGGAGGATGAGGAGAGAAGACCCGAGACGGGATTTGACCTACAGGCTCCGCTCCACTCTGTGAACCACAGCACTCACAAACCTGACCTCTCCTACTAAATAAAGACAAATGTTGCCCCAACATACCCAGATTCACTTATTTAGTGACATGGCTGGATGTTTTCACGTTGAAACTACAGACACGATAACGCTGTATCAGGCAGACAGAGCTCATCAGGGCTGTCAGTGCTTATGAGACGGGGCTGAGGGCTTTTTACTGTAGTCTGTACAGGGAGAGCTCACAGACACCGGGGCAGCGGTTAGCCCTCCCCTGCCTTCGAGGCTCAGAGCGGGGCAGTGTCTGACTGAGTGTCCGCTAAAGCCAGGAGGGGGAACGGGGAGATACGAGCGCCAAATGTCCGCCACGTGTGCCCGGCATGTAGCCGGGACGAGAGGCTCGAGAGTCCGGAGAAGCTAGCCGGTAGAGAGGCTGCAGTGTCCGGGTGGCTGCAGTGGCGCAAACATTGTCTAAATGCGGCATAACGGGAGTCAGTCAGTCCCGGTCACACATGGTCTGAGACTGTCAACAGAGCAGAGACCGCCCACACACTCCCCCTCCCCGCGTCCCCCCAAAGCCTCCCGCCACGCCTCTTTCGCTGAGTTTTTTGAATTTTGGGAGTGGGTGGAGTAAACTCTGGAAGGGGTGTTTATTCGCTCTTTAAAAAAGCCAGAAAAATGCAAGATGCTCAGGCGTTACGGCGGGGGGCTAAAATCCCTTTTGCTGAATTGGCTCCAGTGGCAGCTCCCATAATCCAGAGCTGAGCAAGCATAGCTCACAAACAAAATATGTGCATACACAAAAACATGAGCGGACCGAGGCGTCACAATCGATGAGTTTTCTCTTGACATGTTTCTCTGGTGGGACACCTTCGCCCCTGTAGGTCGGCATCTCTGCTCGATCTCTTCGGCTGACAATCAACACAACAGAACGACTGATCAGCCAGATGAAAAAAGTGTTCAGTTGCTCATGAATACAGCGCGGAGAACAGCAGAAGTTTTCCAAGTTTCGGTCAGAAAGACGCCAACAAAGTCATCGACGTCACTACAACTATTATAGGTTGCATATTGTTTATCTAACTCATTAACTCAACATGGCGAAGCTGTCTCTTTCTCCGGATTCAAACTGGCTAACAGCTAGCTGCACTAAAGCCTCTTTTAAAGTAGCTATTCGGTCCTGTCAAACACATCCTCATCACCACCTTACATCTTCTTGGTTAAGAAATGCCACATTGATGTAGAACGTCCTGGTTATTCAAGCTCCTCCCACACACACCCTGTTTGTGTTTGTATTCTGCGAGGAATGGACTAAGCTCAGCAAAGAGACGTGTGCATATGAAGGACCTCAGGTCGTTCGAATAACCGCTGGAGAAGATTTAAAGACTCAAAGATGTGCCGCAAACAAGTCAGTCCCCGCCCCCCTGCCTCAGACGCTACACATCAACCGTGAGAGGGAACAGGAACCTTTTATCATATTTCGGATAGTAGGGCTCAACGATTTTAGAAAATAATCTAATTGCGATTTTTTTTTCTTCAATATTGCAATTGCGATTAAATATGCGATTATTGTTGCAAGGTCCTCTTCTCATGTATTTTTCACCTAACACAAGCAACACATCTGTTTCATAATAAACAATATTAGATTAACTTGAAGTGTATATATATATATATATATATATAATATAAATTATATAAAAAAAAAAAAAATCACTCACTGATCCAGTCAGTAACATCACCCATACTAGAGTGCAGGAAAAGTGAGAACAAACGTCTGCTTTAACTACTTGGAAACGTTTTAGGAAATCAAATTCCCAATTAATACAATATAAATGATTTATTATTTATTATTTCAGCCAATCAAATCCCAGTCTGAGCTGCGACTCGTAGTTGCTTCAGATGTGCGTTATTGATGGACACGGAGAGGCCAGATGGAGCACACGCCAAAACACAGTGGAATTAGGAGCAGCGTTTTGGTTTTGGGATGTAACTCCGGACAATATGAAGAAAGAGAAGAACATTGATGGAAGGAGACGAGACATGAGGCCAAACACAGACACGTTTTACTTTCTTTGACTCGCAGCCATTGAGTGATATTTCAGCTTAAACGGCACATTTCCTCAGCAAAATAAGACAGGGCACGGACTCCTGCCTCAGATCCTAGTTTCCAACCCTTTTCATACAGCAGTTTAGTGTTTATATCTTGTGTCTGTACCTACCTATCTCTTATGGTTCTGACATTATGAGCAAAAGGCGGCACGGTAGCACAGCGGTCGTGCTTCACAGCTAGAATGTCCGGGTTCGATTCCCACCTGGACGGGGCCTTTCTGTGTGGAGTTTGCATGTTCTCCCCGTGTCTGCGTAGGTTTCCCCTACCACTAAAAACATGTACAATAGGCCCAGGGACTGCAGGTGGAAATGAGCACAAGTGCTATATAACCTGGTACAATGCATCTCTCCTTTCTGAGGCTAATGTATATTGTACACTGTCCCTGTTCAAATAAATAAATACTAAACACGGTCTGCAACAAAAGATACAGTATCTAAAATACGATCCGAGGTGTACAAACTTGTGACCGATTTTCACTGTGGCGTTTCTCAGCTCCCATGAGGACTAAAAAGACGTGGGGGGGCTCATTATAAGGCTGTGACTGTGATCTTTCCCATGCAAAAAAAAAAAAGAAGTCATAATCGGCATGATACTGGCCGATAGCCGATATGGTAAAATACCATGGGCGTCGGAACCATTCATTGTGAGGGGGACGTGTCCCCCCCACTTTTGAAAAGTGGTTGTTTGGTCCCCTCCACTTTCACAACGTGAATTTTCATTGACTTTACATTTACTAGTTTAGACTGCACCTTTTCAATAGGCTCCCCGAGGCCAAACAATTAAATATGACCCGCGCCTTATTTTCCATAAAAAACAATATTTTTTTTGTAAATCTGCGCCAGTATCGCTCCGCTTTGCGTAGCTGTGTCTATGCAGGTCCGCTACATCACCTCAGAGCGGCTGAAATGTAAACACGTCTCTGTAAACCGCTGAAAAACGGCTAAAGTGAGAATACTGGAGGACTGACAGATTTGACAAAACCGAAGCACAAGGACTCGTGCATCGTGTCTTCTGAGTTTCTCACATGGAGGAGCAGGACTTTTCGCGGTCCTCGGCAGGTGGACAGCGTGTCTTCATCGGTACAAAGGGCCTGACCGGTAACTTTAAGGTGAGGAACATCAGTTTTGACGCGTTTACAAAGTGGGTGATGAAACTGATGTAGCGTGAGTTTGGGGAAACTGCACCGGGCTAGCACGAGTGTTCAACCGGTCAATACGCCCTTTAAACCTCGCTGTCTGGACTCTAACTTAACCAGATAATATCTGAATTATTTATTTGACAGATAAATGTTTGCTTCCTTTACCCCTTGACTCAATTGTATCTGTGTTTGTGGAAAATGTGAAGATACAGGCGTTGAGGTTTATTTATTTATTTATTTTTTTGCGATGGCAGGAGTTAACGGGTGTGGCTGAATCTGAATAAATGAGGATGCAAACACGAGCGCGCCATCTCATAAGAGCTAAAATCACTGAGTTTTTTCACAAAGCGTCATGAAGCCAGGGCTGGACAGGAGAACAGCGGCTCCACAGGTGGGGGACGGACCGTCATTCCGACACACCACCATTCCGACACCCCGCTATCCCGACACCCCGCCATCCCGACACACCGTCATTACGACACCCCGCCAATCCGACACTTTTTGGTACCGCTATTCCGACAATCATTTTGAGCGTGTCTGTTTGCCTTCTGTCAACGCCACCTTCCCTGTTCATCCCCGCTGTCGGCCCAGGGGTGCAGAGGCTCGTGAGATGGTTTTGGGCAAAGGCAGTGACAGGTGCAGCTAGTCTGTATTTTACAACAAAGCGCTGAAGTCCGCGGTTAATACGCCGCGCACTGTTGGACGTTTTCCACTCAGACACTGGAGCTGTCGCTCAAGGCTTTAAGACAAGCGCACGCGCCGCTCACAGCGCTGACCGAGCCACGCGCTCCCCTTCGTTCAAAACACTGTCCGAAAGCAAGTCCTTCTCCACAAAGCAGCGCGCACGGGTGTGCGTATTTGGGGGGGTGCAGGCGCACCAGTTCAACCCTAAACTAAGTCATATGCTCCAGTCACTGTGTGACACGGGCAAACACTGACTCTATCAAGACAAACAATAGCAATAAACACACGCGCTTTATGTCACATGAGTCTGTGCAACAGCGGCACATTCAGCCAGACTTTACTCCACAGAATCAGCATAAAAACACTCACTGTGCACTCGATCATCAGTCGTAGAACTCTTCACCTCTTTATCCATGACTCTCACTCGTCTGGTCCATCATTAGCTCCATTTGGCAAAACGTATTTTTCGTAATCCACAACAACAGGTCTGTCTCCACCTGCTGCACATGTCAACAGTTGTAAATAAGCCTTAAGCCAAGGCCGCGTGGGAGATGCGCACTTCTCACTCTCCCTTTTTTTGTCCACAAACGCGCGGAAATTCGGGACAAATAATTATATAACAGTGACTGAATGGAATTAAGAAGAGCGTTTTTAAATAAGTAAACCGTGTTTGTGCCACTGTTTCATCATTGCAGTTATGAGAACGATGCGAAAGACAAGTAGAAAAAAAAAAAAAAAAACACGTACCAACGATCAGGGGAGACGCACAGGCATTGTCTCTTCATTCATCAGGCAAAACGTAAAACAATAATAATTGTTGATAATTATCTTGTGTGTCGGAATAGCGGCACGTTTCATAAAAGATAAAGGTGTCACCACTCCGACAAAGGGTGAAAAAAATTGTCGGAGTGGCGGGACGTTTGATAATAAATGGAAACACCGCAATTCCGACAATTAGAACTCAATGTCGGATTAGCGGGGTGTCGGAATGGCGGGGTGTAACCCACAGGTGTTGTGTTATCCGCCCTATATGTCCATCCAGCTGCGAAGAGGAGGTGCTACTGAGCTGATCGAGTCTCATGTTTTCCTGAAGTAGCGCCCGATTTGGATGTAGTCCCGCTAAAGCCCTAACATTGCCCTGTTTTTGCCCTGTAATTCTTAATTTTATGAAGTCGACCCCCCCCCCCCCTATTTTTGAAATGTGTCCCCCCCACCTTCCAAACGCTTCCGACGCCACTGTAAAATACCATACATTTATATCGGCCGGCCTCTATGCCACAGCATTGTCATTTCAGAGAATAAACAGCTAAACTAACACAATAATCATGTGCTCTACAGAACATGTTTGTAGAGGTCTGAAAAAAAGAAAGAAAGAAAACTTAATTGATTTGCTTTAAACCTATACACACAATTTAAAATATATTAGTATCGGACACTCAGCATGTTGTTGTTTTCAGAGCACATCATCTCAATACTTTTGGCTCGATACTTTAATAATCAAGTGAGGTTCATAATAAAACAAAGCCATTCGCGGCTCAGCTGGGATTATTAATGTGATAACAAGTGTCAGATATTTCCTGAAATTGGTTTGTATGAGGAGGTATTACGGGTAGACAGCAGCAGCTCACACGGAGGCTTAAGGTTGTATACTCTGATCCGCGGCTGTAAGTCCTGTTGAGCCGACAGTGGAGCTTAATTAGAAATCTGCCCTCCTCTTTATTTGCTCCTAACTTCTTTTCACTTCCTCATCAGCTACAACTACTGGATAATCTCCAAAGAGGATGAGGAGAACTGCCCAGTGTGCAGTTTGAGCAAGGTGTCAGAGAGAAAGAGGTCAATAAGTTTCTTTCTGAAAAAGTCTTAAAGCTACAGTGTGATGGTCCACTTTGATTTTATTTATATGTGTGTGAAATAAGCTACATGAAACAAAATAAAGTCAAAGTAATATCAGTTCTAAAAATGTGAGTGTTGCCTCTATATTACACAACCTGTTATTTCTACATTTTAGAGCAAATGAATCACAGTGTAGCCGTGTGTTATGATTTTTATCAGTGTGTGATATGACTGAAACAGAACAAATATGGTTATCTAAAATATACCAGATTACAGGTGTTAAATACATCTGTAATATACAGATGTATTTAACACCTCCCGTATTTATCCCAAACAAGAGCACACCTAAAAAAGTGTTGCAATTCTTTAATTGCAACAGATTTAGAAGGGTTTAAAAGTGATATTAAACCACCGTATGTTACATACACAAAAGCAAACTAAATACAGCTGCATACAGGCTATTCATGTGGTGCACTGTGGACAGCAGTCTGTGTCAGAAAGTCAAAATCCCATTCCCAAAAAAAAAAATGAAGAGTTATAAAGAACGATAGCAGCTATCTGCTATGCTGTGGTAACTCATGGACATAAAACACACACTTTTAGATTCATCCATTCACCTCAAAGCATTTTGCTGTATTTTCAAGTATCTGCTATATTCTTTTTATGTTTATAAAACATAAAAAGTTAATGTTTTATAAAAAAAAATATTAATATTCTTAAAATATTATTTTAAGAATAATATTTTATTCTTAAAAAATTAAATATTATTTTTTAAGAATAATATTCTTAAAAAAATATTCATGCCATTCCCACATAGCTGAATGGCCTCTGCCGTCCTTTTAAACTCTTAATCCTTGAATATTTTGAATGGGATTTTTACTTCCAGCACCGAGCTCCGTTGTCAAATAACATCCTATGACAATAATGTAGAAGAATTATGGTTGATGTGGCATCAAGTTGTGTGACCAAAGATTGAATGAATCTTTCCGTCTGTATAAGCATCCATAGAAACCCTTTCCAAAATGATTATCCTCAGTCTTCTTATATCCTTTATAACACGCTGCACAGCACAAGCCTATCTGGGGTTATTTAGGCATTCATAACACGACTTGCATTGTACAGGGTGGGACCTGGGAACTTCCTTTTTTGAAAAGCATGAGGTGATGTTAAGGGTGTGTGAGAGGGCACGCGTTTCATTGTTACTTTGATATTCCCCAGAGAGACCATGTACCTGATCGCAAATCGATTTTTATTGTGGATGGGTGCCTTCAGGGAAACGGGAAATGTGTCCAAAAGAAAGAAAGAACCGACATCTTTTCAACACTTGAAAATGTCGACTCGTTTGACATTTTCAGGTGTCCGTCTATGCTGCGCGAATTTGTCCTTAACTTCCATACCAGTCCTCAGTTGCCAATAAGGCTCCAGGGAGACGGCATTGTGCCAAGAGAGGACGGGTATGTGAGTTAAGGACACGTTCTCTTCACTTTACATTCCAGTCCTCTCTTGGCGTGATGCTGTCTCCCTGGAGCCTTCCTGGCAACGGAGGACTGGTATGGAAGTTAAGGACAAATTCTCTAACACCAAGCGTTCTGCTCATAAACATGGAGCTGCCCTTGACATGTCGGGACATTTTCTTCATTAAATGCTTCATGATGAACTCCACCTTCACCCATACAAATGATTATGATTTTTTTTATTATTAAATAAAGAGGGGACGTAAACTGGCCTGCACACCTGCCTGATTTAGCCCCATTCGGTTTTTTCCTGTTGGTTATCTCAAATCCCTGTTTTATAAACGACCACAGAAGACCTACAGAATAACATCTGAACCCAAACTGCCAATATACCATTCAACATGCTTTGAAGAGTGGACCAAAACTCTCAAAAGCGTCTGAACCAGTCTATTGGAGGACGGCATTTACAACATATTCGTTACAAAACTGTGTGAAATTAAATGTATATAATAAATACTTCTGAAACATGTGCAGTTTTTTATTTCGTTTTCAAAAGAGAAGTTCCCGCACCCCACCATGTATATATTGTGCAGTAGGGCAGGAATGTCCAAAGTGTGGCCCAGGGGCCAAATGCGGCCCTTAGACCAATTTGGTGGCCCTCAGGCTTCTTCATTTATTGGCACACATCACCAGAGATGGTACTTTATACTGTAATCTTAATAATTCCACACACTTAAAGCCTCAAAAAGTAACACTTATTGTGAGACAGAGCTGCATTATGGTTCCAAGCCTAAATAAAGGTGTGGGGAACGGTTCAAACCTCTCTTAAATACACCCAGTTGGATGTTTGAACTGCACTGATCACGGCTCTGTGGCTCTCCATGCGGTATACATGTCAATATGCAGCCCTGGGGGAAAACAGTTTGAACAGCCCTGCAGTCTGGGTTTACATGTGATACTTTAAGTCAAGGGGAAGACTGAGGCAGACTGGACTAGGGATCGTGCTTCCCATCTGCAAACAAGTGAGTTTCGCCAACTCAGCAGGCCACAGGAAAGAAGTGAGCCATGCCTGGACACATACGCTGGAGTCCTTTCAAGGGCAAGGAAAGACCCGATGTGAATAAGTCTTTATTAACTACGTCATTATGGCATTTTAAATAGTTACATCAACTGCAAAGTCATGGTCTAATGATGTTGTATTACTACTCCAATATTTGCATTTCCATTTGGTGCTGACACCTGGGAGCACTTCACAAAAGTTGTGAAACGTGCCTATAAACTCATCTTTGTGAGGGATTGGGATTAGGGGTGTGTATTGCCTGGCATCTGGCGATACGGTACGTATCCCGATACATAGGTCACGATACAATACGATATATCCCAGGGGTGCCCAAACCTTTTGTCTCCGAGGGCCAAAATGAAAAAGTGCCTGTGGGTCGCGGGCCAAACATGGCGATGTGAAGCGTTAAGCACATATAACTGTAAATAATAATAGTTACTTTATTTTATTTGTTGGTAGCCTATACATTTGCATTTGATTCTATCTATGCAAATAACGTGCTACATTAAAACAAATGTTAACTATGGCAAAAGCCTAGTTTTAGTAGAACAGAACAATTGTAGCAATGAAGTGCAAAATGTACAAACAGCAACACCTGTATAGAGTACCTACAGTGACTTTACCTCATTCATTTGGTAACTCAAAGAAAATGCCATATTAGATCATTTTGAAAGTGTCAGTTCGATATCAATTCTTTTATAAGTTCATTTTTAACATGTGCCTTTGTTGATGTCAACAACCTTTGCAATAAAAGTTGGAAAACTGTGAAAGTTGATGCTACAACGCTCTGTGACTGATAAACACCAAGACACCACAACTGTGTTTCCTTAACTTTGAGAAACGAGTGAAACAGCTACAGAAGAAATATGAGGATAGGCTCCTTCATGTTCTCTCAACCAAGTCAGTGGATCACCATTCAGGGGCAAAGGGGACTCCATCCTGAACATCTTCACCTCATCTTCAGCAGCTTCTTCATCCGTTTTTGTTTCAGTGTCATTTTTGAGACGGGTGAATGTGGAACCAAGGAGATCAGCTAAAGCACATGATGCTCTGGGTTTCCTCAGGGGTGGCATCTTGGTTGCAGGATCTGATGAGGGAGCAGGATCTGTTGAGGGACCAGGTTCATCTTTATCCTCCTCCTCACATTCAACTGGCTGAAAAACATTAAACAAGATTTTATTCACAGTATACAATTGTAATGCAATGTAAATCTTTTAATTGTTTATAAATATTTATGAAAGACACCAACATGCAGAATCCCCTTATGAGAGACCAACAGGCCCGGTTAGAACCATGAGGCCGTTCTTCTGTGGACCCACCACCTGCAGGAGGCGCCATAGGGGCTGGTGCAATGTGATTTGGGCAGCTCCAACAGCTGCCCAAATCACATGTGGAAGACAATTGATGGATGGATGGACTAACATGCACAGTTATAATTGTAAACATGCAAGTTTAGCCACAGCCTCAGTCAGTCGGGAGAAGATGAGGGCAGTGTCTTCTTCAGACAGGAAGGGTAGACTCTTGAACCGCGGGTCAACTGCAGATGCCATGTACAGGGTCTCCTTCTGATTGGCATATCTTTTATACAGATCTTGTGCTAAAGCCGCCTTTATGTCCCTAACTATATCTGACTCCTCTAAGTTTTACTCTGTTCCCATGATCATCTTGACATGAAGTGGGGCAATCACACACAGGGTTGGCATGCTCTCCTCAGACGTCACTAATGTAGCATCTTTCATTGGCTTCGGTGCTTTGAGTACCTCCTCTGCACATGTGATGTCAGTCTCCCTCAGTGTGAATACTTCATTGGAATAGAGCGCTGCACAGACAGCAGGTTGCTGCTCTACAAACCTCTCAGTCATGTCATAGGAGCTATTCCATCGAGTGACAACGTCTGGAATCAATCTATGCTTTGGTAGCTCCAGTTGGACTTGTTTGAGCTGTAGTTGGTGGCCGGCTGTGGTACTGCGTCTGAAGAATCCAGTAACGCGTCTAATTCTCCCCGGCAGCCTTGCCACTGCTGGTAGTTTGAGTGCTTCCTGTGACGCGAGGTTGAGGCTGTGCACAAAACACTGAATGTGGGTCATCTCTGCCAGTCGAGCCGCCACAGTCATGTTCACTTCTTTGTATAAACGGGGCAAAGCAACATCGGTGAAGTGTTGGGCGGGATGGTACGCTGTGACGGGGCTCCAGAGTGTTCATCATGTAACGAAAGCCTTCGAGTTCCACGGAGCTCAGGGGACGCGCGTCTTTGCACATGCAGTAAGTTATTTTAGTGGCACGCTGCGAGCTTGAAGGCAGCTTGACCAAATTAGCTTGTTCAAGAGTTAAATGTGATGAGATAGCTTGTTTTCCGTTTACCTCCACTCGTTCGTGATGTCTTGCCAAATGTGCACGCAGGTTCGTGGTGTTCCCGCTGTACTTGGCTTTCGCATATGGCGTAGCTTTTATCGAAATCTGAGCGTCCGTCTGTGATGTAAAAATCAAAGTGAGTCCAAATTTCAGCTTGGTAAATGTGCCTCGGAGCATCTCGCAGTTCAGAGTTTTACTGTGTGCGCTAAACACCGCGAGACTATAGCGGACTGTACGGTAAATACATACGATTCCAAGACAACTCTCGCTCGATACTATTGTTTCTTTGGCGGGCTGGGCCGTGCGCTGCCCAGTAGTGAGCGGGAGTGTAAGCGCAGGACAAAAGTACGCCGTTGCATTGAAAATGTTGGCCAAAAATGTATGTATAAATATCGATATTTTGCATTTTGGATTGATACGAGAATCGCGCGACGTTATATCGCCGTATCGATATTTTTCAACACCCCTAATTGGGATGCTACAAATGTGGTGCGAAAGTTAGGTATGAGTTTTAATCACAACTAACAATTTTATTTACTGGCGCCGGCTTTCACTGTTTGTGATCAAAACTAAATCAGGTATAGGGCCTTTAGAGGAACAGGCCACGGTTTTCCCATACTGAGATATGTTCTTACCTAACGAGTTGATGCGTACCGGTCTGGTCTTTGTGCAGGCCCTGAGTCACGCAAAACGACCAAAGATGTTGTTAGCGTTTGGCCTCTCCCAGCATATTCCTATGGCTCCAAACGGGGTGAAGTTAGAAGCGACCGAGCTCTTCCACGGGCACGCACAAAGACAGGTACGCATCAACTCGTCTAAGCTCGGGTAAGAACATATCTCAGTATGGAAAAACCGTGGCCTGTTCCTTTAAGAATGACTGCTACAGATTAATTTGTATTTATATTTAACAGGGACAACGCAATCAGACATAGTTAAAAAGAAATTGCGATGCATAAAGATGTTACAGTTTTTTACAGTTAGAGCTAATTCTCGACTCTTGTCCTGGGTTCTGTTTTTCTACACTTGGCTATGTTTACGAGGTCAGAAAAATCAGACGACTTCCGAAATCAGAGAATCCGAAACTCCGGGTTCTACATGAGCCAGTGCAGATTTCGATTTTTTTAGAGCAACCGAAATATCGCGCCGCCTTCAGTCAGGCCCAGCTGCAGTGCCAGGTGGAGAATGATTGCGCCTCCATATTTGGACTTGGGAGTCGAACTGCTCCATGTGGCAGAAGCTTCTTGTGCCTGGTAGCTGAGTGGACACAGCACAGGTTTAGTAACTCAAAGTTCTGGGGTTCAAAACTCAGTCAGCTATGTCTTATTTTCTTTCGTAATTTTAGTAGTAAAATAAAATACAAATAGCACAACAATTATGATTCAGCCTAAACCACTAAGCTGTCGGAAACACATTGTACTTTCTCTACAGACATATTTGAGATTTATTTCATGGATAACTTTATGTGTTTTTTAGTTGAGTATTTTTGTGAAATCTTCTGATCGTTGTCTTTGTGACATTCATTTGGCCTAGTTAATGCACACGTGTAAAGAAATCCGATTATATGAACGTCGGATAATGTATATCAGATTAAGCTGTTTACATGCCACGTTAATAATCTGAGAACTCCAGAAATCAGATCATGATCAAATTGATGATGATAAATGATTATGTTGTAGTTTCTATGTTTATTCTTGACTCTGGGAACCAGCAGAAGACCACTCCCTGAAGTTCTCCGACCCTGAGATGTGTGACACTATCATTTTAGAGATGTACTATGGTGGAAATCAAGGACAGCCTTGAACACGAGCTAGTCACATTTATATGCACTGCAGTTGTGTTTTTGTTTTTTGTTTATTTTAATAATCAAAATAAGCTTTGAGCTTGGTGTGGAATTTATTACAAGCTTTTTTTTTTTGTTAACCTCTTAACCCCCACCGCGACCAAGCACATTATCTCCACTTTTGGCTTTACCCAAATCTAAAAGCTTCTTGAAAAAAAACCCATCAAAGTAGCAACAAAAACAAGGATGAAAGCGCAACATAAATGTGCCAAAAGAGCGACGGAAACGTGACGAGAACCTAACCAAAAAAAAGTGACCAAAAAAAGGAAACAAAGACACAACAAACAAGCGACAAAAACATGCCAGGGAAGCAACAATAACGCAACAAAAAAGCAACAGAAGAGCGACAAAAAAACGGACAAAAAGGTGACGAACACATGGCAGAAACGCAACAAAAGAGTGATGAAAAAGGCTACATAAAAGGAGCGATATAAAAAGAGAAGAAACATTTACAATCAGTTTTGAAGACCTTAGCTTTCAAACGAGGCAATACACTGTTGCTCTCCAGTCGAGGAGCTTTTGGATTTGGGTAAAGCCGAACTGGAGGAAATGCACCTCGGTTAAAGAGGGGGTAAAGCGGTTAAACAGTGCAGTATACTGATATAAAAAAAATCCAAAGATTAAGATCCAAATGTTTTAAGGTTTCCAAATGTTTCCCATTTTCCTTTGCTGTAGTTTTGCAAGGGACTCCCAAATACTTCTCCAAATGCTCTCCCATTATTTAGTGAGATGTATTTGTTTGATCTTCCCTAATAGATTCCAAAGGCATTCAACATTTTGTCAAATTAGCACTGCCTTGGGTAAGCTCGTATAGCCTTTCCAGTGAGTGGGAGAGAGAGGGCATAGACAGGTCTCATCTACGTGAGAAAGTGGTCACCTGAATGCCCCCGTGAGGAGTGCAAGCCCACGCACCGTGGAGCAGACAATGGGCCTAATTGAGCCATAAGATGGGGTGAACAAAGGGGGCTGAACTGTCAAAGGATGCAACTAAAGTTTAGGTTGAGGAGAAGAAACATCGTCAGTGTGGTACGGCACCCACTCACTTTGGAAACAAAAGTAGAAAATGCATGGAGTTGCAGAAAGTATGTAAAGGGTGGGACGAAGAGCTCTCGCTGAAGCTGATTACGCCATGGCTTGAGCTTCTGTGCTTTTATCATCTTAGGAACATCTCTAAAATGTTGTCAAAGAAGGATCTGGAAATGATTATTCATGCTTTCATATCGACAAGACTTGACTATTCTCAACTCTGTTTAGTCTGCTCTGAACAAACTGCGAATGGTTCAAAATTCTGCTGCCAGACTTTTAACAGGTGCCCCTCGAAGGTCTCATATCACTCCCGTCTTATCGGCACTCCATTGGCTCCCAGTAAAAAAATCAGGATTGATTTTAAGATTTTAGTGCTGACTGTCAGAGCCTTAAACGGTCAGGCTCCACAGTACACCCAGGACCTTTGGAGCCCGTACTCCTCTGGCCAGAACCTGATGGTAGTCCCCAAGACCCGTTATAAGACCCGAGGGGACCTGTCTTTTCAGTCTGTTGCTCCCAGACTGTGGAACTCCCTGCCCCTGTCTCTGCATCTGGCCGACTCTGTTGACTCTTTTAAAAAAGATCTAAAGACTTGTTTATTTAAGAAAGCTTTTGGTTGATGGGTTTTCCTGAGACTAGTGTCACTTTGATTTTATATATGTATACATTGTATATTGTTTTGTTTTACCTTTCAGCACTTTGTGATTTCTAGGGATGGGTAGATTGATACCAAAATATTGATCTAGGCGGCTCTTTTTAAAGTATCGATCCTCAAATCAAATATTGATACTTCCATTTAAATGTATATTTATGTATTTTCTGATATAATAGTATATTTTTGGTTTCTGCCCTTCAGCGGCACCGGGGTCTGCCCCGCCCCGTTTTCCCCTGCATGCACTGTAGCTGCTCTCTCTCCATGCTCTCGCCGCATCCACCAGGGTTGCCAGACGTACGATAACTATCGTATTTGGACGATAAGTTTGACCCCAGTGCGGTGTACGATCAATAATTCAAAAGAAGCCTTAAATGTACGATAATTTTAGAGTCTGGTTAAATGCGCTGTCCCCTCTCAGGAGTGCTTTGCATTGGGGCTGATCTGGAGTCAGACTTGGCCTCCGTATTCACGTAGGTGTAATATCTGCTGTCGGAAGGAAAGACTGTCCCTGGATCAGTTTTACAGTTCCACTAGCAGCGCATATCCACCTGCCTTGGCTGCACCAGTCCCACCTCTCACGACTAGCAATTTCCTCGCTTTTTTTATTATGGCATAGCTAATTATTTGTCCTCATTCTCTAACGCCTCATGTGAGTGTGTGTACTCCAAAGTAAATCTGATCAAACCAAATCCAGCAATATTACTGCAACCCTTAATGAGCTTATCCAAGCGTCAGTGTGTGCAGAATGTCCGGATTTCAAACCTACAAAAACTATGTTGCGCTCAATGACTTCAGAAAACTTGTACAAGAGCGTCTACAGGTGGAGCTCATCTCTTAGGTGAGTATAGGCTTGCCTATGTCGTCATGTCATGTGTGTGAGTAATGTAATGAACGGGACAGTGCGTGCACCTGTGTTGTAGGGGTGGTGATGCCATGAGCCATATTTTGCGCGGGTGCTACAGCGCCATTGGCATATTTATAGTGTATGATATTTTGTGCTGAAATACGATAGTTTTGGAAGCTTGGTATGATATATTGCTTTTGAGAATCTGGCAACCCTGGGGTCCACAGTAAACAGAACAAGCACGGCCCGGCTTGGCTGCAAAAAAAAGAGAAAAATGACTGGAGCTATTATAGCGTAACAGCGAGGAGACACGATGCAGAGCGGGTGAGGAGACAGTCAAATGTCCTGTGCATGCAAAGTGTCCAGCTAGATCAGATGAGTAGGGAGTCTGCTAGCCTAGTTTGTTTTATATATTTTTTATTTTTTTGCAGAAATTTTCATATATTCAGAATACTAACTTACTTAATTACTAAATAAAATATAGGTTTTGCGAGTATCAATATGTAAATCCGGAAAACAAGCAAGAACATGCAAACCCCCGCATGACTGTCACCGTACAAAGATCGTAGCTACAAGGAAACTAAAACATTGAGGGATATTGTCTACTTCCACAGTGTTGCTCCTTCATCAAAAACAAAGACTCCTGCAGACTACTCGCACATGTTTAGAACTTGCCCAAAGCTTGAAAAATTCTGGTCTACAACTCCAAATACTGCCACGTCACCAACATGGTCTGTACCATATTATCATTGGCTGGGCCCCAAAGGCCTCCATATCTCTCGAACATCGTGCTGAATGTGAAGTGAGATCAGCCCAGGCGGGGAGGCGGAGATACAAATTGAAAGGGAAAGAATCAATAACTTGAGGTTTGGAGATGACACAACTCTTCTGAGCACTGGAGAGAGGAGAAATTGCTTGAAATGAATCTCTCAATCCTTGCTGAGGAAGCCTATCAGAATTCCTCATTAGCATCACAAACATCAGCCAATTAAAACACTAATGGATCTCCGTGTGACGTCACGATCAGTTTACTGTATGTGTTTCACATTAATAAGTCCCAGATAAACAATCGGGTCACACAATGTTAATTGCTCTAGCAACTGTTGACCGGTTAAAGTGAGAAGATGTGTCATTCAGGTCAGTATCCTCCGTCAAAGAAGACCAGCCAATTGTCACATCTGAACCCTTTCAATCTTCAGCAAACCTTCACAAGTCGAGTTCACTGGGGATTTTGGATATGTTGTTCAGTTATTACTAAAAAAAAGATGTAAAAATCTAGTTTTGCCTTGGTCCCTCCTGAAACAAAATACGGTTATGTACAATACTGGACAATTCAGTGTCTGTAAGTGCTACTTTAAGTGGAGGTGTCGCCGCTGAAAGTTGTCTCCAGATGTGGAGCCTAGTACCACATCTGGACGGGTCCCCAGGCGCCACATATGGCTGCCCCCTGCTCCTTACGGGTTGCCCCAGCGGCATTGGAGGATGGGTCAAATCGAGAGGAAGTTCCGTTGTACAGTGTTGTATAATGACAAATGCAGCACCTTGTCAGACTTATTATTATGTGAGGAAAGCATATTTTTGAACTAGACAAACAAAATCTTTTGTGTAAATCTATTCAATCAGAGTAAAAATCTAATCGTGGATTAGGCAATATACTGTATGTTTCTAACTGAAGGTTTATATAAAGAAAGTAAACAAGCCTGAAACCTAAAAAAATTTTGAAATGAAAAATAATATAGTTTTAAACAATGCAAGTAATCTAGAAATATGTATGATTTTCTTAAAGTCAAGTTGCCCGTGATTTGAGTTGGTAACAAAACAAAACAAAATCTGCCAATTGAACAAGCATTTTTGCACTTGAATTAAGAAGAAAAAAAACACATTGTTAAGAAAAAAAATAATAATTGCACTTAAAATTAGATTCTTTTTATTTCGATTTTAAGTGGACTACATGCAATCCACAGATTATCATAATGTAGCCTTCTTACTTTTATCACTGTCTATTAAGACACTGTTAACTGCCATTTTAGAGTCAGGCTTATTTTCTCCAACTATGCAAACACACAAACACACACACACACACACACACACACACACACTTGCCGACAACAATTTACAGGTTAAAATGGAAATTGTCGTCTAAAAAGACACCGGATTGCAATACATTTGGACCTTAATATTTCTAAAATTCGGGCTATGGCCCTGTTTATATTTATGTCTTTATTGTAAAATACTAATGCAATTCCCCATGCTGGGATTCCACATCTTACTTGTTGTATACTTGTTGTAACACTGTTGTAAATGCCGATACGCCCGACCCCGGTGTACAGTGGCGTGGAGTTGCGTCGTCGTTCCTATTCTTGGCTGTGCTGTATGTGGTGTTGCCCTTCCTGAGGAGCTGCTGCGATCCGGGCACATGTGTCCCCGTTTGTTTCCACGTAGACTTCTCTCGGCGGTTAATGCATGCTGACATCACATAAATGTCCTCTCATCCAGCGGCGAATGTGCCAACCATGCAGCAAGCAAGCAGCCCCCCCCCCACCCCCAAGTGCTACTCTGCTAAAATGTAGCTCTATCAGGTGTGGTAAGGAAATGAATTTGGCAATTTAATTAAGACACAAAGAAAAGGTAGATCAGTTTGCTTTCACTTTCACAAAACATGTCCAATTGAAACCAGTTGAGGAACAGAAATGCATAAAGACTTTGTTTGTCAGCTGTTTATTTATTTATCTATTTCATCCACTAGTTTGTGTTTTTTATAATAATTGGATATTACACTGCCTGAATACAAAAAAAGGTCCCACGCTCCTTTCTGTCACGGGGTCTTAGTGCCCGAGCTTTTAAAACTACAATTGGTCCAAGGGGGAGTATCTCTATTAAACACAACAATGCACAACTATAAAAGGTTTCTCAAATTTATTTTACAAAAGTTAAAAAGGAATTAAACGTAGGATTTTCGGGACAGCCCACGGGGTGACTCCGGGCTCTTCTCCTCACGGACTCCTCTCGGCGTTCCTTCCGGGTCGTCTCACCGGTTGCCGCCGCGCACAGGTTCCACGTCCCACACACGCAGGCCGGGCCGATCCCAACATCCAACCTCGGTGCCATAGGCCGACCCGTCAGGTCGTATCGGTCCTCGGTCTCCACTGCGTCCCCGCGGTCGGCACTCCACGCCTCGCTCCTTCCTCGTCCCGTCCCGTCCTTCTCCGTATCCCCGTTCCCCGTGCCAGCCGTGACCCCCGGTGGCCCGGTCTCGTTCCTCCGGTGCTGTGCCTCTCTTTAAAAAACGCTTATAAATAAAGTTGGATTTAAAGTATATACTGTAAGAACATAATACACCATGAAATAAAGTGTTTGTACATCATTTCTCAAGACACATATTTTTTTAAATATTTTTTGCAATAAGAGATTTTGTCCTGTATCGAAGTGCTTTATAGATAAAAGAAGATGCACCCTGTCGTTGTGCTTCGGCAAGACCGCGTTCATTGGTGTATGAATGAGGCCTCCATCCATCCATCCATTTTGTTCCGCTTTACTTTTTACTTTGCTCCTCTCCATGTCACTGTATCTTTATTTAGTAGAAAAATATATTCATAATTCAGCATTTGTTCACCCCTTAACCCCCGCCTTAATCAAGTGGTTAAGAGGTTAAAGTAATAGTGGAGAAATGGGGGGGGGGGGGGGGGATCCTCTTTGTTTTCCCCCTCTGGCTGCTTCGAACATGACCATATGTGGACAATTCCAAAAACGCCTGCATCTATAAAGCTGAGGATTATGATAAAAACTCCGCAACAGTTGTTTTTTGTTTTGTTTTTGGACTTCCTGTAAATAAAAATGTGAATAACCATTCCCTAGGAGAGGCTCGTGATCCGTTGAATGTGTAGAGAAAACTGATAGAGCTCAAACCAGAAATGATCCACTTCACAAGTCTGTAAGGCCACATGTGCAGTGTTCGGGAAAGGTATTTGAAAGGCCGCAGTGACTCATCAGTGAATCGGATGCTGGGCAGCCACTTGTCTTTACATTTCATTCACTTCAAGTCGATGAATTACACAGTAGCACAGCCGTTAGCGCTCGTGCTTCACAGCTAGAAGGTCCGGGGTTCGATTCCCACCTGGACGGGGCCTTTCTGTGTGGAGTTTGCATGTTCTCCCCGTGTCTGCGTAGGTTTCCTCCGGGTACTCCAGTTTCCCCTACCACTAAAAACATGTACAATAGGCCCAGGGACTGCAGGTGGAAATTAGCACAAGTGCTATAACCTGGTACAATGCATCTCTCCTTTCTGAGGCTAATGTATATTGTACACTGTCCCTGTTCAAATAAAAATAAAAACATAAAATAAAATGTTTCATGTAGAGGATCATTTGGTGTGCAAAAGAAAAAGAGGCAGCCCTGTTTTACTCTGAACCAAAGTTCTCCCGTTTCTAGTTAACTGGTGCAGACATAAATATATGTATATATTTTGCAGTAATAATACCATTTATTTTTGGTAGAAAACTTGTATTCACTGGATATTCCTGTGTTCCTCACTTTCAATGGACGGGTTTATTAGTATAAGCCTTTTGCTGCATCTGGTGGTAAGCATAGATCTAATAACTAAATATACTGCCTGACCAAAAAGTGTCCACCTGGATTTACCTGACTGACCTGATCCGGGGTCGCTGCAGTTGGTCAGGTCTAGGTTCAGCAACACTATGTGACTGAACATCGTGAATGACCACGTTATGCCATCAATGAATTTCTTCTTCCCTAATAGCATGGGCATATTCCAAGATGACAATACCAAGATTCATGGGGCTCACCTTGCACACTAAAAACAGCTGGGTTATTTCATCTACTCAACTGCTGGGTTATGACATTTTGTACCCATTATGGGTTATTTATCTGGGATTTGGGTTATTTGTTTGGGATTTGGGTTATTTTTGTGCAACCCATGCGCTGGGTCAAAATCGATCAACCCAACAACGGTCAAACAGACGTCAGTTGACTCAGCACCTGGGTTGTTTTGCTTTGAACGTCATTACATCGAGAGTCGACATCCAGCCATCCAGCACGAATCCATACTCCGCACCAGTCTCCATTTTGGCTGCGATCTGAGCTGGGGCAAAAAAGTCATCCTTTTGGCGAGGCAAATCAACTTTAAAAGGTTTGTATACACTACATATCTAATTCACATCATGCCTGTGCTGCGTTACCTATTAAAGTGGTATCTTGCCGAGGATAGTTGGCTGGTTTTGCCATGGGTTTTGCGAACAACGTAGCTAGCCATTTAACCGTTGTCATGATGAACCTTTTACAAACAGTGCACGTAGCTTATATGTGGCTTTTGTAAACTGCCATTTACCTGCTTATTTTGTACGTGTGAAAAATTCCCTGGCACTTCTGTAATTTACAACGAAGATGCATCTAATAAAATAGGCGCGAGGGGGAGAGAGAAAGGAGCGGGAGATGACGCTTTAGCAGCGCTGCAGCTACAACAACCCAAGGCTGGGGAAATGAGGGACGGCTATGTAAGTACTGATATTTCCACCAAACATCTCCGATATAGCGAGCATCATAACCACTCGTAGAAAAGTGACGCATGAACAAGTGGTGAGGGGCACGAAGGAGAGAGACGCATGGTGCGGCCCATGCCTTTTTCTGATTGTTGCTCGGGTAGTATCTCCTCCACGATGACCACGATTTTAAAAGGACGCGGTAGGTTATTCCGTAAGAATTTCAGAAGCCACGGTTTACGCGGAAATGTTTCACGCTGACGCGCGTGCCGCCACACGCCATAAACAGCGCGTAAACTCACCGGTAGTTGAGCGAGGAAGAAGGACGCTCTCCTCCAGTGTTATATCCACCCAAAAACGATTGAAGTCCAGGTCAAGGTAACGAACTGCATAATTCCCCAACAAGTTGTCCAAATGTTCGGAAATAGCCGCCACAACTGGCTCAGGATGTAAACACGAAGCTAACGCTCCGCTCTGCTTCAGCGACAGAAAGGAAAGTGAAACCGCGCACATGTGGAAATCAGCTGTTCAAAAGAGTCTCCTTAGTCATTTTGTAAACACGTTTCATTCTCTGTTCATCAAAACATCTGACAAATAATTAAACAACAGCTTATCTTTTGAGAACATAAAACCTAGCCTAGCTTGTGGCCTAATAATATATAGTAAAATAATTATGATAATTATGGTCATTATAAAGAAGTAAAGTTGACATTGTTTTGTATTATTCAATGTAGGCCTATTTATTTTCATGCAAAACAATCTTAAAGCATTTTTCATTTTTAGAAACAGTGAACAGTTTACAAGTAATAAAAAGCTTTTTAAAGACAAAAACTAAACATATCAGTTATTTCCTTTCATTTGATCGATAATCGTGAATAATTGTAAAATCGCAATATTTTCTTTCACAATAATTGTGACTTAAAAAATTGAAATCGTGACACCCTAAGCAGCTCTTCTCGAATGAGCCATCTGAACGTGCATGTTTGCAAAAGGCTAGTTTGCTAGCTAGCCAGGTAATTCTCCAGTTTAAGGACAATGCCAAATTCAACCTGGGGATATAGGTACCTAATATTTTAGGTCTAAAAGAATGAATCTGAATATTTTCTTTTAAATATCTCATGTTATGCAGTGACTCTGCCTTTCCCTGTATCGCCACAGCAGCGTATAATGGGAGTGGACGGATCTTGCGTTGTTTTAAGCTGTTTACATGATCAGCCTGCATCAGCCGTCAATATTCTTGTGAAGAAAAAACAGTGATTTTTATAGTGATGTAAAGTTAGCTCAAACTTACATGTATTACATTTATTACATATGAATTATATATGGAGAGAGGGAGGATTGGTTTCTCTAGAATTTGTGACGCTAACTTCTTTTGTTGTTTGTTTCAGATCAATGGACAGCTTTGTCATCAACAATTTAACAGAGTGGCAGCTGACGGATCTTGTAGAAAGATTTAAAGGTAAATCTATTGTTTCCCCATCCACAGGATCTCAAGTCTGCATTGCTACTCAGAGTGATCATTTGGAAAGTCATGAAGTTGACAACATTCCTTTTCTTTTCTTTTTAATATAAATTCTTCTGAAATATAATTTACTCTTTTTTTTTTTTCAATAGCTTCCATGTGGTGTGTCAAAGTGACTCCAGTAAAGGAGTATGGCACATTTGTCTGTGCTTAATTCTATTTTGTAACAATAAATTATGAAATGTGCATGTTTATTACTTTAGCTTTGACGTAATTAGCCATACATTTTGGTTTTCTGCTCCTCTGTTAACAAAGATGTTATGTTTTCTATTTTTGTCTTTCAGAGGAAGGGATTGATGAGGAGAGTTTTCTTCTTTTAGATGAGGCTACCATCATTCAGTTGATCCCAAGAGCTGGTCCTAGGCTGAAGTTCCTCAAAAGATTTAAAAGACTTGTACGTAGTTAAGATCAATGGAGACATGAGAGGCTAAATTCTTCAGTTTTCCACAGACTATTATTATTTCTAATTATTATTTAATAGTTTCTTAGGAAGATGGCATATACTTGTTTTAAGTGCAAAAAGCACATTTCAGGAGGTATTAAGAGTCTTTTTATGCATTTGCGTGCAGTACACCATGTAATCACAGAATCAACGCATTTCCAGTGTAGTGAAAGTGGTTGCGGTAGGACATTTTCTTACATGTGGTCTTTTAAAAGACACTTGGAAAAGGAGCATGAAGTTGAAAATACTCTTGATGACCCCTTTGAAGGTCCAGCCCCACCTGTTGTACGAAATGTTGAAATGTTGAATGCTGAAATGGAGCCAGCACAGGGTGATGAGGAAGTTGAAGAGGATTGGGATGAACTAGAGCCAGAGGGCATTACAAATCGGGTGGCCCTGTTTTTAGCGCACCTTAGATCCAAATCCTCTATGACATACTCAAATTTAAACTTAGTGGTTCAGCATACCTCCCGTTTAATTAGTGATATTGTCAGCGGACTGCAATCAAAGACTATGGGTTTATTCCGTCAGTTTGGTCTTGATCAAAGCCAAGAGGTAGAAGAGCTTGGGGTGGAGTTCTCAGAAGCTGCTGAGCCTTTCAAAGGAATAGAGACAGATTATAAACAGATGCTTTATTTTGCTAAATCTGGGAACTTCATTCAGCCAGTTGAGGAGCTTTTGTCTGGGGTATCCTATGTTCAGCCAACGGCTTCTGCCACTGGCATTGTCCGGCAAGTTGGAATTCCTGATTCATATCACCGTATTCCCTTAAAGAGCCTTTTGACCAAGATTCTTGAAATTCCTGGGATTTTACAGGCCATGCTGGAATGGCAACGCAGAGAGGGTGATGCAATTCAGGATGTTTTTGATGGGGAGTTTTGCAAAACACATCCATTGTTTCAGAACGAGGTTTCAATTCCACTTGTGATTTACCAAGATGATTGTGAGATGGTGAATCCACTTGGTTCAAAGACTGGGACTCACAAGTTAGGACTTATTTATTTTATCTTGAAGAGCTTGCCACCAGACATGCTATCATCTTTGCAGTCACAGTTCCTTTTGGCAGTGTACAAATCTGATGACGTAGCAACCTATGGCCTTGATGCAGTCCTGCGCCCTATCGTGGAAGAGATCAGGTGTCTGGAGAGTGATGGCATCCTTGTTAATACCCCCAACTATCAAGGTGTTGTCAAGTTCACGGTGGTCCAGGTAGTTGGAGATAATTTGGGCTTGCATGGCGTACTTGGCTACATTGAAAGCTTCAGTGGAAATTATGTGTGTCGGTTCTGCAAAGCAAATAAAGGGGTGGTGTGGTCTCTGACACTGGAAGATCCTGCATTATTGCGTGATCGCAATAGTTATGAGGCAGATTTGCTAACAGCCGACTCCTCCCAGACAGGCCTGAAAAGAGACAGTGTCTTGAACAACTTGTCTTTTTATCATGTGTCAGACAATGTGGCAGTTGACATCATGCATGATGTACTGGAAGGGGTGGGGCCCTATGAAGTCAAACTTGTGTTGAATTCACTAATCGAGCAAAAGCATTTCACACTAGAAAAGCTTAATTATCGAATTACAAGCTTTGACTACGGATTTTGTGATAAGGGTAACAAACCTTCTGTCATAAGCAAGAGCGATCTCAGAAACCTTGAAGGCTCAATGCGGCAGTCAGCATCTCAAATGTGGTGCCTACTGAGGTTACTGCCAACTATGATAGGTGACCTTATCCCTATGGATAACAAGCATTGGGAACTTCTACTCCTGCTACTCTTGTGCATGGAGTTCATCTTTTCTCCTTCGCTTACTGTAGCAGCGACACTGTACTTAGGCAAAATCATTGAAGAGCATCACACCCTCTTCCTGGAGCTCTATCCTCACCGACATTTACGGCCAAAGCATCACTTCATGCTCCATTACCCGGGAGTCATTCAAAAACTCGGACCATTGAGGCAGTTCTGGGCGATGAGATTTGAAGCTCGGCATGCATTTTTCAAACAGGTTAGCCATGTAACTTGCAACTTCAGAAACATTTGTAAAACCATGGCATTTCGCCATCAGATTATGCAGTGCTACAATTTCCTCTGTGGAACTGTGTTGTGCCATAATACAGAAGTTGGTTCAGGGCACAGTACATTTCTGGCAAACATTGAGGGATTTAAAGAGATCCAAAGTGGTCTAGAAGGTATTCCCCTTTTTAGTGAATTGTATGTGCCAGCCTGGGTTACATTTAAGGGGACTGAGTATAGAGCAGGCATGACTGTTTTCCTGTCCTATGATCCATATGGTGAGCCTCAGTTTGGTCTCATAAAATCAGTTTTACTCCTGGAGCAAACCTCACACACACCAACAATAAAGCTTGTTGTAAAGAAATGGGAAACCCAGTGGTTTGATAGGCATTTATTTGCATACAGTGTGATTCCCACTCATGTTTTGGCAGCTGTAGATGTGAGAGAGCTGCTTGATCACCATCCCCTTCATGCAACCAAGTCGTACAGAGAGGATGATGAAAGTTTATACGTTTCCCTGCGGTATAGACTTTTTTAGATATTCAGCTGACTGTGTGTGTGTGTGTGTGTGTTTGTGTGTGTGTATATGACGCTTGTAAATAGTATTTTGACAGTTATATGTTTAAAAGGCCTATCTTGACATTGTCCCCCACATTAGTTTAGTTATAAGCTATACATGCTGCATAAAGTGTCCATTGCTTGAGGATGATTTGACTACCGGAATGACAACTACTGGGCTTCTTGGATGGGATGACATTATGGAACTACTGGGATGTTATTTAAATGACTACTGGGATGTGATACGTTGTACTGTAAGTATTTTTGGTTTAATCACTTAATGTCTATATGCTGCATATACATGCTACCATATCTATGTTTTAGAAGTCACTATTTGTACACACACTTGTATGGTCCAAGACGGAAAACTTTTACACCTAAAAATTTAGGTGTAAACTATTTCTGAGAAGTTTTGTCTCTGAAACCATGTCCATCCATCCATCAATCTTATTCCACTTGTCCGTCTCCGGGTCGTGGGAATCACATTGCACCAGCCCCTATGGCTCCTCCTGCAGGTGGTGGGTCCACAGAAGGACGGCCTCATGGTTCTAACTGGGCCTGTTGGTCTACCATAAGGGGCTTCTGAACCGCTCTTTGTCTGACCCGTCACCTAGGACCTGTTTGCCCTGGGAGACCCTACCAGGGTCACGAAGCCCCCGACAACAGAGCTCCCAGGATCATTCGGGCTCAAACCCTCCACCACGTTAAGGTGGCGGTTCCATGAAACCATGTGCACCCTCTAAAAGTGTGCTGCACCACTGTCCACAGAGGTTTCCAAATGTATTGAACTACTGCTGGTCTTGAACTTGGGTCCCCTAGCCGGTTTCCTAACCGCAACATCAATAGGGGCCGCTCAGCTGGGTGGAGGTGTTGGTTAGCCTCATATACTGCCCCGCTACAGTATAAATCCTTGGCAGTGAGAATTCCACCAATACACATCAGTCACACCATGCATACTATATGCAGTCCACTAGCCTAGTGGAGCAAAAACATCCACAGATATTAAACCCCACCCCAACCCCACTTTGTTCACTATCAATCTAGGAGTTTTCATACTGATTCTCAGCCAACTATTCCAGGTAGCTGCAAGTGTTTATTATATTAACCTGGATTTTCTGCGTAGGTTGAACCTGCTGTTGCACCTGCTATCCCACCTACAAGCTCTGATGTCACATCAATTGCCACACCTCCAACCCCCATGGAGGAACAAGGAGAAGCTGTGGTATCAGTGAATCAGATGATTCAGACAATACACATCATTCCACAGTTTGTAAGTTCTACTTTTAACACTTGGGTGTCACTTTTTTTAATTGATATAAGGCTGGGTAATTTGGGCATTCTGCTCTCCCAAAATTTAATCCACTGAGCGGCGCTGTGATTAAAAAAAATTACATTGTTGTTTGCGCAATGCACTTCCTGTCAATAGCAGACCTGCCAACATTGACCATTTTTTATGAGTAAAAAAATAATAATAAATCCCACGAACCCAGTGGGTGATGAACATGTAAAGAGGATCGCCCCAGTATTTAAGCCTATATCCAGCCCATACGCTTGAAGAGAGGGACATTATTTGTGCCGGTGGATTATGGTTATTCTAGGTTACCCCCGATTGTTACAAATCACCTGTAACAGCTCATTGTTGGTGAAAAGTCTGCAATAAACCACAAATGAAGGCCTGCCAAAGGCATGAGGGGAAGTGGGGAGACACAAGCGCCAAATGTAGGGAGTTGGAACAGTCAAAGTCTGCATCATAAAATATCAGCTACAAAATTGTATTCCTTTTTCTGGAAGATGACAGCGAGCAGAGCCAATGAAAACGCGCCGGCAGACAATTCCGGAAGTTGTGATTGCAAATATTACAACGCAAAAATCACTCGCTCCCCAGCCCAGCGGAAGAGATTGTAAGAGCAGAACACCCAAATTAGTCAAAGCGAAACAAAACTGAAGAAATCTTGTGTATACTGATAGATCAAGAAGCTTTTTTTTAATCGGCAAATCCACCTGGATAAGAAATATTCTTATAATCAACTACATTTGTTTGATTAGCCTTTTAAGCTCCATGCTTGTTTGGCAGGAGCCCATATCTTCACTAAAAATAGCCAATCTACAAGTTCACCACGCATTTCATTTTTAATATTCAATGTTATATTTTGCTATACAATGGTGGTGTGTGAAAATAATTGAAAATAGCTCTCAAGGCAAAAGTTTGAAATAATGGTATTATTGATTAGAATTCATATCATCCTTCCCTAAATGAATAAATAAATCTGCAATTATGTCTTTTTTTTTTTTTTTAATTTCAGGATCTCCGGCAGATTCTTACAGGCTTACATGATGGCAAGCCAATAGTTGAGAGCCTTGATGATGAGAATATCATCACAAATAGCCAGAGATGTCTCCTCGTCCGTATCCTGGTATCGCATCTCATTGAAAAGTTTGGAGAGAAGTACTTGAACAGATTTGTTTTTATGTATTTATTTTTTATGTCAAAAATATGGTTAGTTAAAGTAAAATTATAAATCTGACATTGACCTACATTTCCAACTGCTATCCAACTATTTACATGGGACACAATACACTTTGTCCTACAATCCAAACTATCCATTTAAATGTAGTTTTCAGTTTCAGTGTTTTTTCTTCTGTTTTACAGTCCTACGACAGAGACCAAAAAGGCCCTGGCATCAGATTTGGTTCAGGCATTTCCCTGTTTGAAAGACTCATCAAGCAGTGGCAGCGTGAGTGTTTTTTGTAAAAGGCCATTGAGATATTTATTTGTTTTTTAATGTCACTATCCAATTGGATTTTTAACCTAAATAGCGGGAACAATCATTAGTTTTTTACTTCTGAGGACAGGCAGACGTACAAAAAAACCCCGTTCTAACCGTAGCCCATTCTGTCAAAAATCAAAACATGCCTGATATCTATTAATCAAAGATTTTGATTTCTTGGCAGGAAATGTGGTACACCCCAGGTCGGAACCATCGGCCAGCCACTGGATTCCTGGAGGAAAGGCTGCGGAACATTAGAAAGAGGCTGAGATCAACCAGCAGGTCGCGGAGCACGGCACAGACACCACCTCAAACACCAGATGATGGCGCTCGTGCAAGGACTCTCATACCCGGTAATTATTTAACTTAATTATTTGATGAAGCAAAACATCCATACTTTAGTTACTGACCACCATGCATGCAAATCCAGTCGCTTTTCGGCTAAATTACAAATTTTGACCTCGGAAAATAGCGTTCATGTGAGTCGTGCAAATATATAATAAAAACATGTAATAGTGAGCTGATGGTGAGGTTAAAGTTGTACCGCTGTATATTACATCATGTTCACATGTTTTCTGCAGCTTAGATTGATAAATAGCAGCAGCGATAATGCGTCAGTCTGCACAACAAAGTAACATCGACACAGAGCGCAACTGTACATGAGCACCACCACCTTTAATTTATCATAAAAAAATGGTAATCTACATGTGTTCTGTTAAAAATTTTCCATTAACCACACCACGGCCCCATAAACTGTCACCTTTTTCACTACGTACCTGTATGTGTTTGCACGTCTTGGCAAAATGTCTCGTGTTCTTTTTCACAGAGTGTACCATATCTGACGAACGTGCGTCACAGCTCAAAGAATGGTTGAGAAACAATTCTCAGCCCCTCAGCCAAGTAGAGACCTATATGAAGGACACGGCTGTCTACAGGGCCAAGTGCATTAGGGACAACAATTGGACCATCTATCAGATCCTCCAAGAGTTCCCTCACCTAATGACCAAAGGCATGGTAAGTTTAGGGAAATATTAATTTACATGTGACGAGGATGCATTGATTATTATGTTTTATTAGTGTGCCACATTGAATTTTTTTTAAAATTGTGTATTCCATTTTATAGATTGCACAGGACTTTCTTGTCCTGCATGGGGACGCTGCATCAAAGTTGTTTGAAACTTGGCTACCCATTTATGCCGAGAAGATCCTGCACCTGGCAAGACGGGAGGGGAAGTTGATATTGCCCCTGGATGGGTTAACACAAGGTAATATATTATTGTTTGCCATCTTTGCAAATGTCAATATTGGTTTGTATCAATGTAAGGTTTCCCCAGCAAGGCCGGTCTCGCTCACTAGGCTACGTTTGTGCAAATAGTGTAGAAAACCCGCAACAGGTCCTCTAGCTTAACTGGGAGACACATTACTGAACAACTGGGCTAGGACGGGGTCTCTGTGGCAGCGCTATCTGTGGCTCTAGACTGTGGCACCTCTCAGTGCAGTTGAGTGACATGTCAAGCCTTTATTTCTTATAATTTTGATGATTTTGGCTTACTTCTTCATCATATTCTAATTTTATGACGAGCACCTGTATGTGGGGGTAGGAGGAGCAGGTCTGAAATTTTTTTTATGATTTTATTTTTGGCGAAGTGCTTTCGGTTGTTATATATAATAACAATAATAATAATAGTTCTTTCTCAAAGGCTGTCAGCTGACTGTCCTACTCACGGCGAGAGCCCACACCACAGTGAGAGTCTCTTTGTGGCTTTGGCAGGCATACTGCACACTCCCAGGCGCTTCTTCTCAGGTAGTGTCCCCCTAAAAAACCTGTGGGCACACCCCTTCCTCCAAGAGCCCCGCTCTAGAGATCTCGGCCAGCTTCCGGCCCACTAATAGTGGGATTAATTAAATTACAACCAGCTGCAGGGCAGGAATTGGCTGCACATAACAGTTAGCAGAGTTTTTGTTAGTTGTATACTGATTGACAAAATGACAGGTATTCCACATCGTATTGATACCTATAATGTCTTCCTGCAGATGACATTGGCGAACTCGCCCTGAGGCAGCTGCCAGCCTTGCTTCCTCCAACCGTCTACAAACTTGGCCGTGGCCGCAGTGCAAAAATGGTTCGCCACACCATTGAGGAATGCAACTTGGCCTTCATCGACCATAAGCCTGTAAGTCTTCCAGTACATCTAAAGGGGAACTTTTTTCTTTTCATTAACAAACCTGTTCCTGGGCTCAAGAAAGTGCACAAACACACACACACGCATATTTGGTTTGTTTTACTATACTTGTAGGGACAGACATCAAAATGGCTTGAGAATAGTCGGCAAGCCCATCTACAAGCTTACATGATGGTTACTATCAAATCATCCTCAGCTTTTAAAACATCTCTGCAGTGCCACTGTCTGATCGCCTCCGCACCACACAGCACTGATTCAGTCATTTGTCGTAAAATGTTCCACAAGAAAGTAACGAGTGCAGAAATTAACGTATTTATAAAAAGGTTAATGCTTTTGTGTTTTAATCCATTCAGCCCTGGCTTTATGAGGTTGACTCTAAAGAAGTCTTCTAAATCTACAAAGAATGTAATTGATTTATGGCTTCTTAGGTCAGTTCAGGTCTGAATCCTTTTTTAAATTGTTTTCTGTAATGTGAGCTGAATGCCATAACCATCAAGACTAAATTAAAGATGCACTAAATCGTTTCCAAATTGTAAACATAACTAGACTTCACTTCAAATAATAATATTTCTTTTTATTCCACTACACTAGTTGGTAGACATTTGTTCCTTACTCACTCATACTCTCTCACATGCTCGTGTTCATTCTTTCTTTCTTGTTTTAGCCTGGAACAAACATGGTGGAATACCTCCATGAGGCCAAGGCATCCAGACCATACCCCTACGTCCTAACATTGGGAAACGATGATCAGCATGTATCTCAGGCCTTTGTCATCATTGCTGGTCAGGCTTTGGAACACGACGCACTGCTTCAAGCCATTGATGCCTGCCTCAAGGCATTCTTTATTTTAGACATTGAATACCCGAAGCAGTGTGAACATGTGTGGAAATTCCTGCAAAGTGCGATCTATGAAATGCCAGGAGGAGAGTCCAAACTGGTAAAGTTTCTTCAAGCTAGAATCCTTGCTTGCAAATAGAGCCATTTCATTTGTTTTGCACTAAATGTTGTATTGTTGTATTGTATTGTTTTTATCTGTTCCAGTTCTTGACTTGATTCATTGTTCTGAAACATTTTATACTGACATTTATATGAATAAATTTCAAGGCGGTGCCTTGTAAAGATTTCAGTATTGTTTAAGTGTTTTTTGCATAGTGTATGCTTTAAATGAGCAAATCTAGCATGTGTTTTGTTGTTGAAACAACCCAGAATTGTATTTAATTTGACCCAGCATTTGGGTAGAGTAAATAACACATATATTTAGTTGAAACAACCCAGAATTGTATTTAATTTGACCCAGCATTTGGGTAGAGTAAATAACACATATATTTAGTTGAAACAACCCAGAATTGTATTTAATTTGACCCAGCATTTGGGTAGAATATTTAACTCATCTGCTGGGTTAGAAAGGAGGAACCCATCTTGCTGGGTCAAATTAACTACTGCTGGGCTGGTGTAATATTGCACCAGCGGTTGAGTTATAAAACAGCCCAAATTGGGTTATTTTTAACCCAACAGTTTTTAGTGTGTGTGAAAGAGTGGCTCAGGGCGTTTGAGGCATGAGACTTTTGACTTTGCAGAAGCTTATTGAGACGATGCCACAGTGAACGCGTAATGCAATCAAAGCGCTACAACCAAATATTAGAGTTTTTGTGGCAACTTTATTACTCTGGGACCCGGGACTTTCCCTGAAAAAGGGATTCTCAAATCACAGAGGGACTTGCTGTGTTAAACGTCTGCTTTTACATTACATTGAAGGACAAATCATATTTTATTACATGACTAGAAAGAAGTCCAGTATTGAGCCTAAATACAGCTGCAGGTAAGTCTTCATGGCGAAACATTACAACATGGCCAAGCAAAAAATTTCAAATCCCTTCAAAGAGAGAGCCAGAATGCCTATAAATGATGCCTCCAAAGCGCTGACCTTCATGGACTCGTCATCCTCGGAAGGACGTCCCACCTCCTCCACCATGCGGCAGATGGAGCCACCTGGACGAGGGCGGGGCCAGCGGGGGAGACATATGTGCCGTTCAGCACGCTTCATTGGCCCCGTATGTTTCCTTTACCGCTGCACAGCTTCAGCTCCGGCTGAGGGACAGGAGTCGGCGGAACGGGACAGCGTGCCAAACCAACAGACGTGTGTAGGTAAGTGCCAATAAGGGGCTCAGAAACTTCAAAAGGGGGGGTAAAAAAAACGCTAAATGGTCTGCTTATTATGAAATACATAAATGAATAGTGCACAATTGGATTAGGCATAATTAAGTTTGTCAATGTCAATATCACTCAGTCAGATTGATTTTCTCATTATGGCTTTTCACCCTGTACCCAAAAACCCATGTCACCATATTCCACTGTTACAGCACCCACTCACTCGACCATACAAGTGTCTTTCTTTTCCACAAAATACAGTAGGCTAAGTAAGTAAAGTTCATCCATCAAAAACTGAGCGGGGCTGGGACAACCCACCCACACCGCAGCCACTGAGCAGCGACATTAGCCATTGTGTGTTGCAGTCGCGGATAGTGGCGGGCCTGGTGCTGTGTATGCCAGTATTAATACTATGGAATGCCTAAATGTGTGTTTAGAGTTCTACACATGTTAGTTTGCAGAGAGAAGAGCAATCTTATGGTATCTGCCCCCTTTTACAAGCTCATCTTACAATCACTTTATGTCAGCTCCATTGTTAAAGCAGTACTAAGTAACTTGTTTACCCTAATAAATCCTTTTCGTAGTCCCTCTGGGGGTAATACAAGTGTTGATGGGATGATTGGGGGGTCTTTCATCCCCCCCTTCCGCTAGCGCCACTTAAACAGTATTTACAGCCAAGTTTGAGTGAAAAAAAATTCAAGATTCAAGATTCAAGATTGTTTTATTTGTCAAACCATGTGACTGATTTGAAATTATATTTCTCTCATCCTTGATTGTGGAGCGGGGGGTGGGGGAAGCGGGGTGGGAGGGAGGGCAGGGAGTTCAGCTTCCCGATGGCCCTGTGTACGAAACTGTTCAAAAGGCGACTCGACCCGGCCCGTAGATTCCGCAGTCTCCTCCCAGAAGAAATGATCTCCATGGTGTAATTGGATGTACAATATCTCTCTGTCCCTTTGTCTTTTCTGTCAGCGTAGTATTTACTCTCACGGACAATGAATGAGTAAAAAAACGCAACATGCTACTGCGCGAAAGACGGCGGGTCTGGACACACACAGTAAACAAGTTGCTGACTGGCGGCTGAGGCCGAACCAATCGAGACCGTCACAGAGAACTGACATGGTTACGCCACTCGCTGCGCCGCTATGTTGTTAGTTCAATTAACATTAGCCAAAACTAATCATGGATGAAGTAGTCGAGGATTTTGCCTCTGCGTTCTCGTGAGTTTATGTTCAGTTCATATTTTGTGAGTTGGACTACAGCTGTCGTCACGTCTGATAATTGCTAATTGGTTTATTTCACTGACAGTCTGTGCGCGTCAGGCCCGCCCGTTCAAACTGCTCCAATTGCTCCGTGACCGGACTAACTTCCCTCCATGGAATGGACAGGGAACAGTATGGCAGAGCCAGGCAAGACTTGCTGAACATAATACAGTGTGATTGTCATGACTGGTTCAGGACCGCAGAGAACGTTCATGTGTTTAAGAGCAGGCTCAAGACCCACCTTTTTAGCTTAGCTTTTAACTCGCATCTATTTATTTAGTCCTTATTATATATTGTATATTATGTGTGTGTATGGATGTATGGATATAAATATATGATGTGGGCCGTATTGTTTTAAATGTTGTAATCTTTAAAGCACTTTGTGATACCTTTCGGTATGAAAAGTGCTTTATAAATTAAGTTTGATTGATTGAAGATTGTTATTGCATGACAAGTTGGTCACTGGCTGTAAAACAGCCCTAAGGCCTATGGAATAATTATCCAAAAGTTCTCTCAAGATTTATGACAAGTAAATATTTCACCAAGACATTACATATCAAGTTCTCAAAACCCAATCATACAATATATCCAAATACTGAGTAATAAAAAACAGGAGTAAAAACACAGGTGCGCTCAAGGAGTTGTTGTATACAAGAACTGGCAGACCCAAAAATGCAGAAACGAAAGTAATTTTATTACACAAACACGTAAGTGGATGGGGGTGAGGGATGAGTGATCCTGGGCAGCAAGGCAGGTAGGTGGAGATGGGTTCTGGGTGGATGATCCAGACGGAGACAGACAGATGGCAGTGGTACAGGAACTGGCTCCAACAACTGAACAGAACACAGAAAACCGCAAGTTAGTGCTAGGCATCAAAATAGTTCAAAAGCCTGCTAGACGATCACCGGATAGATGACGGAACAATCTGGCGGAGGAGTGGTGGCCTTTTCTACAGAGTTGATTGCATGATGAGATACAGGTGTGGAGCACAGCAGGTGAGTAACGAGGGAACCGCCCAGGAACCGCCAAACAAGGTAAACACACAAGGGGAGGGGGAGGGGGAGAGAGAAGGGAGTGGCCGGACAGGACCACAACAGGAGTAGGCCATAAAGTATAATATACTTTATAAGAGCAGCAGAAAAAAGCTTAGGGCAGTCAGTCACTGCCCTGTAATACAGAGTGTACTCATTTTGTATTAACTTTTTAATTATTTAATATATCACACTGCCAAAAATGTAAGGTCTGTTTTTTTTAACTTCAGATTATATTTTTTTTATGATTAAAGCAGTTTTATGGCTATTCAACCTTTAAGCCTTTGTGATTTGGATCAAGCTATTGCGTTTCGCTCTGATGCTGTGACGTGTTGTAATGTTGCATGAAAGCGACATTTCACACCTGGGCTATTACCAGCTGTCAGAGAAACCACCTCTGGTTTTGTACCGTAGAGTGTCTTTTCGCGCACTCAACGTTGTGCGTGAGAAATGTTCGTCCCTACAAAAAGAAATGGTTCTACGTTCCCATAAAACCTGAATTGTAACTCAGCTGCACTGCCCATCAAGACACAATACAATATATGATCCAGTATGTTCATTTCCAGGATGTGATGCATGTTAGCCCATCCATCACGGAGTGGTGCTGGAACAACCTATTACCTCTTTCATGGGCAGCGCCTCCGGGTAAACAAACTCTCATTTTGAACAGAAACAAGCTAACACACGCAGAGCCAAGGAACTACCTGTTGGGTTTGGAATCGTTCAATAAATTATTGAAAAATGAGTCATGGGTTCATCTTATCCCCTTTGGATGGCATCACAGAACACCATGTGGAAAACACAAAGGAGTTTGTGGAGAAGATCAAACAGCTGCAGCTGGAAACAGATGAAACCATGGTTATGATGTGACGGCCCTGTTTACATCTGTCCCAACTTCAGCAGCAGTCACAGCGGTGAGGAAGAGACTGACTGAGGAGCACTCTAGCTGATAGGACCCAGTTCCCTCCTGACCACATTTCCCAACTATTGGAGATCTGTCTTAGCACCACATAGTTCCAGTTCAGGGGCAACTTCTACAGACAGATCCACGGCTGTGCAATGGGCTCTCCAGTTTCACCCATAGTGGCTAACCTCTACATGGAGGAAATGGAGAGGAATGCCTTGGCCTCATACCCAGGAAACAAACCCAGCCACTGGCTACGATATGTAGATGACACGTGGGTCAAAATTAAGCAGAAGGAAGTGGCACCTTTTACAGATCACATCAATGCTGTGGACCCCAGCATGAAAATTACTCTGGAGGATTCAAAGGAGAAACCACTTGCCTTTTTAGATTGTAAAGTTATGATACGGGAAAATGGACAACTTCAGACAGAGGTTTACAGGAAGGCAACTCATACTGAGCAGTATTTGATGTTTGACTCAAACCATCCACTCCAGCACAAACTAGGGGTCATCATGACGCTCAGACATTGAGCTAAAGAGGTGCCTACCAGTGCAGAAGGAAAGACCAAAGAGGAGCAACATGTCCAGAGAGCCCTCTCAGACTGTGGCTATCCTAACTGGTCTTTCACTAAAGCACAAAGGGCAAGAAGACCCAAAGAACAAGACAGACAGACTACAGAGCCCAGAAGAAAGGGAGTTGTAGTGCCGTATGTAGCCGGGGACTCAGAGAAACTTCAGAGAATCTTTAGGCAGCACAGGATTCCAGTGAACCACAAACCGGTGAACACACTGAGACAAACATTAGTTCATCCCAAAGACAAAACTCCGAGCCACAAACAAAGCAATGTTTATTCTATTCGACGCAAAGAAGAAAAATGCAAAGAACATTATATCCGAGAAACTAAACAAGTTTTACAGAAGAGACTTTCTCAACATCAAAGAGAAAGCACAAGTGGCCCTCAGTCTGCGGTGCACCTCCACCTCAAAGCCTCCATCCACTCCTTTGAGGACGGGGAGGTCAACATTTTAGCTAAAGAAGAACGTTCTTTAGCTACGTTCTTCTTTAGATGGTCAGATGGTCTGTCAAGCGACCATCTGTCGCTTGATAGATGGTCTGTCAAGCGACTATTTTGCTGGTGGATGTCTTAAAAAGTTGTTTGAGATATTAACAAGGTTTTGAGTGGGCTGTGTTGATTATGGAGCATTGTGGAGGCGAGCCTTTTGACCTATGGCGTAATGCGCATGTGCGGGATCAGCGACAGTAAGCAATGACATTACTGTGCGTATAGGTGAAACTCAGAAAATTAGAGTATCATTCAAAGGTTCATCAATTTCTGTACTTTTTATTACTTAAAATGTGAAACTCATTACTCATTACATGTGTAGTGAGGTGGGGTAGGTGGCCCTGCATTTGGATAATTAAATGTAGGGGGCGCGCTATAAAAAGGGCCTTTTCCGTATCACCTGCCCTCTCACCTCTCTGACGTCACACCTGCTGCGGGACACAGCGTGGCTAGCGGCTAGTCTGGAGTTGTTCGTTGTGTCGGGAGCGTCAAGCCGGCGACGTAGGCTTAAGGCCAACAACTTATGAATGCAACTTCCATGCCTCGTTGACAGCGCCGATGCCGGTCCGGGTGGTGCCGTATAGCTGGATGCGGTCCGGGGTCTGCGGGCTCGTAGGGTGTCGCGCTTTCTTTCTTTCGCCAACTGGGTCCTGGCAGCACCATCATGCCCCCCCTGTCGTCACCTGTCATAAGCTGTATGTCCTGTTGCGCTAAATGCGCGTCTCCAAATGTAAATGTGTGCTGGACTTTACTTTGAAATGAAAGACTCAAGTGAAACATGAAACCTAACTTGTATAATAAAACCAACCCATATTTTGTAAATCATTTGCCTTTGCCCGGTCCTTTTTAGCGAACCTGTGTGCCTTAAGTTAGAACCTTAAGTTGTTTTCCCAGTTATACTGGGTGGCGTTGTGGCAACATTTATTTTAAGCCAACTATTTCGTATCACCCCCACTCTGCTACATTTGGCGATCGTCGGCAGGAGAAAATGACTATGGGCATTGGCATATTGATTCTTTTAATGACGTGACGTATTGTCTATATAAAAATGTGACAGCCTGCTTACCTACAGTACTCATTCTGCTAACGTTACTAGAGAAAAGACTGAAATGCGTAGCCTGGTCGTGTGTGTGGTGTATAATTGGTGTGCATTTATTTGCTGTGTTTTTTTATTTGTGTTTGCACACTTTTGTTTATATTTATCAGACCAAGGGAAAGAAATGCCTGTAAATTGATCTGTAACGTAAAGTTTAAAAAAAAGGATACTGTAGTGATATTTCAATGCATGTTCGATTTATAAATGATAATGTGCCATTTTTGAGACATTTACCTTGACCACGCCCACATCTTATAAAATATGACATGACTAATATATATTTTTTGGTTTGTTTTATTGTGTAGAATATACCTGCAACGTTTCATATAAATTGTCCAAACAAAAATGTTCAAGGTATTTTTCAATACCATGAACATTTATAGGTGGCGCTATACTGTGGTGAAGTTGGTCTAAAAATGAGTGTGTTCTGTTCAGCTTGGGGTGGTGCATTAGTGACACGAGTGTGAGCTCAATATTTCAATGCATGTTATTTATAAACGATAATGTGCCATTTTCGAGACCTTTTACCTTGACCACGCCCACATCTTATAAAATATGACATGAATGGGGTCGTGCATTAGCGAAGTTTGAGCTCAATATTTTATTGCATGTCTATTATAAAAGGTTAACATGACTTATTTGAGACCTTTACCTTGGCCACGCCCACATTTTATAAAATACGATATGACTGTAATATATTTTTTTGGTTTGACTAAGTGTTTAGAACAAACTGGTAACGTTGTATACAAACAATTCCAAACTGCAGTTTTCAAGGTATAGGTAGGGGTCGCTATCCTGGGAGCAGGCTATATGTTAATAGCTCCGGTCTGTTCAGTTTGGGGTAGTGCATTAGTGACTTGAATATGAACTCTGTAGGCCAATGCCTGTGAGCGTGAGCTGTCCACGCAAATACATGAAATCTACGTGTTCTTCGCGTTATGAGGAGACGGTATAACAGTTTTACAAACCGTGGCCAAATCTTGAATTTCAATATGTCTAGACGCACTGTGCCAAGTGGGACCTGATTTGAATAGGGGTCAACTGTGATGGGACGCTGTCGAGCCATTTTGTTTTGGGCGTGGCCAATTCGTCTATTTCCATAAATCTTCACACCACCCGAATGTCTCCTCCAAATGTGGTGAGTTTTCGCGGACATTTAGCGATTGTTGACGGAGAAAAATTTTAGAAAACCAAAAACAATAGTCGCTTGCCGGGGACTGCGTCCGGCTCGGGCATGATTATAGAAAGAATAAAGCGAGATAGAGGCATGTTGTAATGGACTTTTTTATCCGTATGGCATGGAGAATCAGAATATATTTTTTCTCTGGGACATTAAGCTTTGCCACGCCCACATCTTAGAAAATATCATACACATGTAATATCTTTTCATATATGTGTTTGTTTTAATGTGTAGAATATACCTGCAACATTTCATATAAATCGTACAAACTAAAATTGTCAAGTATAGAAAGGTGGCGCTATACTGTGTTGGTCTAAAAATGAGTGTGTTCAGCTTGGGGTGGTGCATTAGTGACACGAGTGTGAGCTCAATATTTCAATGCATGTTCGATTTATAAACGATAATGTGCCATTTTCGAGACATTTACCTTGGCCACGCCCACATCTTATAAAATATGACATGAATGGGGTTGTGCATTAGCGAAGTTTGAGCTCAATATTTTAGTGCATGTCTGTATTATAAAAGGTTAACATGACTTATTTGAGACATTTACCTTGGCCACGCCCACATCTTACATAATATGACATGACTGTAATGTATTTTTTTATTTTCAGTAAGTGTTTAGAACATACAGGCAACGTTGTATTAAAAAAAATCCAAACTGCAGTTTTCCAGGTATAGCTAGGGGGCGCTATCCTGGGAGCAGGCTATATGTTAATGGCTGCATTCTGTTCAGTGTCGGGTGGTGCATTAGTGACTTGAATATGAACTCTGTCGGCCTGTGAGCGTGAGCGGTCTTCGAAAATACACGAAATCTACGCGTTTTTTGCCGCAGCGTTATGAGGAGACGGTATAACAGTTTTACAAACCGTGGCCAAATCTTGAATTTCAATATGTCTAGACGCACTGTGCCAAGTGGGACCTGATTTGGATGAAAAACCAGGGACTAGTTCATTTAAACATAAGATTAGTCCAAACGGATTCTGGTTTTCAATCCAAAATGGCCGACTTCCTGTGCGTCGTGGTGCTCCAATGCAGTTTTTTTGATTGTACTTTCACTGTACCGAACGGTTGTGGCGTACGCTGAAAAACGGGTGTCCCGATTTGAATAGGGGTCAACTTTGAGGGGGCGCTGTCGAGCCATTTAGTTTTGGACGTCGCCAATTTGTCAATTTCCATCAATTTTGACGGCACCCGAATGACCCGGTGACTTTTCGTCGACGTTTAGCAGGTCGAAAATGCGATACTTAACGGAGAAAAAAAGAAAAAAAATAAACTACCCAAAAACAATAGTCTTATAACATTCATTATAACCTGTCAAATGCATTATATATGTTTTGTCTCCCATGTATTTCAAGACCAAAAATAACTATTCCACATGCACAAGTTAAGATGACTCAGTGCCCAGGGACCCCACACGTCTGTGAGGGGCGTGTGGGGTCTCTACAGGCTGCAGTGAAGACTTTTGTCCTCACGCCAGACCTGTGTGCTGACTTTTGTGGAGCACGGCCTGTCAGCGCTGGTGTTAGTGGGATCGTAGGAGCGCCTAGATGGTGTCCCACTCTGAGCACAGATATGAGCGCCTAGTGACCACATGCTTGTGAGGGGCGTGTGGTGTCTCTAGGCTGCAGTGAAGACTTTTGTCCTCACGCCAGACCTGTGTGCTGACTTTTGTGGAGCACCTCCTGTGAGAGCCCAGTGACCCCACACGTCTGTGAGGGGCGTGTGGTGTCTCTAGGCTGCAGTGAAGACTTTTGTCCTCACGTCAGACCTGTGTGCTGACTTTTGTGGAGCACCTCCTGTGAGAGCCCAGTGACCCCACACGTCTGTGAGGGGCGTGTGGTGTCTCTAAAGGCTGCAGTGAAGACTTTTGTCCTCACGTCAGACCTGTGTGCTGACTTTTGTGGAGCACCTCCTGTGAGAGCCCAGTGACCCCACACGTCTGTGAGGGGCGTGTGGGGTCTAGGCTGCAGTGAAGACTTTTGTCCTCACGTCAGACCTGTGTGCTGACTTTTATGGAGCACGGCCTGTGTTACCGCGGGCATTAGCACTGGTATCAGCGCTGCTGTTGGATTTAGAAGCGCCTACGGATGGCGTACCATGTTGAGCGCAGATATGAGCACACAGTCCATCTGGTCTTGGGCAACTCCATGTGGAAGCGGATGCAGTTTAGGATGGTGGTGCTGAAGCTGCTCATCGAGAGAGCATAATGGGCCACATAGCTGGTGTTGAATTCTTTGCACAGGTCTTTGTGAACAGCGTCTGCTATGTCCTGGTAGCTGCGCTTGCTGGGCTTTACCCGGACTATCCAGTCACAGATCTGCTGTCTCAGCTGCGGAACCAGGTCCTTGTACATAGCAGCCATTATAGGATCGTTAAGTGCCCGGTTCCTAAAGATCCTAGAGACCACTTCATAGATGAGATTGCTGCAGTCGTGCTCCTTCCACAGACTGGACAGCGACTGCCTCGCAGGGAGGCCCCCAGGAGACTGTGTGGGAGTCTGCTCCGGGGAAGAGTGGAGTGGGGAATTCTCTCTGAACATCGCAGGCTCATGGCGCTGAGTGGATGTGTACACACGTGGGACAAATGTTGGAGCCTTGATCTGTGTCTCTGGGAACACAGGCTGATGCTGTTGGGCCGGTCGCTCGTGGGTGGAGGGGAGCATGGGGCTCTGTGAGCTCTGACTGGGTTTGGACATTCTGAATACCAGTCGTCGGATTTTGCCCAGGACTCTCTGCACTGGGTCTTTGAGGACGGGCAGCCGAGTTTGATCACCAATCCATTGAAACATTTGGTTCATGAAGAGCTTAAGCTTGGTTCGGACATCCTTCCTGAACATTGGCTTGTGTTGTGCAATTGCCATGTTGTCGGCGATGACGACAGTCAGCTCCTCGCTCAGGTCTAAGTGCTGGCAGCGCGCGATGGTCTTGGGCAGTGTTACATACACATCGCCATCATCCTGAATTAGCTGCTGTAGAATAGGAGACGCCTGATCCATCACCTCCTCCATGGAGACATTGGGTTTGGCTTTATCGCTGCAGCACAGTGGAGCCAGTAACTTCCTGAGCTTGTCTTTGGCAAAACACATGAGCAAGAAGGCTTTGACCTTGTGTGTAACTGATGTTACATAGCTGGTGATGCCGCTCTCCTCCTTGCTGTGGAGAGAGTCTGCTGACACTGACTTTTGTAGGTTTATTTCCTCCATGATATCGTGGACGATGGCGGAGGCTGTATCAAGGCTATGTTTGCCAAGACTGACCCTGTCTTCTGTGCTCAATTCCAGAGCCTCTTGTAGAAGGATCTCTCTCACTACTGCAGTTGCCTCTCTCACACTTGGGCTGGATGATCTGCCAGAGGAGTCCACAGACACTGTGTCTGCCCCCTTAGAGCGGGCACAACTCAGTGGGCACAGTTTGGATCCAAGAGTGCGCAGGTTGGCACATCTGGGCTTCTTCTCACTCTGTGTTTCCTCACAGAGTTTTGGTGAAGAGCGCTCTCCAAACGGGGTTATGTTAACTGGGATGGGCAATATCATCTCCATGAGCTCCTCGTCTCGTTCATCCAGGACACTGGGCCCTCTGTCCAAGACAGACCTGACTGAAGGGGAGCTGGGTGAAGCAGGTGGTTGGTCTTGGCTCTCAGCCTCTTCAGGTTGGGCCTGGCCACTACAGCATGTTATCACTTTGTTCTGGACGGAGTGTAACATGTCTCTGGCGTAGCACATCAGAGCCTTAATTTTCTCCTTACGAGGCCTGTATTCACTGTTTTCGGGCAGAAAGATGCTATTTCCCTTAATTCTGCTGCAGTTCAGCACAGCATTGATTTGGTCTGTCACCGCCTCACTCAAAAGATTCAGTAGACCTTTTGTGGATTGGTAAGAAGAGCCGACTGCTGCCTTAAAGCTCTCTCTGAGACCTCTGTGCATGGCTCTGTTAACTGCCTGCTCAGACACCTGCAGAGGGTGCTGTGTTGCGCTGCCTTCAATCACTGTGTTCCTAAATGCCTCCAGGATGAGTTTAGCGAGGGTTTCAATGAACTCCATAGTCATTTCAGCCAGGACCTTCCCGGAGTCCTGTTCCTTTAAGTTCAAAGATCCAAGTTTTTCACCAAACGAGCAAACCAGTGGCTGCAGCGTTTCTGTGGAGATCTTTGGCATCATTTTGTCCAGAGGAAAGTCGTCTGCCTCCTTCTCCTCCATTTCTGCGTCACTTTGGATCATAGATTCTTCTGTCTGATCCATCATTGTCTCCTTAGATGTGTACACACGTGGGACAAATGTTGGAGCCTCTATCTGTGTCTCTGGGAACACAGGCTGATGCTGTTGGGCCGGTTGCTCGTGGGTGGAGGGGTGCATGGGGCTCTGTGAGCTCTGACTGGGTTTGGACATTCTGAATACCAGTCGTCGGATTTTGCCCAGGACTCTCTGCACTGGGTCTCTGAGGACGGTCAGCCGAGTTTGATCACCAATCCAGTGACACATTTGGCTCATGAAGAGCTTAACCTTGGTTCGGACATCCTTCCTGAACATTGGCTTGTGTTGTGCAATTGCCATGATGGCGGCGATGACGCCAGTCAGCTTCTCGCTCAGGTCTAAGTGCTGGCTGTGCGCGATGGTCTTGGGCAGTGTTACATACACATCGCCATCATCCTGAATTAGCTGCTGTAGAATAGGAGACGCCTGATCCATCACCTCCTCCATGGAGACATTGGGTTTGGCTTTATCGCTGCAGCACAGTGGAGCCAGTAACTTCCTGAGCTTGCCTTTGGCAAAACACATGAGCAAGAAGGCTTTGACCTTGTGTGTAGCTGATGTTACATAGCTCTCCTCCTTGCTGTGGAGAGAGTCCATGATATCGTGGACGATGGCGGAGGCTGTATCAAGGCTATGTTTGCCAAGACTGACCCTGTCTTCTGGGCTTAGTTCCAGAACCTCTTGTAGAAGGATCTCTCTCACTACTGCAGTTGCCTCTCTCACACTTGGGCTGGATGATCTGCCAGAGGAGTCCACAGACACTGTGTCTGCCCCCTTAGAGCGGGCACAACTCAGTGGGCACAGTTTGGATCCAAGAGTGTGCAGGTTGGCACATCTGGGCTTCTTCTCACTCTGTGTTTCCTCACAGAGTTTTGGTGAAGAGCGCTCTCCAAACGGGGTTATGTTAACTGGGATGGGCGACATGAGCTCCTTGAGAGCCTCGTCTCGTTCATCCAGGAAACTGGGCACTCTGTCCAAGACAGACCTCACTGAAGGGGAGCTGGGTGAAGCAGGTGGTTGGTCTTGGCTCTCAGCCTCTTCAGGTTGGGCCTGGCCACTACAGCATGTTATCACTTTGTTCTGGACGGAGTGTAACATGTCTCTGGCGTAGCACATCAGAGCCTTAATTTTCTCCTTACGAGGCCTGTATTCACTGTTTTCGGGCAGAAAGATGTGCTTTGACTTAATTCTGCTGCAGTTCAGCGCAGCATTGATTTGGTCTGTCACCGCCTCACTCAAAAGATTCAGTAGACCTTTTGTGGATTGGTAAGAAGAGCCGACTGCTGCCTTAAAGCTCTCTCTGAGACCTCTGTGCATGGCTCTGTTAACTGCCTGCTCAGACACCTGCAGAGGGTGCTGTGTTGCGCTGCCTTCAATTACTATGTTCCTAAATGCCTCCAGGATGAGATTAGCGAGGGTTTTAATGAACTCCATAGACATTTCAGCCAGGACCTTCCTAGAGTCGTTTTCCTGTAAGTTCAAAGATCCAAGGTTTCCCCAAAACGAGCAAACCAGTGGCTGCAGCGTTTCTGTGGAGATCTTTGGCATCATTTTGTCCAGAGGATAGTCGTCTGCCTCCTTCTCCTCCATTTCTGCGTCACTTTGGATCATAGATTCTTCTGTCTGATCCATCATTGTCTCCTTAAATGTGTGGACAGTGGAGATGTTGCTTGTGCTGTGTTTACGATGAACTGTTTTTCTACGTAGATTTCGCCCTCGCTGTGAGGAAATCAGATTACAGCCCCACGCAGTGTGAGCATTGAAATAAATGAAATGGTTTTTATGCAGATTACATTAGCATTCTTTTGACTGCCCTGTTGCTATAGCGATGACTATGGGTTTCTGTCACACGACTTCCATTCTTTAAAACTGCCCATATATGGTCATGTTTGAGGCAGCCAGAGGGATGACATCATTATTGTTCTGACTGTCTTGTTGCTATAGTGATTACGTATCATTCTATGCATGGGTTTCAGTCACATGGCTTCCTTTCTTTGAAATTGCCTGTATTGCTGGGTTTCAGGTGACATCACAGCGTTCTGAAGGCCTATAATATTATATAGAGTTTTGTTTTTGAGGAAATGTTTGGTCTTGTACAGAGAGATCGTGGACCTAGTTACTGTTATCAATGATCATTTTTGTAATTCATTTATTTTCTTTTTAGATACGACTGAAAGTATAATGCAATATGGTCATATCGCCACCATTACTGTAACAAATGCTGAATTATATAAATATTTTACTATTAACTCTCATAGCATCCTAGGGACTTTTTGTGAACTTTTACATTTTCATTGTTATGGCATTTTCTCTGTGTTTATTGGATGTTCCTCGAATTTGCCTCATAATGATTATTTTTGAAGGAGTTCACTTTGGCTATTGGGTCATTCCGTCCCAAATCACCCACATTTTCAGAGTTTTATGACTTTTTTTACACTTTTAATAAGCGTGTAGTTTAGCCATGGAAACGTCTAGGATTTGGTCTGTGTCATGTCTACTAATCATTAAGGAACAATCATCAAAAATGTGCTCGATTGTAAAGTTTTGGATTTATAGGCTGCTAAAAAATGCCATCTTTGAATTTTCAATTTTTCCACCAAAATGTCAGGCCCTACAAAAGAAGTGTATTGAGTGATCATCTTCATATTCTGCTTTTTGGTTTATTAGGATATAACCTTGCTGCAGTAGAAGCAGGATGTCTATCGGATAAAGGGTCTTTGAGTTATAGCTTCACACAGATGAGTCCTACTCAGAAAAGCTAAAAAATGGCCCTCTAGTCTACAGTGCCTTGCAAAACTATTCGGCCCCCTTGAACTTTTCGACCTTTTGCCACATTTCAGGCTTCAAACATAAAGATATAAAACTGTAATTTTTTGAAATTACAGTAACCAACAACAAGTGGGACACAATCATGAAGTGAAACGAAATTGATTGGATATTTCCAACATTTTTAACAAATAAAAAACAGAAAAATTGGGCGTGCAAAATTATTCCCTTAAGTTAATACAGCAGTAATCGCAGCAAAAGGTGGCGCTACAAAGTAAGTTGCTTGGGGTATGTCTCTATCAGTTTTGCACATTGAGAGACTGAAATATTTGCCCATTCCTCCTTGCAAAACAGCTCGACTCAGTGAAGTTGGGTGGACAGCGTTTGTGAACAGCAGTTTTCAGTTCTTTCCACAGATTCTCGATTGGATTCAGGTCTGGACTTTGACTTGGCCATTCTAACACCTGGATATGTTTATTTGTGAACCACTCTATTGTAGATTTTGCTTTATGTTTTGGATCATTGTCTTGTTGGAAGACAAATCTCCGTCCCAGTCTCAGGTCTTTTGCAGACTCCATCAGGTTTTCTTCCAGAATGGTCCTGTATTTGGCTCCATCTTCCCATCAATTTTAACCATCTTCCCTGTCCCTGCTGAAGAAAAGCAGGCCCAAACCATGATGCTGCCACCACCATGTTTGACAGTGGGGATGGTGTGTTCAGGGTGATGAGCTGTGTTGCTTTTACGCCAAACATAACGTTTTGCATTGTTGCCAAAAAGTTGGATTTTGGTTTCATCTGACCAGAGCACCTTCTTCCACATGTTTGGTGTGTCTCCCAGGTGGCTTGTGGCAAACTTTAAACAACACTTTTTATGGATATCTTTAAGAAATGGCTTTCTTCTTGCCACTCTTCCATAAAGGCCAGAGTTGTGCATTATACGACTGATTGTTGTCCTATGGACAGAGTCTCCCACCTCAGCTGTACATTTCTGCAGTTCATCCAGAGTGATCATGGGCCTCTTGGCAGCGTCTCTGATCAGTTTTCTCCTTGTATGAGCTGAAAGTTTAGAGGGACGGCCGGGTCTTTGTAGATTTGCAGTGGTCTGATACTCCTTCCATTTCAATATTATCGCTTGCACAGTGCTCCTTGGGATGTTTAAAGCTTGGGAAATCTTTTTGTATCCAAATCCGGCTTTAAACTTCTCCACAACAGTATCTCGGACCTGCCTGGTGTGTTCCTTGTTCTTCATGATGCTCTCTGCGCTTTAAACTGACCTCTGAGACTATCACAGAGCAGGTGCATTTATACGGAGACTTGTTTACACACAAGTGGATTCTATTTATCATCATTAGTCATTTAGGTCAACATTGGATCATTCAGAGATCCTCACTGAACTTCTGGAGAGAGTTTGCTGCACTGAAAGTAAAGGGGCTGAATAATTTTGCACGCCCAATTTTTCAGTTGTTTATTTGTTAAAAATGTTTGAAATATCCAATAAATTTTGTTTCCCTTCATGATTGTGTCCCACTTGTTGTTGGTTCTTCACAAAAAATTACAGTTTTATATCTTTATGTTTGAAGCCTGAAATGTGGCTAAAGGTCAAAGTTCAAGGGGGCCGAATACTTTCGCAAGGCACTGTATGTAGGATTTGACCACGTAGTCAACTACTGAGGCATTTCAAATTGTTTTCACAGATAGAAGCGATATCAGTCTGTAGCCAGAAGTCTTTTATCTAGCTCAAATGGCTTCATGGTTCAAAAATATTTGGAATGCCACTAGTTTTTTTGCAAAAACAAGTGCATTTATTATAACCATAAATCCATTGTTAAAATTAAACCATGATCCTGTCATGGTTTAAGTCCTACCTGGAGGGTAGAGAACAATGTGTGAAAGTAGGAAGCATTAAATACACCCTGAGTCAAAATGACTTAGGAGTGCCTCAAGGGCAGTTCTAGAACCGTTGCTGTTTTCAATGTATATAGTGGGAACCATTATGTTTACATACACTTCAGAAAAAGACACATTTGCATTTTTTCACTTTTATTTTTCTTAGAAATAATGTTTTAAATTCTAATTGAACTATGTCTAAAGCCAGAAGCTGCACTGTCCCAACAAAGAGAAGTCTTACTCAGAAAAACTATCAGTACAGAGAGACAATTTTCAACAATTTTCAACACGGTTTATTCTCCGCAGAGTCACAGAATTAAACCAATTTTTCAAAAATATTGGCACATACTGAAGACTGATCCACAGTTGTCCGGAATGTTTGCGCAACCACCCTTGTTTACGCACAGAAGAGGCCGTAACTTAAAAGACTCCCTGGTTCACTCAGACTTTGCCCGGGGCAGGAGCTCGCCGAACACGCAGACCCTCCTGACGCCAATACCGAATGGGATCTATAGATGTGGCAACTGCGCTCAGTGCCATAACACCACGAAAACGTCTGACTTTTATCACCCATCCACAGGAAAAAGAGTATCCCATCCGCAGTGTGATCACGTGTACATCCACATATGTGGTTTACATGTTGTGCTGCCCGTGTGGTCTTGCTTATGTGGGAAAAACTCAACGGAAGTTAAAAATACGCATAAGTGAGCACAAAAGCGCCATCAGACGTCAAGACACTGACTCTCCATTTTACCGAACTCAAACATGACGTGTCATCTCTTCGCTTTACTGGGGTAGAGCAGGTGCCGGTCCCGCCTTGGGGAGGCGACCATAATCTCATTCTGAAGAGACACGAGGCCTTCTGGATCTCTACATTAAAAACTCTGAGTCCTAAGGGACTTAATGACAAACTGTTGTTGAGTGTAATGTTGTAATTGTGCCGCGGCATGTTTGATCGCACCTTGAAACCTTTTAAAATTATTTCTGACATCTAGAAATGTCAGATCTTGAAATTCTTAATTTTAAAATAACCTGCATAATTTGTCATTATTATGGAAGTGTATTGCCTAATCATATGTGCTGTAAAGGCATGATCTTTTGAGATATTGGTGATTATTGGATGCTATGATCAGGTACTATATATGATTGTTCCTGATTGGATATTGCTTGTTGGGGGCAGTCCCTGAGCTATAAATGATCAAGCAGAAGGGGCTGGCTTCAAGTTTGATGAAGGTCAGAGTGACCGAAACGTTGCTGCAATAAAAGCCAAGTTAAAGAGGGAGACAGTGTGCGGGAGCCTTTTTTCAAGAAAAGCCAGAAGAATAAACATTTTTTTGAAATGTTTTGGTTACTTTTTACAAAGTCATAAGTTTACATACACTAAGATACCTTAGTGTACCTTACTATACCTTTAATCAATTTGGGAAAGCCCAGATCACGATGTCATGACCTTGGAAGCCTGAACAAGTCTGGTTCATCCTTTGGTGCAATTTCAAGACACTTGAAGGTGCCAGGTTCACCGGTTAAAACAACGGGCCTAACGTTGAGGCAAGATGGCGCCAGCGTGTCCCAGCCGTCGTCTACCTGCTCTGTTTGAAATGCTACTTATTGCTGCATTGATATGTATTTTCTGCCATCACTGGGCTGCTAGTGTATATTCATCAGGCACTTATTGATCTTAATCGAGCTCATGTGGTGCTACACATGTACTCATTTCGTACAGAGGGTCGGGAACTTCACAATTGAGCTCCGTTTTCAGGTGGGGGGGATGAACTCCTTTGAAACGATTGGATCTGTTTTCAAACTACAGCAAATCCGGTGCAAATGCGTAACGTCACCTACAACACCCGCCTCCCCCGCTCGCTGAATGGTGGGTTGGAATTCAACCGATGAAACGCAGCCACTGAGATCAGACCCAGACGTACATGTAGGGAAAAGAAAATTGACCGGAGTTTACGCATGGGAAAGGCCAGTCTAATGTGGTGCTTCTGGATAACAACTTTGAGGATCAAACATCCAGACTCCCTCCTCACCTGGCATCAGTACCAGCTGCCCTGCCAGCTACCTCCTATGGGGACCCTTGTGTCGGTGCCCGGGCGGCAGCAGCTGGTCTTCTTCTCCTCTGATGGGGTTTCCTCACCTTGGTCATTTGTACCCAGCCTTATGTACTTGATTTTGATTCTGTGTGTGAGTGTAGAGTAAAGGTGGTGTAGGTGTGTGCGTGTGTATTGTGATAACTGTATATATTGGGAGGGTTTGACAGGCGAGAATGTTTTAATGTCTTTTTAAACGTCAAGCACTTTGTGATGCACCTGTGTATGAAAAGCGCTCTATAAATAAGACAAGGCAAGGCAAGTTTATTTTTAGAGCACAATTCATACACAAGGCAATTCAAAGTGCTTTCACAGTTGCATAAAATTACAAGAAAACAGATCAAATCAATCATTAAAAAAATAATCAATTACAGTAAAAGGCAAGAGTGCAGATAAAATACTTTCAGTTTTCATATGCTCGGGTAAAAAGAGCTGTTTTCAGCCTGGATTTTCAGTAGGCTGCTCTCGCCGCAGTGTTTCAGCCGCAGGGCCAAACTTTACCAGCAAAGTATGAGGCTATACGTGCGTTGACGTGATTCTGAACCGAGGCCACGCCTTGGTACTCCATTATAAATGAGCTGAAAACTTTGGACAAAAGATTGTGCTAAGTATGTGTAATGGACCAAACAAAGGCAGGGACAAAGGTGTTAAAAATTGAGAAAGTAACATAATTTAATCTTCAAATTAATTAACAAATGCTCACAAAAATAAGGCAAACTATAACTGACAAAAATCTGGGCCCAACGTAAAAGAGCAGTAACAGAACTCAAACCAAAGACTGACCTGCAACAAAGAAACAAGGCTGCTTAAATAGGGGTGGAGTAAACCATAACATAATCAGAGGGAGGTATAACACAAACACAAACTACTAAACTTGGCAAAAACTCATAACAAGCAAAATCATCATAAGCAAAGCTAACAAAAATACAACTTGGCTCAAATTGATTGAAGTGCCTAAGTTCAACAAAAAGAACAAAATAAACTTTTAGTGTTCCCCCTCAGTTCACTGTGACTTGGTCCAGTCCAAGGTTTTAAAATGGCCTCCAACCCCTCCAGCCAGTCTTTGCCGCACCTCAAACAAAAACAAGTGTAAGTAACAATTCAAACCAAAATTAACTCAAGTGTCCAAATAAAGAAACAATGTGCAGTGTCATTGTAACTTAAGTAAAACAATACTAACACGAAATTGTGGTAGAGGCATCCACCACACACTCCCCCTCCTCTGAAAACGCGCTGGCACAGCGGGACAAGTAGTCTGCTGTGGCATTCAGCTTGCCAGGGATGTGATGCACCTCGAACTTGTAGGGTTGCATTGCCAAATACCAGCGGGTTATTCGGTTATTGGTGTCCTTCATCCTCTCCAGCCATTTGAGCGCCTTGTGGTCAGTTTCCAGCACAAACTGTCTCCCTAGAAGGTAATAGCGGAGTGAATCCAGGGCCCATTTGATTGCCAGGCATTCCTTCTCTATAGTAGAATAGCGCGTTTCTCTGGGATAGAGTTTGCGGCTGATGAAGGCAATTGGATGGCGGTCATCCAAGGGTCCCTGAAGGAACACCGCCCCAAGACCCTTATCTGATGCATCGGTTTGTAGGACAAACTCCTGCTGAAAATCAGGGCAGTGAAGCACAGGATCTCTGCTAAGGGCCTGCTGAATGTCTCTAAACGCCTTCTTGGCTTCTTCAGACCAGAGCAGTATGTTTGGGCCCCGAAGACTTGTCATGTCTGTAAGCAGAGAAGCTCTGGCAGAGTAATTAGAGATGAACCTGTGATACCAACCCGACATGCCCAGGAAGGATTTTAGTTGTTTCCTTGTCTGTGGAAGGGGGCAGGACCAGATGGCTTCAACTTTTTGAATTTGTGGCTTCACCAGTCCTCCTCCAATGACAAAGCCCAGGTACTCAGTCTCCCTCTTGGCAATGGCACACTTGGCTGGATTCACCGTTAACCCAGCTTCCTGGAGACACTCAAAGACCACTTTTAAGTGTTGCAGATGTTCCTCCCAGCAATTGCTGTAAACAATGATGTCATCCAGATATGCAGAGGCATAATGTGAAAGCCCATTGAGTACCTTATCCATTAAGCGCTGGAATGTGGCAGGAGCCCCGTGAAGTCCAAACGGCATCACCCGGAAGTGGTAGAGACCCCACGGTGTTCTGAAAGCCGTCAGCTCTCTGGACCTGGTGGTGAGTGGGACCTGCCAATAGCCTTTGGAAAGGTCAATGGTGGTGAGGTATTTTGCTTTGCCCAGTTTCTCGATCAGTTCATCAATACGGGGAGTTGGGTATGAATCAAACTTTGAGATTGAATTGAGGTAGCGGAAGTCAATGCAAAACCTAATGGTGCCATCCTTTTTAGGGACAAGCACAATTGGATTACACCACTCGCTTTGAGACACCTCAATAATACCCAAAGATAGCATTAGCTCAATTTCCTTTCTGAGTGGTTCCAGAAGTCTCTCAGGTATGCGATAGCTCATTCGTTTTGGAGCGGCTTCCTCTTTTAAGCTAATGTCATGTGTCCTTACACTGGTATAGCCTGGATTCTTCTGGAACACCGCTGATGCACATATATCCCTCACCTCTGACTGCTGTTTCGCCGACAGGTGATCCAGACTAGGGGCTGAGGTTGCTGGGACAGGCAGATACTGCTCCTCGAGCTCCTCATCCTCCGTATCCCGGATGTAGAAAGAGGCTTGTTTCTGCTCGTCCCGGGAGACCCACTGCTTAAGCAGGTTCACATGAAGAATCCGTATGGAGCGGCTTTGTCCTGGAACAGACACTTTATACGTTGTTGGTCCCAACTTCCCTATTACCTCATAGGGTCCCTGCCACTTGGCCAGAAGTTTGCTTTCCTCTGAAGGCAGCATAATCAGCACTTTCTGGCCCAGTTCGAACCCCCTCTCCCGGGCGGCAGAGTCATACCAGGTCTTTTGTTTGTGTTGAGAGGTCTTCATATGCTCCTGAGCAAGTGCAGTCATCTTCTCCAACTTTTCCCTCATCTGGAGCACATAGGACACAATATTCAAAGGTTCTTTGTTAGTTTGTCCGCCCTCCCACAGTTCCTTTAAGACTGTCAGAGGCCCTCTCACTTCATGACCAAACAACAACTCAAATGGGGAAAACCCTGTAGAGGCCTGGGGAACTTCTCTGTATGCAAACAGAATATATGGGAGCCACTGGTCCCAGTCCAAGCCGGTTTCATTCACAAATTTCCGTAGCATTTGCTTAAGTGTTTGATTAAATCTTTCAGTGAGACCATCAGTTTGTGGATGATAAGGTGTTGTTCTCAGTCCTTTAATCCCCAGCAACTGATACACATCTTTGAGCAGTTTGGACATGAAATTTGTGCCTTGGTCGGTGAGTATTTCTTGGGGAAAACCCACTCTGGAGAAAAACTGTACTAAACAGAAGGCAACATTCTTTGCTTTGACAGTTTTTAGCGGAAACACTTCTGGATATTTAGTTGCATAATCCGTAATCACCAGCATGAACCGGTTACCTGCTTTACTTCTTTCCACAGGTCCCACTATGTCCATACCAAGGCGCTGAAATGGTGTACTCACAATTGGAAGAGGCTGGAGAGGAGCTTTGTTAGGGAATCTGGCTGATGTTACTTGACATTCCGGACAGCTCCTGCAAAACTGTACAACATCTTTACGCAAACCAGGCCAATAGAAACAGCGTTTTATGCGGGCTGTGGTCTTGTACTTCCCCAGGTGGCCAGCCCAGGGAATGGAATGGCCTAACTTTAAAACCGTTTCTCTAACAGCTTTGGGAACTACGAGCTGTTTGGATGAGCCATTTTGTCGGTAAAGAATGTCATTTTGAACACAGAAATCCTTTTGCTTTACTTTGGCCTCTTCAAAGTAGCTTACGAGACTGGGATCCTGGTGCTGAAGCTCTAGAATATTACCAGGGATTTTAAAATCTGGTAGTACCTCAGGCTCTGGTGACCCAGGAGGATTAACCACAGTCCCTTGAAACTTTTCCTTCCGCCGTAGTCTTTTAGATTTCCGCTCCTTGGTTTTCCCTGTGGAAAATTCAACATCGTAAAATGGCAAAGCGCTGAGGTCTAGGCCTGTTTCTTCAGACTGCTTCGCCTGGGCCCGGGTTAGAGCAACATTACACTGAGAAGGCTGTAACAGATCAATTAGCACTGGTAGGTCACTTCCAAGAATGACAGGAAATGGTAAATGGTCTGCCACACCAACATTCAGCAGGTATGTTTGTCCCTTTATGGTCACATAGACATCAGCTGTAGGATATTTCTTCTCATCACCATGGACACAGCAGATTGGAACGGTCTCACTGGTGCAAACAGACTGAGGGGAAACATACCGGCGCTGAACCAGTGTTTGCGTACTCCCTGTATCAATCAGTGCCTTGAGTGCCTGGCCATTGAGCTCTACAGAAGTCTCCTTCAACGGCCGCCGTACTCCAGCCCTTTGGATCTCTTCCCTGGGCACAAAACACATCTGGGACAATTTAACAGGATTTTGAGGGCACATTGGTTTGGTGTGACCCTCTTGTCCACACAAGTAAAAAATAACTGGCCTTTTCCCTTGAAATCTTGAAGCATGTGAGGTGGTAAAATGTTCCTTTGCACGGGGCTCACCCACACCTGGAATTTGTTGGGCTGGGTGTTGATTGCGGTTGTCATTTTTCCAGCTTTTGTTAGCCGTCAACGAATTACTCCTCCTTGCAGCCACAAACACATCTGCCAATGAGGCAGCCTCCTCTGCAGACTTTGGATCATGTTCTTTTATCCATACTTGAAGTTCTGGTGATAACATTCTCAAAAACTGTTCAAGAATTATTATTTCATTGATTTGTTCTATGGTTTTACCTTTAGGTTGCACCCATTTACCATAGAGCTCCTTCAGCCTTGTGTAGAGCTCTTTCGGTGTTTCTTCGGGCCCCACCTGAAGCGAGCGGAATCTTTGCCTGTAGGTTTCACTATTAATGTCATACTTCTGCAGAATAGCTAGTTTGACTTGGTCATAGTTCATTGACAAATCAACGTCCATATGTACAAACGCACCTCTAGCTTTGCCTGTTAGCAGTGGTATTAAGTGAAAAGCCCAGTCTGGTTTTGGCCATCTACAGACCGTTGCAATCCTCTCAAAAGTAATAAGAAAATGTTCAATGTCATCTTCTTCACTCAGTTTTTGTAATTTAGGTGCTTGAGAAACGGGTGCATGTGCAAAGAGAAGGTCACCTGACTGGCTGTGTAAAGGTGAAACCGCGTCTTCAGGCTCTGATGGTGTTGTAGGCTGCACAGCAGAAGTGGTTTGAGCTTCAACCTCCATTTTGAACAAGCTGAACTGCCTTTGTAGGTCAATGAAGTTCAGTTCTTGCCTAGCCGCTTCTCTATTCCAGTTGTCCTCTTTGGCCCTCTGTTGTCCTATGTGGGCTCTAAGAAGGTTAGCCAAGTCAGCTAGTGTAGGCTCACTCCCCTCTTCTTCAAGCTCTCCACCAACTGCTCCAAACTCCTGAACACCATCTGTTTGCGCCCCAGTGCCCAAGTCTTCTAGGTCTGGACTGGGCGTTTGTCTAGTACGTCCTCTTCCCCTGACTGGCATTTTAGTTTTTTTTGTTGTTGTTTTTTTTAAAAGGTAGGTAGTGCAAAAATCGTCAAAAAAGGGAAAAAAATAATCACCAGTGTCCTTAACTGAATGATCCCACCACTGCCACCAACTGTAATGGACCAAACAAAGGCAGGGACAAAGGTGTTAAAAATTGAGAAAGTAACATAATTTAATCTTCAAATTAATTAACAAATGCTCACAAAAATAAGGCAAACTATAACTGACAAAAATCTGGGCCCAACGTAAAAGAGCAGTAACAGAACTCAAACCAAAGACTGACCTGCAACAAAGAAACAAGGCTGCTTAAATAGGGGTGGAGTAAACCATAACATAATCAGAGGGAGGTATAACACAAACACAAACTACTAAACTTGGCAAAAACTCATAACAAGCAAAATCATCATAAGCAAAGCTAACAAAAATACAACTTGGCTCAAATTGATTGAAGTGCCTAAGTTCAACAAAAAGAACAAAATAAACTTTTAGTGTTCCCCCTCAGTTCACTGTGACTTGGTCCAGTCCAAGGTTTTAAAATGGCCTTCAACCCCTCCAGCCAGTCTTTGCCGCACCTCAAACAAAAACAAGTGTAAGTAACAATTCAAACCAAAATTAACTCAAGTGTCCAAATAAAGAAACAATGTGCAGTGTCATTGTAACTTAAGTAAAACAATACTAACACGAAATTGTGGTAGAGGCATCCACCACAGTATGGCTAAAAATAATCAAACCAATGTAGTGAACACACACGCCCCTGTAGGCGACACAAAACAAACGAAGGAAGGAGAGGAGCATGAAGTTTAATTGGTTTAAGATCAGATCGAACATGAAGAAAACAGCTAACCGTGATTAGGAGGCGACTGAAACGGCGTCCGTGCCGTGAGTGAATTTGCTCACTTCACGTTATTAGAGGTAAGAAAATAAAAACCTATTCCACATGCACAGACACAAAACAGTTAATACCATCAAGTGCCTAAAAGCTACTTGCTAAAGCCTCGCAGTAGATGTTCCCATGCTGTACACGTGAGGACACTCCAGTCACAGATCAGGCTTTTGAAACGAGCTCTTTCTAAATGTACAACAGGTACATTTGTCCTAATTGTGGGGATGTTTTCATCTTCTTTTCTGCACAGAGTCTCAGGAACCTTGGTGTGATTTTTGACAAAAACATGTCATTTGATCACCACTCTAAACAGCTTAGCAGAAATTGTTTCTTTCAGTTGAGGAACATCTCTAAACTAAGGAAAATTGTGTCACGTAATGATTTGGAGCTCATTATTCATGCTTTTGTGTCGTCATGTCTAGACTATTGCAACAGTTTATTTTCGTGTCTAAACAAAAAAGAGCTGTCTCGTCTCCAAATGGTTCAAAATTCTGCAGCGAGGATTTTAACTTGCACTAATAGAAGGGCTCATATCACCCCAATTCTTAAAGCCCTCCACTGGCTGCCGGTGTCTTACCGGTTTCAATTTAAAATCTTGGTGCTGACTTTTAGATCCTTATATGGTCAGACGCCTTCTTACATCAGAGATCTGATTCAGCCCTATGTCCCCTCTCGTTCTCTGAGGTCTGCAGATCAAAATCTCTTGATGGTTCCTCGCACTCGCTATCGAACCAGAGGAGACCGATCCTTCCAGGCTGTCGCACCTAGACTCTGGAACGATCTCCCGCTCTCTCTGCGATCACTTGACTCTGTTGATACATTTAAATCCCAACTCAAAACGTTCTTGTTCAGTCGAGCGTTTTGAAAGTACGGTTTTATGGGCTGATATGACTGTCTCCACTGTTGTTTGATTTGTGTAATTTTATCCTGTGTTTTTAATCATTGCTTGTTTTGATGTGAAGCACTTTGTGACCTTCTGTCTGAGAAAGGTGCTATATAAATAAACTTTGCTTGCTTGCTTGCTTCTTTTGGTGCTCCTTGGTGATTTTAATGATACTTAAGTGCTGATTATGAGAATACATTAATAGCCTAAATGTAATTGTTAAACTGGTTAAGGTGAAAATGTATAGTTAAATGTTAATAATAACTTCAGACTATATGGTGAAGAGCAAAATAATAAATGAGAAATGAAATGAGAATGAAGACGGCAGAGTCCTGCACTTGCCTGCCAGTGCTTGGAGTTGGACCTAAAATATATAAAATAGTTGGTCACAAAACAATTCATAACCCGCCACACTTGAGCTACAGCCAAGGCGCAGTGTCACCCGGCATTGGGATAGGAATGCTACGAACACCGGACCTTCGGGACCTCCACACCTGATACACAGTGCTTCTACACGCATTGTGCTGAGGCGATAGTTGTAGACGCTATAAAGCAGTGCTTTTGTTAGGGCCAAACCTGTTTAGTTGATTATGAAAACACTTCGCTCTACCTGTTAGCATGTTGCTCCAAACACAGGAGGACGCCGGCAAGACAATAGGTACCTGGAAACATAGGTACTGGGGAACATAAGGCTTAAAAACAACCTCAGTTGACAAACGTGCTGTACTATATACACAATAAACTTAGGATAGGTAATATAAAAAGGCAAACTCGGACTATAACACTCACAGTGGCTACGTTTACATGGTCAGAAAAATCAGATAGCCCAATGATCAGATCTGATGCGTTTACATTCTCTTCTGAAATCAGAGAATCCAAAACTGCCAGTGTAGATTTCAATTTTTAGAGCAACTGAAATATCTCCCCGCCTTCAGTCAGGCCCACAGCAGAGCAAGGGGGAGAATGATTGAGCCTCCATATTTGGACTTGGGAGTCAAACTGCGGATACAGCACAGGTTCAAAGGTCTAGGGTTCAAACTCAGTTAGCTATGTCTGTGTATTTATTTTCTGTTGTAGAGTAAATTCATACAATTTTCCAGTTCTTCTTCTAAAAAAAAAAGACGGCAGCAGAAGGCATAAAGGCAGCATTTGCCAAGTGAAAAACAAAACGGTTGAAAATGAAGCTAACAACAATACTATCCTCTAACTTTCTGAACCGAACAAGTCAGTTTGACAAGGGCGAAACCAGATCAAGTCTTCATTTATGTCAACACTTTATGGACAAGCTATGTGTCTAGTGGCAAGAGGAGGATGTAACTTTATTACATGGGGAAAATCTGTAAATGTCTATTTTGGATATGAAACGTCCTTGAGCAGCAATTGGTATAGAACGAGGGGATAAAATGATTCTTTCGCTGACGTCTTTCTCAAAGTCCAATGTAATCATAGCTATATCCTTTAATCTCCAAAAATCAGTGTGATGTGATTGAGCGCATAAGGAAATAGCCTTGTAAATTCCTTTGCAAGCATCCGACTGGCAAAAGTGACAAGAATCTGAGCTCCCTTTTTGTGTCGTTTATTAGGGAGGGATTTGCAGCATTAACATTTTCAGGCGACAGATGACAGACACTAGTGGGACTCCGCCAAAAGAGGTCATGTGAAATGTCAGTGTCTCGTGCAAGGGATGTAAAAATGATCATGAAAGATCAAGTTGAAAAGAAATTATGTTTTTTTTTTTTAGATTTTAACCATATTTCATTATACGGCTCTTCACACTGCAAGTAGAACGCTCCATTGACTTGAATGGGATTTACCAAAGTTCTACCGGTCATTATTTTCTGATGGAGGACCTCTAAAAAAAATAGTTTGTGCTTGTAATACAGGTCTTTCATATCACTCCGCAAGTAGTCCGGTCACTTGTCCTAATCTGTCCCTGCCATTGAATTATATTCCCTGCGAGAGAAGTTTGGGGAATCGCTCGTGAAGTTAGTAGTTGTGGCAAAGCATTTTTTTTTTTACGTTTACTTCACCGCTAGCCTTGCTGCTACTAGCCTAGCCACACTGCCTGGAATCACAACAAAAACCTTTGGGAACTATTTTATTTGCCGCAGAAAGCATTAAATAAACCTTTTGGCCTTCATAAAAAGTGTATTAGGTTTATTTGTGTGTGTACAGTTGGCAAATAGCCGTATAATAAGCGGGATAATGTATTTAAAATGACGGGATAATGTACCTTCAGGGCGAAACAAGATGGTTTGTTACTTATTTTCCCGATAATGACCAGCGTTCTATACATGATCCCTTTCAGATTATTGTCCCTTCATGGAAAACAAACTCCAAAAACCAAATCCTTTGTTATAAGCCAGACAGCTTTCTTGGATTCGTTCTGGTCATTTTAACGCTCATGGTGAAATGACCGGTGGCTGAGCGGTTGGCACTCCTGCCTCGCGGCAAGAAGGTCCCGGGTTCTATTCCCAGACCATGCAGGTGTTTCTGTGTGGAGTTTGCCAGTTCCCCTCCACGTGTGCTCCAGTTTCCCGCATCAACCAAAACCTGCACAATAGGTTAATCCTCCGGTCAGGTGATTCAGACCATTATCCTGGAGATGGGCCCCTGGGCCACTGCTCCTTACGGGTTGCCCTAGCAGCATCGAAGGATGGATCAAATGCAGAGGACACATTTCCTTACGCAGGGACATTAGAGTATACCTTAATAAATTATATATATTGCCTCCACTGCAAAGCAAGCTTCACGTATAGCCAGCATCCCTTGTTAAAAGGCTTCAACAACAAAAGTGCCAATTTGCTTTAAAAATCAACAGGTTAAAAACAACAGCTGCAAGCATTAAAGTTAAGTGTGAAATGATCTGAACAGGACAAATACAGCTAAACGCTTGGAATCATCCTCAGTTGCAACAAACTAGAGAAGCCGTTCAAAATCAGCTAAAAACAACCACTTCCAGCAATTATCCTTATTATTTTCACTTGTTCGGTGCTACCCCACCTGGAACCGCCACCTTAACGTGGTGGAGGGGTTTGAGCACCCGAATGATCCTGGGAGCTCTGTTGTCGGGGGCTTCGTGCCCCTGGTAGGGTCTCCCATGGCAAACAGGTCCTACTGTAGGTGACGGGTTAGACAAAGAGCGGTTCAGAAGCCCCTTATGAGAGACCAACAGGCCCGGTTAGAACCATGAGGCCGTCCTTCTGTGGACCCACCACCTGCAGGGGGAGCCATAGGGGCTGGTGCAATGTGATTTGGGCAGGTCCAACAGCTGCCCCCACGACCCGGCACTGGACAAGTGGAAGAAAATGGATGGATGGATGTTCGGCGCTTTCTAACCACCTCAAAATGCCACTCTCACTCATTCACTTCATACTCGGTGGCTGTGAGCCTCTATTGTAGCCACAGCTTCCGTGGTTTTAGACAAATGAAAGAGTGGCTGCCAATCTGCGCCATCGGCCTTTTCGACCACAACCATTAACTCACTCTCATGCCATTATTCAAGTGTCCTGCCTAGGGCTGGGTCCCGTTAAATGATACCAGTATGGTATGGTACGATGTCACGAATGGCTCCAGAGACAAGGTGACTTTGCAGTCGGCAGCTCCGTGCTCTGCCGCCCCTGGAGACGATGTCGTAGGAGATGTGAGCCGCGTGCAGGCCTGGCAGCTGGATGCGTTGCCGCACACGTCTGTCTTTGCCGTTACCTTGGGTTGCGTCGCCCATAATCGCCCCGTCATTGATTGCGTAGAAGGGTAGTGGTCTCCAGATAGCGATGACCGCAGCGACCGGGTTTATGTGCAAGGCATGCTTTGATTTATCAGTGTGAAAAACCAGAGCCGCACGAACGCCAAGAGAGAGTGCTGAGAGGGAATTTGTGGCAGGTTTATTGAAGGTATAGGGTTTAGTTTGTAGACTCCGACTTCAGTCTTGTTTTTGTGTGAAAAAACAAAACAAAAAACACCTAAAACCCAGTGGCTTTCGGACTTCACATAAGTTTGATTCCGGAGCCTTTCTGTGTGGGGTTTGACTGTTTTCCCCACGTCTGAGGGCTTTCACTGGCCGCTCTCGTTTCCAAACACGCAGAAAGCCTTGATTGATGTCACAGTGCAAATAACACGGGTTCTGCGAGACTTCCATCAGTATTTGCTCCTGTATGGCTATACCGCGTCATTTCAGTCAACAAGTGTTGATAAAAGTGATAATTGCAAGCTTTCTTTCCTATAGACAGACCAAGTGTTGGTTTTCGTACCTGACGGTTTCGGCTACAACTGTGGCCTTCCTCAGAGGTTGTCACGCGGTGTTACTGTGACGTGTCTGGTCAGCTGATTTATACAGGTTTTGGCACCGTCTTCCTGCTTGTGGTAGCAGGCCGACAGCGCCATCTGCAGTCCGACTTCTTCAGAACTGTGTCCCAGGTGCGGTAAAGTTGGTACGCCCCCTCGACCCGGTTCACAGTCTGGGGGGCGCGTTTCCGGATCTCGATGGCTTCTCTGATCCAGCGGTGGTGTTTGTTGCTCTCGGTGCCGATGACATGGGCATTGTCCCAATCCCTAAGATGGCTCTCCCTCTTGCAGTGGTCTGATATGGCAGACTTCAGCTGTTCTTGTTCTGCCTGTCGTCTGGTGGCTCGTGTGCATGCTTTAGATGTTTCTTTTTCACATTCTATTCGATGTTCCTTCTTCCTGATGTTGAACGCTCTGCCAGTTTCTCCCACATATGATTTGTTGCCCGACAAACAAGGTATCTCGAATATCACATTGCATTTGTGTTGTTGGTCTATTTTGTCCTTGGGGTGAACTAACAGCTGTCATAGTTTGGTGTGAGGTTTGACCGGAGTATTGATATTGTGCTTGTGCATGGCCCTCTGCACCCTCTCTGTGACCCCCCTGACGTATGGAAGTATGACCATGGCCCTGTTTTGTTTCTCTTTACTTTTGCTTGTTTTTTGTTTTTTCTTGATTGCGTTTTGTTTGGCTTGATGAAAAGTGATAATTGCTTTTTGTGAGCAATGTTAAACCGGCACACTCATAACAATACTGCCACAGGACGCTGGATATTTGAAATAATATCCAGATATTATTTCTGGAAATTTGGGAGCCGAGCCAGAACGGATTGAAGAGCTTCCTTTACTTTTGTATCCGCCGCCATTGCCGAACAACAACCAGCAAATCCGGCGCAAATGCTTGACATCCCCTACAACACCCGCCTCCCCCGCTCGCTGAACGGTAGGTTGAAATTCAACCGATGTAACGAGGCCACTTGGATCAGACCCAGACGTAACATGTAGGGAAATTATAATTAACCGGAGTTTACGGATGGCTAAGGCCAGGCTAGTGAACCTTCAAATCCATTCAGTTTGTAACGCAAAGTAACTGCTTTTCCACGTCAAAAACATGTGTAATGCCCACTGCCCCAGACAGGGTCAAATGCAAAGGACAAATCTCCCTACTGGGGCACTGAACAATACCTTATCGGAGTCACTCTGCAATTTTACGCGATTAGACTGAGTAGCAGTATGGCGTCGCAAGTCCCGGGGGCATCTAAGAGTTAAGCGCAAATTACCTATAGAAAAAGAATATCAGATGGAAATTGGCCTGAGGAACCAGACTTAGGCCCTGTCCATACGAAGTCAAGCTGAGGACCAAACGCAAAGATATTTTATCAATCCAGTGTATCATCCATACGAGCCCGGCGTTTTGGGGGTCTGTAAACGAACATTTTCCAAACTAGGTCCCAGAGTGGAAAGATCTCAAAACGCTGTTTACGTGGCGGCGTTGTTACAACGTCTCCGCAACTTTTACTAAAACGATGACATCACAGCACCAGAGTGGAGTCTGTTATCCATAATCTACTGACCTTAGAATGAGTTTTACTCAGGGATCAGGGATCTACTCCGCTGCTCTTTGCTCCACTGTAATCCGCAAGCCACAGGTGATAAGTAAAAAAACACGGCCGAGTCAGTTTGTGTTTTGGACTGACAGTCAAAGTCCGGTCACTGACAGGTTTTTCTGCTTTAGTCCCGTTATGTCTGAGGAGTAAACTCGCCTCCTCGTCTCTTCTGTAAATCATAATCCTTGAATCCGTTTAATTTTCACTGTTTACATTCCACAAAGGTTTACTGCGCATGCGCCCTCTACATCTTGTTCTATTATCTGTGTTAGCGTCACAGCGCCACACACAGGCCTGGAAGATGAATCACGCCGTTTTCACAGACCTGAGTCGACCCATGTGGACGCACACATTTACTGAGCTGGCTTCGTGCTCACAAAGAAAGTTTCAGAAAATATAAGCGTTTTGTCTTCGTGTGGATTTAGAGTGCGGTTCTTGCGTGATTGGATATGTTTAATATATAATATATACATGAATATAATTCTTTGCATAAGAATTGGTACACATTTCCCATAAACTGTAACAGTTTTTATGAATCTTGACCAAAAATCTAACCGTAGTCCTACAGACACTGTTTCCCATCTCTACACACATGAATGAGAGTCCGTATCTCTCTCCTTTTCGAGGCGGCGTGTAAAAGCTGCCTGTGCCGCTGCCTCACTCAAAGCGAGACGCAGTTTAAACAACAGTCAGGCCGATCGTGGCACTGGGAACAGCTTCTGTACTTCCAAGTTACTGATCACTCTATTTGATGTAATTTGGCCTCATATTCAGCGCCATCGCAACAGGGAAATATGCAAAGTCATTAACTTTTCTTTTACAGGTGTCGTAACTGTAACAAATGCAACATAAAACAGAATCTCAGACGTCCTCCAGAGGCTCCTGATAAACATCTGCAAACTTGGTGCAGCCTAGACGAGAGTACTTTCTCTGCACAGTCCGGTTAGGACCAAGCTGCAGGCACTGAGCGCACGGACCAGGGGCACATCAGAGGAGGGGGCTCAGTGGGCAGGGCCCCACAAAAAGAAAACATATTACAGCATTAAAAAAAATGAAATTAAAAAATTAATAGAGTGAAAAAATCAATCAAATGCTGTCCCAGTCAGAGCAGAACGGCAGAAAATGTCAGTTTATTTAATATAAATTGATTTCAATCTTGGTGAGGAGTAATACCATTAAATGCTAATACAACAAATGGCCGGTGCCTTGGTGGCTCTTTACAGAATCAAGCTGGAAAATGTCGGGTCTTGACTAGTTAGCCACCCCTGCTCAATACAGAAAAAAACGCACTTTGAGAACTCATGTCCAGCTAACCATGCTACATTTTAAACACATCTGGCGCTACATTAGAAAGTGGGATGTACTTTCAGAGCACATAGCGATAGCACGGACAGTTGTGACCTCTGGCTGCTTTGGTGGATTTGAAGTTCCGTCACGTCAGGTCTGCATGTGCTCGTGTGTGTGTGGGATTCCATGGTAATTAGCTCATGCATTGTTCATGCTATAGGTGACCTGCTCCGTTCGCCCGCTGAACTTAGGGCTACTTTGGACGACTTTCCACCCAGCCACAATCAGCGACAGATGGGTAACGTGTACTAACCTACATATTGCCATTCAAGTCACATTTCCATCACGCTTACTGTGGCAAATGATAATATATCAGCGCTAATCTAATGACTGTCAATGAAGGCCTGATGAACCGGAGTGTTTTCAATTATATTCTTGGGGGCATTTTAACCCATTATAATTCCACCTGCTTAGGACGCTTCAGTTGGTAATTGCGTTTCATGACATGGCTGAATACAGATGAAGATCCAGAATGACTGGACATCTGTGCAGTGCTAATGCGGTGTGGAGTGTGCATGCTAAAAGAAATTCAACTCTGTGAACCTTTCGACAGGTCAAAGAAGAACATTGAATATCATTGGACCTTTCATGCTTTACATGCTTCCCAAAGCACTACATCAGACCTTTAATCATTCACTCCCTATGGACTACACTTGGTGATGGGAAGCCACTACTGTTGGGGGTTCGCCAAAACAGTGCTTTTTTTGTGTGTAGATATTTATACTTTTGATGGCATCATGCTCTACAGCAGGGGTCCTGAATTTAATTTCACTAAGGTCCAAATTGAAGAAGCAAATGCTCGGAACATACGGGTTTAATTCAGTTATAATAATTGCTGTGCTTTATTATAACTGAATAATAAATTCAGTATCCAATATTAACTGATACCAAGAGACGTTCTTAAAAGTGGCTGCTGTGGGTGAAAAAAAAAGTGATTGGTCTCTTTTCTCCAGAGTGAAATCAATAAAGTATTCTTTTCTTGAAAACAGGTTGTTACAGATCAATTATATCTATAATGGGGAAAAACATTTCTACAGGTAATATCCTTGGCTATAAGATAGGTTAACAGGTATCAGTTCAGTATTGGATATGCTGATACCAAATATCATATTTTTTCCAGTATCGGCTCAGATATCTAATACCAGTATCGGATCGGTGCAATCCTAAAAATGACTAAGAATGGAATAATGAGTAAGTGTGTGTGTTGACACCCTCCACAATAGCAACGTGTTGGTTTTTTAAACCTATTAATGTCAAGTTTCTTCGCAGCGCCCAACTTGAGAGGCTTCCTTTCTATTGTGAAGGTTTTAAAATCAACTGGACTTCACTCCAATGAACATACTTCTTTTCTTTTTACTTTTTATTTGAAGCTGTCCCATGCAGCAGGTGAAAAACCTTAAACATACAAAAAGGAAATGTAAATATATTGTTCTTTTAACCACATTTAGTACTTAAATTAAAACAATTACATTTTAGTAATTAGCCTTATGTACACACAGTCATGCTTTTTAAATCAGTTTTAAACTTAAATCAGTGTTAACAGTAGCACCTGTTTGTGCAAACAAATCAGACAAAGACATAAACAGAAACCAAAAGGGGAGCATTTTGCTCTTACCGGCTGTCCTCCACAGTCTTTAGAAAGGTTTCTTCCTGCACTTTAAATCCTCTTCGAGGCTAGGTTTTTTCTTGGGCTTGTTGCATCTCCAACTGCTCCCTCTGACTGCTCTTTTGTGGGTTTCCCAAGAGCAACACCTTGGTCTTGATTGAATCATTGGCTCCACCTGGTTGCATTTCCTGCTGTGGGCGGGAGGAGGGGAGAACACAGAGCTGGACAGCACAATTAATGTGATTTGAATGCTACAAGTGCAACAAGACATGAGGCTAAGATGTCCAAAGACATCCTCCGTTTGGACATTTCCATCGACTCTTACACTCAACGGAGGAAGGCAGGCAGTGCTTTGTGTCTGGCCAGTCAACACCATCTCGGCTCCCGGCGCGCTCTGAAGCTGCTGGCTCCCTCATTAGCAGGACGCGTCGGCGGCTAGGCCTGGTCTGAAAGAGCACCCTGCTGCGAAGTCCCCCACAGGTGCTGTCCGTGCACGGTTACCATCCCTAACTCTCCCACTTTGTCTCCGTCTCCCGTGCAATCCATGGAGGTGTGTCCATGGAGGTGTGTGTGGGAAGTCTGGGCATCTCTGCTGAGACTGCTGCCTAGGCTTGTTAAGCGCCAGGTCTGTCGCGATAACAGTTCAATATACTGAGGCAAGAATATATTGCGATCAAAATCACAGTCATCTCTTGTTGTAAACGTATGCATTGACCTATCCTCAATAACACAAACGTTGCAATAAACAAGAAACACAATGAAACACAATTTACTTCCATAAATTGTTTAAAAAATAGAAGTCAGCCAGAGTGTGCCTGAGACAGAGGGAGAGCGAGTCCAGCAGCGTTACAGTTTATGCTGGTGTCCCTGGGCAGTGCGGCTTTACTCATTAAAGCGTTAGTACACAAACGGCAATGAAATCAAAATGGCAATTTAAACGGCCGCTGTTTGCAAATGGAAGATGTTGCAGTTCCTTACATCAGCGGTTCTCAAACTTTTCACATAAAGTACCACCTCATAAACTATTTGACCTCGGTCAAGATCAAATCAGGGCTGAACCAAGTCTAAAAAGGGTCTACATTAGACCTATACAACAAATCAATTCTGTTTCGAGTTATGTATCACACTTGCTACAAAAAAAAAATATAATGTTGTGAAAGGAATGGGACTCTTGTATCTGTCCTCTTTCAGGTGGAAATGAACCTCTGACCACTCAGAAAAGGTTCTTGTCTCTGTTATTGTAGAGCAAACACTGCCGGAAGAACTTAATTCATGTCAAGTTTAACGTTGTCACGTTAACATGCTTTGCATTCCCTTCACTGATACGGATCAGCTGTCTCGTTCACCCGCTTGCATTCCTCCCAGATTAAAACTAGTCTTCTGCCACGTGAGGAGTGTACACAAAAGCCTTGTCACTGTCGTCAATCGAACATGAGATGAGACAGGATTACCAAAACGTGACAAAAGTATTTAGGAACAGCCTATAGACCAGAGTAACGCCTCATTTGAAAGCTAAGACCTGCAAAACTCGTCTAAGCTTCTCACTCGTTATGATCGCCATGTTTTTTGTTGTTGTCCTTTTTGGTTGACTTTTCATAATGTTTATTTATTTTTTACTTGTTTTGGTCGCACTTTTGTGGCTTGATAAGAGTAACGTTACACAAAAAACCCGAAATGTGACCAAAACGAAGAAAAAAAAAAAAAAAATAATAATAATAATAATACAACGAAGACCTGACACAAATGTGACAATAATGTGACAAAATGCAACGGAAATGTGATTAAAAATGTGACACAAAAGTAATGAAAATCTGATATATATTTTTTTAAACGCAACAAGAACTACTAAAATGTGACAACAAAAACAAGGAAGAAGCTTCGAAGAGTTGTGTAGGTCTTATCTTTAAAATGAGGCATTACCCTGGCCTATAGGCTGTGAGCTCCAGTCGAGAAGCTTTGAGATTTGGGAACAACTGGAGAAAATGTGCTCGGTTAAGGCGGGGGTTAAGGGGTTAACATTCTGCCTTTGAGACGTATATAAATGTCTTCTTCCGGAACACTGAAGAGGCACCAAGCGCCCCTCACACCTGCAGCACAGTGGAGGCGCTTCAGGAAACGGAAAAGGGGCAAACGAGGAGGTATCCGGGCAGGACTCGCAGCTAAGCCACATAAGCCTTCTATCCCTACTATTGTTCTGTCCAATGTTCCAGAATAAGACGGATTATAGTCGTCTGCTACGCTCCTCCCCAGAAGATGGTGAAAGACTGTTGTGGAGCGGACGGCGCCACAAAGGAAGGGGGAAGGGGAAGGTGAAGGAGCTGACCAGTGCAGGACACCACGCTCTGAAACCGGGACAAACCCAGGAGGTGGTGCACCGTTTCAGAGGAGCACTGAAGGCAGTACTGAAGGCTTCCCCCATCCCCAAAAACACGCTGGTCAGGCTGGCCCACACCCAACACCTCAATGCTATTTCACGGTTTAACTGTGCAATGAGAAATAAAGCTCTTACTTATAAATCTGTTTTTGCTTCAGATCATCAACCTTTTAGAGCAGTATGTAAAATATGTATAGAAAATTGATTTCATATGGATCTAAATGTTATACCTCAACTGTTTTGACAGTCTTACAAGTATTCTGTCCAGCACAATGGATTTTTAAAAAGTGGTAATATGCCCCTCCTTATTTTTACATAGATCTTCACAGATTTTTTGATAACGCTTTATATTAAGGTGTGCTCATTAAGTATTAATAAGGTACTAATAAGCATTAATAATATGTGAGTAAAGTATTAACACTCTGCCTACCTTTATCTGTAAACATACTAATAGGCCATTAATAATACGCTTATTCATAGCCAAACCTAACCCTAACATTAACCCTAACCCTAAAATGATTACTAATGCTTATTAATAGTTAATGAGCACACCTTGATCTAAAGTGATACTGATTTTTATTATTATTTTGTGTCTGGAAAGATGGAGCAAAACTACGACAGGCAACGAAATGCTAAGTACTATTTCGCTTTTGATCTTTTAACTTCCCACCGTACACAATCGCTTTAGCAGCAACTTTCCGGCGCTATATCCGTACTTTTGAACGCTGGGGCGGTTAGGGCTACGGGCCTGTGTGTGTGTGTGTGTGTGGGGGGGGGGGGGGGGGGGAGAAAAGAAAAGAAAAAGGGGATTCATCTTCCAGTTAGCTTTGAGGCGGGAATGGTGTGGAGAGGCGAGCTTCACCTGGGGCCTGTTTGTGAGCCAGATTACTGCACGCCCCCCTCCCCCTCTCCCCTCACGCTGTCGGACGGAGGAGCTGGCCGCGCACGAAAGTAAACACAAAAGCTTTGAGGAGAGTTATTTGGATAGCTTTAGTCCCATATGCAGTCCACCCCCGGGCCCTGGCTCCCATCGCTTCATGTAATTAAAATCAGGACTGTTAGGTACTGCGCGGTGTCATTCCGGGACAGGCGCGGAAAGATATCCTGAGAGCCGCTGGAGTGGCCCTCCAAAAGTTTGTCTTTCGGGCCGCAGCAACATCCCTGTAAAGACCATCAGCCAAACCGAGTGGGACTTCAACACGTCCACACAGTGTTGAAAGAGGGCGGTGATCAGTGGGGGCTGATGCATTATGGGTGGTAGGAAAGGATATTGATGAGCTAATTCAGTAATATTAATGTGCAGTCCATGAGAGTTTGGCGGCTCGGGACAGATGGAGATGTGCCCTTCGATATCAAAAGTACTCCCTATCAAAACTTGATAAAACATTATATTGTCAGGGCGTACCGTTTGCCCGGTGTCGGGGCCCACTGGAGTTTTATAATATTGCCGATTACAGTGAACTCTACAGTAAACAAACGCAAGCAGCCTGTCAGTAGCAGCGCTGAGCACAGGGGAGGAAAAATAACTAATTTGAGAGAAGTGAGAAGCTCCTGAGAGGAGGTGGAAGGATTTTGTCTAACCATGGACTTTCTTCAGTAAGAAGTCATGTCTAAATGGACTTTCCTGGAGGTAGCATTACGACGCTAACTAGCTCGTCTGCTTTAATCCATCGATCAATGGTTTTGTATAGCCCAATATCACAACAGAAGTTGCCTCACAGGGCTGCACTAAACATTAAGGCAATAAAACAAAACAGTAAATAAATAAACTAGCTTCTGCTTGCTTGATTAAAAGTGTGCAATAAACCACAAATGGGTCAAGCGTGTGTGATAATCTTAAAGGCTGCTTTATGTAGTTGCCGGCTTTAGGAATGAATGAAATGTTTTATTTTGGTTGCTCACATTCAAAGCATCACTCTCCACATAAGACGGAGATTTATTGACATCAAATAAGTTTTCTTGTTGCCGCATTTAATCCCGGGTGTTTAGGTAAAAGAAACGCTGATGTGAGCGTAGAAAGCGGTACCATGTTCACAAGGTCCTCGATTCTTTATTCCTCTGAGGAAAAGTCCAGCTCCAAATTCACGTTGTCTGTATTCCACGGGTATGCGCGGCTAACAATCCCCATCCTGTAGGAGACTTTCGCTGGTCTTGTGTTTGTGTATTTATAAAGCCAGCTCCAATATTGTCCCCCATAAACACATTATTATCATAATTTTAGCTGCCATTAGCTGTGCAGGGGGCCCAGCACATGAGCTCCTTCAGAGGCCACAGGCGCGGGACGTGTCGCCGCTACAGGCCTAACCACTGCCCGAATAAAAATATGCGCCGTGATTCCTAATTTACTTTTGATTTACCCATTATTTTTTCTATTATATTTTAGGATTCCGAAATACGTTTCTTAAGTTTGACTTCACAAAAGGAGGAAGGAGAGGAGACCCGCCCCGACACGCGAGAGAAACATGCAAACTCCACTCTTAATTGCTATTAACTTCTTTCAAAATGCCCGGCATGCACTCCTTCCAAGTTTTACACCGCTGTAATATTCGCTCCGCAGAACTAAACTGATGAAACGGGACCGGATCACATTAGCCGCGTCGAAACGTGGTGAAGTCGACACAATTCTCACCACTTTGATTGTCATGGCGTTAGTAATAACCTAGCTAGGAAGTGTTTTTATTGTGTTTGGCAATTTCTCTTTCATGCAATTTGGCACCAAGACAATCAGAGGCTCTGTAATATTAAACTGGCCTGAAATAGAAATGTGTTTAGTTGCAGGGGGGGGGGGGGGGTGATCGAGAATGGGAATCTAAATCAGAAAGCATAGCATATAATGGGATCTTCATCTTTTGTATTAAAAAGAATGTGCGTCTGCCTGGATTATTTCATCAGTGCACAGCGGCGTGCAAGCCGATATGATGACTCACAGTGGAGTCACTCCAACCCGTATCTATCTTATTACCGCGGTACATTGAACAACCAGTGCAAGAATTAGATGAAGGGAGAAGTGTGGGAAGTTTTTTTCTCACCTGTCGATGAGGACATATACACTTTTGAGTATTTATTAGCAAAATTTTTTTCACTGGAAAAAAAAAAATATACTGTAGGTTGGACTATTGTGTATGGTTTAGTTTGACGAAAGCAAAAGCATAAGAAACCACCTTGAGACTGTGTGCCGTATGGCGTTGTAACCTATTAACCCCCACCTTAACCGGGCACATTTTCTCCAGCTAGGCATTAGGCCTACCCACAATGGAAAGCTCACAGCTTATAGGCCGGGGGTAACGTCTCATTTGAAAGCTAAGACCTACAGAACTGACCTAAGCTCTTTCCTCATTATCTTTGTCACGCTTTTGTTGTCACGTTTTCTTTGAATAATCGTCACGTTTTTGCACTTTGTCACGTTTTTGTTACGTTTTCGTCACATTTTCTCTGCATGATCATGTTTTTGTAGTCACGTTTTTCATCATGTTTTCTTTGCATTATTGTCACGTTTTTGTTACGTTTTCGTCACATTTTCTCAGCATTATCTTAATGTTTTTGTTGTCACGTTTGCTTTGTATTATCGTCACGTTTTTGTTGTCACGTTTTTTGGCATTTTGTCACGTTTTTGTTACGTTTTCTTCACGTTTTCTTTGCATTATCGTCACGTTTTTGTTATTACTTTTTGCCTTTTTTTTTTTTTTTTTACATGTTTTGGTCACGTGATGTGGCTTCATCAGTTACGATACACACACAAAAACGAAATGCAGCCAAAATTGATTTTTTTAAAAAAATAAATACGTGACAAAAATGCTACAAAAACAACTAAAGCTTGATGAAAAAATTGAAGAAAAAAGAAGAAAAAAAAGCTTAAATTAGTTTTATCTTCGCTTTCAACTGAGGGTTTATCCTGGCCTATAAGTTGTAAGCTCCAGTCAAGAAGCTTTTAGATTTGGGTAAAGCCGGACTAGAGAAAAAGAGAGAAAAGAGGTTTAGAGGTCAAAAGTGCTTAATCAAAAATCTTGTCCTAATGCCTGTCCCATCCATCACTGCCGATTTATCTTGTAAAAAAAAAAAAAAGGACAAGCCAAAATAACCCTTCTCAGTGAATGTCCCCTCTTGGGTATGTTGAATCACTGACCTCTCGATGTAGCGGTAACTGGTACACCCACTTGGGGACACTCGCCCTGGGAGAGTGTGATGTCTTAATAGAGTGAGGTGAAATGTCCGTGGCCTAATTATCCTAATACCTCTTTTACTCACGGAGATAATTAGATTTTATTTAAAAAATCACTTTGCAGGTGATGTCGTTCTCTGCCAGGAAACACTGACCCAGCTTCCTCCTCCCCCGCCTCCCCTCTCCTATTGCGGAGTCTCACTGTCCCCAAAGGCACACCTGCGCTGCTCTCTGCTGTACGTGCTTTACGTCGCAGACACTGTATCGGTATCACGTGCTACTCAATGACGGTTCCGGTTCCTTGTTCCTCTAAACCAAACATTGGGACAATAGGTTAAAACCATGTACATAGTTCTGACCAAACATGTCCCAAGAACTATGGGTCAAATGCAAATATCCCAATGAAGGAAATCAGTTTATTGGTAACGGTAAGATAAACTACTAGTTTTACTGATATAACTTTGACGTGTCTAGATTGTGATGAAAGGAATGCAAGCGGATATATGGCGTTTGTCCAACCAAAGCCCCCAAACGCCCCTCCTCAAACCACTTCAGCCTTAACGTGTTGGACGGACGGACGGACGAAGTAACCAAGATGTTATACAGCAAAGTGGTTCAGTTAGTGGTTCGAGCTGACACTGACCACAATCAATCGTTTTCACTCCCACTTATGGTTTCAAAAGAAAATCATCTGCCACACGCACACATATTACTATTATTATTATTTTACTATTCTATGTTTCCCATTTTGTTTCTGTGATTCCCCGTTTTCCTCAGCTTGTATATCTGTAAATATGTACTTGTCACCTGGTGTTTAAAGAAATCAAAGAAAAATCATCTGCCTTGCCGCCACCACAGTACTATTTAAAAAGGACCAGAAAATGTATGTAATTATTTTCTTCTTTTTTGGAGGGAAATAAAAGGTTTAAACAATGATGAAATCCTTGGCAATAATGCTTTTTTTTTTTGCTTTTTTTTTTACCAAATGACTTTGTAAGAAAGATAATACATTGGTATATTGGACAATATGTTCTTTTAGCTATAGCCCTATACTCCTACTGGACACTGGATCTTGTTTTTCCATGAGCCACGTTCATAATGGGTCGTCTTGTTATTCGTACAATAGAACCAGCATATTGTGTTTTTCTGTTCTGGTTAGTAAGTTTCATAACACTTCTCCGCTGTTATATGCTTAGTCTGTTGCAGTCTGTTTGATAAAAATGGATGCGTCTGAAATGATCATTTGCCTTTCTCAGCAATGGATTCCTTAAATCGCTTGGGCTCTGTCCCAACTTGGCACAAGTGTCTGAAGAATCAAGCTCAAAAGCCAGACTGTCTTCCATTCACAAGCATATGACAAACAGCACAGAAGGCGATGAGTTTTGGAGTCAATCTTAATTTTTGTAAAAGACTGCCACTGCTTCTGCTATCTATATTTAAAAAAAAGAACATTGGCAATTTTGCTGTTGCACTTGACGTTGGCTTCCATTTTTTCTTATTTAAGTGAGTTAAGCTTTCTTGAACTGGATGAGCTTTCCACACAGACAATGAGTTGAAACATCAAGATACACATAAGAAGGGTTCGGGTTTTATTTCAACAGCGGATACTTGCAGTGTGGGGGTATTACTAAAGTAACGTGTTACAAAAATATAACTAAGGCATATAACATATTACTTTTACAAAATACGGCAATATATCAGTCATTATAATTCAAAGCAAATTTAAATGGTTTGTATTAAAATGCCAAACTCTCCCCGAATAATATGCAGCACCAAATCAAGTTGGACACTAGTGTAGAATATCTACAGTTGCGTGTAGCTAACGTCATCAAAACAAAACACGAGACAAAGAAATATTTTCTTTACTATTTTTAGTTTATATTTTGTCAAAAGTAACTCAAAGTAGTGTAACTCGGCTACATTTTTGAAACGGTAACATGTAATACAAACATATAAGAATTTCAAAACTGTATATACAATGAACTATAACTTTAAAGTAACTTGCCCACCAATTGTCTGTTGCACTAGGGAGTCCCGCAAGGATCAATTCTTGTTACGGTACTGTTTCTACATATTTCGGTAGTTTCTATATTTTTTTGGGTTGTTTTTGTTTTGTTTTTAAGTCAATCTCCAAATAAATATTAGCTTATGACATTTCCATGCCGGTGACTTTGAACAACTCCTGCAAGAACTCAGTTTGCCGGGCGTATTATTTTAAATGTTGTAATCTGTAAAGCACGTTGTGATACCTTTCGATATGAAAAGTGCTTTGAAAATAAAGTTTGATTTGATTGAATTTCCCATGAGCCCTTGCTCATCGGTAGTCCGATTACGCTGTAGCCAGCAGATGCCGACTGTTAGCTACAGTAGGTGCGTTGGACAGGTTCATGGCTCGGGGACGCCTCAAGGTAAAACGCTAATCTAATCGTTTAAATCACTTATTTTTATGAATGGTTTCGACACACTGTGCTCCTCAACCGGATGGTTCTATCGCGACACATTGTGACCGTATCCACAGAGTTTTTGAAGGGGACCGGTGAGTGTTTCCATGTTGTTGTACGCTTCTTGAACTTAGGCATTCATTGTTGTGGTTGTTTATTTTGTGATGACTGCATATATCTAATGGGTTTTAATTGCAGTGATGTCAGTAACTAATTACTTAGTAACGGGTTACTATAATCAGATTACTTTTATCAGTAACTAGTAATCTAACGCGTTACTATTTCTAAGCAAGTAATCCGATTTAGAGTTACTATTTTGTCATTTTCCTACATTTCTTTTTGCGTCTCGGCGAGTGACGTAACATAAAGTGACAAGTCATGTTTTTAGCCTGAGAACACAACATTGGTCGGGGAGAGAGATGGAAACGCATCACTTTTCTGAGTCTGCATCAGCTTAGTTGATGTTACTGTTAAAATGCACTTCCAATAAATTGAGTGTTGGTAAAAGGGTTTGTCATTAGTGTGTTGTGATGGTGAAGATGTTTTTGGCAGCAGCTGAATGTAACTAATAAAGTAACTTGTAATCTAACTTAGTTACTTTTAAAATCAAGTAATCAGTAAAGTAACCAAGTTACTTTTCAAAGGAGTAACCCGTAATATATGTGTTGCGGCAAACTGCCCATCGCCCCGCCTCCCTCTGCAGAGCCCAGGTAAAACCAATCCTGCAGTTAGCAGAGCACACCTGGGCTGCATTACATGACGCACCCATTCACCTGTGGTGTCCCGCACAGGGAGCAACAGAGACACCACGGCAGTAAAAACACCAGCCAGCTGCTGCCTAACAAAGGGAAACCAAAGACTTTCAAATCTTAAACGCAGTGCAGGACCGGGCAAAGAGACTGGAGTGACAGCCGGTAAGAATCTGGACTGCTTGTTAAGCTTAACTTTGTATGCGCTCTATACTATTTCTGCACTGTTGTTGAGCACACATGTATGTTTTTTGTACTTACACTGGGATATTTTTGTTATAAGGTTTTTCACCTACCACTGTTGGTCATAAATAAATTGATTGAATGAAGTGAGTCGAGTGGATTCCAGTTATATTTCTCCAGAAGCGGTGCCCACCCTACTCAAGCATAGGAACCCGCACAGCTACATAGACAGCTTGACAATATGACTTTTTCAAGTAATCTTTGGCAACACTGTTTAATTGTGTGCCATTATTTCTATATTCTGGCATAAGACTAGTGTGTTGCTGAGTGTTTAAGTAGTTGCTAGGATTCGTGTTGTACATGCACCCATGTTTATTATTATATATTTTTTATTTGAGCAACAGATGCATACAGGTATAATACACATGTTAAATACAGACATTTTTAACAAAAGTATTTGTGCTGCTCAAAGGGGGGAGGAAGAAGTTAGTAATAACTTATGAGGCCCTACCCCTTCTTTCAGTTGACTTACACAACTTAAAACTACTACTAATGCCAGTGTGGATTAGCTTCCATTAGCTTTCCCCGGCTATGTTTTGACCGGTCTATCTAGTTATCACTATTTGTTGAATGCCTTGCCTATTCATGCACTGAATTCGCACTTTATATGCATATGCTTTTTTTTTATTTTTTATTTTTTTACATCGGTGTTTAATGTAATATATTTAAATGTATTGATATTGTGCATTTATAGAAGATTACTACACTGCCATGGTTATATTGCAAACTTTATTAGGCATTGTTGTTGTTTTCAAGATTTTTATTTTATTTGTCAAACCATGTGACTGATTTGAAATTATATTTCTCTCATCCTTGAAAACCTTCCAGAAACTCTAAACAATTGACCCTGGAGCCACTGTGCTGGAAAGTAAAGGCGCCCTGCTAACCTCTCACACAGCTGCTGGGTCACTAAGAGCTCAAATATGCACCAATTGTTTTTACACACAATGTTCCATAATGCACCTTTTTAAGTAAAGAAATATGTCTTGGTTCTTGCATTAAAATTAGAAACTAAATTACAAACAATACTATGTCTTTGATGTTCATTCTATCGCTTCCTACTCATTGTTTTGTGTTCAGGTCACCAACTTAAAATGTACGTTACATAATGCACTGTTCCATTTTGACTTAAGGCGAGGCATGGATGATTTTTTGTGTGTGTGTGTGTGAGAAATGTATGAACTTTTACTGTACATTATTGATCCAATTCAGAAAATTGTCACGGTGCGCTAAATGCTAATGACACACCCGCCTAAAGCTACAGCAGATAATACTCTAAAAACACATGTATACAGTTTATCAGCAGAAAACAGTTGGTTGGGTCTCTAGTTGCACTTCTGTGTTTCAATAGGGCAAACCTTTTACCCGAATACGCACATCCGTGGCTAATTACATAACATTTTCAAACAGGTCCCGAGGATCAAAACACGTTAAAACAATTCAATATAACAAAGACATTTCCTTTGAGACAATGTCACGGTAATATGACTGCAGCAAATAGACTTGGAAGAATGAAGCTCCTGGATAAAGAATATATCAGAAGTCGATGAAACAGAGCTGACACGTGACACCCGCAGTTAACCGGGCAAAGGGCTCTGAACCGGTTATGCAATTAGTAACAGTTTACCGGTTAATCAGTTAACCATGAACATCCCTACTACTGTATATGGCACTTCATATACAGTAGTATAAGAGATCGGGTCATTATTTTAAGCCACACGCCATATAAAGGTCTTAGAAAAAACTTTGCAGAATTAAAGGTATAGAAGATACTGCCTCAATATACTTCCACTGTGGGGTGACAGCATCCAACGGCCTTAAACATGCTTCTGCCTTCAGTATTTTGAGATCGAATAAACCATTTGATATAAAAAAGAACAATCTAAATTCTTGCCTGAGTGACTGGAGGATTGTCTATACCCCATCAAGAAACAAAAAGAAATGCCAACATGTTTCTGCTAGTTATAGTGCCTGGGTCTACAATACAGCACTATATTACAACAAACCATCTTTCAACAATCACTTCAGCCCTCAGAACAGCTTTGCCGTGTCCCCACTCGGAGCACCATTTCCAGCGACAAATCTATCACAACAGGTCCACTTAGATGACCCCATTTCATTTTCGGCAATTTCGTCAACGCCGCTCCCAAACACAGCCCCAAGGAATCCATCTTTTGCAAACAATGCGGCGTAGTGAAGTGAGTGCTCAACTGGAAATACCAGGTAGTTTTGCTGCAAATCCATCTGCGATGATGCACACAATGCAGGACGGACAATTGGAAATGAAATAGACATTTTGCTTTGTTCAGCCGGACAATGGTGTCTGCTGATTGTTTGGGGAACAGTTGTGTCCAGGCAGTAGCGAGGCTCGCATGTGCTTCCAGAGAAAATGTGGAATGACCCAACTGTGTCAAGAGCATCTTTATGGAATACATTTGGACCCCATATTTTCCTGTATGTGCCAGGGTACACCTTGTTATGAGGGACGGTTGTCACGGTTTCTTTTTCAGCCCCACCTGGCCTCCTTCCATCTATAGTTTTACTCACACGGACGCTGCTAGAAGATGCAACTCGCACTCCGGTAACTGTGGTAATTTTCCTTACATTGGAATGACAGCTGATTTCCCAATAAAAAGCAAACTTTCAACTTGGAATGCATTCTCACGATATCGCAAAGAGGGATGGGACGATAAATAATATTGATAATCGTGATAAAAAATCCGGCAATTAATCAATCGCCACATTTTTTAATGTTATCGCCCTTAAAAGATAATCACTAGATGCACCAGACTCCCACTGCAGGTCCGGCCTCTGCCCTAATCAGCGAGCCCTCTGCCACTGTCATGGAAAGTGGACAAGTGAACGAGGCGGTGAATCACTCTACAGTTTCAAGTCACCTCAACAATAAACTGGACAGGTCCCACAACACCAACGCCCTGTGAGGTGTGAGGAGACTGAGGTCCTTCGGAATGAGCAGGCCTCTGCTCAGGACTTTTTATGACTGTGGTAGCTTCTGCTATCCACTACGCTGCCGTGTGCAGGGCACCGAGCAGCACAGAGCGGGTCAAGAACAGACTGAACAAGCTGGTCAGGACGGCCAGCTCCGTCCTGGGCTGCCCCCTGGACTCTGTGGAGGAGGTGAGGGACAGGAGGGTGTTAGCCAAGCGCACCTCCATCATGGACAACAACTCCCACCCACTGCACGGGACTGTAGACGAGCTGAGCAGCTCTTTCAGTGGCAGACTGAGACACCCTCAGTGAAAGAAGGAGCGCTAGTGCAAGTCCTTCATCCCCACTGCTGTCAGACTGTATAACAAGACTGTAAATGTGCAATAACCCCCTTTCCAAAAATACATGAAATAATCTCTATCTGCGTCACTTTATCAACCACTTGCACTATGCCTGTAAACTGCTAATACTGATGTGTTTATGAGAGCTGAATGTAACAAGTGAATTTCTCTATCTTATTCAGACTTTACTCCCGGAAGAAAGTAAAGTGTGAGGTGTGTTTTTTGTGTGGTTTTTTGTGGCCTGACAGCAAAGGAAAACTAAGATGACCCCCACATGCGGAACATGTCGAACTTAGCGTAACATAACATGTTGAATTAAACGTGCTTCAGTAAGAAGCTTTGGCAGCAAAGATTGATTTCATTTGATGCTAGCTAGTGGCACTGCATGGCTCTACTGTGTTGTTTCTTCTGAAATAATTATACCAACGTGCTGCTGACACGACCTAAGTGTAACTTCTAGCTTTAGGGCTAGAAGGATTGACTTTAGGTTGTCCAGAAATAGATTCGGCCACGGAGCCAGAGTGTGTGAATAAAAACACATACAAAAGGAATTTTGTATTCAAAAATATATTGAATGTAGTCAAGAACTCAATAAATATATATATATATATATATAGTTAGATATGATTAACAAAACAATGATACACAAAACAAAAAGGCTTTGCAGAAGGCAATGTCCAAAGACGTTTTGTTTCTCAGTTCAGTTCACTGGGTTACATAAGCATTGAATTTTCTATGTGGTTCTTTTGCGTTCATAAAAGGCTGACATATAAAACCAGCAATGAATTGCTCTCGATAGTAGGTATGAAAATAACTGCTGGTTTTCATTGTATACTTTAAATTGACTGCAAAAAATTGTTTTAATGAGTTTTGAGTTGAAATTTGTTTAAATCTTTACTTTATTAGGTCTCACTCTATAAAACATCTGCAGCAGACAATGAAGAGGAATATTTTGATTCCCATCTCTGTCGTTTCTGCAGTTTCAGTGACATTTTTGAACCATAGGCAAATGTCGTGATGTTAATGTTAATTGCAATTATTTTGGCCAAGATGATCGTGACCCTCAATTTCATTATCGTCCCATCCCTAATCACAAATTAAAGTTAAAAGACAACATGGCATGCACGGGGCACAAAACCCTGCCTTCCTGCATAAGTTGTTGATAATAGATACAGACGGTGTTTTCCCCCTCTGACACAATTACTTTAACAAATGCTAAATTATTAATATATTTAGATAAAGATAGAGACAGGAGGAGAGGAACAAAGTATTTCAACAGCTCATAAATACTTTAAGGTGCACACAGCAACTTTTAATGTAAAAAAAAGAAAAGGAAAAAAAGGTCTGATTAGTGTGTGTTTGACCTTTCAGTGACCCAGCGACTGTACGGGTGATTAGCTTGGCGCCTTCACTGTCCATCTCGGTGGTGCAGGTCCTAGGTGACGGGTCAGACAAAGAGCTGTTCAGAAGCCCCTTATGAGAGACAAACAGGCCCGGTTAGAACCATGAGGCCGTCCTTCTGTGGACCCACCACCTGCAGGAGGAGCCATAGGGGCTGGTGCAATGTGATTTGGGCAGCTCCAACAGCCCCCACGACGTGGCAACGGAAAAGTGGAAGAAAATGGATGGATAGAAATTGAATCTGCATAACCTCTATTGATCTTGGAGCGTCCTACAGGCGCTATGCTAACCACCCAAGCATCCGCTGGGTCACTGAAAGGTCAAATACGTATTAACTAGGGCCGGGACTCGATTAAAAAAATTAATCTAATTAATTAGAGGCTTTGTAATTAATCGAAATAAGGATTTTTAGTATACCATTGAATAATGACTGAATACATAAGCTTAAGCAACAAAATATTTATTTTTGTTCAACCAAGTCCAACAGACCAGTGCAATATTGCCATTAATTGTGCGTCTGCAGGAAAAAAGGAAACTGAAGTGTGGAGTGTGATTAATTTCGATTAATATTTTTAATCGCACTAAACCTCATGTAATTAATTAATCGCAATTAATCGGAAAAAGTCCCGGCCCTAGTATTAACATCAACTTTTTTTTTTTTTTTACATAAAAAAGTTGCATAGTGCTCCGCTAAAAAACGGACAACGCTAACCAGGAAGCACGTTAGCTCCGTGCTACGTATGCTTAAGTTGGCAAGCCTTTTTTTTTTTTTTCACTGAACAATTTGCTGTGGAAAAACATCTATATGGACCCAGTTTTGGCTTGACTTTATTAGTGTGTGATACATAATGTTCATAGTCCGCCAGAAAACGGCAAAAATGATTTCTTCCTCCCGGGCTAGGCCACGCTCTCTTGTATGACGCGTTGATGTCTGTTTTATGCCCTAATTGAGGGTACTGCATTGCCGGCACGCCACAGTAACTAGGCTGCAGCGACCACCCCTCCGCATCCCCTTACTTGTATCCCTCTTGTTGTCGGCGGTGCATAATCTGAAAGCGTGAGAAAGTGTTTGGAGCAATCAGGCTGAGAGCAGACATGGGTGCCGCGTTTAAATGCATATCGCGGCAGCTGCTCGAGCTTTTGCGCGGCTTATGGCCCGATTGCGCGGCTCGCCCTTTGTTAATAAGTGGAACACTGTGCCTGCTTTAACGTCTGCCTCTGCGGGACACGGCTTCACACGGCTGCCCACATCTGCAAACAAGCCCAAGCGGCCATATGGCTCCGTCGCATTATGATAGTCCCGTGACTCGATCCATATTTCATGTCAAAATTCGTGACGCCGTGTTGGATGTAGGACAAATGCTAATTCTGCGCTAACCGTGCCAGCCCATTCTACTCTGGGTGTAATGGAGCTATACCATATTACAGTGTTATTATCTCAAAGTGATACCTAAAGTCGTTTTTTGTCTCCTTCTCGGGAGCACAAAATGCTGAGCCACACTCCTTCCTGAATTTAGCCATTAAAAAGTTGATAAAAGAGTGCAGCCATTTGGAAATGCCCAACTTTTAGGCAACCTAATTACGTGTGGGGGAACCTCATCATTCACCCTATATTGGCTCAGAGGGACTGGTTCCGTTTCTCCCGTGGCCTATACATACATTGGCTTATTTCGACGGAGATTATCCAGGTTGACCTAAATTAATAGCGAATAAAATATAAATGGCCTTTTTTGAAAAGCTGCCGTCAGCCAGCCGTGAACAAGAAGAAGCAGGTCCCTGTTCCTCATCAGCAAACGTCATTCGTCTTGTCCCTAAAGAAATGTGAATGTTCATAGCCCAAAGGAAACACATATTGTGCATATTATATTCCTTTCATCTTTAACGGCAGCAGTACCTTGATCTGTATTCTTGTTGCAGAATAGTTACATCTCAGAACCAGTAACTGTATTTTTATGGGGGGGAAAAGAATATCAAGATAAACAGAACATGGGATCGGATCAAATTACTCGTTTTCAATTTATCAAGTATTGAAATACTTTCAATACTTGTGTTTGGAGGCATTTTTATCATGCACTTCTTTGTTTTCCAGTAACAGTTACACAGCACTGTGTTACATTTTGTGTTAATGCACTTTTCAATCTTTACACTTCAATTAATGTCAAATGGCATTTGGTTTATAAACTTCTGACACATGACTTTTTACACATTTTAATGTAAGCATATTATTTAGTAAGGACCGTGCATATTAATGAACAAGCCACTCCGGATTGTATCGTTCCCCATGCGCACTCAAACACACTCTCATTCATCCTGGCCTAATGTACATGTTTTTAGTGGTAGGGGAAACGTGAGTACCCAGAGGAAACCTACGCTGACACGAGGAGAACTTGCAAACTTCACACAGAAAGGCCCAGTGCAGGTGGGAATCGAACCCGGACCTTCTAGCGGTGAAGCACGAGTGCTAACCACTGTGGATCGTGACAAAAGTGGATCGTTCCCAACACTATAAAATACCCACTTGTCAACCATTTACAAACGTAAGTAGGTGATCAGAATCTGATAGGCCAACCTTTGTTGCCCTGGGACATCCCTACACAGTGTTTCCCCCTTGGTTTTTTGGTTTGGCGGAGGGATGTTTAACGAAAAGTTATTATTTGCAGAAATGTATTGTTTCTTAGCCTATTTCTTTACGTAGAATATTTAGTTACTTTCAGCAGCAGTAAAGCACCTTGATTATATTCAGTAATACAGGCGCATTGAGTTGCCTTGTCGTGTACGAAATGCGCAGTATAAATAAAGGTGCCTTGCCAAAACTGTATTTTACAAAGTCCAAGGAATGTTCCCCCATAATGTTCATGTGTCAGTGTCAACATGAAAACAATGTGGTGCTGTCGCTTACCTTAGTTTTTGGGAGATGAAAACACAAATTGCCAATATATAATCAATCCTTTGTGTGTTTTCATACAGATGCTACAATAACCGCTTTTAACACCAAGTGAGATTCATTGAACCGGACAATTATTCATTTTGGAGATTTGTAAACATGTTATTGCTTATCAGTTAACTAATCTCCGCCTCTAAAGCTAATTCGTTTAGGAGCATATGGCGGCCGCAGTGTTGGCAGTGCTGATTCCGATACAGCGCTGGCTCTGACTCTGTGATCATAATGAAGAGATATCCCTGGACACCGCTCATTGTACCTGTCAGCCACTGCCAATTCACGAACTGGCACCAGATCGAGAAAAGGGCTTTAATGTACAACAGACAATTTATAAGATGGATAGAAAATGCGATAAAAGTTATGTTGGCACAGAGCTTGTATTTCACTAAAGTTAAGGATGTCGGGTAATGGTTTTTAGTTTAATTTGAAGGCAAGGCAAGTTTATTTTTAGAGCACAATTCATACACAAGGCAATTCAAAGTGCTTCACAGTTGCATAACATTACATGAAAACAGATCAAATCAATCATTAAAACATCAACATAAAAATTAATCAATTACAGTAAAAGGCAAGAGAGCAGATAAAATACTTTCAGTTTTCATATACTCGGGATTTGAACATTGTCAGAGTTGAGGCCTGTCTCACATCCTCATGAAGACTGTTCCAGATTTTAGCTGCATGAAACTGAAACGCAGCCTCACCGTGTTTATTATTGACTCTGGGAACCACCAGGAGACCCCTCCCTGAAGTTCTCAGGGCCCGAGATGGTTCATACGGCTCTAACATGTCAGAGATGTACTTTGGTGCTAAACCATGAAACGACTTGTACACAAGCAGAGCTGTTTTAAATTCTATTCTCTGAGTGACAGGAAGCCAGTGCAGAGACCGGAGCACTGGACTAATATGGTTGTATTTCCTGGTTCTTGTCAGGACTCGAGCAGCAGCGTTCTGGATGTACTGCAGCTCGTTTAGAAAGGCCAGTGAGCAGCCGTTACAGTAGTCTAACCTGCTGGAGACAAATGCATGGATGAGTGTCTCCAAGTCTGGTTTTGACACTATTTCTCTGATCTTAGCAATGTTTTTCAGATGATAAAAAGCTGATGATGTTATTGCTTTAATGTGGCTGTTTAAGTTCAGGTCTGAGTCCATGATTACTCCTAGATTTCTAACCTGATTTTTTTGGTTTTAGAGAGAGAGACTCCAGGTGACTGATAACACTTTGTCTTTGTGTCTTGAAAAGATGTATTAGATTCTATTTATTGGATGACATGCTAAATAAAGAGTTTGTATCAAAGCAAAAATTGTTGCAGCATTCAAGGTCCTAAAGAGCACAGTTACCTCCATCCTTCGTCAATGGAAGAAGTTCAGAACAATCAGGGCTCTTCCTAGAGCTGGCCGTCTGTCCAAACTGAGCGATTAGGGGAGAAGGAACTTGGTCAGGGAGGTGACCAAGAACCTGATGGTCACTTTGACAGAGCTACATCGTTCTGAGGAAATGAGAGACCCTTACAGATGGACAACCATCTCTTCAGTGCTCCAACAGTCAGGCCTTTATTGTAGAGTGGTCAGACGGAAGACTCTTCTAAAAAAAACTTTACGGTAGTAGAATATATGAATATCACAGCAATAAGTGAAGTTACTTCACATAATGCAGTTATAAGGACTTGACATGTGCAACACAGCTTCATAAATGGCTAAACTGGTGTTTCCATTATGGGACTTGTGTTGGTTATAAAAGTTAATCTACTTTGATTCTGGCCAAGGTTCACTAAGCATCCATCAGCGACAGGCTCAGACAAACACTATTCTGGCTGACAGTCGCTGAATCCCAGAGGGAAATTCCAACTTCTGGGTGGCCTCTTCTTTAGGAAGGTTGAATAAAGTCCTGACCTCGCAGCCAAATGCGCTTTTCTCCGTGACATTATCGTCGGGTAAGAAAAAAGAACAGGTGTCCAGACTCCAGAGTAGGTTAGAAAGAGCTCCTTCTTCACAACTTGCACGGACGCGTCAGGCACTTCCTTTTTATTTATTTTTCTTACGACAGAAATAATGAAAAAGCTGTTTTACAAATTTCAATCAGGCCGTGACGACGCAACGGAACGAGTCAGTCGTTTACCAGAAGAGGGCGGAGCAGCAGGTCAGAGCAGGATCAGGAGGATTGCAGAGAACTGCGTGAAGGAGTCGATTTAGCATGATATAGGACCTTTAAGTGGCTGCCTTGCTTCACTCGTGTGTGAAATAGTCCTCTTAGGGCCTAAATCACTGCATGAGTAGCGACCTTTTATCTGCCGTGGCCCCGAGTGAACTCATAAAGCTGTATAATGAACAGAGGTGTGGGTCAGCTTTTGTGCAGACTTCGCCAACGCCTTTGGGGGAAATTCAAAAGTACACGCTGCATCTTTATCAGCTCCAGTGCCCAGCGGTGTGCTAGAGACCGCTGGGAGAGCGAGAGCAAATGCTGAAATTGTTATTTATGCTAATGGCCGTGCACTTGTCAGATAACTGCACCTGCTCACGCTGTAATAAAAATATAGACATTGCGCATAAGTGGCTCGCCGATAATGCCAGTTTTTTAGCTCATGGAGTGGGGCTTGTATTTTTCCTTTGTGTGGTTTTATTTAAACATTTACACTAATAGGAAATTGTTACGGTTATTGTTCCCCATAGGGAGATTTGCATCAACCTTTTAATCTTACACAGCAATCCAGTCTGAGATTGGAGATTTTACACGCGAAAGAATTTATTTCAAAAACCCATCAGCTCCCAATATGTTTTCATTCCACATTGGAATGTGGTGACTTTGTGGCACTGTTACAAACGTATAATTAGAAAGGTAGAAAGTAACAAAATAAAAGTAGTACAATTTGGTACATTTCAACCATAGACTGTGGAGTAGCACTGAACTGCATGAGGTGTGGCTTCCCGCAGTTCAGGCTAGCAGAAGCTCATTCATGCTAGCAGTTAGGGTGGGGTTTTGGGAGCCAACTCAAACATTATTATAATTCCCAAAGGAAAAATATAAGGTGGTGTTGTGTGGGTTATGACAAATATGTGGCGGTAAGAATGACAGGCTTGGGTTTAATAATGGCTCAAAGAGGGTGGAGTTTCAATGGAAAGTCCATCACAGCAAGGAAATTCCGGTCCGTGCCTCCACTTTCTTCGGGGCTTCTGGAAGAAGAAGGCTATGATTAGTCCATTCATATACAGTCTATAAGTTGGCTCCCGGTCTAAGCCATTTGTTTTCCAAACACTGAATACGTCACTGGTCAGTGATCCCCATACTCCGCCTTCCATAACAGTGTCTGTGCACGGTCCCTCCATCTCTCCTTGCTGCCCCAAAATTTAGAACAGCCTCCAAGTCTACATCAAATTTACTTCTCCATTGAACAATTCAAGTCTAAATTCAAAAATGTTTTTTTCAGCTTGGCTTATAATTTGATTTGCTAAAAACCCACTATTAATGACTTGTCTAATAATGCTTCTAATTGTTTCCTTTCCGGTTTATTATCATTTCTCTTTTTTGTAATGTAAGCCTCTTTCTCTGTAACACTTTGTTGCAGCTGTGTTGTTTTTTTAACTGCTATATAAATACAATGGATTGGCTTTACAATGAATACGTTTAATAACTACATTTAAGAGCAGATATCTGCATTGTCTACTGCATTACAAGTTCATATTTATTTTTGCAATGGCATTGCTTTTTGTTTTGTGTGAGCATGTTAATCCACTCCAGTTCTCACCAAAACTACAATAATAATCTACAAATATTATCTGTGATTTTTACAGAATCTCAAATGTTGTGATAATAGCAGAGCAACGTGGGTGTCTGCTAAATTAAATGTTACCTTTCATTGCACCTTTTGGAAATGTTAAATATCAATAATTGCTGTTTTTTTATTTAATTTACCGCATTTTAATTTTCTCTCTCACGTTATGTTGTTATAAGAAAGATAAATTGATAGATTGAGTTAGAAGAAACTGAAGAAAACAATGATGATAACTCTGCACATCTTGAGAGCTCCCAGAAATGTGATGAACTAATTGTACATACACAGGTGTGTAGCCACTTATTTTCATGTCTGATGAAGGGCTAATATGCCAAAATGTCACTTTGTATGGTGCAAACAATAAAGATTTCTGTGAGCTCTCAAGCTGTGCAGAGTTATCATCATTTTTTTTCACAAGCTACTATTATAGCCACAGCTGCCCTGGTGTAGACTGACGGAAATGAGGCTACCAGTCTGTGCCCTTTAACCACCACCAACAACTCTCTCACACCCGGACGCGTGTGGGTCGGATCACAGCTGACCCTTCTCACCCTGGACACGGACTATTCACCCCTCTCTCCTCAGGCAGGAGCTTACGGTCTATCCAGACCCATAGATCCCGCCACTTGAGTTATTGGGTCTTGTTATTGTTCATGAGTCCGATGGCGGAGGGGAAAAAACTGTTCAATAACCTAGTTACAGAATCATGGATGTAATCTGTCCTGTTGCACTGGCATGTCCACACTTAGATCCGCTGCTATCACTTTATAATACCTCATTTGTAAATTGAATCCCGCTGTTGTTCCATTTTTAGCTGATTTATTTTAATATTCTCTATGCATGCCCCATAGCCTTAAAGTTTAAAGTTGTATATCTTATTTTTATCTAAATTCTGTGTTATATGTTTTATGTTGCACGTCTGTGCCAAGAAAAACTCCTAGTTTGTGAACCTGTTCTCAAACAATGGCAATAAAAACTATTCTAATTCTGATTCTGATCATTCATCCTGGCCTATTTAGTTGTAGGGGAAACCGGAGTACCTGGAGGAAACCTCGGCTGACACGGGGAGAACAGAATTTGTATGCATAAAATTACTTTTTTTATATGCTGACATAAAATGATAGAAAACGTCCAATAAATTTTGTCTCCTCATATTTCTATCAGAAATAAACCCTATTTATCAGCAGTGTCTTAAAGGCACACTGCGTAACATTTTGGACTATACTGTTGCCATCAGTACAAAACATGCTCCTAATGATCAGCTCGACACCGAAAATGCTATTTCTGCAGTGGGTAATCAAAGAATGGATTTGGTTGAGAACCTATAACTTTGTAAAATCCCAAATAGGCTCTATGCACGCAAATGACACGTGCCTTCCAAGTGGATCCTAAGTCGGTGCTTCCATATCCATCCATTTTCTCCCACTTGTCCGTTGCCGGGTCGTAGCACCAGGCTCCTATGGCTCCTCCTGCAGGTGGTAGGTCCACAGAAGGGCTTCCATATCCTGTCTCCGTTATTTCCCTATGAGGTCTTGTGTTAAATACATTACGCTTGACTGCAGGAAATGTCTGTGTTTTTTGAGGTAGGACTTTTTATCTCAGCGCTAACGGCTAGTATAAAAAAACACCATCACAAAAATTAAAAAGTCTAAAAAGTATTTATGCTAAAGACAGGCAGATTATATTTTGAGCAGGCTCGTTTAAAATTGTGTAGCTATTTTTATTTTGTGTTAGCCGTTAGCTTCAAGACAAAAACACTTACTGTGGTGAGCGCGGAAGTTTCCTCTAGTGAATGTTTTGCCCCTGACGCGATGTTTTTAACATGATGCTGTGACTGTCCACCAGTAACTCACTGTCTACCATGTGATCTTCAGCTATTTATTTTTTTAGACAAGACCTCATAGGGAAACGGAGACAGGATACGCTAACGACTACTTAGAATCCACTCGGAAGTCACGTGATGCTTGCGTGCATATAGCCCATTCTGCTGCCTTTAGTGGAGTATGTAATGTACCATTTTAAATTGTATTTTATTTACCCTAGAACGCTAGCTTGTTAATGATATTTGCGGCAAACATTCAAGGCAGCTAAAAGAAGGCACTTCAGAAACAGCCAGATGGACATACAGGTACAACTACAGTCACTTATTACACTCGCTGCTGTCTCGCTCTCCTTCCTCCTTCTTTTCTTTCGTTTTTGCTTCTGAAGCAGAACTTCTCCATATTTTGTCGGAGCTGCGGTTGTTTACTTGCATCACGTGATTTTGCGCCGTCTCTCTCACATTCTGAGAAGCAGGTGAGGGATGGGCGAGTTTGGCTCATGGGGCCCTTTCAGGGAATATGCAACGGCCAGTTGGCGTTGCACCTTGTCACTGCTGTTGTGCAGTTATTTTATTCTCTTGGCTGTTTCTGTCAAATCTCTTGGCCCTCTGGGGGCCCCAAGCAGCTGCCTGACTAGCCTAATGGCAAGATACGCCTCTGCCCAACGGTACACCAGGGATCCACTACATTCCTGTACAGAAATGTATTTGATTACTGACTCTACAAGCTGGAGATGTATACCCACTCCCGGGAAAGCTGAAGCAAAAGCACACAAGGTATTTTTTAATGATGAAAATATCTGTCATAAAATAAAGGCTTGTAATTCAATTTTATTTATCGGGTGAAATTCTACGTGGTGTGGCTTTAAGTTTTAAAGCACGTACCAGTGCAAAATAAGGCATGCTCCTTTTTTAAGGTTTGACTTTTCCGTTATTTCTTTACTTTTACTGAATAATGCATAAAATGAATGCAATCTGTCCAGTAACACCTGGCTCCTTGGCTTTCATCTGGCCACACTCCCTGAGCTACAAAAACCTCTGTCCCCAGATTACCACAGTGCAAATCCCTAACAGTTTTTTTTTTTACATTTGTTAGTCGCCTGTTCCATTCAGCACGGCCGCCTCTTGGGATTAAAGGGATCCAGAGAGGCTTGGGGGAGGGGGGGGTAGCTTTGAGGATGAGGGATGGTCAGCAGGCGTTACGTAAGACCAGTGGATTTCCAAAAGCCAAGTCGGGCCATCGGTGCCTGTGATGCACGCTGCTTTCGCCTGTGCTCCAGAGGCCGGGCCACGCGACACACGCATGCACTGGCCGACTCTGTGCCACGCTCAGCCACACATGTCCTTCACACCCTGCAAGAGGTCGCGCTAAATCATCAGAACGGACCCTTAAATATCTACTTATTTATATTCTGTAGTAGATTCCTTGGATTTATTTATATGTTTGTATTTCTATTCAGTGGATCTTTATTTATGCCCATCTTAAGGCCGTGCTGGGTTGCATTCACTCAAATTTTGACCATTCAAAAGACTGATCGTTTTATATGGAAATCTTAGTTGCTATGCTAATAGTTTTTCTTGCATAGGCTGTCGTCGGTCCAAAACTTTGGCCCGCACAAATGTATCAAAACATGAAAATAATTGCTAGTAAGTATTTATTTCAAACAATTACACTGAAATCGGAGTGTTCAATGCACCCGTAGTCCTTTCGCTGTCATATTTGATGATTTTTGATCATATCATTTGCTCAAATAATATCATTGGTGACCTGACCCTCTGACCGAGCAGAGCTCCCCTTCCAATCCCAGGGGCCCGAGGGAGGCCCGTCCCCCAGGTTGGGAAAAACACTGTGCTACAGTACTTGCAGTAGGTGCTCTGTTCATGAGCCATGAGCATAATTATCTTGCACTGTTAAAGAAATTCTGAATGTGAATTTAACACAGTATTACATTAAGTTGCAATAGGGTTATTTATTGACCTAAGTAAAGCGTTTGATACAATAAACTATGATATATTAATTAAAAAGCGAGAACATTATGGGATTATGGGGGGTAGCTCTACAGTGGGTTACCAGTTACTTAAATAGAAAAAAATGTGTGAAAATAGGTGATTACCAGTCGAGTTGTTAAGAAATTGTGTGTGGTTTGCCTCAAGGGTCCATTCTGGGTCCAAAATTGTTTATCATGTATATTAACGACATTTGTTAAACTTCTCAAATACTTAAATTTATCTTGTTTGCAGATGATACAAATATTTTTGCATCAGGAGACGATTTACAACAACTGTGTCAAATAGTTAACTTGGAACTCAAGAGTGTCATTAAGTGGTTCAAACAAAATAAATTATCCTTAAATCTGAGTAAAAGCAAAATGATATTTGGCAATCGTAATTCCAATGCTCATGGAGCAATTCAGATAGACGGTGTTGTTATCGAGCGAGTGCATGAAATCAAATTCCTTGGAGTTATTATAGACGATAAAATGACTTGAAAATCTCACATTAAATATATAACTACAAACATTTCTAGAAGCATTTCAGTAATAGCAAAAGCAAAGCACATTTTAAACATCAAAGCTCTACATATCTTATACTGTTCTCTGATTTTGCCCTATCTAAATTACTGCACTGTGGTTTGGGGTAGTATTGTATTGTTGCAAAAAAGAGCTATCCGATTAATTCCTAAAGTTGGGTTTTTGGACCACACAAACTCATTATTTTTAAAATCAAAGATCATGAAGTTTTGTGACATTGTTGAGTTCCAAACTGTACAGATGTTATACAAAGCAAAGTATAAATTGTTACCAAAGCAAATACAAAGAAGGTTCCAAGAACGTACCGGTTGTTATGAATTACGTGATGAATTAAACTTTAGGATTCAGAAACATAGCACAACTTTGAAAAGTTTTAGCCCGACAGTTAATGGTGTACAATTGTGGAACAAAATGGAGTTGGAGTTGAAACTATGTCTAAACATCAACCTGTTGAAATATAAATACAAAAAAAAGACTTTTGAAATATACAGACAAGAAGAAATGCGTTGCCACTAGGGGAGAGTAGAATCAATTATGTGTAACATTATGTGTAACATTGTAAACCCTGTTCTCAAACCATGGCAATAAACCTATTCTGATTCTGATTCATTTTTAAAACTTTTACACCAGCTAAAGGAGACTTCATCATAATAATAAAACGGTCTTAAATAATTGTAGAATAAAGTACATTGAACACAGTGGTTTAATATTCATCAACATCCGATTTATTTTGCATATGAAGAATTCCTGATATTCATGCATACAGCAAATGAGCTCACAGGGTGGCAGAAACAGTGAGATTTTCCTACTAAAATACTGTATACACTCCACCTAATGAAAGGGACAGTATTGCAAGGTCTCATAATAAGTATAATAATAAGACAGCAGCAAGCCACATTGTTTGCACTCAGTGATACAGTGTCACAAAAAAGTTAATAAATTGGTTAACTTTTATTTATAAAGTTGTCATCATATTTTTTTTTGTAATAATAATAATAATAATAATTGTCCTCATAAAACGTGTTTGTTTAAAGCAACAGTTGTGTTTTTTTCTCAGTTGGTTGTAATTGGCAGATAAGTATTTTTGTTATTAACTCTAGTGTCGCTCTAGTACCTATGGGCCTATGTTAGGCTTCACTGACTTTTTTGGAGCTTATTCCAAATGGATCTTCTTGGCACTGTTGTTAGTGGTTTGTATTGCTACATTTCAACAGCTGTTATATATCTGGGCTATGGGTATTATGGGTGATACCGAGTTGCCTACCAGTCCGATACCACGTGTAGTGTTGGGAGTAACAGCACTTACAAATGCAGTACAAAACATTTACACCGTTAGAAAAGCATTTCAGTTACAGTCTTTGTAACGGAGGTAGTTATTTTATTATGGCTCGCAGAAAAGTTGCATCCCTTTGATCCTGCTCTCTCTCGTCCCTTTCCTAGCTGGTACTGAGTTTATCCTAACAAGTAGTAGTGTGAGTATTTTATATTAGTAGTTATTTTGTACAGAAACTAGTTTGATCATTCTATAATACCATTACTACAGTTACTTTGGGGTAAGTAACAAGTAACTATCATGAATTACTTTTTTCTTGAGTAGCATGCCCAACACTAACTTTGTGCGTGTGTCAAAACAAAGTTGAGGCCTGCAGCTAAGCCCCAAAGTAAATGGCTAATAGCGCAAAGATAATCAAAGACTGTGTGCGTTATGAGTCATGCGGATCGATTCATCCAAAGTTCTTCTTCCATTCTAAAGATGAAATGAAGGCATTAAAAAGGTGACATAAAGGCTTTTAAGTTGTTTTTGACACGTGTTAATTCCCCATTGGTTTCCTAGTTGTAGTGAATCTCCTCGGCCACTCGGGGGTGGTACCACAGCAATGTCAGCCCCCTGCCAAGAGGACCAAAAGAGAACCTTGAGCACAATGCAGTATGGTATCGGATTGTTGAAGTGGACTGGGAACTCGCTGATACCCTTACCAGAAAATTCTGTGGCATGCAATCCAATAACAGTATCCGTATCGCAAGGACCCTACCTTAGAATGTAGTTAGCGTGGCTGCTAACTGTGAAATAAGCTTTGTCCTTTGTTGTGGCTGTTATTTTCACTGTATGTCCACAACCTACGGCCCATTAATTAGTAATTGACTTGGGATAGGTGCTAGGATTGAAGTATAAAAGTCTTTTTTGTTTAGTCGTTTTGTTAAAGGGGTCTTGAGAACCAGAATATAGAGTGTTAACATTATTACATCACTTAAAATGTTTGCGTCATTTCAAATGAATCAACATTAATTGTTATTACTAAAACCAATATTGGATTTGAAAATGTCGCGCTATTCTAATTCACATACCAAGAAATGCTGTCTTAAGTAGTAGCCAATAAAAAGTCAGAAAAGCATAACATAGGACCTAGGAATTCATAGCTGCATTCACTGTGCACCTCATGATTGCCGCTCGCAGTTTTGTCAATTCTGCGATGATGCAGAGTTGCTAGAGCTAAATTACTAAGCTTTACACTGCCATGTACGACCCTACGTCCAAAAACTCCAACTATGACTTCAGGCTGACATATTTTCAAAGATATCTACAGGACATCTGATAGAAAAAAATACTCACATAATGCATGATATAGAAAACAAAACAGACATCATATATTTACTGAACTACAGGTACCGCAAAGTCAAAGCAAGTGCTCCATAAACAATGATAATCTTCACCCTTTTTTACTTTTTGTTTTTAAACGCTGATTGTTTTGAGGTCAGATAGCACCTTACAGTTTTGCAAAAACATTTCCAACAAAAGAGGTTCCAGGTCCGTGGTATTTGGTATTCGACTTTTTGTTCCCACTCACAGTTAGTCCGATCTCGCCGTCTCTTTTATTTATTTATTTTTTTGGCTCAAACCGAGTCCACTTTCACCTGGTTATTGTTCGTCATCAGAGGGGACGGCTTGCTTTTCAGCCGCTCGCCCGCGTCGTTGGAGCTGTCCTGGAAGAAGATTCGGGCCGTGCACACCGACACCACGATGCGCTTGTACTCGCGGCGGAAGTTCTGATTCAGCACACCGTACACTATAGCGTTAAGGCAGCTGTTGAAATAGGCCATGAAGTAGCTCGAGACGAACAGCCACTCCGGTATGAGCGGTATGACCACTTCGGGCTTGATCGCCACCGCCAGGCCGATGAAGTTGAGGGGCGCCCAGCAGACGGCGAAGAGCACAAACACCACGAACATGGTGACAAAGTTCCTCACGTCGTGCGGCGTCAGCTTGGGCCGATTGTCCGGTTTCACCCTGCGCCTCACCTGAATGACCAGTATCCAAATGCGCAGGTAGCAGTACGTGACAATCATGATGGGCAGGATGAAGTGAAAGAACACCACGGCGATGGTGTACGCCGAGCTGGCCGACTGCTCGAAAGTGCAAGAGTAAACCCTGGGGTCGTACTGCAGGGAACCCACGAAGAGGTTGGGCACGATGGCCACGACGGTCAGCGCCCATATCAGCAGGACATAGCATATAGAGTTCTTGTCGCTGTACAGCTTGTCATACTTGAGGCTGTGGCAGATGTAGCAGTAGCGGTTGATGGCGATGCCGGTGATGTTGAAGATGGAGCCGATGACGCTGATGCCCATGAGGAAGCCGCTGATCTGGCAGTGCATGTAGCCCAGGTTCCAGCCATTGTGGAAGATGGACGACAGGACCAGGGGGTACGGGTAGATGGCCACGACCAGATCCGCGACGGCCAGGCTCACCACGAAGATGTTTCCTGTGGAGAGGGAGGAAACGAACGGTTAGGCAAGTGTAGAGAGACTAATCCAAACAACCAGACAAGGATCATAAATCGGTTCCTGAAGGAAAATGTTCTGAGTATTGTCGTAGATACTTAGAATATGAGTAGTAAATGCGCATTCTCAATTCACAGAACACCAGACAACGTAGGTGAAATGCCTTGCTCAAAGAAAGACAACATAAATTGAATCCAGTATTGCAATGACTAGAACAGATAAGTGCTGTTTCACCACAACAAGAAAGGCAGCAACATAACCAGAAGAAAATATGAAGAAGGTGACTTATAGGTTTATGAGACTGCTCTGTCCTACCACCTGAGCCCCCTTACTATTATTATTTGGAGTATTGTACGTTTGACATCAATGATCAAAAGCAGTAGATTATTTCCAGGTTTCAAACCGGAAAGAAATTAAATCTGTACCATGTGGAAAAATCTGTAGTGATTATTTAATAATATCTTAAACATTAGGGGTGTTACGGTACTTGCAAAGTTGCTAGAATTCTGGATTGCCTCACGAGTCTATTATCAACAATAAAAAAGTTGCAAAGTATTGGACCATTTCGGTTCAGCACGTTAAGCTTCGGTCCACTTGTGCTCCGTTTCGGTACCATTTTTGGTCCATCCATCGCAAGTCTAAAGCTGGGTGTACACAGCGCGCTTTTGGCCGTCTGCGATGAACGATCACTCGTTGTGGGGAAAAATTGCAAGGGTTAGGTTGTAAAGTGAGACGGGGACAACGATTTAGAATAGAACCGTCTTACGACCAAAGACGAGCTGCGAGGCATTTTGGAAGGCTAGTTGTGGTCTCGCTGCAACTAGGATCTCTGTCAAGCGTCTCGTCAACACATCGGCGCACGCCTCACAGTGGCAGTCACAAACAACAGAGGCCAGGCATGAGCAGGTCCGACTACGCATTTATTACTGAAATATACAGCCAATAACTAAAGCCAAAGCTATTTTATTTGTTTGTTATTCACCCCTTCTGGTAAACCGATCCGCCCGTTACCTAAAAGTGCACAGTAGCTTTTTTTGTCTTGGAAAAGACAGTTGAATTGTTACATCAAAGACAAAAAACATCACAGTATACACCAGACATAAGTGCAGCGGAACCGATGTTTCACACGGACGCTATTGAATGGCACACCATCAGAACTTCCTTTTGCGTGGTGGCAGTGATTATACTAACAGATTATTGAAGTATCCAAAGTTTTTAAACACTTCAAAATGCGAGCCCGTCGGCTATCGTCTGCGTTTTGAGACACAAGATCGGGCCCTAAATGTTTTTAAACAATAACATTTTGCAAGTTTATGGGTCTTTTTGTACTGAAAAAATACCGAACCGTGACCTCCTCCAAATAGTTGAACCAAACCATAATATAATTTCAGTGTACTGTTACACCTCTATCAAACAGCCTTTGCGGCATTAAGTGAAAAAGCTAAAAACAAGCATCAGAAACAGCTATAATTCATTCCATTACTACTACTGCCACATGCTAAATGGTTCAGAAACTCTGCGCACAAACCATATGTGCCCATTGTATGTAGCAGAATGTGTGTCCAATTTACTCTGAATTTGCTTAAACCCATTTGGGAGCATCCCCTGATAATGGACCGGACTTCCATTTAATGTTGACTTTTTTATGTTAATGAATGATGAAAAGGTTTTAATTGTAATTGCAAGGGAGCAGTTTGCGCAGCACACGTGCCCGACTAATGTGATTTGGAAGTGGGGCTCCAATCAAGGGCGAAAAAGTCTGATCCGATGAATAGATGCGGTGTATGAAGGACATCGTGGCCCTTTCAAGGTGGCAGTGTTACACCCCCATTTTAATATCCAATATAAGACAAGAGGACAGAGATTGTGATGGCGCTGAAGTGACTTTGAAAATGTAGATTTTTTTCCTTTGGGGGGGTTGCATTGCAGATAGTCATATTTTGCGATCTGTAAGTTAAACAGCTTTGTCTTTTTGGCTCAAGACTCAAACCTCCCCAAAGCATTCCATGCTATTTGCCTTTTAACGACAAAATCCATAATGCTAAGGTCAACAGACGCTCATCCAAATGCAGCCAGACAAATATTGGAGTATGGCTTTAGACGAATCCAGCTGTAAAATCATTGTTTCCTTTTGAAGTCTTAGACAGGTTCATAAGTGTAGATGAGGCCGAGGTATTATCAAGCAGTATGTCCTCCAAACCGTCAACTTGTCTTCTAAATCCAATTCCAATTAAACTCCTCGAAGAAATTACTCCTGAAATCTTGGATACCATATTCAAATAATTAACTAGAAAATGGCTATGTGCTAAAGTCCTTTAAATATGCTGTTATCAAACCACTTTTGAAAAAACCCAATCTCGATCCTGATATTTTAGCAAACTAGAGCCATATATCTAATCTGCCTTTCATTTCAAAAGTCCTTGAAAAAGTTGTGGCTAAGCAGCGTTGCCACCACCTACAGGACAATAGTTTATTTGAAAAATTTCAGTCAGGGTACAGAACTTATAACCAACGACCTGTTATTAGCAGCTGACGCCGGACTAGCTTCAATGCTGGTTCTGTTAGACCTCAGTGCAGCCTTTGACACAATCAACCACAATATTCTGGTGCAGAGGTTAGAAACTGACTTGGGCATCAAGGGAACAGCCCTCTCTTGGTTTAAATCTTACTTATCTGATAGGCACCACTTTGTCCAAAACCAACAGTCTTCACCGTGTTCCAAAGTGTGCTATGGGGTGTGCCACAGGGTTCAGTGCATGGGCCAATTTTATTTATATTGTACATGCTTCCATTAGGTAACATAATCCGAAATAAAAAAATATTTGTCCTTTTTTTTCTTAAAACGCACACAATTGTGTACAATGTATATACACTTGTGGTTTGCTTTTTAATTGTACATGTTTGTAAATATATATTTCTATCACTCTGTGGGTACTTGCCATCGCCTTTTAATAGGAGTTGGAACACCTTACTGTAAAAGTACTTTTTTTTTTCATTTATTAAAAAAGATGTATGTTACGAATTGTATTTCGGTCATGTGACCTCATTAGGCACTACAAATACAGGTGTTTTCTCTTCCTGCTTTAAGTCTGATGAAGGGCTGATCTGTGTTGCCCGAAACGTCACTTTCGTGGTGTGCGAAATAAAAATTGACTGGGAGCATTCAAGCTGTGCGGATCTTTTTGTCTTTTTCAACTAGTTCTTTGGATCCCGCACGCTTTTCAGGTCTCTGTGATGTGCGTGTCTGCTTAACCTTCACAGAGATCACGTGAATTTCTCACAGAAAAACCCACGCGGTCTGGGAATGAAACCCGGGAACCTTCTTGTTGCGCGACAAGAACACTAATAACTCCGTACAGAAAAGCTTGTAGCATGCCATCTACAGTATATATTTATTTTATTCTGACAATGTATGACATGACAAACTAGAACTTTTCAGAAGGAGACTGAATAACTTCAATGAGCTCCACAAGCCGACCCCAACCAATCAACATCAGTTATAAGACCAGTTTTACCAACAGATGGTAAAACTGGTCGGCATCAACAGATGCCGTTCTGAACAACAACCCTCCCCATGCATATTCAACACACGTATTCTCCCAGGTTCTTTACACGCCACTGTGGTTACCTTCCGTGTGTGATGCTGTTGACAGCAGGGTTTGAAGTGGCACAATGACTGCTGTACGCCTTGTTACACCTCGGCACGGCAGGCTCCCCATTTGTTAATGAGAGTCCCGGAGGGGCAGCTGGGCCACTGACAGTGATCTTTTCCATGTGGGAATACAGCTCCACCTGCACCTGTCCACACATGCTGGACTGGGCTTCTGCATGTTGGCATGAAGAAGTGAGAGACGCTCGTGGTTGCAGTCTGGGAATTAACAATGCACTAATGTTAAACCGGTGTGACACTTCTTCGACTGATAAGACAATGCCACTCACTAAAAAATGACTCTTTTGGCAAAACCTTGTGTGTAATTAATCTGTGTGGGCAGGTTTTGGCATCAAAGTCCACATCTTGACAAGAAAGTTAGCTTTTTATGAGCGCACTGCTTTGGGAATTGGGTCTTAATAAAAGAAAATTATGTTCAGTGTTTGGGGAAAGCTTGGCACAACTCAATCATCCAAGTTCAATTCATAAACAGAGCCAATTAAATGGACACAGACGGCCAACATTTCAAAAGGCCAAAGATGTTAAGTTCCATCCGGCTGAAGAGTGGATGGTAACAGTACAGAAATGTCCAACAGTGTGGATTTAGTGGAATAATGTGATGCAAAGTGCACAGCTAAGACGTGAGGACATCACTCTTGCTTGAAGCCACAGACTAAGCGTTACTGACAAGTGCGAGACATAATGCGAGACCGCACTTTCCAATTTGTGTGCAGATTTGAATCACATGTGAGACCCCCCCCCCCAAAAAAAAATAAATAAATAAATAAATAAAAATAAATAAAAGAGTCTCCTGATCAAGCGTGAAGGGCTTAAAGAGTCAGGACCTAAATAAACAAGGCAGATTCGAGACAACATCAGCGGCCTGTCCTTTTGTGTCTCGTATCAGGAACGAGAGGGCCACAAATAAATGTGTGCAGGTGAAAACCTGGTTGGATGCTGCAGTGCCAGAAGGAGGGAGAGCCAGATGCGAGTGGAGCGGAGGCGGCGGTCACTCTAATCACAAGCAACAATCGGAAATATCAAACACAGCCCTAGCCAATTTGGCGCCCTAGGCAAGATTTAACTTTTCCATTTATTTTTTCCATTTCTGTATGTTTCTCTAGCGCACATACACAAAGCCTTTTTATACATTTTCTTGACCCAAATAGCGTTCTATATTTTTTATTTGTTTGCTGTGTTGTCCTATGCCAATCCTTTTGGACACACTTAGGATATTCAGATTCAGATATGGAAAAGGATAGTTTTATTATATTTCATTATGATTATCTTTAAGTTAAAAAACATATGCAATCATGAAACGCGTGCACAACAGTTATATTGTTGGAGGAACCGCTACTTCTGAAGTAAATGTATGAATTTTCACCGCGATAATACACGGTTCCCCTGAGAAGTAGAAGGACCAGGGAGGGGTCATTTTAATGCTTGAAATTTCTAGTTTCCGACACGAAAGACCGCAAGTCCCTATCACTTTCTGTTCCAAAGTAATGTCCAATAATTGGCAATTTTGTAGATGGTGGGAGCATGGACCTCATTATTAATCTACTCCGGGACAAAATATCTTGTGGCATTCGATCTCGCGAGGTCTTGTGGCATGAGATCTTTTACAGTAACATTTACATCTTTGTCAGACCACCACAACTACAACCAATTCAAATGTTGTTGATGACCCATTTTCACCTATCATCGCCTGTTCAGAACCACCGGGCTAAACTACAGGGATTAGCATATTAAGACTCTATCTAAACTGAATATGTTGTTTACAAAGGACGGAATCGAAATAACTGACTTCTCGTCCTGTCTCTGTCATGTGCGGACGTGTCCTCTCACTACTCCTGACTTTTATTTTTCCTCTTGGACCCCCCGCTTGCTGTCCTCCAGAACCGCTAAACTATGGAATTGATTAACTGGAATCTACATAACTTTTTTTCACAAAGTGAGACTACGGAGGAGGTCGTCTTCCCTGACCGGATTTTCACAGCTCGGTTTGCGATGAGGATTGTCGTTTGCCTAGCGGTCCTTTCGATCGGAGACATCAAAGATATTTACTTATTTGGACTCTTGATAACAGGGTACCTGCTTATTGGATGGACTGCCCTGGTTTATCGGAAATTTGGAAAGACAGCAACAAGCAATCGGACCACGCTGCTGTCCGTGGAAATTAACGAGCACTTTGGAGCAGAGAGTGACCGAGTTATGGAATTACACTGTAAAGTAAAGCACAACAACGATGGACTGTTGTATTCGACCTGGCAGCTCGCTGTGGAGACCGACAATAGATGGACTATATTTCTGGGAGGGAAAGGGATGAACTGTGAAGGGAACTACCTGCTCTGGAGAACTGAACTAATGACCAAGTAAAAAGCTCATTCATTATAGATATATGAACTATTCTGGAATAATTATCTTCCTCCTGAGAGAGGAGGTTTGAAGCAGCTGGACCACTTATCTCTCCATCGCTGTCAACACTTTCCCTTCAAGGCCAAGCCACAAAGCTAAACCAGATACGGAGTGAGCTGGGTCATATTTTGCGTACAGTAACACTCACTCTCAAGATTGTAAACAACTACACACACACATACCTCCTCTCTAACCACGCCCCCGTCGTTCTGCGTCTGCCTCAACACATTTCCTTAGCCCCTCCCCCGGATCAATAGCTGGTCATCCTTCCTGTTCCAAAGAAAAATTCTGCACGTGACCTCATGTACTGTGTTTTCCCCATGTCTTGATGTTTTTATATGCTTTGCCTTCACTTATTGATTGTAATTTTGCATATCTTCTTTTGTAAGGCGCATTGAGTTGACAAAATGCACGGTCTTGGGTTCCTCATAGAGACAGTTCAACTGATTTCAGCCGTGTACAGCAGGTATTGTACTTGGTATGAAACGGTACGGCCGTAATTTGTTTTTCTGAGAACCTTTTCAATATATCAAATCTAACACATTTGCAGACTCCCTTTGTATTCGTGCACTATTTGCTGTCATCCCTGTCCAACTTCCCTCCATGCGTGCATTTTGCCATGGTATCAGCAGCTCCATGAGGCAGTAAGCGGGGTGGCGTCCTCATCACACGCACCGATTCACTTTAACCTCTGTCACCACGGCCGATCATTTTGACAAGATGCATTCCTTGTATGTCGGATGGAAGTTAAATACCGCCTCTATCGCTCCCATCGGCCCATCGGTGTGAGAGGCAGGCCAATTTCGGTGCTGACATTTGGTTGAGCCGGTATCAGGCGCGCGGAGACCCATGCCCGCGGACCTGTCATTCTCACCTCACGATTAGTGCCACCTCCGATCAGCTGAGGGTTATTCAGGCCTGGCTGTACATTTCATTTTTGTGTAAGAACTGCGTTTGCCAAAAGTGCTTTCTCTAGTATAACTGCCAACAGAGATCAATCAATCAAAGTTTATTTACATATATACAGTAGCACTTTACAATGACACCAGGAAGACCGGAGTGCTTCTCATGAAGATAAAACTATTTAAAAGCACAAAATGATTACAACCAAGACATAATGCAGTGCATTCTAGGTATTAAAAGTGATGAGTCTTTTCTGTGGACTTTAAAAGGAACAGATCCGTGAAAACATTTAGACAAAAAAATTGCGTTTAACTAAAAATCAGGTTTGTATTGCAGTGGGTGTCTGTTTGCCTCAATAGTGGGAATTAAGCCGGGTGTACACCACGCGATTTTAGCCGTCTGCGACGAACGAGCACTCGTCGTGGGAAAAATCTTAGGTCGTAGCTCAAAATTGCAGGTCTTAAGGTCGTACAGTGAGACAGGGACAAAGATTTTAAATAGAACCGTTGTACGACCAAAGACGAGCTGCGACCGACATCAGGCAGTGTCTGATATTTTGGAATGCTAGTCGCAGAGTGAGCCTCCTCTTACTGCAGAGACAAATCTCAAGAGTGTCCCGTCAACACCGCACCGCTGCCAGAGTCACAAGCAACAGGCATGAGCGGGTCTGACTCCGCATTTTACAGGACTTTCCCTGCACTTTTCCAAAAATCTTATGAGACGAAAAGAAAAATCGCTCAGTGTACAGCAGACCTTAGTTGTGTCCAAGAATGAACAAGATAATGTTTCAACCTAATTTAAATGAAGTCTAAGTAAATGTATGTGGTCAATGTTTAATTGCACACTGGCCCTGTATAATTGAAAACAGCGCCATAATATATCATGCCACTTTGCTCCCTCAGTGGTGTGAAACTTGCTCATAAACACACACAAGAATTGAGATGTTCGGAAAGCTTTAGGAAACTCTCGAGTGAGTTTTGATCACAGTTAACGATTTGAACTTGACTAGAGCCCTGTGTTGCGTTTTACGAAAATGGAAAAACGAATTCACTCTGTCCTTTAGTTTCCGTCATTCAGGTGCCCTCTGTGGGGAATGCTGCGCACCTGCTGTTGTCCCCAGATCCCGGGCTTTGGCAGAGCTTAGCGGCGTGTGCGTTTGAGCACGGCTATATCTTTGTGCGCAGCTTAGAGAGTGGGCGACGTGTTTTTCTAACGTGGTCCCATTCAACGTGGATTTGGGAGGGTTAAATTTACCCAGCGTAAATGTTTCTCATGTGGGAGAGGACAGGTCAACTTTTGTCTTTGTTGGTGGTCAGAGAGTAGATGCTGATTCCCATGTTTTCGTTGTTTGCCTTATTTTTATATGCAAAAATAGTAAAAATAGTGGATGCACAGTTTGGAGTAATCCTGGCCACTTGCTAGTTTGCTAGCGCTCCGATCGGTACTTTCTTTATGCAAGCTTTCTTTCCTATAGACAGACCAAGTGTTAGTTTTCGTACCTGACGGTTTCGGCTACAACTGTGGCCTTCCTCAGAGGTTTGTCACGTGATGTTGCTGTGACGTGTCTGGTCGGCTGATTTATACAGGTTTTGGCACCGGTACTTTCTTGGTTTTACTGTCATGGAGGGAATACAAAACTTGTTCTTTACTTCATTACAAGCTTTAAAATGTATTGAAACTATGAGTTGCATAATAATTTGGAACAGTAGATTTAGAGGTTTTTTTTACCAGTTATCACTGGGACGTTTTTCCACCACATTCAACTGATCCTCTAACAGTTAAAGACTTGAAAATTATGCTGACTGCCATTTGAGTTGACATAGCAATCACAGAAGACGCCAAAGGTGCGATACCCTGAAAGAAAGTCAGGTTGTAATTCCGTGTGGCTAACTCTTTGTACGACTAATCAATATGAACAATACACTAACGCGGCTCAGTGTGAAACTATTGATTTTCTGTCCTATTGCAGACCCTTGTGCTTTACTTCATAAAACACACGCTTTAGCTTTAAGCATGGTATTAATATTCTCATTTAAAGTAATATGAGCCACCGTATGTAAGGCTAGGGGTATTGTAGTATCATCAAAAGCAACTGGGACGATTTGAACAGCGAAAAGCAGCTAGCGGGAAAAAGTTCTTCGATGTAAAAATGTAAACATTTTGACAGATCAATGATCAGTGCTTTTGTGCCTACACTAGGCACTCAATGCACTCTTTACAGCAAGGATCCACTCACCCATTCACACTCTCATTCATACACCAATGTATGCAGACACTGTAGGCAAGGAGGGTGAAGTGTCTTGCCCAAGGACACAACGACAGTATGCACCTTCAGGAGGCGGGATTCGAACCCCCAACGCACCCGGGGTAAAATAATATCAACAGTTGGGTTGCAGCCACGTTAGGATAGGTTGCAGCAACACAAAATGAGAACCACTGCATTCTTACTTAAAGGACCTGTATCATGCTATTTTAAGCCATTCCAAAGTAAAGTATAGGCCTTTATATGATATATTGTACCTCTACCACTACGGAGCACTCATTTTTGTGATAAATATTAGTATTTTCTGGAGGTATTTTTCCAACCCGGAAGACAAAACGCTTGGATTCAGTTAACTCCGCCCCCTCTCGCCGCTCATACAACTTTAGCAGTAGTAGAAATATATATATCACAGCAAAAAGTGAAGTTATTTCATGATGCTGTTATAAGGAGTTAACATGTGCAACACAGCTTCATGGCTAAATGGCTAACACACACACGCTAACATGCATTTTGATCGACTCACCTCTCTGATGTTTCCAGTATGGGATTTGCGCTGGTTATAAAAGTTAATCCACTTTGATTCTGGCCAAGGTTCACCAAGCATCCATCAGCGACAGGCTCAGACAAACACTATTTTGACTGATAGTCGCTGAATCCCGGAGGGAAAGTCCAACTTCTATGGCCTCTTCTTTAGGACGGTTGAATAAAGTCCAGTCCTCGCAGCCAAACGCGGTTTTCTCCGTGACATTATCGTGAGGTAAGAAAAAAGAACAGGTGTCCAGACTCCAGAGTAGGTTAGAAAAAGCTCCCTCTTCACAACTTTCGGTGCAACATGACATGACCATCTGTTCAGACCGTTCGGACGCTCAGGAGGAGCGTTTGTTTTCGGTACAGGGGCAGCGCAGCGTCAGGCACTTTCTTTTTTTCTTTTATTTATTTTTTCTTACGACAGAAATAATGAAAAAAATTGTTTTACAAATAAAAATCATGCCGTAAGGCATTAGATTACAGACGTCGAGCACTTCCGTTCCGCTGTGACGACACAACTGAACATGCCAGTCGTTTACCAGGAGAGGGCGGATCAGCTGCTCAGAGCGCAGGATTCAGGAGGATTACTGAGAACTGCGTGAATGAATCCAAAAACCACTCTGGGGGTGTTTTTGATAAGGAAATAGCATAACAACATGGTTAAAAGCTCCAAAAAGTCGATTTTGCATGATATAGGACCTTTAAGCCTCATGAAAAATAACAGTTGACCGTTTTACTGTTGATAATTGTAAGTCTGTCACAATTTGAGAAAATATGTAGTCATCCCTGACAATAATCAATAAATTTAAAAGGAATGAAAACACATTTGCATATAAAAGTTAAGTTTTTAAACAATGTATGTAACTGTAAAGTTATACAAATGTACATATAGACATGAGCAGCATCCGGGCACTGAGTGAAAACAAAGGGAGATTTAGTATGGTGGCAAATACGAAATCTTGTACGTTTTCCCATTCTGGGGATAAAATATCAATGACTGCAGAAAATCTTGCCAATACGGACACATCAGTGAATCAATAGACGATCAGGAGCCATTTTATTTTAAATGGAAAAATGTAAGGGCGAGTTTATCGAATGCTATGCTAGAAATGTGTGAAAAAGTAGGGCTAGTAGATGAGCTGCTGAATTAATCATATATATTTTGCTCTCACAATTTACAAAACTACATCGTAGGCTGCATGAGACAGAATAAAGCTGTAGCTATAATTAAAAACCAAGCAAAACAGTTATACAAGCAAATATTACTGACCTCAAAGCCTCCAACCACTCCTTTGAGGACGGGGAGGTCAAAATTTTAAGCTAAAGAAGAACGTTGGTTTGAAAGAGGAGTTAAAGAAGCTATTTTTGTCAGGAAAGAAAATCCCTCCATGAACCGGAATGGCGGCCTCAGATTTAATCTTCCGTCACTGTACTCCAATCTCCTTCGGGAGAAACCAAAAAGGCTTGGCCAGCCCAGGGAGACGGCACCTCAGCCAACAAAAGAACTATAGGCAGGTGATTAGCCATGAATAGGACAGATACTGGGCAGTGATCATCTATGAATAGGTCCTTAGAGACGCTCTACTTCAAAGGGGTTTACCCACAGGTGAGAGTAGCTGTGATTAGAGGGGAGGAGACTGGCCTACCTTAACCTTATATTCAGCTGCGTCCAGAGTGGGACCTTTGTCGCTGACGAAGCCTTTTGGATGAGAGGTGAAACGTTCGAAGACTTCAACTACTGAGTACAGAAGATGAATCAAGTACCTTCATTGAAAATATTACTGACATGTCACGATTACAGTGGGTTCAGCTGCCCAGTTTAAAAGCATTAACTGTCCTCTCTATGAATTATTTAAAGCAACAGATCACTTCCTTTGCATCCTTTTCATATCTGACAAATAAACAGAACAAAAAAAATGTGTTTTCTGACCTAAATTAGAAGTTCTCAGACGATCTATGCCCACTCATTTCACCAGACGAGAGCTTCTGTTTCACCCAAAGGGGGCGCTAACCTTCTCAATGACGTAGATGTTGCTCCCATCTGTTAGGTGCTGGGTAATCTGAGGAGTTGAGATGCAGTGACGTTTGGCCTGTAGAATATCTGCAGCAGCCCCAAATCACCAGAACAAACCACTCACGTTTGTGTAAGTTTGTTTTTCATTCATGTAATCAGTCATTGTGATGGATAATTTCGTAATGTTGTGACTTTCCTGCATTCCTATACTGTATTCCCAGCATTGACATTAACCACAGTGACCTTGGTGAGGTTATAGTATGTTGCGGGCCTACGGGCAGCTGGACTGTCTCACTGTGGAGCTGTGATTGACGCGTGGCTCAGAGTTTTCATTTGGCTCCAGGAGAGATAGGCCCAGTGCTGCAGCCCCTTTCCATTTCATACACTATACACCCACTTCTAAGAGGATTTACTGTAGGTCCAGCACTGGCTCAGCGGAGTGTGATGGTGCTACTGTAAAGTGCAACACATTTACCCACATATTCCCAATTTAAATCGAAACGCTGCAGGTGAAAACATTGATTTGTCACGCAGTGGTCAGTGTTGAGATTTTTAGCGCGTTTACTCCCTTAACATCTTGGTTTACTTTACACTCTTGCAACAATATCCCCACTTTAGTCGCCACGCCAGGCTCCAAACGTTCCATTCTTGTATGTGACAATATTTTTGAATGATTTTCCGAAGGATGTTTAAATATCTAATGATGCTTTATTGATCTTTGAATCCCAAACACCGGAACATTTGCATATTTTCACACTTATAAATGGCTTAAACAAAAACTATCCAAGCTATTGAAAATCCCCTCGTGTAACTAATAGATCGACAGAATATAACCATACATTTGTCCTTGCTCAATCCATACATTTTTTTATTTTTTATTTTTTTGCTGAAAATATTTTAGCCATTTTATGCCTTATTTTTATATAAAAATCAGAAAAAGACAGAAAACCTTCTCATATTAATGTCAGTAATCTACAGAGGGGAAAATAAAATATTTCTTTCAAATCTCTTACTTACTTTTTTCTATGTAATTCGTTCATTTTAAAGAACAGACTAGCATCGTATTGTTGCATCTCATTCATGCATGATTGAGTGATCCTCCTTAAGAGTTCAAAACGCAGAAGTGCCCCTTGACCAAGCCACTTGAATCTGCTTTCCATAGAAGATTGCAATACAATACCAGCTTTTAAAATGTAAAATACCAATTCGAAGCTGTGTTATATAACCAAAAATGCCTGAAAAGGGCATATTATAGAAACTGCTGCACATGATTCCCGTGGACTTTTGTAGAATTTTAAATGTTGAGAGTTTAAGCCTAACAAACTCAAATCAACTATGTAGTAAGTACTTGCAATAACTATTTTGCCTTATTTTTTTATTACTCTTTTAGCAGCTTTTGAAGAAGGAGAAGGAGGATGGATGGATGATGATGATGATGGATGGATGATGATGGATGGATGATGATGATGGATGGATATTGATGATGGATGGATGATGATGATGATGATGGATGGATGATGATGATGATGATGGATGGATGATGATGGATGGATGATGATGATGATGATGGATGGATGATGATGATGATGATGGATGGATGATGATGGATGGATGATGATGATGGATTGATGATGATGGATTGATGATGATGATGATGATGATGGATGGATGATGATGATGGATGGATGATGATGATGGATGGATGATGATGATGGATGGATATTGATGATGGATGGATGATGATGATGATTGATGGATGGATGATGATGATGACTGATATGATGGATGATGATGATTGATATGATGGATGATGATGACTGATATGATGGATGATGATGATTGATATGATGGATGATGATGATTGATGATTTTGGTTGGTTTGTAAAATTAGTGACACATGAGGTGTTCATGTTGTTCTCAGGAACTTGGGAAAAACAAATATATGCATAAAGTCTCACACAAGTGGGAACAAGAACTCTGGTCAACACATGCTCAACTTTCCCACTGGATTACGGATATCAGCCGATTTGTTCATTTGTCCTTCACCTGGCTACTTTTAAAAATCCACTGTGACCTTTTGATGTCCTCAGAGTGTGTTAGTTAAAAGACTGTAAGGCTAGCTAAGAAATATTAGTGTATTATTTAAGCCAACCATTAGGCCTACGTTCAGTTTTTAAGAAGGCTAGCCTATTAGACGAGTTGCGTTTGGTGTCATCAAAATACGCACTTTCCAAGCACCACATAGCATCGTTGGAAGACAAACACCTGAGATATCACGAACGCAGCAGTACTCGACTCTCAAATGCACATCTTCACATCTACCTTATAAGTATTATCTTATCTCCCAACCTCTTTGGGTCCCAACATTATTAGCGACGAACCTGAACTAAAATTAGTTAAAAAAACAACAACTACATTTGGTCTCTTGAACAATTCCTGACTGAATCTTTCCTGAGGGATTTTTCATTGGGTCATGCAGGGACTGTCACTTGTGTCCTCGAGCTCTTCCACTGAGATGGGAGCTTTGTGATTTGATATGGGGCTTAGCATAAATACAGCCGGTCTATTTCCTTCCGCTTAAATCTTTTGCCCTCGCTTGTTCGTTCACTTCAGTCTGAGAGTTTAAGCCCCCTCGTCAGCCCCTCATCGGTCACGATTTTTACGCTTCCTTGAGGGTGAAAAAAACAAAAACAAAATGTTGAAACACTGTGCAAACATAGGGAAATTATGATTGAATATTCAGTGTAGTATTTTCGATATGCTCAATAGTGTTCGCTTATAAGGTTGCAATTGTTGTCCATCCGGTGTTCAGGTTGAATTCCTCCTTTTTGTTGGCTTCTTTTTCAGGCTTTATTGGACAGGACAGTGAGAGAAAGCAGTTAAAAAGCGGAAGAAGAAATTGTTGAAGCTTGCATACTCTCCACCAACTGCAACTCTTAGTGGCCACACTGTACGAAGATGGCTTTTCTAAACAAACTATAGGTGTCCCTCAGTCCCTCTTCAGTCACGAGAATCCCCTGTGCCCGTACCTGTCTCTGTACGTGCTAATCTTAGCATGTGTCTGAAGGCATGCAGATCGCACTTCACACCGTGGAAAAATCCTAATTGAGAAAGAAATACAGCGTGCAATGAACAGGCTTCGGGAGTTCACGAAGAGTTTTATCTTCTGTCCATGAAGGAAAAGGAACACCACACATCCTAGAGTGTGGTGTTTCTAGTGTAACACAGGGGAGTCTAATCGGCTTTAAATTAGCAGCTAGATCGTGTGTTTATTGTAAATAATTAAAGATAAGTGCAATGACTCTTGCTACATAACGTCACCAAAGAGTTCCTGGTCTGACTAGAAAGTTCTACCCCCAGTGCAGGAGCGGAAAGAGTTCCACCAAAAGTGAACCAGTCCCAACTCTCCCATGTCGTAAAGTCATCGAAAGGTGGTTGGTAGTCTAGAGTAGAGCACCAAGAACTGCAAAAGGTTCCTACGGTCAGAACTTTAGATTTCCTTTTTCATTTTGTCAGGCCAATATCTTCTTAGTACAGTATAGTACATCACTGCATGGTGGCTGAGCGGTAAGTGCTCTTGTTTGTGGACCCTTCTGTTGGCATGTTCTCGTTATGTTCCTCTGGGGTGCTACTGTTCCCCCTGTCAACCCAAAACTTGCACAGTTGGTTCATCCTCCATCTGGGTGATCTGACCTTGAACTTGAGTCTCTGGCTGTAGATCTTTAGGTGTGTTCCCAAGGGCCAGAGTTTATCCTTACACTACCTTTACACTCATTTGTCATTGATTGAATGAAAGGGTACCATCATGCCCCTTTGGAATCTTACAAATATGAATTGCATTTAATATCAATCATGGCTCTTTTCCATAACATTCGCTGACCTCTTTTGACAAGCAAAATGTATTCACGCTCCTGGGGTTTTTTCCCACATATTACCATATATTAGAATAGATGTCCGCCGGGGCTGGCAGGGAGCCCTTATTGGCACGGATCAAGTTTGACCTTTGTAACTCCCCGTGATATGATATGCAGATTCTGTGACTATGGGCAATGAACACTTGCTTCATTAAGACCACTGGAGTCTTCTTGTAACTGCGTGCACCTGCCCATCATATGCCACAAGCAGCGAGATACTGTAGAAAGAGAAGATGGCGTAATTGAATTTTAGCTTCGGAACAAACTCTGGGCGGCTGTGTCACCGAGTCATTTGTTACTCCGCCAAAAATGTCAGTGTCGAAGGTCCTCGGTCCGTGTCCTTTTCTGTGAGATAAGTTGCTAAAGCTAATTCCAACCACAATTTGTCTGCCGAAACCGTCAGACAAATTGCCTCTTTCAGAATACGCCTTCTTCAGTCTGCGAGATGGATGTACGCTGCTGCAAATAACCTGGAAAACTGAGAGCCTACACAGACATTCATCTTTGAATTTTCCACAGCGGCAATTCAAAGTGTGGTTTAGAATTTTTATGGACAACTTCATCATACACAAGGCAAGGCAACTTTATTTATACCGCGCATTTCATACACAAGGCACCCATGTGCGTTGACGTTTGCAATTTGCTACCTCGCCCTTAAAAAGCTATAGCTTTCATTAGCGCGTCATGTGGCGCCTCAAAAGGGTCTTGTAAAGAAACGGAATCCAAAGAAAAAGCTCAACAAATGACAATTTAACCCGTTACCTGTCATTTCAGGGTTAGGTTTTTGGGTTAGAATTAGAAATAATGCATATCCAAATCTTAAAGCGTATTGACAGGAGAGCTTACAGCCTATGTGCTAGTGGGATATACCTCATTTGAAAGCCAAGACCTTCTAGTTTCTAAAAAGAGTCGTAAGATCTGTGTGAGAGAAGCACAGTTTACATCACATTCGCCGTTCCTAATCCTAATCATATAAACCCAACCCTAGTCCTAACTCCCTGATCAAGGGGGATGGGACGTGGGAGATACCCTCTGCAAAGGACTAAGCAAATTCTCCACTACTCATGTTGGTTTCTGGGCAGCCGTTTGAAATCTTGTTCCTTGAGACACATCCACTTGTTGTGTCCGTAGTTTAAGGCAGGGTTCCCCAACCACCGGGCCGTGACGCATTGGCTACCGGGCCACAGAGAAATGAGAAATAATTAATTAATATTAATGACCACATTTTCTCCGATTTCTCTTTAACCAGTCCACAAGCCAATAAGCTCGTCCATAGATATAAAACTCCTGATAGAAAGCATCTTAAGAAATTCTTTGGACTCGAGTTCATCTGGTTTTATTAGACAGAATCAGCGCAGCTGAGTGTGTTTACGTGCAGCTCCAACGTCTTTCTGTCACCAGCGCCGCTGAGCGTCTGCTCTCTCCCTTTCCCCTCAGCTTGTAATGTTTCCAAAGGTTCATGGCGTTGCAGCCTCACAAGTTTTTGTCACAACCTTTTACGCTTCCACAGGACAGGCCGTATTTATCCCGCTGCGAAGCGTACAGAGGAGAGAAAGGGAGAGGAGAGATTCTCCCTTTTTCTCGTCTGTCCACTTCACGCTGCGATCAAAGGGCTGCGTTCCATGCTGTAAAAACGTGACCCATAGTCTGTGCACATGTTTCTCAGGGTGCTCCCCATGTACCCATATGACTCTGATTTTGGCACAGGCACACTGTGTATTTGTCAATATTTGAATGAATATGTCTTCCATATCAAACAAATGATGTGATCCAGATATGGACAGTAATACGCGGTGCCAGGTGAAGAGTAGGGAAAGACATTCAGCAAATTGTCAGAGCCTGTAGTAGATCTAATAACCTCCTAAACCCTTTTTTATTTTTTTCGCCACACCAGGAACTCAATTTCAGTCTCAGAGGAAGCTGCCATCTTTACTGGAGAATTGCCAGCTCGGAGTGTGACATTAGCACTAATAAAATGCGGCGGGAGAGGAAGGCAGAGTAGGAAATAGCATTAGGGAGTCATTATGTCCCCGGGTCACTGTTTATGTACATTGTGTTTTATGAATGTAGCCGTGACAGGCGTACATGAAGGGCCCCTGTGGCAGCCCTAATCTCTTCTCCCTGCTGTATATCCGGGGACGGGAAAGAGCAACAGCACTCTGGAAACAGTAGGAGTGAAAGTGGAATGCCCTGGTGAAGGTGAAAGGGTGGGGGACATTGTCAAATATGCATATTTTTTTAATCTTTTATTTTTTTTTACAATAATGAGATTTTTTTAAACACCTTAGTATTTCATGTTTGTAAGGCAAGACTCATAATAGGAATTAAAAAAAAGGCTGACTACATTCTATAGTGAATTAAATTATGTATACCCCTTTTACCTGTTTCAATATGTTTTTTTATTCTTTTATGTTCTTTTATGTTTTTACTGTAATCTATAACCCATCCATCCATCCATTTTCTTCCACTTTTCTGTTGCCGGGTTAATCACATTGCACCAGCCCCTATGGCTCCTCCTGCAGGTGATGGGTCCACAGAAGGACGGCCTCATGGTTCTAACCGGGCCTGTTGGTCTCTCATAAGGGGCTTCTGAACCGCTCTTTGTCTGACCTGTCACCTAGGACCTGTTTGTCATGGGCAACCCTACCAGGGGCACGAAGCCCCCGACAACAGAGCTCCCAGCATCATTCGGGCGCTCAAACACCTCCACCACGTTAAGGTGGCGGTTCCAGGAGGGGCTTTAACTATATATATAATTATTTCTGTGCTCTTACACATTTGCTAGCTTAATACAATAATACTCAATATAGAAAAAAATCTATTTTAAAGTATACTTCATTGTTTTCATATAGAAATATTGTTTTTTATGAGCAAAAAAGGCCATAATTGACTTACATTTAATGTTTTTTTTTAAAGAGTTATACACAGATTAGTTATGAAAGGTGCGTTATGGATTTATATTCCAAAAAAAGAAAAAAAGATTGATATTAGTGCATATTTAACCTTTCAGTGACCCAGTGGCTGGGTGGTTAGCATGCCGCCTATAATTTTGTTTGTTTGTTTGTTTACTTTATTGTCCCCATAGGGAAATTTGTGTTCTGCATTTGACCCATCCTTCAATGCCACTGGGGCAACCTGTAAGGAGCAGTGGGCAACGGCAGTGCCACGCCCGGGGACCCATCTCCATGATGTGGAGCCAGGCTGATGGTCAGAATCACCTGGCTGGAGGATTCACCTATTAAACATGTTTTTAGTGTTAGGGGAAACCGGAGTGCCTGGAGGAAACCTACGCGGACATGGGGAAAACATGCAAATTCCACACAGAAAGGCCCCGTCCTGGTGGGAATGGAACCAAGGAGCTTCTAGCTGTGAAGTGGAAGCGCTAACCGCTGCGCTACCGTGCCACCCCATCATGGCGGCCTCTAGGAAGTGCCAGGATCAATTGTTTTATAGGGATTCTATATGGAATGGTGCACAACCGTGGAGACAGTTCCATCAACAGAGAAAACCTACCAGGAACCCTGAAAAATGGATCCTGGAGCATCGTCGAGGTCACCAGGATGGAAAAGAAATGCGGCATGCTGACCACCCATACAGCTGCTGGCACACTGAAAAGGTATAATACAACAACTTTCCTTTCCAAAAAAAAGTTACATAATGCATCTTTAAAGAAAAAAATGTTTTAATTAAATATTTTTAAGGGTTAAAATCTCAGAATTCTGTTTCAGAATTCGATATTAGATTTAACATTAAATTAAACATAAATACAGTATAGACATTGTTAATGTTGTGAATGCTTATTCTAGCTGGAAACAGGTGATTTTTAATGAAATACCTACATAGGTGTGCAGAGGCGCAGTTCAGCAACCATTGCTCCAGTGTTCTAACATGGACATTACATGTATATAGAAATGTTGAATCAGTTAAGTAATTAATCTTACTGTAAAGCCATTAATTTGCTTCCTATAGAAATTAATTAACCCAGCCAAAAAAAAAATAACACCAGTCTTGCCCTTAACTTAAAATAATGTATATGTAGGAAAAGTAGGTACTTTATGTCAAGTGCCATTGTTGTTGGTGAAGACATTGTGTGGAGCTGTTTACAGTCCCGAAAAAGAGAAAAGAAAGTGTCATCAAGCGGATCCATCTCAGAAGAGCGTCTGATCCGAAGGCAAACAACTTTTTTTGATGAGCTAAAACTGATTGTGATAAAGGGACAGTCCAAACGATAAAACTCCCGCGCCGAAACTAGGTCCTTGATAACAGGATTAAAAAAAAACGCAGAAAAGTAAGTATGATATAAGACGGAACCTTTCAGACGGTAGAAAAAGTTGTTGTGGTTATTGCGTTGCTCTTTAAGAGAACTGACAAACATGGAATTGCTTTAAGTAGCTGCATCAGACGAAGGCTTAGGAGAGCAAACATTGGGCTTTGACACAAAACAAAAGCTGACAGGAGCTCTACTGGAACAGCATGCTAACCTTCAAGATGTGTTGTTGAAACATGAGTAATCTTGTACTGTATTTGAAGCAGGCAGTGGATTTTTTTTGTTGTTGCCTGGGGTAGTTGCGAGGGAAGGACTCATGCATCGGCCTGAAGTGACTTGCCTTAAACTCAACTATACAAGGTTTTCAGTCCGAGAATCACAGGGCAATAAATGAGAGACGTTAGCCTTTATTCTATTTGTGTTAAGATTTTCACTGCGGTTGGCAAACACACGCCAATCCTTTACAAAGCAGCCCAAAAGGTAAAAATCGAGCGATATCCGCACAGTCCAATCCTATGCGTGCATCCGCTTTTTGAGGCTATAGGGTGAAAGCACTGAATTTCACACTGACCCTGAGTGACCTTTATGCAACTCCAGCACAAATCCCAACAGGATCTGCAAACCGAAAACGTCAATAGTTCTGCAAATTGTTCAAATTGTTGTGACAGCTTGGGAAAAGAAAAGAAAAGTAAGGCTAATTTGACACAGTCCTTCCGCAGTAAGCACTTTAAACACGGGGCATACAAAAGCGTGCGTATTCCGGTGCTCGGCGTGGCAGAAAGGGATTTTCACAATGACCTCAAGTGGCCTCTTCAGCAGCAGCAGCACAAACTGTAATCAGCTCTGAGTTAAAGGCGGAGGAATGGACGCGCAGCGGACTTGCACTTCTTAAGGATCGTCAGCACAGCGGCTGATTGGAGCAGGCATAATGTTACCCCCGGTCTGTTCCCACGTCGGACTGCTGCGCTAACGGTGACAGTTCACTCTCGCGGAGCTTCAAACGAGAGGCGGCAGCACAGCAGGGTTTTGCAGCCCGGGCGAGATGAGGGTAGCACCGGGACCGTTTCTACATTTCTCAGGGCCGTGTGAAGAAACAACGGCAAACAACACATATTGCGCATTATCTCTTCGTGCCCCAAACGATAACGCTGGTCATTGATCTTGTTAGCGGATTCAGATGCAAGATTAAATATGCCGAAGTATAAAACAATATACAATGTTGGAGAAGCCTTGACGGCAAAATAATGCACCAACTGTATTCAGACACAACGAAGCAATACCAGACAGACCTTCTCAGTCCACAATGAGGCAAAGTCCAGATTGCTTCCCGACTAATGACGGGCCGCCACGTTTAATCGACACACGCCTGGATTAAGCACGCTTATCAGATGAGAGGGTTTCCGGTGTAGAGAGGGTCCCTTCAGGAGCTTCCCAGATTCCAAACAATGAGTTTCTTTTTAACAAGAAGGAATTTCAGAGTCTGTCAAAACAGTTTTGCGTTTACCTCTTCTGCCCTTTGTACAACAGATGGGTTTGTGTAAACGGGCCGAAATGATTGAACAAGAAGCACCAAGTAACGGTGGTTCCTGATGTTTCTGTGTAACCCTCTTCCATGAGTGCTGTAGTTGGGTAATCTACTTCTTAGTAAAAATGTGTGGTTCTGAGAAACAAAAAGTGTTACAATTACTTATTTTAGCGAAATAAACAAAACTCCTTGAACACCACAGCAAAAAAACATTACTGTAAGAATTTCTATTCGTACGAATTATCCATCCATCCATTTTCTTCCGCTTGTCCGTTGCCGGGTCGTGGGGGCAGTTGTTGGAGCTGCCCAAATCACATTGCACCAGCCCCTATGGCTCCTCCTGCAGGTGGTGGGTCCACAGAAGGACGGCCTCATGGTTCTAACCGGGCCTGTTGGTGTCTCATAAGGGGCTTCTGAACCGCTCTTTGTCTGACCCGTCAACTAGGACCTGTTTGCCATGGGAGACCCTACCAGGGGCACGAAGCCCCCGACAACAGAGCTCCCAGCATCCTTCGAGCGCTCAAACCTCTCCACCATGTTAAGGTGGCAGTTCCAGGAGGGTCTATTGCAAGGAATACTTAAATAATACAAATTCAAATTCAAGTATCTCTTGCCAATTGTTTGCGTACGCCCAGGGTTTCCACGTTTGTGAATGTTCATCACCACCACTCATCCTGAAATCACTGGTTAGACAGTTTGTGCTGAGGAGTTGCAAGAAAAAATTCCAGAAGAGTTTTGGAAAAGTTGGCAGGAATTGGCTCATTTTGTGTTGTCTTTAACCGCAGCTATGTCTCCCATTAAAGAAATGACAATATTTGGATTACAGCGTCATCTCGGTCGCCTTTCGTGCTACACATGCCTTGCCTTGCCTTGAATGAGTACGCGTGCGAAAGACTAGGGTCCCGATGTACTGTTGAAGTTATTTCCCGGGATACCTCCAGCTCGCTAGCTGACAAAATGCCATAAAATAAGCATTTCAAAGGATGAGTTTTGTCTACAAATGTCAATGTTGGCCACTGGGCAAAAAATCTATGCTTGTGTCTCGCCTTAAATGTTTGCAATTGCAACATCATGAAATTCTTCAATCCTAATCAAATAAACTCAAGACTAACTCCCTTTAAAAACACGCAGCGAATCCAACAAAGTATCACAAACCATCATAAAGTAAATGTGTCGCCTATTGAGAAACAGTAAATCCATCCCGTATTGTGGCAACTTTTTATAGGATGGTTCAATTGTGTTACCCACTGGACCGTGACGAGTATCGCGGGAATAGCCCCATTGTCTTTTCCTACCAATTCTTCCACCGTTTTTTTATATACCCTAATAAAATGGAATGTGCTAGCAGCCACACATTTCCAACAAAGTCTTGGCTTTATTTAAGGAAAGATTAATGAGCTTCTGTTTTGCAGTCGTGGTATCCTGTGGGGTTTAGCAGTGGGACGCCTCCAGAGTGAAAATATCAGCGACACATCAGATCCGCTGGAAGCTGAACTCTTTCGCACTGAAGGCAGCCTCATCAGAAATGTCTGGGTTTCATTCATGCATGCCAGAGGACATCTTAACTTGCCAAAATTAGCTGTTGATTCGTTTTCTTCAACATGGTCCCTTCCTTCTTTCGGCGCATACACTATGCCAAGTCGTAAAGCGAGAAGTACAGAGGCGAAGATGTCCAAGAGAATTTAAAAAAGGCCTGTCATAAGCGTAATACCCCTTGTATGTGCCCAATCTTTTCTGTTTTCAAACTGTGACAGAGAAAGCAAGACATTTTGGAATGAATGCAATCGGAAAGTCAGGAATATGTTTGGATTCCTGACTTTCCGATTGCATTTCTGACATCCCGATTCTTTGGAGAGTTAAGGTTATAAGCACGTCATTGAAAGCCAACCACAACCAAAGCATGCTGGCAGGGTGCCATGCCATTGGTCCGACAACCCATTGGTCCGACATCTCATTATTACAAAAATGTACCATTGAGCAGAGGTGCCAGATTAGTCCGAAATCTCTAACCCAGTTGTGTTGTGGATTAGAGAGCCATATACAACCATTGGCCCTAACCTTGCCTGAACCTAATTGTATTGTTCAACCCCTACTCAATGGGACATTTTTCGTCGGACTAATGGGCCGACCCCGCTGGCAGTGCATCCGGGTTTACAATAGTTGCAAATATATACGAAAAAAATAAACTCAAGTACATCTGCTTTATGTATAGTTTTATGGAATTTAACCTCTTAACCCCCACATGAACTGAGCACATTTTGTCCAGTTTGGCATTACCCAAATCCAAAAGCAAAGAAGTGGAAAAAGAGCCACGAAAACACACGACTAAAGAGTGATGAAAAAGCAATAAAAAAAAGTGACAAAAAGGTGACGAAAACACACACAAAAAGACACACAAAAAAAGACAAAAAGCGATTATTAAACTATAAAAAATACGTGAACACAACAAAAAAAACACTTCCAAAATGTGACAAAAACGCTGCAAAAAACCAACAAAAACGTGCTGGAAAAGCAAGAATGACACCACTAAAGAGTGAAAAGAAAGCAATACAAATTTCTGTTACTCAGAAATTAGATTTTACAAAACGAATTGTGCAAACTAATGAAAATGAAAAATCCTCAAGTGTGGTACTTATTTAACCCCTCCGCCTTAACCGTAACATATTTTGACACTTTCTTTTTTTGGATTTGGGTAAAGCCAATCTGGAGAAAATGTGGTCGGTTCAAGTGGGGGTTTAAGAGATTAAAAACATTTTGACCATCATGTGTTGGGACCTCACAGTCTGCTTTGCTTGCAAATCTGTGTGGATTTTGCATGTTCGGAGATGACAAAAGACCACTGGTGGAGTCACGTTGGATGAGCCGGGCGCCCTGCAGCCGGTGGCCTCGCCGGCCCCGTCACGTCTACCCCCACACCGCCCAGAGACGCTTGTCCCATGTCATGTTGTCAATCTGATTACACAATCCTTATGTGTCACGAAGCGGCGGTGGTTTAGAAACATGCTGGTAAAATTAGACCGTTTGTCAGAGCGAGTGAGACTGAGTGGGGTCTGAATGCTTTTGAAATATGTATGTTCACTATGTTGGTGATAGTGAGAGGTAAATTCAAAGAGCTTAAAAATGTACTGTTATTTCTCTAAGCGGATGTGGTTTTCTTCTAATACAGTTTCCATCCGTTTTTACCCAATGAGCCACTTCTACATAACAAAAACATTAGGGAGCAACTTATTTTTCGAAGACCCTTATGTAACTATGTGACTCAAGAGGTCAAGATGTTTCAACGTGATTGAGGAAAATGAATTTAAATTGATCATTTTGTCTTGTCTACATTTTGGAGATTCCTTTCCACATTTTTAAAGTAAGTGCTTTATGTGTCATCGAAATTACGTTCAGATGTTGGGTTAGTCCTGAGCCACTGCGACTGAGCGCGCCACCATCGTGGGCCAAATGTGACGTATCAAGCGTGTGTAGAAATATTCAAAGTCTTTGGCGAGCTACCAAGAACGGGCTGGAGAGCTACCGGTTGGCAATCCCTGCTCGTATGAGTGCGACCATGATGGCTAGAAACAGCTTGGAATTAGATCATTATATTTTAGTAGTGAAAGGGAATTTCTCAGAGAACAGTATTTATCCTTTTGGACCTGAGTCATAATTCCATTGTACTGTAAAATATCATGTAACAGGAGTACATCTATCTATCTATTCTAGTTCTCCTGTGAATTTGAATTGGTTGAAATCCCTGCTCTGATATTTACAGTAGCTACGTGCTGTCGCTATGTCCTTAGGTACAGTATATGGCATTTCAGTGTGTGGGTAGGTGGGGAGACGTAAGCTTACTACAAAAAGCAAACATCAAGCACAGATTTAAATGACTTGAATTGAGAATTTTACTCTTGTTTTGAGTGGCTTTCGCAGATTTAGACTTGTTTTTTTCCTGGTATGACTAAGATTACCGTACTTTGCTTGAAAGTAAAACCACAACATGTAATGAAACAAATCAGAAACATCTCAGAAACATTATTTTTAGGGATATACAGTTAGAGATATTGTACAGCTTCAACATTAGTCATCGTTGGTGATCATATGGTCCAACAAAACATGCAGAAAACTAAATCAATAAACTCTTTAGTAAGATTTTATAATAACCAACTACAGCTTATTTAGTCTTAATAAATGAGTAGTTAACGATTAATTCATTGTGAACAGTTTATTAGTTATGTGTGACTAACACTTAATAACTACTTATCAATCAATAGGGTAAGTATGTGAAGAACTATTCATTATGAGTTAGGCATTAACTGTAGGGGTTGAGTAGTTATTAAGTGTTAGTCACACTTAACTAATTACTTAATAATGCTATATAAAGGTGTAGTTATTATAAAGTGTTACCAACTCTTTTGATTACAGATGATCGAAGTCAGAGGGCCTGATCTGGTGTTTCTAATCGCAACCTATAGCAGAACCTTTTGCGCTTTGTAGGGGCGCACTTTCAGGTGTTGCAGAACAAGTCCTGGGGCAATAAGTGGGCAGGACAGACTCCCGTGGCCAATGACGATGGCTTATAGCACAACAACTTTCCTCCAACCGGACTCCAAGGGCAAAGGAGAGGGGTGGTGATGGAGAACATATGCTTTTGTCTGGGTCACACAATTATTGCTTAGTGCAGACTGGCACCTACTTTGGCAGAGTAGATCAGCGCGCACAGCCCCCCAACAGTTTTCTATTAACAAGGCGTGTCTGGTTTATTTATAGAAAACTGTTAAGTAGCTGTTTTCACGTTAGGGGTGTGCGCGCTGATCTACTGTATCAAAGTAAGCCCGTGCATACGCGCAACCAGACATTCGCTTGACCGTTCACGTTAAACTTTATTTACGTTGTAAATTGTACGACCATTGTACCAGGGACACAACCCTGGGGTTAAAAAGATAAAACCTCCTACTGTTAAACACGAAGAAATCCTAATCAATGATATAATCATGCCCTGAGCCTGTGCTTTCACCGCGTATACTTCAATTCAAGCATCAGATTAAACGTTTGAAAATCAAGCCACTTCATTTCATTACATTCAAGCAGGCTTTTCAAGGTAATTCGTTTTTGTTTTCAATTTGATGATTGAACGAACTATAGGCCTACATGTATTCTAAAGGAAGGACACAAGGCAGCGTGATATTAAGAGGAAAAGAATGTGAAGGTTGCCATAGAAGAGCAGCGCTCCGAGTGCTGCGTGTAATGAACCGCGCCACATGCAAGATAGCGCATGTCCCATTTTGTGTTTTGAGTTGCAGAAGATCTGGATTGGATTTGTCCCGAATTATATGGGATTTGAGAATCTTTTGTGTTCGAGTGAATCAACTGATTCACTAAAGTTCGTTTTTTTGGTATTGGGAAAACCCCAACTCGTGCTTTTGAACGAAACAGACAGTAGGACGCCTGATCATAAAAGAACGAGCAGAGAGATAGATATGGTGGCTGTAATTGTTTGTTGTTGTTGTTTCATGGGCTGTAACAAAGGAGGTTAGAACCGTGTCTGACAGCGCTTGCTGAGGTTTAAAGTAGAGTCCACTATGTTACAGAAAAGTAGGGGTTTCCACTTCAGAGAGTCCAACAACACAATGGCTTGGCTACTGAAATCTTAAAAATAGAAACAATGTGGAGGAAGAAAAGGTACACACAGCCCTGAATGAGTAATGTTGCTGAATACGAGCCATCAAAGTCAATAGTGTGCCAGCTGTAGTCTTACTGGCTGTCTGCATTTTTCTTAGACGACACAGATCTGGCACTGCTGTTCAGCCCCTGAATGTGGTCATTTATTAGCACGCCGACCACGATTCACTGTTACTGTGACAGGAGTGCATAATGAACTTTTCTGTCTCCTGGTCATACAGTGCATCCAGAGTTTTGAAGTACTGACACCACTACATTTTCCCCACATTTGTTATGTTACTGCCTCATTCCACAATGGGTTGAAATAATAACAAAATATCAATACCCCATAATGACAAAGTGATTGCAAATGTTTTAAAAATAAAATTCTGAAATAAGTATTGGCGCCATGTTATGATGACACTCAAAATAGATCGGGGGACGTGTACAGAAAAACAGAATCCAATCCACTTTATTTCTATTGCACATTTAAACATGAAAGTTCCAAAGTGCTGCACATAAATTTAACATAAAAAAACAGTACACAAAAACATCTCAATGTAGCTATGCTAGTCAATAAAATAAACGCTAAAATAATTAATAATTATTAATTAAAACCAATAAACAGTCAATATAAAACAATACAAAAAAAGTATAATAAATCAAAGTAAAACCACCAGGATTCCACTGTAAAGTCATCATTCCAATCATGTTTTAATCAACGACACACAATCAACGACTAAACACACAAAACCCAATTCCCTTCCAATCTTCGCTCCTTCAATTTGTGTCTTTGCAAATCTCACCAACTCTCTTGTAAACAAACACTGTTTTACAGCAAGCAAACATGTAATGAGTTTCTTTTGGTAGAGGAAAGCTAAACAGTACAGGAAGAGACAATTTACTCACAGTGAATGCTAGAATAACAATTTAGCAGTCAAAGATAATTAGAAGAGTAGAGTCCCAAAGCTGCTGGGTCGGTACAGTAGCTTTCAACCATTATTACAATGTTGTTTCCTCATCAAAAACACGCCCGGAGTCGTTTGAGTAATCTTTGACCCTGCTGTACTTTTTATTTTTTCCATTCATTGCTCTGTCATTTCCCTCTGAGCGGTAGCCAAATTTGAACATTAATCTTCTAAATGCCAAAAAAACAAACACAGACTTGCATGAAAGTTGCAGTTTAGCAAATGAATATAAGTCTCAAAATGTTTACTTCGGTAAATATCTTATTTATGCAGAAAAAAAGTGTGTCGCTCGCAAGATTATTGAGACGTTTGTATCTCACTGAAATCATCATCAGAGCAGCATGTGGAGGGGAGTGAGGGGTGTGTGTGAGGGGGTGAAGCCAGGTGAGGGCTGGCACATTTTTTTCCAAAAGACATAGCTGAGGGCAACTTCAAGAAGAAGCATCTGATTTCAAGTAAAGTAGATAAGGTATATTCATATACTTACAAAACGTTTCATTATTTTGCAGTGTTGAATTTAGAAATGACTAAACCCTTACCTGTCATAGCGATCAATCGACAAAAATGATCAACCAAATTACCAAATATGTAATATTGTGTTGATATTTTGTTGTTTGCCTAGAACGCCATATTGACCCAGTTCTACCTTTGAAATTGCGATTTTGAATTGTAAATAATTAAGTAACCCTACGGTATAGTAGGCATTTTAACAGTGTGAAATATTGTATGTATGGTGTGACTCATATAGCATGCTCACATATGTATTTGTTGGCGGGTGAATGTGTGTGTGGGCGTGAGGTTCCCAGTGAGGAGCAGCCCAGTGGGGAGTGCTGGTGGTCCCGCGGTGGGCTGATATGTCACACTGTTTGACACTTATAGGCTCTCTGTTTACTGCTCTGGAATGTGCCTCACCACCGAAATGACAAACGCAATCAAAACATGCACTGCTTGAAATAAATATCGAAAGAATGCCCATGCAGAAAAAGCTGAAGCATACAATTAACCAGGAGGTCCGTGGGCTATTTCTTACTTCCCAACACCTACTGCAGCTGTCATGGCAGCGGTAGAGTCATTTATATCAATGCACTCTCTCCCCTCTCCTTCTACCTGTCACCTCTTGTGTACACAATACTCATGCACCCCTCTCCACTACAGCAGCCTCCTCAGCCTCTCCATTTCCTCTTGTTTAATTCTCTAACACTCCATAATAGTGATCTTTCTTTAGCTGTGACTTTTTTTTTTTGGTCAGGCAGTGCAGTACGGTGTGAAAGTGTGCTGTGACAATGTATTATCATGCTTAAGTTATTTGTTTTAGATACAATGAAAAGGAAGTATTATTGCTGATCTTGACTTGCCCTTGGACGTCTCAGTCTAGTTAAGGTACGCGGTAGATTGTGGATGTACAGTGAAAATATCAGCGTTTATCATGCAGCCACCGCGAAGGACTGTTGCTTTCTTCTCCGTTAGCATTGCGTTAGCCGCAGCGCTAATCACGCCATTCTCTCGCTGCTACTACACGCTCTGATGATCACAGAAACTCCATCACCTCCAGATTCACACGCCTCTGCCTCCACAGAGACATAGGTGAGTCTGTGCTGCTTGTAAAGAGTAAAGAGTCGTTTGTGGCTCAGTTTAGGAGGCTTATGTTTGGGAATGTTGTGGATAAATTACTTATCTCAAAAGACGGTTGATGACCATAAAGTATCCGCGGATGTTGTGCCTTTATTTACCTTTGCATCTACCGCACATGCACTCCGTAGGTGCAGACGCAAGATATAAACACTAAACTGCTGTATGAAAAGGGTTGGAAACTACGATCTGAGGTAGGAGTCCGTGCCCTGTCTTATTTTGCTGAGGTGCTGTTTAAGCTGAAATATCACTCAATGGCTGTGGGTCAAAGAAAGTAAAACGTGTCTGTGTTTGGCCTCATGTCTCGTCTCCTTGCAATTTTCACTTCAAATTAATCTAATATTGTTAATTATGAAACAGATTTATTATGAAACAGATTTGTTGCTTGTGTTAGGTGAAAAATACATGAGAAGAGGACCTTGCAACAATAATCGCATATGTAATCGCAATCACAATATTGAAGAAAAAAATCGCAATTACATTATTTTCCAAAATCGTTCAGCCCTAATACAAACAACAAAATTGTGTTCAGGTGTTAGTCCTGAGCCCCACTGTGGGGGCCAGCATGTTTTTGGAGGTCGGGAAAACTGTAGCACCCGAAGGAAACCTGGCTGCCTTCAGTGCTCCTCTGAAATGGTGCAATGCCTCCTGGGTTTGTCTGTTTTAGAGCGTGGTGTCCTGCACTGGTTAGCTCCACATCTCCTCCTCCCTTCTGCGCAGCTCCCTCCGCGCCACAACAGTCTTACACCATCTTCTGGGAAGAGCTTAGCGGTTAATCTATTTTATTCTCCAGTGACCGTCCATTAGCCAGAACAATAGTAGGGACTGAAGGCATGTGTGGCTTAGCTGCAAGTCTTGCCCGGATACCTCCTCGCTTGTCCCTTCCTTGTCGTTTTTGTTGCATTTTTGTATGTTTTATTGCGTTTTCGTTGTATATTTGTTGTGTTTTGGCGTCATTTCATTTTTTTGTGTTATGTAACTGTGATGAAGCCACAAAAATAAAAGCAACAAAAATGTGCCAACAAAAATGAGGAAAGAGCTTAGCTTTCAAATGACGCATTACACTGGCCTATAGGCCGTAAACTCTCCAGTGAAGAAGCTTGGAGAAAATGCGCTCAGTTAAGGTTAAAACAATAACTTTCTTTCAAATAGAAAGTCTGATTTGATTAGGAGTCAGTTAGGAATTTAGTTTTGTGGCCAGAAAGTAAATACAAACAAAAACTCACATACATGCAAAGAAACAACAACAACTCACCGTCTTCTGATACAGCAGGAGTTATATTTGCCGTAGAACCTGAAATCCAATCCTTTTTGAAAACCTTTTGCTAGGATGGAAAACTCCTGTACCTCAAAGCGCTTACATAAACCAGCAATTGTAACTGCTATTCATCTTTTTTCTCCAAACTAGAGCAAAGCATTACAACCGCAACGTGGGCCACGATCGACAGGCGGTGTTTGTTCGGACACAAAGCGGCGCTGGCTAATTCTGGATGAGTCGCGGTGCCACAGGTGATCCCGGCGACCGCTCCGGGGTGTGAAAGGCTGAGCTCGGCCCGCGCCGCTGATGGCTTGACCTAGATAGTAACGGACGCGTTTACAATTCAGCCGGAACGCGGCGCCGCCTTTGAATTGCACTGTTGTTGTGACCCCTCTGTTTAACCAGTGTCCTCACATACACACGGCACAACAATGGGGCAACAATGGGTTTAGAAAGCGTACTGTGTGTGGAGAGCAATTTGGTAACAGAAGACCCTTGTGCTTCTGCGTAAACGCTATTGCTTCAGTGCACAGCTACGATATGATTGAACATATAGCATCTTGTAAAGTGGACACATAATTGTGGACCATACACATTCTTTTGGGTACTTTAGCATAGATTTTTTTGTTGACATTTTGTAAGTTAAAATAATGCCAATGCAAGGAAAAGACAATGGCGAGCGAAAACTGTGTTGGTCTTCATTTGAGGATACAAAAAAAGTAGTAAACAATAAACAATATCCACACTGCAAAAAGTTATCAACTAGATTAGTTGAGCATAATGATCCAAATTTGAGTTGTGTTACCTAGTTAAGATTTAGTTGGGCATTTGGCCTCGTTTTGAGAGGTTTCTGACTTGTTTCAGTATATTTTGTGTTTATTTATTTTTTTGCCAATGGGGTAAGAAAATTGGTCTTATCCAATTCTCAGCTTTACTTTCTTATTTTAAGCAAAATGACCTTAGAACTAGTCTGAAACTACATCAAACAAGCGAAAACCGCTCAAAACAAAATACATATCCTCAACTGAAGTCATTTAAGCCAATGCTTGATATTTACTTTTTGTAGTGCACCGGCATGCTAACAAATCACTAGCGGCGTGATGAACACACTTTGAGTGCAGTACGGCTCAGAGCAGGTCTGCCGATCGATCTATTATGCAGAGGAACACTACTTGAGTGGAGTTTTTCAGGATTTGTACTTTGAGTAGTCTTTTTTTTGAGAACTAATTATTTTTACTGCGCGACATTGGAAAGGTAAGTATAATACTTTCCACTTCACTACAATTCTATAAAGGTTCCAAAATAAAACGGTAAAAGTTGGGCACAGGGTTTGTCCCTTCTGAAGCCTATTCATGTTTTTGAAGCCGCAAAGTTATTCTTCAAAACACCTAGTGTACTTTCTACTTTAAGTATATTCTACAGAAAATACTTAATTACTTTAACTTTACTCCTCAACCGCCACCTTAACCGAGCACATTTTCTCCAGGGACTATCCAGGTATCCAGGCATTACCCAAATCTAAAAGCTTCTTGAAAAAAGCGTCAAAATAGCGACGAAAACGAGACGTAAACAAAGATGAAAACGCGACATAGAATCGACAAAAGATAAGAAAAGCCACAATAACGTTTCAAAAATGCAACAATAAAGTTACAAATCTCAAATCAGTTGTGTAGGTGTTTCAAATGAGGCGTTACACTGGCCTATAGGCTGTAAGAAGCGTTTAGATTTGGGTAAAGCCGAACTGGAGAAGACTTGCTCTGTTAAAGTGGGGGTTAAGCGGTTAAGTAATAATATGAGAAACTTTGACTTTTATTGTAAGTAATATTTGACGTTTTTTTTGCAATATCCTTTTTCATCAAACAATTCCGTCACTACTGTTTAATTTTAGTCGCTAATTTCCAAATGGTGCGCTAGCTGATACGACAACAACAATCATCGTATGCTATGTCGTGCTTCCTGTCCTCGCGTATGTGCATTTCCGTCCGCCTAATAAACAAACGCAAACGATCCAATCTTTTCCGCTGTGAAAAAACAAACCGTGGCTGTGTTCCTTTGCCGCGAACGGCTTAATTTCCGCCAAAATGAGCTGCGACAAAACAACAAAAGTGGTGTTTGTCGATTACGTAAACGCATCAACAAACAAGCCCCTGTTCAGATGAACGGAGGTCCTGTCTGCTGGTGGTCACACGGCGGCTATTGAACGATTCTTTCTGCTAGCGTGCAGCAGGGGAGCGAGGCAGCGCCCGGCCCCCGGGACGATAAACAAAAGTGAAACGTCAACGAGTCATGACCTCCTCATCTGCTCCTCACGGTTCGGGACGCGCTCTCTTGGCATCATTGACTAAACATTGACAAATCCGTTTGGAGAGGCCGTAATCTAGAGGTCCCGTTGTTTGGGCGTCGCCTTCGCAAACTTGTCCCATGATGATTTGACAAAACGGGCAGGAGAAACAAGGAGAGGACTCGGTGGTGGCAAGTCATTATTGTAGCCATAGCGGCCAACACTCTGTGACCACATTTGAGAAAGGGGCAGTACAAATATCTTTACTTTTACAGAGAAAGCTGGATTCCGGACTGGCAACCTTTTGAATCCGAGAATAAATGCTCTGATCATTAAATGCCCTGCACCGGATTTTCTTTTTGTTCACAAAGAAAGAAAGAAGGAGCGAGTAAATGAATTAATTGTGTCCAAACTCACTCCTAACTTTCCTTACACATTCCTAAGCTCCAAGTTCTTCACAGGGATGATGGATATAATATTTAAGAAAATCGGCGAGTGACAATAAGGATTATTTACATCTTATTTAGATAAGCCATACCTCCTTAATGCTTAGTGACAAACATTTTAACGACCTTTATTACAACTAAAATGCAACACTCGTATTATTCTGTGAACGAGAAATAAGCCTTTTTCATGTCGTCATCTAAAATCTGCCACATGGGAATGGGAAAAGTTACAACACAATGGTGCTACTTTATAAAATCCATGTGCGCTCAATCCATGTTCTTCTCTCTTCTCCACACTCCCCTCTGCAAACCACAGCATTTGGGTGACAAAGCAGAGGATTATCTCCTCTAATTGGTCAAGGAGCTGTATTCTTATCTTAGTTGTGAACTCAACCGGGTTAACAGCAGGTTTTGCGCTAAGGGCATTATTCCATTGAGTATCTACCCTGCTAGAAAGTTATCCAGCTTTGTAGTCCCACAAAACCACGGTTAACACTAAACTTTCCCCGCTAACCCTCTAATCCATCTTCTAGCCGTTCATGATGTACAGTATTTATCGACAAAGCAACTCTAGAGGTACCGTGCGAGAATTCATCCACAGATGAGACCGAGTGCGTCCCCGTTCGTTTGACCGCGGCACCACTTGCAAACGACTTACAGTTCACGCTTGTATTCCCATCTGCAATTACCGGGGCGGCTTGATCCCGTCGGAAGATTGGGCCGATCCCATTTGTGCTGCGTCGCTCCCTTGAAAGCGAGTCCTTAATGACGGGCTACTGCCACTCATTATGGAAGGAGCACACTCATCAGGCTTCGAGGTCAGTCGGGTCACGCGATAAAATAAGTCCCGGCCGGGGCACGGTTCGTATGCCACAAATTACAAAGGGCACAATATTAATCATGGGCGGGAAATTGGATTATTGCTCATCTGATTTGCTAGGTTAAACCCGGAGGGTAAACGCGTCTTTCATACGGTTCACAGGTGAAGAAAATGTCAAATGTTCAAACTTGGGATTCTCATTTGAATTTAAAGGACAGCCCTCGATGGACTTACGGCTGCTGGCGACTAGTGACCTCGGAGCGTTCCAGTGGAATAAACTCGTATATAGGCCTGTCACAATAGCAAATTTGAAGTTCGATATATTGAAGCAGGAAATTATCGCAATACACGAAGTGCAATAAACATTTGCTTTAAAAATCTAAAGTTTGACAAAGAAAAAAAAAAAGGGGGAAATGCAACTAAAATATGTATCGTTTATCTGTTATTTATTGAACGGTAAGTCGATATAGTAATTATCGGGACAGCCCTACTCGATGCCCTTAGCATGAAGTCCTCCTTCCCATGCATTTATGTAAACCAGAGTCAAATAAAAGTAGTGAAGGAATTTAAATATCTAGGCCTTGTTTTTGGATTCATTGTTTAGTTTTAAAAACTACGTTAAGAAAATCGACAACACACTAAAATACAGTTTGTCTGTTTTTAAACATATTAGGAATACACTGACTCATAATGCTGCAAAAATTTACTTGGAGGCAATGATAATTCCTAAATAATAATAAAAGCCATTGAGATACCATCACTGTCTGATCCTTGGAAAATACAACATGTTTAACTTTGATCATTTAATTGTGTGCGAAAATGTGCCATTAGTTTAAAAAAAATTGAATAATACTGCGCCCCCACCACTGAAAACAATTTTCCAGCTCTGTTCTGAGCAGATGACTAGGAGCTCCAGGTCCACAAGTCGCAATGACTGTAGACTGCCTAAACGTAACTCAGCCTTTGCGCAGACATCATTCTCATTCAAAGGCTCGAAATTCCCGGTTATTCGCTATATTTCGGTTATGGAAGTTTTCGGGATATGGTGTTTATATGACACTGAGAAATCGGGAAACTCAAATTCCTTGTTTACATGATCAAATAAGGAAACCCGGCTTTTCGAATTTAAGGTCTGTCCGCGCAGGCGCATACATTACATTCTTGAGCACAATACTGTGAAAATATTAAAAGCATAAATGTGTGTCTTATTGTGGGGCTGGTTCTTTTGAACGCCCACTCGGGGCTCAATGTGTTGCTCGTCCTCGACATCCTGAGCTACGGCAGTGACGGCAGGTTGTGGATAATTCCGTACCTTTACCCGTCCTGGGTCTGTCTTTATCACCGACGCGGACCAGGGAGCTCTGGGAGAAGGTTTGAAGCCGGGGCTGGTGTGGGAGAGTGGAGCTGATGGAGTTCACGGATAGTTAGTGGATGAAAAACTTTATCCGTCTCTGTTGTGTCGTCCGGAGGAAAACCAGCCGCCTTGAAACGGTCGCCAACAGTTTTGCATAAATCCCCATTACGATGCTTCTTTCCATCTTAAATATTCACTACTTGTAGTTCTTTCATGGTTAAAATATAAAACTCCATCTCCTCTTGACTCCAGAAACAGGGAGCTCTTCGGACTCATCGCCGCCATGTTGGTTTACGATTAACTGTGCATGTGCAAGAAATGGGAAGTTTCTTAAAACCGGAAAATAGCGTATACATGAAGTTATATACTGGTTACTGACGGAAAATCCCAGCCAGAAAATCCGTGTTTCTCAAAATTGGGAAACTGTTATTTTCGGGTTTTTATAATCGGGAAACTGCGTTTATATGATCAAAGACAAAACCGGAATATTAAAAAACCCCGATAATAACCGGGAATTTTGAGCCCTTGTAAACGCACTCAAAGAATGAAATAAACTCCCACAGAGTCTGAAACTTTCCTTAGACCTGAAAGAATTCTCTCGTAATACAAAAAAATGTCAGCACCGATAACTGTAAATGTAAATATGAATTTTAGTGATGTTTTATGTAGTAATTTTAGACTGATTCTATGTAGACTGATGGCTTTAACGGGTGAATATGAATATTTGTATTCGAGTGGATAAATATATTTTATATTGTACATTTTGTAACTCACCTGCTCAGGGATGACAGATGGAAACTAGCTCAAGCTAAATCTGGTGCAAAGCATCTTTAATTAATGTGTTTGCACATTGTCCCTGTTTAAATAAATGAATACACTAAACTAAACTATGTTAACAAAACGGCTAATGCTTACAGCTAATATGATGCTAATGTTATATGAATGTTTCCCACACCAGATATTATTCAAAACACGCTAAATAACCATTGTAATTACCACATCGAGCTGCGTTCCAAGGCGTCTGGATGTGTTTGTCAAAAGGCGGACAGCGCACATTCCCTGTGACACTGCTTCAATATGCTTATGCGGTGTCCCATCCAGTGTTGTATTACAATTTTTCAACAAGCACATCCCAAAGATTCCCTGTGGGGTTAAGTTCTGGACTCTGTGGTGGCCAATCCTTGATGTCCAGAACCACTCGTTCACCTTATGAACCCATAAGTCCATTCAGTATATTAAGGTTCACCTCGTGGCCATAATGTGATATCGTGCAGAAATACAGGGAGTATTGTAAATAAAGTCATGAACTCAGAGTAAATATTTACGGCTGCAGTTCCGATTTATTTATAGCCAGCTATTAATATATGTGACAGCGGAAGAGCTTATCACCGCACACAGCTGATTCGGCCGCTCAACAGTTTGCATGTGTGCTTGTGCTTACTCTATTCCCCCCCGGGATATTGTACGTCCACCGCTGGGCTGTTTTCCCTTTTTAAATGCTTCTGCGGTAATTACATTTGCGTTTCATTTTTGCGTTGAATTCAAATGACTGTGGCAATAAACAATAACGCGCCTTTGGGAAAACCGAGTAAAACAATGAAGGAAACGTGTCAAATCAAAGTATTAGAGCTTGCAGATCTGTTTTTGTTTTTTCGTGACGAACAGTTTGACTCCGCTCGGTCTAACACTGCGCGGCTATATTTGCGCCTCCCATTGACAGTGACTTTACACACATGGAGCACTGGGCCAAGCTGCTGACAGAGTAATGTCACTACTACCAGCTGGCGGATACAGCACTCACATCAATAATTTAGCAGGAGGGAGTAGGTCATTTATACCCCCTGCCACGATTACGGTCGGCCGCCACGGGGAAGTTACCGTACACTAATGCATGAGCAACTTCTGACTTGCTCCACGATGGTCAGGACTGCTCAAAGGGCTCACTGATTTGGACAAATGCGGTATGGAAGAAATAAGGGTCGCAGAGAGATCCGTCCTCTTGCTGCAACTATATGACCTTTGTCACGCTGCCAATCTGAAAACTTAGTCACAGTTACCTGATTATAATAAGTCCCGAGCAAAGCCTAAACATTACTCAGGCTTCTAAAACGGTATCTTTAGGACCCAAATGTGGGCCGTGGGTCAATTTTTAGTGGATCGGGGCTAATAGGTTCCGACTTTGTGACAACTGTATTGATATTAAAGCGAGACACTGCCGGTGAATGGGGTGATATCAATTTGAGCCTTTTGCTGTATATACTGACACGAATATTAGAAAAAGAAATGTTATGCTTCCATATAGACATAAGTAGAATGGAGAAATGAAGGAGGATCCGCACCATTGTTTGCTCACCTTCTTTTTTAATAATTTTGACACCACAGTGATGTTTCGGGCCCTTCTTCAAAGCAGCTCAAAAATACCTGTACATGTACACAGCACTTGATTACATGGGTCACATGGGTGACAGGACACAACACAGGAAGCAAAGGTGTTGCATGATCTCAGTCCAAATCATTTACAAATGAAAAAAGTAACAAGTGCATGGACAAAACCTATACATGTCATTGCACCAGACAATAGAAATAGACGTGTGTAGGCTCATCTAAGTGAGGCAAAACTATACAACCACAAACATGTGTACACAAATTAGGGCTGAACGATATGGACAAAATTTCATATCTCGATATTCATGCCAGATATCTCTATCAATACAATACGATATGATTTTATTAGTTATAGCAGTTGTATCGTAATACAAAAGAGTGCAGTTTTATTGATGAAAATCTATATAGTTTACATCTTGCTTTTTCGATTTGAATATTTTGAATCTTCATATCTCGATATAAATACGATAACGATGTATCTTTCTGCCCTAACACAAATGTACAATATTTATATTTACCCTGGGGTAGACACTTAGCATTGGAATACCAGCCATAGGTAAGGTCTATGGTTGAACTCCTTATACAGGCCTTTGAGACTCATTGTGTGTATATCCATTTTCATTTAAAAGAAGCCCCCCCCCCCGGAACTGGCACCTTAACGTGGTGGAGGGGTTTGAGTGCCCGAATGATGCTGAGAGCTCTACTGTCGGGGGCTTCATGCCCCTGCTAGGGTCTCCCATGGCAAACTGGTCCTAGGTGACGGGTCAGACAAAGAGTGCTTATGAGAGACCAACAGGCCCGGTTAGAACCATGAGGCCGTCCTTCTGTGGACCCACCACCTGCAGGAGGAGCCATAGGGGCTGGTGCAATGTGATTTGGGCAGCTCCAATGTCTGCCCCGACGGCCTGGCAACAGACAAGTGGAAGAAAATGGATGGATGGATATAAAAGAATGCATACATTTCATGCATAAAAATTGTCAAATGTGGCTATATTTTCAGCTACAAAACTAATGTATAGTGCCAGGTTTAAATGTATGGTTTTATTTTGTTGAAATATGATTTTAGTTTTTCAAAGGGGTAAGTGTAAGTGTAAAAATATTTAATAATAAAAATGTTGCCCAGTGTTTTGTGGTTCAACACTCAGGCTGGGAATTGAATGTAAAAATAACTCTCAAAGCAAAACAACACTAGATATTGTTAAGTCCAAGAGTGGAAGGTTTGGAGTCTGTAGGGGCAACCAAAGTCGAGACGTTGTTGCAAGATTACGTCGTAAAGACAAACTAAATTTGAGAAACGGACTGGCTGTTTTGTAACTTCCACACATGCACGTGTGTGTATGCTTCTCCCGTCTTTAGGTGCACTATGGCTGCAGTCTTCCTGAGGAATTGACATCTCGATCGGGCTTTCATGCTACACGTGGATACCAAACATGCCAATATTTGTGAATGAATAAGCGTAGGAAACCGGCTGGTGCTCTGTTGTAGTTGCAGCTTGCTAGCAGACGAAACATCATAAAAAAAGCATCACAAAAAGTGTGTTTGCTCTATTTCTAACTCTGACATTGCAACTAAAGATGTTAAGGGGGAGAAAACTAGCTAAAAATCTCGTTTCGACCTAACATCTTATCCCCCACCTGGCCCGAGCACATTTTCTCCAGTTTGGCATTTCCCAAATCTAAAAGCTTCAACAACAAAAAGAAGTGGCAAAAAATTATGAAAAAGCAGCAAAAATGTGACAAAAAACATGGCGACAAAATTACAAAATAGTTACAATTGCTTTTGTCGGTCTTAACTTTCAAATGAGGCATTACACTGTTGCTCTCCAGTTGAGAGTAGATGAGTTGATGCCATAAAATTATGACATGAAAGCTAAAAAAAAGTTGCATAGATAAAAAACTAAAAAAAAATGTTCCCATAATGTGACACTGTTAGCTTGTGTATCCCACAGCTGTACTCTTACAAACCTCCATAACATTGACTTCTTAATGACATTGCCCTACTCCATTAGTCGCTATCAGCCACGTCCAGTCGGAGTCATCCACTGACACAGATCCTAGGCAGCGTCTTATGTAAGCGCATTAATCCAGCCGCCCATTGTATATTTGGATATATTCTCGATGTTCCCATGGCTAGGGAGAAAGAAAAAAAAACGAGGTCAGTCTGATCCAGAGCATGTGCTGAACTTTATTACATATGATTAGTTTACGCTTCAGCCATTCCCATCATCCTCCCTGACCCCAATTGACCCACAAGAGCTCAATATAATCCCCTTATTCCATAGCTGACATTCTTTCTCATTTTTCGTCTTCTTCCCCCCTTTTTGGTTGTCAACTTTGGACTCTCTTCAGACTTGCATGCCCCTACGGATCCGGGCTTTGATCAAATGAGGCGCGTTCTATTTTCCGTGGTTAATGGCTTATATCGCCGTTTTTTTTTTGTTTTTTTTTGGAGCCCGCTATCGAGATTTGGACACAGTCTGTGATTTCCCATTGACTTCATGCAACATCGCCTCTTCAAAGTAATAGCCATAGGAGCCGGAATGTCATATTTCTCCGCATATTTAAAAAGGCTGATCTTTTGCGGATCGCTGGCGTTTTCTCATTGGGGTCTTTCAACCTTTCAGCGCGAGCGTTCGGCAGTTTAATTACCCATGCTGGGTTGGGACCGAGCATGTCAGGACGAATCGATTGTACAGTTAACGGCAATAATAGATGCCACGCTGCGCCGAAATCATGGCACAGCTTCAGCGACTGTAAGGTATGAAATCTAACCAGAAGTTTTGCTAAAGATAATTACAGGGCCCTGACGGACGGGGCAGGAAAAAGAAAAAATCTGTTGTGTGCACTGGTCCCATGGCTAAAAGGGCAAAATTACTATTGATGTGAGCAATGAAGCAAGGGGAAGACGAAATTATCCCCAAAAGTTACAGATGAGACATTCCCATAACATTAAACAGAGATTCCTGGTATGTCTTGTATGTCTTTGAAGCTTTATCCACAGATCTTCAATGGTGTTCATTACCCATTTCCAGAATCCATTTGCATTTTGTATTCACAGATGGCATTGCGTTAGTATAATCTTCATTCTGCTCGTGAAATGTTCCCCGTGCCACTGGCTTTGGAGTATTTCTTAAACATCGTGCATCATCCCGCACGCAGTCAATCTGGCAAACGGGTGGTCCACGTCCAGGCAACTGAGCATTGGCATGGGCAAACGTTCTGAGCCAAGGGCCACATTGGGTTTTTGCACTGTTCGGTGTTGCCAAACTGGTTCAATTCTCACACAGACTGAAATAATCTAAACTACATGAAAAAAATAGTAACTCTATGTTTAGTGACGGCTGTTTTCAGCACCGATCAAGGCTCTTGGTGGTTGCGTTCTGTAGGTGTTACGCGGGCCGTACTGAAGAGCTAAAGGTGCCGCATTTAGCCCCTGGGCCTTGTTTTTGCCTACGACTTAAACAGGACCGTGAAGAAAAGGGATAACGGGTCATTACAAACAATTCCAGGTCAATTTCATCACAAAGCCCGATAAATCAAGACAGCTGAATACATGGTTCAGACAGCCAACGTTTCTCGATTAACCCAGTCACTTCCTCAGGTCTTAAAGGGACTCGCTGGAAGTAGTCATTTTTAGGTCTGGGCTCATCTTACACATTTAGACATTGCTGGAGCAAGTAGGGGGAGGAACATACAGAATTTTAACATTTTTAAACTCTGTCTAGTCCCTTTAAGTCGGTGACAAAATTCTCTACTAGATTTTGAAGTGGGTGAGGGCGCACATAACAGTGACGGTGTGGGCAATGTTTTTTTTAATGCGAGACATATATTGATACGTTTGGTATCTACGTGTAGCACGAAAGGCCACCGAGATGACGGTGTAATCCAAATGTTGTTGTTTTTGTCATTTCTCGGAGACAGCCGTGGCAACAGCGAAAGACGCGAGAAATACACTGGCACGTGTGTAGACAGTACAAAACTTTAGGTCTGTTTTTCCCCAAATGAGGTTTTCTTTACACTCTTGCAACAATATCACCATTTGAGTAGCTCCTACAAACTCCAAACTTTCTATTCTTGGATTTAATAATATTTTATAATATATAATATCTAGCCTGACTGAGCTTTGAAGTGAAAAAATTTATAATTATTTTGTTTTCGATTTTTTTCATTTAAATAAATAGCGTATTCAAGAACTAAACACAATCCGAAAATCCCCTATGAAAAAACCTTTGCAACTACTATATCAAAAACATAAAACCATACATTTAAACCTGGCTCTATCCATTATTTAGATGTAGTTTATGAAAATATAGTGCCTTAGTTTTATAGAAAAACAGAAAACGACATAAAACTTGCAAGAACCTTTTTCCTCCAATTCATATGAGCAATCTACAGCAAATGTTTCAAATTGATATCTCTACAATTCATTTTTCTCCCTATTCACCTGCAGCGTCTCGCCTTGAATCCACCCGTCTCTTTCACGGTGTCGTTAATCACGACAGTCATAAAAAATTTTTCTCAATCTTCTTCAAACAGATTTTTGCCACTGTGACGTGCCGTGACTGGTGTGTTTACCCACAGCCGCAAGACACGCATCAATCAGCCGCCCACCAGTGTCAGCGAGACCCTCGATGGACGCCGGCTCCTGCCCCTATCAGCGCACACCACCGGACCGACTGTCATGTCTGAGGAGGCCTGTCCCCGGCGCCGAATGTGGAGAAAGATAAGACTAATTTGATGTTTTGGTGGTGGTGGTGGGGCACTGTGAGTAGTTTCTTTACTTTGAAGTCATAAAAGTAAGTTCTCATTCAGAAGCCAGAGACGTCAGTGTATTTAAGTTGAAAAGTGCCTTAAGAGGGAGATAAATGTGTGTCTGCAAGTGTCTGAAAGTGTCTCGTTGTCGCTGAGAGATGAATTGGTTCATACAAAACGCTGTGGCTTTTAATTGGTGCTAAGGGACCTGTAATTTTCATCATAGGTATACCTCAACTATGAGAGACAAAATGAGAAGAAAAAAAATCACATTGTCTGATTTTTTATGAAATTATTTGCAAATTATAGTAGAAAATAAGTATTTGGTCAATAACAAAAGTTAATCTCAATACTTTGTTATATACCCTTTGTTGGCAAAGACAGAGGTCAAACGTTTTCTGTAAGTCTTCACAAAGTTTTCACACACTGTTGCTGGTATTTTGGCCCATTCCTCCATGCAGATCTCCTCTGGAGCAGTGATGTCCGCAACACGGACTTTCAACTCCCTCCAAAGATTGTCTATGGGGTTGAGATCTGGAGACTGGTTAGGCCACTCCAGAACCTTGAAATGCTTCTTACGAAGCCACTCCTTTGTTGCCCGGGCGGTGTGTTTGGGATCATTGTCATACTTAAAGACCCAGCCACGTTTAATTTTCAATGCCCTTGCTAATGGAAGGAGGTTTTCACTCAAAATCTCACGATACATGGCCCCATTCATTTTTTGCAGAAAAACAGCCCCAAAGCCTAATGTTTCCACCCCCATGCTTCACAGTTCTTTGGATGCAACTCAGCATTCTTTCTCCTCCAAACACGACGAGTTGAGTTTTTACCAAAAGGTTCCATTTTGGTTTCATCTGTGCATATGACATTCTCCCAGTCCTCTTCTGGATCATCCAGATGCTCTCTAGCAAACTTCAGACGGGCCGGGACATGTCCTGGCTTAAGCAGGGGGACACGTCTGGCACTGCAGGAATTGAGTCCCTGGTGGCGTAGTGCGTTACTGACGGTAGCCTTTGTTACTTTGGTCCCAGCTCTCTGCAGGTCATTGACTAGGTCCCCTGTGTGGTTCTGGGATTTTTGCTCACCGTTCTTGTGATCATTTTGACCCCACAGGGTGAGATCTTGCGTGGAGCCCCAGATCGAGGGAGATTATCAGTGGTCTTGTATGTCTTCCATTTTCTAATAATTGCTTCCACAGTTGATTTCTTCACACCAATTGCAGATTCAGTTCTTCCAGCCTGGTGCAGGTCTACAATTTTGTTTCTGGTGTCTTTCGACAGCTCTTTGGTTTTGACCATAGTGGAGTTTGAAGTGTGACTGTTTGAGGTTGTGGACAGGTGTCTTTTATACTGATAACAAGTTCAAACAGGGGCCATTAATACAGGTAACGAGTGGAGGCCAGAGGAGCCTCTTAAAGAAGAAGTTACAGGTCTGTGAGAGCCAGAAATCTTGCTTGTTTGTAGGTGACCAAATACTTATTTTCCACCATAATTTGCAAATGAATTCATTAAAAATCAGACAATGTGATTTTCTGGATATTTTTATTCTCATTCTTGTCTCTCATAGTTGAGGTATACCTATGATGAAAATTACCGGCCTCTCACATCTTTTTAAGTGCGAGAACTTGCACAATTGTTGGCTGACTAACTACTCCTAGTAAGTAAGTAAGTAAGTAAGTAAAGTTTATTTATAAAGCGCTTTTCACAGATAAAATCACAAAGTGCTGTACAGGGTAGGAGCAAAAAACAATAAAAATTGAGGGGACATATGTAAAATCAAAGTGACACTAGTGAAAACCCATCAACCAAAAGCTTTTTTGAATAAATATGTCTTCAGGTCCTTTTTAAAAGAGTCCACAGAGCCGGCCAGACGCAGAGACAGGGGCAAGGCGTTCCACAGTCTGGGAGCAGCAGACTGAAAAGACAGGTCCCCTCGGGTTTTATAACGAGTCTTAGGGACGACAAGCAGGTTCTGACCAGAGGACCGAAGGGTGCGGCCAGAGGAATATGGGCACAAAAGGTCCAGGATGTACTGTGGGGCCTGACCGTTTAAGGCTCTGAAAGTCAGCACTAGGATCTTAAAATAAATCCTGAATTTTACAGGGAGCCAATGGAGAGCAGACAAGACTGGGGTGATATGAGACCTTCGAGAGAGACCTGTTAAAAGTCTAGCAGCAGAATTTTGAACAATTTGCAGTTTGTTCAAAACAGACGTATTCAAACAGGTAAAAACAGAGTTACAATAATCCAGTCTTGTTGAAATTAAAGCATGAATAATAATTTCCAGATCCTTCCTTGACAATATTTTGCGAATTTTAGAGATGGTCCTAAGGTAATAAAGACAATTTCGGACGAGCTGTTTAGAGTGTGTCTCCAAAGACATGGCCTGGTCAAACACAACCCCTAGGTTTCTGAGGCTGGGTTTGACAGAGGAGCCCAGAGAGCTAAGGTGCTGTTTGATCAGGGGGATCTTGTGGTCTGGAGCAATGATCAGTGTTTCGGTCTTGTCTGAATTGATCTGCAAATAGTTAGTGGCCAGCCAGTCTTTGATAGAGGACACGCACTCTAAGAACAGAGACAAACGATGGAGCTCAGCATCATTAAAAGAACAATACAATTGGATATCATCAGCATAGAAATGATACGATACATCCTTAAAGCAGCCGATAATTTGACCAAGTGGCAAAATGTACAGTAAAAACAAAATAGGGCCTAAAACTGATCCTTGAGCCACTCCGCAAGACAAATTGGTCGCATCTGACTGTACATTGTTTACAGCAACATTAAAGGTTCTGCCTTGAATATAGGAAGAGAACCACTGGAGGACAGATCCAGATAGTCCCATCTCGTTATGAAGCCGGTTGATCAATATACTGTGATCCACAGTTTCAAAAGCAGAGGTCAAGTCGAGAAGTACGAGTACACTGTAGCGGCCAGAGTCCGCTGCCATCATCACCTCACTAGAGACTCTGATAAGAGCTGTTTCAGTGGAGTGTAATTTTCGGAAACCTGAAGTATCAAACAGTGGTGCTGTTCCATAAAGGAGGTCAGCTGAAATTATTTCACTCCACTCAGAGTTGTCACAGGAGGAAACTGTATTTTTAGAAACAATAAAAGTCTTTGGAGCAAGGCTTTTGAAGTTGTTTTTGACACGTGTAAAGTCCCCATTGATTTCCATGTTGTAGTAAACCTCTGGCCGTCTTCCTATGTTTTATTGTTGTAGAAGTACAGTCTGACTTTCTTCAATTGTTTTAGTTGCATTTTGTACATGATTTTCTTCTGATTACAGGGATGAAAAATAGGGATGTTCACGTTCAGTTAATCGATTAATCGCCATGATGGCCATAATTGATCATAATTAAGCCCACAATTAAATTCATGTTATTAACGTTAACATTTTATTGTTCTGCTCTATGTTAATGCAAATAAGCATCAAATGTGGCATTTGAAGAAGTTTACAAATCTATTATTTGTATTTTGATTAATGATTCAACTTTTTAACAATACTTTATTATTACTGGTGCTTAAAAGTTAATTGACAATCGTTTCGTAAAGTAACTAATAATCGATTAATGACATTTATCAGAATGTGCTTCCCTAATGCAAAATGTGTGGGTGCAACTGTTAAAATCACCGTTGCAGACAAAGCGTGTCGGATGCAATAAATATTGGACCATTCAGCTCTTCTCATAACGAATATGCGTGGCTTTCCAGGAAGGGCAGCCATGTGGACAGGATGATTAAGCTGATGTGGAACTCATGGAACACGGCTGACGAATGAATAATCAATTACTCATTTAAAAAAGAAAAAAAGACTTATTAAAGGCTGTGAGCAGAATTAAGTCGCGGCAGCCGTTGTTAGGCCTAATCGAATTACCCGAGATCCGCAAATGCTTCTCATATTCCGCAATCGCTTCACTTTGACATGCTGCATTTTAGCAAGAATGTTTAGATCCTGTAGATGCACCAGCGCCCTGCATACCTCCCAAAATTACTTAAACCATTAAACCCACATTATTAGTCCTTCAAATGATGATGGTTTACAGAGGCTAATTCTTGTTTTTCTAGCTTTACAATGGTGTTTCGTATTGTGTGCACATAATAAATATGTAAACACCTGTGTTGCTTTCAGTTTGTAAGCTTGGATATAAAGACCCTGTTTTGTATTACCCATTTCCACTTTTCAGAGCACAGATAGAACCTTCTAAAATTCTCAGGGAACTATTTGGCTGTTTCTTGTGCAGCCCAGCAATTAAGCATTTTAAAATAACAATAACATAGCTGGCAGGCTATTGTCGAAGATTTTTGGAGGATGGCTTGTACTAGAGCTACTAAAAATACATGTGGAAACAAAATTCCTCAGTAAAAAACAAACAGGTTTATTTCCCAAGAAATGTTAGCTTCACGGAACAGGGATTTTTCCGAAATTTTAACATATTGTTTGGGTATCATTTTAAAAACAAGAATTATAAACTAAAAGCCTTGTGTGCTATACTCCTCTGCGAAGACCGACCTGCTGTTTCACTGCTTTTTAAAAATGTCACATGCTGATGCCATTTGTTAGACTGTGGCTCAAATATGTTAGTATGAATATTGTACGTAAATCACTAGGGATATACCGATCCAATACTGGTATCGGATATCAAAGCCAATACTGGGAAAATACTATATCGGGTATCGGCTACAAATACCCTATACTGAACCGATACCTGCTTTGTCTCTCGCCGCCTTAAAAACACAACTTTCACCAACTAAATCCAAGTGAGTATGGGCTTGCTGTATGTCATTTTGAAGCTAAGAAGATCATTCAATTGCTGAGTTATTTTTAACCTCCGCAAATGTATTTTTGATCACCGCGCAAAATGCCACGGCTAACAATAACATGCTAACTCGCGGCAGCATGCTAATGCTAACGGCATCTAATCAAGGCTGGGTCAGAAACGGTCATAGAAATACCTAAAGTAGCCTTATAAAATAAAATAGCCACTGCTGAAGTGGCCAGTGTATTTATGTTTGTGAAATGCTATTAAAGACATATTTGTAATGAACAGATCACTTTATGTGAGTTGTTTATGTAACCTACATAGCCTGTCATGTACTCGAGGATATTTAGTGTAGAAAAGTCCAATGATCCTTGTGAAATGTTTTTCCATTAGTTTATAAATAGATAAAACTGATAATTGATCTGTAACATCAAGGAAAGATAAGACTTTATTGATCTTAAAATGGAGAAAAGAGGAACATTTACGTACTCACCCACAGCAGTCACTTTTCAGAAAGTCTCTTGGTATCGGTTAATATTGGATATCGGCAGATATTAAACCCCCCAGGTATTGGTATCGGTATCGGAAGCAAAAAAGATGGTTCGGTGCATCGCTATGAATCACGTTTTTATCTTTGCATTTACTATATCAAGCTGATCAAACATGATCGGCAAATACTTTATCTGAAACTCTGGATTCTGGTTACTTTAGTCACATGACGCGTTCGCTTTCTCGAGGAGTAACCCCAAAACTTGTCGAGTTACTCTTAAAAGAAAAGTGACGATACCCATTGTTTTGAAACAGAAACACATCGCGAAACATATAGTGAACAAATGTCTTATTCTTTAACTTGTGACAGCAATATATGCAATACTCAAAACGCAAAAACTGTACTGGGTGTGGGCGAGTGGCTTTTATTAAGCGCTCCAAAGCTTCGCTATTATTGTGTACACGAAGTGGCGTCCTTTTTCTATAAACGGTCTCTCGTTCTCCCTCCTGAACGCCGCGGAGCACAGCACGCCCCGCTGGTTCGTTCCCTTCCTCCCCAGCCTGGAGTAGGTGTCCCGACAGCTGCCTAATGCGTAATCCCCTGTTGCTTTTGGATCGGGCCCAGGGAAGTGGAGCGCTGTGTGGACGTCTCTCAGAGTGTGACAGAATACTCTCATTTGGACAATAATCGCTCTACAATTGTGACTGCTGATAAAGGACCAACACTTCTTATCCTGAATTAGCCTGGCCTTAGCCATCCGTAAACTCCGGTCAATTATAATTTCCCTACATGCACGTCTGGGTCTGATCTCAGTGGTTGCATTTCATCGGTTGAATTCCAACCTACCATTCAGCGAGCGGGGGAGGCGGGTGTTGTAGGGGATGTCAAACATTTGCGCCGCATTTGCTGGTTGTAGTTCGGCAATGGCGGCGGATACGAACGTAATGGAAGCTCTTCAATCTGTTCTGGCTCGACTCCCAAATATCCAGAAATTATAACTGAAGCCTTTGAATGCGCAAGGAATGCTCCCAAGAGTTATGATAGAGTTATGATAGAGTTATGATAGAGCTATGATAGAGTTATGATAGAGGTATGATAGAGGTATGATAGAGGTATGATAGAGGTATGATAGAGTTATGATAGAGGTATGATAGAGGTATGATAGAGTTATGATAGAGGTATGATGCTGCTTCCCTCAACACGGGCGCATTACAAACGTCACGACCAAACGCTTGCAAAAATCATATCCAATCATTTCAATTTCAGTTCACCCCTTCCACCTTCCACGGAGCTCAATTGTGAAGATCCAAACCCTTGTACGAAACGAAATGAGTACGAGGGTATGGTAAAACCAGGCTAATCCTGAATACTTTTGGAAAACATGTTTTGCTATTTTTCTGACAAATTTCAAAGCCAATTTAATGCTCTGAACCCATCTCCATAACCGTTCTGAGTAGGGGTGGGAACCTCTGGGTACCTCACGATTCAATACAACAAGCGATGTTTGGTCCAATTGCTCAAAATTGAATTCTTGATCATTATTGGCCTCTATTGACTGTAGGGATGTAACGATTCATCGAAAATCGATTTACAATCGATTTAATATGCGTAAAATGTGAATCGATGTAAATAATTAAAGAATCGATTTTAAAGCCACCCTCAGCTACTCCATTTTGCGCGACTGAAATAGACTGGAATAACTTTATTCTCACATTGCATCGTTAGAAACAGCGAGCTAACTTTTTCTCTCACATCTTATTTATAATGAAAACATGTACATTTTCAAGCACTCATGTCAAAATAATTATAGTTCATTTTCATGTCTGTAATTTTTTGTAATGTAAAGTTCTCTTACTGAGACAGTTGCAGTTTGTTACAAGGACAAAAATGCAGATGTTAAAAAAAAGAAACATTGGTATGAATGAGTCATATTCTTTTCTTTAAAAAGGGTTAAAAAAAATCGGGAAAAAAAATCGAAATCGGGAACTTAAAATTGTAAATCGAATCGAATCAAGGCATGAGTGAATCGTTACATCCCTAATTGACTGTGAAAGCAGTAGAGCGCTGCTACCTCATTAATATGCATGATGTCAGTCATTAATATGCGTGACGTCATCAAAAGCATCGATATCGGAAAAAAGTATCAGTATCATGTTGTCCTGCAAAAATATTGCGATATATCGAAAGATCGATACATTGTCACATCTCTACTTCTGAGCAGTTCTGCGCTCAAAATGTGTTCATTACAGCGCCATCGATTTTATTAGCATGTTAGCTAAAGGCTACAGGTTGGATTCACTGTTCTATAGTGTGTCATTGCCTCTGTTGTCTGCAGAGGGCGCTCCAGGTCAATTTGAAATCTTAACCATGCCAAGTCTCTCACTCCTTATGGTCCTCAATGCAATGTGTTTGAGTTTGAACCTAAAGCTGTTGACAGTTGGGCTACTACTACTACTACTACTACTACTACTACTACTACTACTGCTGGGACCAAGATGCCAATTTAACAAATACATTTGTCATTCCTCCGGCACCTCCGGACAACCTGTCAGGAGCAGTAGGCGATTTCCAGATGGTGAGCCAGGGTCAGAATCTGCCTTCTGATCATGTTCTAGGTTTCAACATTTCAAGCGCTGCATGTTGTCAATCACACTTGTGGGATTCGTGGTGGGATTTGAGCCAAGTGTTTGAAATCTATTCATTTCAAAGAGCCGTTCAAAGAAGAAGAGAAGGAAAAATCTGTGATATTTGATAATTGTCTTGAATATAACCGTAATATTATTATTAGTAGTAAATCATTTCAACTCAATAGTTTCCATTAAATGCTCAAGGCTCACTGAATCAAGTTTTCAACACGCAGTAAGTGATCATCTTCGCTGTCCACTACATAATCTTTGGAAAATATGATGATTCAGACGGGATTAAGCTAATCTCCATAGAAAACAAATGTTGTGAAGTGCTCGCGCTCACACCTTCAGTTTAGCACAGGTAGCGTAAGCCACAACGTGCAATGAGCCAAATTGTTTATATATCAAATTGAGTCCCAAACAAGACAAAAACCCAGGGCCAACACAGGGCTTAACGGACTAAAAATGGGACACAAAAAAAATCCCTGAAGTTTTTAACATTTTTAAGTTACTATGCGTTTTTGGTTTATTCTGTTATGCAAAATAGGCATCCATCTTGGTCTGATAGAAGACACGAGCAGCTTCCGAAATGGATGCTGTCCCTCTATTAACGATATCTCAACCTTTATGTGAACTTACCATTGAGAAAATCATCCAAACTTACAGCAAGATGTTCATTTGAACCGTTGCGCACAATTTCAAGTGTGCCCTTCAAAGGAACAGGCCGCTGTTTTCACATACTGAGATATGTTCTTACCTGAGCTTAGACGATTTGATTCGTACCTGTCTGGTCTTTGTGTGCGCGCGCTCAGTCACGCAAAACGACCAAAGATGTTGTTTTTTACCATTTGGCCTCTCCCAATGTATTCCTATGGCTCCAAACGGGGTGAAGTTAGAAGCGACCACGCTCTTCCACGGGCACAAAGACCAGACAGGTACGCGTCAACTCGTCTAAGCTCAGGTAAGAACATATCTCAGTATGGAAAAACGGTGGCCTGTTCCTTTAAGAAAATGGGCTACAAGTGCTCTGCTACATCGTTTCAGCAAAAAGCTTCCACTTGCTCTGCTGTTATTTCTGCTGAGTTAATTACGATCAACTGATTGAACTTGACTATTCCCGTTGTTGAAATTCATTGCCTCGCCCTGACGAAAAGTGCTTGAACCTCTTATTATTTCGTCCCTGATCACGCGTAGATGGTGTTTGCGGGGCCCTACACAGCTGCGATAAGCAATTCTCACGTGCTCACATGCTGCTAATGAAAGAAAGCTCCATGCTCGGTGTTGTTAAACTCCCCTCCCCAGCGCAAATCGAACAGCCATTTATACTCTGTGTGGTTTTGTTTTTCTTTCTGACAATCAGCTTTAGTTCTTGCAACACTGACGAGGAATTGGAGCAGCCCACAGCAACAAGGACACGACACGGTAATCACGTTTAGGCGGATATTACTTCTTTTTTATTTTTTTATTTTTTGACATACAAGCTGTGCGGCGTTGTGAGGCATGAATAAAATCTCTCTCTCTCTTTTTTTTTTTAAACAAACCGTTCTGATCTGGGGTTGCTGCAGTTGGTCAGATCTAGGTTCAGGATATGGATTGGCCGCCACAGAGTCCAGATTTGAACCTCAACGGAGCACAAATCTAAAATCGTCTTAAAGGAAAGAGTCAAAATAGCGGCGAAAACGAGACGTAAACATGGGGGAAAACGCAACCAAAAAAATGAAGAAAAATAAACAAAAAGTGATGGAAATGTGACAAAAACGCACAACCAAGAAGTTTCAAAAATACGACAAGAACGTGACGACAACGTGGCAACAATGCAAGGTAAAATCTCAGTTTTGTAGGTCTTAGCTTGGGCTGTAAGCTCTTCTCTCGGTCAAGGAGCTTTTAGATTTGGGTAACGCCGAACTGAAGAAAATGTGTTTGATTAAAGTGGGGGTTAAGCGGTCACTCACTCTCTCTCATCACCGATACAGGATCTCGGTGAAAAATGAATGCAACGCGGGATCTTCTGACATTGGCCTCAGACGCTTCCAGAAACAACGCCCTGGCCCATGCGTGCTGTACTCAAAGCTAAAGGCGGCCGTGCGTGTTTGAATTTTGAATCTAGCATATTTAGTTCAGCACAAGTATTTCCCCATCATATACGGACTGTAGCCAAGGAAACGTCTGTAACACATCTCTGCCATGTTCTATTTTTACCATTGGATGCCGGTGCACTGCTCGCCCCACAACAACTCAGTTTATTGTCTGCATTTTCACATCACTTTTTGTATTTTCCATAAAGCAAAGCAAAGCAATACTGCTGAAAATGGAATTCATTGATTTGAGTCTGTTTTACTGTTATTCTTGACCGGTTAGCAAAATAACGAAACAAAACAAAACAAAAACACAAGTTTCCGTACTATCCCAGCGCTCGTATAAATATCCCTTACCCTCTCGGTCATGGGTCAGGGGGTCCCGATGGTGGAAGCGACTCAAATCATCCTGTCAATCATCTACTATTAAATCTCTCACGTAACAAGGGTCCGTTATTAGGCTAAATCCACTTTTTTGAGCATTTGATCTTGGTATTCATTTACAGTGAGGAAAATAAGTATTTGAACACCCTGCTATTTTGCAAGTTCTCCCACTTAGAAATCCAGAAATCACAATGTATGATTTTTAACTATTTATTTGTATGATACAGCTGCAAATAAGTATTTGAACACCTGTCCATCAGCTAGAATTCTGACCCTCAAAGACCTGTTAGTCTGCCTTTACAATGTCCACCTCCACTCCATTTACTATCCTAAATTTAGATGCACCTGTTTGAGGTGGTTAGCTGCATAAAGACACCTGTCCACCCCATACAATCAGTAAGAATCCAACTACTAACATGGCCAAGACCAAAGAGCTGTCCAAAGACACTAGAGACAAAATTGTACACCTCCACAAGGTTGGAAAGGGCTACGGGGAAATTGCCAAGCAGCTTGGTGAAAAAAGGTCCACTGTTGGAGCAATCATTAGAAAATGGAAGAAGCTAAACATGACTGTCAATCTCCCTCGGACTGGGGCTCCATGCAAGATCTCACCTCGTGGGGTCTCAATGATCCTAAGAAAGGTGAGAAATCAGCCCAGAACTACACGGGGGGAGCTGGTCAATGACCTGAAAAGAGCTGGGACCACCGTTTCCAAGGTTACTGTTGGTAATACACTAAGACGTCATGGTTTGAAATCATGCATGGCACGGAAGGTTCCCCTGCTTAAACCAGCACATGTCAAGGCCCGTCTTAAGTTTGCCAATGACCATTTGGATGATCCAGAGGAGTCATGGGAGAAAGTCATGTGGTCAGATGAGACCAAAATGGAACGTTGGTCATAATTCCACTAAACGTGTTTGGAGGAAGAAGAATGATGAGAACCATCCCAAGAACACCATCCCTACTGTGAAGCATGGGGGTGGTAGCATCATGCTTTGGGGGTGTTTTTCTGCACATGGGACAGAGCGACTGCACTGTATTAAGGAGAGGATGACCGGGGCCATGTATTGCGAGATTTTGGGGAACAACCTCCTTCCCTCAGTTAGAGCATTGAAGATGGGTCGAGGCTTGGTCTTCCAACTTGACAATGACCCGAAGCATACAGCCAGGATAACCAAGGAGTGGCTCTGTAAGAAGCATATCAAGGTTCTGGCGTGGCCTAGCCAGTCTCCAGACCTAAACCCAATAGAGAATCTATGGAGGGAGCTCAAACTCCGTGTTTCTCAGCGACAGCCCAGAAACCTGACTGATCTAGAGAAGATCTGTGTGGAGGAGTGGGTCAAAATCCCTCCTGCAGTGTGTGCAAACCTGGTGAAAAACTAAACGTTTGACCTCTGTAATTGCAAACAAAGGCTACTGTACCAAATATTAACATTGATTTTCTCAGGTGTTCAAATACTTATTTGCAGCTGTATCATACAAATAAATAGTTAAAAAATCTGTGATATCTGGATTTTTTTTTTTTAGATTATGTCTCTCACAGTGGACATGCACCTACGATGACAATTTCAGACCCCTCCATGATTTCTAAGTGGGAGAACTTGCAAAATAGCAGGGTGTTCAAATACCCCGTCAAAAACATACCCGGCGTTTTCCTTTGCTTTTTGCTTTTTTTCCAGTAATCCTGCATATTCAGTCCACTTCCCTCTTGAGCTCATAGAGTGGACGCATAATGCGAAAACATGCTCTTTTAGGGGTTTGTATGTTACTTAGGGTGCCCTCCGATGGCAGCAGGAGGAATTACCAATGATTAAAAACAAGATAAAAGCCACCAAATTTTTGCCAACGGTTTGCAAACGAATTGATGGTGCCATGAGGAACACAGTTTAATCTCTGAACTCCCACCTGAACCAAGCACATTTTTCTGCACTTCAGCTTTACCCAAATCTAAAGGTTTCTCGACTGGAGCTTACAGCCTTCAAGCCAGTGGAACGCCTCAGCTGAAAGCATTAGACCTTCAAAACTGATAGAAGATTTTTCCTCGCATTGTCACTTTTTTGTCATTTTTTTTTTGCATGGGAAAAGATAGATAGATAGATAGATAGTCCAGTGACCCCCCGACCACTGACCCCACCCTCTTAACCAGCTTGTCCAGCATGTTACAGTTTTTGACAGATATGTTATTGCCCCAGCAAATGGCAGCATAAAAAAGAACAGCAGCAGAGACTAAGTGAACAAGATTATGCACACTTGTGTGAATGAAAATGGTCTTCCCTCAACAGTTTAGCATGTTTGACAATAGCAACGCCCCTACTGGCATTTTAGGGCTCAAATTTACCACAACTTTGTTCTGGAGTACTTTTTTCATAGACATTATCCTAAATTATACAATCAGAGTTTTATAAAAAGCTGGCATAAAGAAGGCCTTGTGAATTGTCTTTTTGGGCCAAATCCAATTATCTTTCTTTGTCATTGTGGGATTCGACACTTAAATGTGTTTGGACGTCCTTAATTTGCGCCGGTCAATATCTGCCTGTTTTGTTTGTGAAAAGGGAGAAGTCGCTGGTCAGAAAGTTTCAACAATTTAGCCAATTAATTCCTGGAGGTCAAAATGTATTGATTTTCGTCTTTTCAAGTGCACTGCCAATTACTTTTCACAGTCAAGAACTTCTGACAAAACATTTGACTTCTGTGGTCCCAGAAGGTTTTTAAAAGGAGAATATTAACAGTTACAGATTTCTTTTGTTCTATATTGTTTGTTTTTGTTTGTTTGGGGTTTTTTTGCATTAATTGAATGGTTATATCTTCAGGCAGTGCAGTGAGCTCGAAACCTCTGTGAGTGCAGGTGTTTAGAGCTGTGAAAATGATTGAAATATAAAAATCAATATAATGTAAAGAACACCAAAAATCTATAAACCACCATTAATAATTACTCTTATTATAGTTGCGATGGACAGTAGGGTCTTCTGCATACAAAATACTTGATAAGCGGTTTGTTGTTAGCAATGGCCTATCTAATTCTTTTGCGCTAGAAAACATTGTAACTATTAAGAACTTGGCCACAACACTAGAAGCCTTTATTGCGTAACACGGTAGATAACCATGTAGAACAGGTAAGGCCACTTTGGACACATTCTGCAGAGGTGATTTAATCTCATGTATTCTATCATAAAAACTCACCAACTTTGTTCTCACCTTAATGGCGACCTTGAAGTTTGAGCCGCCAAGAACTTTTTCCATACGTGGGACTTCTGAAAACCTTTTCCTTGTCAGCCCGGTCGATTTAAAAGCCACATCAGAGAAGGGCTCACTGGGGCCCCCATCTTTTCCTTGTTTTCTATCAGTGCAGCTTTAATAGTCATGCAATGTGACGCACTCACAGCTGGAAGCCGCCGGCTCCTGAGCTTCTCCGGCGCTGGACTTAGGGAAAAGCACAGGCGAACTGAGTGCTTCAGTAAAGGGCACCTTCAAATACCTCTGCGCTGCTCCTCTGTGCTTCCCTGTTCAACGGAGGTCTGAAGGTGACATGTAATATTCTTTGTATTGTGGCTTTTAGAGACTTTTGCACATTTCACGTGTCAAATAACGTTGGAAATATCAAATTGATATCTCTAAATCACAATTCTTTTCTATATTCACCATATCTGGCCTATAGATATCTCATCTCGGGCTGGGTACTGTTAAACAAGGATAGTATGGAATTGGGGAAAAAAAGTTTTGGTTCCACTGGTATCCAGGTAAGAAAGGAAGTGAATTGTTTGTTTCAGCTCAAATACAAAATTTGTTCCCATTTTTTTGTCTTCACACATTTCTTCCTTATTTTGGGAATTTTGTTATTACTAATATTTTCCGCTTTTCTCCCAATTTCACCACCATTTTCTTCAGATTTTTTGTCCCATTTCTCTTTATTTTTATTTTATTTATTTTTTCAATTCTTTCCCAAATGATTCCCCATTTTTCACACATTTCTTGAAATTGGAGATGAACCCGATATTGTAAATGTGCAAATCTTCCAAACATTACACAAGTTGACAGCCAAAAAATGGTCAGGGGTTTCTCAACTGATTTAGACTCATGTCGGTGTTCTGAGTCCGAATATCACATGCATTTTGCTCTATCAGGTCAACTTTTTGAGATACAGCCATAGTGTTACGGATTACGTACGACTACGTTATTATGAATTCTGCTTATCAAATTTGATGGAGTAAATAAAAACTGAATGACTTTGGATACGTTGACTTTTATTTCTTGAGGAAAACGGAAAAAACGTCAAGGGTTTCTCAGCTGATGATGAAATTTGTTTTTGAGAAAAGCATTTCTGTAGCAAAAAAATGAGCAAAACCAAGGTCATTTTCGGACTCAGAGCATCAAAATTAGTCTAATTCAGCTGGAAAACCCTGGACTATTTTCAAAAAATATGTTTTTGTTACCCAGCGTTATTGTTCTGTTTTTCGGTTCTAGATGACACATTATTCAGTTTAAGTATCGGAAAAAAGTATCGTTCAGGTATCGGTATCGTAAACCAAGCATCGTTAAAGTACCGGTATCTGCAAAAATGTAACGGTACCCAGCCCTGATCTCATCTCTGCACAAAACAAACATGATGATGGCAGCGCCCTCGTAGCCTGGTTAAAAGCTCAAAAAGACAATAAATCAACTTTGGATTGGGCATTAACGTGTGTCCAGAGAGCGACACCATCGCCGATAGGGATCTGTGCGGAGGAAACAACTAGTCCGAGTACATTAGTAACTCCTGTATGTGCGATCACGCTGCCCCGGGCTCCGTGCGCTACAGTATGCATGTGTTACATCGAGTTCCCCGCAGATGAGCATTAGTTTTTACTTGATCTCACTGCCCTGAGCTCCCCCGTGTGCGTCATCCCCAGCCCCATCAAGCAGAAACAACTTTGCACTGTATAAAATTGTAAATGATTAAAAATAGCACGGAAAGTGTGTCGAGAGGAGAGCGGGGGAGGGGTACAGTAGAAAGTACGTTGGGATGTAGAGCCGTGATGTGGTATAGTTTAAATGTGTCGTGAAATGTAGGCTAATTGTCAACGTTTCCCAATACGATTTGTGGTAAAGAAATCGCTTTACATCTAAACTTGGAGTGGAGTGAAATAACTTTTGTAGAGCCTAATATCGCAACAGGAGGCGCCTCATGGGGCGTCGCAAAAATGACGGAAGAACAGTTAGAAAACTATCCAACTTTTGTTTTGTAAAAGGAACTATCGGTCAAAATCAAAATCTTCTATTATGCACTATCCTTCTTAAAACATACCCGGATTGTTGTTTTGTTTAATTTGCGCATTTCAATAATCAATAGTCTATTTCCGCCGCTCTCAAAATTCCAGCCCACACTCCAATACCCAAACAATTCCATGAAGTTCCATGTCTGAAACAATATGTACTCTTGTCAGAGATGGAAACCATCTTCCCCACACTGTTTAGCTATTTTGCCCATACATATTTTTTCTAAGTCTAGTCTTTGCTTAGCTGCACTGGTCACCGGAGCATATGAGAGGAAGATGCACACCATCTGCTGGTCTGATTTTTATATTAAACTTGTAAAATCGAGGGGCATTTTAGGGCTTCTGAACTGCTCTTTGTCTGACCCATCAACTAGGACCTGAAGCCCCTTATGAGAGATCAATGGTTAGGGCTCTCCATCCGTGGACCCACCACCTGCAGGAGGAGCCATAGGGGCTGGTGCAATGTGATTTGGGCAGCTCCAACAGCTGCCCCCACGACCCGGCAACGGACAAGTGGAAGAAGATGAATGGATGGATGGATGGATCGTGGATGGAGGGGTATTTGACAGACTCATACACTGCCTGATCAATAAAAAACAAAACAAAGAGTCGCCACATGGATTTATCTGTTGCGATCTGGGGTTGCTGCAGTTGGTCAGTTCTAGGTTCAGTAAAACTATGGTTCTTCCATCAATGGATTTCTTCTTCCGTGATGGCAAGAGCTTATTCCAACATGACAATGACAAAGTTCATCAGGCTCACGTTTGCACAGTGGTCACGCTCTCCCATTATCCCCATCTTGGGGGAATGCCACACTGGATCTTCGGACATTACAGACGCTTGTTGACACAATGCCACAAAGATGTCTGAAGCTCTCGTAAAAGCCTGAATAAAACAGTAGAACCTATGGTGTGAATACCTTGGTGAAAAAAAGTATACACATGGTAGATAAAGACATAAAGCAATGTTTAAAACGGATTTAGAAAATAAAATGTGCATGCTTTTCTGATCAACTGCTCCTAAATCACCTTTTTAATTCTTTGTAGTGGAGGCCAATTGGAGCATTGAAATGGGTCTGAATTTTGTTGAAGCTGACAATGAAATGGGCGACCAGTTTGGATATGCAGTATAACTTAAACATGCATAAATGACTTACGGTATGTTTAATCCAGGGGATTGTTGTAACATGACCGGTCAGCGTTGATCATCTATGTTTTACAATTTGAATAAATGTCTATGCAAGGAAAAGACAGGTGGGAAATTGGCTTGGACTCTACAGGCGGCAGTAGGAATGACATGTGATAAGCTGTAGATACAGGCTTTCAGTTTAAGCTAATAGCACGCTGACAGATCAATGGCGCTGTGATGAGCCCAATCTGGGTGATGATTTCAAAATGTAGAGGACAGTTTCTGTTGCGCCGCAGACTGAAGAGGATTTCTCAAAGGTGTGCAAATTAAGTGATTATACTTTAGGGGGTACAATAAGGATGCTTTTGACAAGGGAACAGCGTAATAAGACGTCTCCTTTAATACATAGTAGTACAGTAACAGTATAAGTTCAGTCGTTTTGACGGGGCGCGAGTGAGTCATCATATTGGCTCCAGTGGTTTGATGCAAAGCGGTATTGGCAGACGTTCTCCACAGGTATGCGCGCTGACAACACGGCGTCCCGGGTGTTGGATCAGAGTGATGTAAGCGGACAGGGTGCCGTGGAATATGAAGCCCGGAAGGTTAAAGTTAAGTGAAAAGCGCGGGGGGATGTGGATAACGTGTGACGTGAGTCCGCTCCGCATGAGTACAACGACGCCCCGGGACACGGACGTCAAGAAGGAGCAGGGGAAATGCACATGCTCTTGCCAGGATACATTTCGTTGATATTCATTTACTGGTTTGCGTGTCGCATGTAGGATTAGTCCTTTTGTGGAGGATTCAGTTAGTGTTGGGGAAAACATAATATTGGGGATGCTCAAAGAAGGGTTGTCACGATACTAGTGTTTCAAATAGGGCAGCACAATATATGGCCAAATTATCAATATCGCAATAGATGGGTAAAATATCTTTGTCACTAAGAAGGTTAGGGGCCCTTTTGGGTGAAAGAAACCCCTATGCCCATTGAAATGAATGGAGACAGTCTCAGATAGTCTGAGAACTTCTCTTTTGTAACTGAAAAAAACAACAATTGTTGTATTTGTTTAATTTGTCAAATATGAAAAGGTTGCAAAGGAAAAGACTTGTTGGCAGATAATGAATAGAAAAGATAGATAACGCTTTTAGACAGACCAGCTGAACGCAACTGTGATCAACACACGTCAGTAACATCTGCTTGTGTAACTTTGGTTTATATTGTTGAAGCTTTTAATGTTTTTATCCTTTTATATTGTTATTAAGATAATTTTCTGCTGCTATTCCTAATGTTAATGTGCCTTTCAAGACTCAGAGAATCCATGATTAGACCTAATGCTGAGCACGTTTAATAAAATATTTAGCGATTAAAGAGGCATGATACACGGCCACCAGATGGAGCTGTTTAACAATAATGACCATTGACAGAGTAACGATTGACAGTAAATTGATGTGTTTATGAACAAGACTAGCCATATTCCTTTGGCTCGTAATATTTTATCCACAGAACGAGAAATTATCTGACATTTTGCATGTACGTGCGTCCATAGTGTGGAAGGAGTTGTTGTGACCCAGAGGGGGCAGGGACTCTGCAAAATTGCCCAGATGTTGCTCCCATCTATAGTTATTCAACACCTTATTGCATAGAGCCAATATATTGCAAAATCAGTGAAGTGTTCCATGTTTTTCTAACAGCCTAAACACAAAATCACATTATAAGTTGAGAATGCAAAAGAACGCCAATACAGGGAGCAACGGTGTTGTATTGGAGAATCAGAGACATAAAGTGGTGGGCAAGGTCCTAAAGTAAACAGAAAGTCTTTGTGTATGCAGTAGCCTACTCCTTATTATGACCTTGTGATTGGCAGGAAAAGTCCAAATGACCGCATGGGGGCCCAGTTCCTCTTTCATGTACAGGCCCAGACACCTGCTAAGGCTACAATAGAGGGCTCACAGCAATCAGCCCGTAATTGTCACTATATCGGTGGAAAAAGAAATCGCCATCTGTGCTAACAAAAGGGGATTTCTAAATGTATGCACTATTATAGTTATAGCACTTAGTGGGCAGTCAATTTGTAGATGGGGATATTTGATAACTGTCTTTATTATTGCAATAACAAGTGTACATTTTAATAATCTTAACAATTATTATGTCACTAAACCATTTCCACTACTACAACTCATCTGTGGAAGCTCTCAGTCGAGTTGTCCATCCTAGATTAAGGTTTTTGAGTCCTCATCAGTACTCTGTAGTTGAAGTGTGGGATGTTTCGCCTCTTCATCCTAAAGGCTGCATCAGCGACACTAAGACTTTTAGCTCAGCTACATATACTGCGAGTCAAGGTTAGCTTGTCAAACAAACTTTTTTCTTTAGCTAAAATGTGTAACTTCACTGTCATCAAAGGAGCAGTTAGTGGCTTTAAGATGGAGGTGGACTGTAGACCACTAGAGCTTTCTCTGCTGTGTTGGTAAATCCTTTTCTGTAGCTGTTGCTTTGTTTCTCCAATATAATGCTCTTTGCTCTTGTTTTAAATAAATGTAAAAAATGCAAGCTTTCCATCAAAATAATACTTAACAATTACACAAAATAGGAACCAAAACAAGACTAAAAAAGGGACAAATAGGATAAAAAAAAAAACATGATTTAAACTGAACTTTTACAAATTTATTTTAATTACATTACGTCCTTTTTACGTGTTTTTTTTTTACGTTCGCAAAAATGTGTAAATCTCAGTCAGTGATTTTGGGATATAATGTGGCTTCTGGTAATACGAATATTGTATCACCTAATGTGTCGCCCTATTCAAGAAAGGCAACTGTCTAGATGTGTGTACTGGTCCCTGCTTTGTTTGCGACCAGAGAAATATTTGCTCCTAATGGCTCTGTGATCTAATGTCTGCATTTTTAAATCCTTATGAGCCTCAAACAGGCCTTCGACTGGAAATTCCTGCTAAGTAAAGCCGTTGTAATGAATCACATGGCATAAAAGTCCTCCGCATCTGGGGAGATGCCGGCACTAAAAGCAAAGTGCTAATGCGGCCGTGAAGTTATCAGGTGCGAACGGGTTCGCGGGCGTGCTGAAAGGCAATTCTTTTTTTTTCACGTTGCGACTGACGAGCGGGGCATTAACTAATCTATAGTGTCAACTTTAGAGGAAGAGGAAATGGAGATCATTATCCACTTTCTCTCACTCTGTCGGTGCCAGTAAACTACAGGACGACATCGACTCAAATGAAAAGTGCAATGAAAGTCTCTCACAGGATTTTAAGGTGAGACACTGCAGGTGAATTGGGAAAATATATATATAATATAAAATATAATTTTATGTTTTCATATAAAAATAAGACATTTTGTACATGAAAATGGCCAAAATTGCCTATATTTTGGGCAACGAAAAAAAAAATAATGGATTGAGCCAGATTAAAATGTATGGTTTCATTTTATTGACATATTATTAACTAAGATTTTTCAGAGGGGATTTTGGATATCTTGTTTTTCAATTAACTAATCTTAAGTGAAAAAATATGTAAAAACTCAAATTCCACCTGTTTTTTTGGGTTCAAAGCTGAATAAATCAGGCTAGGAATTGTATATTAAAAAATCCCTCTGAAAAAACCTTCAAAATATTGTTAAGTCCAAGACTGTAAAGTTTGAGCGACTATAAGGACTCACCCGCTGCCCGAGTGGGGCCTTCTCTCATTCTGAGAAAACACGCCATATGTGGGTGATAGTGTCACCACGAGGACCCTTCGCAGCCCACCTGGATGTAAAATCTGGCAATATTTGTGAATGAATACCCGCGGGAAAGACAGTCTTTCGACGCATCGCAGCTGCTACTTCCGGGTTACATCCGCGTCGCAGGCGGACAAATCATAACATAAGCATCATGCGGGGTGAGTTTTGTCATTTTTATACTCTGACATGAAAACTAAGATGTAAAGGGACGAAAATAAATAAAAATCTCCACTTCGAACACTGCGTGAAAAATCAATACTTTCACCTGCCGTGTCTTAAAAGGCCAAGCTGGGCTGCCTTAAGCTGTGTATTTAGGTCACATGACCACGTTTGTGGACATTCTGGACATTCCTCATTTGAAAGTTCAGAACATCAGTCATTGAGTTTTCAGAATCAGAATCAGAATAGAATCAGAATAGATTTTTATTTGCCATTGTTTGAGAACAGGTTCACAAGCTAGGAATTTTTCTTGATGCGGACGTGCAACATAAAACATATAACACAGAATTTAGATAACATTAAGCTATAAAACACTATAAAACTATAAGGCTTTAGGGGGCATGCATAAGGAATATTAATAAATAAGATACAAAATAAAAAGTAAAAGGTAAAATATGGTGAGATGACAACAATGGGATTATATTTACAGATGAGTAGGAGTAAAAAGTAAAGTGATAAGTGATAGCAGCGGGTCTAAGTGTGGAAACACTGCACAGTGCAAAAGAGCAGATACATCCATGAGTCTGTGACTAAGTTATTGGGTCTTGTTATTGTTCATGAGTCTGATGGCGGAGGGGAAAAAACTGTTCAAGTGGCGGGAGGTATGGGTCTGGATAGACCGTAGCCTCCTGCCTGAGGGGAGAGGGGTGAATAGTCCGTGTCCAGGGTGAGAAGGGTCAGCTGTGATCCGACCCATATGCCTCCGGGTCCTGGAGGTGAACAGGTCCTGGAGGGATAGGAGCTCACAGCCAATCACCTTCTCTGCAGCACGCACAATGCGCTGCAGTCGGTGCTTGTCCCGTTCTGTAGCGCCGGGGAACCACACGGTGATGGAGGAGGTGAGGATGGACTCGATGATGGCCGTGTAGAACTGCACCAGCATCCTGGTTGGCAGCGTAAGTTTCTTCAGCTGCCGCAGGAAGAACATCCTCTGCTGGGCCTTCTTGATGAGGGAGCAGATGGTTGGCTCCCATCTGAGGTCCTGGGTGATGGTGGTGCCCAGGAAACGTGCAGGCGTACTAATGTACGCCTGCAGTAGCAATAATGTAAATAACTAATTCATTTAAATTCATTAAACGGTCTGGGATCAGGTTAGGGCTGGGCGATAAATTTAATTAATTCATGCTTTTAAAAACATACGATGTGCAAAATCCTAAAATCGTGTTGGCCGCTCCATGTCCGCCTTACGCGCTGTCAATTTAGCAGCGTTTCAGACGCTCTGTAGCGACGAATGACACTGCGACATAGATTATGTAAATAGTTCATTATATACGTCTACTATTTTTATTGATTTCTTATTCCACCCATTATTTAGAGATCTCATATACATTTCAATTTCATTTAAGAATATTTTAAGCAGGGGATAACTATGGTTTTTGCCAAATTTGACTTAATGAATATAAAATTTACCTAAAATAATAAGTAAATTCACCATACATTTTATTTTCCAATTGGAGTGGTTTAGTTTAGTTTATTTGTTTATTTGAGCAGTATACATTCTGCTCAAAAGGAGTAGGCTGAAGCAAAAAGCTTATGAGCGCCCACCCCCAAGTGCAATAAATAAAAAAATACATTTCACACAATGGCACCGAAGGAACAAAACATCAGAGAGACCTCATCCAAAGAGAATTAGAAACATTTCAGCAGCTACATTCGTACAGACCAACTTACAAACTTACAAAAAAATATATGAACTGTTTATATAATTAATTGAAACAAAGCACACAAAGCACACATGTACGATGTCTAGTACAAAGCAAGTCAAAAAATGTGATCCTTAATATATTTCTTTCAGATTTTTACCCGTGATTACCGAGAGTTACTTTTATGTTATAAAGTTACATTCATAGATATTATACTCCGAGATCTTGATACTTTCCAGTTGTCATTACCATTCTCTGTATAATTTCATTTTGGGTTTAATTATCATCATCATTATTATCATTATTATATATTTATTTCATTGAGTTATATGTGAAGTATGATGTAAGCCCTGCATAGTGTGGTGCATTAAAAAGCCAGAGTGTAGAGCGGGCCAGTTGAAGAGAGCAGTAGCTCCCCATCAACAAACCCCCACACAGCTGCCCTAACAGCTGATTTTGTAGATGATGTTCCTATGTTGAGTGGTGCATTAACAGACAAGGTTTAGAGCCCGTTGGGAGGATTCCTCTCAACAGATCCATAACCTGCCAACCCTAATTCTCCATTTGTGAATTTGAGCAATAGAATGACAACCGTTCCAAGCAGCAACACTTCCTTGATTATAGAGGAAAAAATACACATAATTGATCCCACTGCTCCCCCTAGTGGCAACACATTTCTTCTTGACTGTATATTTCAAATGTCTTTTGTTTGTATTTATATTTGAACAGGTTGATGTTTGGACATTGTTTCAATTTCATCTCCAGTTTATTCCACAATTGTACACCATTAACTGTTGGACTAAAACTTTTCAAAGTTGTGCTATGTTTCTGAATCCTAAAGTTTAATTCATCACGTAATTCATCACAACCAGTACGTTCTTGGAACCTTCTTTGTATTTGGCTCGGTAACAATTTATACCTTGCTTTGAATAACATTTGTACAGTTTGGAACTCAACAATGTCACAAAACTTCATGATCTTTGAACTTAAAAATAATGGGTTTGTGTGGTCCAAAAACCCAACTTTATGAATTACTCGGATAGCTCTTTTTTGCAACAATACTATTGGTTTAACTGTGTTAAACTGTGGTTATAGTAAGTGATTATATTTTGGTAGTTCAGTTCAATAACAAATAATGTTTTTTGTTGTAGTATGATTCAAGGTCTTTCCAAAATTTCTGACTATGCTTGCAATCAAGTACTTTGCGACTCTCAGATTAGTTGGGTACACATTCAGGAATGACACCAGTGGAGAACCCAGCGACTTTCTGACGATCTCTGCTGCATCACAAAGGCCGTGTGTTGTGTTTCCGTTGTGCGCGATGGAGTTTACTTCGCTAAAACACAGTTTCCCTCCGGTCTGATCCTCTGCCCTTCTCCCACTCAGAGCGGAGACATGGTGGAGACACAGCAGCAGCAGCATGTAGCTCCGCCCCTTTCCCCTTGAGTCTCCATGGAGACGGATGTCAATCACAGCAGACCTCATGAGGAAGTTTTACTTCAAAGAGCAGACAAGGAATATTTAAAACAGAACTAACAATGTTTAATGGGCCCATTTGTGGGCTATATTTTAAATCTAAATATTAATGTGGAGGACTCTGGCAGTTTTTTTAATATGACAATTCAGGAGATATTTTTCAGTTTATTTCCAATTTGCCTGATGAAGGTCTCAGGGCCGAAACATTCGGTTTCCTAGAGCCTAGAGCGCCTAGAGCGCCCTCTAGCGGCTGTCAGTGTGAAAATAACAAACATGTGAAATGACATATTTTGATATGTAAGTCGTAACCCCAGCCAAACTATGAAAAAATTTTTTATTTATAGTCCGGAAAATACTGTAATTTGCTTCAGCTGTTCTTGATCAATATTGCATTTTCTAACCAACAAAGTGTAAGATGGTATTGACATAATTACCAAATATCAGCAAAAAACAAATTACTTCCTCTTTGTGTCACGTTTAACTTTCATCACTTTTTCGTCGCATGTTTTGTCTTTGGCTGCATTTTCACCCTCATTTACGCCTCGTTTTTCTTTTCAAAGCCGAACTAGAGAAAGTGTGCTCGGTTAAAGCGGGGGTTAGGAGGTTAAGGCCTTTCTGTAAAGCGCTGGCAAGGTGCGACTATCATGAATAAGTTGCATGACTTAACTTTTCCGCGCTTACTTTCACCTTTGTTGCCTGCATTGTTTCACTTGTTGTTCGCGCTATAATGACGACGCTTGTTCAGTGGCGTTTGAATTAATTGCCAAGTCGTGACCTCCTGACAGCGGCGGGTCTCCAATTAGTGCGCGGGCCTTGAGCGTCGAGTTGCTGTTCTGATGCCGATCGCTGCCGTCACCCCCGGAAACTCCACAAAGGCAAAACGGGTGACTCCAGCGCTCTGCAAAGTCTATACCAACACAATAGAGAATGAGTGACCGCACACACCGACGCCTTGCTTCAATAAGCTCTCCGTTACACTGTTTCACCTGGTGTTGTGGTTGAGGGCGAGGACAAACCTGTTCAGACGTAAAACCAATATATCCATTGTCATCGCTCCACACGGATGTTTATTGTCTTAGAATTTAAAGCAAATAATGACTAGGCTGCGCGTTTTCTCTTGGGTCAACAAAGCTTCTCTTCAACTCGCATATCAATAACTGCTGAGGGCCTGACGTGAACTTCATATAAAAGGCAACTGCTGGGAACATGTTATTCTTGCGTTACATCGTCCACAGTGATCCTCTCAGCTCTGTGGACATGTCCCTGTTGGAGACGGGTCATGCTTGATAATGAGACATTTGTTTATATATGTTGTGACCATATAGCCTGACAATAGAACAAGGACTTGTCATGACAGGATACTCTTTTAGTCGGCCCTTTATATATATAAAAAGAGAGACAGGCACTTTGAGAAGAGTATCCAGTTCAAAAGTGTGTACGTCATTTAGTTGCTTGTTTCTAAATGTAATGCCATTTTAGCCACACACATGCTAATGCTAAGTAAAAGCATCTCAACTACTCTGAAGTCTCCCAGCACTTTTAATGCTGGACGAACAAAAACGATCTCAGAATATGTTTTCTATGTTTCCTAAGGAAGATCGGGCAGCGTCTGCATCTCCGGGTATGTCTTTAGTTGGCGAACTCCATTAGTTGACTGGCATTGATGTTAGCATGAACGCAGCGGCAAAGTCAGTGCAGTGATGTCTGAGCTCGTGCACATCTGGACATTTTGGACTAGACAGGCGACTGATGGATTACTTCTGTGCCTCTCTTCTGTCGTCTCCTGTCAAAAGGTCGGCACCGTCAACAGTCACGTGTTCGTTTTGTTCGCTACGTCAAACTTTACGCAAATTTTTTTTTTTCCATCTTCCAAAATGCGCATTAACAATTATTCAAAAACACCTCGAAAACACCTCAAGTGAGCGGATAAACTTTTTATGCGAATTAAGGGTTTTAATTGAGACATTTGGTGTTTCCATCACTCGTCACTTATGCAAAACTTCAAAATACACATTCAAATCAAGTGATGGAAGTGCAGTTCATTCATCATTGACTGCAAGTTAATAACTAATAAGGGACTAATACATGTATGGGTTCACTAGTTCGAAATAAGTTTAACCCAATGGTGTTCAATATTATTCAACTGACCGTGAGATGGACTGGGGATCCCAAACTTTATGAAAAACGTATCATCCACTAGGGCGGTGAAATCAATTAAAACTGAATTAAACTCACAATCTCTGCTATGGTCATTTCCAATTATTATCCATTCAGCCATTGGCCTTGACACACATTTAATATTGTTACATAAAACGGTACATGCACATCATTCTACAAATGATTTGCATAGACTGTGCGGATCTCCGGTACATACATTACAGTTAAGACACAATGGAAGTATTTCATAATTTAAAAGTATTTAAAGAGGAAAACTGAGTATATCAAGTATTCTTATCAATGTTCATTTGCTATTGTTGTCAGGTTAACTGCCAATTCGTACAAGTGCGCAATGTGTTCAAAGCAGTCATATTTAGTTTGAGCTGAGGTTTATTCAAAAGGTCTATTATGTCTAGTATGTTTGAACTATGCGAGAAAAACAAAATCATGTTTGCCATATTGGCCAGCGGTGTGCCATCTATGGCCCATTTAAGGGTTGTGTTGAAGACCCCTATTGTTACCCAAATGAAAGTTACAACATTAGTGATAATGTCACACTGAAATTTGAAATACGTAAAATCTTGTACTGTAAATTAGGAATGGTCTTATTGAGTATGAAATTGTGTACGAAATGCGCGGTATAAATAAAGTTGCCTTGCCTTGCCTCTTATTATAGCCTCCTTTTTCCTGAAGCCATTAGGAAGTAGAGGCAAGCTCCTGAAGTTCCGTGCTCTAATCGACTTTCCCGTGAAACGTTTTTACCCCTCTTTCAGGCTTGTCATTCTGACCTCCACGTGTTTGTCTTAAGGTAGCCATATCATGCATAACCACTTTTTTGTAGCTTAAAACCATATTATAACTTTGTTCCCTCGTCAAAGATATACCTACATTCACGCAGTTTTGAGAAACCCCCTGGTTTGTCCTGTTTAATATAGATGTTTCTTCTTATATGGTGTCAGCATTTTATTCTGTACTAACATCATATCGGTTCTGAGCAGTTCTGCTCAAAGTGTGTTTATCACACCATGCTGAAGTAGCCACACTTTAAGTCAAAACTGGAAGGTTTTATTTTGTATTATTACACAAGTTGACAGCCAAAAAATGGTCAGGGGTTTCCCAACTGATTTAGACTCATGTCGGTGTTCTGAGTCCGAATATCACATGCATTTTGCTCTATCAGGTCAACTTTTTGAGATACAGCCATAGTGTTACGGATTACGTACGACTACGTTATTATGAATTCTGCTTATCAAATTTGATGGAGTAAATAAAAACTGAATGACTTTGGATACGTTGACTTTTATTTCTTGAGGAAAACAGAAAAAAAGGTCAAAGGTTTCTCAGCTGATGATCCGCAGAAATTAGTTTTTGACGCAAAATCGATTTTTAAAGCATTTCTATAGCAAACAATCCTGACCTGATTGAGCAAAACCAAGGTCATTTTCGGACTCAGAGCATCAAAATTAATTCAGCTGGAAAACCCTGGACTATTTTCAAAAAATATTTTTTTGTTACCCAGTGTTATTATTCCTACAGCTGCCAGCAGGAGAAGCCCCAGTCAGACTTTACTAGCTCTTTCGCCTGTATTTCAATGTTAATATTTAATTCATACAGAGACATCATTTCAAATTAGAAAATACCAATGCTGAGGAACCAAAATAATGTTTTTAAGTCTATTTTCAAGCCCCATATGCATAATATGTCCACTTTAACTGGCAACATCGTCCTGTTTTTTTCCTTTCGCTATTTGTATGTCTATCCTATTCTAAATAATGGAACTGGCTCCAAAAATTGGCTCCTAAAATTGCTAGCTAGTTAGCCTGTGCTGGACACTATGGGGGAAGCCACCATCACTTAGTCCATTCTTAATTTACAGTCAATGTGAAAAATCTTACGATATTATTATGAACTACCAATAAGCTTTAGGTTACGCTGCTGGAGTTTAAATGCCTGACAGCAAAAATGTACAGATACCGCAGGCATTTCTTTGCTCCGTTTACGGAAATACAGGTAAATTACTTGTTATAAATGGTCAAATTATGACAATGACTAGGGTATGACTGATATGGAGACAAAAAAAAGTATGACACACTATCTACAAAACCAAGTGCTCCCTCCAGGGATTTGAATATAGTCCCATGATATCTTATAGTTACATTTGATCAGTTTCAGCTTTCAACTTCAGCCATCTAGGGCGCCGTAAAGGGGTGGAAGGTTAGGACGATTCTAAGGGCCCAGGCTGATGAAGGGCCCAGAAGAGCAGACCCTCTTTTTCTTTTCTTATTTCTTTTCTCTTTTTTATACATACGTGTAATGTGCTAGGGCCCCTCATACACTTAATGTGTATTTTGTCCGTTTTGACCATAGATTTAATATTTAACAAACAAATAATGTATTTACTGTTTAAGTCACACCCCTCCCCCTCACAATGGTTCATTCCACCTGCGCTGTCCGAGCTACGCTCGTTAGCCTAGCGTTTGTTATGATGCAGTGCAGATAGTGACACACGCAGGCATGTCACACATGTCACATCAAAAGTCAGGGCATCAAAACGGAAAGAAAAGAAGGAAAGAGAAGACTGAGAACGCCAAAGTCGACAGTATGTCACACAGTTTTTCAAAAAGAAAGGTAGCTTGCACTATTCCTGTATTCCAAAACTTTCACTTACTTATTTTTGTTGCTACATGACCTGCTTTTATCTAGCTAGCTTAGTAAAATAATTACTGAATTATGATTTACATCCAACAATAATAACATCTCTGCTGTCTCCGGGTTATCATGTCTCGTAGACACAGATTCAGCGGCCGCTGCACACCCACGTCTTCCTTCCCCCGCGGCCCCCGTCCCCGTCTCAGCCAAACAAGGTGAGCCTGAGCGCAAAACTTCACGAAGATTGAAAGCTCTAAGCACGTCTTATCTACTGTGTTCTCCACATGATGATAACTTTACTAAACAAAGAGTAATCTACACGCTTCAAAAATTACAAAAATCAGTTTGCCGTGTGTTCTGTGAAGTGAGGGCCAGTTACGTGATGATCAAATCCATTCTGTATGCCAGCCATTGATTTCAAAATACAACACTGATCTGACTTGTGAATTTGAAGATGAAGTCAGACACCTCAACTCTGTATATAGGGCCACTTTCCCAGGGTGTCTGTCACCAATTGATCTGCTCAACAGCATTTACAAGATGCAGCTGCAGAGTATTTTTGGGCAGGTCTGCATAGTTTTGCGAATATTTTGCACATTGCCTGTGACCGTTGCTGGTGGCGAGAGAGCATTCAGTAAGCTGAAACTGATTAAAAATGATCTTAGGTCTGCTATGTTGCAGGACAGACTTTGTCACCTTGCCATACTATCCATTGAAAGCAAACTGGCAAGAAAGCTGAACTTTGATGATTTGATACATGATTTTGCCAGCAGAAAGGCACGCCGCTGGGCCATTATAAAGTGATGTTGAACATAAAATTGTTATATAACAAACAGTTTATGTCTGGTTCAGTACTTGTTTAGTCCTGGACTGGTTTAGGCCTGGCATTACTCCTGGTGTGTCTTGATTTTGAGCCCTTTTGGCCTAGTTTTAGTCTTGGACTGATTTAATTATGGGTTAGTTGTAGCTGATGTTTCCTGATTGAGCAGTTGGACCCAGTTAAAGCTTGTTCACGTAAAGTATATGTCAATGTGTACATTATGTTCTGTTGTGTTTGCAATTGAGATAATAAATATTCTCCTTTTATGTAAACAAGTACATATTTCCATAGCTTTTTCTTGTTTTTGTAGGCTTTGACTCATCAGACATTTTAACTATGCAATGTGCTAAGTATCTTTTTTAAAGTATACAGGGCATGTTTATTGGGTTACATTTTATCTGTAAAAAATGTAGGGGGCCCAGAAATTTTTGTTTCCATAGGGCCCAGAATTTCTGGCGGCACCCCTGTCAGCCATACACACATTACTGTGTGTGTTGTAAAAAAAAAGATCAATAAAGGAGAGAGATAAGACCTTGGTTACTAGACAATAATCTCTGCTGATGACTCCATTTCTCCAGCACAGCTTGTGCCTTTCGACACACAAGCAGCAGCACTCACCTGGCAGCAGCAAAAGGCGCGCCGGGTAAGGTAGGAGTGAGTCCAGTGAAGATAAGGCTTGAAACGGCACACCATTAGTCGCAGTGGGTGAGAGTCTAGCAGGGGGCTGAGCGGGCCCAGTGGGGTATCACTGGCATGGCATGATACTAGATAATGCCACTGCCGATTCATTAAACAGGCTCTATGTCCCGCGGCGGACCGAGGTTTAATGGACTTCTAAAAAGCAACGGTGGTCACCCGGCTCGTCGGAGTCTAAAAATATAACAGCACAGCGTTTGTCAGTTTATTTTTAAATCAAAGACCTCACGCGGAGGAGGGGGGTGGAGGGTGGATGCTGACCACATAGCAACTGTTCAAATTTAGACGCGTTTTCGTACATTTGTGGGGAGGTACTTTGAGGTTGCTGCCACGATCACCACAAGTGACCGTCTCAAGGCTGGAAGACGAGCAATATGCAATCTAATGAGGATGAAGAATAACGTAATCTGCAAAAAAAGGAAAGAATCGAGTTTCACTTTTTCAGAAGTACAATGCGTTGTTATGTAATGTGTCAAAATAATGGATGTGTATTATAAAGATCTGGATAAAGTTACTCTGGCTTGCTGATTTGACTAGTAGCCGCTCCGTGGTACTACAGCACAGCCAGAAAAAATAAATTCAATAACGATTTCAATTATTACACTAAATGATTACAAAAATAGCAAAATGGAGATAAAACTATTATAAAGGATGCTCCTATGTATGGTCATGTTTGAAGCAGTTGAGGGGGAAAACAAAGAGGAGAAAAATGTAAACTTTAATGTCTGTGTGATAAATAAGTTTATATTCTGCCAGAAAACGGCTAAAAAGAGGGAAAAATTGTGTTTCCCAAAACGTAGTTCCTTCACCCTCGGCGAGGCCACGCCCCCTTGTATGACGCGTTGCCGTCTGTATCACAAATGGGGCTCAAAGCAAACCTCTTATCGTTTCATGCCGCTGGGATGATTGTTTGAGTTCCCTACGCATGGCAAATGCTTTGGTCCGACATTAACAAACAGCGCTGTGTGATGATGTCATCAGGCCGTGCGGCTTGGTTTGCTTGGGCAGGCCAGCAGGGGTGACAGTGATCTCTCAATAAAGGATTAGTTTAGAAACGTGAGCATATTTAATATAATTTGTCCTTTTTTAACTGTCCAAAGAAAATATTTTTTGCATCGGTTTTTGATAGATAAATAAAATATAGATTATGAGATTTTATGACTAAAATAATTGTGATTATTTTTTTTCTATAATTGAGCAGCCCTACCATAGAGCATAATGGCAAAAATCATGCCCCAACAAACTGCATTAACACCTCTTCTCCCTTACAAAGTATGGTATTTATGCAAAATCTACTTTTTAGAGCTTTTAATCCTGTTACAATGTTGTTCTCTCATAAAAAAAATTAAATAAAAAAGACAGACCTAAAGCTGTGTTTAGAGCCTCTAGCTCATGTTTGCGTAATCTTTGGATCTTCACCAGTGGCAATACTTTGCAATGTGGCGACCGCTCCCAAAAAAAAAAAAACTCCTTTTCCCAAAAAGCTCCTCCTGAGGTTATAGTACGTATCCAGGAAATGCTTTCCTCACCCCCCAAGCTCTTGCTAAACTTAATCCTCTAGAAAAATTGAAACCACTCTAAGGCTTGCTTCACTACAGCTGAGGAGGAGAGACACGCACATCCGACGTACTAAACCAGTGTGCTGGATCCAAAAAGTACAATGGAAAGGGGAAAAAAAAGATCCGCACAACTGAAAAATGCTCACCAGTTTTATTGCTCACACCACAGTAGTCACGTTTTGGGTCTAGTCTGATGAAAGGCTAGACCCGAAACGTAACTACTTTGGTGTAAGCAATAAAACTGGTGAGCATTTTTCAGTTGTGCGGATCTTTTTTTCCACTCTCCATTGCTTCACTACGGCCACATGCACATTTTCATTCTTACTTTTCTTTCTAATCTTCAAAGTGTATGACAGTGATAAAGAAGACAATATTACTAAATACCTGGAAAAAGCGTAATACCCCCTCTTTAATTTGCCGATACCGGTATCGTTTAATGGTACAAACTCAAAAAGTCCATCCTGTGCATCTCCCGCTAATCCATTCACAATTGGCCCCACTGGTATTTGAAACCAGTCCCGTGGCAGTATTGTCATGAGAGGGCGGGATTTGCCAACAACCCAGCACTTACCCAGATTTTAGGATTACCTACATTCTATTACCTAGATTTGAAGCTTTTTCTGTAATTGGACGCTACCACTTTCTAGCCAATCAGCTAGATCTAACACCATGCAAAACGGAGCCTCTCCTCTACTGTATGTCCAAATGTTCTTCATTGTAGCAAAGGTTTTCAAAAGTAGTCCGATAACAACTTAAACCTCCTCTCGGCCTGACAGCTTAACTTGTAATAATTAAATCCACACTGTTATGTTTTGTTCAGTCACGTATGTTGTTGCTACTATGGCTCGACCTCTTCAGTCATAATGAACCAACTCTAAGGTTTTGCCTTCACACATTGTGCAGTGAGAGAATATTTTATTGCTGAACTTCTGAAGCAAAACAAACTACATTTGTCAACGCTCTCGGAAATCACTTAAACATTCAGATCTGCAGCCTTTTCCCGACACACATCGTCCATTGAAAAACATGACCAGAAGATCACAGTTTCTCAAGAAACATTTCCATTGGCTTTCCTCACATTAAAATGCAAACAGGAAGCAGTGAAATCAACACATTACTGCAAAAAAAAAACATTCCTATTTGTTTTTTTCCACGCTCATCCTCTTTATTAGCCCTGCATATTACCCCGCCAATTTCCCCTCAGTCTGACAACAAAAGCCCTGCGATATTTGGAGAAACCCTAAAATATCCATTTTAATTGGAGACGGGCGCAAATTACACTTAATTCACCACTAATGCTTCAAAATGTTCATTATAGCGGAAGCAATAGGAGGGTAAATAGAGGCAATTACATTGGGAAATAACACAGCCAGGAACAAAACATTACGGGCGGGGAATTGATCGCTTTGTCACGCGTGCAAACAGTGGAGAAGTGGAGCTCGCATATGTCAGGTCCGCCTGGCGCCTCTCGTCACGTTGGCGCTACAGTAGGTGCGTCACAGGCACGGCACAAACCCAGTGCAGTTACTTGCTCAATAGTACCCATTAGGGATGGGACAAATAACCGATTTGTATCGATACACTTATTTGCACACGAGAGATGCGAGTGCATCGGCAGAGAAGCCACAGATCGATGCAGTTCAGAGGATAAACACAAGATGCATCGGATTTTACGCACTCATATCGATTTAATCTAGATACTGTGGAATTATTTATATACATATTTGTCATATTAGGTTTTAGTGATTATATATATATAACTGTGTTGATCTGTAAACTGTGCTTTGAGATACATTTCTTTTGGTGGACATTGTAGTTGCTTATATGTATGGTTGATCCACTGGGGGGCAGTGTGCTGTAAGGAGGAGTCAGATCGCGCAAGAGAAGTGATAAGACATTCCCAAGAGAGCTGATTGGTTGGGGGGAAGACACACCTACTATATTTGGTCCTGCTTGAGAAGCGTTCTCCCCTTCTCCTCGCTTCTCCCCCTGGGGTCTGCTCGGTCAACATGGAGGTCAGCTGAACAGATGGACTGTTAGCTTGTAATAGGAAATAAAGTAATGAATTTGGATTATAATATACCGAGTCTCCATCCTTTCATCCAGCACTAAAGAATACGCTATTTTCAACAATTGGTGACCCGGACGTGAGATTTTTGATTTGTGGAAGACTGGATGGATCTCGGGAATAAAAAATAAAATAAAAAATGCTTTTTTTTTTTGTTGCTCTTTCGCTCACAAAACAGACGTGCACACCGACTTTAAAATGGGTAAGAATACGAATTGTTTATAGCAAATTTGTGTATATTGGCTATGATGAAGTGTGTGCGTATGTTTTTGCTGGGGGTTTGAGATATTTGGCGATACTTTTAAAACATAAAAAAAAAAAAACGAAACGAACTTAAATGCTATGAAACTTGACTGGATTATTCCGTGTTTAGACCGTATGCCTTGCAGATTTTTAAGGTGCTTTTTAAGGCATGTAAGTAGATGTTTTTATTGAAGTTAGACAAGTTATGGCCGCCTGCTATTAAAGACCTTACTGGAAATGCGTTTGTTTTGGAAAAAATAACTTGTTTGCGATGATTGGTTTCCCATTTTTGCTGTTGGCATGTTCTGTGAATCTTTAACTATATCCCCATTGTCTAAGCAAAAGAATTTCCTCAATATTTTGGTCAATTTCAGCTAAATGTCGTGTTGTTAGCTTTCGTTAGCATGGTTAGCTTGGTGCGCTAGCATACCGCATGGTTAGCTTAGTGTGTTAGCATACAGCTTATTGTTGATAAACGTGTAATAAACCCACAAATGTGTTAAACCCAGCTCAGTGTGTGGACACTGAAGGCTGTTCTGTGTAGTAGTAAAAGATTTTATTGAAGTGTGGTGCATGGTTTGTTTTCAATATGATCTGTTTGCTGTTGGTGTGCGAGGGTGCTAAGTTGGCTCTGAGAACAAAGGATTTAGCCTTAGCATTTAGCTTTCTCCATGTGATACTGTTATTAGGACATTTCCAGTGTAGCCACTGGGATGTTTTTTTTTTTTTTTTTTGTTCCCACCTTTAATTCTGGTTGTTTAGATTGGAGAACATTGATGTCCCTTTTCCTTTTGGCTGCATTGGAGTAAATTTATTTGGCTGTTGTATTGTAATACCGGAGTTTATGGCCGCCATTGCTGTAGTGCCACCATATGACCACTACATTTTCATTGAAAGGCATCGGACTTTAGACACATTAAGAACTATTTTAACGCCTGTTTTCTATTTTTAAACACTTAATATGGCTACATATTCTTACTGAGATAACGCTGGGTTATTTACAATTAAAGGAATGAGGCTGGTTTTCGAAATAAATTTGTTTTACATCTGCCTTAAACAGTGACTTCGCAGGCATCTTTTATCTGAAAGCGGAACAATTTTGTTAAGCAACTGAGGTGCATTTTTTATCTGATTTTGTTGACCGGCGGAGAGAGAGGCGGGAGAAGTGTTTGTCTTATCTGTTTGTTTGTTTTGCCGTATTGTTTGTTTTTTTGTTTGTTGGTGAAAATATAAAAAAATTATAAAAGATAAAATACAAATAAAAAATATTACATTAGAAAATGATAAATAAAAAGACGGAAGACGTGGGCGCACCGAGTCGCTAATATAGTTTGGGAGTGTGATGTTATGTCGCTGAGCAATGTGGGATTGGCAGCAGTAGGTAGCGTTCACGTGACATCACAACATTCTAAAGAAAATTGAGGTGGAGGGCAACTGACACCGGCCCTCCAACTGAAATAATTCTATAACGTGAACGCGGCCTATTGTATTGTTGCCAGCAGTGACTCGGCGGCTGGCGGAAGTGTTCCACGGCTTTTTAGCTAATGTTTGTCAATGTCGAGGTGTAAGCTGTCAACTGCGGAGATGGCGCATCCACATGGCAACTCTGGAATGTCCCCGAACTTTATGACTCTATAAAAGTAGCCGGCGAGCTACTATTTAGGCTTTGGGATTAGGATTGGCAATTAATCTCGGTAAACAGTTTGGTGGACACGTCTTGCCCTGGTTTTGGTCAGAGGACAAGCCTAAACGCCACCCCTTAGACTGGTAGGATGGAGCAGACGTGCTCACCTGTTGCGACGTTCTTGCAGAATCCTGCACCGTGTCGGGTACCCGCAAAGATTTATCATGGGTGCGGGTCCGACCCATGTAGGACTCTGCTTCTTGGTTATACGTTGGGGAGTTTGTGGCCCCCAGAAAACCAATGTACATAACGGAAAAGGAGACTAAATTTGAAGATAAAAGACAAAATAAAATAAAAATATAAAGATAAATGAGTGAAAATATTCTACTGGCCAGATTGCAAAGAGCTCTTGTACTGGCCAGATGAGAGAATAAAAGAAGAGGAAAATTGAAGAGTTAATGACTGGCCAGATTATGTTTAGATGTTTGCGCACATGGTTATGGGGTATATGTGAAATTAGTGTGTCTTGTTGTCTTGTCTTTTGTGTAATGTTCTTTTTATTGTAGAGTGACTGAGTGTGTCCAGAGTGACGAGTGACCAGTGTGATGGACGAGTGGAGAAGGACAAACAAAAGTGATATTTTCGTATCGCTGAAAGAGACTGTGAGTGGCGGAGAAGCAAACGGAGAGAAAGACTTGGAAAGTATTGGAGTGAATGCATCTGATCATTTACCGGTGATAGATGGTTCTCTGAGGAGACTGGATGCCGAAATGGCATTGAATGTGAAGCGTGATGGAAAGGTGATTGAAAGTGAGAAGGACGGTTGAAAGAAAGTTTTTAAGATAAGATAATTCCTTACTCAGAAATGTGCTGTATGAATGTTGTGTGGACACTGTTTATATTAGAAAACTAAACGTGTATTTGCTGTGTCTGCATTTGTGTGGACGTAGGAAATGATCAAACAGGAAGTAATGGGTACATTGGAGGAGTGGCCATTCTCATTTGTACCCAGACATCCGTGTAGGAGGGAAGTGGAGTAATTGCTCCGCCCCTCATTGAAAAAAAGAAAAAGAAAAAAAGAACATTTTTGACCAAAGTTATTGTTTTAAAAGTTATTTTTGTTTTGTTTTTTATAGAGAAACATTTCTGCTGGTGGTAGAGTTATGTCTCCACAGCATACATTTGAAGAACAAGTATCCAAAATTAGTGTGAGACAAATGCTATTTTTTTTAAGCCTGTGATTAACGGAGCATTTAGGGCTCTGAGAGATGTTGCTGAACGAATTAGAACCTCTCTCCACACGGTGGCGCCGTGGAATGAAAACTGAAGCAGGGAAGACCTGTCGTAGGTTCGAATACATTGATTGAAAGTACAGACCACTATTTAGAGTTTAAGTTGATCTTTATGCGCCATTTTGGACGCATTACCAAAAGTTATGAAGGAGCAATTATGCAAAATTCAAATTATTGTTAAAGAAAACCAAATAAATTAATGAATACATTTTGAGAATATGGAGAACGCCCTTGACCAGAAGCGAGAGCAAAATTGAACTGAAAGAAATGAGTGCAACTTTTAAAGGTGCAGCTTAAAGGAGCGAGTAATGAAAGTAATAATGAAAAAGAGTAATAATGAGTTTACTTGAATGTGCAGTGACCTGTGGGTGTGGTGTTGGTAATTGTGGCCAAGGATTGTTTCAGACAAGATGACCAACAACGTTCGAGGAGATCGAGGCGTTTACAACAACGCTGATGGGAACAATGCTACTCTGATCACTGGCTGCTGCTGAGTCCAGAGGCATGGGAGTCCAGAACTCTGTTACCTGTGAAGGTGAACGGACAGACTCTTGACGTGCTGGTGGATAAAGGTGAACAACACTCATCTGTCAACTTTGAGACTGTGATCATTAACGGACACCATCTACTGGGTGGATACAGGAAGACCACCCAAAACCTTTCACCAAGCCAGTGCCTACTCAGCTCACAGGACTGAATCTGACACGCCAACTCAGACTGCTGTTTCTCTCCTCGGATGTGCTTTGCTGATGGAAGAGAGCAACAGTTTTGTGCTCTCTGGATGGACTAACAGTGACTTTTCCCTGATTGGACAAACACCTTGCTGTCTTGAATCATTCACAGGACAGTGGTTGCTGAATGCAGATATCTCCTGGGAAGAGCTGAAGTATCACCAATATAGATGAACTCAAATGCAACACAGGATGGAGAAAAAGGAAACCGACACACCCGAACAAGCCCGATCAACCGGGCACCAAACAAAACAAAGAAGGATAACCAAGGTTTCCCAAACAGGACTTGTTTATTTATAGGTCAGCAACAGAAAACAGATCACTTGACAACCAAAATCAGAATCAGAATCTCTCAATAATTTCAGAGGGCTTGAAAGTCTCTCTTCACAGGTTGACAATCCAGCAAGAGACTGACTGAACTGAGGGAGTATATATACCCTCCCCCGACCTGACGAGGGAATGGGGAGCAGCTGTGGAGAGCAGGAAAACTGGGCAGGCAGGAAAACAGGAACGGGCAAAATCAAGGAGCAGGGAGTGAATCAGGATGTAAACAATGACTTAACTAAGCAGGATCATGACAGAACCCCCCTCTCAAGGGACGGCACCTGCCGTCCCAACAGCAACAACCACACCGGGAGGGAGGAGGGGGACACGGCGGAGGGTCAGAATTCCACAGAACCACTTCCAGGACAGACAGAAGAACCACTACTCGATCCCTCCACAGAACCAATGTCATCAAGCTGTTCGTTCGGGGCCACCGGAGGAAGGACAGAAGGCGCCCTAGGACTAGGTTGGCCAGAAGCAGTGACGGCCGCAGAAGGCTGGTCCGGATGCTGCTCATGGAAAGCACGAATGAGGAGAGGGTCCAAGATAAACCTGGCAGGCACCCAACAACGCTCCTCCGGACCATACCCCTCCCAGTCAACTAAGTATTGGAGTCCCCTGCCACGGCGCCTGGAACGGAGAAGGCGACGGACAGTGTAAGCAGGTCCTCCATCAATCAGTCGAGTCGGTGGTGGAGGAGGCAGGACTGGAGCAAGAGGACTTTCATGGACAGGTTTGACCTTCGAGACATGGAAAGTGGCATTTATACGCATGGCCCTGGGTAACTTGAGACGCACCGCCACTGGGTTGACCATCCTCACAATTTCAAAAGGACCAATAAACTTCGGAGCAAGTTTCTTGGATTCTACTCTAAGAGGGAGATCCTTCGTGGAAAGCCAAACCATCTGGCCAACTCGGTATGCAGGAGCCTCAGAACGGCGGCGATTAGCATTAGCAGAGTAACGACGTGCTGAACGGAGCAGGGCTTTCCGTGCCAGTTTCCAGGTTCTATAGCAGCGTTTGATGAAGGCCTGAACAGATGGACAGGATGCTTCTTTCTCCTGGGATTTAAATAAGGGAGGCTGATACCCATAAGCACATTGAAATGGTGAAAGGCCTGTGGCAGAACTTTGCAGAGTGTTATGCGAGTACTCGACCCACAGTAACTGTTGAGACCAGGAGGACGGATTTCTGGAAGCCATACAACGCAAAATGGTTTCCATCTGTTGGTTAATCCTCTCGGTTTGGCCATTTGACTGAGGATGGTATCCTGATGACAGGCTGACAGTGGCTCCTAGAAGCAAACAGAACTCCCGCCAGAAAATTGAGGTGAATTGTGGGCCCCGATCCGAAACAATATCAGTCGGTAGCCCGTGCAGACGAAAAACATTTTGCAACATAAGTTGGGCAGTTTCCTTGGCCGATGGAAGTTTTGGAAGAGGAATAAAATGAGCCATCTTACTAAAACGATCTACGACTGTCAGGATGGCGGTGTGTCCGTCAGAAGCAGGTAAGCCGGTAACAAAGTCAAGGGAAATATGGGACCAAGGCCGATGAGGAACAGGTAGGGGATGAAGAAGCCCAGCAGGTGCTTGGTGTGTAGGTTTTGACTGACTGCATACTGGACAGGCATTGACAAAATCTCTGGTGTCTTCATCCAGGGAGGCCCACCAAAACTTCTGCTGCAGGAACTCTTTAGTACGCTGGATTCCAGGGTGACATGCGAGTTTAGAACTGTGGGCCCATTGCAGAACATCAGACCGGAGATGCCGAGGAACAAAGAGAAGGTTGTCAGGACAAGTGCTGGGTCCAGGACTCTCCTCCAGGGCAGCCTTGACACGTTCCTCCACCTCCCATGTGAGGATGGCGACCGTGTGGGAGTTGGACAGGATTGTCTCGGGTTCTGCAGTGGAGTCTTCTGAGGTGGAGAACTGGCGGGACAGCGAATCCGGCTTAGTGTTACGCGAACCAGGTCGATAGGACAAAGTGAAATTGAACCTAGTGAGAAACAGAGCCCACCGGGCTTGCCGAGAGTTGAGGCGTTTAGCAGACTGACGATATTCCAGATTTTTGTGATCCGTCCACACCAGAAATGGCACCTTGCTGCCTTCGAGCCAGTGTCTCCACTCCTCCAAGGCCAATTTAACTGCCAGTAGTTCCCGATTACCAATGTCATAGTTCCTCTCTGCCGATGTTAAACGTCGAGAGTAGAAGGCGCAGGGGTGTAGCTTCTGATCATCTGGTGCTCGTTGCGACAAAACTGCCCCCACTCCCACCTCGGAAGCGTCGACTTCCACCACAAACTGCCCTTCAGTATCTGGAACTCTGAGAATGGGGGCAGAGGTGAACTGTTCCTTAAGCGACTTAAAGGCCTCCTCCGCCTCGGAAGACCACTTGTAGGGTACTTTGGAGGAGGTAAGTGCTGTGAGTGGAGCAGCCACAGAACTGTAACCCCGGATGAACCTTCGGTAAAAATTTGCAAACCCTAGGAAGCGCTGCAACATCTTACGGGACTGGGGAACAGGCCAAGATCTAACGGCTTCTACCTTGGAGGGGTCCATGGAAATGCTTCCCTGGCCAATGATATAACCCAGGAAAGCTACAGATGGGGAATGGAATTCACACTTTTCCGCCTTGACAAAGAGGGAGTTTGCAAACAGGCGTTGCAGGACGGACTGGACGTGATGAACGTGTTCTTCCTTGGACTTAGAGAAGATCAGGATGTCGTCGAGGTAAACAAAAACGTACTGGTTTAACATGTCACGGAGAACATCATTAACCAGGGCCTGGAAAACTGCGGGAGCGTTGGTAAGACCGAATGGCATCACAAGATACTCGTAGTGTCCCGTCGGAGTGCTAAACGCGGTCTTCCATTCGTCCCCTTCACGAATTCGGACCAAATGATAAGCATTGCGCAAGTCGAGTTTCGTGAAAATGACAGCATCCTGCAGGAGTTCAAAAGCTGACGAGATGAGAGGAAGAGGATAGCGATTCTTAACTGTGATATTGTTGAGCCCTCTGTAGTCTATGCATGGCCTGAGCGTCTTATCTTTCTTCTCCACAAAGAAGAAGCCGGCACCAGCGGGAGACGAGGAGGGTCTAATTAAGCCTGCAGCCAGAGACTCATTGACATACTTCTCCATCGCTTCCCTTTCAGGTCCAGACAGGGAGTAAATACGACCACGAGGCGGTGATGTTCCAGGTAGGAGGTCAATACCACAATCATACGAACGATGTGGAGGAAGTGAGGTAGCCCTCGTCTTGCTGAAGACCTCTCGGAGGTCATGATACTCCTCCGGCACCCCTTGTAAATCAGACTGAGAGCCAGAGGTGTCACTGAATGGCAGCGTTGGTATAGCTGTTTTTAGGCAGACCTGGTGACAATAGGGGCTCCAGCTGGTAATGGAACCTGTAGACCAGTCGATATGCGGGTTATGTCGGAGAAGCCAAGGGAAACCCAGAATAATGGGATGCTGTGGACTCTGCAGGATGTGAAACTGGACAGTCTCATGGTGACTGCCAGCCAGTATCAGATGAACAGGAACGGTACGATGCGTAATAGTACCCAGAAGTCTGCCATCCAGAGCATTAGCAGGAACAGATGCTGGAAGAGGAACGCATTCGATCTCTAAATGCCGGACCAGGCTTTCATCCAAAAGGCAAATATCAGAGCCAGAGTCTATTAAGGCAGCCACAGTGTGAGTACCGCTTTTAAGCATCAGACAAGCCTGAAAGTGGGGTCGTTTGACAGAGGATGGTGTGGAGGAAAGACTCATCAATACTCCCCTTTCTACTGATGAGCTTGTCCCTTTTACCGGACATCTGGAAACGTAATGACCGGCCCTTCCACAGTAAAGACAGAGATTTCCCTGGCAACGACGTTCTCGCTCCTCGGGTGAAAGGCTGGTTCGGCCCAACTGCATAGGCTCTGGATACCCATCGTGAGGAGCCGGAACATGGTTTACAATGTCTACACGAGGACGTGGTCGTGGAAAAGGGGGTCGCTCAGGAAGTTTCTGCCTCCTTTCTTGCTGCCGGGCTTGGATACGACGATCCAATTTGGTGGCAAGCTCTATCAATTTATCAAGAGATGAGGGAAGATCATGTGAAACCAGCTCATCCTTGACGTAGTCATTCAGACCCAGGAGATAGGCATCAGTTTGGGCAGCAGCATTCCACTGGCTCTTAAGGGCCCGGGTCCGGAAATCAATAGAATAATCAGAAACCGTGCAGGACCCTTGTCGCACCCCCAGTAGACCTCCCGCGGCGTCAGGACCAGAAGAGGTTTCGCCGAAAACTTTACGGAGTTCATCTGCAAAAGCCTGAAAAGAGGCACAAGCAGGTGTTTGACGCTCCCACTCTGCAGTTCCCCACAACCGAGCCCTTTCAGTCAGATGATTAATGGCAAAAGCCACTTTGGCTCTCTCGGTGGAAAATGTATGTGGTTGTAGGGCAAACAGTATGGAGCAGTTTGTCAGAAAAGGATTACATCCTTCAGGATCACCACCATAGCGCTCTGGAGTACCCACTCGAGGTTCAGAAACAGGTAATGGAGGAGCAAGACCAGTAAGGGGCGGAGCTGGTGCAGGACTGGGCGCAACAGCAGTGACTAACTGAGTGACAGTTGCTGCTAGCTGTTGGATCTGAGCAGACAAAGCAGCAATGGTTTGGTCATTAGCTGCAGCTGACTGACGAACCTCAGAAGTAGCAGATACTAACTGCGCCTGCTGTCGCTCCATACACTTCTCTAGTGTTTCTAGCCGCTCCATTGGGCTCTCCTTCTGTGATGCTGAGTTCATAGCGGGCTGGATTGTACTATCACCAATATAGATGAACTCAAATGCAACACAGGATGGAGAAAAAGGAAACCGACACACCCGAACAAGCCCGATCAACCGGGCACCAAACAAAACAAAGAAGGATAACCAAGGTTTCCCAAACAGGACTTGTTTATTTATAGGTCAGCAACAGAAAACAGATCACTTGACAACCAAAATCAGAATCAGAATCTCTCAATAATTTCAGAGGGCTTGAAAGTCTCTCTTCACAGGTTGACAATCCAGCAAGAGACTGACTGAACTGAGGGAGTATATATACCCTCCCCCGACCTGACGAGGGAATGGGGAGCAGCTGTGGAGAGCAGGAAAACTGGGCAGGCAGGAAAACAGGAACGGGCAAAATCAAGGAGCAGGGAGTGAATCAGGACGTAAACAATGACTTAACTAAGCAGGATCATGACATGAAGGACTGTACAACTGACGTTTGACCTTGGATCAAACATTCACTTTGCCAAAGCCACCCACCCATTGATCACTGTACTTTAATATGATATAGAAAAGCTTTTAAGGCTAACCTTAGTGGACATGAATGGTCCTTTTAAAATAACAAAATTAATTAGGCAAACGAGGTGTGACTGTGAACTGTTTACACCCTATAGAACAATAAGATAATGTGTTTATAACTCGTTTGCTCTCTCTCCTGGACAATAGGCTAAAGAATTTGTTCCATGACCAAAGCGTGAGTGAAACAAAAGATTGGTAAGAAATTGAAGTTTCTAAAATGTCCTGTACTCTCCATCCATGTCTGCCTACTCTATGGACATTAATGCTATACTTATGTTCGTTTTGGAACATCATTCCACGACACCATGATAGAGAATTATGTGTTTATGAACTGACTGAAAATATCTTAATGCACCAGATAAAGATGGTCTTTAGGACCTACTGATGCTGGTTTATTTACTAAATTGAATCGATAATCTTTAAGTTACAACTAAATGCATTTGTCTGAATATTTTAATAGTTAAAACTAAATTGTCTGAAATTATGTCTAAAAGCTGAAATGAATTGGGCTTCGGTCCTTTCTCTTGCTCTGCTCCTGGCGTCAATCCGTGAGCAGATCGAGAGGAAACTCTTGTGACCTTGAAACAGGCCATTTGGGTGCCTGAGATCAGGCTCCTCTTTGATTCCACGGGAATCCAGTGGACACTGATCTTAAGATTGTATGTTATAATCCCTATTGAAACCATCTACACTCATTAGTTTATGCACTCAGGTTGGAGGTGACTGCTGATCTCACTTTGGGAGCTGCTGAGAGCTCCTTTCCCAGCCTGTCTGACAGTCCTCTGCCGCGATTGGACTGAACCAGTGCTGGTCTGATCCCTTTTGAGGCCACTCCCAGGACCTCACATGCTGTCCAGGTCGCAAACCAGACGAGTGGTGTCACACCTCTCACTCGCCCTGTCGACCCATTTAAACCCGCCTTCAACCTCCCTGGACTGAACCTGACATTTGTTATTTTGCTATTGTTTTCTTTGTGTTTTCTTTGTGTTATGTAGGTGCCGAAGGTATTAATCTCCAGTGAAATTGGAGTTGGTTTGTTGTGTTTCCTGTACAAGGATAGAGGTTTCACTTGTTTATGCATGTTACATGACTCTTTATTGGACTGAGTTTTCCTCAGTCCAAGAGGGGGTGTTAATTATATGGGATAATTATATGAAAAAAAAAAATATTATTAATTATTATAATTTGCTTTATTTTGGCATGGGAAAGAACTGAGACAAATATATCTAAAAGATAAACAAACGAAAACATAAAGTGACGAATTGACAAATGTTATGGCCAACTAAGATTTCGGTTTCAGATAGGTAAATAAATTTATAATACTCTGTTTTTGACGTTTGCTGTGATTCTGAAGTGCACACAGAATCTGTGGTAAACGTGGAAAACAGAAGCTAAAAGAGAGTTTTTCTCTGTAGATTAATGAAACCTGAATTCCTGAATTTTCCAGATAAAATTGACCCTAGCATTCCAAAAGATAAATTAAGTTAAATAGTTTTTTGAGTCCAGCCATAATTTGCAAGATTAGCTGGCATGGTCGTTCTCACGGTGAGCGGTCCTGAGGAGAATTTTTTTTGTAATTCTTGTCTGTTCTTTTGTGTTTCTGTTACAGATCTTTGTTGGGTTCCTTGTCTCTGTGGGTGCTTGTGAGTGGTCGTCATTATGAGAGTTTTTGACCCAAATCAATAAAGTTTTATTTTTAAAGCGCCTTACAACAATCAAAGTTGACCAAAACATGATGATGTAGGAAAAAATAAACAATAAAAAACCACCCGTAGTGGTGAGTGTATGTTTTTATAGCGGACGCCGAGGAAGCATGAACCGAGACAACGACCTGACAGAGTAAAGGCAACCAGTTGAAGGACAAGCATCTGTCACTGTGATTTCATATGACAAATATTCAATCTGATTTGTGATCTCTTTTGTAGAGATCAATATGGGGAATGTGGAATTATTTATATACATATTTGTCATATTAGGTTTTAGTGATTATATATATAACTGTGTTGATCTGTAAACTGTGCTTTGAGATACATTTCTTTTGGTGGACATTGTAGTTGCTTATATGTATGGTTGATCCACTGTGGGGCAGTGTGCTGTAAGGAGGAGTCAGATCGCGCAAGAGAAGTGATAAGACATTCCCAAGAGAGCTGATTGGTTGGGGGGAAGACACACCTACTATATTTGGTCCTGCTTGAGAAGCCTTCTCCTCGCTTCTCCCCCTGGGATCTGCTCGGTCAACATGGAGGTCAGCTGAACAGATGGACTGTTAGCTTGTAATAGGAAATAAAGTAATGAATTTGGATTATAATATACCGAGTCTCCATCCTTTCATCCAGCACTAAAGAATACGCTATTTTCAACAATACGTTACGGCTGCAAAGCCCCTCTTGCCACTGCGCGCTTCATTTGCGTGCGTGTGTGACGCTCCTCCTACGAGGAGCGCGTGTGTTTTACCGGTAACTTCAGGCTGAGAGCAACAGAAACACCTCCGCGGCGGTGTGGAGTTGGGTTGGCCGCAGCGCTGTGATGAATCAAGGACGTCTTGTGTGCAGAACGCGATGAAAAGTAGCAGGAGGCCAAACGCAGATAAATATTCCAAACATCGCCATGATCTGACTGCCCACGTCATTGTGTCCACTTACAAGCGTAAAGAGTCCAGAAAGAGTTAAAAAATCCACTTTACTGCCCTGTATTTGAGCCAGGTGGGAGTACACGTGCGACTGCGCTGAGGCAAAGGAAGCCCCGCCCATTCATTAGCATAACCATGTGAGCTTTTCTGTGTGTGTTATTAATGTGGAAATAATTCACACAATCGCCTTTTTAATTTTAACAAGACTGTTCATAGATTAATAATAATTGTCCCTCCAAAAATGTTGAAAAAACTCAAAACAATCTTAAGGTGGATAAACTCATAGAATATATAGGATACAAAACTCAATAATTGTGACTATTTGTCAAATCTTAATTTATTTGAGCTGGTTCTATTGAATCATTGCATCAAGCATAGAGTGGATGGCGAAACATCGAGATGCATCGTGATAATTGTCCTAAATCGAATCGTATCGGGCTGGTGGTGGTCACAGATGTGTGGATCGAGATGCATCGTGATAATTGTCCTAAATCGAATCGCATGGCAGCTCTGGTGTTGCAAGATGTATCTTAAATGAATCGGATCGTGGCAGGTGTATCGAGATGCGAATCGTATCGGACAGAGGCCTAAGATTCCCATCCCTAGTACCCATGCCTTCAGGGAGAAGACTTTGGAGTCTAAGGGCCAGGTCCAGCCGACTGAAGACCAGCTTAATCCACAATATCTGTCAGGGCGCTGATCATTATTTTCCACACGTGGATTGACCACCACAGAGTCCAGATCTTTACCCCTTTGTGAATCTTTGGGATGTGTTGGGGAGGGCTTTGCGCAGTGGTCACACTCGCCAATCGTCAATACAAGATCTTGGTAAAAAATGAATGCAACACTGGATCTTTTGTCATTGCATAAGCTTATTGAAACAATGCGCGTTGTGATTGAAGCAAAAGGCGGCCCAACCAAATATAACAGTGTGTGAACTTTTTTTTGTGGCAACTTTTATTTTTATCAGCTAGTGCACCTTGAACATGGGTAGGGGAATTTGTTGCAGACAGTTTTCACCAACATAGCTGCAAAACATTTCACAAGGCACCATTGTTCATTCACTTGGTCACAGCAAGCCATATAGACTGCTGTCCTTGGATAGACTGACCATCTGCGCCATCAGATCCTCCAACTAATGTGCATAGGTGAGGTGGGTGTGAAGTGCCTTGCCTAAGGACGCAATGGCATTGAGCACCTGTCAGAACCGGATTGAAACGGTCAACATTTGGACCCATAACCACTGAGCCATGGTTGCCCCATAACACTCAAAGCACACCATACTGCATTATTTATTGCTTTCACAAATCACACAATCTTGTTTGATTACACATTTACACATGCAGTGTCTGTCTAAGGACACAAAAACAAACATACTACTTTGGTAATAACTATGGACTGAATGTAATATTATAATGGGATAATGGAGATTGCACCAAATCCTCAAGTATATTTAAAATTCTCCCAGTCCAGGTTTTTTTTTTAGATAAGCAACAGAATATGCTTATATTCTGTTTCCAGCCCAAAAGATGATTTATGCCTATGAAGTGGATGGGGACACCCCTATTACAACGTACTGTTTAAGTGAAGCTGACAGCCCGTGATGAGTGGGGAGGGAGCCGGTGCCAGAGCTCTGTTTGCCAAGGAAGACTGCTGACACCCTTCGCAGGCTTAACAAACTGCTCCCATTTTCCACTCGGCGGCTGCACTTAAAATTCAATGTTAACCCCTTTTTGGTGCATGTCCAATCACGATCTTGTCCCAGTATGCGATGTGAGAGACGAGAGGGCCCGTTGAAATCACATCGGTGAGAGCGAGTGTGAATTAACGTGATACGGCCGTCCCTTGCTTGCACCGAGTTGATTCAACAAAGGTCTTTATCTCCAAACCAACAGATACGCTGGAGATGATTTATTGGCTCTGAGCTGATTTCACAGTGGCCACGCGGCTCCCGACCGCTCGCCATGTGGTGCCTGGGCTTCACGCTTGCGAGCACACTGTCCATTTCATGCACGGGCTGAGCGCCCTGTGGATAACTGCACTGCAGACGTGTTGATACAGTTTTGCATTGGGGATATGGTCAGATTCAAACAACAAAACGAACACAAATGAATTTAATCAAGCGCAGGAATGATTGAAGGACAAAAAAATGGTGTTGTGGCGTGACAGGCGGCTGTGGCCAAGCACGGTGAAGTGTGAACATTGCTTTACATAACGGCAATATGAAGCTACAAAGTACAGAAGACAAACCTTTTTCCATTGTAACGTTAGGGACTGCACAATGTTGGGCCATATTGTGCACTTTTATAGGCGATGCAATGATCAAATCTCAAGAATAGATGTTCTCAAGACGCAACGTTCATATCTATGTTGCTGAATCACCAATTTCTTCCATTTGAAATCGTATGTTGAAGCATTTTAATCGCAATATGTTTAAGCCCTCGTGAAGGTCATGAAGAAATGAAGAAATCTTCCAAATCAAATTGATAATGAGAAATGGTACAAGAGCACAGCAATCTGCAAACGATTTTAAATTCGGGCAAAACATTTGAAGGGAATCACAGGCAAATACAATAGAAATCTTAAAATATGAACCACTACATGCTTGTGATCAGTGTATCTTGTATACAGAAAACAAGCAATCCCTGAACTTACATTTAGACAGAATCCAACGTTTTACCCCCATTTAAGGCTTCCTCCTCGTGGCAAGTCCAGATGTTTTGGATGACTGAGAATTGAGCTATCTTTTTATTGATCAATCCATCATGACAAGCAAGCAAACAAACAATGTTGACTTTTTGATATTCATTTATGATATTTTGGAAGATTATTACGTGTAAATGGCAATCTGCTCTTCACGCGCGCAAGCTGGCTGATCATTTCGTGGGTTGAGCTGGAACAAAAACACCTTTGCGTGACATGACCACAATTCATCTGCATGCCTGGCAGCGTCATTCATTTCGATTTATTTCACTTGCCTTTCAAAGCCAAAACAATGACATTGGTATGCTTTCCATAACAGACATCAAATCCAGCCATCCCTAATTCTGGCGTGACAGCATAAGTACACTTTTGATATGTTGACAGACGATGGACTACTATAGCTAAATTCCTCCATTTGCACAAATTCCCACAAAGAAAGTCTGTGAAAACAAGCCGACCGGAGGACATAACATTCCAACCAAATTGGGTGTCAATCAATATGTCTGCAAATTTGCATTCATTTTGGGGGGGCAAATTGCAACAGTTAAGGGTCTAGCACGTACGGCTTCGGAACTTCGGGATATGAGACGTCACAAGCATTGATCTTCAAACAGGCTCTGATAATGGGCATGAGCGTGATAAAAATAGCATTGTACGGTCGGACAAAAAACCTCAGCTGGTATTACTGAAGCATATTCAAACAATGCAGCCTTGATTATATACGCTAAACGCATGCCTGATGAATACTACACTGTATTCTTCTGACCTCCTTACATGAAATTACCCATAATTAACAGAATAACTTTAAAGATGTATTGGTTTCATCTTGTCTGAATTTCCCCCCCCCCCCCCATTTAGTGAAATATACAACAGAGGGTGTTTTTTTTTATCACAGTAATTAAAAAAAAGAAAGTCCAATATGAATTGCCTTAGCACATGCAGTGTATGAAAATAGATTGCAACCTGGCAAGTCACAATGTGGCATTTTCCCTCAAATGCAGATGATGACAAAGCAACGAGACCAGCAAAATACACAATATCCCTGTTTTCCGTGATAATTATTCAGACTTTGTCTAAAAGCCTTTGTCTTTCAGGAATGCAATTTTTGATTGACAGTTTATTTTTTTGGGGTTATTGTCTTGGACTTTTATTTGAGACATAACTATGGTTGATTTCTGTCCAAAGGTGAAAGACGCATACTTGTCAGCTCGCTATCAAGGGGATCTTAAGCACTTTTTCTTTACATTTGTGACTATAGTTACTAACCATTTTCTCGCAAACATTTTTTGTAATGTAGGCTGAAGGTCAGACAATTTAACTAACCCTCAGAATGTTTTTATCCCACATTTTTACTCTTTGACAGAAATAGTTTACCTCTCAGCCTCAAACTACAGTATTGGTGTTGTAATAATATCCATGTGCTCAGTAGGGAGTAGTCAACATTTGCCGGAACTTCGGCCGAGCTTGTTCCTAGTACAAGTTATTAAATTAATAATGTTACAACAATGTTATTTCTTTGCTCACAAAACTTGTGAAACAGGACGACAGTGATTCTAATCTTGACTTTTCCATGTGAATGGTTATAGCTTAAAGGCATGGATCCAAATCTTGGATTAAACCAATTTGCCACCCACTTTGTGATCTGATGACTTCTGCCTGACTGGGACTTACAACTAGTGAAAGGATTTATGGCGCTTAAATGAGAGCTGAATCTGTGGGATCCGCTCATTTCAGCTTTTTAAAAGCTGCATATTTAGAACTATCCTTTGAACAGGTGCTCTTGAGCAGGATTTGATAGGGAGCCTTTTTTTTATATTGGCAAGTGTTGGAAAGTATGACTGACGCCAACAGGCCCCCCAAAAAAGGATGTTATAAATCAGTTTTACATTGCAGTTGTCTATCTTGAATTAACATATGCCACATGGATTGAATTTAATGGCGATTGTTTCATTTTATGGAAGATGGTAATTATGCAAAACCTTTTTTGAAACTGTCTAGACAATATGATATGAATCAAATTCTGGCTATTGTTTTATTCTGAGGTATTAAGCAAAAGTTCTTATGCAGCCATCATCTGTACTGGGTAGTTTAAGTGTTAAGTATTAAGGACTAATATATTGGACATGTGAAAATATATATTTTAATAACTTTGGGGCAAAAAAAAAAATCATAGATGGCCTGCCCTATACTTTTGAAAAGCAGTTCGCCAAAAAGAAGTTAATATAAACCTCCAGACACAAGCCTACAATTACCACTGAGTACTCTCTCATACAGGTTTTTACCACTATCACAACACAAAACAATAATTATTGCCAATCTTGTCCAAACTCTGAAGATAACCACTAGTTAACCTTTGCCAGTGAAATGCTCCATGAAAAACCCCCGGCAAAACCCGCATGACATAATAGCCACCACTGAACTGGAAATAACGTAATATTCCTGTTGTCATTATGATTATTAAAATGAAGCTCCCGGCGGAGGAGCGGGGATCGCGGAAAAGCCTGGGAAGCATTAGGATAAGTAGAGCCGCCGGGGTGAACTGCTGGCTTTCCCCATCAATAACTGCTGGCTTCAGCTTTCCTCCTCTGCCAAGCTCGCGTATACACTATAGCCCAGCGCTCGGCGTGGCTCGGGGAAATTATATCCGCTTCAAAAGTAGGCTATGGCCAGCACTAGGTCGATTTAAACCCATTACAGCCACTTCGTACATGGGCAAAGTCCGCTCAAAGGCGAGGTAACTAGAGCTTAGCCAATATAAAGGCAGAAATATGAGATATCCTTCCGCGGCGGTCCCTTTGATGTTATTGTTGTATATACAGTAGCTATAGTGGCGCGCGCTGTAGCTTACTTCAGTAGACGCTCGAGTGAACAGAAAGCTAGCAAAGACAGTGGGGAAAAAACACCTTTCGCTCGCCGAAATCAACCAGAACGTGTTTGCAAAATGACAGCATCATTTCGCCAGGTATGTGTGAGTAAAAAAGGTAACCGTAATTACACTTACAGAAAGTTTATGTTTCACTCTACGCGAACGGGCTAGCAAAGTCCCTTTCTACAAGCACGCACTCACCTGCGTTCCTTAGCTTCTTGTTGCGATAGACGGAGAAGATAACGAGGAGGTTGCCCAGGATGTCAACAACTATGGTGAAGATGAGAAAGCAGCCCAAAGTTGTGGTAACCCAAGGCGGTCGGTTCAGGACGGTGTCAGCGGGGTCCGGCGTTGTGGAGGTGTTGAGGTGAGACCCATTTATAATCATTGTATAGGCTACAGCCGCCGAACTTTTACAAAGTGGAGCCGGTGTGGGGACGGGAGAAAAAAACAAAACAAAATCAGCGGCGGAGCCTGGGTTTGGAAGACGCCGGTGGAGAGATGCTGTTGCCCCCCACGGCTCTCATCTTCTCGCCGCGCGCTTTATCTTCTTCTCCCCGCTGCACGGTGCCGTGGATGCGCGATGTGGCGTGGCTCGGCTCGGCGCTGATGTTACCCTTCCTGCGCGCTTCGGTCGCCTCCGTGTCACTCCTGCTCCGCTGTGCCATTCACTTTGTCTGTCGGCATGTGCGCGTGTGACAACTTCAAAAACCTTCCCAGCGTGTGACCAAACAGCCCGGGTAGGAGCGCTTTTTATTTACAGGGAGAAACACGGCCCCATGGCGGCGGTAAGTGGGAATTGCATTATAAGCTGCGGAGCGCGTCCTACTTTTCTACCCTGCTTTCTCCCATTCATAGCTAAGCTTTACCTCAGCTGCCCATTCATTATTATTTGCAGGAATCATTCACGTTTGAGCCCGTTCAGGAAAACAGCACGTGTAGAGAGGCTTAAAGAGAACATGCTGTTTTCTGGTGACGTCTGAAAGGTGTGAATGTCACCTCAGTACCAGATGAGTTAATTAAGGCTGCACAATTAGGCTAGTAGCAGTTGAATTGAAATGTATTTTAGGGGGATTTTTTTATCATAGCTGATTGTATTTTTCATCAATAGCCAAGATTAGTAATATTGTGCTCTGAAAACTACAAAATCTGTCTCCTTAAGGTTTCAGCCTATCATGTATAGCCCTATAGTTTAGACCTACCAGCACATGTTCTGAAATGCATGTGATTCTTGTATTAGTTTAGTAATTATTTAAGCCCTCCCACATACACAATAGTAAAAAGAAAAAAAATATGATTATGTTTTTTTCAAACAACAGCCCTACAGACAATTTACCAGTAGATATTTGCACTCCAAAATAACAATCCATGTGCCTTCTGTTCCTATCCTCCGATAACGCGGATCAGAAACTTTGTGACCGTTCAGTTGGAGCACTTTAAGCACTAATTTAGTTGGATTCTAGAGAGCTTTGCCAAAATGTTGACACTTAATAGAATTGTGTGTGCTTAGAACGTCTATTAGTTCCTCTAGCCTACTTAATGCATGTAAATCAGAAAATAAACATAACAAAGATACAGACTTTGCAAGATTTTTCTTACTGTTCACATTGATTCAGCTGAACCCTGGAAAGGGTTTCCACCTATCAAGTACAATAATAGTTAAAACTTCTACCGCCCAATTAACTACTCATTTGTACAGGGAAAACGTGCTTCTTTGTACCTAATTCAAACATGTTGAGCATTGATTATTTGTATAATGAAGCTAAAATATTTCTCAGACTTAATCCATTTGAGAATTGCATGCTGTGGGAAAATAATCATTGGGGTAAACAGATAACTGTCAGTGGAGTTGTAATTATGTTTTGAGTTCTTGTAATAACATTTGCAATTGTGAGTGATTACTGGAGACTCCCATTCTGCTTTCCTCTTTGCAGCCCGTGATTCATAGATTTCCCCACTGAGCATAATCATCATCATCGTCCCATGCAGCCACGCTCTTATCTAATGGATAATTGAAGGCTTTATGAATCAGTCATTCCAGCGGTGAAGCATCACGGGGAACACAGAGTCAACCCATGGAGACAAGTAAGAAGCAGAAGCAAATCTGTGGGGGATACTGCGTTTTGTTTGTGCTTTTAGCCAAGCATGAGAGTAATGGCAGGTTTGTGTAGGGTTACTCCACAATGTTGTTTTGAAGAGAAAAACACATCAGTGGTAAGAGGGCCAGAGAATTCCTTATGAAATATCTGCCAAATAAGAATTATGTACTGATGTATTATTTACCACATGGACATGCAAAGCTCATTTTAATTTTATGTGTCAGCAATCGCAATTTTAATATGAACAGCTTTAGTACGTCAAGCAACACTTCAAGTAAGTACAATATGTTGTGTTACTACCTTTTTTAAGTCTTTATGTGACTTAAAAAATAAGTCTGTAAATACGATATGGTAACTGTTGTCATCAAAATATAGGAAAATATCCCATAGCTGTGTTTGACCTTGCTTATGTTCAAGGTTATTTTACTGTGAAGGCTTTGCAGAGAAGTTCTCTGTGATTGACTCTTCATATGTCACATTTTACATGTTTTCCTTGTGTCTGCATATAGTTTCTCCAAGTGCTTAGTGTCCCCTACTACTAAAAACATGCACAATAGGGTAATCCTCCAGCCATGGGATTCTAACCATTAGCCTGGCGCGACACCCACTGCTCCTTACGGGTTACACCAGCAGCATCGAGGGATGGGTCAAATGCAGAGGACAAATTTCCTTACGACAAAAAATAAAGTACCACTGAACCTTAATAAGCAAGAGATTTGCTAGAGAAAGCAAATATTTAGCAAATCTTAGAAAAAAAAGCGCTTCCTGGTTACGGGAGGAGCTTGGGGTACAAGAGGAACTTTGTATAAGCTGGGGTTGTGGCACTAAGAATAGTAAATTGAAAGATTACTCAAACATGCGAGGAAGGCTGAAAACACAACTGCAGATATGTTTTATGTAACATTGTAAAAAGCTCTAAAAAGTATATTTTGCACAACTCCCCCCTTTCCATGGTTGTGTAATTTATTTGTATATTAAATTAGAAATTTCAGATAAAAATACCACTGATTTTGTAATATGAAACAACTGCAATCAGCAATAGCACTAAAGACAATTGGCGATACGTGTTTTGTCAGTAATACATTATGCACATCCTTACATAATCAAAGGATAATGTGCTACTGTTGAGCCTATATGTTTCTTGGCTTTAAATGGTTATCAGAACTGAGAGACAGAGGATGAAGACAAATGATGCAATCAAATTTGCATATAGGATAGCTTCAAAAGGCCCTTGGATGGTCATGGGTGAAAAAAACATAAATGTGAGGGAGCGACGGTGGGAAGCTCTGCTAACTTATGTCATCTGCATATACTGCGAGATGGCTGAAGAGCTATTTGGAGTTGTGTGGAGGAAGCAGGGCATGGTTAGGGGAAGGGTGAAGTGGGAGAGAAGTGGTTCATATGGGGGTGGGATAGGCCAGATGAAGACTAATGGCGTAGGCTTGATGAAGACCCCCTTTGTGTCAAATTATAGCCAGTACTCCGATGGCTCTCAACATATTTTTACAGTTGCCTCTAGTATCTATGTGGTGTCTTTTAAACTTAATTCTGAATATGTGTGTGACAGCTCTTAGTCATTCAGGTCTATTCTCAATCTTTGACTATTCGCAAACATTTAAGGAGGCTCCAGATATTTGAGGACAATATGATTCACTGTCTGTGTGTCATGTATCTGTTCTTATCATTTGGAAACCTTTTGTCTGGCAGATGTGTTTACAAATCAGATAAAACTACACCGCTTGATCAAAGATAAGACAAAAACCAGGTCACACGTTCTAATATTTGGTTGGACCGCTTTAAGGTTTGATTACAGCTCACATTCGCAATGCCATTGCTTCAATAAGCTTCTGCAATTTCAAAAGATCAGTGTCACATACATTTTTCACCAAGATCTTGTATTGATGATGGGAGAGAGTGATCACTGTGCAAAGCCTTCTCCAGCACATTCCAAAGATTCTCACTGGGGTTAAGATCTGAACTCTGTGATGGCCAATGATGTGTCATGCTGCCTGAACCACTCTCTCACAATGTCAGCCTGATGAAACCTGACATTCTCGTCTTAGAATATGCCCATGTCATCAGAAATCCATTGATGGAATAACCTGGTCATTCAGGATGTCCAGTAGCTGATCTCATTCTTTGAGCACAACTGCAGCAACCCCAGATCAGAACAGTTAGTTACACCCAGGTGGTGTTTTTTTGTCTTTTGTTTTTTTCGGTCTGGCAGTGTGTCTGTCCAGTGTGAATGTTTACTTGCATTGCATTCTTTTAACAATTAACAGAAACAACAATTGAGCAATGTAGAGCCAATCATTTCCTAAGCCACATTGTAAAACAAGCAGGTGTGGATTTTTGTCCCCACTGTGCTTACCCTGTTAAATACCCCTGATATAGACCTATACCCTGCATATAACGTCCTGTCAGCCCAGTGAAAAGTGTCATGACTAATGTCTCTGCCGCTCCGCTGCTCATCTCCAAGTCCCAAAGAGAAACAAGAACACTCGCATTTGTCTGCCACGGCCCCGCCCATGTGTGCCAGTTGCCTTGACAACAGCTCAGCTCCACCCAGGAAAGAGACGTGAATGCTGGTAGAAAGAGGATTATTGGGGTCAGTGATCTCCACATGTGCGTGCTGTTCCAATTCTCACGCACACACAAGTGTACCCTCACGGCGCATGAGTATCAACATAACTGTACAGCAGCACAACAAACAAGGGCGTTTGTGTGAATGCTGAATACATTGAAACTCCCAATTGAATATTTTTGAGCTGCATGAATGAATGATGATATGGATGACCTAGCTTCAAAGTCATACCTGCTTTGTAAGGTTTACTGTACTTCAAAGTCAAAACAGCACCATTGGAACAAAACACCTCCATCAAACTTGGTTCAATAATTGTAATTTTTTTTAATAAACTTAATAAACCGTCTCTCACAAAGTCTGAAAATAGAGAAATAATAATAATGCATCGGTTTTATATAGCGCTTTTCTGGACACTCAAAACACTTTACATTGCATTATTAATTCACTCCATACTTTGTGGTGGTAAGGTAAATATTGACATAAATCAAAAAACAACATCGCACACTCGATGTCCAAGTTTAAAGAAGAAAAAAGAAAGATCTGATGAAGGCTAATGCCGAAACGTAATCACTATCATTAAAAATTTGGACATCGGCTCATGAGTGTGCGATGTTGTGCGTTGCTTCTCTTTTCTCAAGATAAATCTTGACAACATGTAGCGTGGGTCTACTCTGTTGTCTATAAACATATGTCCTTACAAAAGAACAATTCCATTTTACATCTGAAGTTTCCTCAAAAGTAACATTTAATGAATGGTCTCTAATGGAAAGATTTTGTGGAAATAAGATGTGCTCTCTAAACTTTGTATAAACATTGTTTGCAAAATATATTTAAAAAATTGCTCAATTCATTTATTTCTAGCCACTGATGAAGAATTAACTTCCCTACCTCAACTTTTTTATACCAAAAATGTATCTGATTTATTCTATCCCATGACTGTGTTGTGCTACAGACCAGTGCTTTAAGTGGACAAAAATAAGTGCTGGTACTCTATTTTTTGCTAAGACCGCCCCCGTCAAAAAAGAAAAAAAAAAGAAGAAAAAAAAATAGGCCTATATATACTATGTTATATTTTCCCTTCTTTCTTTTTCACAGCGTTATTACAGTATAAATGATATTGTAATAACGCTGGACTGTATCATTTATATCATGTATTCACATTCACAATAATTACACTCAGATCTGCTCAAATAAACAACTCATTATGACAGTCCAATGCAAAGATAATAAGCTTAGTGAACATCCTTCTGCATAATAAACAACAGTAATGAAAGCCCAGTCTTACCTTTAGACGACAGACTGTTTAAGCTGAACTCTTACAGATGGATGTTTTTCTGTTACAGATGTGATTCTTAAAGGCTAATGTCTGTGCTTTCCAAAGTGTCTAACAAACACTTCCATGTTCTGGAGCTTGTGCTGTCATTGCAGCTTGTCAGGCTCCATTCTGTCTGCAGTCCGCCTCATCTCAGGGCACAGAAGTTTGTTTCAATCCATATTTACCCCTTTGTTTTGTTTTTGTCGCATCTACAAGGCCAAACGGGGCACATCACTCTCGTGCTCGTCGCCAATTGTGAGAACCTCAATGACCGTGGCACAGGTGGGGTCAGCCAACGCATGCTCTGATTCTGACCTTGTTCTTTTACTACTCTGAAGCCAGGAGAGTAGGGGTGTCACGATTTCAATTTTTTGAGTCACGATTATTGTGAAACAAAAAATTGTGATTTTACGATTATTCACGATTATTCCCCGAATGAAAGGAAAGAACTGATATTTTTTGTTTTTGTCTTTAAAAAGCTTTTTAATACAAACAGTCACTGTTTCTAAAAATGAAAAATGCTCTAAGATTGTTTTGCATTAAAATAAATAGGCCTTGAATAATACAAAACAATGTCAACTTTACTTCTTTATAATGACCATAATTATCATAATTATTTTACTATATATTATTACGGGGCGACGGTGGCGCAGATGGTAGAGCGGGTCGTCTCATGATCGGAAGGTCGGGGGTTCGAATCCCGCCTCCTGCAGGAGGAGCCATAGGGGACAGGTGCCATGTGACTTGGGCAGCTCCAACAGCTGCCCCCACGACCCGGCAACGGACAAGTGGAAGAAAATGGATGGATTGATGGATGGATATATTATTAGGCCACAAGCTAGGCTAGGTTTTATGCTCTCAAAAGTTAAGCTGTTGCTTAATTAGAGAATGAAACATGTTTACAAAGTGACTAAGGAGACTCTTTAACAGCTGATCTCCACAGCTGATCTCCACATGTTTCACTTTCCTTTCTATCACGCTGAAGCAGAGCGGAGCACGTTAGCCTTTTGTTTACATCCTGAGCCAGCTATTTCCGAACATTTGGACAACTTTTTTGGGAAGTATGCAGTTCGTTACCTTGACCTGGACATTCACAGCGAAGGATTATCTCCAAGATGTTGTTTATATTCGACTTAGCCGATATCAGCGCCTTTTGCTGCAACTTTCTGACGACAGGGTTTGCATAACGGATGTCCATCGAAAACAACAACGCCTTGGTCATGTTTTGGATCCTAAAGAAGTCCCACTCTGCTGACTTCAATCGTTTTTGGGTGGATACAACACTGGAGGAGAGCGTCCTTCTGCCTCGCTCAACTACCGGTGAGTTTACGCGCTGTTTGAGGCGCGCAGCGGCTCGTGCGTCCGCGTGAAAAATTTCCACGGTAAACCGTGGCTTCTGAAATTCTTACGGATAACCTACCGCGTCCTTTTATAATCGCGGTAATCGTAAAACCGGTTAATCTTGACATCCCTACAGGAGAGTATAGTCAAGTGTTCATTGTATTTTAACTGAGCAGCGATGGTTGCGTTTCACACACTCTCTCCGGGATCCGCTTGTTTGTGTGGACGAGCATCACGTTGAGTTGTTTACAGCGGCTACTGCAGCGCATGACGCTTTTCACTCATACAACTCAAGGGTGTATGGGTAATGTAGTCTCTGCTCACGGTCGGACGAAATAGGAAGCGTGCGTTGTGAAGGGCGCTCTGAACAGCGGCGGAGCAAACAGATGTGCAAATGAGTGTACCGGTACGCTAAAAGCACGTTCTCGGCGCATGGAGAGGTGGCGGTACGCTCAAGAGCTATTTTTGGAAGTGGCGGTAATGAGTACTGGCGCGTACCGGCCCACTTAAAGCACTGCTACACACTGTTCACAAATTCTGGATAGTGGGTTCTTTGAAATGCTTTCCAATAAAGTCTGGTGCTACAGGCTTTTGCGTCCAAAAGTTGTGGAAGTGGATGTTGGATTCAGTCAGCCTGAAAGCAGGGCTGAACAGCAGCATCTGTCCCCATCTTCAGACTGTCTGAGGGACTGCATCTGGTGTGTGGTAGAGATTAGAGAATATAGGAGGTGTACTGTATGTCGGGTTGCTGATCAGGGGCAAGGCCCTAGATCAGGATTGTGTTTTACCTTAACTGATTTTAATTCTCAACCAGTGTATTATTGAACCAGTGTAAAGTTTTCTGGTGCATTAGAGCAGTGGTTCTCAAATTATGATACTGCCTTTTTAGATTTAGATTTTATTCATTTTGATTAGAGATGAATTAATTTATGGTTTTGTAATATTTACATTAGGTATATGTGTAGATCAGAAAATTTTATGAGCTAAGACATAGTTTAGTCCCCTTTAGATGGTGGTACTTGGAACCACTGCATTCGGGTGTTAGATGTATTTGCCTGTCGTCATCAGACAATGAATCAGCTTTTTACAGGATGGCAAGGGGATAATACGATGAGGTCAGTCCCGAACCTTAACCTTAACCCTTCCCCAAATGACCACCTTGTTAGACAAAGTTCCTCTGCCATCCCAAAAAGGCAACTTTGCAACCTGCAGTTATAACCAAGTGGTTCCGTGACTCCTTTGTCTAATTTCCTTAACTTTTTTCCACTAAAATAACTAACTTACTAATATTACTCTATAGACATTGTTGCCTTTCTAAGCTAATATGTTGTGATAATGAAACAAGGTATTTTTTTATTTTTTTTAGACCCCCCTGTTCTAAGCTTCCACTTTGAAGTATAGCCAGTACAAACACAAAATGGACAAATAATCAGTTGACAAAGACAGCTTTATTTCCACAAGTAGTCAAGTAAGGGACAGCTATAAAACACAGGACAAATAATCACAGCAAAGTAGAGTCATTGGGCAGAGGTTTGAGGAGTCCTCTTCTCCAGCTTGATCAAGATGCCATTCTCTGGACGCAAGATGAGTTCTCCCACCGGCTGCAGGTCTTCGCGTTTCTGACACGCCTCCACAGTGAAGCTCCGTAAAATGGACGCCAGTACCACCTTCTCCTCCATCAGGGCAAAACGTTGGCCTGGGAACAAACAAGCAAAATGAAAATTCCATTAACGTATGGCATCACATAGTAGATATAGTTAGTAGCTGTGACAATATAGCAATACAAAGTCGTCTTAATGGCTATAACTTTACCCTAAATGTGGATTATGTGCAAAATATAAATTACTAATTAAAAGCTCAAAGAGACAATGCATTTGTAAGGCTGGGGACACACTGGAGGAGTTTTGCCTAATATTGAGCCCGATTTCCCTCTTGAGCTCGGGAAGTTGTGGCTCGATAAGAGTTTCTCCTAAGTGATCATTTCTCTCTGTGCTCCTCATGTGTGTGGTGTCAGTGAGACACGAGCATGTGTTACAACGTTTTGTCGAGTCGGAGCCTTCAAACTCTCAATCCGCAACTAACAAATGTGTTTGATATTGAGATATGCTCGCTTGCGATTTCAATGGCGCTACTGTGGCAACACCCTGAGTGTGGTCACATACACCCAGGGCTGGACTGGCCATCAGGTGAACGGGAGTTTTCCCGGGGGCTGTGGTACTTTGGGCAGGTCAGATCAGATGTGTGAGAGCAGTCACAAAGCGCACTTACATTTAATGTCACGTTTTAGCGCCCTATCATGTTAAGTTCTCACAAACTTCATATTGTCTATATAGGTCTAGAGGCATGTTGTCCACTCCCTACAACCCCTTGGTCTCAGCTCAGGCTCTGGTCGCTAGTGCCCAAGGCAAAGTGAATAGGGCCATACTCGATGAATCAAGCGACGCGGCCAGTCACAGACAACTCTTGTGGATTATTTCACCAACACGCATGTTTCTGTCGTTGATACGAGGCGTGCATTACAGCAGTGGTCGCTGGTGCTGTCCAATAAGGGATAGGATAGCTCTTTATTGTCCTTTCCAAATTAATCACAACATTCATTTTTAGAGCACTCCCTTGCATAACAGCATGAAAAACCTAAAACATCTCTATAGTTATATCCATCCATTTTCTTACACTTTATCCGGGGCCGGGTTGCGGAGGCAGAAGTCTGAGCAGAGATGCCCAGACTTCCCGATCCACGCACACCTCCTCCAGCTGTTCTGGGGGGACTCCGAGATGACACCAGGCCACAGAGACATGGAGGCATCCGGAACAGATGCCAGAGCCACCTCAGCTGGCTCCTTTCGACGTGAAGCAGAGACCCAACTCTGAGCTCCGCCCGGGTGACTTAGCTCCTCACTCTATTACTAAGGGTGCGCCCAGCCGCGATCTTGTCCTTACGGTCATTACCCTGATCTCATGACCATATGTGAGGGTGGGAACGTAGATCCACTGGTAAATCGAGAGCTTTGCCCCCCACCTCAGCTCCTTCTTCACCACAACAGTCCGATACAGCGACCCTGATTCTCCACCGACCTATATCTGTCCTGTTTATTTGAGTCCTGGTATATTTACACAAACAGGTTGTGTGGGGTCTCTCATCATGTCCCACATTTGTCACTTCTTATGGGTGAGAGGTTATTAATTGTGGGAACATTTCCTTATGTCTGTGGTCTGTGAACTTTGTATTATATTTCCCAAAGGGCTCATAAACCTTGTCTTTTAATGCACCACTAAGCATAGGAACATCATCTACAAATTCAGCCAGTTAGGGCAGCTGGGTGGGGGTTTGTTGATGGGGAGCTACTGTCCTCTTCAATGGACCTGCTCTACACCCTGGCTTCTTAACGCACTACAGTATGCAGGGCTTACATATTTACATTTTACATAATCCTTTCAAACAAAAATAAATAAATACATAAAAATAAAAAAAATGAAAAAATAATGATTAAAAAATAAAGGAAATAAAGAAAATGGAATGATGGAAATGACAACTGGGAAGTTGCAAGATCACGGATAATATGTAGATTAATGTGCCTTTTGAACACAGAATTAGTGCCTTATTGAAGTTATTAACTATGTTTGGCAGTGGTAGCCATCTGTAAAAAAAAAATTAAGAACAAAAAAAAAGTGTGTATATAATATATATATATATATATATATATATAAGAAAAAAAAGAAATCAAGAAAATTCAAAAGTGATGTGTGTGTACATATGTATGTGTATAAATAACTTAATGATCGCCTTTGTCACTTGCTTTGTATTGGACATGGACATCGTACATGAAATGAGACTGTTGTTGTACTTGTGTTTCCTTTCCGTTCCGTTAAATTCTGTTAATTTCTAGAGGTGCTTTGTGGGTATGGTCCGTTTTGAAACGGCTGCTCTGGTGTGTTGTAGGTTCTGTTTTGCCGGGGAGGCAAATTCAAAAATCAATGTATGATGTTGCGTAACATAGGATTGATAATGTAATTATAACAGGTAAAGTTGGGTCACGGAGGGGTACGCTGTGTGTGTGCATGTCGTGTTCCCGGGCTCTTGTGTCTTGTACTTTGTAACATGTTCCCTGTACTATTGTGATTTGATTAATTGTTTTTATTTCAATGATGTCGGGGGTGGGCACTTATAAGCTTTTGCTTCAGCCCACTCCTTTTGAGCAGAATTTTAACTGCTCAAATAAACTAATAAACTAATCTTTAAACATCACAAAAGATTTTAAAATGTGTGTTCCAGACTTAAAGGAAGAGACCACTGTTTTCCATACTGAGATAATTATGTTCTTACCTGAGCTTAGACAAGTTGACACGTACCTGTCTGGTCTTTGTGCCTGTGGAAGAGCTTGGTCGCTTCCAACTTCACCCTCGTTTGGAGCTATAGGAATATGCTGGGATATGCTTGGTGTTTTTGCGTGACTGAGTGCACGCACAAAGACCAGACAGATGCGCATCAACTCATCTAAGCTCAGGTAAAAACATATCTCAGTATGTAAAAATGGTGGCCTGTTCCTTTTAAGTCTAACCATATGTGGTGTGTTTTGTTTTGTTAATTGAAAACATTATTTCAATTTGACTCTTCAAGCTTATGTTGAAAGGGTAAAGAGGAGTTACTTAGACTAGGCTGAAGAGCTACAGGTAACTCCAAAGCAATACGTTGGAGTCCCTGCTTAGTCTTATGACCAGAGGGCCGGCAGTTTGAATCCCGCAAGTCAAATTTGAACATTTGAAAACATTGTTCAACATTGTTAAAAACCTCTCAAAATGTTGAATAGTTCCACAAATAGTGGATTTTTGACAAGCTAGCCCATGAGATGAACAAATTCAAAGTCCCAATTGTCATTGTTACCAATGCAGTTGCGTAGTCCGGCTGAGAAGGGCACGTATGCGTATGCAGGACGTCCTGCGGAGTTTTCGGGAAGAAATCGCTCCGGTCTGAATGCCTCGGGCTCAGGAAAGTACTTCGGGTCTCGATGTAGTGCGTATACCACAATGATAACATTTGAATCTTTGGGTACCTTGAAGCCCCCTGAAAATATATGTAATATTACATTTCAAGTAATGGTATGATCATAGTATAAAACTTACACTTATTGATTTACAGAGTTGTAAAATGCTGCTGATTCCTTAAAAAGGAGTATTCCATTTGAGACTTTTAAGTCCCCGATATTGTGGTAGAACTTGTTATATTAATGCTGATATTGCAAACTTACTAATTTTGTGGTTTGTACGACACAACCATGAGTCGCCTTTTATGTCAAATTGTATCAAAACAGAAATGGTAGACAACAATAGAAGACTCCTCTTGATTAAAACATCATATTTACATAATGTTTTGCTGATCCCCAGTGAGCATTACTGTATGTATACACTAGACAATAACTGCATAATGAGCCAATCTGCAGTACTCACTGATAGTGGTGTCTTGGCAGATGGTTCGGGCAAAGAATGGGACGGAGGGGTACAGACGGAGCCCCTCTTTGATCACACACTCCAGGTATCGCAGTTTCTTCAGGTCCTCTGTGTTTATGGGCCTCTCTGATTTCCCTGAATACGTCATATAAAACACTGTATAAACATTCAAAAAATTGTAGTGTTCATACAAAACACAAAACTCCCTTTTCCATTGTCCAGACAAATCTAGGATACTGTTCTTGACAAGAGGAGTCAACTGATATCCGTTTAAAGTTACTGATTAAAATATAATGATACAAATGTGAATGTTTTAAATCCATCAATGTTTAAAATGTATTTGTAAATCACAACACTAAAGTTGTATGGTTAATAATATGTATGTTGTTCAGCAATCAGTCTGCACAAAAAAATATTAGACTCTTACGAAATAAGATTTCCATTGGCCTTCACACCAATACAATATCTTTAGATAACATGATTTCTCCCATGATATGTCCTCGATCAAAACCATGGAGTTGTATTTTGTTTCAGTCGTGTCATGAGTTACAAAAGCAAACAGTCCAAAATCTAAACCGTATTACTCTTGTATTATCGTGCACATTTGAACTGTAACCACAGCATTACCTTATGGAAAACATGTCCCAAACTCGCGTTATATCCACAGGCACAAATTCAATTATATTTTGTTTAATTTGGACATTGATTTACTCACAGCTTGACAGAGAATGTTTCGGAACGGAAACATATCAGCCAAGTTCTTACCAAACACCTCATCGAGCTCTTGGTGCACTTTGCGTTGCACCTCAGGGTGGGATCCCAGCAGGTGCAGGGTCCAGTTCATGGCAGCGGCCGTGGTGTCGTGACCCTGGGGATGGAAAATATAGTTTTTACTAACAACTATTGTTGAACAAAAAACCCTTTTGTTTATGCTCCCATTTTTCAGGCGCTGAACTCAAAGACATAAAACATTATCTACACAACAGACCCATCTCTCTCAAATATTGTTCACCATTTATAACAGAATTGACCAGGTTGTTAAGGTAAGGCAACCTATAGTATAAAGGGAAATTTGTCCTCTGCATTTGACCAATGCCGCTGGGGCAACCCATAAGGAGCAGTGGGCGACCGAATTACCTGGCTGGAGAATTCACCTATTGTACATGTTTTTAATAGTATTGGATATCACTTGGAGGAAACCCACACAAACTCCACAAATACAAGCCCCGTCCATCCAGGGATCGAACCCGGGACCTTCTAGCTGTGAAGCACGAGCGCTAAACCATGCCGGAATAGATCTACATGTATTGTTTATATAGAAAATGTTTTATGTCTTTGACTTCAGTGAATGAAAAATGGGACCAAAAATAAAAGTGATGTGTTTGTTTTTTTGTTCAGTGTATGATCATTTAACAAATCTTTATCAGTTGCAATGGCACCCACCTCAAACATAAAGGTGTCCACCTCCTCCTGAATGCCCTGATGGCTCATGCTATTGCCCTCATCATCTGTGGTCTTCAGCAGCATGTCCAAGAACGCCCGCCTCTTTTTCCCATCTGTCTCACTGTCTGATTCAATGTTTGAAATGTTCTCCGCTCTCTCATGTATAACCTAGAAACAATGAAAATAAAAAGATGTCACCACGATACAGCTTTGTCAAATGCTTTTGCCAATTGATAGGGATTGACAAAATCATTGCAACCTGTAATTCTAATTATTTCTACTACAGACATAATCTTGTTTAGCTCTTTTAGTTGCTTGTGCCAGTTAATGTCTTAGAAAATGTAAGGTGATTTATTTTACTGTCCTGTCTTGTACTACTTACAGTAAAACATGCATGGCCATTCCCCTCAGATGTATGCAAAAAAATATGGATATGGTGGGCATTTACTCACTTTGTAGGTAAATGAATGAAGAACCTTGAGTGTTTTGTCATGCTCCTTTCCGTCTCCTATAGAATAGTACACAATGTCTGGCCAGTACCAGGGCATCCTCTGTCTTCGGCTGATGATGTCACTCATTCTGATGGAGAAAAAAGATTGTGAGAAAATTGCCTGTAAAACCACTACGGATATATTTTGTAAAATTCCAGTTTTTCACTCACTTGTATACACACTTGACATACTCGGATTCCGAGTTGCTCTGAGCATAGATTTTCTTTCCCATGGCAGTTTCTGCAAAATAACTAAAATGTTTACACACAAAAAAAATGCAGAAGATATTGACGGAAAACAGATTACTGACACAAATATGAGGAACAAAATTGTATTTTATGTCAGTTTCATTTAATGTTTTTATGGAAATCTGATCTGTAATAGGCCAGAAGTGTATGATATTTCAATAATGGATAGGTTTACATTTGTGGATTAATTTAGTTTACATATACATATTTTGCCGTGATATTTGTTTATGGGTATAGCCAAAAATGAAGTCAAGCTAAAATGATATCTGATACATTTGGTGACTGTAGTTCCACCATATTGATCAGATATCCTTTTATCACTTTAAGTGAAGGTGATGTCGCTACAATAATGCATTTTGAGAGAATGGCCCAAAAAGTTACAATTTCCTGTCTAAATCTAGGGAGAAACATCAAATCAGTGCTGCTTATTTTGAAGTTAGAAGCAAAATGTTCCAAAACCTCCCATCTGTATCACCCGTATCACCAGTATTTTGTCCATTCACGCAATGTTGGCTTAGTTGAGGAGGTGTGTTGCTCCACAATACTGACCACAGATGATGTCCAGGGCACACAGGGTGACATGGGAGAAGCAGTTGAACACTCCCTTTCCTGCCTTCTTGTGCAGTTTCTCCACCAGGATCTCTGCCTGCTCATTCATCACCTCCAGAAAGTCAGCCAGGATGGAGAAGTGGAAAGTGGGGGTCAACATCTTCCTCCTCTGACGCCATTTGTTACCTGTGCTTTAGGCACAAAATGTTGAAACAATTCAATACGTAATCTATGGTGTTCTTGTCATTACATGACGGTCTTTATAATATGAAACCCCCCAAACTGGGGGGCCCCCAAATATTGTTTACAAAACAAGTACAGTACATTAAAAAAACACATTTATTTGCTAAAATTTACCTCTTTAAATCAGTATTTAGCCATTGTAGATGATTTTCATGTAGTTTTAGCTGTACAATAATAACCTAATTCTTTTGAATAAAGTAAATTATTATTTACGTTTGGAACAATAATGGGGCCGCAATGTCCCAGACTTTGGGAACAGCTGGATTATGGCATTGCAGTAACCAAATGCTTTCCTACAGTACCATCTGCTGGCAACTTTAGTTATTGCAAGATGAGTATAGCTTTAAAGTAACAGGCCACCATTTTCCATTCGGAGATATGTTCTTACCTGAGCTTAGACGAGTTGATACGTTCCTGTCTAATCTTTGATCAGGAGGTGGAGGAGCTTGGTCACTTTTAACTTTACCCCATTTGGAGCCATAGGAATATGCTGGGAGAGGCCAAACGCTAACAACACCTTTGGTCTTTTTGCGAGACTGAGGGCACACAGTTTTTATATACTGTGATATGTTTTTGCCTGAGCTTAGACAAGTTAATACGTACCTGTCTGGTCTTTGTGTGTGCCCGTGGAAGAGCGTGGTAGCTTCCAATTTCACCCCCGTTTGGAGCTATAGGAATACAGTGGGGAAAAAAGTATTTAGTCATATAATTGTGCAAGTTCTCGCACTTAAAAAGATGACAGAGGCCTGTAATTTTCATCATAGGTATAACCTCAACTATGAGAGACAAAATGAGAAGAAAAAAATCCAGAAAATCGCATTGTCTTATTTTTAATGAATTCATTTGCAAATTATGGTGGAAAATACGTATTTGGTCACCTACAAACAAGCAAGATTTCTGGCTCTCACAGACCTGTAACTTCTTCTTTAAGAGGCTCCTCTGTCCTCCACTCGTTACCTGTATTAATGGCCCCTGTTTGAACTTGTTATCAGTATAAAAGACACCGTCTTCACAAAGTTTTCACACACTGTTGCTGGTGTTTTGGCCCATTCCTCCATGCAGATCTCCTCTAGAGCAGTGATGTGGGCAGGCGCTGGGCAACTCCCTCCAAAGTTTTTCTGTGGGATTGCGATCTGGAGACTGGCTTCGCCACTCCAGGAGAGAGGGAGATTATCAGTGGTCTTGAATGTCTTCCATTTTCTAATAATTGCTTCCACAGTTGATTTATTCACACCAAGCTGCTTACCAATTGCAGATTCAGTCCTCCCAGCCTGATGCAGGTCTACAATTTAGTTTCTGGTGTCTTTCGACAGCTCTTTGGTCTTGACCATAGTGGAGTTTGGAGTGTGACTGAGGTTGTGGACAGAAAACGTTTTACCTCTGTCATTGCCATCAAAGGGTATATAACAAAGTATTGAGATTGACCAAATACTTATTTTCAACGATAATTTGCAAATAAATTCATTAAAAATCAGACAATGTGATTTTCTGGATTTTTTTCTTCTCATTTTGTCTCTCATAGTTGAGGTATACCTATGATGAAACTTACAAGCCTCTCTCATCTTTTTAAGTGGGAGAACTTGCATAATTGTTGGCTGACTAAATACTTTTTTTCCCCACTGTATGCTGGGAGAGGCCAAATGCTAACAACATCTTTGGTCATTTTGCTTGACTGAGCGCACGCACAAAGACCAGACTGGTATGTAGCAACTCGTCTAAGCTCAGGTAAGAACATGTAAAAACGGTAAAAAAGGTGGCCTGTTCCTTTAAGTCTGGAACACACATTTTAAAATCTTTTGTGATGTTTAAAGTTTAGTTTATTAGTTTATTTGAGCAGTTAAAATTCTGCTCAAAGGGAGTGGGCTGAAGCAAAAGCTTATAAGCGCCCACCCCCGACATCATTGAAATAAAAACAATTAATCAAATCACAATAGTACAGGGAACATTTTACAAAGTACAAAACACAAGAGCCCACACACACAGCGTACCCCGCCTCATACTAAGAAGAAAGATGCACTGGATTCCTTAAATTCTACTTAATTTTACTTAACTAGAATGAGTAATCAAAGAATACTTGTATAAATAAGTGTGTTGTGTAGCTCGAAATAAAAATATCAATCAAAATCAATCAAAAAAGCATTAGAAAGTAACTGTTGATGTCATTTGGAAGGTGGTAAATCAGTTGCCTCTTTTACTAACAAACAAATAAATAAACAAACAAACTACTTAACACTTCATCACAATGTTTTTTTCCCTGTTGGACAGTGCAGGGTAGACTTCTTCCCGTACGCATTTTAAAGATGCATTACTGAACTTTCCATGCAAAAAGAAGCTATTTGAAAGCTATATACAGAAATATTTGATACTTAAGTTCATTTCTTAGAAATGCCAAAAAATGTAGTCCATCCAGTTCCTTGCCTGGGGCTGGTTGTAACATCCCTTAGGGTTGGTCTTAAGAGTACAACAGAAAGTAAAAATCATGGAATACAGAGATTGGAAAATCAACTTAGCACCAAACCTTGACCTGATACAGAAAATGGATGCCTTTTTTAGATTCTGCATCACAAAAATGTTCTAAATCCGTAAAAAAAAAAAAAAAAGCCTCACAAATACTATTGTTTGTGTTATCCAACAGCTGCTTGTTTTCTGCCACTACATTAATTTCAGCAACATATGGCTGAAAATAAAACTAAGAATTTAGCATCATGTTGCTGTGGAACATCCCCCCCAAAAATAATTATTAAAATATAAAAAGTAAAAAGCCCTTATTATGACAATGTCCTTCCTTTAAAGTAATCACTATTTCTTGAGTAGAACTTTACTCAGAACCTTGTATATAGTGTCCACTTTTTAAATTGTGTATGTTTTGTATTCAGTGTTTTGATTAGTATTATACTAATGTATTACTGGACACAAAGTTGCAAATCAATTTCCTCAGTCTTGATATTATGTACCTTGTGAGGAGTCCAGTGCCGAGCCATGGATGCAGGAAAGTGTATGCATAGGCCTTGTCCATGTGGATGGAGTTGTTGAGAATACTCTGTAAAGTAAGGGAAATATGCAGCCATGAGAAAGATATGTGGTTATGTAACACGGCAGAGAAGGTGTGCCATAGACTGCGTTGTGTACGAGTTGTAAAACGTGGTGGGTGTTGTGTTGTGGGTGTCTGTTACTATGGTCTGGAGTTCAGCTAAGTTTGGACTGTTAAAGAGTAAACAAAGAGGAGGGTTCAGTTCAGTTCATGCTGCCGGTTACGTAAAAGCAGCTCCATTTATGGCAGTTGTTTGAATAGACACAGTATTGCAGAATATTGCAGAGTATTATTGCTATAAATTTTGTTGTCAATTTGCCAGGATGAATGAGAGTGTGTTTGAGAGTGCGAGTGTGGGACAAGCAAGTTTACATGCATGAGTCCCATGTATGTTCATTAACATGCACTGTCCCAACCAAATAAACACATACAATTGTCCTACATTATTTTTTGTCTGATTTTGAGAAGTGTAAAGTTTTTCACCAAATTCAAACCTGATGCCATCATGTTAATGAAGAGTGTGAATGAGAAAGGACAGGAGGCTTCTTTGGTTGGTTTGACATCCAGGCTATAAATGTGGGTACACAGTGGCGCAGCCGCTTTGTGTGTGTGGTTTCCCCATCACTCAAAACATGTAAAGTAGGTTCCCCTCTAGAGCACGACTCTCCTGAAAATGGGACTTTTCAGGTTTAAATCAAATAAAGGTCAAGGTAACCAGAGGTTTCTAATCAATGTTGAAAATACTTTATTTAATTTGTGTTTTATATCTATGTGACCTGCTATTACTGTGAAGCACTTTGGTCAACCGCGGTTGTTTTAAATGTGCTATACAAATAAACTTGAATTGAATTAAATAATTATAATTATTATATTATTTATAATGAATGAATATTTCTTATTGCTATGATAATTCCGTTACATTAAATATGCAAATTACAAGTGTTGTTCCTACCTCAACGGTTTCATTGTGGTAGAGGATAACAAATGGGACTGTGCCAATCCAGACTTTAAACAGCGGAAGTGAATAGTGCTCGGTAGTGAGCTCCACAATCTGGTTAAAGAACTCTGCAATGAAAACATTTAGTAATTGAGGACACCAATGATGTAGTCAAAAAATTTATCTTACCTCCTCCTTTGGTTTTCAACTGGTGTGCGTTCCCAATTATGGGGAATGTCGTTCCTATCTCCGGAATAGGCTTCATGATAATATACTTGGACACATAGGCACCCAGCAGTTTGTAGGTGATGTATGTGAGAGCCAGGATACAAGCGCTCCCCACTATCGTCAAAAGTGAGTTACTGCCAATCAGAATTGCCATTTTGGATATTTTTCTGTGTGTGTGTGTATACAGAAAGACAGCACATGGTCTCCGGGTGCCGAGACTTTTATGTGCACAGCCTGAGGGGGAGGGGGATTTTGAGGGGCCACCTCCTTTAAGGCTAGCTGCTTTCATTGGGCAGTATAGTTAGACATTTATCTGATATCAATGATGCATGAGAAGGTGAGGTTGGTGCATAAATTATCATCAACAGTGCAAAGGGGCGCCTTTTGTACGGCTGCCCTGGTGCGTTTAGCGCATGTGCGCAAACGCACCGAGTAAAATTCCTAGTTGTGAACCTGTTCATAACAATGGCAATAAAACCTATTCTGATTCTGATATAGCAATGAAGTAATATTAATGATTGACAGAAGACTTTGGTCCAATTGGGCATGCCCTGAGTCAACATTAATCTGGGCTTTGATTGGTGTTGGAGCAGTGCATATTTTGTTGCCCTGACCGTGCAGCACATGTACAGGAACTCTGCTGAACTCCATCTCTTACACTAGGTCAGGGGTGCGCGGTGATATTAATCAGGCTTAATATCAGGTTTAGAAATATTACTACACAAATCAGAGATCAAATACCTGGTAAACTACTCTCAAATGTGGAAAATACTGTCAATTCTGTTAAAACTTCCTTGCAAAACAGCCGATTAGGCCTTAATATAAAATACAATGTTGGCATTTGGAGAAGTGATGCTTTACTTGGGCTACAATTGGGAGATTCGGCCCTTGGTGTTTTGACGATTAAGAAAACTGTCCCTCCACTAAGCAAACTTGCCTATACCTCTAGGGATTTTATCTCTTCTTGATTAGGTCGAAAATTATTATTCTAGTGCCTGTCATAATGAACATTGTCCCACAATGGAAAAGGGTAACAACAAAAACAACAGTACCAAATAGGCTTATAAACAAAATCTCTATTAATATTGTGAAATACTCTTTCTTATTGCCTACTTTTTTACTTTTTTATTTAAAAAAAAACATTTGTCTCAAATAATTTAACAGTGATGCAATGTTCACAAACCAATTATGGGCAGGTCAGAGAAGTTCAGAGTGTTTTCTTCGTTCGAGAGGCCACAGTCTTCCAGATAGATTCTAGATAGGCACATTTCTGAATCTGTTTACTTGCACATGCTCGTATTGGCTGGTATCGTTTTATTGAGATTTTCTCAATATGATTAAATCACTAGGTTCAAAAGCGGCCAGCACTTTATGACGGATTCATTGACTGCTCTTTACACAAGGAATTATCGTCTGTGCAGGAACAGTATGTATATTTCTAGGACCTAACCATAGCATTACAGTCCTGCCTGGAAGTTTAACTTTGGCTCCACCAATGTTAAAATTGCGCATGTTAAAAGTCTTTGGGTTTCCTTGTATATTTCACACATGTGGCAGAGCTACAAAAAGAGGAGTCTGCTGTGTTTGACAATGAAGTTCTTTATTTATATAGAAGAAGAAGAGGATCTTTATTTATATAGCGCCTTTCACAGACATGGTCACAAAGCGCTTTACATGAGAGCGTTGTACATACTCGGTGGTGGTAAGCTACGTTAGTAGCTTCAGTTTCCCCTGGGGGAGACTGACAGAAGCGCTGTTGCGACTGCACACATCTGCGCCAACGGTCCCTCTGACTACCACCATGCATTTACACACACATCCTTCATACTGGCCTATTGTACATGTTTTGGTTGATAGGGGAAACCGGAGTACCCGGAGGAAACCTACGCAGACACAGGGAGAACATGCAAACTCCACACAGAAAGGCCCCGTCCAGGTGGTAATCAAACCCGGGACCTTCTAGCTGTGAAGCAAGAGGACTACCGTGCCGCCTCATGGTAGCGCCTACAATGACTTTGAGATTCTTAATGAAGGTCTCATGGGTTGCTCTTAAGATGCTACTTTGATATGTTATGTTGTTTGGGTCACATGGAGCTGAATGGCCAGACCAGATGTGGCATTTTTGTGTGGAGTTTGAATGTTATCAGGGTCTTCTTCAGGCCCTCCCATATATATTCCCGAACATGAACAGGAGGTTAAAACCTTAAGCAAGGTAATGCTGACCAAAAGCCTGATTCAAGACCTGAAGATGGGCCCTCAGGCAGTGACTCGCTGTTTACCACTGCTCTTAACAGGTTGCTCTGGGGCACTGGTTGAGGAATGGGTCAAATTCCCTCGGAGGACATCTAACAAACAAAATTGTCTAACCTGAACATTGAAGCTCTGGCTTGTTCTGAGATTTGTGTGGTTCACTACATCTACTGTAAATGTGGCAGTATTGCCTGCATCCATTGTAAAATGAATTAGCAAAATGTAATTAATTGATATTAGTAGTATTTCATTGAAAGGATTGGAATTGGATGAGCACCAGGTCATAGTTTCCAAAACTATGGAGCTCCAGGCAATAATCTGTCCTATGACACAAGTTTACAAATTTACAATTTTGCGCAGGCTTTGGACTGAGACTGTGTGTGAGACATATAATAGCTTTCACTTTTAGGGATAAATTCTGTCTGTGTTAGATGTTGGTAAGATATCTAGAATACCGACTTTATAGAAACTTCAATCTGACAAAGATACGTTGATTTACATATAAATTCAAGAGACATACAAAATACATAAAGGCGAACAACAACAACAAAAGAGAGTTAATTTGCAAATGTTTGAGGAGTCCTCTTCTCCAGCTTGATCCAGATGCCCTTCTCTGGCCGCAGGATGAGTTCTCCCACCGGCTGCAGCTCCTCGCGTTTCTGACACGCCTCCACAGTGAAGCTCCGTAAGACAGATGCCAGCACCACCTTCTCCTCCATCAGGGCAAAACGCTGACCTGGGAACAGTCAAGCATGTTACACCCCAAAGACTTTAACATATTTAGTGAAGTGCGAATCTTACCAATGCAGTTGCGCAGTCCGGCAGAGAAAGGTATGTAGGCGTAGGCAGGACGTCCCACCGAGTTCTCCAGGAGGAAGCGCTCCGGTCTGAACTCATCCGGATCGGGGAAGAAGCGTGGGTCTCGATGCAGCACATATGTGAAGATGATGACGTTCGACCCTTTGGGAACTTTGTAGCCTTCTGCAAATAGATATTAACTTAACGAATATAGGCGTTTGAATTACATTTTTTACTTTAATTTCAATTTCTGGCCATGGTTAATTTAAGATAGAGTAATAATGTTCACCAGCCCAATAACAGTACTCACTGATGGTGGTGTCTTGGCAGATGGTACGGGCAAAGAATGGGACAGAGGGGAACAGCCGGAGCCCCTCTTTGATCACACACTCCAGGTATCGCAGCTTCTTTAGGTCCTCTGTGTTTACGGGCCTCTCTGATGTCCCTGAATGCACCATGTAAACACTCATAAACTCCCACATGCATTATTAGCACTATTACGATGCAATGAAAAGCTTCTTTGCAGGAGTGTCTTAAACATAGAAATAGCTATATAGAGCATGTTTTGGTCTACACAGATACGTTGAACTATAGCGTTATCAGGAGTGGGCCGGCAGAAAAAGATAGCAGACAAATTAGTAGACTTTCACCTACAAACCACTAGGAAAAGCCTTATACTTATATATATTGATTTGTTCTACAACAATTAAAATACATTTTAATAGTCTGCAAAAACATCTGGCTAAAAGATTTAGGTTTCAGTTCAATTGTAACCTGTAACTGTAAAATATTTATTTTGAAGAGAGCAGGCCAAGTTGGTCTTACCAAACACCTCGTCTAGCTCTTGGTGCACTTTGCGTTGCACCTCGGGGTGGGACCCGAGCAGGTGCAGGGCCCAGTTCATGGCAGCTGCAGTGGTGTCGTGACCCTGAGAGAAGCAGAGAGAGGATAGGCATGATGTAACAGGTCGACTACAATAGTATTTTATGAGATGTGGATAGAGCAAATTGCAAGGTCTACTCACACGTGGTGATTTCATAAATGCAATTCCACCGTTAATTTATGAGGGAATCACTACACACCTTTGTACTAAATCACTCCAGAAAAAAAACACATTTAAAAAAACGCTGGCCCACCTCAAACATGAAGGTGTCCACCTCCTCCTGGATGTCCTGATGGCTCATGCTATTGCCCTCATCATCTGTGGTCTTCAGCAACATGTCCAAGAACGCTCGCCTCTTTTTCCCATCTGTCTCGTTGTCTGATTCAATGTTGGAAATGTTCTCTGCTCTGTCATTTATGACCTGATCATTTTAGAAAAATATATTTAAAAATGATTCAATATGTGGTTTCGCAACTTTCTGTTTAGCCTATAAAAGAGCACTTAAGCTTAAATATCCTGCTGTTTTTGTGGAATTATTTGTGCATTTTTTTAAATCTACATCTGCTGACAATAATTTCCCCTATCTTATAATTCACAGTAGGCTCACATACAGTACAATATACTGACTCACTTTGCGTGTAAATGAATGGAGAACCTTGAGTGTCTTGTCATGCTCTTTTCCATCTCCAATAATATAGTACAGGAAATCTGACCAAAGCCAGGGCATCCTCTGTCTCCGGCTGACGATGTCACTCATTCTGAGGGGACAACAAAACGTAAATTGAGAGAAAAAAAAAGTTTTGTTTTGTTTTTTAATCGACACTCACTTGTAGACACACTTAACATAGTCTGATTCTGAATTGCTTTGAGCATAGAGTTTCTTTCCCATGGCGGTTTCTGCAAAGACATTTATCCAAAATTGTTGAAGAAATGTTGAAGAAACAGCATGTGACAGATTTACTGTAAGAGTGTGTGTTCTTTGTTTGAACTCTGTATGTGCGGTGTTATCATGGAATGGGATTTACTGACCACAGATGATGTCCAGCGCACACAGGGTGACATGGGAAAAGCAGTCGAAAGCCCCCTTTCCTGCCTTCTTGTGCAGTTTCTCCACCAGGATCTCTGCTTGTTCATTCATCACCTCCAGAAAGTCAGCCAGGATGGAAAAGTGGAAAGTGGGGGTCAACATCTTCCTCCTCTGACGCCATTTGTTACCTGTGCTGTGGGATGATGATGATGTACATACTGCTGTCATTCACATTGGTCTCACTTGACCAAGTTACGATAACTTAATCAATGAGTTTGTACCTTGTGAGCAGACCGGTGCCAAGCCAGGGGTGCAGGAACGTGTAGGCATGGGCCTTGTCCATGTGGATAGGATTGTTGAGAATGCACTGTGTAATAATAAATAAAAAAGAAAGCATTCTGTGAGCAGTGACACACAGTAAGAATTAAGCTTAGCAAGAGATTGAAAAGTAAGGAATGCATTTCCTGGATACACAGGACCTCAGGAGGAGCTTTTTGGGAATAGGATTAAGCTTTTTGGGAGCTGTCGCTGTGATGCCAATAATAGCCAATGGTGAAAAACCAAAGATTCCTTACGATATGCTAGCGGCTCGAAACACAACTCCAGGTCTGTTTTTGATGAGAGAACAACATTGTAACATGGTAAAAAGTCTATTTTGCATAATACCCCCCTTTGAATTGGGGAGGAAGGTTTCTTGCTGTAAGGCTCAGCTGTAATCTCAATTGTTCCCTTAAGCGTTTATGATGTAAAGTATAGTACCAGTGTTTTACCTCAACAGTTTCAGTATGGTATAGGATGACGAACGGGACAGTCCCAATCCATATTTTATACATCGGAAGTGAGTAGAACTGGTTACTGAGCTCCACCACCTGGTTAAAGAACGCTGGAAACACCATTTAAAAACATTAATAACAATTAATACTAATAACAATATAGCTATTGTACAATCAATCACCAGAAGTGAGTAATGGCATGCTGTTACATTTTGTTTGTTTGTTCTAACTCTATCTAGTTTGTACCATCAGATGAGAACAACATTTAATTTGTCCTACCTCCTGCTTTGATTTTGAGCTGGTGTGCATTTCCAATGATGGGAAGTGTTGTCCCCATCTCCGGAATGGGCTTCATGACAATAAACTTGGACACATAGTCGCCCATCAGTTTGTATGTGATGTACGTTAGAGCCAGGATGAAAGCACTCGTCGCCATCATTGTAAGCGAGTAACTGCCCACAAGAAATGCCATTTTGGTTCAAACATAAGGTTTGTCTTTGGGTGCCTGGACTTTTATATGCACTGACTGAAGTGGGAGGGAGTAGTAAGAGACCACCCTGTTTCTAACAGTCCGCAAATAGATCTGAATGACACAGAAGTGGGTGCGTCAAGTGCCATAAAATACTATTAATGACTGACAGGGGACCTGTTGTAAATGTAATGTCCTTAGTTAGCTGCACTCTGTTCTTTGATTGGTCCTTTGATTTATACTGCTCCGATGAATAAAAAAATAAAAACATGTTGTAAACACCTGCTGATTTCAAATGGGAATTCTACTACAGCACTGATTTGCTTCATAATTGAGAGGTCACATTGTTTGGCGGAATTTCAAATGAGCAACTCAAAATGGTACTTTATACAGATTTGTTATTGATGTATTATGTTGTTCATGCTGTTATGCAAGGGAGTGTTCTCAAAATAAATGTGTTGTGATTGACTTTGCAATGACAATAAAGACCTATCCTCTCCTTAGTTTTTATTTTCATGTAGACCAGGGGTGGGCAATTAATTTTGAGGAGCCACATGAGAAACCTGAATTGAGTCAGAAGGCCAAACTATAACTAAAACAATCATTTAAATTTAATTCTTCTAAACTGTATCCAATTCTCAATTGCTTTAAAAATGGTGTATTTTTGAATGGCTGGTTCTGGTAATCTGTAAAACTATTATAATTTGTAAATGTTTAGCCATATCGTGTCTAAACAAGGACCAAACCCAGTCTAAAGCAGGAATACGCCACACTTTGAAGTTCTACGTGGAACCTTGATAAGATCCATTAATCTACCCATGCATAATGTCATTTTTTAAACTTCTTCTTAAACTTTTGAGCGGGTCTGTGCGTATCTGAATATAGTCTCAAGCTAAATTAAAGTGGAGGTATCAACTAGTGTATAGGCTTCTGGATTAATCGCCTGACTTCCCAGATACATCTATCAATGTAAACATTGAAAGGGTTGGGGATAAATAAAAAAAAATGGAATTCTGTGGAACACTTTTTTTTCTAACATTAAAATGAATATCAGTTCATGACTGTGGTCAAACGTTGGCTATTATGGCTCAATAGTTTTCTCCAGGCTATTCAATAGAAACATGCACATGATGCGAACTCCGCTCACCTGTGTACTTTGCTCAGTCTCCTCCCTACACCAGCACAAGCTCCCTGACCCATATCAGAGCAGACCGTAGTTGTTTTGGGACCAGCGCCAAAAGCTGCACTCTCCTGCCCTCGACTTGGTGGATATATACACAAAAATATGCACAGCTATAAACCCGTTTGACTGATAAGCTATAGCTGAGAGTAAGATTTAGGTCCGGTTTCACAGCTACAAAGGTCATATAAGTTTTCCCAGAACTACTACTTTAGATATTTTACCATCATTTGATTCATATTCCTTCCTTCATTCAATTATTTTGGACACAAATATAATTTAATTTCTCTACTTTTTGTATACCAAAAGCAGAGTACTCAGCTACATTGACTTAAGTACATGTACTTGATTGACTTTTGAAGTAACTGTTGTTGTTACTGTTGTTTTATCATACAGCTCATTTTCACTGTAAAAAATAAATACATATTTAAATAAACTAAAAAAGAAACTTTGAAAATAATTCATTTATTTAGTCATTGTTATTTATTTTTTCTGCTCCCTTTCATTCATAAAACAAAATATTATTGTTGCATGCTTTTTTTGAAATCCAGCTTTACAATCTTATGAACAAATTCTACAACAGAATACATTTGTTTCCCTTTTTATTACATTTTGTTACTGAAATGACACTGATCATGCACACTTTCTTTGATGAGCATTTACAGTCAAGCTTTTTCCCAGCTCCAGTGCTTTTATGATTGAACAAACATGCTTGTTGTTGAAAAGTTATTAATAATAACAGGGCTAAAAATTCATTACTGCCAGAGGCCCAGAGCAATAAGCAGGTTCTGGCGGAACGCAGGGATTCTCTCTCTCTGGGGAGGCCAAGGCCAGTTCTCTCTAGCTATTCAATGGAAACATGCACATGATGCGAACTCCGCTCACCTGTGTACTTTGCTCAGTCTCCTCCCTACAAAGGTCATATAAGTTTTCCCAGAACTACTACTTTAGATATTTTACTATCATTTGATTCATATTCATTTCTTCATTCAATATTTTATTTTGGACACAAATATAATTTAATTTCTCTACTTTTTGTATACCAAAAGCAGAGTACTCAACTACATTGACTTAAGTACATGTACTTGATTGACTTTTGAAGTAACTGTTGTTGTTACTGTTGTTTTATCATACAGCTCATTTTCACTTCTTCTTGCGTAATATGATATTGAAGTATCTCTTTACCTACCTGAGTAAAAAAAAAAAGTTACTCTCTTTGAGTGGGGAGTTTTGTGTATTGTTTACTTAATTATTTTTTTAATATTTCTTTTTTATATAATAGGATTTTCATATTATTTCATGTTTTGTTTCAAATATATTATATATTTTATTGATAATATAAACAACTTCTGAAACATAAATCAAACCTTGACCAAACCTAACTTTCCACGTTCATTTTGTCATACACTATGATTAGAGATGTTGAATTTTTTTACCTTTATGTTTCTGCCACTATCTGTTGGCCATCTTCCAAAGTATCACCGACGTGCGGTGACGGGGCCTTTCTGTGTGGAGTTTGCGTGTTCACCCCATTATCCAGCGTTTGAATTTGTTGGATTCAGACCTTATGACCTGTGACTCATCCCAGTCCCATGGTGTGATTATTTATTTTACAGTGAAATAACAGCTACACATTACAGAACTCAAGAAACATTGTCCTACTCTTTCTTGTGTCATGTTTTACTTCTACTTGAATAAGATCATATTAAAGTTACTTGCTTGAGAAAATCTGTTGGCCACCATACCCATCTGTGGCTAAAAAACAACAATAAAATGAATACTGAATAGAGTAGTGAAAAACAAAACCTACCACTAGGTGTCAGTATTGTACTAGATTCAATGGCAAGGCAAGGCAACTTTATATATACCACGCATTTCCTACACAAGGCAACTCAATGCGCATATGGTGTATCAGTGTGCTATGTGTGAGTGTCTGAGTGAGGGCTTGAGGGCTCAGTCAAGGTGGAAGTGCTCTATAAAATGTAAACCAAATGTTAACATTTATATGAATTCATATATATATATATATATATTTTTTTTTTTTATATATATATATATATTTTTTAAAGGTTTTTTTAGTATTTTATATCAGACCAGTGTGATTTTCTTCTTCAGAACACTGCAAGAAGTGAGCAGTCAAAATGGTCGAGTATGAAAACCACAAGACTGGAGGAAGTGAGCGGAGGAAACTACGTCAATCACACTGGTTAGATTAAAAAAATTATATATATATATATATATATATATATATATTTAAAAAAAAATTAAACTAACTAAAAAGGAAACTTTGAAAATAATTAATTTTATTTGTTTATTTGAGCAGTATACATTCTGCTCAAAAGGAGTAGGCTGAAGCAAAAAGCTTACGAGCGCCCACCCCCAAGTGCAATAAATAAAAAAGTACATTTCACACAATGGCACCGAAGGAACAAAACATCAGAGAGACCTCATCCAAAGAGAATTTGAAACATTTCAAGCAGCTACATTCGTACAGACCAACTTACAAACTTACAAAAAATATATGAACTGTTTATATAATTAATTGAAACAAAGCACAACTACAACAACGATCGCGTTTCATGTACGATGTCTAGTACAAAGCAGTCAAAAAATGTGATCCTTAATATATTTCTTTCAGATTTTTACCCGTGATTACCGAGAGTTACTTTTATGTTATGAGGGTACATTAATAGATATTATACTCCGAGATCTTGATACTTCCCAGTTGTCATTACCATTCTCAGTATAATTTTAATTTGGGTTTAATTATCATAATCATTATTATTATCCTTATTATATATTTATTTAATTGAGTCATATGTGAAGTATGATGTATCCTTGCATAGTGTGGTGCATTAAAAAGCCAGAGTGTAGAGCGGGCCAGTTGAAGAGGGCAGTAGCTCCCCATCAACAAACCCCCACACAGCTGCCCTAACAGCTGATTTGGTAGATGATGTTCCTATGCTGAGTGGTGCATTAAAGGACAAGGTTTAGAGCCCGTTGGGAGGATTCCTCTCAACAGATCCATAACCTGCCAACCCTAATTCTCCATTTGTAAATTTGAGCAATAGAATGACAACCGTTCCAAGCAGCAACACTCTTCCTTGATTATAGAGGGGAAAATACTGCAATGCCCTCCTCGTTGGGATCCCGGCAAAAAGCCTTCAAAAGCTTCAGCATATCCAGAACGCCGCGGCCAGGATCCTGACGAGGACGCCTAAGCACCAGCACATCACCCCAGTTCTTCGCGATCTCCACTGGCTTCCGATCGGTCAACGTATCAAATACAAAATCTGCCTGCTCACTTATCAATGCATCCATGGAAACGCCCCGGACTATCTCACTGAACTCCTCACTCCTCCACCTATAACCAGCGCACTTCGGTCCACAGAGACCAACCTCCTCTCCATCCCCAGAACTAAACTCCCCACAATGGGCGACAGAGCGTTCCAGGCAGCTGCTCCTAAACTGTGGAACGCCCTACCACTACACCTGAGGGCCCCACAGTCTCTGGAGACTTTTAGAAGAGGACTAAAGACTTTTCTGTTCCCTTTTTAAATTTTTATGTGCTTTTATTGTTGTTATTTTCCACTTGTGTTGTAGCACTTTGAGATTTTCATGTAAAGTGCATTACAAATTAAAGGTATTATTATTATTATTAAAATACACATAATTGATCCTACTGCTCGCCCTAGTGGCAACGCATTTCTTATTGTCTGTATATTTCAAAAGTCTTTTGTCTGTATTTATATTTGAACAGGTTGATGTTTGGACATCGTTTCAATTTCATCTCCAGTTTATTCCACAATTGTACACCATTTACTGTTAGACTAAAACTTTTCAAAGTTGTGCTATGTTTCTGAATCCTAAAGTTAAATTCATCACGTAATTCATAACGACCAGTACGTTCTTGGAACCTTCTTTGTATTTGGCTCGGTAACAATTTATACCTTGCTTTGTATAACATCTGTACAGTTTGGAACTCAACAATGTCACAAAACTTCATGATCCTTGAATTTAAAAAGAATTAGTTTGTGTGGTCCAAAAACCCAACTTTATGAATTACTCGGATAGCTCTTTTTTTAACAATACTATTGGTTTAACTGTGTTTTTATAAGTACTACCCCAAACCACAGTGCAATAATATAAATAGGGCAAAATCAGAGAACAGTATAAGGTATGTAGAGCTTTGATGCTTAAAATGTGCTTTGCTTTTGCAATTACTGAAATGCTTCTAGACATTTTCGTAGATATACATTTAATATGAGATTTTCAAGAAATTCTGTCATCAATAATCACACCAAGGAATTTGATTTCATGCACTCGCTCGATAACAACACCCTCTATCTGAATTGCTTCCTGAGCATTTGCCAGAGTAACAGTTGCCAAATATCATCCTTTTGCTTTTATTCGGATAAATAACTGTTATTTATTGTTTCTGCTCCCTTTCATTCATAAAATGAAATATTATTGTTGCATGCTTTTTTTGAAAGAAATAAAAAAAAGAATTGACATCTTGTAAACAAATTCTACAACAGAATACATTTTTTGCCCTTTTTATTACATTTTGTTACTGAAATGACACTGATCATGCACACTTTCTTTGATGAGCATTTACAGTCAAGCTTTTTCCCAGCTCCAATGTTTTTATGATTAAACAAACATGCTTGTTGTTGAAAAGTTATTAATAATAACAGGGCTAAACATTTATTGTTGCCAGTGGTTGGTCTTGCCCAGAGCAATCACTAGGTTCTGGAGGAATGCAGGGATTCTGTCTCTCTGGGGAGGCCAATGCAGGACACAGCAGGGCCTCAGCATGCTCCTGCGCAGGAACAGAGCACGTGACAAACTGTAGTCATGGATGTCATCCAGGAAAATCAGCACCACAGCGTCCCGGCTGTCCTCGATTACTTGGTACAGCGCATGGTGCGCAGTAAATCTGAAAGAGTCAAGCAAACTTAACAATGTTTGGAATGTTCTGTGGCACTAAATGTTTTCTTCTTCTTAAGAGGAGCGCCGCAAAAAATAATTGAAAAGCACTGAGCTAAGGCAACCACTTAAGCAGATTGCTAGAATATTCAAATAAAAAAATTAAACATTTTAATTACCGAGTACACCAGGCATCCTTAAGAAGATTGTTTGTCACCACAAACAAGATCTTTCTGGACTTCCTCATGTGGTCCACTATGGACTCCAACAGGGGCATTCCTGGTATGGAGTCTCTATCTTCCAAACAAAACCTGAAATGTTTCTTCTCCAGTGTACGAATTCTCCTCTTCACCCAGCGTGTATCCTTCTTTGCATGGATGACATACGCATCAAACTCAAAGCCCCTCCCCTCTTCAGCTTTGGCGTCACTCAGTCCCAGTGTACGGCTGATCAGAATATTCCAGTGGAACTGGATTCTCCATCCTTGGAATCGTACTATGAGAGCTGTGACCATCAGCAGGAGGACGGTGGTGCTACTCAGTAGGTACAGGGTCTGAAATGGGGTCATGTCTTTGCAGGAAAGTGTGTCAAAGTCCATAATGGATTTGTTGTAGTAGGATAGCGGGGTATTGCAAATGTACTCCTGTCTAAGATCTGGTACATTGGCTTTGGTGGTGTTGAGCCAAGTAGCAAACCACAAGATGCTTTCACATGTGCAATCAAACGGGTTTTTGTCCATGACTAGCAAACTGAGGTTGGCCAATGCAGTCTGGAATACCTTAGGTCTAACGGCAGTTATAAAATTCTTTTGCAATCTGAATACTTGCAACGAAAGCAAATCTTCAAAAATAGACTCCTTTAGGCTGTTGAGGAGATTGCTAGAAAGACTCAACACGGTAAGATTGACCAATCCTCTGAGGCCTTTCTCTGGAATCTCATCAAAACCATTGCTGTCTAGTTGAAGCGTCACAAGATTGGGTGCACCTTTGAGGAACAATACTGGTCCACCGACATTGCCACTCTTCCACAAGCGGGCTAAGTTGTTATGTTGGAGGTACAGAACTTTCAAGTTGACGAGGCCCTCTAACAAGGTTTCCCGAATGTTTGCCATGTTGTTGTTACTTAGATCCAGCATGGTTAATTTAGATAAAGGCTTGAAAGGAGAAGGTTCCATGTCTAGGGTAGTCCCAATAAGACTTTTGGCTAGCATAAGTTTCTTAAGATTTGGAACATAGAGGAATGAAGTTGACGTCAAAGTGATTTCCTTATTGTTAAAAAAGTGTAGCTCTTCAAGTTGTCCAAGTCCTAGAAATTCATCACCGGTGATAGTTTGTTTAATGAAATTAAACTCTAAATATAACTTTGTGAGGTTAGTCAGAACTGAGAATGCACCAATATTGAGTTGTTTCAGGTTAGTTGCTTTAAGATTCAACATCTTCAGAGGCGACGCCGCGAGTGAGGCATAAGTCAGATTAGTGATGGTTCTACTGGAGGAATACTTAGTCCAACTTAAATCAAGATCAGTTAGACTTGCTAGGCCAGTGAACATGTGCTCTGCTGTTTTCCAAATGTCAGACTTTTGCAAAATCAAAGTCTCCAGAGCGCCTAGATGCTGGAAAGCAAAGTTCTCAATAGTTGGCAGCGTGGCATCAAGAGCTCTGGTCAGATTCAGGATTTTCAAACTTCGAAGTCCTTCAAATGTGTCCTTTTTCAGTTGCTTGATTTTGTTGTCTGTCATACTTAGAGACTGAAGCTTGGGTAACCACAAAAAGGAGTCTATTTCTATTTTACTCAACCCATTGCCAGACAAATCGAGACTGCTAAGGTTGGTGTTTTTCAGCCCTGTGAATGTTGTATTGTTAATGGAGACCACATTCATCTTTTTGAGAGAAAGAAGTTCAATGTCAGATCCTGAAAGTTCTGTGCAAATTTTGGAAAGAACTGGATTTCCAATTTTGCTGCCATCCAAAACAAGCTTTCGAATACTAGAAATGTATTTTAAGCTACCCGCTTCCACCTGAAATAGAACAAAGAAAACATTGTTTTAGTGAGACAAAAGGGGAACCAGCATTTGAAACTAAGAATGATGGAGTTTTAGTTTCTACTTCCATCTTAGGGAGAATTTCATTTCCCATTTCAGACGACGGGTACTCACTGATGATAGCGGTACAGATGACATGTTGAGAACTTGCAGTGAAGATTGGCTGAGGAAGTTTAAATCACCCGTCTTCAAAATGTTTATGTCATTGTGGCCCAGAGCAAGATATGTCAGACTGGGGAGTTGTGGTTTCAAACTCAGCTGGGCAGACTTGAGATTATTGTTGGAAACGTCCAGATATTTTAGATTCTGTTGCAAAAGAAGCAAAAACCAAGACATTCACTGTTTTCTGTTATTTTTCAATGGCGCAATAGTTTTGAACTTAGTTTTTCAAATAATAATAGCACACCAGACCAATGATTTAAAAAGAATAGTGCTGTCCGCATTTCTGTGCCATGATTGTCTCAGCTGTTCAGGATGTGTTGTGGGATATATGTATCTAACATTACAAACATCAAATAAAAAAGTTAAAACAAAATTATAATGTGTTGTTTTGTTATATGGGGATTTTTTTGAAGCAATAGAAATATTTGTGGCAAAATAAAAACTTGAATTTTATTCTATCTATAAGGATGAAATGTGGCTTTAAGTACTGTATTTATGTAGAGTTTTTGAGGATCTGTACTGAGTAGCACTTTTATTCCACTACATGTGAAAAATAATTTATTATCTACTCCACTAAGGCTCCAAAGTAAAAAGTACTAAATCAGTCGCCTATTTTGTCCCATTTAAAGCCTTATGACGTACATTGACTCACAGCAAGGAAGATTTGTCCATGTTTGTTGTGGTATTTTCAAACTTGGAGATTCCAATTGTTTTTTACTCACACCAGTAGTATTTGTGGTTTATTTATTTATTTATTTGACAGGGACAGTGTACATTAATCAACATTTCTGTAAATGCACCGGAATTAGCCAAAAGGCTATTTTTCATCCGTAGTCCCTGGACAGATGTAAAAAGTCTCCCTAAGACAATAAAACATTACGGTCAGTGCAATAAAATACAAAGTAGGACACAGTCACTACACTATACAGGTTAAATACAAATACAAAACAGTGCAAACAATAAAAGAGTCATAATACAGACAGGGGTTAATGACTGCAAGACTGTTGAGTAATGAACCAGTTCTTTAAATGTTTTTTAAACAGTATGTAGGTGGACAGATCTCTTATGTTATGCTGCGTTTACACATAAGCACGATGCGTTACGAATGTCATTTTTCCGTCATTAGTGACGTTCGTGACGTGACTTAACGCATCTCAATGGGATTCTTAACAGAACGCATCAGCTCGTGACATTCGTGACGTTCGTGGAGAAAGTTTTTGTCTGTCAAAAAATCTTCCACGAATGTCACGAATCACCCTGTGTTCGTGGAGTTCGCAACGGAGCGCGTCCTTTCGTGAGGAGTAGTGGCGCTTCGTAATTCAGCGTGAGAGCATTCGTAGAGCATTCGTAGAGCATTCGTGGAGCAGAATCACTGTTTTCACGCTTAACATTGACAGAAACACACGCTACGCCCAATGTAAATGTTGGTACCTGCAGTAGCTATGCCGAGGGAAAGTGTCACAAAGTCGGCCAATCCGCGCTCCAAGCCACGGACAGCACCTGCCGCTGCCGCTCCGCGGGGCGCTGAAAGTGTTCCTCCGACCTTTCTTCCTCCTGGGTCGTACCTGATGTTCGGGAGTTGGAGCCAGAAGAGCCCAATGACTCAGGGGAGAGCACGGCCTCTGCTCCGCCTCCAACCCGGTGGAAGAAGATCACTCCACATTCGCCCAATTCTTGACAGATTTCGGACAGAACGTGAATATTCCTAGTGACCCGTAACAGCCCGTGGCAGCGCGCAACACCACGCAGCAGCGCGCAACACCACGCAGCAGCGCGCGACACCACGCAGCAGCGCGGGACGCATATTCGTGACCGTGCGTAATAATTCGTGCCATTAATCGTAACGCGTAGTAACAGGTCGCAACAGTTAGTGGCGGCGCGTGAAACCTCTGCCCCGAATCATCAAATTCGTGATCCTTGGCCACGAATGTGCATTTGTGGCATTCGTAAAACGCAGCATTAGCTGGGATGGAGTTCCAGTCTTTGGCTGCAGTTACAGAAAAGGTGTTCTGACTAAAGGCACTTTTCCTAAATGGGACTATGCAGTCTCCTCGAGCTGCTCCTCTGGTCACCCGCTGTAAAGATGTGGGGTTTCTGATGCTGACAAACTGACTGAGTGGGGGAGATGATTGGTTGTGGATTATTTTATGTATGAGGCAGAGGTTTGAATACTTAATGAGATTTTCCCAGCTTAAAAGTTTGTGCTTTTGAAGGATGTTGCAGTGATGATACCTCATTGGTTTTTTGTCCAGAATTTTTATTGTCCGTTTGTAAAGTGACTCTAAGGGCTTTAGTGTTGTTTTGTTTGCTTGAGACCAAGTTGTTAAACAGTAGGTTATGTGCGATAGGACCATGGAATTCATGAACATTTTTGCTGCTTGCAGAGAGAGTTGAGACCTGATGAACCGGAAGTTGGAGATATTGAATTTGACTTTATTGCAGACTTTGTTAATTTGGGTTTTGAATGTTAGGTTTGAGTCTATTGTAATTCCAAGGTATTTGTATTCTGACACCACTTGCAACTTTTCACCTGCCATATAGATATCTGCTGTTGAATTTTTGACGTTGGACCTTGTAAAGAACATTGAGACAGTTTTATTGATATTGAGTTTTAAACAGGACTGATGTAACCATTCTGTAACATGGGCCAAAGACTGGGAGAGTTTATCTGCCACTTGAGTTGGATTTTTGCCATGTGTGTAAATAACTGTGTCATCGGCGTACATTTGAATGGAGACATTGGAACAAACAGGGGGAAGGTCATTTATGTAGAGTGAGAAGAGCAGTGGACCCAGGTTGGAACCTTGTGGTACTCCTGTCTTTAAAGGGAGGGGAGGAGAGCTGGAATCATTGATTTTGACAGACTGCGACCGATTTGTTAGATATGACTCAAACCATTTTGTAGCTTCTGGTGAGAAATTGAATGTGTTGAGTTTTGTGAGCAATATATTATGATTTATTGTGTCAAAGGCTTTCTTTAGATCCAGAAAGACGGCCCCAACCACACCACCTTTGTCCAAATGTTGCTTGATTTTTTCAATGAAAAAACAGCTGGCTGTTTCTGTAGAATGTTTTGCCCGGAAACCAAATTGCATCGGGTGAAGTGTGAATGGAGTAGTGTTCAAATGTGAAATTATTTGTTGCGCAACAAGTTTCTCTGCCACCTTAGACACTGTCGGAATTATACTGATTGGCCTGTAATTGCAGACGGATAATGCATCACCATTTTTGTAGAGTGGAATTACAGCTGCTGACTTCCATACATTAGGGAAAACTAATTCTGAGATGGACTGGTTAATTATTTTGGTTATTGGAGCGATTAATGAGAGTCCGAGTTCTTTCAGTGTGAATGTGTCAATGCCAAATACGTCTTTCGTTCTGGATGGTTTAAGTGTTTGAATCGTTTGAGCAACCTGAGCTTCAGTAACACTGCCTAATCTGAGAGCCGGCTCTGAGGTTCGCTGGGAGCAAATCACGTCAATGTCATTGGGTGGAAATGACTGGGCAATAGTGGACACTGACTCAATAAAAAAATTGTTAAATGCATTTGCAACAGTTTTTGAATTATTAGTTAGTTTCCCATTAATTTCCAATTCCAATATTTTTTTCTTTTTTAAGTCATGTCCTAGTAGTTTTTTCAGTTGATCCCAGATCATTTTAGAGTTTCCTTTGGCGTTTTCAATTATGGTCAAGAAAAAATTGGCCTTAGCTTTACGTATGCTCATGACTACCTTATTCCTAAGAGTTGTGAACAACTTTCTAGAACTTACAGTCTTAGTTTTTATAGCATTTTTCAAGGCAAGATCCCTCTCTTTCATCATTTTCAGGATATCCGAATTCATCCACGGAAGTACATTTTTATTGCTTTTCCTCCTGATTTTAGAAGTATAGTTTTTTATAGTTTGCTCAATTACTGTTATTAAGGTTTTACTATTCATATTACAATTACCCAATAATAACTGATCCCAATCTATCTGCTGCACAGTATTTTTAAAATGTTCCTGTTTACTTTTGGGGATACTGACAAATTCACTTCGACAGACTGAAGGACTGAATCTCTGTTTGGAAAGCTTCCTGGCCACCAGGATCAAATTGTGGTCAGAAATACCTGCTAACATGTTATAGGACTTAATTATTCTCTCCGGTCGATTTGAAAAGACCAAATCAATCTGGCTGCTGCTAGATGCTGTGATTCTTGTTGGTCCTTTGATCATCTGGACGAGATCAAATTTGTCAGTGATCCTTTTAAGATGCTTTTTACAAGATGCCTCCTCCCAGTTTATGTTAAAGTCCCCAAAGATAAGTCTCTTTATTTGTGTTCCCTTCTTTAAGTAGCTTTTCAAACTTATCATAGAAACTGCTGTCTGAAGAGGGAGGTCGGTACAAAACAATAATTTTAAATGCCATTTGCGGTGATACTCAAGTAATGGAATCAAGTGCTTTAACATGTCAAGTGCAGTACCTGTAACCCTGCAAATGGTTCTCCGTGCAGTATCAGCCTGTTGCTTCCCATGTTGAGCCACACCAGGTTGGTACAGTGGCTCAAGTCTTCCGTCTTCATTTTATGCATTTGGTTCTTCTCTAAGTTGAGAGTCTGAAGGAGAGGCAGCATCTGGCACATCTGTTCACCCAGTTTACTGATGCTGTTGAAGCTAGCATCTAAGTGCACTAGCTCCGGGTACAGTTTGAGCCACTCGTCTGCAATGCGATTGAGCCGGTTGTGGGACACGTCAAGGCTGGAGATGTTACGGGGCAAATTCTGTGGGATCTCATTGAGGCTCATGTGGCTACAGTCGGCACTGCCATTTCGCACCACGCACAACTGCTTTTTGGGTTCAGTCAGGCCAATAATGAAGAAAAATATGCTCAGCCAGTGAAGGTGTCGAAACTGTGAGGAAGACATTGTTTTGAGGACCTATAGGGCAAAAGAAAACAATGTTTTATTAGCATTTATGTAATTGACCTATATCACTCACACTACTTTGTTAAATTGTTTTTCTTTTTTCCATTTGGCAGGAAAGCTAAAAACAAAAAAGGGGGAAAAGAGTGGTGAGAAACCATTACTCAAACTCACGGAGGATTAGTGCCATAGTATAAGTGTAGCAGTATGGGGTCGCTAGTCCCGGGCTCACCTATAAAAAGCGCTGCTTCCCCCATTCTTGCCCCTCTCTGACCTGTCACCCCTGACGTCATCCACCAGTCAGGAACCGGCCCAGCTGCAAGGAGCTCTTCGCAATAGGCGCACTGCAGCCGCAGGGAGCGTAAAGCCGGCGGTTTGGCGAGAAGTGTGCGGGAATCGGTGAGTTGAGTGTAAACAGGCTAGCCCGTGTAATATGGTCGTCAGGGCTAACAGATGTGTGTCTTAGTGGCCTCGCCGTTGGACTCCTCGCGTGCGTGATGGGCCGTGTACAAGACCTGTGGCGTGCCATGTCCTGCGCCCTCCCCCGGTACGTTAGTAATTCGGCCTTAAACTTATTTTAGCGATCAAAACTAATATGCCTTTCCATAGGTTTCTGGTTCAGTCAAACCTCCCCTTTTTGGACAGCTCTCCCTCTCCGCTGTCGTTTGGAAGCGTTTTGTTTTGGGGACTCTCCTGTACTGTCCCGTCAAAATGTCAAGATCAATGAAACTGTCAAACTGTATGTGCCTTGGGCAGAATTTAAGGCTGTCCAACGTAGTCCATTTTAATGAAAATGCCAAAACGAAAAGAGAAAGATATTTATGAAATAAATTAAGTAACATAAAGTAAATGGCCATGTCTCTGTCATAATTAAGCCTGATAAGAATATGTTATGTTGCACACTAGTACGAAATGAAGTAATGTTTACATGCATTCGGTTACATAAGCTAGTTGTATAGCCTTCTTGATTTCCCTATGGGGACAATTAAGTACTTAACCTTAATTAATCTCATGTTATGTTATGTTAATTCCAGACCGTACAAAGCCAATGCTATTGATTGTACTTACAGTACAGTATATAGTATAGATTATTTAACGAAAGATGCACTTAGCTTAAATTAGCTTATGCTTATTTATGATTATATTGATATAGGATGCTAATAGTTCAGTGTTTCATTGTATGTACATTAGAATGGAAGTGATGATTCAATCCACACAATTCTTAAAATGGTAAAAGCATATTATAAATTGAAATCTAAAAAAAATTAACTACAACACTGTACAAAATAGCTAAAAGCAGGGCCGTACTTATATAAAGGTAAAAGGAGCTGTATTGGAGTTAAACATATAGTTTTTGGGAAAGCCAACTGCCATTATTATATCAGTTTATTAATACTATTTTTTGCCAGTACATTTTGCTAGTCGGGTGCATTTCAGGGGCCACAAGTGTCTTAGCAGCGCCCCTACAGAAACACAGACTTTCACAACCGTCTCCCTCATGTCACTCCCTTCACTGGGCTGTGGCTGAAACAGGGGCTTAAGAAAAGGGCATAAACTATTGAGAATGTCTGGACGTGGGTTTCACGTTGTTTTAAGAGAACATAGAACTGAAATATTGTGACACAAATACGTGGCGAGGATGCGGTGCTAAGCCGCGTTTATTTTTAGATCACATACAAAACTGTCGGCTGGTTGACCTCATTGGTCCACGATTATGAGGCTGACTGATAAAAAATAAAGAGCGATCTTAAAGGTCCTATATCATGCAAAATCAACTTTTTGGAGCTTTTAACCATGTTGTTATGCTATTTCCTTATCAAAAACACCCCCAGAGTGGTTTTTGGATTCATTCACGCAGTTCTCAGTAATCCTCCTGAATCCTGCTCTCTGAGCAGCTGATCCGCCCTCTCCTGGTAAACGACTGGCATGTTCAGTTGTGTCGTCACAGCGGAACGGAAGTGCTCGAAGTCTGTAAGCTAATGCCTTACGGCCTGATTTTCATTTGTAACACTGTTTTTTTCATTATTTCTGTCGTAAGAAAAAAAAAAAAAAAAGGAAGTGCCTGACGCTGCGCTGCCCCTGTACCGAAAACAAACGCTCCCGCTGAGCGTCCGAACGGTCTGAACAGATGGTCATGTCATGTTGCACCGAAACATGTGAAGAGGGAGCTTTTTCTAACCTACTCTGGAGTCTGGACACCTGTTCTTTTTTTCGTACCTCACGATAATGTCACGGAGAAAACCGCGTTTGGCTGCGAGGACTGGACTTTATTCAACCTTCCTAAAGAAGAGACCATAGAAGTTGGACTTTCCCTCCGGGATTCAGCGACTATCAGCCACAATAGTGTCTGTCTGAGCCTGTCGCTGATGGATGCTTGATGAACCTTGGCCAGAATCAAAGTGGATTAATTTTTATAACCAGCGCAAATCCCATAATGGAAACATCAGACTGGTGAGTCGATCAAAATGCATGTTAGCGTGTGTGTTAGCCATTTAGCCATGAAGCTGTGTTGCACATGTTAACTCCTTATAACAGCATCATGAAATAACTTCACTTTTTGCTGTGATATATATATTTCTACTACTGCTAAAGTTGTATGAGCGGCGAGAGGGGGCGGAGTTAACTGAATCCAAGCGTTTTGTCTTCCGGGTTGGAAAAATACCTCCAGAAAATACTTATATTTATCACAAAAATTAGTGCTCCGTAGTGGTAGAGGTACAATATATCATATAAATGCCTATACTTTACTTTGGAATGGCTAAAATAGCATGATACAGGTCCTTTAAGCACAAGATGTGGAGATTGTTCTGTGCAGAAGAGGCCTCTGCTCTCACTTCCTCCTCTCTCTCCGCGCGCCGCGCTCTGCTGCGCCGCAGTGCCGGTGGGCGGGGCATTGATGAACTAACGAGGGGCATGTTCATTTCTGATTTGATTTATTAATATAAGCTAATAAGGCTTATTGGGGCTAAACCAATGATAAGGACCATGGCAAAGCTTTGGATAAACAAAATATAATACAAATAAATAAAAGGTAAAGGGAAAAGGGCATTTTAGGGGCATGGAGCAAAAGGGAAAGCCCCCTCTGCACGGGCATGGCTAAAAGCTTAAAACATTCTACTCAAACCATATTTAATGCATTTGACCCAGCTCACCAGTTATCGATATTACACAAAATTAGGTATCAGAATAAAAATGTGCCACACACAACTCACACCTGGACTGGATTATATGTCACAAATGTAGATCCAGATTCAACATAAACACCATGGGGGGTCATTTATCAAGCATTTGCTTATGTGCAAAGAAGGTAGCAAATGCTAAGTCCTTTCTGCCTTTTTTACTCATTGCCTTGTTTACTTCTCAGGTTTGCGGCTAATACTGTAATACAGGCATCATCAAATGGTAAATTAAGTGCACCTGCTATTCATCACCTGCCTTGATAAATGACCCCAATGTGCAAAGAAATGTCTACAGTTTATAAAAATATAAAATAATCATACGATTTCAGATAACATAATACTACAAGCTCACAATAACCTATTAGTATTTACATATTAGTAATAAACATTGCCATACCTTCAACCCTCTGTCTGTATGTCCCTTGTCTCTACCAAATAACACTACACTAAAAGCTCCAAATTCTGTTGCGCTCTTCTGCTAACAACTCAGTCACATGGAAATAAAAAATTCAGTTTCACATCCCCTTAGTCTGATTTTACATCCCCTTTGTGGTTCAGTTAACCCCTTCATGATTTTCCTGTCCTGCATCAAGGGTACCCCTCTGGGTCCCGCCACCTTAACGTGGTGGAGGGGTTTGAGCACTCGAATGATCCTAGGAGCTAAGTTCTCGGGGGCTTCGTGCCCCTGGTAGGGTCTCCCATGGCAAACAGGTCCTAGGTGACGGGTCAGACAAAGAGCGGTTCAGAAGCCCCTTATGAGAGACCAACAGGCCCGGTTAGAACCATGAGGCCGTCCTTCTGTGGACCCACCACCTGCAGGAGGAGCCATAGGGGCTGGTGCTATGTGTTTTGGGCAGCTCCAACGGCTGCCCCCACGACCTTGCAACGGACAAGTGGAAGAAGATGGATGGATGGATGGACATCAAGGGTAAAAAATAAAATAATTAAAATAAAGCTATGTACGGCAGATCCGTGGCGTTGGGTCTTTCAGTTCTCACTCTGAAGCTGCAGTCAGTTCGTTAAAAAGTTCTCAAAGAAAACTTGTGTTGTGTGATTGTGAAAAAAATAAATTATAATTATAATTTTACTGTTCACCCATAAGTACAGAAATGATTCCAAATAGTCAAGGGGACCCCTAGTATGCCACTAGGGGTCCCCTTGAATCCCCTAGTGGCATACTAGAACTTGAATCTAGAACTTGATGATGTCATAATCTCGGATCGAAGGCTGGGGCCAATTTAAAGCAAGTAGTAAGTAACTCTTGCCCCTAGAGGCCATAAGCGCAACTGCAGGTGTCGTAGCAAGATGCGATTTTTTTTATTTAGTAATTGTCCGTGAGAGTAAATACTACGCTGACAGAAAAGGCGAAGAGAGAGAGGGATATTGTAATTACACAATAGAAATGTTTTATTTTTCACTTAAACTTGGCTATAAATACTGTTTAAAGTGGTGCTAGCCCGCAGTTAGCTTTGCCCGTTACCCTGTTAGCTTCTTCTTTGTGGTTCCATTAGTGGCAGGCTGTTGCAAATGTGGTTTTCTGTCCAGAGACACCAGAGGGAGACAAAAGACCCCCCAATCATCCCAATAACACTTGTATTACCCCCAGAGGTACTACGAATAGGATTTATTAAGGTAAACAAGTTACTTAGTACTGCTTTAACACTTTGGGAGAGAAAAAAAGTCCTTGAAAGAAAAACTAAACCCTAAAAACAATAACCTAATAATTATTTGGTTATGACTGGATCTACAAACAAGACATATTATATTCTCTGGCTAAATGTTCTTTCTATTGGCCAACATTACATGCATACTTTTACACACCATTTTCGGATACCTTTATGAGAAAATAATTTGACCTTAGTTCAGCCGCACGGGCAGACAAAGTTCAACATATTATGTTGAACTTTGTGACCGTTTTTCAAATAATAACACATTATTTATGTATTTATTTAAGATGGGACAGTGCATATTGATTAACATGAGTCCACATGTAAATATACCAGAGTTAGACACAATGGCTTATTTTCATCTGTAGTCCCTGGGCAGATTGCTGTTCACAGACAGGAAAGGCCACAGAACAGCAAGCACAATGAACAAAAGCAATAGACCTGAAATGGTTAGTAAAAATCAAACAGGAAATTAACACACAATAACGGTAAGCAGACATTATAAACAAGGCTACACCGACAAATAAGACAATAAACATTACATCTTAAAGGGATATTTTAGGATTTTTGACATAGGGCCTCATTTCCTAGTTATTCAGTGTGTGTTGTTGTTTTCTGGAGATATATATTTGTTTTTATTCATGCAGTCCTTATATTTGAAGAATCTAGTGGCGCTACGCTAGTGCAAGGCTAGCGCATTTCTACGGTAAAAGCTTTCCTGCGTTAAAAACAGTCTGACCCACTCCACAGTGCATCTGAGGCAAATCACTTATAACGCCAGACTACCGATATAAATGTCTGTGTCGATAGAATCATTTTAGAAATAAAACTGACCTTGTATCACATCAATTATCATATTTTTGAGGGACTATATTCTAGTAGATCGCTGCGTAGTTTACAACCACAAGCTGATGCTGCTCAAATATGCAAACTGGTTAAAATTATTCTATCAACACAGACATTTATATTGCATCAGGTGCACTGTGGAGTGGGTCAGACTGTTTTTAATGCAGGCTAGCTGTTACCGTAGAAATCCGTTAGCCTAGCACTAGCCTAGCACCACTAAGCTCTTCAAATATAAGAACTGTATAAATTAAAAAAAAAAAAATCTCCAGAAATCAACAACACTCTGGATAACTAGGAAATGAGGCCCTATGTCAAAAATCCTGAAATATCCCTCTAAACACTATTGGTAAAAAGCCTATTATGTCCACGCTGTTACTGCAGGTCTGATTGTCCAGGAGCCAGAGTGATCTAGTGAACGTTCTCAGTGTTCTCAGCCATAAACTAAAATGCTGACAAAAAAAAGTCAGTATTTGGAGATTTACTATACAATATGTACACAACCTATTGTTTTGCGAATGACATGTTCCACAAAATTTCTTATAGGTTTTAATTCCTGCCTCTCCCATGTTTTTGTGCGGCCTATGTTCCCCGGGTGCGATGGTTTTTTTTCCGTAGATGAGTTGGTACTTCACAAGTCATGAGAGTGAAATGTCATACATAGATCAATCAGCTTAACCCTGACCCTGCCCTAGCCACTAACCTTAAGGATAGTGGGCTGGTGCCTAATCTTAATCAATAGAAGTGGGGGAACATAGGTACCGGGGAACATAGGGCTGACCCCCCCTTCAGGTGCATAAGAAGTAATTGTTTAAGGAAGTAAATTAACATTATTCCTCTGTTTTACGGTTTTAGATAAGAAGTAATGTACTATAGGCACTGGGAAAAGTATAATTCAGGTACTGGTATTGCAAAGCAGATACCCAGCCCTATGCCTATCCTTAAGAATAGCTCAAACGCAGATGACATACTTATGTGCAGAGTGTAGAAAACGCGATACTCTACCTTATTATAATGTGGTGCGATAATAACAAACAATAGCACACTGTGTTAGCTTCACAGTTGGCATGCTGAAACCTGTCTGCATGTGCCGCCCTACATCGGCTTCCACGTAAATTTAACCTCAAATGTTACAGTTCTAGTTTTTTAAACAAACTGGCATATTACTACTTTACGCAAAGCAAAACACAATGTCTGGTTACACCCATCCATGCATGCCTCTTCATCTAAGTAGCAAAACTGGAAGTAAGTTAGGAGTCTCACCTGAGTACAGTTGTTCCTCTTACATGGTCATGAAAGTTTAGGTGGATAGGGAAAAAAGAACCTTGTGCATAGGTGCAACCCATGCAAACAGACTGAGGGCAGGGATGCAGAGCAGTGGAAGTCATAAAAGGTGATAGAACCAGACATACCTGTAATATCCAGGAGGACTGGGTGTGCCACGTCATGCCAGCTTTTCACAGAAAATGAAACTTACCCAGGTGCCATTGTGTGCCAGGTGCCATTGTGAGATAGGCCAGAAGATGGCAGCATTGTGTAGGTGTAAGGGGGAGAAATTGCTACGGGACTGGCACCCCTAAAGTGGTGGGGGTATACGTTGTGGGGGTATAAGACGTTGTGGGGGTATAAGAATCTTGTTATGTTTTTGAGGACTTTTTCCACCCAAAGACCCAATAAACTTACGAAGTTCCCCGAAAGTAAATGGAGATTTATTTCTTTTATTGGAGAAACCTTCAGAGTGGCCATTGCAATTGCTGTAACTTATTTACATTTTACACATTACTACAGTTTGCATCAATGTATACACTTACATAAAGAGGAATAAAGCCACATTTTGTAATAATGTGCGGCCTTTTGTAATGAACTCTCATTACATTTGTACTAAATTTGATCACTTCGCAATTACTAGCAGTTTGTGATGCTTTGGTCAACACTTCATTCATAATCTATAAAGCATTTACACATCTTTGCTACCATAGTTTTAGTTTACCATTCCTGTGTGTGGCCAATATTAGGCAAAAGTCATTAAGAGTTAAATTTTGGAAAAGCATTTGCGTGTTTTATAGTTTCTAAACATATTCATGATCTGAGCAATAAAAGTAATTACTACTTATAAATGATTAACAAATATTGAAACGCTTTAGAAAATACGAAATAAGTGCTGCCTACTTTCTGATTTAGGTGAAGTTTACCACTTAACCCACTGTGCCAATGTGCCCATTAAAATCCTCATCTTGGCTGTGTTACCCCATTAGTGTAATTTACCTAACCTTTTAACACAATAGCGCCGGGATAATTTATTAAAGGGTAATAACCGGTACCTGGCTTGGACGAGTGTGGAGGTGCATTAGCAGGACAAGAGAAGTGCAGGAAATATGGTCGTCCTCAGCACCCCGGGAGTTGGTACATCAGCACTAATGTAAAAGCACACATGAACTGCAGGGTGTGAGGTCAACACGCTATCACCAGCTCACACACTACGGAGTTTGTAAATGACTGATTTGGAATTCAAAAAGGACAAAAATACAGTGGTTTTTTTCTCTTCCGATTAGGCATATTCAATACTTGCAATTCTTTAAACCAAGACCGTAATTAGTTCACATTGTCCATTTTAAGCATATCCAGGAAGAGATGACTGATAAACAACAACATTATTCTGGGACATACTTGTATAGGGCTGTGTTACCTTTTAATGTCTAATGACTCCTTTGCACCTCTGTAAATACACTATATCTGGCAATATCAATAACAAAAAAGATGTTTCTCAAGTACTCGAGTGAATTTGGTCGGGTCAACATCAAACCCCAACACAAACATCTCTGTGAAAACTTGTAGGGAAAGGACACATTTTGAGCCAAAGGTTGAAAAACATTTAAAAAAAATACACCCCATTTTGGTGTAGGAAAAAAAAAACATGAAAAGTATAGAAAGATTATATTAGATAATACTGGGTGAAACATGAGCAGGAATTACGAAAATAGTCATGTATATCTGTAGAAATACCACTCCTAGATCAGTCCTCTTTTTATGATTATTACCACTCCAAAATACAGTCTAATATGGCTTGTAATGACACTACATCTCGTCATATTTTGGCAATTTGATCAAGTCATTTCAGAATTTGTTCCACACTTTTACCGGTACATGTTTTCTAATGTTTGTAGCGTCGTGACAAAATGCAGAGCATCAAGGGCAAAACAGGAAGATTAAAAAACAGATGTGTAGTGGATACTTCAGTTCACAGGGTCAGTGCCTTTTTTTATGCACTCTTTGGACAGAAGGTTTTCATCCATTGCCTGACGAATTGCCTTATGCCCAAAAGAGGAGATGTGGGAAAGTCAAAATAATGAAATATAAATAACTATCAAGCGAGCTGTATGCTCCCTCCCCTACGCATTCTTGAAAAGTCAAGGAGAATGTTGTCTTAACCTTTCTGAGGCCACTTTTTTTTTGTGTTTTCTCGTCATTTGGATTCCTCGGTCATCAACGTTTTCTTAATAGCTAAAACTAGGCTGGAAATCTTTTTTCATTTGCGTTCTTCACGTTTAATTGAATCTTTAATTGATCGTATTGCTTTTTAAATGTAACTTTGTGCACTCTAGACATTCTTCTTGTTCTCTAAAGCCCTTTGAATTGCTTTGTGGACAAATTGTGCTCGATTATTAAACTCTTATATAAACATACACGTTCAGATGGACCCCTGGCCTGATTAAATGCACCAGGGGTTCCCAATAGTGATGGGATTTACGGCTCTTTACTAGGAGCCGAGTCTTTGGGATCCAGGGCTGGACTGGCAGAAAAAATCGTCCTGGGACTTTTGGGTCTAGACCGGCCCTCTAAAAAAATCTGTCATACCATAGGCGCTGATTTATGTTGTGAGCCCGGCGCTATACCTATGGAGCTAAACGAGCGAAGCATTCGCCCGCTCTAGGTATAGGTATATTTATGGAATCATTTTGTAATTAGGGCAAATTCGCCTGGGTGCCCAAAGATTTGAGTGACTGCTGAGGTGCTCCAGCCCCGCAGCACCCACGGGATCGGCACCTTTGAGTCATACAGTATTCAGTACAATAGTCGAGGCCATTAGCAATACAATAAGGCCTTGAAATAAAACAGTATAAGCTACAAAACCAAGGACAATAGCAGTATGTTGTTTCTGCCGAATTCATGCTAACACCTCATAGCACTCACCACTTTAATCTTATCGTTTACAACTTGCTGCAACATTTGTAAAATTTCTAAACAATCTTAAAATGTACATTCCATTAAGGAGGTTCCTCTCGCAACTAAACTTCACAAAACCAACCAAATGATCGCACTGTAGATTTTTAGTTTAGTTTAGTTTAGTTTATTTGTTTATTTGAGCAGTACACATAGTGCTCAAAAGGAGTGGGCTGAAGCAAAAGCTTATGAGTGCCCACCCCCAAGTGCAATAAAATAAATAAAAAAAGAACATTACAAAACATTTCAGCAGCTACATTCGTACAGACCAACTTACAAACTTACAAAAAAAATATATGAACTGTTTATACAATTAATTGAAACAACGCACAACTACAACAACAATCTTTTTTCATGTACGATGTCTAGTACAAAGCAGTCAAAATAAAATAAAAATGTGATCTTTAATATATTTCTTTCAGATTTTTACCCTTGATAACCGAGAGTTACTTTTATGTTATGAAGGTACATTAATAGGTATTATACTCCGAGATTTTGATACTTCCCAGTTGTCATTACCATTCTCAGTATAATTTTAATTTGGGTGTAATTTTCATAATCATTATTATTATATATTTATTTAATTGAGTTATATATGAAGTATGCTGTAGCCCTGCATAGTGTGGTGCATTAAAAGCCAGAGTGTAGAGCGGGCCATTTGAAGAGAGCAGTAACTCCCAATCAACAAACCCCCACACGGCTGCCCTAACAGCTGATTTTGTAGAATATGTTCCTATGCTGAGTGGTGCATTAAAAGACAAGGTTTAGAGCCCGTTGGGAGGGTCCCTCCCAACAGATCCATAACCTGCCAACCCTAATTCTCCATTTGTGAATTTGAGCAATAGAATGACAACCGTTCCAAGCATCAACACTCTTCCAGATTATAGAGGAAACAATACACATAATGGCTCCTACTGCTCCCCCTAGTGGCAACACATTTCTTCTTGTCTGTATATTTCAAAAGTCTTTTGTTTATATTTATATTTGAACAGGTTGATGTTTGGACATCGTTTCAAATCCATCTCCAGTTTATTCCACAACTGTACACCATTAACTGTTGGACTAAAACTTTTCAAAGTTGTGCTATGTTTCTGAATCCTAAAGTTTAATTCATCACGTAATTCATAACAACCAGTACGTTCTTGGAACCTTCTTTGTATTTGGTTTGGTAACAATTTGTATCTTGCTTTGAATAACATTTGTACAGTTTGGAACTCAACAATGTCACAAAACTTCAAGATCTTTGATTTTAAAAATAATGAGTTTGTGTGGTCCAAAAACCCAACTTTATGAATTACTCGGATAGCTCTTTTTTGCAACAATATTATTGGTTTAACTGTGTTTTTATAAGTACTACCCCAAACCACAGTACAATAATATAAGTAGGGCAAAATCAGAGAACAGTATAAGGTATGTAGAGCTTTGATGTTTAAAATGTGCTTTGCTTTTGCAATTACTGAAATGCTTCTAGAAATTTTCGTAGATATATATTTAATATGAGATTTCCAAGTAATTCTGTCATCAATAATCACACCAAGGAATTTGATTTCATGCACTTGCTCGATAACAACACCCTCTATCTGAATTGCTTCCTGAGCATTGGAATTACAGTTGCCAAATATCATCATTTTGCTTTTACTCAGATTTAGAGATAATTTATTTTGTTTGAACCACTTGTTGACACTTTTGAGTTCCCAGTTGACAATCCGACACAGCTGCTGTAAGTCGTCTCCTGATGCAAAAATATTTGTATCGTCAGCAAACAAGATAAATTTAAGTACTTCAGACGTTTTACAAATGTCGTTAATATACATATTAAACAATTTTGGGCCTAGAATAGAACCTTGAGGTAAACCACAGACAATTTGTCGACAACTCGACTGATAATCACCGATTTTCACACATTGTTTTCTATTTTTTAAGTAACAGGTAACCCACTGTAGAGCTACCCCCCTAATTCCATAAAGTTCTAGTTTATTAATTAATATATCATAGTTAATTGTATCAAACGCTTTACTCAGGTCAATAAATAACCCTATTGCATATTTCTTGTTATCTACAGCATTAGTTATTTCTTCAGTTATATCAAAGAGCGCGTGTGAGGTTGAGTGATTGTTCCTAAAACCAAACTGATTGTCCGAGAGTAAATTACACTTTTCAATAAAGCTGTCAAGTCTAGAGTTAAAAACCTTTTCTAAGATTTTAGAGAATTGCGGTAAAAGGGAAACAGGCCTGTAGTTTGTAAAGAGATGTTTATCTCCTGCTTTGAACAGAGGAATCACTTTTGCTACTTTCATACCATCAGGAAATTGTCCAGTTTGCAACGATAAGTTACAGATGTAAGTTAACGGCTTAGAGATACTTTCAATAACAGTTTTTAAAGTTTTCATGTCCATGTCATGGTAATCGGTCGAGGTCTTATTTTTACACCCTTTAACAATGTCCAGTATCTCCTTTTCCTCCACAGGTTTGAGGAACAGGGACATAGGATTTGTGTCTATCAGTTCACAATTATAGTTCTCAACGTTTGCAATTTTTGCAGCAAGGTTTGGTCCAACATCTACAAAGAATTTATTAAATGTTTCGACAACTTCATTCATATTATTTAAAGTGTTATCCTCATCTTTGAAATATTTTGGATAATTAATCGTTCTTGGTTTATTTCTAATTATACTATTTAAGATGTTCCATAAACCTTTAATATTATTCTTATTAGTATCCAACAACTTATTATAATAATCCTGTTTACATTTTCTAATGATACCTGTCAGTTTATTTTTATATTTCTTATATTTATCCTCAGCTTCTTTTGTTCGGTTATTTATAAAGTTTTTGTAAAGATTATTTTTTTTCTTGCAAGCATTTAGTAAACCTTTAGACATCCATGGTGTTTCTTTACACTTTCTGTTTTTACAGTATTTCTTCATTGGGCAGTTTTTGTCGTATACCTTTTGAAATACTCCGGTAAACACATCATAAGCCATATTCGTGTCATTCTCTCTGTACACAATACTCCAGTCTTGAGCTAAAAGCTCCTTTTTAAATGCATCAATAGTTTTCTCTGTTTTTACCCTTCTAAACCAATACTTGTTTTCCTCCTCATCTTTTACATATCCATTTTTATACATAACGAAAACTGGAAGGTGATCACTAATATCATTTATAATTAACCCGCTGACTGTATCACTTTCAATTTCATTTGAGAAAATTTTATCAATCAAGGTGGCACTATGGGTTGTTATTCTACTTGGTTTAGTGATTAGAGGAAACAGACCTATACTGAATAAAGTATTTATAAATTCGTCCGTCTTTTTATGTTTATATGGGTTTAACAAATCGATGTTGAGGTCTCCCCCCACAAACATGACTTTATGATTTAATCCTGAAAAGTGCTCCTCCATCCAGTTAGAAAAAACATCTATATCAGAGCCAGGTGTTCTATAAATAGAACTCACAATAATATTTTTCTTTTTTTGCCTTGTAATTTCAACAGTAAGGCATTCAAGTGTATCATCCACCACCATGGTCTTATTTTGCATTACTTTATAACTATAGTTGGAGTTTATAAACATAGCTACGCCCCCTCCATGCTTGTTCCTTCTGTTCATACTTATAAATTCATAACCATCAATAGAAAACTCAAATTCTCTATCATTATTGATCCATGTTTCTGTGATTAGGATGACACTGAATGGTGTGGAAAACTGTTTTAAGAAGCTTTTGATGTGGTCAAAGTTTGCATAGAGGCTTCGACTATTGAAGTGGATTACAGTGAATGCCTTAATGTTCTTAAGTTTACTATTGTACAGATCCTCTGTGTAATATTGACAGTCATTGGTAGCTCTAGTAAAGAAGTTATTTTCAGGGTCGATGTCGAGCTCAGTGTTCTGTAGGTCGTATTGAGAGAATGTAAAATCCTGGGAGTTTGCTTCAGCAATTCTCCTTATTGAAAAATCCAAGTCGGTGCTTCCTATAGAACTGTATGTATTACTAGACATGTGAGATTATGTGCTTTTACATACCAAAATCCATACGTTTTTCCCGGTGTTTATACTGGATGTGGTGTACTGCTGCGTGGACGTATAATAAGTTTATCATATCGCAAGAAGGCGATCTCCCCCCTTTCTCGTGCAGCTCTCAGCTCCGGCATCAGTTCTTTACGTTTTCTTTTTATTGATTCGGTGTAGTCCTCGTTTATGAAGATTTTTGTTCCTTTGAGTCGTTTGGCGCGCTGCAAGATTTCCTCGCGATCCTTCCACCTCAGTAGTTTGGCGATGATGGGTCTCGGCCAGTCTCTCCCGCCGCCGGGTTTCCCTACGCGGTGAGCCCTCTCCACCTCCACCGCGTGATGTAGCTGGAGCTTCTCCTTCAGTATTTCTTTCACCTTTTCCTCGGCGTCGGCCCAGGTCTCCCCAGGCGACTCCAACACTCCCTCAAATACCAGGTTATTTCTGCGGCTCTGCCCCTCCAGATACTCCAGTTTGTCCGTGATGATGTGTAAATTGTCACATACTTTGTAAAAGTCCGTTTGTAAAGTGTTTGTGCGCTCCGTGAGTTTCAGATTATGTTCTTTCAACGTGTCCACCTCACCTTGCGTGAACTGCAGGCTTGTTTTTAGTTCTTGAATGTCCTTAGTCTGTAAATCCATTCGGGTGTTTGTTGATTCCATGATGAGTTTTATAAATCCTTTGAAGTTTTCCTGCTGTTGTTGAATTATCTCCCTGAACATGACCCTCTGCTGCTCCATGAGCTCCGTGACTCGACTGAGACTTACGTAGTCCTCCTCAGTCGCCGGTTCTACCGCAGGCTTTTTTGGCATTTTTGCGAAAACAGTAAAAAAAAAAGAAAGAAAAAAATATTAACTTGTTCAGAGCTTATCGCTAGCACAGCTAACGCTGACACGGCAACACAACACAGCGCGCACTTCCGCTTCCTGTCTAAATCATTACCTAGATTTAGGTAATGAAATGGTAAAAGTCATCACAGAAATAGAAGTCCCAAATGCCAAAACATTGTAAATCCTTTCAATGGAAACCATTTCCAAACTGTGCGCACACTGAAGGCAAAGGGCAGGAGGGCGAGTTAACTGACAACTCCCAACATGCACTTCTTTGCATACATTTGTCTAAAATATTTACAAATTAGAGGCCTGAGGTTCTCTGGGTCCTGGAGGGTGTTACAATAAACTCTTTTTACTTATATAAAAATTCCACAGTTACCATGGAGATCGGCCATCTTTGCAACTGTTAGCATACATTTCCATTGACAAACATTGGCTAAAAACAGTATAAAAAGTGGAGAAAAAAGCCGTGGAACAACTCCATTAGCTGCTGAGTCACTGCTGGTAAATACATCTAACTCACTGTGGTGTCCAAGTGTTTTAATGCGAGCTATAACTCCAGTAATTTAACTTTTAAAAACTCCATTAGTTTACAATTGCCGCTAATCCCATAATGCATAGCGATATGACATCACATTCCCGAACGCCATTGGCAAATGTGGGGAGAATGAGTAATTTTGTATCCGAGAGAGAGGCCCATTGCTCATATCTCACGCTACGAGATTATCTGGGAACCATAACTCAAGAAAGCGTGCCAATGGAGGGGTAGCCTACAAAAAAGCGTCAAATACTTTTAGTGGGTAAGTTGTGTAATTGCATACAAGTTATGATGAGCACGTAAATTCAAAGTACAAAGTCCACCAGGAGAACCCTCGGTGCGTCCGATGGCGCACCTTGTGGGATCTGTTCCTTTCAAAGATAACTCACAATATATAAAACACAATTGATAAAGGGCACTTTTTATTAATACATTCTAAAATTACAATGGGACTGATATTTACGCGTGGAAAAAAGTGTTTGTGAATAAAATCTGCGTCACAACTAATAAAAAGAGGCTGCAACTGACAAATTATTTTTAGTGCATTTGGCTTTGACTTTAGTGCAAAAAGCTTTCAGTTGTGTCGCCTGCTCCACTGTTGGGCTGATTCTTGGGTTCGTTCGAGGAAGTTCTGTGTGAAATTGCCTGAAGAAAAGATCCGGCTTCACAATTGAGATCCGGTTCGAACCCAGTGTTTCCCACACATAGACTATGCTGTGGCGCACCACCACAGAATCAACACCGCCCGCCACATATTGCATTTCGTACTTTATATATTTTTTTCCCGTTTCAGCCTTTTATTTTTTATTTTTGTTGTTTTTTTTGTTTTGTTTTTTAATGCTATTTAAAACACACGTTGTATAGAACCGCCGCAGCGGTCAATTTGACTGTGGGAAGGGGGTTTAAAATGCGGCGGCCCTATAAGCTATTCCCCCGTAACTCTCACTCACGCGTCTCTCCCACAGCCCACACACAGCCCCTCCCCTCCGTGCACGCCGCGTGTCTCCATCAGCGATCATTGCTGGAAGCGGTGAAGCTGTGTCTATCTGGTGCAGAGACGACGGCGGTGAAATTCACTAAAGGCCTCCCGACCGCGACTCCCCTCCAACCGCCACACATTGCCTTCAAACCTGTGGGAAACACTGGAACCCTTCACCTTAAAGAGACGCTCAAAAGAGCCGGTCAGTCATGAACGTCACATTACTAATTCCCAGAGTGTCTGTATCTAAGATAACTAAAGGTTCAATCATTATATTCACTTCAATGACCTAACATGCAACTTGGCTTTATGGAGAAAAGTAAGGAAAACACACAATGCTGCTCACGCTGCACATCCATGTGCACATCTCCTGATCTTGGGCTAAGCATGGCCAGGAGTTTCGAGGATGATCCTGTAGTTCATGCTTTATTTAGCAAAGAAGATGTCAAAATCCACATTAAAAAGTCACTGTTTCCTTCTTAGCTACCTTGCTAAAGAATAGACAATCCAATCAACTCCGAAGCGACAGCAGTTTTGGGAACCATTCATGTGGGTGGCAGTGTATGTATTTCATAAATATGTATGCACTGCCACCTATGTCATGACTATAAATATTCTATGAGCCCTCTTCTTGATAAGGTTATCTCCAACATAACCCCGGAGGCCAGAGTGCTGTCCTGCATGTACATGTGCGAGAGCTGCAGTCATGATCGCTGTGCCCTCTACACAACCCACCACAACCACTGCAGTACATCACCCCCTCAGCCCCACCCTCTGACAGCTGCTGACCAATCATGTTTAGAGGTCAGTCCTGCCGTCTCATTCTTGTGTCACACATCAAGGAGAGGAGTAGAGAGGTGGGTGGGTTGTACTAGCATGGTGCTGTCTGTACACATGAAAAAGCAGTGAAGGGAGAAGCTCTTCACTATGGGTATATCAGCGGCAGATCACACATAATTTGCGTCAAACTCGTCAAGATGAGAAAAATTTTGAATGAGGACTTAAGGGATCCATTCATTTGAAAGAGCTGTTCAAAAGACTGACTCATTTTTACGAAGATATTTGTAAGAAGCCAGCAAGAAAACTCACATCTTAGACCTATAGTTACACACCTAACAGGTGTGCAATTTAATACAAAAATACTGACTGTTGAAACCTTTGAAATGTGTGTCATGTAATTCAATTCATGTAAAGGCTGGCGACTACTTCGCCAAGTAATGTATGCAACAGACCTTCAGCTGTGTGCAATTTCGCACGTTTTGCACAAAAACAAACCAAAAAAAGCTGGTTCTTTTCCGAAATGAGATCCAGGTTGTTCATTTCAAACAATCACAAAAGGTTCATGAATTGAAATTTGAATTCAAATGGCACGATGCTAGCCTGGCCTTAGCCATTCGTAAACTCCAGTCAATGATCTTTTCCCTATGCATGTCTGGGATTGATCTCAGTGGCCGCGAGCGGTGAGGCGGGTGTTGTAGGTGACGTCAAGCATTTGTGCCACATTTGCTGGTTGTAGTTCGGCAATGGCGGCGGATACGAACGTAAAGGAAGCTCTTCAATCTGTTCTGGCTCGGCTCCCAAATATCCAGAAATTATAACTGAAGCCTTAGAATGGGCAAGGAATGTTCCCAAGAGCTATGATGCTGCTTCCCTCAACACGGGGGCATTACATACGTCACGACCAAACGCTAGCGAAAATCAGATCCAATCGTTTCAAAGGAGTGCGCCCCTCCCACCTGATAACGGAGCTTAATTGTGAAATTCCAGACCCTCTGTATGAAATGAAATGAGTACGAGGGTATGGTAACTAATGGAATAACCTAGTTCCAAAAGGTTTCATATCGATACAGTCACAAACGCAACCTTGTAACCTAGTTTCTTAAAGGCTCAGCTAAACCAACTTTGTAACTCACTGTAATAAACAAAGTTTTTTAGTGGTTCGCCTGTTGATTTGACTGCTATTTAAACTCGGCTAAGCCACCATGTTTGTTTTGGTATGGACACGACTATGCTTTTCTCTGATCAGTTAATCTTCTATCAATGGTGCCCATCAGATCTTAGTCTCAGACTACAAATCTTGGTGAAGAAGAGGAATAGCAACTGGCAAAACAAACTAGTCATTAAGAACATTCAGGCTATCAGCTGCCTTCTTTCTGCGTACGCATAGCCTTTCTGACCAGACAGACATTATCTTCTTTCTTAAAACCATGAGGTGTCACTTTTCCAGACAGTACATTGCATTTATCTTTGATTCCTTTTCAGAAAGCATGCATTGTCAGCTGCTGTAGGATCTACATGTGCGGCCGTTACTTTTGACCTATTGTATGTGACTGGTGCTGTGCAGAGTGCTGACTCAGACAAAGTGACCGATCAAGCTGACAGCTCATCAATGCAGTGTTGAGCCGCAGCCAAAGGGATCCACCACTCCATGTGCAGAATGTGTGCTCACGACAAGATGCATGAGGTGTGAGGAAGCATTCCTAAGGACTGCATCCTTAGCACATTTTCATAACGGCCTATTGACCCCTTTATGGTGGACTGGAAACATGTTGACCAAAGCTAAAAGATAAGGGACCAGTTTGACCTGGCAATCTTCAGCAACATAAAATGATAGAGTGGATTAACAGTCTCCTTGCAAGTCCTGTACCTTTGACATACGCATGACTAAACAAGGCCTCTATGTAGTCAAGTATGCCCTGTGTTTTTTTAGGAGTGGACATTACAACACAGTATAACAGTGCTCCACTACCACCTGCCATCTGGTTGGTGGGTAGACGTTTGATTCACTGTACCACTGTTACATTAGAATATCATGAAAAAGTGCATTCACTTCTGTTATTCAACTTAAACTGTGAAACGAATATATGATAGACTCATTACATGCAAGGTGAGATATGTATAGCCTTTATTTGTTAAAAAAATTGATTTTTATGGCTCAGCTTGGAAAAAACCCAAATAAATAATCTCATAAAATGTTAATATTTTTAAAATGGACTGTAAGCCATAATAATCAAAATGATAACAAATAAAGGCTTGACATATGTCACTTTGCATGTATTAAGTCTATATCATATATTAGTTTACCATTTTAAGTTTAATTACAGAAATGAATGAACTTTTCATGATATTCTAATTATGTGACGAGCAACTGTATTTATTTGTCAGTGTAACTTGAGGTTCTCTAACTAAAATAAATATTTTGCTTTTCTTTTCTATTTTATTATTATTTTTCTGTGCTTCAGAGTTGATCACATTTGTGCACTGAAGAACTTTGGTAATTCAAGTTTACACCTTAAAATGTGTGCACGTAAAGCAATGTAGCCATTATTTCTTTTTACACAGTGTTGTTGTCACCAACAGAGGATTGGGGTTACATATTCTGGAAAAGGCTAAAAACATCCAATCATCTGTTTCCTTTTGCTTTATCCGGAGCTGGGTCGCGGAGGCAGCAGTGAGCAAATGCCCAGACTTCCCTATCCCCCAAGTCAGCGATTCAGGCTGAGCCCGGCTGGGCACCGTGGGCAGAAGCTTGACCACTAGGCGCTGCATACAAGCCCTAACCCCAGGTCTGACTCCAGGGTGGGGACCCAGCTGCGCCATACTGCAGACAACGTCCTTGTTCTTGAACTATCCATAGGCTTTTGTGAACTGCCCTAGGTCTGACCCATCACCTAGTGACAATATAGCTCCTTGGATCTGTTGGGGGCTCTAACTCCCCCATCACGATAAGGTGGCAGTTCAAGGGAAAGAGGTGAAAATAATATAATAAAAAACTAAAAACAATACATGCTTTGTAGAGCAGAGCTTCGGAGCAGAGCAAGTAATACAAAAAAGGGGGGGAATTCCTAAAGCTAGATGGAACATCTTATGACAGAGCTTTTTGAGAAGACAAAACATAACAACGGGTGTTTTAAGAAGGAATATTATCGTATGGTTTGAAAAAGTAATTTTAGCATTATAAAAGCCTTTACTTGGTTGCAGGTGGATAAAGCCCGTTAGACGGGTAAAAAGATTACACACCTCCAGACGGTAAGTTAATCCAACTCCACTATAGTAGTCTGACATTATGCACAGTCCACCTGTCACTGAGGATTACATAAGAGAGGGCAGGTCCAAGAAAGTCCTGCAGTCCAACAGGGAGCGGTTTAGAGATCATGACTTAAGGGCAACCATATAGGACGATTCTAGATTCAGCAGAAAATTTTATATAACGGCACGGTAGCACAGCGGTTAGCGCTCGTGCTTCACAGCTAGAAGGTCCGGGGTTCGATTCCCACCTGGACGGGGCCTTTCTGTGTGGAGTTTGCATGTTCTCCCCGTGTCTGCGTAGGTTTCCTCCGGGTACTCCGGTTTCCCCTACCACTAAAAACATGTACAATAGGCCAGGATGAATGAGAGTGTGTTTGAGAGTGTGCATGGAGGACGACGGATGCAAATTAGCCCAAGGCTACAATCCGGTGTGGCTTGTTTACATGCATGAGACCCATGCATGTTCATTAACATGCACTGTCCTGACCAAATAAACCAATAAATAAATAAATAAATAAATAAACCAATTGTACCGATGTTTATTATTTTATCGGTCTCTCTGATATTTCTTCTCCTTCATGTTAAAAAGCCGGACTCCCGTACATAAACACGCTGCTGTCCGAGCAGGTCATGTGCTCAGAGTGATTTAGTGATTTAAGGCTTGTCTGAAGTCAGCGAGGCACAGTTTTACCCAAAGAAGGAAGAGGGAGATTGTGGGATCACATTCCTCCTTCTGAAACATGGAACATAATCAGAGCAGCATCTAAAGAGGCGATCTGCTACTGTACTTCAGCTCAAGGGCCGTTTCCTAATATTTACAGTGAGGCATTAGGTGCTTTTTTCCCCTGAGCATTGCAATAATGTAAAGCTTTTTTATTGTGGGCAGCATTCATGTTGCTTTTTTGAGCATTCCATAATTCAAGCTAAACATAATAAGTTACATCATACATAGAAAGTCTCCATAAAGGCGGAAGCAATAACCGGGTCAGCTGTTCCAATCCTTTGCAAAGACATGCATGGGAATTGCCTGACCTGCCAAACAACATGCTTTTTTTTAAAGACATCATAGTCTGGGAGTGAGCGTGATCTCACCGATTTCCCGGTGGACGTGATTGACAGACGGGATCAACCAATTAACGAATCGCTGGATATAAACGTCCTTTTTCACGAGGAACACTTCCAACGCTGTTTCTTGCTCCGGTTTTAAAGATTTCATATTTTTCCTAATTATTTAAACCAAAAGAGCAGAAGAAAACAGTGTGTCAGTCACTGCGCCGCCATCTTTAATGTTTTGGAAGAGTGCAGAGACCGCTTCCGTCGCTTGGTGGATGAACTCCCGCCTCTCGGTCCGTGAGTGGTCCAATACGGGTAAAATCAATTCAGAGAAATGCATGGTCCAACATGGTGGCTTACCGTGGGAAAACTTTAAGAAATATCTCATTAATATTGCCCTCTTCTGCCAAATCAAACTCCTAAACTAAAGAGTCTTCGACATTTGCATCTGTCATTGTCACTGGAGTGATAAAAAAGCTTAGCGGTTCTGCTATTGACTCCAGGCAAACTGCCAAACTCTCCTGCTTATGAACAGAAAGCAGGAGACGCTGGCTGGCCAAGCTAATTTACATCCATTCTCATTATATTATCAACTATAGGCTACTACAATTAGCGACATTATTCTTACGATTGACAACATTGTCAAGGGAAAAGCTTTGGCTACATTTCAACAGCATGTTATCAAAAACTGATACACCTTACAGAACCGTGTTTGAACAATTAATATAACAAAAAACATGCATAATACCTGGCATATGTTTGTATTGTTATGTTTTACCATGCACCAATCTGAATGTGTCTTAAAATATAGTACAGTGTTTGTGAGTTATAGCGGCACACGGGGTCCCCACTGCGGTAAAGTGGCCCTCCACTTCCAGACCCGCGGTAAAGTGGCCCACACTTGAAAAGATGTTTCGCTTTTTGCCGGTTACTTACGGTAATAGCAAATTTCCTCGTCTTTCCACAGCTTGCCTTTTCCATGACATTTCGCTATGAATAAAGTTGTGATCATCACTCTGTCGTAATGATGTGTGTTTATTAATTAAGGGTATCAGAATTCCTTGTGCGCGCACAGCTGTTAAAACTTACTACTCCTACCACGGCAGTGGTCACGTGACGGCACACGCAGATCACCGGCGTGTGACGAGAATGTCCTTAGCGAACTATATAATAGCTGCTTAATTGAGTAGCTAATACGAAATAAATAAACACATAAACTATACAGTAATACAAGCATTGGATTGTCTTTTTTCTCATAACCACATGTTAGGTAGTTCCATCCTGACCCCTTATTTACATTCTTCTTCTTATAATTCTAATTTAACTGCAGCCATGGCCTCAGTGCTGCCCTTTATCACCCTGTCAAAATAAAATTCACTTTTACTGTAGAAATTTGGAGAAAATGTATGTTGAAAATGGTCAAAATGGAGCAAAATGCAGTTTTTTAACAATTATTTAAAAATAATCCTTCATAGGTTTCCGACTAATTTCACTGCAGCCATGGCCTCAGTGCTGCCTTTTATCACCCTGCCACAATAAAATCCACTTTTACTGTAGAAATTTGGATAAACTTTATTTTGAAAATGGTCAAAATGGACCTAAATTCTGTTTTTGAAAAATGATTTTTAAAAAAACCTTCAAAGGTTTGCGACTAATTTCACTGCAGTCATGGCCTCAGTGCTGCCCTCTATCACCCTGCCACAATAAAATCCACTTTTACTGTAGAAATTTGAAGAAACTTTATTTTGAAAATGGTCAAAATGGACCTAAATTCTGTTTTTGAAAAATGATTTAAAAAAAACCTTCAAAGGTTTGCGACTAATTTCACTGCAGTCATGGCCTCAGTGCTGCCCTTTATCACCCTGCCACAATAAAATCCACTTTTACTGTAGACATTTTGAGAAAATTCATGTTGAAAATGGTCAAATTTTAACAAAATGCAGTTTTTTAACAATTATTTTAAAAAAATCCTTCATAGGTTTGCAACTAATTTTACTAGAGCCATGGCCTCAGTGTTGCCCTTTATCACCCTGCCTAAATAAAATCCACTTTTACTGTAGAAAGTTGGAGAAAATTCATGTTGAAAATGGTCAAATTTTAACAAAATGCAGTTTTTTAACATAAAAAAAAAAAAAAAACTTAAAAGGTTTGCAACTAATTTCACTGCAGCCATGGCCTCAGTGTTGCCCTTTATCACCCTGCCTAAATAAAATCCACTTTTACTGTAGAAATTTGGAGAAAATTCATGTTGAAAATTGTCAAATTTTAACAAAATGCAGTTTTTTAACATAAAAAAAAAAAAAAAAAACTTAAAAGGTTTGCAACTAATTTCACTGCAGCCATGGCCTCAGTGCTGCCCTCTATCACCCTGCCTAAATAAAAATCCACTTTTACTGTAGAAATTTGGAGAAACCTTATTTTGAAAATGGTCAAAATGGACCTAAATTCTGTTTTTGAAAAATGATTTTTTAAAAAACCTTCAAAGGTTTGCGACTAATTTCACTGCAGCCATGGCCTCAGTGCTGCCCTCTATCACCCTGCCAAAATAAAATCCACTTTTACTGTAGAAATTTTGAGAAACTTTATTTTGAAAATGGTCAACATGGAGCAAAATGCAGTTTTTTAACAATTATTTAAAAATAATCCTTCATAGGTTTGCGACTAATTTCACTGCAGCCATGGCCTCAGTGCTGCCCTCTATCACCCTGCCAAAATAAATTCCACTTTTACTGTAGAAATTTTGAGAAACTTTATTTTGAAAATGGTCAAAATGGACCAAAATGCAGTTTTTTAACAATTATTTAAAAATAATCCTTCAAAGGTTTGCGACTAATTTCACTGCAGTCATGGCCTCAGTGCTGCCCTTTATCACCCTGCCACAATAAAATCCACTTTTACTGTAGAAATTTTGAGAAACTTTATTTTGAAAATGGTCAAAATGGACCTAAATTCTGTTTTTGAAAAATGATTTAAAAAAAAACCTTCAAAGGTTTGCGACTAATCTCACTGCAGCCATGGCCTCAGTGCTGCCCTCTATCACCCTGCCACAATAAAATCCACTTTTACTGTAGAAATTTTGAGAAAATTCATGTTGAAAATGGTCAAATTTTAACAAAATGCAGTTTTTTAACATTAAAAAAAAAAAAAAAAACTTAAAAGGTTTGCAACTAATTTCACTGCAGCCATGGCCTCAGTGTTGCCCTTTATCACCCTGCCTAAATAAAATCCACTTTTACTGTAGAAATTTGGAGAAAATTCATGTTGAAAATTGTCAAATTTTAACAAAATGCAGTTTTTTAACATAAAAAAAAAAAAAAAAAACTTAAAAGGTTTGCAACTAATTTCACTGCAGCCATGGCCTCAGTGCTGCCCTCTATCACCCTGCCTAAATAAAAATCCACTTTTACTGTAGAAATTTGGAGGAACCTTATTTTGAAAATGGTCAAAATGGACCTAAATTCTGTTTTTGAAAAATGATTTTTAAAAAAACCTTCAAAGGTTTGCGACTAATTTCACTGCAGCCATGGCCTCAGTGCGGCCCTCTATCACCCTGCCAAAATAAAATCCACTTTTACTGTAGAAATTTTGAGAAACTTTATTTTGAAAATGGTCAACATGGAGCAAAATGCAGTTTTTTAACAATTATTTAAAAATAATCCTTCATAGGTTTGCGACTAATTTCACTGCAGCCATGGCCTCAGTGCTGCCCTCTATCACCCTGCCACAATAAATTCCACTTTTACTGTAGAAATTTTGAGAAACTTTATTTTGAAAATGGTCAAAATGGAGCAAAATGCAGTTTTTTAACAATTATTTAAAAATAATCCTTCATAAGTGGATTTTATTGTGGCAGGGTGATAAAGGGCAGCACTGAGGCCATGACTGCAGTGAAATTAGTCGCAAACCTTTGAAGGTTTTTTTAAAATCATTTTTCAAAAACAGAATTTAGGTCAATTTTGACCATTTTCAACATACATTTTCTCCAAATTTCTACAGTAAAAGTGGATTTTATTTAGGCAGGGTGATAGAGGGCAACACTGAGGCCATGGCTGCAGTGAAATTAGTCGCAAACCTTTGAAGGTTTTTTTTTAAATCATTTGTCAAAAACAGAATTTAGGTCCATTTTGACCATTTTCAAAATAAAGTTTCTCAAAATTTCTACAGTAAAAGTGGATTTTATTGTGGCAGGGTGATAAAGGGCAGCACTGAGGCCATGACTGCAGTGAAATTAGTCGCAAACCTTTGAAGGTTTTTTTTTAATCATTTTTCAAAAACAGAATTTAGGTCCATTTTGACCATTTTCAACATACATTTTCTCCAAATTTCTACAGTAAAAGTGGATTTTATTTAGGCAGGGTGATAGAGGGCAACACTGAGGCCATGGCTGCAGTGAAATTAGTCGCAAACCTTTGAAGGTTTTTTTTTAAATCATTTGTCAAAAACAGAATTTAGGTCCATTTTGACCATTTTCAAAATAAAGTTTATCCAAATTTCTACAGTAAAAGTGGATTTTATTGTGGCAGGGTGATGGAGGGCAGCACTGAGGCCATGGCTGCAGTGAAATTAGTTGCAAACCTTTTAAGTATTATTTTATTTTAATTGTTAAAAAACTGCATTTTGTTAAAATTTGACCATTTTCAACATGAATTTTCTCCAAATTTCTACAGTAAAAGTGGATTTTATTTAGGCAGGGTAATAGAGGGCAACACTGAGGCCATGGCTGCAGTGAAATTAGTCGCAAACCTTTGAAGGTTTTTTTTTAAATCATTTTTCAAAAACAGAATTTAGGTCAAGTTTGACCATTTTCAAAATAAAGTTTATCCAAATTTCTACAGTAAAAGTGGATTTTATTGTGGCAGGGTAATAGAGGGCAGCACTGAGGCCATGGCTGCAGTGAGATTAGTCGCAAACCTATGAAGGATTTGTTTTAAATAATTGTTAAAAAACTGCATTTTGTTAAAATTTGACAATTTTCAAAATGAATTTTCTCCAAATTTCTACAGTAAAAGTGGATTTTATTGTGGCAGGGTGATAGAGGGCAGCACTGAGGCCATGGCTGCAGTGAAATTAGTCGCAAACCTTTGAAGGTTTTTTTTAAATCATTTTTCAAAAACTGAATTTAGGTCCATTTTGACCATTTTCAAAATAAAGTTTCTCCAAATGTCTACAGTAAAAGTGGATTTTATTTCGGCAGGGTGATAGAGGGCAGCACTGAGGCCATGGCTGCAGTGAAATTAGTCGCAAACCTTTGAAGGAATATTTTTAAATCATTGTTCAAAAACTGAATTTAGGTCAATTTTGACCATTTTCAAAATAAAGTTTCCCCAAAGTTCTACAGTAATAGTGGATTTTATTTCGGCAGGGTGATAGAAGGCAGCACTGAGGCCATGGCTGCAGAAAAACTGATCGCAAACCCCTTAAGGTTTTAAATACTTGTTTCAATATTGCTTTTTGATCCGTTTTGCAAACCTCATAAGGATTGTTTGTAATCCTACAACCCAGTGGTTGCCCAGTCAAAAATAATTATACTATTCATAATCTTATTATTATTAATATAAATAATAATACAAAGAATGATAAGAAGAAGAATGTAAATAAGGGGTCAGGATGGAACTACCTAACATGTGGTTATGAGAAAAAAGACAATCCATACGATGAGTGTCAATGCTTGTATTATTGTGTAGTGTATTTGTTTATTTATTTAGATCCCTATTACCTATTCAATTAAGCAGCTGTTCTATAGTTCCTAATGACATTCTCGTCACACGCCGGTGATCTGCGTGTGCCGTCACGTGACCACTGCCGTGGTAGGAGTAGGAAGTTTTAACAGCTGTGCGCGCACAAGGAATTCTGATACCCTTAATTAATAAACACACATCATTACGACAGAGTGATGATCACAACTTTATTCATAGCGAAATGTCATGGAAAAGGCAAGCTGTGGAAAGACGAGGAAATTTGCTATTACCGTAAGTAACCAGCAAAAAGCGAAACATCTTTTCAAGTGTGGGCCACTTTACCGCGGGTCTGGAAGTGGAGGGCCACTTTACCGCAGTGGGTCCCCTTACCTATACGAGGGAGCAGCTCCTTGGACTTAAGGACTCTGCTTTCCTGCATGTGGAGAAACCGGTGATCCCGCCGAGATACGCAGGAAACGCAGGGGCTGCAGAGGTGGACGTACGAAGCGGAGAAGACTCCAGCCATCATCATGGGGAACGTGCGGTGCGCTCCATCTCAAACAAGACTGAGGAGCTGGCCGCACTCACCCGCCATCAAAGGGCTTATCGGGAGTGCGGATTCATGTGCTTTACGGAGACGTGGTTGAATGGGAATATACCGGACTCTGTGGTTTCCCTGGACGGATTCAAGCTGACGCGCACAGACTGGTGTGTGGCGGAGAGCGGAAAAAAAGAAGGGCGGGGGATTGGCGGTATTTGTGAACAAGGGTTGGTGTAACCCGAACCACGTCATCGTGAAAGAACAGATCTGTACCCGGGACCTGGAGATGGTCGTTGTGAGCATGAGGCCTAGGTTTTTACCGAGGGTGCTTTCACAACGGTGGTGATGTGTTTATATATTCCCCCCGCGGCTGACAGCACCGTGAACCAGATACAGACGCAACACCCCCCCGCGCTGCTGCTCATCACCGGGGACTTTAATCATGCCTCCCTCTCCACCGCCCTCCCAACTTTTACACAGTACGTAAAGTACCACACAAGGAACAATAAGACGCTGGCCTTACTGTATGCTAATGTAAAGGACGCTTACACCTCTGCCCCCCTCCCCCCTCTCGGACGCTCAGACCACAATCTCGTATGTATACCTGAGACTGCAATATACACCCAAGGTGTAAAGGGAACCAGCACGAAAGAGGTCTGTGAAAGTGTGGAGTGAAAGAAGCTGAAGAGACGCTGAGAGATTGTTTCCTAACCACAGATTGGAGCCTGATCTGCAGCTCTCATGGGGATGACATTGATGCCCTGACACACTGCATCACAGACTACATCAACTTCTGCGTGGAAAACACTGTACCAACCCAGAAGATACGTTTTTTTCTCCAACAACCACCCCTGGGTGACCCCTGAGCTTAAAGCCCTCCTGAACCAGAAGAAAAGGGCTTTCAACTCAGAGGACAGAGAGGAGCAGAGGAGAGTCCAGCACGAGCTCCAGTGGAGGATCAGGAAGGCCAAGAAGGACTATGGGGAGAAGCTGGAGCAGAAGCTGGTGCAGGGCAACTAACGGGACGTGTGAAGGGGACTGAAGAACATCTCCGGATCTGGACAGAATGCCAGAGAGACAGCTGATTGAGACCAGCTCGGGGCGGATGAATTCAACGAACATTTCAAACGTTTTGATTCTCCCCCCACTCCCTCTGCCCCCCTACCTGCTCCCACCTCCTCACAAGTCTCCAGCCCAGTGGACACTGCCCACCTCCCCTGACTACCTTCACCTGCCTCCAGCCCCACTTCCCCCACGTCTTCAGCCCCCACCATACGGATTTCCTTCAGCACCTGATGATGACCATGGAGCGGCTCATCTTCACCCACCTCCGCTCTGTTGTGAGCTCCACTCTGGACCCGCTGCAGTTTGCCTACAGGCCTAACGTCGGAGCGGGCGCTCACCCACCTGGAGCCCGGCGGGTGCACTTTGAGAGTCATGTTCTTTGACTCCTCCAGCGCTTTTTAACACCATCAGACCGGTGCTGCTGCGGGGGAAGCTGGGGGACATGGAAGTGGATGAACGTCTCATTGCATGGACCATCGACTACCTCACGGACCGATCACAGTACGTGTGGCTGCGCAGCTGTGAGCCTGAGGTGGTCGTCTGCAACACCGGGGCCCCTCAGGGCACCGTCCTCTCACCGTTTCTCTTCACCATCTACACATCAGACTTCACATACAACACGGACAGCTGTCATCTGCAGAAGTTCTCTGATGACTCCGCCATCGTGGGCTATGTGGGGAACGACCTGGAGTATCGGTTATCATGGACTTTGTGGACTGGTGTGAGCGCAACCACCTGTGCTTGAACACCAGTAAGACGAAGGAGATGTTGATCGACGTCAGGAGGAAGGCACTACCGCACACACCACTGAACATCCAGGGGGAGGACATCAAGGTGGTGGACAGTTTCAAGTACCTGGGTGTTCACCTTAACAATAAACTGGACTTGTCCCACAACACCAACACCCTGTACAAGAAGGGCCAAAGTGGCCTCCACCTTCTGAGGAGACAAAGGTCCTTTGGAATGAGCAGGCCTCTGCTCAGGACTTTTTATGACTCTGTGGTAGCCTCTGCTATCCACTACGCTGCCGTGTGTTGGGCCCCGGGCAGCACAGAGCGGGTCAAGAACAGACTGAACAAGCTGGTCGGAGGGCCAGCTTCATCCTGGGCTGCCCCCTGGACTCTGTGGAGGAGGTGAGTGACAGGAGGGTGTTAGCCAAACCCCCCCCCCCCCCCCATCATGGACAACACCTCCAACCCACTGCACGGAACTGTAGAGGAGCTGAGCAGATCTTTCAGTGTTACTGAATGTAACAAGTACATTTCTCCATTGTGAGATCAATAAAGGCTATCTTACCTTATCTTATCTTACCCAGACACACACACTGTTAAATGTATAATTATTGTATTCAACAAAATAGGTATAAATGAAAAAACTTATGAATGTGCCCAAAGGAGTGACCTCAGATTATTTTCAGACATAGTTTTGCTCCCTTTTTGATGTCACTCTGCATTGAAGGTTTGGCAGTGAGGAACTCCAAAGAGACAGAAGTCAAACATTTTACACAATTTCTTTTTTTTTCCTGGCCGCATTGTCAATTTCCATGTTCTTTTTGGATCTGTGAAGAACACAGCTGGCCCCTCGAGCAGATTTGGCAGATTTTACAGAGCATTACCAGCTGTATATTACCCACTCTCTACTGAGCACCGGATTGATTATGAAAGAAGAAAAAAGGGGGTCACAGAATAGTGCTCCTGATTTATCGGAAAAGCTGTAAATCCTCTTGGTGGATTTTCAGCTCCTTGTCAGGCCGGTAATTAAGTAATGGCCGGATTAATCCTATCAAACCTTCACAAGCTGAGGCCACAGTGTGGGCATTTGGGGCTGCAGCAAACATTATTGTATGATTATTTGCGAGGACAATATGCCACAACAGAAGTAGATTAGAAATATTAATAATAAGGCGAGATGACGAAGGGACGATGAGGTTGAAGAATGCAGAGGGAAGAAAAACAAAGATCAATCAGGTGTTGAGGTGTCGCGAGACTCCGGGTGGGTGGGGGCTCTTTCTTCATAGTTTCGTCTGATAGACTAATAACTCCCCCTATCTCCTTCCTTCAAACGTAACAGAGATAGTGAACATAAAGTAAGGGAGCTTGGGTACATCTGTCATCTCACCTTTGCAAAACAGGAAAATGCAAAAGGATTGAAACAGGTGCTCTTCGAAGACTGGGTGCAACTTTTGATACGGACTTGATTTGACATACTATAATATAACTGAAACAAAAAGTGTAGCGATCAATGTCAAAAACATCAATCATGTTTTGGTGAAAAAGTTCCACATTCTCAGGCTGCTTTTGGTCAGTATAGGCTGACTCATGATTTTTCCCTTTATGCTCCAAAACAAGGTTCAGGTAGCTTTTGGTTTGTGATGTGGGAATACAATATGGATTGACTATTTGTTTACCTACTGTGGCTTTAAGAATCCAGAACCTCTGTTGACAAACACTCTTGCCTTGGATATTGTCTCTCATAATACAATATTGCATCCCGAAGAGTTCTTTGCTTTTGATTTTGGCAGACATCCACATCAGCATCGCACAAAGGCGCCTGTCTATGACAATAGCACTTTTTCTCTCCTCTGAGCCCTTGTCAGCAGTGGATGTGGAGTATTATCATATTAGACAGGCTTGCAGTCGGGACTACTGTGAATCAGATATTATGCTTGGGGGAAACACGTGGGGAAATGAGCATTACGTAACAATAGCCGCCATCCATATCAGGACACGGAGTCCTGATATGGAAGCACACAGCAGTATGATTTTCATCAATTCTGCATCAATTGCGCCCCGATAGCCCAATGAACATAGGTTGTTTGAAAAACCTGAATAGGCCCATTAGAAAGTGGTGGTTGGGATAAAACCTTATTTGGAATTGTGCCTTTTCCCACGTGTTGAATCTGGAATGTAGGGACATTACAGGAACTGAAATTGGTTCTAATGATAGCTTTGATTTTGTGTGTGTCTGTGCCTCATTTAACATGATAACAGCCTGTCAATGTGCCCTGTGCGGAAAAACAAAACAAAACAAATAACACGACGGCTATGCTTGATTTGAGAAATGTTTTGGTAGAATCCTTTTAGAATACCAGATGTAGTACATTGATTTTGACATCATATGTAAAAAATAAATAAAACAGAAAGTAGTAAATATAATAATAGATTGGTAAAGTCAAATTAATTAACCATTGACCTCCCAAAACAGCAGATATATCAATCAACATCAAGATGCTCAACGTGATTTTTAGCGTTGCACTATTCCCTCCTCTTCCTGTCATTTTTGCTGCGTACCTCCTCTGTCTCATCTCCCCAACAACAGCAAAATTGTTAGCCACCTCAGCTTCCCTTCCGCCTCCTCGTCCACATCAACATTGCACTGTTTGCAAACGGTTGAAATCAAGCGTTGTGTATATCATAGTTGCATACATGATTATGCTAATAATAATAGCTTACACTGATATTACAAGTGCCTTAGTTGTAATTATTCATTCATGCCATGCACAGTTGGCCTGGGGTAGATTGTCGGAAACATGTGGGTGAGAGGAGTGTCTTTCAGAAGGACACACTGAGAGTCTGCACATTTGGGATACAGGATTTGAACAAGTTACAAGACAATCCGCTCAAGCATCTGAGCCACTGTCAATTCCAAATATTCTCCCATAATGATCAGCCTTTGATCGTTTGTCAGAATGTCGGCAAGTTATTGACAAAAGAAAGTCAATAGCACGCACCACTGCATCCATTCACTCAGCAAATGTGTTAACAACTAAAGCAAACAGAAAACACAAAGCACTGTGTACACAGATCAATGGGCGGGGAGAGCGTATCTCTTTGGTCCTCATGGTGGGGAGCGGACGTTGCTATAATACCACCCCCTGGTGGCTAAAAGACACTTGGTAAACAGTGTTTCTATGAACGCTTTGACCTTGTCTGCACTGTTTAAAAGCCTGGCTCCAAAGAGTTTGTCTTTTTCTAAAAAATGCTATGACCCATGTGACAACGCTGGGGTAGGTATCATATTTTCAACCACGCTGTTTTTTTTTCACCCATCCATCCATTTTCTTCCACTTTTCCGTTGCCGGGTCGTGGGGGCAGCTTTTGGAGCGGCCCAAATCACATTGCACCCGCCCCTATGGCTCCTCCTGCAGGTGGTGGGTCCACAGAAGGACGGCCTCCTGGTTCTAACTGGGCCTGTTGGTCTCTCATAAGGGGATGTTTTTTTTATATATATATATTAGAAAAGGAAGCCTACAACTATGATTGACAGGCTCTAGAGCACGGTGGAGGCTCAAAGCTGTTCAGAGCCTACTCTAGGTTGAATTTGAGATATATTTTTGGAAGTGGGGTAGAAATGAATAAATGCTTGCTTCCCCTTAGTCCTTTCATGATTCTTACGAACTGTCATTTTTGTTATGAACTCAAAATGTCCTCTTGAAGATTGTATTCAGATATTTTTTGTGTGTGTTTTTATTTTGTCCTGATAAACATCCATTCACTCGTTCATTCTTTTTGTCTGTGCAAACATTAAGATCATCTACCTCGCAATACCTAGAACTGCTTCATGCACTTGTATGGCTGGCTCTTGTGCCAGTCTGGAATGTAAGTGAAGGTGGCATTCAAGCTCACCACACAAACATCCCAAAGTGTCCCCTGTGCCACTCACCCCCACGGCACTTCTGTCACACTGTAACACTGTGCAGAGCAGTGCACTATCAGCCGCTCCCAATGTGGATCTCTGTTGGAAAGCGATGGTGGAAATACTTGAGTGCTCGCTCAGATAAAAGAAATATTTTCTATTAGAATTGTTCGCCTGCTACAGGCCTTCTCTGTGTTTGTTATTTTTAAGACGGATCTGGTGAGTGTGGTCAGTGTGACAGACTTGTAAATATATATATCGGGATTACAGTAAAAAAAGACAATACAAAATGGTAAATTTGCTTATAGGGCCGGTTTGTGGTATGTGGGTCTGGTTTCCAAGGCCACGTTCTGAATGTCACGTCAACATGGGATGCCACTGTGGATGAATGCGACACAGGAGTTGCCACCCCTGTTTCCTCTATGCAGAGCAGCTGCGCCAATAGCCCAAGTCAAACGTTGTTAGCAATATTCTCACAGCGTAAAAGACCTACGTTTTACTCTCACTGCCTGATTTCTTTGAATAACGGCAGCCAGATATTATCTAAAACCAAAAGTACAACGGGACTGTCACACTTGAATTAGGAGGACCCAAAAGCAGACTTAGACCAACAGCGTTTTAGAAGATTTATTTGAGAGTCACAGTCTTCTAGTTGGAGACAAGGCAAGACCGTGAATTGCAGGTGAGTTGGAGACGAGGCAGGCTGAGGCACGAGGACTGGAAGAACAACAGAAAACAACTTTCACACTTTGAAAAACGTGTGTGTGAATAAAAGCTTTTGCTATAACTAATGAATAGAGCAAAATTCATTAGTTTGATACCTACTGGTATCATGTGTCGATACCAGTAGGACCTAAACCTTTTTTTTTATACCATAGTGGTATCAACAAACGGTACCCAGCCCTAGTTATGAGTCTTGTGTGTGGGTGTATATTTACAACTGGACAAAGAGACTAAAAATACATTATACTGTATTTGCAATACAATGCAATACAATCTTGAATGCTGTACACGTGCCCTGCCAAACATAAGTTTTTGCATTGCTCTCCCTTCTCGGACTGAAGTTGCCTACAACAGTGCGGCAACTAGAAAAACTGGAGATAGAGTGGAGGAACAGAACTCAATAGTATTTAATTTAGTATTTATAATTGTTCCGAACAGATCTTTTATAATAGTTGAACGAAAGCTAAACTATCCCATAGTCATCTTATTCTCAGCTTCTTTCAAATAAAGCGTGTTGCTAAAAAGCTGGGTGTCCACAGAAAGCCAATGCTAGAATTTGCCAAGTGTTAAATTGAGATTTAATAGTGTTGCAGAGAAAAACTGCCATAATGGGTTTGACAGAGGTATTCCAAACCACAATCGTTTCACAAACATGCCAACATAGGTGTTGCAATAATTGCTACATGGACAGCTGGATCAGTGGAGAACGTGGCGCCCATAAAAGTGCTCGGCAACACAAGCTCTGTATTTAGCCCTCTGTCGCACCAGCACAGATGCGGTCAGGCTGACATTTTGCAAAAGGTCAACTGCCTATAGACGTCTGAAGCTGTGCACTCTTGATGCTGACAAGTGATTGGATTCTTTTTTTGTATGCATGTCAGTGTTAATTATGATTTATCACCTTATATAAAGTTTAAATGCAGCGGCATGTCATCCCATCAGCACGCTATTTTAGCCAACCACTAGGGGGCCTCAAACGTAACTGACTCATCTCATCTTATTTTATCTTAGTTATGTTTTCCATTTTCACATGAGAGATTAGCATGAGTTTCTCATACTCTTTGACACGATTATGGGTCAGGTGTAATATCAAATCATCCAATTCCTATTAAATAGGGATGACAAAATCCTCGGTTCTCCAGATGCAGCTGTTTTAAAAGATAAAGATAGTTAGTAAGTAAGTAAGTAAGTAAGCAAGCAAGTGCTTTATTTGTCATTGTACAATCGTACAACAAAAGCGTGTTCAGATGTTAGTCCTAAGGCGTACCACCACTGTGGGCCAACCTGACATACTCTGAAACGATGCACCACCTCCTGGGTTGTTTCAGAGCGTGGTGTTCTGCACTGGTCTGCACTCTCCTTCCTCTTCATCCCTCCGCTCCACAACAGTCTTTCACCATCTTCTGCGAAGAGCTTAGCATTTAGTCTGTTTTATTCTCCAGTGAACGTCCATTAGCCAGAACAATATAGGGACAGAAGGGATGTGTGGCTTAGCTGTGAGTCTTTCCCGGATGCCTCCTCGTTTGTACCTTTTGTGGTTTCCTGTTGACCCTCTTGTCATGCCTTTACTGTGCTGCAGGTGTGGGGGGCTCTTGGTGCCTCTTCAGTGTTTCAGAAGAAGACATGTAGGATAGTCGCCAATTAAGTAAGAGTTTATTTTTGTTTGGACTACGTCTGAATGATTTTTGCAAGGCAAGGCAAGTTTATTTGTAGAGCACAATTCATACACAAGGCAATTCAAAGTGCTTCACAGTTGCATAAAATTACAAGAAAACAGATCAAATCAATCATTATAACATCAACATAAAAATGTATCAATTACAGTAAAAGGCAAGAGTGCAGATAAAATACTTTCAGTTTTCATCTGCTCGAGTAAAAAGAGCTGTTTTCAGCCTAGATTTGAACATTGTCAGAGTTGAGGCCTGTCTCACATCCTCATGAAGACTGTTCCAGATTTTAGCTGCATGAAACTGAAACGCAGCCTCACTGTGTTTATTATTGACTCTGGGAACCACCAGGAGACCCCTCCCTGAAGTTCTCAGGGCCCGAGATGGTTCATACGGCTCTAACATGTCAGAGATGGACTTTGGTGCTAAACCATGAAAAGACTTGTACACAAGCAGAGCTGTTTTAAATTCTATTCTCTGAGTGACAGGAAGCCAGTGCAAAGACTGGAGCACTGGACTAATATGGTCAAATTTCCTGGTTCTTGTCAGGACTCGAGCAGCAGCGTTCTGGATGTTCTGCAGCTCTAACAGCTCGTTTAGAAAGGCCAGTGAGCAGACCGTTACAGTCAACTAACCTGCTGGAGACAAATGCATGGATGAGTGTCTCCAAGTCTGGTTTTGACACTATTCTTCTGATCTTAGCAATGTTTTTCAGATGGTAAAAAGCTGATGATGTTATTGCTTTAATGTGGCTGTTTAAGTTCAGGTCTGAGTCCATGATTACTCCTAGATTTCTATCCTGATTTTTTGGTTTTAGAGAGAGAGACTCAAGGTCACTGATAACACTTTGTCTTTGTGTCTGTGAGCCAAAAAAAAATATCTCAGTTTTGTTGGAGAAAATTGTTTTGCATCCACAAACTGAGTGTCATCAGCGTAGTTGTGGTACGACACATTGTTGCTGTTTATTAGCTGACCCAATGGAAGCATGTACAAGTTGAATAAGAGGGGTCCCAAGATTGACCCCTGGGGGACTCCACAGGTCATGGAAATTTTGTCTGAGACACAGTTGCCAATTTCGACAAAGTACGTCCTATCCTCCAGATAGGACTTGAACCAGTTTAGCGCAGTACCAGAGATTCCCACCCAGTTTTCTAACCTGTGAAGTAAGATCCCGTGGTCCACTGTGTCAAAGGCAGCGCTCAGGTCCAGCAGAACTAAAACTGAGACCTTACCTGCGTTGGTGTTCATACGTATATTATTTGTCACCTTGATCAGAGCTGTCTCAGTGCTGTGGCGGGGCCTAAATCCTGACTGGAAAGTATCAAACACATTGTTAGATAGGAGAAAGTAAGTGAGCTGTTGATATATTACTTTCTCTAGGACTTTTCCTAAGAATGGTAGGTTTGATATGGGCCGGTAGTTGTTCAGTATCTTGGAAGAGGCTTAATGACCGCGGTTTTCAAGGCCAGTGGAAATGCTCCAGTCTCAAATGAGATGTTGACTAACTGAACAAGTTGTGGTAACAAGGTGGTCAGCACAGACTTCAGAAATCTAGTGGGTAATTCATCACGGCAGCATGTGCATGAACTCAGACCGGAGATAACCTCTTCGATTGTTTTGTCAGTAACAGGTGTGAAATGTGTCAGCTCAAGGTGTTTATCTGGTGGCAGGGTTTTCATTTGTGTTGTGGAAATTATGGCATTTTTAATTGGACTTTGTCATAAAAAAATATTGCAAACTCATTGCACTTAGATGTAGAGATTAGTTCTAAGGGCAGTGAAACTGGAGGGTTAGTTAATCTGTTTACTGTGGAAAACAGAACACGAGAATTGTTTCGGCAGTTTGCGATGATTTTAGAGAAGTACTTCTCCCTTTCTCCACGCAAAATCTGGTTAAACTCACAAAGCACTTCTTTGTATACCTCAAAATGAACCTGGAGCTTTGACTTGCCCCATTTCCGTTCGGCTTTTCGGCACTCCCTTTTCTGTGCCCTGACCGACTCTTCACTTCTCCAAGGTGCCTTTTGTCTATTGTTAACCATTGTAACCTTGACAGGAGCAATAGTATCCAAAACATTTAAGACGCTTGATGTGTAAGAGTCCAACAGATTATCAACATTAGATAATGGAGGATTTTCAAATCTGATCATTTCCATAAACTGTGTCCTTGTTGTATCATTTATGTGTCTTCTTTGAATAACTCCAGGCCCAGCCTCTGGTTTGGATGTAACAGACAGGTCAAAGAAGACACAAAAATGATCAGATAAAGCAACATCAACAACATTCACATTTGATATATTAACACCTTTTGTAATGACTAGTTACAGAGTGTGACCTTTGTTGTGAGTCGCTTCACTCACATGCTGAGTTAAACCAAACATTTCAAGAACAGCACAAGTTATTTTGCATGCCTGTCATTGGTCACAATGTGATGCACATTAAAATCACCTGAAATTATTAAACAATCCAAATCAGTCAATATGAATGAAAGTAATTCAATAAAATCTTCGATAAAACAATTCTGTGGTGGTTTTTAAATAGTCACATAAAGTATGGAAGATTGTTTTATCTCCATTTTGAAAGACACATACTCAAATGATAGTAAAACCACAAATGACAATATGTGGATGACTATATTGTCCCTGAATATTGCACAGACACCCCCGCCCCTTTGGTTTTGGCGTGTTTCACAAAATAAAAATTTGATGGACTACACTGCGTTTCCAGTGTTTTTGTCAAGCCATGTTTCAGTTAAAAACATAACATCTACATTATAAGAGGAAATAAAACTATTTATTAAAAATGACTTGTTTTTTAATGATACAAGATACAAGATATTTTATTTGTCAAACCATTCACATGGTTAGAAATTGTATTTTTCTCATCCTTGATTGTGGAGCGGGGTGTGGGGGAAGAGGGGTGGGAGGGAGGGCAGAGAGTTCAGCTTCCCGATGGCCTTGTGTATGAAACTGTTTTTCAGTCGACTCGACCTGGCCTGTAGATTCCGCAGTCTCCTCCCTGAAGACATTACCTTGAAGAGACTGTGTGATGGGTGCGTAGGGTCCCTGGTGATTCTGACATTGAGTACAGCATGTTTGAGATTTATCTGTGTTTGAGTGGATGGAATCTTTTTGCAAAGGATATGGATTAGAATTTTTTATTGAACGGTCTGACTGTCCCTCTCTTATATAATCTATGTTGTTTGACAGTACTAATTGTTTCAGAAGAACACACTCCCTCTATGGACCTCTGGTTGGTTTTGAGTTTGCTATGCATGGTAGCAACGGAGAGGCCTCTAATGTCCTAGACAGCAGCAGTGAAGCTGCTGGAGATAACAGCTGTGGGCACCGGTGGTGGGGGCTGAACTGGGGAGACCTTGGTTGGTGAAAAAGGCGGAGGTGGGAGAGGGGCAGGATACTTCTTTGGGGATGAAAGCCTTGGTCTTGACATGACTGGAGTGAGGGGAGTCATTTTAATCCCTTGTTTTATCAAGGGTTCAAAATGGTTGGGGAATCCGACAGGTGACTTTGGGGATGGGAATGATTCAGAAAAATCTCTGGAGGGTGTAGATGTAGCAGTCGGGCTCAAGGCCTCTGGTGGAGTTGATGAAAGTGCTCCTTTGGCTGAAACATTTACTATAGATGCAGGTGGTACTGAAGCTGAGCTTTTCCCCGGAGATGCAGGTGGCGCTGCTGTTATGGTTGAAAAGTTTTCCAGAGATGCGGATGGTGCTGCTGTGGCTGGATCCTTAACTGTGGCTGAGTCCATTACTGTAGGTGCAGATGATGCAGCTGCGACTGAATCTTTTATTGGGGATGCAGGCGAAACCTTTGCTGGCAAGCCAGGAGCTCTTCTCGTGCTCTTCTCTGCTCTCTCTTGTTGCTCAGGCCTCCACTGATTTTGCAGAGCATGGAGGAGATTTTCGTCAGTCGTCTCACTCCATCTCTGCTCAAATGTGGGCCATTTCCTTTAAACAGATCATCGCGTTTCCAGAAAAGATTAAAGTTCTCTATGAAATACAGTCCTCTTGACTCACAGACTTTGGACAGCCATGTGTTCAACTGAAACAGCCGGGAGAATTTGTTTATTCTACCATCGATGTTTGGGATAGGTCCACTGATGAACATTTGTATTGCCTCTTTATCCAGACAATCAAGTCTCTCAAAATGTTTATTAAACTTTTCTTTCAGGACTTCAGACTCTCTGTTTTTTATGTCAACAGCACCAACATGTATAACAAGTTTATTTATCCCAGGGTTATTTGTAATCTCCTTGTTTAGAACATCAATGATGAAACTGTGGCACTCAGATAGCTGCTTGTAGTCATTATCTCATTGTGTATATTAGATATGGCTCCGTCTCCAAGCACCAGGATATCTCTGGCCTTGACACTTGGCACAGTTTTTCTCTCCATCTTTGTTTTGACTTCTTGTTCTCTGTTTCTCTCTGACTTTTTCTGTTCGTTATACTCATCCTCTGAGAGAGGTGAAAATCTGTTAACTTTATTTCAGGTGCATTTTTACCAGCATGTTGTCTTTGCTTTGGCCTAGCACCAAGTCGTCTCTTAAGTTTTGGGAATGCTATGGTATCGTTTAGCTTTAGGTTGCAAGTATCCATTTTTCCAGTCTTCTTACCGGGTTCCACAGGGAGTGTGTCATTAAGTCCTTTTTCCGTCTCTAAGGCAAAAATCTTGTCCCGTATTAGGTGAATTTCTTGTTGATACATCCGACAGCTTTCACAAGGAGATGTTTGCCTTACTCCCTCAGCCATGTTGACAAGATTGTCGTCGTTGGTTCGTCAAATGAGTTGTAAAAAAGAAAAAATGATTAAAAAGCCTTGGTTCACTTAAAAGAAGAGAATAAAATCATATCCAAGACATATGCCCAAAAATAGAATGATTAAAAAGCAAATAAAGAGGCAAGCAGCAGCAGCAAGCAGAGATACGGCTGCACTCTTGATAAGCAGGAAGCAAAGCCTGAGTAATGTTGCCCATAACATTACTCAGGTAAAAGCAGAAATGTATATAATCGAATTCTAGGGGTGGTGTAATAAAAAAAAAAAGAATAAAACCCCACAAACTATGGCAAAGAATGTCAGTTTCTTCTAAATCATCTTTAAAATCAGGAAAAAAAATTACAAATCTTTTCTTTATTTCATCGAGAAAATTATAAAAAATTAAATTATAATATAAATAGTGTACATTTCCCTCTTGATAACTGCTAATGGATTTATAAAATAAATGTGTAGGTCTATATGAGGCTTTCACCGTGCCATGTGTTTGCACAGACTGGCCTGACAGACAGATTAACCACTATGGAGTTGTTAATAATTGATCACGTGGGTGAACAAACACTGGAGGAGAGTGAAGAGTGCCACTTGAAAACACATAATGGGAAACATGCTGGTAATATAAGTCAAGGGAAAACATAATCGGGAGTCAAATTTGAAGCACACATGCGGATACTGCAAGTGCTCGTCATATAATTAGAATGTCATGAAAAAGTGCATAAAATTAGAATATTTTTTTTCAATGAACTGTAAGCCATAATCATCCAAATTAAAACAAATAAAGCCTTGACATACTATGTCACTTTGCATGTGAGTCATATCATATATTAGTTTCAGATTTTAAGTTGAATTACAGAAATAAATGAACTTTTTCATGATATTCTAATTATATGACAAGCACCTGTACAAACATTACAATTCATGTAATATATAGGCCTACCGTTACTGATCTAAAATTGTTCTGCTTGTCACCAGTAATTGCATGTTCCTTGCTGGGGGTGTTATTAATCATTGTCAAACTGTGCATGTTAATTCACTGTGGGTCACTGTGATCCAAGACCAAAATGTTTTTCTAAAAATGTTCATCCTTTAACCATTTTAATTGCCTGTTTCAATTGGTTCAATGAGAACATTCACTCACAACCTCACAGGTTGTCAGTTCAATTTAACCCACTTATAGCCTTTGGGTAATTGTGCCGCTCCAGGGGGCCAAAGGCTTGGCTTTGGCAGCCACTGTTTCGTCACACATTAGGGCAACTGTTCAAAAGAAGCAGTACTTTACCTCCTTTGGTAGGAATCTTCTGACATTGAAACAACGCAACCGGAGTAACATATAGGCCTACACAGGAAGCCGCGATGTTAAGTGGAAGTCCAAAGAGAATTTGAGTATATGGTATATGGCATTAATTGTAATCTACAAGAAGACTAATGCATTATGACAATGACATGAATCAAAGCTGGCAACGTGATCTAGGAAACATCTTGCAATTGTATTATTTATCAGTTTTTATCTTCACGCTAACTCACGTAGCCTGAATTCGGAGTTTACTATTATTGTTATTATGACACTCATCTGTATTTTAGAACGTATGCAGATGGTGTCACAGCATGGCAACAGAACATATGAGCATCATTGTAGAGTTCCAATTTGTCATTGGCTTGACACGCAGTTCAGAATGGTCAGGATTCTGTTTGGGGTGCAGGCTCTGTGTTAAGTGCAAAGTACAAGCACTCATTTCGCCGAGCAGTTATTTATCACACCAAAAAACCTGTAGCCTATCTGTATGTCTTGTCCAGGCTTTAAAGTTACGATCTGAACCCCAGTCAGCAATAGGTTTCAGAGAGCGCATCCACGCAGGATCTGCCCGCTGTTTGCTCTGCTGACACAGGCTCATGTTGTGGTGTCGAGCTGCTGTAAGTCATGCACGAGGAGGCCCCGCTGCGCGCGCTCCGCTGATTGATCCGCGTGCGTCTCCATGGCTACGCAGCGGCCCAATGAGAGGCTCGCGCTCGACTGTCGCTGAATGAAAATAACAGAAGCCATTTTGCGCACTCTAAGCCTCGCAGGACTCATTCGGCAATAATTAAAACGGAAACTTAAGGCAGGTTTCGCCCATTTGTGGAGAGGCAACCGTAAAAGTCGCGTCTCCTCAGCCCGACAGAGAGGAGGGGAACCGCCGCAGAGGCAATATCAACCCGCTCCGACATGGCATGCGGCAGAGCGACAAGAGGAGCGCGTTATTGAACCGCCGCCGCCGCCTCCTCTTCTCACTCAAGAGGGAACAGGACAGGACGAGGACAACTTAACCGTCCTGCCATTCGAGTCCCAGTGACCCGACCCCCCCTTCCTCCCCGGGCAAACATAGCATAGCATAGGCAGCCGGGGAGACGCCGCCTTTAGCAACTCAGCTAGTCGACACCGGGACAACATCCACGCGCGTCGACAGAACAGGTGCACGGTTTCATCGCACGGACACGGCAGGCACCAGCGGCTAACGAGCCCGCTGTATCCCGCAGCGAGTTTATCTTATGCTAGCCCTGGATTTTGATTTATAACACGTGGAGGCGACAGTTTACCTGGCCATTATATCTCTGAATTAGCAGAATGGAGCGGGTTTGTTTGTGAGGTAAGTTGCTCGCTTTCCCCTCGCTATTTCAAGATGGTTTTGGCCACGTGTATTTTTTTATTTTATTTCTTTTTTAATAATGCACGGACTAGATAGTTTTGCTTGGGACAAAATGAAGTCGTTGATTCACAGTTGCTAGCTTACGTGCACGCATGAATCAGCTATTAGGCTATCGGGGATGGCGGTGAGGTCGATGTCAGTGCATTCCTTTGGAGGGCAGTGCATTCAGTACGGATGCGGTCGGCATATGGGAGCTTGAACACCCCTACCGCAAGCCTTTGAGCTGGAGGGAACAAACAGTGCTGTTTCACGGATGGGGTGACCGCTATTATGAGTGGCAAACCTGGAAATGGACAATGCGCGTTGTCACAAATTGAGACGTTTACTGGAATGCACATAGGCCACTTCAGATCATTTCTATTGTTGCCCTTTTACAGAATGCTACAATAGCCTTATGAGTAAGCCATAAACTAACTATTTCAAAAATGAAATGCCAACTCTGTTATTAAGTATTCAGCATAGTAGTTCACTTGATTACTTGTTTTCATGTGATGATTATGCAAATACTGCAGCCACTATAGCCATGATAGAATGCTGCTTTCTCTTTAATACCTGTGTTTTGTGTAGTGTTTACTTTGCAGAGATCAGGAAAAGCTACTGAGCTCACTCCAATTCTACCTGCTGTGAGCCAGTATAAAAGAGTGATGTAATAGGATCAAACTGACAAGCCAGCAGCCCCGGATGGTATGTGTCAGATCCATTTGAATGGGACTAAAGAACAGAAAGAGAGGGGAAGTGTCCAGGATTCAGGATAAGTGTAACATTATCACTACGGGAACCTCGCGCCACTCCCACAGAGGCCTACCTGGCTTTTGTAAGTGTGTCACTTTACCAGACGGTGCCTTTGATAAATTCCTTTCTAGATTTTTGTGCTTGGCTTGCTTCTAGGAGAGAAGAGGCAACATGGAAGTGTGCAGCGAGAGCAACAGTTGGTCTCACGGCTGCTTATACAGATAGAAGACTGAATGATGACTGCAGTTATTCAGGTCCTGCAATAAGATTGAGGAATATATTTTTTTCTCGTGGAATTATCATGTGGCCGGTGTAAACATGGTTTGAGAGTTAGTGTATTTTTCTCTTTTTTTATTATTTCTTTACGGATTAATAAAAAAAATAAAAAAAATTACTGCAATAACCTAACCTCAAGAGGCTGAGTTATTGTAATTTTTTTTCTGTCTCTGACATTTGAGTGATAGATGTCACTGATCATAATTATGGAGCCTCTGATCTCAGGTTCAGCTGTAACAGATAAAAGTTTGTCTGTGTCTATTAAGCAGATTCTAAAGTGTTTAGATGTGATTCCATCTCAGACTTATTTTAGTCACGTGGCTGTCCCCCAGAGGTACTCTGAATGTTGGGGAAACTCCTCCAGAAGAGGGCGCTGTTCACATAAAACCAAATATTTTCCAAAGTAGATTATTGCGTGTTGTTAATGTGGGGCAATCTGAGCAAGAATTTGACTGCCTAAAAGTAGCATGACTTCCTCCTTGTCGTTTTAGCAGTTTATGCATTTAAATGTATCAAATTGAATCTGTTGAATTTGTACGAAAAATCGCAATTAGGTTTTTAGTCAAAATTGGGTTGAACATGTTAAGAACATTTTGTGCAAACAAATAAATTCCATTCATACATGTGACTTTGTACAGTATTTAGTCGAGTATTTTAGTCACAATATCCCAAAATGGCTCAAGCTCATGCGGAAATGTAGAAAGATTTGGAGGCTACATGGAAAGGGCATTTAGTAGCTCTCAAACTACAGGTGGGAGACTTGAACTAAGAGATTTTTTTTTCTTTTCCTTTACATTATTCCTCTGCTTTCATTGGGTTATCATCTGTCCTCCTTTAGATACTGATGTCATGGCTGGGGGTGGCCGTGTCAAAGACCTGCCTAGTCCTCAGACTCTGATAATAGAGAGCACTTACCGAGCGTTCTGTTCACTGTGCTTTATCAGCACAGCGGCTGAATTTTTGAAGAGGCTGTTCTGTCTGTCTGCTGGCCTTTTCATGAGCAGGTCTGATATTTTTGAAATCCATTCCATTTATTTGCACCACAGAAATACAATAGACACAGGACTGAAGTGTGACATACAGTGTTTGATGAAGTTGTTAGTTTGTGCAAGCGCTTTTTGCAACTACAGTATATCTATTTGGGTATCACCAGCCTTTTCTCTGAACAATTCTAGTTTCTTTGGTCCGAGAATTATGCTTTTCTTTTGAATTTGTGTTAGGAGTCATGACAAGCTTCCACTTTTGCAGAACATTTCTTTACACTGTAGGTGAGGTAATATCCATATCCCTAAAGGCCACAATATATCACAAAATTGAGGTCTTTCATTTGAGTTTGAGAAAAAATGCTTAGTTCTAGTCATGATTTTGCCACTTAACTTCAATTTTAGCCTTGTTTTTGTCTCAATTTTACAATGTTTAAGTCTTGCATGTGCAAAATTTGATGGAAAACAAAAAAATGTTTTAAGTCTTATTGTTATAATTATATAACCCTTCGTTTTATTTTTTTTGTATAGGACTCAGCTTTGAAACGTTTTCAGATAAGTGCCAGTCAATTATGCACAGCTCTTTTGCTTTTTATATCCTTGACACTTGCTTTACAGGGAACAGTAGTGCTATCCAGGGGGCTGATAATGAATTAGGTGTTGAACTGTCCGGGTGAGAGCGTGTCGACGAGGCCAGTACAGTCCAGAAAAGAGCAGAGGGTCAGAGTGCCGGTGCGTTTGAGCCCAAGAGTGTGCCGCTTTTATAAATAGTTTGTGTGGCTACTTTAATGAGCTAATTCTGTAAGACTCTGCTTGGTCATGTTTGATTAAATAATCAGAGAAAGAAAGAAATATAGATACCACATTTTTATTTTGTGCTGAAAACAGACTATGGGATTTGAAAACAATTGAAGGATACTTATGCATCATTTAAGCTTGAATCCGCTTTTTGCCATCTTCGCCTTGAATTAACTTAGATACTTAAAATGTTTATATATACAAAATACATTATTAGAAGGGTTTCTAAGCACTTTGTTCAGTTGCTTGTGTGCCTGACAGCATGTTAAAAAGCAGTAATACCTGTGTTAATTTTGCGCAGTAAAATATTTAATCATATTTTTAATCAATGTAATATTATTGTAGATTATAGTTACATTAAACTCAATTTAAAGTAGGATACTTCATGATGATTCAAACTATGACTGAAATCTCCAGATATTTCCGTGGACTAATAAACTCTAAATAAAAAAATTATGAAACAAAGGTCGTGAACCGTCTGAACTTCCAGGGTCAAAGTTTGAAAGACTTCACCTGATTTAAAGTCAGTGCCCAGGGAACAAGTCTGGTCCCTCGTCCGTTTGGGAGAAGCTCCATGAAGCAGTGGACCTTGATTAGGCCTAATTATGATTACACAAATAATGTTTATTAAGTTGACTAAATGAATGAAATTTTAGACTTAAACTGAAAAGATTAATTTGCATGATCACAAACTGATGGTGTCCTAAAGCAGCAGAACAGTTATGGGTTTATAGACTTGCTCACTTGCTATGCAACACTTCCATGTTGCTATCTGTTCATCAACAATCTGTTGAGAAAGGCTACTGATCCCTAACCAGATATATATTTTTTGACAACGAGCAATGTTATAGCATGGTTAAAAGCTCAAAGCAGTTGAGTGATATGCCTCTCTTACCACCATATAAAATGTGAACAGGAGAGGTAGGTGGACCAATCCCAGCTCCCAACAAAGCCGCGCTGTTGCGTAAGCGTGATTGTGAGATTGGTAGTGGTTTGAGAGGCTGGTGCTGCATGTTTCCATCAGTTGATCCCTGGACAACCGTGCTTGCCACCACTGACTGTGACTGAGGAGTTGAATAATGCAATGTAAATGTAAAGCAATTCTTGAAAGGCGTTATTAAAGCCTTGCATGTATATCACCTATTGTTACATTTTAAAATACTCACTAAAATTTTTATCATATTGAAAGATATTCTATGTGGTCTTATTACTTGTAGAAGCCGCTAACGCCGTGTTAAGATTTCTACAAGCATGTTCTGAAATTCATGTAATTATTTCAATTTCTCAGCAGTCTTTAATAAAATGCTTCTGGGCATATGTATTTTTTTAATACACCCAATGAATCGTACGTCTAATCGTAATGGCAATACTGGATCTACAAGAAATATTGCAATTAACTGTATTTTTCAAACGTTGTGCCCCATACTCGACAAAGTCTTCATTAGTCGTGTTGTAGTGATGTGCGATTCGTGAACGAATCATTCAAAACTCGAGATTCACTTTACTGACTCAGTAGTCGTGATTCCCCGCCTCCATTAACTCGTTCACTAACTCGCCCGCCCACTGCTTTCTAAACTGCGATCCCTGGACTGCGTTTTGTTGTCACAATGAATGGCACACTAATATTATATGTGTGTGTAGCTCGTTTGAGCACAGAAACCAAAGGCTTATTGTTTACAACTAATAACTTCCCCCTAACGTCCTCCTTCCTGCCTGCCCGCGCCTGCTCTACGAGCCGTACGAGCAGTGAACGACTCACTGTGGTTCTGGATCAGCCCCTTCCCGGACCCCTTCGAGTCGTTCAGCTCTAAACGAATCGTTCATCTCATTCAGCACAGTCTATGACGCTGACTCGTCTCGTAACTCTCGTTCTCCCACGGAGCCGCTAACTGGTTTGAAGAAAGTCGTTTCTTCGGACAAAAATAATATTAAACTTCTACACGTACACCGCCTCGAACATTACTGATGGTAAATGAGGTTGAATATTTCTGTACAAAACGAGAGTTATTGCACTCAGAAGTCCTGTGTGGCTCAGTGTGAGTGACTCATGAACTGGGAGAACGAATCATTCTGTGGTTCACGTAAAGGCACTGGTACGTAAGACTCAAATGACTCAACTGCTAACTAAGATAGCCTCACGCTAAAGTGTAAATAAAGCAATGGGAAAAATAGATAAATATAATTTAATCTCCAAATCATGGATTACATCAAATATAACTTTATCCAGTTTTACAGTCTAAGTTTACAGTTTAAAGATTACAATCAAATCACCATGTTTTTAATTGTTTTTAATTTTTATTAAACAATATATATTTTCCCAACTACTGTAATATTTTCAGTGGTTTAAACAGTGGTTTACATTAGACTGACTCACTGAATCAAATGACTCAAAACACCCAATTCACTTTGGTGAGTGATTCATTTTAACTCGTAAAATGAATCGAACTTCACATCACTATCGTGTTGGGTGGTAGGACAACTGCTAAGATCATGTTGGTCATATATGGAGCTTATACACCAAATGGAACTCAACACTCAAGTACTTTGACCCTTTGGTCCTATGTATGAGTCCCATGATACTTAGTAGATTCAGACCCAAGCATGCATCATTAGCACATGTCAGTTGTCAGCTTTTCACCATACCTCGTTCATCCGTGGCACGTGACCAGAAGATTGTACTGTGGTGCCATGCCAGCTGCTTTGTGTTTGCGTTTGTTTGACATACCGCATCACAGTGACTGGCCAGATCAAACCCAACATTGAAAGCTCGGATCTTTTGGCATTTAAACATTCATTAAAAGCACAAAAATAATGGAAAGCAGCCAATTTTATGCAATTGAATTTTTTATAAAGGAAGAAGGAGAATTCCATCAATAATTTAGATTATTGACCATTATTTAACCAGGAAAGTCTCACTGAGGTTAAGAGTCTCTTTCTCAGGGGAGTCCTAGGAGAGAGAGTGGCTCACACTATTGTACATATTTTTTAGAGGAAGTACCCGAGTACCCCGAGGAAACCCATGGAGACAAGGGCATGCGAACTCCAAACAAAGCCCTGCTCAGCCTTCTTGTTGTCACCCCATGTCCCGTGCATATTAATGAACACATGCATGTAAACACGCCTTACCAGATTTTAGACTTGGGCTAATTTCCATCCATTGTACCACACTCGAATTCTCAAACACACTCTCATTCATTGTACATGTTTTAGTTGTAGGGGAAACCGGAGGACTAGGAAGCCTACACAGACACAGGAGAGAGAACATGCAAACTCCACACAGGAAGGCCCCACTCAGGGATCAAACCCGGGACCTTCTTCGTGTGAAGCTTTGACTATATTGCTATATTCATATGGTATAATTTTTGGACTAGTGCATTTAAACGTAAATATGGTTAAAAACTCTGATGGAGAGATCGATAATGCCTTTGTCTGTACTTGGTAGAATAAGTGTTAGTTTTTCATCCGAGATGCTTCGTCGGCAGGGGATCTTAGTTTTGTCAGCAGGCTGAACATCAGATATGCACCTATAACGTTCCAAAATGCTCCTTTAAACGAAAAGGTTTAGGGTTTTATATCTTCCGCGTTAGCACAAATTTACGTTGATAAGGTCGTTGGCACCAAAAGTGGCAATATTGTTGAACATAGTTGTATGCCACTCAAGTATTTTTAAATTGTACTTTCTTTGTTTATTGGGTTGGGGCAGAGCATGTTAATGAACACACATGAAACTCATACGTAAACATGCCACGCTGTATTTAGCCATGGGTTGATTTCCTATTCAGCAAGTTTGCGGAGCCCAAAATGCATTGTTTTTTTTTACATTAATCTACCCATTGTGGGAACTGGTTTATTTTTGGTTGCTGTTTGTTTTATCAGTGTTGTCTTCTTTGTCACATTGTCATCATTTGCTCAAAGTTGTTAGCGAGTGTTAATGAGGAACCCAGTGAACTTTGAGTGAACCTTGCTCATAACAGGAATTGGCAAAGAGATTTTACATGTGGGAAAAGTAAAATAGCACTTTCAAGCCACGTAGGGCACATTGAAAAATGATTTCTTTGCTGTCACCTGCTTCACTATGATGACGTTATAATTCTGTTGATGGTGAAGTTCTTTTAAGTAAGATTAAGATAATAATAATGATGATGATAATTAAAATTATACTGAGGATGGTAATGACAACTGGGAAGTAGCAAGATCACAGAGTATAATATCTGTAGTACAAGTATATTAATGTGCCTTTTTAACATAAAATTTGTGATGTTCGGTTTCGAGATCTCGGAGTATAATATCTATTAATGTACCTTTATAACATAAAAGTAACTCTAGGTAATAACTGGTAACAATCTGAAAGAAATATATTAAGGATCACATTTTTTTACTTGCTTTGTACTAGACATCGTACATGAAACGAGATCGTTGTTTGTTTCAATTAATTATATAAACAGTTCATATATTTTTTTGTAAGTTGGTCTGTGCTAATGTAGCTGCTTGAAATGTTTCAAATTCTCTTTGGATGAGGTCTTTTTGATGTTTTGTTCCTTCGGAATGTATACCGCTCAAATTAACAAATAAACTAAACTAAAAAGTAAATGATATCATTTCAGCTACACACAATCTACAGATGTACAATTTCTAGTGATGGGATTTATCGCTCTTTACTGGGAGCCGAGTCTTTGGGATCTGATGATGATCTGATTTGAAAAGAGCGGTTTAAAAAACTGTCTCTCATTTATATCAATTTTGTCAATGACGCTATAGCCATACAATTCATAATGTCCAAGAAGTGATTGCTAACAGGCACATCTTTTGATAGAGATTATCCAAACTTACAATGGGAACTAGCAAATAATGTCCCAGTCTCATTCAGATGGAAGACCTGAGCGATTCTGATATTTTGATAACGATCATTTGGTAGCATAAAATTGTGCTGCCCTAAAGCCTTTAAATACCTCCTGCTGCAGATGGGCAAATACAAATATGCTGCATACCATTCACTGCAGAGAAATATTGATAGGAATTTTTTTAAAGAATTGAGGTGTGAGGTGATGATGTGGAAGCTATCCAAATAGCATATTGCACAGTAGCTGCCTGCTTGGTTTTAGGTGTCCAGGTTCTAAATATGAGATTCTAATAGCAGTGGTTACATCATCGTTCTGGGAATAGCTCGGAGTCTGAGGTCTAGAGGTGCTTCTGGCTGACCTCCTGTGTATATTGAGCTTGCGTGTGTACATGTGTGGTCATGTCCAAATATATATTCCCATATGGATTACGGCAGTATAACATTATTAATGACACAAGTGAGTGGGCACATTATTAGTCTGTACATATTTACATGTGTAGAGACTCCTCATAGATGGCCGGTAATAAAGAAAAGCGATGGGCTTGAGGCTTTTATGTGGCCATCTTCTGTGCACGCCGAGCCATCAAAGTGTCAGCAACAGGGAAAGGAAATCTCATGCGGCAACAATTTGACGTCAGTTTACCACTTTACATAGCCCTGCGCTGAGCACATCCACGTCCGACATTAAGGCCTGGGAAGTGGTGGTGCCTGTGCGTTCTTTCTGCTCACACCTTCAAAAGGCCAATTCCCAGTGCTACCAACTTGAATATATAGTAGCAGCTATTACTCTATATATATATAGTAGGTGAAAACATCGATATTTCAGTGCTGTTGTCAATTTAGAAAATTTTCTCTAGTCTCAAAGTTGACCAAACTCACCCAATGTATATTTTATGACGTGAAATCACACAACATGGCTCTGCCGTGTTTCCAAGATTCTGTCTGTGCAGTAGCACCTACAGACACCAAACCTTCCAGTATTGTACTTAAAATAATATTTTGAAGGTTTGCGCAGAGGGATTTTTCAACTTCCAATTTCTAGCCTGATTTATTGAGCTTTGAACCACAAAAAACAAGGGAACATTAATCAACAATCCATTGCACTTATCCCTTCTTTCATGGAGTATTCATAGCCTTCAAAACGGCTAGGATTTCTGGGATTCCTGGCACATTCCACATTAATAATCCAATGGGGATTTTAAAATGTAAACTTTTGGAGCTATAGTGACATCGTAGTAATGACCTGGTTGTTAATTGAATTGGCAACGGCTCAATTTCTCTACTTTTTTGTATTGATTTTAGCTAATGTTTGTTTTTCAGTCTATAACATTCACTTAAAATGTTTGATATTGCCAATGTTTCGGCTTCTGAGATACAGTATGTGCTGCGCTCTCGGTTCAGTGTTAACATAACAGCCGAAGGTGCGCAAAAAAAGCTACACCCAACCCACTCTAAACAGGTGGTCTCAGAGCACACATTGGATGCTTCCAGCTGAGGTCTGGCGCGCGCTGTGTGGGGTGAAAGCTGTAGACCTCGGGCCGACCCACTTTCACCACAAGATGCAATATTTGAGCAAAAGCAGTAAGCGTAAATGGGCGGGGTTTCACTTGTGGTTTGGACTATTCATCAGTCAGTACAAATTAGAGTGTTTGGTGCAACCCTCACAGCTCTCCCAAGTTTGCGGAGTTACATCTCCGCTTAAATGTTCCTATAACATTCAGAATAAACTTTACAACATCCCTCATCTCCAATAGTTTGGCTGAAGTCACTGCCGTTTCATAGTCTGTTTTCACTGACCCATAATTTGTCAAAATAAAGTCTACATGAATTCAAATGAATACCTAAGTAATTGTGTGCAGAAAACTGCCATGCAAAATTCTGATCTTCAGTGCTGATAAGTGCCCTGGGTCCTGTCGTTGTTTACAAATTCCGATAGCAAGTGATTAACAGCCTGCTGGGCCGTAATTTCAGCGTCCCCTTTTGGCATCTCTGTAATACAACGCAAAGGCATCTTTGGCAACGTTTCAAGTATGACTAATGATATTTTTAGTGTTTTTCATTTATTTTAAAGTGAAAATGTGACGTATGGTCCCTTTAAATGTTCTTGAGGATATATTGAGGGTTTGCGTGTTCGACTGTGTGCATGCACCGTGTGGTATGCGCGCATGCAAACATGTGCGGTAAAATAGAGATAGTCAGCCCTGTCACTTAGCCCCCACCCATTACACTGGGGGGTAACTTTCCAGACTCATACACAAGCATGCCTGCGTCTGAAAATAGCCGTATCTGATCACGGCTTCACCCAAACAGGGAACTGTCTTTGCTTGTCACTCCCTCTGTCGGAAGCTCTAACTTTCTCCTCGTTCTGTTGTCTCTGTGCTGCCCAGGCGTGGAACAGGGGCTCAGCTCTCAGGACTAAAGCCTAAACAAGAGGAGAGGCACATCCGGCACACACAACAAATCCCCACAAAGGCTGGATAAAAGAAGAGGAAGTGGAATAGCATCTGTGGACACTGCTCACCTACACCTTGCGCTTCTGGAGAAAGATAACCTTTTGGGATTTTATGACGGTAAGGAATTTATGCTCAAGTTACACTTTTGTATCCTTGGAACTCAATCATTTTGTTATCTTAAATCGAATAACATATATGCGTTAGTCTTTCACTTTGAGGCAAACAACCGGACATATAAAACAAGGATTGTGTATATTGCAAAATCCAAAAACTGAAAGAGATGTACTTATTTTCCTCCGCAAACCACAATTATAGGTCAGCGGTAGAATTTTTGTCCTGTGTGACAGCAGACACGGGAAATGGTGTCAAATAAAACGCTGGTTTAAACCACAGGCGACTCGGAATAGTAGACTGAGAAACTTCACAGTGAAGTGAAATATGCTAATCTTGTGCCGTGCCGCTAAGTTTGGTTATTCTTGTTTTGGAGAGAAAGTTGGCAAAAAAGTGTGGCGCGTATAATCCTGCCCCAGAATGCGTTTCTGCGTCCCGTTGCTCTCTTTCACGCACCTCTATCTCCTGTTACACCTCGTTCATGGGCTCCTCTTTCCCTCTCAACAAAAGCCATGCACCGATCCCTCTATTAGGCCGCTCTCGGAGGTGTTGTGGAATGTCACCTTGACCCCTTGGGTACACAGGGAGGTGGAGCAAGGCTGGGAACTTAGTTTTTACCTGGACATTGCACAGTCAAACGCCTTCATTTTGAATGACCAGGATTGGCCATACTTAGCCATGCTTATCTTTGTTACTAAGTTAGTTTGTGTCACTGGTTCTCGTCATTTCTTCGGTATCAGTTCCTTAACAGCACTAAGTTCAAGATACTGATACCTGAACAATACTTTTTTGATACTTATCTACAACCTTAAAACAAAAATATAGCCTAATAATTTATTCCCTTCCAAGACTTTTTATTTTGTATTGTTTCTGTTTTTTATGTATTTGAGCTGGAACAACAAAATTACTATTGAGTCATGCCTCAGGACTTGCGAGGCGTCAAAACTTAAATTTTTTTATGCCAGTTGTACCTTAAAGTGATAGTCTGCGGGTTTAAATGTTTTACAAATTTAATAGATACCGTGTAATTGACCGCCTGGGCCTGCAATTTTATGTAACATAAGTAATATGAAATAATTATTGTGAACTGGCTGGTCAGGTCCAATCAGGAGGGGAGGTCGACGGGGCTTAATTGTTTACTTTTGAAATCTTATTTTGCAAACTAGGACTGGCTTTTAGGTCCAATCGGGAGGGAAGGGGGCAGGACTTGTTTTATTTTGGAAATCTATCGCTCTCCCCTTATTTCGCAATTTTCCAGACTATCACTTTAACTTTATTTATTTATTTTTCTTTTTTTGGGGAATAATACCATACTGGTATTATTTAACGGTACACAGGCCTGTTATGTTATGTAAAAATGAGGAGATATTGCTGATAAATTGAATCAACGGCCCATTCTTCGCCAATAGCGCAGTAATATCAGATATATAAGACTTGCTCTTTTATGTGATCCCTTGTAATATTTTTTGCGTTTAAAACGTTACAAGAAGATTGTCCTTGATTTCTGCGCACAAGTCCACTCTAGAGGGTAATGGCTTTCGTCTAATGGCAGTAAATAATCAAGCTGCTCTTATCTCGGCACTTACCACTACTACCTGGGGAATCCAGACTGGGGAATATAATTCCAGCACGGCTGATAGCGTTTTTGTGACCCTTGCTCCAAATCACTTATCATTGTCACTGTAGTTCGACCCATGGGATTTTTAGGGGGTGCATGTTATTTAGAGTAATAGATTGTTTGGTCCTCTGTGTTTTTTATTTGTGTATTTTCATTATTTTTTGTCAGATTATTATTTAATTTGACTTTTTTTGGATATAATGTATTTTTTCTGTCAACTGTGCTTATTTAGTGTTACTGTTTTTGTTATTTTAATGAGGAGTGGTGAATAGAAGTCTGGTTAGGTTGTTATACTCTGTGTGGCACTGTGTGGAGTCTGTTTGTAAAAAGCGCTATAGAAATATGTTCTTAAAACAAGAAAAAGGCAAGGGCTTCTGAGTCTAGTGAAATCTGTGAGAAAGACGGGTGCTCTTCGAGAACTGAGCACATCTTGTAGAACCGCCAAAAATGGACTTGCTTATAAAAGCCAACAGTGGCATAAATAGCCACCAAAAAAAGAAAGTCTCAGGCACTCGTGTTTGTAAAGGAAATGGAAAATCCTTTATTGAAGTAAGGGATAATGCACGCATCGGACGGATAATGGACACCTCGGAGTGCATTATCCCGCTTATACCATGGTCCGGCAAACTGAAACTGTTCATTGGGGCCTGTTTGCTTATTTGCTTAAGTCCTGGGCAGGAGTTATCTTACTTTTGAATCCGTTTTACCTGAAACTAGTTCCAGCTCAATTGTTTACTATGGAAACAGCTGCAGTGGAGTGATATAGAACGTGATTTAACTGTTTCCAGGCTAGGTGTACATATAGAAATAAAAAGGAGAAGCGTCTTTCAATCCCTACGCATGCGGACAGTTAGCAAAGAAGCTACTCCGGTATACTTTTCACATTCCATTAGCCTCCTCAATGTATTTTCCCTATAGCCGTTAGCATTAGCCACCAAACATATCAAATTATGAACGATTCAGATGTTTTCACCTGTTGTCAACCCATCGACCACATTTAGGGGAGGCCAAAGCTGAGTTTGAAATCGTTAATAAATGTACAGACCTTTGGATAACTTATTTTAGATAGAAATTAGCGTCTAAAAGTGTCCTCCGAGTTACATGCTAAATGCTAAATCACGTTCAAGTTTCGGCTTTTCATCTAATGGACATTGAACATCATCTTATGACATGTACATGATAAAGAAACCACAGAAAAGTATATAAATACTGTGAAATATGTCACACTTAGCCGTACTGTAGCGGCCTTCACTTTTGTAGTTGGCATCGTTACCATGGGGTTTGAAGCAGGAAGTTTACGGCTCACGGAGCAAACGTTCCTGTGCAGTTTGGGACTGTTTTAATCAAAGGACAGTCACTCCGAAACCGCAGAGAATTATCTTTCTCAGGTATGAATTATCATTTCAAGGCTGCCATCTATTGTTTGTATAGGTCAATTACAGGTCAATTACAGGTCTGTTCGATCAAAACTTCATAAAATATTATATAATTTTTAAATGTGGCAAGAATATTGCAAAAATATCAAACTGTGATTAGTAGCAATCCTTAATCCTTATGATCACACTTGCATTTGTTGTTATGATGGGTTTTATGACAAAAATGCCAACAGTTCCATTACATTACATTGGCTGGCATAATAACATAAGCCGGACCAAGATGGCGGCGTGGCGTGGCATTATTGCGACAGTGGAACGAAGCCTCTAAGGACATTTCTCCTTTTTATTTCTATGGGTGTACATTATCACTTTTTAACGGACACCTTCCAGCCAATCAGAATCGAGTATTCACATAGACCATGGTATAATCACAGATAAGCCTTTGCTTTTGGTCTGAGGTCGACCTTTTTTCACAGACATGAGGGCTTGGGACATTGAATGCTTTTTATGCCACAGTTGGCTTTTATCAGCAAGTCCATTTTTGGTAATTGTGCTATAGAAATACATTGGAGTGGATATACTATTAGATTTGAAATGTGTATTGTAGTCAATTACAATTATTCAGTGCAATTGTAGTTACTGATTGATCACAAATTACTAAAATAATAACACTAAATATTACAACTATATGTCAAAAATCTTGAACCTTCTGTATCATGTACTTGCTGTTGTTAAAGACATAACAAAGGACAGATGCTGATTGACACATTGTAACACTGTCTGTTCTATCTGAACAGCCATGTTTTGGTAAACAGTGGCTTCAGATTAGAGCTACAACTATCAAATATTTTAGTAATCTATTGGTTATTTACATTGATTTAATCAAGTAATTGGATAAGTATTTTACAAATATTGCTAAATTTGAGAGCAGATTTTAAAAGAGCAACATAGTTTTAAACAGACACCTCAAATAATCGTGAAAGTGGGACAAGTCATGTGATGCGGCGGAACATGGAGGGACAGACATGAGAAATGAAAACTTAAATTGTTAGATTCGCACTGAAGCGTTTCCTTTGCTGTTTTGGCTCAAAGTCACACATACAAATAGAAATAGGTCACAAAATATTCTATTACGGTGTTTTAATGCCTCAAATGCAACACATCTATGCATTTATTATTTCTAAAAACTTGGACATTGAATAATTTTGATTTTTGACAAATTGTGAAAAAATGATTGTGTAAAACGGACAACATTAATACGGAAAATGCAGTTGAATGTGCTTGGACCACACTTTTTGTATTTTTTTTATCCATTTATGGCATGAAAGATCAAGAAATGTAGGTTTAATGCAGTTGGTCCTGGATGGAGACAGAATGTTTAAGTGTTCTGCTGAAACTCAGTTGACGCATTTCTTTCCCAGGAACTCAATCAAACAGAGAGGGGTTTGCTAAATGAAGAAAGCATAACTTAATTTTGCCACATTATTGCTAAAGAGGAGGGAATAACATGTCAATTCACATGATTCATAAATGTATGTTGAGAGCAATGAAACATACTGCATTTAAAATAGGATGGGTGTGTACAGGTGAAACGATATGACTGTGTTGGGGTTTTTCAATCAGCTGCTACATACAGTAATAAAAAAGAAAGGTCTGTAAACTTTCTGAAGCCACTATTGCTTCTTTAGTGCAGCTTCAATTGTGTTCTTATTTTACTGGATTTTGTGTTTGTTTTTTTGCCCTTTTTATTCTCTCACGCTGACTGAATCTGCTATATCATTGTTGCGGGCTCAAATTGATAGTTTTTTTCTGATTAACATATACAGCTCGGTGACTCATTTATTTTCTTTATTACCTTATTATCTTGCTTCCCAAAGCTGTTATTTGCGACACTTGGAACTGATAGATGTTGCTGGTTCTGCATGGGGGCTGAAACGTCAAAGAAGATGAAACGATTTTGCATCATGTCTCTAGACGGCAATGACAGCTTGTATAATTCCACCTTCAAGTCTTTCTCATATGCTTGGACATCTTTTGGTACGGTGTGTGCGCACTGTCCATGCATCTTTTGATTTATTTTTTCGAAAGAATGACTGGAGTAATGCAATTATCATTCGATCTGCCACTTATGTAATCAAAGCCTTACTATTGCAACAACACATCATCAGTAGGGTAAAACTAACCTGTCTCACAACGTTCTAATGCAAATGTGACACATGTTCTTGAACTTCCAAAGCAATCAATTAAACAAAAAAACAAAAATCCTTCCGACAATGCCAATTATTGCAGTGAAATTTATAATAAACTATTCTAATTAACAAAATTCCCCACACAACAAAATTGTCCAGATCCTTGCATCTGACAATAAAGTATTTATCTATCTTTTCCTCTGTTTTGTGGAAAACAATACTACATCTGGGCATTGAAATGGCATTAATCTGTCAACCCCCAGCTGAAACGAGCACATTTTCTCCAGTTTGGCATTACCCAAATCCAGGGTTTCCGTTAGCTGGCTGTACCCGGCTTTTAGCCGGTTTGAAAAGCAAATGGCCGGTAAAAATAATTTCCATCGGACAAATTCCGACAGTAAAAAAAAAATATATATGGAGAGAATATAGAAACATATATTAAATACAACATTTGACAAACATAACAAAGTGTTTTCGAGACATGCCTAAATATTAAAAAAGGTTAAATATTTCTATCAAAAACGTACGCCCTTAGCCCATTTTACAAAGCGCTGTTGAAGCGCCTTCGTTGCTCTCTGGATATGTAATGCTTTTTCTTCGTGCTTTGTCACATTTTCCAAGAAAACGGCGAACTACAGGTACATTCACTTTTATAAAAGTGTGTTAAGAACTCAGCAGCTAATAAATTCGATTAGGATATTCTTTAAACTTGCGTGTGTTCATTCAGACGGATGCACTGTCTCACAGCGGCTCTTCCTGGGAGAGTGGCCGGGTTTAGAGGCGCTTCCCTCGGCTTAGCTACCGTGTCGGAGCCGCTCTAGAGCGTAGCAGAGCTGGATCCATGGTGAATCGCTCGAGACTGACTTTTGATGATTTTAGCATTGTCGATTTGACCTGCCATAATATTTCAGCGGTGAGAGACGTCGCTAATTTTACACCTGAAGCTTCATTAAAGTGCGGAATGGCATCTACAGTCCAACCCTCGCTGTAAAGCTGATGCGGTCAGATCTGACCACAGCGGAGCAACAGATAAACCCAACATCGCAACAAAAACGTGCCGTAAAAGCAACAATAACACAATCAGAAAAACGCCAAAACAGCGACGACGAAGTGATAAAAACACGACGAAAACAAAGTGATGAAAAAGCAAAAAAATCTAAAAAAATAAATAAAAAAACACTACAACACTGTAGTGTAAAAACACTGTCCCAACCAAATAAACTAATAAATAAAATAAATAAATAAACGTGACAAAAAAGCGCCGACATATCTGAGTTTAAAATGTTCACTTCTAGGGTTAAGTCTTGGCTGAAAACAAACCAAAGCTATACCCATTTGTAAATTGCACTGTGTCTGTGTGAATAAGTGTGTGATGGAAAAAGTTTCATACAAATGTTGTATTCGTGTATTTTATTATTGTATATTGTGTAGAAAGGCCCAACCAGGGGCACGGGCCGCGAATTAGCACTAGCTAAAGTAAATCAATCAATAAATAAATAAGACAACCCGACAAAAAAAGTTACGATCAGTTTTGTGTGCCTTAGCTTTCAAATTAGGCGTGAGAGCTTTTAGATTTGGGTAAAGCCGAACAGGAGAAAAATGCGCTTGGTTAATGCGGTTAAAAAGCACACAATTTGACTTGCTGTTTTTAACTCTCTTTTTATTTTTTTTTGCGCCATAAAACGTTTGCATACTTTCAAACGTTATTACGCACAAATGTTATTAAAACCACACATAGTCCGGCAACAATCGCCCTATAGTTGTAACAAACCCACAGATTGTCACTTCATATTTCGTCTCCGGGCCGGGCCTCCGTTGCTCTCAGGGCTGGGGCTAGTGTTGCATAATTGCGTTAGTGCTTTCAGGCCGATGGCTTTGCTTGTTAGCGGGACAGTGATGCAATCTGCGGGAACACACGGGGCTCTGTTATTGTTCGCTTTGACCAAAGAGCGGCCGTGCTGTGTCAGGGTATTGGCCCCGGCCGTCCATTCACGATGCCGGAAGGGGGTCCGCTAATGAGTGGCCAGGCTGAACACAAAGGGCCCTCGAGAACAGAGACGTTATTGCGAGCGACGGCGACGTGGCAGTAATGCGCCGTTTGCCAATGTGCTGATGCAGGGCTCCTTGATGAATCGGGCCACACTTAAGAGCCGGATACGGCGGGCCAGTCTCAAAGAGGATTTTTTATCAACGCAATAATTACAATGGCTGTACGTTGACAAAATAAAGGCTTCACGTTGGCTTGCTGTTGTAGGGCTGAAATGAACTGATTTAGTGGTTTCTTTACCAACATTAAAGATATATTATTAAAGCAGTCATCAGAGTAGATTACTTTTAAAACCTTTTCCCGTTCGTCCCCTGATCCGCAGAAATCCATAACCCTTATTATTGGTATTAGGGATTCTTGGTGAGATTAGTGCAGTTAATTCATCCCGTCACACATTCACTGCGAGGAGGTCCATATCGTACTGCATAACAAATCTTTACTCTAGTCTATTCTGAGGGGTTTAAGAGGCGAACAGCTCGAGGGTAAGTGCTATTTTTGATCCTTAATGTTCTTGTAAACTTTGATACTCCTGAGCCTTTTCAAAGAGGGCAGGGGACTAAAAAACAACATGCAGGATGGGACGGGTCACGTAAAATGTTTAGGCCTTAGATTTCAGAGAGAGACGTCACTTCACGCCCGATAATTCAGGATGCTAAGCGTGTAATCCTTTTTTTCCGTCTCCAGTCAGGCTTCCATACCAAACAGTTATCCCAATGTTTAAGGTGCTTTACACTACAGCCCAATAAAAGGGTATCATTCCACTTTTTCAGTCATTTATTTTACTGATGACAATTGGCAATGGTTTTTGAGTTACAGTTAAGAAACGTTTTACAAACATTGAACCAGCTTTGAACAGAAAGGGACTTCCATTCATTTGCCCAATCGAGCTGGTGCAGTAGATAAACCTCAGTGGCTGAACCCTGGAAGTTCTTTTTGCAGGAGAAATGATAGTGAAGCTTGTGCTCTCAAATGCTGCTTAATGGCTGGTGTACAGTGTGTGATTTTGATTTGTCTTATAAGATTTTTAGATGTCACATTGCACGACATGGCGATTGTAAAATCATGAGCTGCCCTTGTGTCCACTGTGTGATGGTTCAAAGAGACAAAGTTTACCGTAGCAAATATCAGGCTACAGAAGGCTGTGTTTAGCTGAGGAAAGTGCCACATGCTAGTGGTGTTTATTTCCACAGAAAAGTGAAGGGAAAGTCCTGTAAACTGCGGAGTCGGACCCACTCATGCTTGTAACTCTGGCAGCGCTGCGGATTTGACAGAGATCCTATTTGCAGCGAGAGGATGGCCCACTCTGCGACTAACCTTCCAAAATATCAGAGCCTGCCTGGCGTTGGTCGTAGCTCGTCTTTAGTCATACAACGGTTCTATTTAAAATCTGTGTCCCTGTCTCACTGTACGACCTGCGATTTTCAGCTACGACCTAAGACTTTCCCCACGACACCTGGTCGTTCGGCGCAGACGGCCAAAATCGTTGTAGCGTCTTAAGCTTTGATTACAGCACATATTGTCGCATTTGTTTCAATAGTCTTCTGAATTTTTAAAAGAGCCAGTGTTGCATACATTTTTCACCAAGACCTTTTATCGATGATGGGCGTGACCACTGCGCAAAGTCTTCAGAATTAGAATCAGAATAGGTTTCATTTCCATTGTCAGTGAACATGTTCACACACGAGGAATTTTCTTCAGTGCAATCGTGTAACATAAAACATAGAACATAAAACTTGATTGAGATAAATCATAAACAATAAAAACTTTAAAACTAGACAAGGCAACTTTATCCATACTGTGCATTTCATACACAAGGCAACTCAACTAGAATATTATAAGAGCATGCCAAATATATTTTAATACAAAAAGGTAAAATACAACAACAACACAGAACAACATTGTGAATCGTTTTACAGAGTACAGATGCATTAAGTGTTGGCAGCAGATACACAAGATCCCAAAGGTCTCACAGATTCTCAATGGGGTTAAGATCTGAACTCTTGTGCTCCATGAACATCTCTTTCACAATGTCCCGATGAACCCTGGCATTGTCATCTTGGAATAGGCCCGTGCCATCTGGGTAGAAGAAACCCATTGATGGAATAACCTGTTAATTCAAGATGTGCAGGTCGTCAGCTGATCGTATTCTTAGGGCACATAGTGTTGCTGACCTGACCTGACAGTGACCCCAGATCATAGCAGTTAAATCCAGGTGTGAACTTTTTTTTCCTTCAGTTTCAAAGCTTTTTATCAGCTCATTTTAAACCAATGATAAGCGGTTTAGTTTAGTTTATTAGTTTATTTGAGCAGTTAACACACTGCTCAAAAGGAGTGGGCCGAAGCAAGAGCTTATAAGCGCCCACCCCCAAAATCCGTACAATAAAATAACACAAGGGAACATAGTGCAAAAGGAACAAAACAACAAGGAAACAACAGCAAATAAATAAATACATTAATTAATTAATTAATTAATTATGGATTATATACACTCGCAGTATCCGATCATGGTAGAAAAGACCATTTACAAGATGGCCTTTACATAAGTCATTACATGACTGAAACACATTTACTGTATACATTCTCCACAAGGGAGTAACACTGATTACAAAACAATAATGCTACATAAGGAATAGGGATGTAACGATTCACTCATGCCCCGGTTCGATTTCCGATTTTAAGTTCCCGATTTATTTTTTTTAATTATTATTTTTTGTATAACCTTTGATTTCGATTTTTTTCCCCGGTTTTTTTTATTTTTTTTAATTATTTTTTTTGTTTAACCTTTTTTTAAGAAAATAATATGACTCATTCATACCAATGTTTCTTTTGTTTTAACATCTGCATTTTTGTCCTTATAACAAACTGCAACTGTCTCAGTAAGAGAACTTTACATTACAAAAAATTACAAGACATGAAAATGAACTCTAATCATTTTGACATGAGTGCTTGAAAATGTACATGTTTTCAGCATAAATAAGATATGTAGCAAAGCAAACATTTTGAGATATTTATTTTACCAAACCTTTTTATTTTTATTTGTTTATTTTTTGCAGTTTGAACATAATACTACCATTTCCAACTAATTTTACAGTGCAGTTTTTTCCACCCTCGAACGCCACACAGCCTCCGGTGCAGCCTTTGTAAACATAAGGAGGAAAAAGACACGACAGCTCCTGTAGGTGTTGGATTATTTGACAAACGGACATTTGATGAGGATTTCAGCAGAATCAGAGCAGGTTTACGATCTTTGGTAAACTTCTGTCAAAAGGCTAAACTCTGCGTTAACTGCTAACGCTAATCTTGTAGCCGCTAACTTTAGCTGCGTCTGTTTCAACGATGCCTGCACGTGTATGTGTTTACATGGTGTGGCGTGTGTTGGGGGTGAGGCGGGGAAGGTGTGGAGCTTGTTAGAAACAAACGTCGTTAGAAACAAAGAGCTATGTTCCGGTCTATTTCGGTCACGCAAAGCAACCCTCAGAGTAGCTGAGGGTGGCTTTAAAATTGATTTTTATTTTTTACATCGATTCACATTTTATGCATATTAAATCGATTTTAGATTAATCGTTACATCCCTAATAAGGAACCGTATCAGTCACTTGCACGACCCCTGCAGCATGCACACCCAATGTGCATGTTATGAATTAACCTTATCCTATTGTAGTTACATTATCAATCATACAATTTGCAGCATCAAATTTTGCCTCATTAGCAAAAGAGAACCTGTCACACTTGTAGAAAATCTATTTTAACACAGACCAAACTGACAAACTATTTGAAATATTAATATAATTAATGAACAGAAACGAAGCACAACTACAACAACTGTCTCGTTTCATGTACGATGTCTAGTACAAAGTAACAAAAGGCGATCATTAACACATTTCTTTCAGATGGTTATCAAGGCCAAACAATGTTAACATAACCAAAAATCACAAATGTTATGTTAAAAAGGTACATTAATATAGTTGTACTACAGATATTATACTCTGTGATCTTGCTACTTCCCAGTTGTCATTACCATCCTTAGTATAATATAAATGTGTTTTTTAAATTTAATTAAATTTTTTTATGTGCAATGTATTTTGTGAGCCCTACATAGTGTAGTGCGTTAAAAAAGTGGTAAAGTACGAATCGTAAGACTGTGAGTAAACCTTTTTTTCAAGATATGTCATTGATAAAATCACAAATAAGGTCAACCCATCGCATCTACCATTGCGCACTGTTGTATCCTTGGGATAGACACTCAACCCACCTTGCCATTTATTTACCATTTATGTAACGCCTATTGAGCTACATGTCATTTGTCCCCTTAACGTTCTACCTCTGACACAACCCATATCAATTGTTCGCTTGATCAGTTTGTACGGCTTTGTAAAGAACTTTGCAAAGGGCACTGTCTAACAATCACCTTCTCCGTGAGGCCCTTCCCATGTTCAGTGTAATGTAAAACTGTCAAGAGGCATCTGCCAAAGTACATTGGGTAAAATTAGCAAGAATGCGGTGTGACTCCCGAGACACTGCCCCTCTTCACGTCCCTTTACTCCCATCATTTAACCACAAAAATGCAGCGCAAAAAGAACTTGGCTTCATGTCAGCGAATGAAGGCATGAAGGGAACTAAAAATCTGCCTTTTTTGGACTGGTCAGCCTTTTTGGCTTTCTGGAGGAAAAAAAACAAACATGTCCAGGCTGAGATTTTTGCTGTCTATTTGTATTTTTCCGGTTTGATGCATGTTTCGGACGTCGCTTAGAGATTTCCATGATGTTCCTATGACAATTACCAATCTTCACTGATCTTGTTTTGATCCTGTTGGTGGATTAGTATGTTTCATTTTTGCTTTGCTGCTTTTGGCACAGGTCCTTAAAGGAACAGGCCACCGTTGTTCCATACTAAGATATGTTTTTACCTGAGCTTGACGAGTTGACCTGTCTGGCCTGTTTGTGCGGGCCCGTTGAAGGGCTTGGTTGCGTTTTTGGAGCTATAGGAATAGACTGGGAGAGGCCAAATGCTAACAACATCTTTGGTCATTTTGCGTGACTGAGGGCACGCACAAAGACCAGACAGGTACGCATCAACTCGTCTAAGCTCAGGTAAGAACACATCTCAGTATGGAAAAATGGTGGCCTGTTCCTTTAAGAGAAAGAAGTCCGCCCTCTGCTGATGTTTTGTATAACTACATTGCTCTAAGTTGTGGTATTTTCTAAAGAAAAATACTTCATTTGTTAAAGCTGTATTGCAAAAAGTACCAAGGCTAAAGGGGGTTGGAAAAGCCCAAATAATGCATTATTTTGGAACTTTAAGTTTTTGCCACAAAGGAGCCTCCTACAAAACTTGTTGAATGGCAGGTTATATCATGACTTTTGTGTAGGTCTTAAAGTAGCTTTAGCTAAGGAGCTTAATCTGTTGACATCCTGTGGCGACGTCTTATTCTGAGTGAGCAGTGAGAGGTCAGGACCTGTGGGGCCATAGTCGGCTTAACTTCGGTGACTGCTCACGCTCTACGTGCGCACACATATCATATTAGGAAAGGATGCCATTAGACGTACAGTATGTGAAGAAAGTTTTAAGATGACAGCCGCACTAAATCACTGTTAATTTGTTGGTTGAGGTATTCTAGGTCTGTGAAAGAAGGTAACTTAATAGTAAGCGTTACTTTTTCTTTGGTGGGCCTTATTTGTTTTGCAGCTGATCATGTTGGTGTCTGTTCACACTTGAACAAATGAAGTGATGACAAAGGCTCACCAAAAGGAGCAGTGTGATGGAAAAAGTTCCGAGTTTTATTTAAAAAAATTCCTATTTCCTAATTCCCGTTTCTCTCCTCTAATACTTAAGTAAGTAAGTCAGTGCTTTATTGTCATTGTACAAGCGTACAACGAAATAGTGTTCAGGTGTCAGTCCTGAGCTGCTGCGGCTGAGCCGCGCTGCCACTGTGTGTCAACCTGACCCGCATGCATGACCTTGGAGGTCGGGGAAACTGTTGCACTCGGAAGAAACCCCGGCTGCCCTCTGTCTCCTTTGATCCTCTGAAATGGTTCTATATTTGATCTTACTCCTACACTGCACAAAATAATCTAGAAATTAGTAACATTTTCTTGCCCCTGATTTGAGTAACCAATAATAATAATAAAAATACACATAAAATAAGAACAATTATCTCATTGCACTCATTGCAAAAAAAATCTATTTTCTTCCACTTGTCCGTTGCTGGGTCGTGGAATCACATTGCACCAGCCCCTATGGCTCCTCCTGCAGGTGGTGGGTCCACAGAAGGACGGCCTCATGGTTCTAACCGGGCCTGTTGGTCTCTCATAAGGGGATTCTGAACCGCTCTTTGTCTGACCCGTCCCCTACAGTAGGACCTGTTTGCCATGGGAGACCCTACCAGGGGCACGAAGCCCCCGACAGCAGAGCTCTAGGATCATTTGGGCGCTCAAACCCCTCCACCACGTTAAGATTTATGTACATGTACATATTTCGAGAAACTTTTTTTTTTTATTATATCAAAAATATTTGTTGCTGTATACGCAAAGACAACATTCTCCACACAAATCCAGACATTGTCCAACAGGGCTGGACTGGGGGGAAAAATTGGCCCTGGACTTTTTGGTCAAGAACAGCCGTCTAATCCGTGCGGCCCATTAATCATTACATAGGCTACAAGATTATCTGGGAAGAAAGCATGCCAATATAGAGGTATAAAAGGCGCCAGGTGGATTTGGTGGATGGGTTGTGTAATTAGAATCAAACTTTACTTTCTAGACTTTGTTGGATAATGTTTGTGGTGTGGTTCATCATGTTTCTGGTGTGGTTCATCATGGGCCTGAACACACAATCGGCCCAAAAGTCCATTGGCCCACCGGGGAAAGGCCCGGTGCGCCGATGGCCAGTCCAGACCTATTGTCCAATATGAATAAACAAAAGGAATCTCAATATAACAATCCCTCTAAATAGGGAAATCTTGATTAGATTTGACGTACTGCCCTCTCCCCTAACTGATATTGAATTTATTTCCTGTTATCTTGTATGGTTACATACTATACTTGATCTTACCCCAGTGCCATATAAGGCGGTGTCTTAGCTGTTATGATAATGCTCCACAATGACGGCAGTGTCTTATGTTTCAGAGCATCCCAAGCTCAGAGGGCATTAGAGCACTAATATAATGTGAGTGTGTCCCAGTGGATCACTCGGCACACTAATGAGACTTGATGGGCCTGTTGGGTTGGACATCTCTGCTATGAGTGTCTCATAGCTCTGAGTCGTGCATCTGCAGTCCCCATGCTATCAAACTCACTAATTATATACACGCCGGTCGCCATCGCGTCATGCCAATGCCAAAATTATACTGGATGTCTAAACCACACCGGGGATTGGAAAAGAAAATGACTCAAAGGCAATTGACATGCCACACATGTTTGGTCAAAAGAACTAGGTCAAACTATAACATGGCTCCATCGGTCACAAGTTCACAACTGTAAGAATAATTGTATTTAATTGATTGAGAATTAATTGTTTACAAGACTAGACTAGAGATCGATTTATGTGTGGTTTTTCATGGATTCCTGTATGTATGCTGATTTTTTAACTCCAGAGCAGCCAAAACCTAATGAGCTACAGTCTGTCCATTTTATGGCCTATTGGTAAATATCAAGCCACAGAAGAAATACTATCCAAAATATCATAAGGAAAAATAAGACCATTTACTCATTCACATAAATAGTTGTGGATCTCAAAAGACAAATTTCTCTAAGACTTGCTGATATTTTGCCATCATCAAATTGCAGTGACTGACATTTTGGCAAGGTATTTGTATTCACCTTATTCAACCCCGCACACTTTTGTGATAGAAGCTCCTCCCCTTCCCTCCTGATTGGACCTGACAAGAAAAGCTCGTCTCATTGGTCGACGCGGGAGGATACTAGACTCTGATTAGTTGCTGAGATCCGGGAAGGACTTTACAAAAATAATATATACTATGTGGTCGATTTTGCTCATTTTATAAAATTTGTAATGCATTTAGACTTCCAAATTATTACTATCAGTTTGGCCATGAACTTCCTGGATAAGGGGAATAGCACGTTCAAGGCAGTCAAAAGCACTTCATACGTATCTACACACATTTACAAGAAGGTAAATAAAATCAATCTACCTGGCCAAAACCAGATTGATTTTACTTACAGTACAATGCAGATAACATTAGCATTGGGTTCAATCTGGAATGGCTTTTGTTTAAGTGTAAAGACTGTAGACAAAAACTTGATTGCTGAGTAGCTAAAATGCGCAAACAAACAACAAACCTATATTAGTAGTATATTTTGAAATGAGAGAGAACTGCACAGGATGATGGATGGATTTTTTGTGAATTTGTGAACTCACAAATCTCGCGGCAATCCAGCTTTCAGTGCACCAAGACTAGGGCTGGGCGATTTTAGAAAACGATTATTTTCCCCATATTGATCGATCTCGATTTTTGATTAGATTTTTTTTGTTTAAAAGAAGAAGAAAAAAACAATAAATGTGGTCTTCTCTGGACTAGCAAGTAAACAGATGCAGCAGCCAAACTGAAAACTCCAGCTAACTCAGCAGCAAAAACAAAACTCCACACTCCTCACAGTAAAACATCCCCTCACAACAACACACAGAAATCTGCAAAGGAGACGCAAAAAAGTGGAATGTTTGAAAAATGTCAGAAGCAGACAAACTAAACTAAACTAAACTACGAGTATTTCTTTATGTACATATTAAGTATAAAAGACGATCAAACTTACAATTCACTGTTGGAAGTCCAGCTAATCCACGGCTGCTGCCTCAAAAATAGTCCACATGGTCCAAATAGCGATCGATAGTTTTCCCCTTCAAAGGAAAACTCTTCATCCCAGTGCGGGTGTCCTGTTCCTCTGAGGCTCCTCGCGTGTTTCTGTTTTGCCCATTAGACGAGTTAGTGCAACTTTGTAGCTGATTTTACACGTGAAATCACCAAGTCCTCTCCTTATTATTGCCGCACGTGCCATGCTCCTGTGCTTCCTGTTTGTTTGGGCCGAGTAATCCCTGACAGCATTGCGCCGTCCATATTTTTTTCCAGACTGCGACAAGTCTGGCCAATTCTCCTCGATTAAAACGCACCGCGCGATTAGCGTGATCGACCTTTATTAAAATCACGATTAGATTCAAATTCAACTAATTGCCAAGCCCTAAACCAAGACATCCCATGGTACATATGCACTTTCCATGGGTTAATAGGATTTAAGTAAAAATGCTAATCTACCTAAATCTACATAAAGTCAGCCCCTCCAAGGCAACCTCGCTCAAGATTGTAGAACTATTAGTAAAAATGCGTAATTCGAATCAGGAACATTTGGGGTTACACCCAGTAATCCCACTATTTTCTTTTAGCATCGACACGTTCTTGCTAAACTAACCAATGGATTTTGGTAGACACCTGTACATCCCTTAATCGTTAGCTCTTTGTCAGTTCTGTTTTAAACTTTCAGTGACTTCAGACGCAGAGCCCGGGTGGTTTTCCCTTTCTGTATCCAGCCACAACATTACACCAGGGCCACAGCTGCAGCGTCGCCTCGGATCTGTCCCCCTGAAACCCGATCCTGTTTATAATCTGACCATCATTTGGACGCCGACAGCCCGCGACGCCAGCCCCATGATTTACCCCGCTGCCTGTGTGTGTTTCCCAGATAGATTTACGAGGACAGGACGTATGCAGCCAGGGATTAGGTCCGGAGGGATTGGAAGTGTCTCTCACTTCCCCCCACCCCCCCCCTTCCTGCCTGACTTGATCTAGAGAGATCCCAGCCAGCAACACTTTCTCTTCATTAACAATAACTCGGCGAGATTAGGAGCGGTCAAATTTAAACTCTCTGGTTTTCATCTATCATTCTATTTTTTCTCACCATTTTAACACATTTGATAAATTACAACAGTGAGGATCATAGATAAATGCATAGTTTAACGGTGGGCTAAAAACATACCTGGAATGGTGTTTCGAGACAATCTGCTCTGTTTGAGTAATCTTTGAATCTTCCCTGTTCCTCCTATGTTCTCCAAGCTCCTCCCACAGCCCTATGTAACTAGGAAATGTTTTCCTTACCATCCAATCTCTTCCAAAACGTATTCCTTTATCACAGAGCAACGGCAGGCAACAAACATCAGACGACACTCCACTATTAGACAGCAACACGCGGCAGCTGGCTCTGAGATGTTTATCTTTTTATTTATTTTACTATCATCACTTTTGTTTTGGGAGGGGCTTAGGGAGAATGTGCTTGTTGAACCAGGAAGAAAAATGTAAAAAGAATTTGTGCGATCCTTCTTCATAGCAAAAGATCGTGGTATGATGTGTTTGAATTATTGCCCAAAACCCACCCTTTAAAGGTGCATTATGCAACTTTTTAAGCAGACAAAAAGTTGATAGTGCCCAGCGACTGTATGAGTGGATAACATGGCCGGTTTTACTTTCCATCCCGGTGGCCTCCAGGATCACTTGTTTTTAGGGTTTCTGGTAGGTTTTCACCTTGCTGATTGAACTGTCTCCGTGGTTACAAATACATTGCATCCACAAACCCTGAAAAACATGAAATAAAATTGATCCTTCATATTGTCAAAAAAATGTTTATATTGTCCAACCAAATTTTGAACCAAATCGTCTAAGCCAGTAGTTGTCAAATGGTGTCGCTTCGAGACCCAGCTTTAATGTATCATATTTATTAAGTGCTTTTCATACCAAAAAGTATCGAGTGCTTTACAGATTAAATCAGATTAAATCCAAACAAATAAAACTACTTTTAATTTTTAATAAAAACAAAAATAAAATGGTGCAGTTTGGTCTTATTAATATTTAACCAATATAAAATATGGTATTTTGTTACCGAGTTCTCTTCATATGAATATTAACAAAAAATAATCTTGACAAAAGCCCATGACCCACTGAAATATTTTTTGTGGCCCCGTTTTGGGTCCCAACCAACGAGTTGAGAACCACTGATCTAAACAATATGTGCAGATTGTCATTATACATGGGCCCTTTGGACTTTTGCATTCAAGCTATCTTTATTTAGTAAAATACCACATGTTCAGAATATCAATTACTTTTGACAAAACAAGAAATGTAATAAAAAAATGGGGTTTGATGTAGATGTAGAGCTATGTAAATATTTGTTTAATAATCAGCCAGTTAGGAGGAGAATATGCCCTCCTAAACTAATACAATCCTTTGACACTTTGCTAGTTGCAAGCACGAATTGAATTCTGTTGGTTTGTGTTGCCCTAGCTTTCTCTGGCCTTTCAGTCACTGAAATAACATGTAGGTGAGTCAAGCGACGTTAACGATGCAAGTAGTTGATATTTACATCCCCGATTCTGCCCACTGCCGGCGCTCACTTCTATCTGTCACACATACTTAGTCCCCCGATGACAAACGCCGCATTCTTCCACACAAACATGAAGGTCTGTATTGCATCTTTGGCTTTGATGTCACTCCCAATTTATATCAAACATGCTCTCAAACTCTTCCTGGAAGCGATCCGTGTATAGCGAGAGATAAGCATTCAACAATGTTCTGCGAAGTAAACACTACATTCTCTCCCAGAACTACTCCTTTTATCTCGTGTCCAAACATTAAGCCAGGTCTTTGCGCTATAAAAGCGTTAATGTTGCCATTTTGATGTGGTTAAAGGGGCAGTGATAGCCAACAATGTTTGTGGCGTATCTTTAAAGTTTTACAACATTGTATTTGTTTAAAAGAAAAAAAAAGTATTGTTGTAACACTGAGCTAATTCTACCTTTCACGATATAAAAAACAACATCTGCAACTTGCTCACAGCAGTTCAGTCATTAATCGTTTGAAACATTTCTGTCTCTCTGCGGCTAAATAAGGAAAACTCTTTTGTCTGCTTCACAGAAAAGTGTGCACCCCGTCCATCTTGTCAAAAGTGCGCTTCAATATGAATACAGGTGAGTCCAAACCAGCAGATTACTTCCAGGAATGTATGTGATTGTTGCTGTTCTGGACATTAAAGTGAATTAATTAGTATTAAATGTATGTTGTTACTTAATTCTTCATAATGATTCCTTTTAAATGTTGTCATGGGAGTTTATGCCACTACTGAAACATGAATCAAACTTTTATGCTCAAACAGTCACTCAAGAACGCAAGTAACATTTTCTCCAAGTAATTTCACTTAAGTAACTATTTTGGTCACTACGTTTTACTTGTGCTTGAGTACAATTATTGTGAAGTAACGTTACTCTTACTTGAGTAAACATTTCGGCTACTCTACCCACCTTTGCACATGACTGTCGAGTGAATTCTTCAGAGGCCACTGTTCTTCCTTTCTCACTATTTTCCCATTAGGAATTAGTGATTTCCTGCACAAATCAATAATAGGTCAAGGAAACATGACGGACAGTGAGTTACTGATGGACCGTCACTGGCTACGTGTTAAAAACATTATGTTCGTTGTAAATACTTGACTGGTGGAAACATCTGTGTTCATTTATCCCAGAGCCAACGGATAGTATCAAAAAACAACTAAAAAGTATTTACTGAAGACGGGCCGAAATCTTGGTGCTATTTACATTTTTATTTAGTGTCCAAGATGAAAACATCTACTGTGATGAACTCGTAATAATCCTCCAGTAGATTATAGTTCCAAATCTAAATAAAGGTGTGGGGAACAGTTTAAACCTCTCTTAAAAGCACCCAGTTGAATATTTGCCTGCACTGACCTCTGATCTGCGGCCCTTCATGAACAAAGTTTGGAACCCAATTGCTGTAGATTGACATATTAGAGCCTTGTCTATTTTGAACCTGCGGTGTGGGCTGCTTTCACTGTCCCACAAACCACAGTGTGTAACTCTAGCTCTGACCCGGTTTCTCATCGGTGATGATCCATTTTTGGCCGCGGTTATTGTGACTAAAAGCATCAATAAGAATCACAGCCTGTCGCTTTGAAGCACTGTGGCCGCACACTGCCTTCGATACGTTTCCAAAGCTCTGTCTGCACGCACCTGGCAGTCAGCCATACTCAAGTGTGTCTTTCAGCTGCGGAATCAATGAGGATCTCCGAGTGAGGCCCGTACTTACCATTATAGAAGTGCCAACAAGTGGAGTTATCCTGTTTGACGTCTACTATTCAGAATAAAAGAACTCCTGCACGATTCGCTTTAGCCAACTGTGTCAATACATTTTTAGGGCTGCAGTATTTTGTCCTCAGACACTTACTAGATAAATGTTATTATGTATTTATCATGAATTGAATTATTAGATGTCTCCAGAACAACACAAGCTCAATCCTTTTGCTGCATGTCATTTATTCTTTACGCCCGGCTGCATTCTTGTTTTTGTGTTTTGCATGTGCATGTGTTCTGCTGCTGCTGTTGCCCATCTCCTGCTTGGCTGTGATTTCTCAGATAGCGGTGGATATGTACACAAAAGTGTGGCTTTGTCGCTCATACTCTCTCCCATGAAGAGGGTCCAGAGCTCCCCCAATCTAGCCACAGGTACTAACTCTCACACACGCCGCACAAATGAGGAAGAAAAACACAATCAGAATCCAACTGATCTCAGTTAATGTGGTTTACTAGCTTTAAAGTATGGCTGCACAGTTAAAAAAAAGATCTAATTGCAGTTTTCTGGGTGTTTTTTGAATGCAATTAGATTTGCAATGACTGTTTACAATCATGGTTAAGTTGCTGCTGTGCTCCATTTGTGTGCTATTTGATATTGTTACCTTTGACATCTTTTTAGTTCATAATTAAAGTTATGGTTTGTTTACTGTTCAAATGTTGAAATTTTATCTGAAAATTCTGATTGTATGACACTTTGTTTAGCGTGGTGGTTTAAACGGCTGTTTTCAGCTGTTTTTCAGCCCCCCACTGCTCTGGTGTGAAGTCTGCTGAGCAGTGTCTGTTCCTACACCTTGTCAGCACCGACTTTACATCTGTCTGTCTTTGGGATTTGAGCTCTGTCAGCTTTCTATTTAGGACAAGCTCATTTTGCACATTTTACATAATGTCATATTGTTGATGTTTTAGAAAAACATGTCTGTGTGGTTACAAAAAAAATCATTTACTACTGTCCAAAATGGTAACGAAGTAAGAAATGGAAAAGTTCATAGTATTGTGGAAACTGTTTGTGCAAGCTCTCAGTTGTACAGGAGTTTTCCATCGTAGCTAAAGGTTAAATCCGACATCTGTGCCGTTTTTATTTTGTGGATGATTTGTCACTGGCTTAAAGAACCGTTAACAATGTTTTTGGCTTTCTACTAAAGCGAGAAAGTTGCTGACAAAGCCTCTTTTAGTGAAATGACCTGAACATAAAAAACAATCCAGTACAGATGGCAGATTGAACCTTTGTTATGGGGAGGTAGTTACTATAAAGTTAACAATGTTGCAATATAAAAACTACAAGACATAAAAAAGTAATTAGCATCACAGGTAATTTCCTGAAAGACATCTCAAAATATTCCTCCTCACTTCTGCCCTTTTGTTGTCTTTGTGCTGTGCTTCTCAGGAAATGATTCTCACTCTTCAGATCTGGGTAAGCTCATCATTATCAACCAACATCTTATGTCTCTAACCTGAGTGTTCATGAGAGCAGAGGTGTTAATGGGGCTAATGATAATCCTGTGAACCTCTCAGACTCATGGCGCTCCAGCAGTGTCACAGATGGCCTCAAGAACGGAGACGCCAGCAGCTCCTCTCTTGCTGCCAAAGGCTTCCGCAGTGTCAGGCCCAATCTGCAGGACAAAAAGTCACCCTCACAGGTAAACCGCCTTCCTCACTCCACACACTGGCCAGATGTTCCTTATTACAATTGGACTTTTGCAATTCAAAGAGCTGTCCGTTCGTTTCTCAAATCACACGCTTGAATTTAGTTTTGTGTTTCTTTGCAAAGAAAAAATATGTTTTGTAAATGTTCAACAACCAAATGTTTTGTATATCTACCACACATACCATACCATTGGACTGACTCAGTTGGTGAGCGAGTTCATCCACAAATCCAAAGGTCAACGGCTGGAATCTTGACTTTGACTGGTGCTTTTTTTCTTGGGCAAGGCATTTCATCCTTTTTGTATTCTTTACAAAGACATGTAGTTTAGGACCCAGCATTGTCCCGGCGAGCTCCGATAGGAGTGTATGACAAGTGGCTTTCTCGAGGTCGAAGACATTAAAAATAACTAATAAAAATCACTGAGAAACATTGCCATCTTCTGCCAAATCAACAAGCAAACCACTAAACTCTTTTAATTACAGGGATTGAAGGTATGAAGTACTTAAAGAGACTAGATGCAAGTTAACATTTGTATACTCGCTACTGACACCTCAGGTCTTACGTGTTACTGCAGTTTCTATATTAAGCTCGTGCATGACGGTACTTTGGACCCGAATTAACAACTTTTTGAGTGACTGTGCAGGACTTTAGCGGCAGTTGTGGTTAATAGGTGGGCTCATTCTACACATTAGGACATTGCTGGGGCAAACTCTGTCTAGTCCAGACCAAGGCAAACCCCAGAGATGATTCAATACGGCACACGATTTGAGGGGCATACATTCCCGAGTATGTCAAAAAAACAAGTTCATTCCTGTGCGGAGAACAGAAATTGGTAAGAAACTGGTAATAAATTACCAAAACACTCACTCCAGCCACTGGGGGCAGCTTAAATAAAAATTAAAAGAGAGAATTCCACATGTGTCCAGCAGAGGGCACTGACATAATAAGAGATCAGGATATAAACAACACATTGTAGCCACGTGGTAAATAGACAGTCTGCCCCTGGGTGGCTGTGGCTACAATAGCAGCTTGCCACCACCAAGTGTGTAGTGAATAAATAATAACAGTGTAGCCGAAACGTTTGACAGAGGCTTGTAAAGTGCAATACAAGTGTAAGCCGTTTTTATGAGGCTACAGTCAGGCTCATTATTGTTAATTTATTGAAAAACGTTTCCTCAATTGTGTTTTCCCTATTAGAACATATTTTTATTTTGGAGTTTTTGTTTATGGACCCTGGTAATTCACTACCGGTATATTTTGGACCCAGGGAAATTTACTTAGAGACCCCTGCTCTAGTGCGTCGCTTCATTTCCCGCAAACTCTGTGCGATGGTAGAAGTTAAAGAGGATAAGAAGTTGAATAACCTAAATAACGATTGCTGGTGCGGCCCTCTGACTCAATTCAGGTTTCTCATGTGGCCCTTTATAAAAATGTATTGCCCACCCCTGGTCTAGTCCCTTCAAAGTAATTGTCATGATCATAGTATTCCTCATATTTTATGAGTTTGGACCCATGGATCCAAAGATATACAGTAATACTGATGCCTTGGTATTATCACTAGTTATCATAGTTGACCTCCGGCTCAATCACCGCTCTTTAAAATGTTATGTTTGTCACATTCATGCAGGCTTTTGGTTAGATTGGATCCACTTGAATCCATGCAAATAAAAAAAGAATAGATTTTACATTTCTTTTATGCTTTTATTATGTTTTATCTTCTTTTCATTTAGTGTGAGATCAATTTTATTTTGTCCACTTCACAACTGTCACTGTACGAACTAAAGCCGGGCAAACACTAGAGGAGTTTTTGACAGAATTTGAGCCCACTTACCCCACTTAGCTTGAAAACCTTAAATAACAAGTAAACAAACATGATGCAAATCATGACAAAAACCTGGTAGCATGTGGTCCCTCGTCAATACAATCTATTTTAATTGTATTGATTTTGGGGGTGGGCGCTTATAAGCTCTTGCTTCGGCCCACTCCTTTTAAGCAGTGTGTTTGCTGCTCAAATAAACAAAGGAACTAAATATCAGAATCGTTTAGTCTGTGGGTTCAAACAAGAGTGAGATTATTCATTGTGGGAAAACGTGTCTCAGATCTGTCCATTTTGTATCACGTTTTGCTATCACAAAAAAGGTTTTTAAAATCCTCTGGTGTGTTCCCAGCCTTAGTCGCTGTTATCTGCGTATATTGTATTGTGTTTTTTATTACCAAAATGTACCTCTTTTTCTCCTTGTTCGACCCTCTTTAACGCTATCTTTCATTAACCGATAAGGACACCGAACACACGCCCTCCCCGCCTCCCCGGAGAGACAGCTTTCATTTCTCACTCCCTGGCACTAATCCACCATCTTACAGCACCCTGGCGGCCCTTGCCAATGACTTGAGCTCTGGAATGCTACAGTTTACACAGAGCGAGAATCCCGTTGTCAAAGAGACTTACACTATAAAAAGCACATGTTCCTATGCCTACTCCGAGCTCACTGAGCATTCCCCTGTCCGAGTAACACAGCAGGATGATCTAAACAACTCCAGCGCTCCTAATATGTCTAACACCCAAAAGCGTAAAGTGTCCACTCTCCGACTAACCCCACTCCCCACCACGGACCCGCCCGCTCACCTCAATTCTTACCGCAGCGCTGATTCTGCTCAGACAACGGCACCCAAAGACCCTACCCCTTCTAAGCCCTCACCTCAGGCCGCCTCAGTGTACGTAAACCTGGCCACAGAAAACGCACCTCAGCCAATGGGGCAGCCTCCGCCGACTGTTGGAAACCTGGAGGTCTCATGTCCATCTCCAAAACCAACAACTTCCACAGCCACCGCCCAGTCAGAGAGGCCCCCTCCGGCCGTGCCTCCAAGACCTTCGGCCGCACACATCTTGGTACAAAGTCACAGCTGATGCCAAACTCATATGAAACATGTTCAGACGGTTTCCACCCTCGCAGGGTGTATAGCCACGCTGCGCAACATTCCAGATCAAAAATACACAAACTCATCAGCAATACCAAGCATCAAAAGATCTAATCAGAAAGACAGACTTAATGGATTACAGACTCATGTTTGGCGGCCTGTACCAGCAACATTTCCATAGAAACCAGCCGGCGTGAGGAGAAGCGATTTTCCTCCAACAAAACCACCCAAAATGAAATGAATACTTGTACTCTAATTCTTTTCCTTGGGTGAGTGAAATGTTGCGCAGCGTGGCTTTGAGCTCCCTTCTTTTCTACTCTATCCTAACATTCTGAAACGTTATGCTTCTTGACACAAACCCATTGAGAAAGCGCACTGCCTTAAATGTGCATTGATGTGTAAACATTGGTATCACACATGGAAAGATAAAAAATGGTTTTGCGATGCGTGTGTGAACTCATCTCTGTATTAAATCAAGTTTCCTTAAGCTGTGGATGAACTAACCAGTCCTCTTCAGTTCACAGAGTGGTTGACATCTCGGAGGACATTCCTGCAGAATTTGGTTTAACAGAATTCCACCGTGTTCTACGTGACTAACGCGTGATGTCACTCTCCCCCCCCCTTTCCATCCTGTCCCAACCGTACCACCAGGGTCCTCCCTCTCCAGACCCCAGTGCACGCCACTCTCCCTACCGCTTCCACAGCTCCGAGTCCCTGGATTACCTGTCCGGCATCTTGCCCAAGGCACTGTCTCCCGCCCCGTACGTGCGCAGCGGGGCCGCCAGTACCGCGGGCACTGCGAGCGGGCCGAGCCTTAGCGCCGCGGGCAGCTCCAGCATCAGCGGCTGCGTGTCTCCCTCCACCTCGCCAGTGACGGTGTCGGCACTCAGCCACTACTCCACCTCCACCGCGGGTCTGCTGGACGAGCTGCAGATCTGTAGCCTGGACTCCCCCGAGGCCTCCCCCACTCCATCGCCCACTCTGAGCCACTCCTCCGCCTACGCCTCCACCGCTGGGCCCGACGACGCGCTAACCACCGCCTCCACCGCTGCTGCCACCGCTCTCACTAACGTAATTGTAACACACAATCAAGCGCCCCGCCCTCTGCACTTTGAGCCAAATTGTTCATTAACTCCAAATACAAGAAACTTCCATGTCACTAACCACCTAACTGTACAACTTTCCTGTGTGATACCAGAAATAATATCCGCCTCTAGAGCAGTGCAGATGAGGCGAAATAATTGTTCACTTTGTGATACAAGCGCCAAATCTGGCAAGAACGTTTTCTGGGACCTACGCTTTCACAAATGTCTGTCACCTTCAAAAAAAATCAATGCGGCAAATAGGGCTGGGACAAAATATTGGCTCGGATCACAATACTTAGTGCTGCAATAGCAAGTATCAATAATTTATCAAGGAGGCATTTTTATCCTGCACTCCTTTGTTTTCCAGTAGCCGCACTTCGTTTCATTTAGTGTTAATGCACTTTTCAATCTGAACACTTCAATGAAATGCCAAATGGCATTTTATACATTTTATATTATTTATCAGAATTACTTACTGTATCGCAATACGTATCGGATCGTGACAAAAGTAGATCGTCCCAGCCCCATTATATCAGGACATAAGAGTAGACAAATAACTCGTAATGGACTGAGGTAACTTTATCTAAAATGAATGGTTAAAATATGGAAACAAAATAATCATTATCTGACACCCAAACGTATTCACAGTTTAGGTATCATTGGAAAGCCTCTCAGAAAAATGATACCCAAGGTTTATATTTTTTTGGCGGCCAACAGACTACTCGGAAGCCCAAAGTCCCAGTCAACATTTATGCCACATTTTGTGCTTGTATAGTATTTGTGAACAATTTTGCCCCCAAAAAATGGGCTGAAGCTGCTCCACTGCTAGTGTTCCTGTTTCGTGTCAATGTTGCACTGCTTATTTTTGTTTGATGCTTGTAAAGTGTTTTTCCTTGTTTAAATTCTATCAATAAAGTTCTGCTTTAAGCCAGTTCAAATAAAAATAAAAACTATTGGCTACATTTCTTGAATGTTGATTTTATGTTGTAGTGAATAAAAAGTAATTGTATGCTTCTGTCCGTGAGCATAACATTCTTTACTCATTGATCATTGTTATTAATCCTGAGATTTGTAGCTAAATATTTAACTGACTTAGCAGAACTTATAAGTTGATATTTTTTTTCAAAGTTCCTTTTGGACAACATCACTTGATTTTCCAAACAACAACAATGCAAAAAAAAATAAAAAATTTGTACTGTCTGTGTTTGCACTAAAGTGTTGCCTTCTTTTCGTCCCGCACTAACTTCCATAAGAGCTGTATTTCTGCATCTTCTGTATCAATCCTGGTTCTTCAGGCCTTAATTGTGTCATTTGACAAGCAGCCTTGTTGGACTAACCACTACCTGTTGAATGAAAACACTATAAACATGTCCTCTGCGTCGTGGCGTAGAACTGTACGTGATGGAAACCTCCTGCACTGGTTGAATTGATGGAGTGTTGCCTGTGGATCACTTGCAGGGCCAAGTCCTGTCCCATGCCATGAATGGAAGCACCGGTCCTCCCCCGCAGAGACCGCTCTCTCCCCCGTCGTACCCCCCTCCTCCCACATCCCTCCACAAAGGCCTGCACCGACAGAGCAGGAGCGCAGGTCAGTCACTCCTCGTAATCACACTATGGAAACATCAGTGTTCACCATTTCATGATAGAGCCAAGCATTCATACCCCCATTTATTTCTGTTATGTTGGAAATGTTTTCTGAAAATGCTAAAATCATCAGGAATTTTTGGACTAAAGCAGGAGTATGCCCAGGTGTAGGGCCGAGCAATACTGACAAAAATGAATATCTCAACATTTTTGGGAACTTTCTTCATCAGAAATCATCAGAAAGCTGGAAAATGTGCAGAAAACATCTGTTTACAACGCTTTGTCGCTCAAAAAGATAATTGTTCTGCATAGACTACAAAAGGGCAGAAAAAACACTTCCACATTATCCCCACTATGTTTTACCACATTTTTCCCAATTTTCCCTTTTTTTTTTTGTTAACAATTGTTTCCACTTTCTTCCCATTTTCACCCTGTTTGTCCATGTTTCCCCCATTCTTTTGTTGAACTCTGTGTTGTACATTTCTTCCAAAGCAATTTTGATATTATCAAATTCAATTTCACTAAGGTGAAAAAATTGTCAAGCAAACCTCTGGAACATTTAATTCACGGTTATATGAAGATTTTTAAGCCTTTATTAAAATCTAATAATAATGATTTCTGTGCTTTAAAAACAATGCAATTCATTGAATCCTGTTGGGTTGTATTGGGTTTTTTTTTACTCTAAAAATAAATTTTTACTATAAAAATGCATTTTGGCTCCTAAATAGAAGAATGCATAATAGCCTATTGTGTATTATATGTACACAATGTGCCAATGCAGTGATGTATTTCCCCTCTTTGCTAACACAGAAATGCGTATCATATGTCACAAAACAATACAGTAAATATAACTTTACCAAGTACGCTGTCCAACTGGCCCAATAAAATTATTTGGGATCCTGTTTTTTCCAGAGGGGAGTGAATCCGCTTCCAGAGAGTCCATACTGAGCGGTCACACGACCATCACTGTGCCCATCGCCCGCTTCTCCGAAGAAGAGAAAAAAGTGTCTGTCATTAAAGCCCCACATTACGAAGGCATTGGACCTGTGGACGAAACTGGCATTCCCATTGCCATCCGCACGGTAAGGTCACAAAAGCTTTTAACTCTGAACTCTGAATCATAGACTGGGAAAGACAGGAGAAGGCCGTATGAACTCCATAGTTAAACTAAACGCCTTTTGATTTGTCATTGGCCTTACGTCTAATGGGAGTTACAATTAAATGTACTGTCGTTTTATTGTTTGCAGTATGTTTGAGCTGTTGATTGACAAATAAACATGAATGCATTTGGTAAATGAAGTTTACAACAGTAATAATACTGTAATAGATAATAGAACAGAAACAGCACCAAAAAGTGTAATAACATAATGATAATTACATGGAAACACACACAATTTCATGGTAATCAATAGGCATGGTCAATTTAAACCAGTATAAAGACTTTAAATGACACATTTTTTTTTTACTTTCCTTGTTTTCCCAACTAACCGTGACATTTCCATTCTATTAATATGTTGTAACTGTGCTGCAAAGTACAACCAAGTAAGTTTGCCATCCATACAGGGTATTAAGTATGAAATATGGCATAAACTCATGTGCAGCAAGCAATACATGTTTGTAGTCATTGAACAAAAAAGCTAATTAAAGAGAATTGAAAGGATTGTAGGAGTTTCAAATAAAAATATCCCAGTTTTGCCCCAAGCCATAGCAAAGACAATTTTTATTCGTCTTACGTTTTGACTACAAGAGTGAGAGAAAGCTTCTGAAGATAGTAAAAAAAAAAGGTCCTCAACTCAATCAACGCAGTCCAGTTGACAATATTTGGAAAATCTTCACTACGATGCATAATCCACGGATGCCTGAGAGCCTAAACACAAACATACTGAAAGGTTTAGAAGTCATTGGCTCTTCTAAACCAGCGGGGAAATGGATGCAGACAAACATTTTTGTGGCCCTTGTTTGGTTACCCAGGAAAGTGGAGCAGTAATTGGCCTTTTCTGACGGCCCGGCAAAAGCCACACACAAACTTCCTCTCCCCTCGCACCGAAACTGTTTAGCGCTACACAAATACAGAGAGGATTAAGTCTCAGCCATTTGATCTGTCCTTTTGAAGTGGCTGTTAAATCTATACTTTGTTCACAGCGGCGCACATACCGCTGCACATACACGCATTTTCTCAAGCGGCTTGTGTCATTGTGTTACAAGCTGTTCAGCACAACTCTGCTCATGGAGGAAATGCCCAAACAGAAAAGGCTGATTGACAAAACGAGTGCATATTGAATTGTGTACAACTAAAAGCTCTTAAGATTATACGTACAATTAAAAAGACTATACCAACATTAAAAGAATACATAAGAATCAACTTACATTACCACTGAAATATGGCTTCACAATCAGAGATGCACCGATCCAGCTTTTTTGCTTCCGATATCCAATTTTAACTGATATCAAAAGATTTTCTTAAAACTGAGTGAAAAAGTGAATGGTCCTCTTATTTCCATTGTGAGATCAATAAAGTCTGATCTTCTCTTGTCATGATGTTACAGATCAATATAATCTATTAATAAACTAATGGAAAAACATGTAACAAGGATCACTGTATTTTCAACACTATCCTTGGGGCAGACTATTTTACATTCATATAAACAGCTCACCTAAAGTGATCTGATCATTACAACTTGATCCTTACAAATATCCGCTATTTTGTAACAGCATTTTATAGACTAAAATACAAACACTTGGCCACCAATTGTATTTCATTAGGGCTACTTCAGGTATTTCTGTCATATTTTCTGACCCAGCCTTGACTAGTTGTCGCTAGCTTTAGCATTATCCCACAAGTTTTAGCATGCTGTTGCTAGCCGCGATCAAAAATATATTTTCGGAGGTTAAAATTAACTCTTCTCTAAAAATCTTATAAGACAAAAAACAATCCCACAGTGAACACCAGACATAAGGGAGTGAACTTGTGAGAAAAGTGTATAAAGTGTATAGTGAGGGGTTTTACAACCTTAAAACATATATAATAATTGTAAAAAATAAAGCTGACTACTTTGCGGATTTCGTCTATTGCGGGTTATTTTCAGAACGTAACCCCCGCAATAAATGAGGGACCACTGTACATTGCCAAATAACTGCAAGGTCGTAATTTTAGCTTATAATAGCATATAGAAAGAAGCCAATAATCAGACATTGCAATATCAGGGTCATCCATATCAGGTCATCTACTTTTTTTGCAATCTAAATATTTGCCCGGATTTTCCAAATATAGTTCTAGTTCTAGATTTAGTTTTCATATTGAACAGTTTTCCATCTAGGGCTGGACAATATGGCAACAAAATATATATGTTTCTCATATTGATTGTTCTCAATTGCTGGAAATGTATCGGGAATTTTCCACCCCTTGCAACCCCAGAATTAAAGTTGATCAACGCAAGAGACACAGACCTCAAACCCTACCGTAAAAGCCCATTCACAGTTATGTATCATTCTGTTGACACATGTAGAAACACCCTGTTAAGTAAAGAGGATAACGGCTGAGGTTTATCTTTCATAATCAAAATTGGTAATTTTTAAAAATGTTGTTTTTTGCAGACGGTGGACAGGCCAAAAGAATGGTACAAAACAATGTTCAAACAGATCCATAAAGTTCACAAAGCAGGTAAGCTTAGCCACAAATTTCTCTTCTTCTTTTTCCCTTTTTTTTTTTTTCTTTCTTGGGAGTTGATTGCGCTTGATGCGTCAGTGTGTCGTTTTCTTTGTGCGGCTGTGCATGGCACTTCTTGTAAAACCGAAAGACCCAGCGGACCTCGGAGCCAAAACTCATTAGATGGAGTGAAGAGAGCAAGATAGAGGCAGGGAATTGGAAGAAACCTCTAATAGGCACAAAAGCTGTCCTGGGAAATAGGCGGCAATTTTGTGGGCTCGACAGAATCACACAGTCAGTACAAGAGACTGCTTGTTCGAAACGGTCCAGGCGTCTTTCGCTCTGATCATTCTCATGACAGATTTTTTTCGTCTTTCCCAGTCACATTGATGTATTTAGATACTGTTCAGTTTAGGTAAGGTGAGGTGAGGAAAAATGGGTATATGCGGATGCGGCCATATTTATAGCAGTTCTCTGTTCATTATTATGCACTGAACCATTTGAATACATTAGCAAATGAAATGAAATAGAAACCCTTAATATTCTGTACTGTGAATGTCAAATAACAACAACCACTAATTTGCATAGAAATCCAAAGGAGAAATGCCAATTGATGCTAATATTTGCAGAGATTTAGCATGCCGGCTACTACAGGAAACCTTCAAAATCCCGTTGCTTATAAAGATGCACCAATCCAACTTTTTTGCTACCGATACCGATACTGGGCTGCCGATATCCAAAAATAACCGATATCAAGAGACGCCATTTGCTTAAAAATGATAACAAAATGATTCTGTTATCATTTTGCATGATAACAGAATCATGCAAAATGATACATGATTCTGTTTTTTTTTTTTAAATAGAAAAGTGAAAAGTGGGGCATGCATAAGTATTAATACAGCATTTTCGGAGTGCATTAAATTGCCTTTATAACATTCCTAATGACTGCAGAAAGTTCACACCTTGCCCTAACCATTAAATAGAGTCCACGTGTGTGTAATCTACTCTCAGTATAATTCCAGCGGTTCTGTGAGGGCCTCAGAGCTATGGTCAGAGTGTATTGGTCACTAAGCAACATCATGAAGGCCAAGGAGCTCACGAGAGAGGTCAGGGATAAAGCTGTGGAGAAGTTTAAAGCAGCGTTAAGTTATACAAAGATTTCCCAAGATTTGAACATGAAAAAAGTGTATGGTTCTCTTTTCTCCATTGTGAGATCAATAAAGTTTTATTTTTTCTTGCAAATTAGGTCTTATAGTGTTAAAACTAAGTGTTAAAACTAACCCAGGCATTGAATTCCCTTCAGCGTGTCCAAATTCGCTTAGGTTAAGTTGGTGAAAGTTGTGTCAGCTCCAATATCCAATTCCATAATTGGAGCGATGCTGCCCTAGTTGCCTGTTCCATGTACTTTTCCTGTAGCCATTAACCATCAACCATCGCCAACTATGAACGATCCAGATCTTGGTCTGTCGTCCACCCATCGACCGCATAATATTATGTGTGATGGTTAGAAATCATTCATGAATGTATAGACAGATGGTTATTTTACTTGCAATAAGAATTAGCGTACAAAAGTGGCCTCTAAACTAAATGCTAAATCATATTAGGTGGTTGGCCATTAGACCTTATGTGTTAATGGAGTAACCACGTACATTGTGTACATTTAATGAAACAGGCATGCTTTTGAACAGAAACTTGTACAGGCTTTATTCGTAGAAACAGGGTTATATACAGTGCCTTGCGAAAGTATTAATACACTTAGAACCTTTGCACATTTTGTCATGTTTACAACCCTAAACATAAAGATTTTATTAAGAATTTTTTACTGAAAGTTCACACACAAGTAACAGACAACTTTGAAGTGAAAGCAAAATGATACATAATTATGTTTTTTTTTTTTATAGAAAAGTGAAAAGTGGGGCGTGCATAAGTATTCATACAGCATTTTCGGAGTGCATTAAATTGCCTTTATTACATTCCTAATGACTGCAGAACCTTCAAACCTTACCCTAACCATTAAAGAGAGTCTACCTGTGTGTAATCTACTCTCAGTATAATTACAGCTGTTCTGTGAGGGCCTCAGAGCTATGGTCAGAGTGTATTGGTCACTAAACAACATCATGAAGGCCAAGGAGCTCACCAGAGAGGTCAGGGATAAAGCTGTGGAGAAGTTTAAAGCAGCGTTAAGTTATACAAAGATTTCCCAAGATTTGAACATCTCACGGAGCACTGTTCAATCCATCATTCGGAAATGGAAAGAGTATAGCACCACTGTGAACTTACCAAGACACGGGCGTCCACCTAAACTAACAGACCGAACAAGGAGAGCACTGGTAAGAACTGCAACCAAGTGCCCCAAGATAACTCTGGAGGAGCTGCGACGTACTGCCGCTGAGCTGGGGGAATCTGTACATGGGACAACTATGGCACAGCTACCATGTGGAAGAAGGTGCTTTGGTCAGATGAGACAAAAATTTACCTTTTTGGCCCAAATGCAAAACGTTATGTATGGAGCAAACCTAACACAGCTCATCGTCCTGAGTGCACCATCCCCAGTGTCAAATATGGTGGGGGGAGCATCATGCTATGATGATCAATCTTTACGTTTAGGGTTGTAAACATGACAAAATGTGCAAAAGTTCAGAGTGTATTAGTACTTTCGCAAGGCACTGTAGCTGCTATGCTGCTGCCATTTATGTGTACGTTATTGGCCCTATAGGGAAATTATCCTCTGCAACTGACCCATCCTTCTGTTAGGAGTGAGCGACTGCAGTAAAGCGCCTGGGGACTTGCGCATATTTTTGGTTGATGTGGGAAGCCGTAGCACCTGGAAGAAAGCTGCTCAGACAAGAAGAGATCAATTTGTTTGGCTGCCTCTTTTAAATCAATAAACACAATACTGAAGGATTAGCCAGCTTTTTATTGTACTGCTACCTGCCCTATTCAGAAAGCAAATATATAAAAAGTAGAAAGTATTAAAAATGAATTTGTAACTTGCTGATTCATGCTGAGCAAAGCCGTTTCTGTCCAGTGAGGAGAAAAGCCCAATCCAGATCCACTTCCATATTGTGTTTTGTAGTTCTTAGGATTATTGTTTTGTTTACTAAAGAGAAACAGATGACAGATATCCATAAAGGAAAAATGTATGCATTGTATGCGTTCCTGATCTCATTTAAAAAGTAGTTTTCTTTTTTTAAGGGCCATTTTATAGCAAAGTGTAGGTGTGAAAGGTGTGAAAGGCCATAGTATTTGTTGTCAGAGGGATGAAATGGTATTCAAATCTCACTGTACACTATTTATATCACTGAGTACCAAACAAAATGGTCTGTAAAAATGCAGTTTGGACACAATATCGCAGTTCTTTTTTACATGTCTTCATAAAGAAAGACAGGAAAATGAAAGACAGTGCCCCAAACAATTAAATGTGATTTTAAAGTGATTTGTTTTCCAGATGACGATTATTCCGACACATATAATGCTTCATACGCGGTCATAAACAACGGTGAGTGGCACTGTGATAATTTCATTTCCGTCGATTTCCCTTTCAAACTAATCGGCTTTGACCTCTCCTCATCTTTTCCCTCCCAACAGATGATTTCAGCCTGTCGTCGAACGTCACTCTGGCCCATCCTGCCCCTAAGACTCACACATATAGACCGCTCTCCAAAAGCCCATCGGACAACGGGCGCCAACCCGAGCCCACTCCCTCCCCTGTCCCGCCGCCGCCTCCCACTACGCCCTCCATCCTGCAGCTGCGAGCGCGAGACAGCGATCGTGGCAAGGAGCCGACCGACATGTAAGACTATTTGTACACAGTGTCGCTGGCTTTTCACACACAAAGGAGATACTACACTTGTCCTAATGCTGAGTGTGGCGCGGGCGGCTGTTTGCCCAGAAAAAGCAATGATCCACGGGACAGCTGGCGACAGGAACCGTGCGTCTCTTAATAAGGAGGGCAATGAACACCTCGTAAAACCCGCAAACTCCCATAAAACGCTCCAAAGTGTGTCCGTGCTTCACTTTTCTCATCTAGTGATGCATTCCCACATTGCATGAGCCACCTTCGCAAACAGCGCGGCACCTTCCCCACTATCCATCCAGACACCCACAGGACAGCACCCCAGCAGCCACAGCCAAACCCCGTTCCCGAGGCACAGGGCTCCTCCAGAGGAAACTGATAAAATGACAATAAAAATTGTTAAAATAAATAAAAAGTAAAATCGAATAATAGGATCACTAAAATAAGACAGAGAGGTACAATACATAAATACAAAATAAATATTAATAACAATTTAACATCAATTATCTTAATTATAAGGTGCTGAGATAAATAAATAGGCCTAGCAAGAATAAATATCAGTTAAAAGCTAAACTAAAAAGGTGGGTCTTGAACCGGCTCTTAAATGCATGAACGTTCTCTGTGGTCCTGAGCTCCTCCTCAGGTCGTTCCAGAGGCGAGGGCCATAATATTGGAACGACGCCTCGCCGTGAGTCTTTCTGTTGACTTTAGGAATAACTAGGAGACCTCTGCCGGAGGAGCGAAGGGGCCGGGAAGGTTCATAAGGTAAAAGCAGTTCTGAAAGATAAGAAGGACCAAGACGATTAAGAAATTTAAAAAGCATTAAAAGAACTTTAAAATCTAGTAGCAGACGCTGCGACAGTTAGCGGCTAACACAGTTCAGCATTATGACAGAAGTTTACAAAAGATCATGAAATGATAAACTGACAGAGCTGCTCTGATGCAGTTGGAAGCCTCATGAAATGTCCGTCAGATCACTTTCTTCCTTATGAGGAAGGCAGGCGCCAGGAGGCTGTGAGGCGTTATGGGAAAAAAAGCTCTGCACTGTAAACTTAGTTCTAAATGGAAGTATTATGTTGTACATGCCAATAAAAAAAGAGAGACTTGAAAGTTGCAGTTTAGCAAATAATAATAAGTCTATTTATTTATTTTTTTACTTTGCTACATATCTTATTTATGCTGATAAATGTGTGTTTCACACAAGATTAATGAGATTTCCATATCTCATTAAATGCATTCAGAGCAGTGTGTGGTCTGTGGTGGAGAGGAGTGAGGGGTGTGGGTGAGGGGGGAAAGCCTGGTGAGGAGGGAGCAGAGCAGGGTTCACTACTGACACCTACTGGCAAAAAAAATGCAAAAAGATATAGCTGAGGCCACTTTAAGGTGTGCACTAGATTACGGGTGATCACGCTAGATACTATTATAATATAATAGTATCGCAATATAATGTTTACAAGTGTCACAATATCTCAAAAAATAATACATTCTCCAACCCAAGAGCTCTAAAAGAAACATGGAGAACACTTTATAATAACTACACATTATTTAGCCTTAATAAATTATGCATCAACACTTAATTCAAATCATGAACAATCCATAAGTTAAGTGTGATTAACATTTAATAACTACTTGACTACTACAGTTAATGCCTAACTCATAATTATTCACATACTTGACTTATTCATTATTAAGTAGTTATTAAGTGTTAGTCACATTTCACTTATGAATTGTTCATGGTGCATTAAGTGTTAACTCATCATTTAATAAGGCTAATTGATATTATTATTGTAAAGTGTTGATCCATGTTTTCTTTTGGAGCTCTTAGGTTGGGGAATGTATAATTTTTTTAGATATTGTCACACTTGTAAACATTATAATACGAGTTCCGCAAGGGTCTATATTGGATCTAGATGTAGCTGCATTATTTCTTATGTTAACGCTTGTTGTTATACTGAATCATTTTTCATCTGTTTCTGAAATGTTTTCTCAGAACTCAAAATTGCTCTTGTTCTTTCTCCAACAGAAGGAACGAATGGGGCCCTCCTGACAGGAAAGTAGACACAAGAAAATACCGCGCTGAGCCTAAGAGTATTTTTGAGTATGAGCCTGGAAAGTCTTCTATTTTAGAGCAAGAAAGACCGGTGAGTATTTTCAGATGCATTTTTAAAAGGTTTTTGCTCACTCTGTGTGCTGTTAGGTTGATAATGTGACTGTCTATCCGGTCAATCATGTGGTGAGGCAGCGTAGGCGACAGAAGCTAATGTTTCCACCACTGTTTCCTCCTTAATGGATCGCAAATGCGTGGGGCGCACGACAAAAGGACAGAAATAATGGGTATGCAAAAAAGGCGACATAGAAAATAGCCACCGGGTAAATGTTTGAGTGGAGTCGAGAAGCCACAGTTCCGGAGCGTAGACGCATGAGTCAGAGACAAAACCTAGTCTGGCTATTATTTTGTCCTTGTTTTTAGTCTTCTAGAGTTTAGACCGAAACAAAGTATTATTTCCTTCTCTTAAATTCCGTGCGAACAACACGTCAGACGCAATCGTGAGTTCCGCATCTCACTGCAAGTCTGGGAATAGCAAGTGAGATTAGCACTTGTCACACGGCGCGACATTAGCAGGAATGAAAACTTTAAAAGCGAAGTGACGTTCAAGCGGTGTCGGATAGAAAATGTACAAATCTATAAAAGAACAACTTACACACACAATTCAACTCTTTGTTTTGCTGTCCACTATTGTCATTTACATTTTTGTTGCTAAAAAGTTGCCTAGTTAGTCCAATTTACCTTACATTGCTCCACTGCTAAATATTTTTTGCAAGTCTTAAAATTAAAAGCTTCTACCTGCATAAACCCTGTTATAAACATGTTAAGACATAATATTCCTTCTTCAAAAACATAGCTGGAGATGAGTTTCATTGAGAGACTGAGCTTCCAGTGTCACCTGGCTATATCACGGTTTCCGCAAGGCGTTATAAAAAGCATTAAAAGTCAATCAGTGAATTGTGCCAGAATTAGTGGTGTATGTAGAGGTGGTTTCTGATGGGCCGCCCCAGGTGCCACCCCATTCAGGGGGTCTGTGGAAGCATGAGGAAGAATATTTGTGGCAGTTTCCTCATTAGCACACCTTTCCCCCACCTGCACAATAATCAGAAGAAGCCTTTTGTTATGCAGCACTAATCACTGATTGTCTTTATAGAATGCAAAATAAGATGAACATTAATGCAAGTTGGCAAAATTAACATTACTATTACTAAGCAAAAAATAATGCTGACTGGCACTTTGTAAGTATCAAAATCCCACCCATTTTGTTGGGACGTTAGCATTAGTTAGTGGTGGCACAGCTTGGATTTCGGGTGCTTGGTCCAGCAAGGATATTATCTCACTAATATGAAATGGCATTTGTTCCAAACTTTGTTGTGCTGCTTTTGCCTGCTTGTCTATTAAGTTTTTTTTCCAGCACATAACATACAATTAAATAAACTTAAAGCTGTAAAATAATGTGACATTTTTTATTTGGTATTCCCAGAAAAAACAAGTGCCACCCCAGAAAAAAAAGTCTGGACACGCCACTGGCCAGACTAAAGAAGGCCCTGAATATCATTAAAAATATCAAATTGGATTATAAATGATAAATAAATCTGTCATTATGTCTACATTTCTCTGTAAACAACGACCCTGTTCAACTATTTTTACTACAAACATTTACCAAAATGTGTTCTATCCGATTTGCTTTGAATATCAACATTTCCCCTCATATTATGTCAAATCGACTTTTTAGAGCTTATGATTACGTTTTAATGTTCTCTTAGCAAAAAAACATACCTGGTGCTGTGTTTCGAGCTGTTAGCGCACCTTTGAGTAATTTTTGAATCTTCTCCAGTGGCTTTTCCCAGCATTGCGGCGGCAGCTCCCAAAAAGCTCCTCCTGAGGTCTTCCATTTTCTAACCATCGAAGTGTAGGATAGTGATAAAGTCGTGTCCTTAATGTTAATTACATTTGCACACCGTATTTTGGGCCTTAAACTGGCATTAAACTCATTCAATTGGACTTGCTGCCACCTGCGCACTGTTTCAGTATAGAATCGAAACGATGTCAGGACAAGAAATCAATGTATTGCAATCTTTATGGTATATGTGTCAATCATTATTGTTTCAAATACTGACAGATCCAAAAAGGCGTCTGTGTAGCTCATCTTGGTTCATCCTGTATTCATCACAGTTGCCTCAGCGGCCCATTCTTTTAACCATACGCTCCATGTCTCTGTGTGTGACCTCTCTCCGCACCCCTCTGTGCTCTCTCCTCTCCTCTCTCTGTCACTGTCATGCTCTCCCCCAGACCTCTGACGACATAGATTTAGAGAACGAGCCTTGGTATAAGTTCTTTGCCGAGCTGGAGTTTGGGCGGCCGGTAAGTCGGGGGCCGTAGGCTTAACTGCTTCTGCAAAAAAAAAAAAAAAGAACAAAAAAATCTGCACCGTAGACGCATCCACCCTCATTCTCCACCCCACACCCGTCATCCGTAGTGTTGAAGTGACTGCTCCAGTGGGCAGGGGACGGGGCGAGTCGTATGGGCATGTGTGGTACTTGTCTGGTGCTGTGAACCCCCCCAGTCTATTCTACCCACCGCCGTGACTGCTGCTACGTCTGTGTGATGCTTGGTTTGTAGACTTAGTAGCACAGTGTTAAATGTTTTGGACTTTTGGGAGATTTAGTTGAAGCTTCAATGGGCTGTTTGTCGCTACATGTAGAAGTTCAGCTTAATTTAGAAATCAAAAGTACGCTTGCAGAGTTTTATCTTAAAAGTTTGAAAAATTAGGGCTGCACAATTTCCTTCATTTTTCATACGAGTATTACTGTTGTAAGCCTGCCTGCAAGCTGAATCCTTGTGGTATTTGTGTGTTCACAAACGCATGAGAATCTACCTTGTACTGCTGTGTTGAATACACAACCACCAATGGCTGTATTGCCGTGAGTAGGCAGGTGTAACATTTAACATACCAGATTGGTATTCAGTGCAAATATTATGCTGTAATATCAATCTGTTACAATTGCACTTAAATATAGATTTTGTTCAGAGTGCACATTTTAAATAACTTTAAAAGCATTAACACTTAGCTGAGAAACCAACTATGGTGTTTTTATACATCATAAATTCTTGTGACGCCAGATTTTTTATTTATTATTTTTTTAGAACAATATATTACGTTAATATAATTAGAATAATTGCAGTCTTAGTCATCTGCTATTTGTGACCATAATAATGTATTTGATTGTGAGTAATTGTGCAGCCTTAACAGAAGAAGTCTAGTTTTCAGTGTAGTGTAGTTTAAAATGAATACTACCATTACGTTTTGCAATTGTTTTACACATTCAACTGTATTATTAATAATAGTTTGTATGCATGTATAATTATAATAGCCTGTGAGATATATGTGTAGAATATGCTGTAATGTTTTGGCTATAAATCCAAAAGACATCTTATATTCTTAAAGCTGTAAAATGTAGAACAGCAGCTGCTTTCATTATCGTCATACTGAGCCAATGAGCAGGTGTTTGTGGTCTGCACTCGTAGAGCACTTACTCACACGTTTGCGAGTCCAACTAGTGCGGCTTTGTGCGTCACCGTTTGTTCACAGCTTGCTCTCACACTCTGCATGTGTGTTCAGCGTGTGCGTCCGTGTGTGAGTGAATCGTATCGAGGCTAAATAATACACTATTGTAGAATAGACAACGAGCGCTGTTCTTGTTAGTTTGTATGCACTGGAAGAATTTTTATTTGATTACTTGCAGTACTCTACTTTACAGCACAGAAATGGCATGGCAATAGGATAGAAATAACACAGTAATTACATGGAAATATATATTCTATCTTGGTTGCAATATTAAAACTGATGGAAAAAAATGCATTGTCATTGTTACCATGCTATTTCCATCCTATTCACATACTGTGCTGTGAATTACATTTATTTGAGGCAAAAAAAACACAACAAAACCGATGCGGTTGGTGCCGCCGCCGTTAGCTTGATTCCAGGCAGCCATTGGTGCGTTCCATTTGCACTCGGTTGTCGGGATTTGTGAAAACAACATGGCGACGCATTGTGTTAGCAGTAAATATAAACACCCGACTGCAATATGTTTTCATTTCTTGCGTTCTTAACATTTTAGCTGTCCTGTGCCAACAATGCTAACATTGCTAATGCCCACCGTGGGCTAACGACAATAACAAGAGCTAACTGCGCTCTCTGAAAGATTTGTAGAATTATTTAGTAGATTATAATTATATTATATATATATATATAGAACGCTGTTCAGGTGTTCAAAATTCTCGAATTAGGGCCATATTTTTAACAGCTTCGTAGCTTAAATGATTTATATTTTTTTAACTGTCATTCAAAATTCCGACTTGACAACAGGAACACTGAAACCCGAAAGGTCCAACCGCCGGGTAAAAATGGAAGGCAGCAACTGTAATGTGACACTTATTATTTAGTCAAGAATACAGCTCCGAGGAAGTGACATAGTTATAGTCCTGAAGCTTTTTTCACAGCTGGCGTTAGGAAGTTTACGAATGTCATTGATGTTCTTAATTTTGAAACTAATTATTTGGAGCGCTTTTTTATGAGAATGTTTGACTCAACGCTTTTAATTCTAGCTAGAGTTAAAATCCTATAAAAGCCCTATAGAGTTGTTGACATAAATAACGTTGGCAGATGTTCAAATGGTGAACCTCCGGTGCATACAAAGCGATGGTTTGTGCCTGTAGTGAGGTGTCATTGTTCAGTGTGTGCACATGTGAACAGTGTGTGCACATGCGAGCTGCTTCTTGTCTAATGGTTTCACTCTCTCCACATGTTCCTCCTCATGACGCCACCACTGCTTCTCCTCTTTCACCTCATCTTCACCTCCTCTTCCTCCTCCTCCTTCTCTGCTGCTCACTGCTGCTGCTTGGCGCTCAAGCCTCCTAAAAAACGGCTGGATTATAATCCAGACATCTCCGCCCGCCAGCGCATTGAGGTAATCCCACATCCATGAGTGTCCCTATGCTTTAGATCTCACAGATTCCTAACAGACCACAAAGTCCAATAGGGAAACACTGTGTAATGATGCAATATTGTGATAAAACGATGTATGTGGAATTGCCATTTAGCCAATAAGGTCGGTGTAATGGTTTTCAATTTGTGTTTTTATTCATTGTTTCAAACGTATCAAAAACATATCAAGGCAAAAAGAGAAAGAAGAAGAAATAACATATGATTTCATCAAATGTGTCATGTGAAATATAAATGTGAGTGTGTCGACTTTGTGTGTTTACTGTTCACTTGAGTGCTAAGTAAAACATGTGTGTATTGTTTAATGTTGGAGTACTTAATAGAGTGAGTGTGTAGCTTTAAATTGTTAGTTGGGGTTTAAACTCATTCCTAACATTCCTTACGCATTTCTTTCTTCCCAATTCTTCACAGGGATTTGTTACAAGTAACTTTTACAATTTAGGAAGCAATATTGTCATGATGACTACTACTTGCCCATTATTTCTCAATCAGTAAAAAGGCTTTAGATTAGAAGCACTCAGCATTTAAATGCTTTTTTTTGCTTTTACAAAACAAACTGTATTCCACTGCAAGAAGAAAAATCAGGTACAGATATTTTAATATAACTACAGTCTACCATTTAGAAGACTGCTGGATTGCCCTCATGCTGTCAGTGTTAATTTGGTAGATTTTGTCATAATTTTAGTCAAAGTAATATTTTTGCTGAAACAAAAAACTAAATAAAATTAATTAAAGATGACTAAAACGTCTAGATGCTCTAAAAATAAATAAGGTATATTATATACTATATAATACTTCCGATGTCACAGTAAAGTATAAAGGTCAATGCCAAAACAATATGTCAGGTCCCTTGTACATGGGGCTCCATGAAGCAGTGAAATGTTATCATATTAAAGCCACACCATGTAACATTTCATCCCAATAAAAATAATTAAATACTAACTTTTATGTTATTACAGATATATATTTTTTAATAAAAAAAAAAAGAAGAAACAAAAATGTATCTTTGTGCGGATCATCTCTCCTAAGACCTAGCTTGTAACTTTACTCGGAGCGGGGATGTCTCCAGCTCGTCTCCTTTGAGATGTTGACTAGAGGCAACCAGATATGAGATTAAAAATAGGTTAGGTCCTCATCCAAATCCATTCTCTCTGCAAAAATAGCATTTTCTGTGTTGTGTTGGTGTTTTTGTATGGCAACGGTAGAATTCAAAATGTTACACAGTGTGCCTTTAAATAATATACATGTAAAGTTGACAAAATTACTTAATGAGACTTGCATCGACTGAAGAAGAAAACAATTTACCAAATATTTGCGCAAACTTAATCACATTTCCATTTTAACACTTAAGAACAACAATGTAAGGCAAGGCAAGGCAACTTTATTTATACCGCGCATTTCGTACACAAGGCAACTCAATGTAGATTAAAATCTTTTGTCAAAATGAACACTGTATGCTGTTAAGCTCCGACGTCATAACATTACCCAGCCCATTCCAGCGGATCCGTCCCAGGTTTTGCAGCGCATCCTTTACCCCCCTCCAGCAGAGCACTTATAGAGGATGCAGCACCGCTTTACCTTTACCATCACAGACTGCCACCGTGTCCAACCATTTACGCCAGGGACTCCCCACTCCTATACCGCTCACTCTCTCTCCAACGCGCCACGTGGATCCCGCATCTCTGCCGCACTTGACTTCGGAGGAATATATTGACTGTGGCACATATGGGGAAAATGCATGCCTGCTGTGCATCGCGGACCCCTCTTCCTTTATAGTCTTTTGTTCTTGGTGGGCTCACGTTTTTTTTTTTTTTTTCTCCTGTCTTCTTTCCTAAGACGTCGCTGCACATCCCATCCTCCGAGAAAATTCAGGAGAGACCTGCAAGGTAAAAAAAACAAAACAAACCTCTATTATATTTCTGCATCCCCTCCGCCTCCTCCTTGCCCCTCCCCCCCAGTGGCACCGGTTTGTTGTGATTCAGCAGTGCAGCCACTTCTGCTCTTTCTGCTGCTTCTTTGCCCCCACCCCCCCTTTAAGTACCCTCACACCTACAAGGATGTACAAGTATCTTTTTATTTTTTATTTTTTCTCCCCGTAGCCAAGACACGAGCATGTATAAATTAGCCCCCACACAGCACTATTGATTCTGCCCATCACCTCTTAAAGCCGGTCCCAACCCCCTAGCCCACCCACCCTCTCACACACACACACACACACACACACACACACACACACACACACACACACACACACACACACACACACACACACACCCACACACCCTCCTCTCAGCTCTGTCCTATTCACCAGTGGCCTGCTTATTCATGTCCCTTTCTCCTCCGTCAACAGAAAGGGCAGAGATGGGACGGCATGAATAGACTATAGTCACTTTGTGTTCCTGCTCAATGGAAAGTCCATTAAATACAGAGAAGGCAATGTTGTTATACTCATGAAGCAAAGTGGCTTTATTCTCGCTGCTTCTATTTGTTTTTCATTTTATGAAAGTATTTTTTTTGTGGCTTGTTTTCAGTTTTCGTTTGATTTTCTTCCACAGTTTTGTCATTAATATATCATTCAACATTTTTGTTTCTTGATTGAAGTAGAAAGCTATAGCACTTGTGAACTTAAGTACTAGGGTCGGTGCCTTTTATGTAATTTCTATTTGTAATTTGTTTCTGCTTTTTAGTAGGGCTGAAAAATAATAAAATAAGTATTTAATAGTTTTACTAGTCTAACTTCTTATTTGAAATTATGTTATGACCAAAAAAAATGTGTTGATGGAATATTTTTAAATGTAGAGATTTTTTTTTTTATAAAATACAAAATGTCTCGAGCCATAGCGATTAATTCTCTTTGCAACCCAGCTTTTTGCATGGTTATAGGTGGCCTGATTTAAAATATTAATAAAATTAGCATGCACAAAATGTAATGTGATTGTACAGTTGTTATGCTTATGTATTACTCTTACAAATGGCACACAAATATTCACGTCAAATAACATCAAATTGGCCATTTATTAATTAAAATTGTTGGGAACGTTACTTTAAAAAAGTTATTAGTTACTTTTAATTTGTTACTGTTGCACAATTAAGTATCAGTGGTACAGTATGATAAAAGTAACTAGTTACTGGACAAAGTATTTACTAAGTTACAACCAAATTTGCTTGTTAAAGTAAATAAAGCCACTGTATGTAAGCAACAACACAAGGAAACTGTTACAACACACTTCCGTAAAACAACTGACTCTTTCAGGCCAAACAATCCATTTACCAAACGCACAACGATATCAGAACATATCCAGGCTAAGGTTACCGCTTGTGATAGTAAATAAATATTGCTGCATTCACCCACATTGCGACGGATGTCTATAAACTCCACAAATGCCCAGCAGCTCCCGCACGCCGCTTCTGTCGTCGCCAGCTTTAAATTCAATTGAAACGAGCCGTCAAATAATGAAATATACGTGCCTTTCCTGACTGACACTTGCTCTTTTTCGTGTCAAACTTGCAGTGCGGCCAGTGACTACAGGAAGAGACGAAAGTCGGAGCCCTCGAATTCCCACACAAACGCTTATCAGAGCAGAGTGGTCACATCTCCTAAACCAGCAGAACCGTCCCGACCCAACAGCAGCCTGAAAAAGCCTGTGGTGCGCTCTTCTCCATCCTCACCCTCCAGAGCCAAAGGTACGCTCGGAGTCCATTGTAATCACTTACTTTCTATCTCTTCCATACATGACCCCAATCTTTCGTACACTCGTGGTACCAAGAAACATTTCTTTTTTTTAAATATATTTTTGGTCTCATATGATGGTTATGGTTTTACCCAATAATCAAATCGATATCCTTCCTGTCCACTGTTTTTCATCTCTCCCTTCTTTGACTCTTAGTCCTATTGCTTAACATGCTTTCGTCCTTCTTTCCCTCTCACGCTGCTCTCCTTCGGACATCTTAAAGGTGGGGAAGCATGCAACATGTATCCCAACAGTTTAGTGTCTCCTGGCTCTCATCAGAGCCTGTCCTTACCTCCCCTTCCTTCGGAGTTGACAGACTGCACAGAGGATGGCAGTTCTTCCTCTAAGCAGTCTGTCTTTAAGAGCAGCTGGCCCAGTCAACAGGGGGACGGAGAGACCTGGAGCAGTGTGGAGGAGGTTCCTCCTCCCTCCAGTAAAGTCAAGTCCCGCAGCTGTGATGACCTACTAAACGATGGCCACTCAGGCACCAATGGGCGCAGTGCTACGCGCTCCGAAAGTGCTGGTTCTTTACTGTGTGATGGAAATCCCTCAGGTTCCACAGCGTCCACCTCTACGTCCTCTTTGCCCCGACTTCATCGCCGACGGGCCCACGACTCACCGGGCTTTCTCCAGCTCTATAAAAAGATGCATAGCATTGACCGCTCTCAGCTCATCCCTTCTGAAATCATCCGCTCGGTGCGGGCTCGCATACTGGAGCTAGAACGTCAGCCTCACCTGCATCGCCATCCCTTCCCCCCATGGAGACCCTCGTTGGGGGCAGTAGTCTCACGTGATATGGTGCCAAATCGTATTTCTGAATATGAGCAGCGTATTCAAAAATCCAAATCTATGCCTAACCTGGACGATGGCGAAGTGCCATCAGGCACTGTCACTCCTGGGGGCTCCTCATCTCGAGCCAGCAGTGGGGCAGGCACTCCCAGTTTGCCTAAACGCCGCTTCTCTATAGAATCTTTAATAGAGGAAGATAGCAATGGCAATGGAACAGTACATAACATGGACCATTTGCACCGGCCGCGTAGTCCTCCTGAAGGGCAGCCTCGTGTGGGCCCAGACCCCAGTCGTGGAAGCTCTTTTGCTGCCCCCCCTCTTCCACGTGCCCCTGTGGCCAACCAGGACTACTCTGACAGCGAGCAGGACGCTGTGGCATCAGACCTGAGTGACTTTATTCAAGTGGAGGGCTCCTCATTCTGCAGTGAGAGTGACTTTGACCATTGTTCCCTGACCTCTACGGAGAGCCTGTATGGCTCCTCCACACTGCAACACCACCTTCGTCACCAGCACCGCCATCATCACCACCATCACCATGCTGGACATCAGAGTGTGGGCCAGAGCCAGGGCTACCAGCACAGACACCTGATCAGCTCCTGTAAGGGCCGCTGCCCCGCCTCATACACACGATTCACCACAATGCTGCGCCACGAGAGAGAGCGGGCTCGCCATGAGCCCCCCAGACCCTCCCAGTCCACTCAGCGCAGTCATTCACTAACACAGAACCCACAGTCCCAGCAAGCGATGTCAAAGCTGGCCTTCCTGGTCAGTCCAGTGCCTTTCCGCAGGAAAAAGGGCTCACCACCTGCCTCCAGGAGAAGTGACACAGGTCGGGGCAGCAGACCCAAGTCTAAACAGGCGATATATGAAGCACTAGATGCCGCCCTGAGGGACATATACGAGCACATTCAGGCAGAGCGAGGCCACAGAGGCACAAGGGCACCAGATGACAGCATCCTCCGGAGGATTCTGGCTGAACTGCTGCCAAACGTGCCTGAGCGCAGCTCCTCTCTCAGAGGGAGGAGGGGCTGCTGGCACGGGGGTCACTCCTCCATGTATCCAGATGGAAGTCCCACTGGGTATGCCTCATCACCACGGTTACAGTCACCGCGGATACAGTCACCAGTCAGTGCCTGTTATGGACGCCATCATGACACCTCAAACAATAATGATTACGGAGAGGGCAATGGGAACTTCTGTTACTCAGGTGGAGATAATGCATGTTCTGTGTTCACAGTGAATAAACACATCAGTCATTCATGCTCATCAAACACTCGTACACATATGATGTTGTAATGTTACTGTGTTATTATACAAAGTTATGTTTATGTGCTGTTCAGCCACAAATTCTCAAGTATACGTTCATATCCAAATGTGCATTTAGGGAACATACTTCTATAATGCATATTTGAGTTTATTATTGTATATCGTCTTACTAAAAAAAATACTTTGAGAATTTGTGACACTGTAATTAATGTTCAACAGATTTATTCTTTGAATCTTCTCAAGTTCTCATGTTTTATTTTTTATTTTGGGTCTGCTTGCAAGTGCATGTTTAGTACCATTGAGAGGGAAAATAAAGCAGCCGTTATTTGACCCAGACTTTTAATTTCCTCTTTTCACCATTGGAATGACCACATCTTCTGTGCTCCATACATTTTTTTTTGTGCACCTACTTTATTTTCATATTTTTCTCCTTGGGTCGTAGACCACGATGTGTCCAGGAGTTATTCTACTTTGGACGGACGACGCACCCCTCAGAGCAGACGGCCCACACCTGACAGAGAGGTACACTGCCTTCTGTTTTCTCACAAAGGAAACATGATGATAGTCATCAGTACATGGACGAGGGCAGGGGCAGTACACTATTTGCCCTTGCACTTTCACAGCACATAAGGCCCAATATAATTTGTGTTGCCACTTCAATTCTGTGATATATAAACCAAATGCTGGTCAGGCCGACATTGACTGAAGTATTTTGAGAAGTGCAAAAGTACGTGCCATGAAAAATCCTCCAGTTTCTGCCCTTTCAAGTGTTTCAATCCAGTTTTTCACAGTTGAGAACGTCTTCTTTCCTGCACATTTCCAACAACAGACCTCAATATTCTTTGCTTCGGAAAAGATAAACTCTAAAGTCTAAATAATGTCTGCCAAACTTTATGGTTTTTGGTTCCTTCTTTTATGAATAATGACCTTTTCAGCTGTCAAAACATTACAAAAAGTAATTGATAGGTACTTGACAAAGTAATTATAATGTAATTACTCATTTTGCAATTGTAATCATTATATATTATTGCATTATTATAAAAGTAATTTAATTAGTAGTACTCACCAACAGTGATTAAAATTAGAATCTATTGTACCAGCCCTAATATTGACTTACTGTTTAAAATATAAACTTGGATGAATATGTTCACTGTGGCTTATTGTAGCTGCTGAAACATTATTTCTTCTGGAAATGTTTTAACATTTATTGCATTTTACATTTTATGGTGGGGAAGTTAACAACTTAAAAAGTGTTTGTGGTGTTTTAGCATCATTGTACGTCTAAAATTGTCTTGCTGTTAAAGTTATAATTGATTGCAATGTTTTTTCGTAGCATTTGTCGTTGTAACATAATCATGATGACGTAATATTTTAGTGCACAATGGAAGGCCCTAATCTAATGGACCATAGCCATATAAATGCTAGCTATCTGCAACTCATCTTGTGGCATGATCCTGGCTGCCTAGTCTATTTTCTTCCCTTGCCTCTCACACTGCGCTAATTCACGGAGCGTCGCAGTTCCGTTAGCGTTGTCCATTATCGTTTTCTCTTAAACTGAGCTGTGCATGTTTGCTGGCTTTCTCTTTCTCTCTGTCTCTCGCTCTCATCTCTTAGGTGTCCCATAAACAGATGACGCAACTTATTCTCTTCTCTCTCCTCCATCAGAAACAGCCCGCGAGAGCCATTTATGATTTTAAGGCACAAACAGCCAAGTGAGTACAGAAAATGCTTCACAAGTGCACAGTGATGCCAAGCTTCACTGCGGTGGGAATGGCTAACTGCATGTCAGCATAAACTCATTCATCTATGCTTTTCTGATCTGTAAGCGTTTTCGTGTGGAATCCACGGTGTCTTTGTGTCACACTTGGATGGGTTACATAATTCTGTCTACGCATGATGAAAGTCTTTACTTTGCTTTATGCCTGTTCTGCCGCCCGCACTTTCACTATGTTTACATGCACAAGGAGAAACTCGTGATTATAACTACGATTATTGTTCAAAGTTCTTCAATTACATAATGCTGTTTGCACATACAGCTGCCAGTAAGTGACTCCAATGTTTTTTATGGAGCTCTGTGAAAGGCAATTCCTTGTAAGATAATAAAAAAAACATATATTTTAAAGCCACATTGCGTAACACTCCAGATCAGATGTTGATATGTCATCAGAGCAGTAGTTCTCATCTAATAGTCATCAAATATTTGACCTTCTCAGTACTACCAGGACGAATCAGGACAAAAAGGGGTTTACAGGAGATTAAAGGTGCATTATGCAACTTTTTATGTGAAAAAAGTTGATATCCGTGCGTATTTGACTACAAGGTCAAATATGCACTAATATCAATTTTTATTTTATTTTTTACATAATGCATCTTTAAATTATGCCCAACCTGAGAGTAAACCATACATGGCCCAGGACACTCTTGTAAAAGAGAGTTTTGATCTCAATGAGACGTTTCCTGGTTAAATAAAGGTTTGAATGAAAAACAAAAACAATGTATGTATAACTGAAGCAAAAATGAAATGATCTCTAGAGAAACTGGACACAAAGTGTTCAGGAAGTCAATACCATAAAGTTGTTGATCTTTCAGGAACAGAAACATAAAGCAGTAGTAAGTAACTTGTTTACCTTAAATCCTTTCCGTGGTCCCTCTGGGGGTAATACAAGTGTTAATGGGATGATTGGGGGGTATTTCATCTCCCCCTGGTGTCTCTGGCCAGAAAACCACAATTGCAACTTTGCCTGCACTTGGTCGGAGCCACCAATACACACTAATGGAATCACAAAGAAGAAGCTAACAGGCTAACGGGCAAAGCTAACTGCAGGCTAGCACCACTTAAACAGTATTTACAGCTAAGTTTGAGTGAAAAAAAATGATCTCCATTGTGTAATTGGATGTACAATATCCCTCTCTCCCTTTGTCTTTTCTGTCAGCGTAGTATTTACTTTCACGTACATTTAATGAGTAAAAAAAAGCAACATGCTACGACACCTGCAGTGGCGCTTATGGCCTCTAGGGTGCACGAGTTACTTAGTTCCACTTTAACAGAAAACAAAAAAACAAGGCACTCCTCCCACATCATAATTTTCTATTTACATATATTAGCCCAGCACAATAAAGACTTAATAGAAAATGTAAATAGAGAATTATGATGTGGAAGGAGTGCCTTGTTTTTTTCTTTTCGTTTTTCTCTTAATGAAATTATCTCTATTCAAAATAAAAATAAAAAGTCCACCAGAAGAAGCCCGAGTACCTCCAGTGGTCCACATACCACAGTTTGTGAGTCATTGCACTAGAGCGGGTGCGCCCAAAGTGCAGCCCTGAGATCCATTTTTGTTGGACCCCAGGTTTCTTTGCTGAGTCGGCACGCATCTCCAGAGATGGTGCTCCTTAACGCACGTTTAATTAATTATAATTAATTAAATTATAATTACTACTGCTGAAATAAATGGTTAAGGGCAATTATGCTGACTTAAAACAAAACATAAAAACCCATGCTAGCGATAACAAACCTGCTCCTAATGATCAGCTTGTAAACATATAAATGCTTCTATTTTGTTTGTTGAAATGTTATGTAGTGTGGCTTTAAAGTACCAGTGTTTATTAGCAAAACTATACAACTATGACAGTATAAATGTTAGCCAAAATTGTTAGCATTTAAAGCTTCGCAGTTCAGTGATAAGGCTTATTTCCCACACTCCCTGAATGGGTTGTGTTTTGGCTTTTTTGACCTGCATGTAGGAGAAATCGGACTATAATCGGACAACTAGCGCAGGAAAACCCGGTGCATGTAAACATAACACGGTGACTGATGTCTTCAAGTTCTGACTTGATTATTCCTCGCGCTTTGTCCTCCACTAACACGGCTGTATTGCAGGGAGCTGACATTTAAGAAGGGCGACACGGTGAACATTATCAGACAAATAGACAGCAACTGGTACGAAGGGGAGCACCGAGGACGGGTCGGGATATTCCCCATGTCTTACGTAGAGGTTAGACCATTCACCACTGTGCATACTGTAGATGCTACTTTTGTGTGCTCGCCATCGACCGCGTATTCAACGTGTCCGTGTGTCCGCGCATTCACGCAGAAGATGCCGTCGCTGGAAAAGCATCAGCCGATCAGGCCTCCTCCCCCGGCCCACGTCAGAGAGATCGGAGAGGCGGTGGCGCGCTACAACTTTAACGCTGACACAAACGTGGAGCTCTCTCTCAGAAAGGTAATTTGTTTGGCTTTTCGCAGCTAAAGCCGGGATTGCACCGTGCCATTTTCGGTTTCGATTTTACGATTTTACTTTTTACTACAATTATTAAGTCGAATTTCACCATACTCTGTGCGTCTTTGTGGTGCAGTGTGAAGAGGGTTACAAATGGTGATTACCTGCTCATGATGAACTTACGACTGAAAATCATGCAGTCACAGGGATTTTTATGCTGACATGTTTTATATTCGTCGTGAGGTCCAACTGCTTTTGCCCAAAAAGCAACGCCTCCCGAGGCAAAATACAGCTGCAGCTGAAAAGAAACACAGAATGACATACAGCGCTTAGAAGTCGCTGGTAACGTCTTCCTGAACATCGCACAGTGTAAACCCAACTTAAGATGATCTATGCACGCAAATGACGCGTGATCTGTGATCTCTCTCGCTATTTTCCCAAAAAGGATTAGCGATGTCTTGCACAAATTACCTAATAGTTCAAGAAAACATCACTGACAGTGAGCTACTGATCCGAAGTCCCTGGCTACAAGTTAAAGGAATAGGCCACCATTTTTACACACTGAGATCTGTTCTTACCTGAGCTTAGACGAGTTGATACGTACCTGTCTGGTATTTGTGCGTGCGCTCAGTCACGCAAATGTTGTTAGCGTTTAGCGCAGCATATTCATAGCTCCAAACTGGGGTGAAGCTAGAAGCTACCAAGCTCTTCCAAAGGCTCATGTAACTGTATTTAAATAGGGAAAACATGGAACAGCTTGGTAGCTTCTAACGTCACCCCAGTTTGGGGCTATACCTTTGCTGGGAGAGGCTAAACGCTAACAACAGCTGCTCCTCATTTCACTGCACTGATTGTGATTAAATCTATGGCCAGAGTTAGTTTTTGTCATAGTCGCCTTTTCAATCAACAGGCTATATCGAAATGGTCAGATATGAAATGTTAAGTGCAAGAGTGTAAGAGTGCGCTGTTGGCAGGGAGAGCGAGTGATCGTGATTCGGCAGGTGGACCAGAACTGGTACGAGGGAAAAATCCCCGACACCACCAAGCAGGGCATCTTCCCCGTCTCCTACGTGGACCTGGTCAAACGCTCGCCGTCCAAAAGCTCCGCCCACCACGCAGACACACACGTGTACCCCGCCAGCAGGACGGCAAGCTCCACCCCCACCAAGGTACGGATCTCCTCGCTGCACTCGCCTACACACATATTGATTAATACAACAGGACTATTTTGGTTCCTTCAAATATTCTCAAGGTTTGAGATTGTGGTAAAGAAATTGGGCAGCAGGGGGCACTGTTTGTCTACTTCACGATTGAACCAGGACAGATACAATATAACAGTAATACACAAGACATATTACAACGGTAGATTTCTCTGGTCACTGGAAGATCAATTATATATATGTCAATTTGAAATGAAGCATTATGTCAGGAGACTTTTGCCATTGATCAAATACTTCAGTGGTTTGAAGTTGCCATATTTCATATCATTCTGTTTATGTCGTCAAATTATCGTTATCGCAATGTCAGGTGACGCTAAATACACATTGCAAGACGCCACAGTCTAAAACAAAACACATGGTAACTTAAATGTAAATTAGCAAGATTCAGTTTTAGTCTGGGTTGTCACAACACTTTTTAGCCATGTTTAGGTCCTGATTTAGAATAGTGTTATGGTAATACTCGTTTTGACACAATTTGATTGTTGTTTACATGCGTTAGAAATAAAGTGTGTTGAAATGGCTGAGTAAAATACACTGCCTGACCAAAACAAAAGTCACGCTCTTTAATATTTGGCGTGACGCATTCAGCTTTGATTACAGCTCACATTCACCCTGACGTTATTTCAATACGTTGCGTTCATGTGAGCATGTGCCAATACAACTCTATGGGAGAGATACAATTTTTGAAAGACATTTCCAAAATGAAAATGTCCAAATGTTTTCTCTGATTATTATTTGATAGCGATTGGATTCACAAACCTGCCACATTCTTCTTATGGCTAAAAGTCCTTTCTACTGTTTTGTGCCTTTATGAGGAAGTAATTCGACTATAGTTCACATGTGCTGGAAGGTACGACTTTGAACTTAATGACAGTTTCTGTTTTATGTGAATTGGCCCAAGAATTTCAGAAATTAGCTAGAAACTAAGACTAGAAATCTACCAGTATGACATTTTCAGCTGCTTCACCTCAATTTTAAACTACGTGAACACAGCCTATAAGCTTCTGCAATGTCAAAAGAACCTGTGTTGCACTACTTTTTCACCAAGATCTGGTATTGATGATGTGACCACTGCACAAAGCCTTCTCCAGCACATCCCAAAGATCCTCAATGGGGTTAAGATCTGGACTCTTTGGTGTCCAATCCATACAGTGCCTCTCGAAAGTACTAATACACCTTGAACTTTTGCACATTTTGTCATGTTTACAACCATAAACATAAAGATTTAATTTTGATTTTTTTACTGAACGTTCATACACAAGTAAAAGACAACTGTGAAGCCAAATGATACATGATTCTATTATTTTACAAAAAATAGAAAAGTGAAAAGTGGGGCGTGCATAAGTATTCATACAGCATTTTCTGAGTGCATTAAATTGCCTTTATAACATTCCTAATGACTGCAGAAAGTTCACACCTTACCCTAACCATTAAATAGAGGCCACCTGTGTGTAATCTACTCTCAGTATAATTCCAGCTGTTCTGTGAGGGCCTCAGAGCTATGGTCGGAGTGTATTGGTCACTAAACATCATGAAGGCCAAGGAGCTCACCAGAGAGGTCAGGGATAAAGCTGTGGAGAAGTTTAAAGCAGCGTTAAGTTATACAAAGATTTCCCAAGATTTGAACGTCTCACGGAGCACTGTTCAATCCATCATTCGGAAATGGAAAGAGTACAGCACCACTGCGAACTTACCAAGACACGGGCGTCCACCTAAACTAACAGACCGAACAAGGAGAGCACTGGTAAGAAATGTAACCAAGTGCCCCAAGATAACTCTGGAGGAGCTGCGACGTACTGCCGCTGAGCTGGGGGAATCTGTACATGGGACAACTATAAGTCGTACTCTACACAAATCTGGCCTTCATGGACGAGTGGCAAGAAGAAAGCCATTATTGAAAGGAGGCCATAAGAAATCCCGTTTGAAGTTTGCTAGAAGTCATATGGAGGACACAGCTACCATGTGGAAGAAGGAGCTTTGGTCAGATGAGACAAAAATTGAACTTTTTGGCCCAAATGCAAAACGTTATGTATGGCACAAACCTAACACTGCTCATCGTCCTGAGTGCACCATCCCCAGTGTCAAATATGGTTGGGGGAGCGTCATGCTCTGGGGCTGCTTTTACTCAGCGGGGACTGGGAAGCTTGTAAGAATAGTTGGGAAGATGGATGGAGCCAAATACAGAGACATTTTGGAGGAAAACCTGCTGGAGTCAGCAAGAGAATTGAGGCTGGGGCGGAGATTCACCTTCCAGCAGGACAATGACCCTAAACACAAAGCTACATCTACAATGGAATGGTTTAAAAACAAACATATTAATGTGTTAGAATGGCCCAGTCAAAGTCCTGACCTAAATCCTATTGAAAATCTGTGGAAAGACCTGAAAACTGCTGTTCACAAACGCTCTCCTTCTAATTTGACAGCGCTTGAGTTGTTTTGTAAAGAGGAATGGGCTAAAATGTCAGTCTCTAGATCTGCAAACCTTGTAGAGTCAAACCCCAGAAGACTTGCTGCTGTTATTGCAGCAAAAGGGGGTTCCACAAAGTATCAAGTCATGCTGTATGAATACTTATGCACGCCCCACTTTTCTATTTTTTGTAAAATAACAGAATCATGTATCATTTTGTTTTCACTTCACAGTTGTCTGTTACTTGTGTGAGAACTTTCAGTAAACAATTGTAAATAAAATCTTTATGTTTAGGGTTGTAAACATGGCAAAATGTGCAAAAGTTCAAGGTGTATTAGAGGCACTGTAGTGTTGCTGAACCTTGATCTGACCAACAGCAGCGACCCCAGAACAGGTAAAGGACACTTTTTTTTGGCTCAGGCAGTGTATTACAGTAATATCTTCACTTTGTTTAATCCATTATCGAATCTCGTACATTTTAGTCTCCTATCGTGCAGCCGTAACTCTGTCCATTCTCAAGTCATAGTCACTGTCCCTCTTGTCTTTACTTTCCCGGAGCAATTCTACCACCTCCCTCCATTCCCCGCGGCCCGCCCCGAGCAGCCCTCCCCTCACCCCCCCGCCCTGCAGACGGTCACCGACGAGTGGCTGGCCCTGACCCTGGACCCCAGCGGGCGCTCCCTCTGCCCCACGTCCGCGCCCCCTACCCCTCCCCCGCTGCCGCCCAACTACTCTGCCGCTCCACCTGCCTCCAGACCTCCGAGATCCACCGTCCCCTCGCCCGCTCCATGCCACAGAGACTTCACCTCTCCCCCGCCAGCGCCCGTTCGAACGCACTGCGCGCCCGTATCGCCTCCCCCCACGTCCCGCCACTCCTGTTTCGCTTTCACCCCTTCTGCTACATCTTCCCCCACACTTCCGTACGGTCATAGAAGCCAGATTATCACTCAAATACAGCAGAAATCGAACGCGCCGCAGTTTTCGCTGCCAACTAGACCCCGGTCTGCGATCAAAAGCCCCTCTCCTCAGTGGGACAAGCCTTCGGTTCGAGAAACCCCAAAAGAGGAGCCTCCCGTGATTGTAAAAGCACACATAAAAGATACAGTGGAGATCAAACTAGACTCCAAAGACCCCTACGACGTGAAGCTACAAGTTAAGGACCCGTACGACGAACTTCTCTCCATGATCTTGAGCGAGTCCACCGAGGATGTTGGCGATTCGAGGTTGTCCCCAGAATATCGCCCGGCGCAGCAGACCGCACAGAAAATCAGACCCCCGAGCGACTTAAAGTCCCCGCAACCGGCCAAAGCGGAGGTCCGCAGCCGCAGCGGGCTGTCCGGGAGGATCTGTTTGGAGCTGCACTCGCCCGTGACGGTGAAGTCGCTGTACGACCTGTGGGACTTGGAGGACGAGTTTGAAAGGCCTTCGCCGATCGCCAGCGGGACGGCTCACACCGAGTTGTTCATAGAGGAAGAGGAGGACAAGGAGGAAGAGCTTAGAGTTTTGAATGAGAGGCTGAGTCCGCAGGTAGAGCATGGGGTGACGCATGTCGTTAGCTTCAAATACTGCACCCTGAGGGGAAAAGAGATCTTTGGTTTTATCGTATAGTATTGTCATCAATATAATCCTAAAAAAACAAGTTTGACACAACACTTGAAGTGCTGCATGAAGTTGATGTCGGATTCTTTTTCTTGAGTAGACAAGTTAGAAAGAAAAGCATGCAATGCTCATGTTATTGTTGAAACAAGTCCTCATTTATTTAGTTTAGAGGCGTACATTGCTTTTTATAGTGTAATACCAGAGCAGACTTGCTGTGCTGGATCCTTTTCCTCCATGTGTCCTCCTTTTCCACTATACCCAATCTACAGTCCTACTCGGCAAAAAATAAAAATAAAATAATCACTATATTTTAGTCGTAGTTTTAGTCTCGTGGCTTTTAATTTGGTTTTATCAAAAAATATTTCAAGTGTGTTCCTGTGTTTTTTTCTTCATGATTTACTTTTTAAAAACTTAAAATGAAAATGTTAAAGTTACTATACCTGAACATAGATCTGAAAAAAAAAAAAAATCATTTTGTCCTCCTTTAGTATATTTGGTAATGCTATATTTTACACTACTACCCTTGATACATTGTACCTACACTGTAGGCGCATTGAGTTGCCTTGTGTACGAAATGCGCGGTATAAATAAAGTTGCCTTGCCTTGCCTTGTATCAAGGTAGTGTAAAATAAAGAGTAATCGTATATTGTAAACACGAACATTTGTGTAAAAAATACTGTGCATCCTAATTATAAAACATTTGTATCATATTTATGAACTTGCGTGTTAGTTTTCCTGCATTTCTGTGAAAGTGAGTCTGAAAACATGCTCATAAACATGAAATGGGACGCCGCAAATAAGTTTGGAAAGTAAAAAATTAGTTTGGACCTTAACTAACATTTAAATTTAATGGCTTTCAGAGGTTTTAATAAATAAAAAAAAATCAGGTATAGGTCCTTTAACTTCTTAACCCCATTAATGCCCCATTTGAAAGCTTAGACCTACAAAACTGATCTAAACATCTTTGTTGCGTTGTTGTCAACAATAATGTCACACTTTTGCACATTTTTGACAAATTTTAGTCTTTTTTATTTTTTTTCTAAATTTGGTCATTTTTTCATGACTATTTTGATGCTGTATTTTGTCGCGTTTTTGCTTACAGCCTACAGCCTAGTGCAGTGCCTCATTTAAAAGCTAAGACCTTGTACTTTCTGAAAATAAATGTAAGATCTGTGTGAGTAAAACACAACTTACAGGTAACTGGTTAATAAATTAGACGACAGAAGTCATAGGAGTAGAGCCGAGTAGTGTGTAGGACGTCCTACTGGAAAAGGCCCCATGTGCAGCAGAACTTTGAGTACACGACGCGCAGCTTCAAAGTTCACAGCGTCTCTATCCCTCTCCAGGCCTGCGCCACGGTCGCTTCCCCGCCCTGCCGGTCCCCCGCCTCCCCCTCCTCCATCCCCTCCCCTGTCCTGTCCCCCAGCCTGCCCCTGACCGTGCTGTCCCCGTGCCCCTCCCCGTCGCCGCCCGTGTCCCCGCCCCCGCAGCAGCAACAGTCACAGCGTCCCACCTCCCACCCCCCGCCCTCTCCCTGTCACTTCCGCCCGGTCCAGGCCTGCCCCGTCACCGGGTCGCCCGTCCCGCTGCACGCGATCTCGCCCCCCCTGCCCCCCACGTCACCGCACTGTCCCCCCACGCCCCCCACGGTGCCGCACGTGGGCCGCAGGTCTCCCATGGTCAAGGTAAAGTCGGAATGCGCTGGTATGTTTTGTGAGAAGCGATGACCTAATGATGATTTAACTTTCCAAAGCTCTCGTACAACGTTTAGGGTGGATGCTTTTCGTGTGTGTCGTTTGTTTTGCCGAATCAGCCTGCAGCAAGACGCACTAACGCCATGAAAGTGGGCAAGAATGTTTTGAAACCTCCCGTTTTGTATGTCTATGTGGTACGTCTGCGTTTTGACTTCCTGTTGTGATATTGGGCTGAGCAAAAACAACTTGAGTTGACTTGATTTGAATTACGCTTCCACTAGTTTCTGATGTTGTCTGCTGAATAAACGCACAAGGAAAAATCAATCAACCTTTATTTGTTTGGCTTTACAACTGCAGAAGTGTTTTCCATGAGTGCTTTACCAAAAGCGAACAATTCAAATACAAGAAAATGAAACAATAATAATAGACAAATAGAAATGATTGTAAAGCGCATGTATAATACAATTGTGTGAGTTATTAAGAGGCAAAACCAGTTCTGAAGAGGTGAGTTCTGAGTATTGACCGGCCGCTTTACTGTAGGCACTAAAAGTGATGGAGACTTGCTGTTTATTGCATCGGAAAGACGAGGGTTAGAGCCCTCCCTGATTCGCCTTCAGGTCTGAGGGAAGCTCTACAGATCTGTGTCCACAAGTGCTCCCCCTTCTCAGCAAAATCACCCAATCATTCCAAACAATACGAGACAAATTGGCTTTGTTTGGATTTTAATAGTTTTTTTGCATAAAATTACACTTTCTAGAATAGAAAACAATGTTTGCCGATAATACTTTGGCACTTCTTGAATTCTGCTACTCAGAGAAGAGGGTCACCAATGTTTAAAAATGCAAAATGATCAGAGTTTGTCGTTTAGTCTAATACAAAGTGACGATGTTAGCCCAAAAGCTTAAAAGTTTAGAGCCAAAAGCCACTTGGTTTTAAGCTTAAGAAATGGCATAGCAAAAGGACACAAAAAACTAACCTTAATAAATTAACCTATAACAAATTGTTTTTCAAATGTGACACTTTATATTTCTATGACTGAAAACGTAATTGTATTAATACATGTTTAACTGTAGGCTCTTTGTGAGATAAAAGGTACATCAAATTAAGTCACTAATCATCAACCTCCTTCATATTGGTACCAGAACCCAAAAATCTACATTGATCCTGCCCTCGTTTTCCATCGAGCTTTTATCAAAGGCCGGTCAGTGACGGCGCGTAGCCCCAGAGGTGCTGCTGAGTCTGCCTGGGATTTGATAACTAACTTACAGAACTAACCTGGCTGTAACGTGTGAAGAGATTGAACTCAAGGCTTTGGTCTCGAGCATGCTGTCCAAACCTCCCCATTGGGACGTTTGCTTGGTCTCTCTGACTGTTGAGCAGGACACAGTGATCGGCGGTAAACCTCCTCGTAGCCCCATCCTGACGAAAAGGTCCTATGTGTCGTCTGGTAGAGGTCGGAGGGTAGGGAGCACGAATTCATCCTTCATTACAATCTCAATTACACATATTGAAAGAAATACAGTGATCAAGCCTAAAGTGGCCAATGAACCCTCGTTGAACCCACTTTCATTACGTCTGTGCTCTGTGTCCCGCAGCGACTTGTGCAGGATGCGCTTCACGGAGGAGGAGACCCGTAAGTCCGATTACTTATATTATATTGTCACTGTTTATCAAATGCTGTTTCGGTTCTTTTGCATAGAAAATCCGTAGTGTTTAATTATGTACGAAACCCATAGTGTGTAGTTTAAACCTCCGCAAACGTGTCCTAAAATAAATGGATTGGTTTAGCAGTTCCTGTCTCAGTTTCCAAAATGTCCGCTGAGCTGAAGCACTCAATCTATCAACGTAGCATCGCAAAAAGTACAAGTATACCTTTCCGATCTTATAAGGTATCATCACGTGTTTGTTGGTTGACGCAGGTACCAGGCCCTGTACAACTATCTGCCCCGCAACGAAGACGAGCTGGAGCTGCGAGAGGGGGACATCGTGGACGTGATGGAAAAGTGCGATGACGGATGGTTTGTAGGTAAGATAAACAATAAAAAAATATACCATGCTGAAATGAAATGAAATTAAGAGGTTATTCTAAAGGGGACATATCATGCAAAACAACCCTTTTTTGAGCACATTATTGTTTCCTTGTCAAAAAACATAGCTGGAGTAGTATTTCACTTCATTCACGCAGTTTTGAATAATCCTTGGTAAATCCGGTTTAATTTGGCTGTTTCTTGTATATGTTAAACCAAAATAATGATTTTAAGTCTGTTTTTAAGCTACTATATGGCCACTTTAAAGGTGCATTATGCAACTTTTAATGTGGGGAAAAAAAGTTGATACTTGTGCATATTGGACCTTGTAGTGACCCAGCGGCTGTATGAGTGGTCAGCATGGTGTCCTTTTAAGACCGAGGAAAATGTATATATTTCATTGTGTTTGTTAAATGTGTTTTGTATATATCTTTCTATTATGTTCATCACCTTCTTTGCCATAAAAGTAAAATAATATATCATTTTTAGTTTGTTTAGTTCAACCAGTGCCTCAGAGCGAAATGTCAGAATCCATCTCCAGGGTTTTGGTCAGGAGTACCTAGCTGCAGGATTAGGATGCTTTGGGTTATTCTTTTATAGATTTGTTAATTTGGTTGGGACAGTGCTTGTTGATGAACACACCTTGGGCTCATGCATGTAAACATACCATACCAGATTGTAGCCATGTTGAGAGTTGAAAGCGCTCGCCACTTGGTCCTCATGCTGCTAGACAGCGTGGCTTTTATACAATATAAAATAAATAATCGCTTGTTTGTTTTTCTGTACGTTCATGCATCAGTAATCATGACAAATGGTTCACCTCGCACAATGACTTTTATTGACGTTGTGTCGTCAATTGTTTGAACTGCCATGCAAAAGTTTGCTCTGATATTGTGAACTGTAAGTGTGCATGTGTGTCACTAGACGGCGCTAGAGTCCCCTGTGTCTCTGCTCTGTGGTTGTAGCATTTCTGACCCACTGCTGTTTCTTTAAAGGGACGTCCCGGAGGAGCAAGTTGTTCGGAACCTTCCCAGGAAACTACGTCAAGCAGCTATAATAATGATTCCAGACCCTGGTCCCGCCCACTACAGTCACACGATCAATTTTCCTGCTGCAGCCATCGAACTACACACCCCAGGAGGCATTGGGCTCAGTTTCACGCTGAACATTTAGCTCTCACTAGCCACCTTTGACAGATAGGACTGGTCTCAGACATGTTTTTTAGCCCTCTCTTTGTATCCTTACTTTTCTATCCCAAACTCTGAGCTCCAGCCTGTGACCCTTTGGTGAGAGAGCTGGAGTAAACTTTACACACAACAACAATAATCCCAGTGAACGGATAAACGCAGAGATGACGTGAAGATCTATTTTTTATTATTTTTCAGTTGTAGTCAAGCTGTTATTTTCTATCACAGTGTTTTCTTGTCAAACATCCCCAAAGCCTTGGTTTGACAAAGACAAATGAGCCTTTGTAAATTGTACCTGTTTGCTTGGTCATCCTTAGAAATGACTGTATTTCAGACGAGGCACAAAAGGAAATGTTTTTACTCCAAAAATTCAGTACTGGCCAGACTTATCCATGTGGAAAAAGTATGAATTTTAAAGTTATTAGCAAACTCTTTTTGGTTTGAATGAGAAATGGAAATACCCATTTTGCATTTTTTTCCTCTGTCCGCGAAATTTCAAAATTCCTCTTTGAAAATGAAGTGGTAACCTTCATAATGTGTTCGAAGCTGTTCTGAAATGAGTGTGGACATTGCTGCTTGACAATTCTACTCATCATAAGAAACACAAATAGGATTTCTGCATCACAAAAGTTCTATCTCTTATCTTACAAATTTCTGTTCCAAATGATTTCCTCTTCTAGAGACATATCATGCAAAATTGACTATTTTGAGCTTTTCTTTTCAAAAACATACCGAGAGTCGTATAGATCTACATAGTAAACAGAGCATTTGCACTGCTGTGTGTTGAAATATGGCGCATTTTCCTCCAGCGCGAATGAGGAAGTCAAAGGCCAAATTAGAACTCGAGTGAACAATCGGCGTGTGCGGAACGGTTTGCGAGAGATTTCACTACCTCCGACTTTCTCAATTAAGTAATTCAGGCAGCGCAGATTCAAATAATAAAACCATTGCCAAGAAAGGGCAACAGATGTGGCTTCTGGGAGATAATGTTAGCTTTAGCATGTGTTATTTTCCAGCTTCCACTCACTATTTAGCACCTGTCTTAATGAATGACCCCCAAAGTGTGTTCTCCTCAGCGCCGTTTATTTGCTCGCCCTTATCTGTAAGTGAAAGCTTGTTCACACTTTATTCCCATCTGTACCGCCAGAGGGCACCCCAAGTGAATGTATTATCCTGACCAGCCTAGGTTCTCTCTTTTACGTAGAAAACGGTAAATATCTCTGCTGACGTACGTGTGCAAGGCAATGTTACTACGCCTCAATTATGCATGATATGTCCACTTTAAAGCCAGGATCAAATAAATACTTCAACTAGACAACCAAGTAGAATGTACATTGTATCGCCAGTGTTTAGCCATTAGATCTATGCACTTTAAACAACATAAGCCAGTTTGTGTTTGACGATGATCCTTTAACACTAGAGGTCACTGTGACGTGGGCTGTGGGGAAACAATATCCACTAAGTGTATGCAAGACGTCCTGAACCTTTGGGTATTATATTTATTAGTGGCTTTTTTTTTGGCATAAAGATTCATATTTTGACATATTTATCAGCCACACCATTCGATACGTTGGCTTACTCGCTTCAGGGCTGTGCTATTTTTATGTTATTTATGTCCGACGTGGGAGCCGTTGCACTGCGTGGCATCTTTTAATCCCGTCGTATGGAATGATGAGACACCCTCACAGTCTGATGTATGCTTTTTATTTTTTGTCACACAGGACGGACACTGACAGCAAGATCAAGCACCTTAAATGTATTGTGTTGCATCACGTCACTCCAGAGCACGCTGTGTTTGGGGTTTTGTAAGCCTTTTTTTTTTTTTTTTTTTTTTATGTGCGATTGTAAACATGGCCAACATTCACTGCTTCATAAAGTCATCTTTTGTCACCCGCCATCCGTTTCCTCTCTTTTTTTTGTCATCTTGTTTTTTTTTGTTTTTTTTTTTTACTGTCACTGATATTGGGGCAATAACTTGGCACTTTTGTTGAGTCTCCGTCCCCTTTGGGTGAACAGGGACTTCTTTCATTCAATGGCGGTAAATACAAAACCTCTTATCTTTTCTAGTTCTGGGAATTATTCCAAGCCCGTGATAATAACCACAGGAAAATGGCCCAGTCCTGCCCAGGAACACAGCTCACTGCCAATGGACGATCGGGGGCCGTTTTGCAGAGAAATAAAAGCCAGCTGTTCGCTCTACCCTGTCAAGTGTCATTGGCTCCACCTGGTGGTCGTGCATCACACCGTGTGTGATGTGTAAATATTCAGGATTATTACGCTCAGCATTAGGGATAATTTATGATTCTCTGAGTCTTAAAACTGTACATTGACATTAGGAATAGCTGTTGGTCCCGATACGCTGATAACGCACCACACTGAGGCCAATGTGATCGAATGGCATTGTACAGTATTTATGCCAGTTTTATTAATGCAGTTGACAAACGATCCGCCCGTATTCAATGAGAATGTTGAGAAAGAGTTAGAGAAATGTGTACCAATGCGTCCCATGATGTAACACACGGAGGAGAGTTCGTGCTCGACATACACATTCATACAGTAGCAAACTTAAGTTCAGAACATGTACTGTTCTCTGCAGCCTGTGCTCGCAGCGGCAAGTGAGAAAAGAAAGCGAGGGGAGCCACATCTGAGCTGAAATGCCCCGCGGCTGCAGGGGCGGAGCAGAGAAACTCAGGTTCTGGAGGGAGGGGGCACTAACTCAAACGGTTACATCTAAACTCAATTAATTTGATTTTCCAAATATTTGTGACGCAGTTTTGAGACTGTGTTTAATGTTAATGGGATACACCTCCATGCAATGTTTTTTTTTAGGGTAGGAAACACTATCAAATATGTTTGCTTAGGGCACCGAAATGTTTATTATATAAAATATTTGACAAATAACACCCACAAACCCTGTTTTTTTGAGACATAAATGAGAAGTTCTCAGACCATCTCTGCCCATTCATTTAAACGGACGAGAGCTTCAGTTTCACCCAAAGGGAGCGCTAACCTTCTCAGTGACGAAGATGTTGCTCCCGCCTATCAAGCTGTGGTTCTCTCTCACCTTGGCACGTACGATATAGGCCTATATACTGTATACATGTATTCCACAGGGCACTAAAAAGTTAAAGCCTTAAATATAAAAAATCAGACTCTTTTTTTAGTTTTTACAAGCTTATCAAAAATACAAAAATATGGACCAAAACATATTCAGTTGCAGGTTGAGAATATTTATATATTTCCATCTGTTTTACAGATGGTCAATTTGCTTTGTTTATTGGAATGGATACAAATCTATACAAATCACAAACATCTTTTAATGTTTTTGACTTAAGAAATACTGCATTTGGCCTTTAAAAAGCATTTTGCTGCTATAAACTGACCTCAAAACGCTTTCCCAACAAAGATTTTTTTTTCTTTTTTACAAAGGTCCTTCTATTGAAACTTGCCTTGTGATCCACTTCTGGGTCCCTATCCCCCATTTGAGAACCACTGCTGTCGAGGCTATGTCCTTAGCCGTTTCCAGGATTTTTATGTGTGTTTTTTTTTATTTATTTTTACGCTCATTACCCCATATGTAGAAGCCATCTGCTTTTGAACTTCAGCTTTTTCACAGATCATGTTACATTTTCCTTCCGAATTTTGTTGGACATTAATTGAATCCAACCTAGGCTTAACAGTTGGACAGAAGTGCTTGCCATGAAATTCTGTGCCCTTTCTTATTTATTTATTTATTTGAGCAGTTTGTCTGCTCAAAGGGAGTGGGCCGAAGCCAAAGGCTTATAAGCGCCCATCCCAGAATAAAACAATAACATATACATATAACACATCACAAACAAGGGAACATGGGCAAGGCAAGAACAAGCAACAAGAACAACAATTAAATAAAGAAACAACAGCAAAAGAATGCAAAACGAGATCTTGATACTTCCCAGTTGTCATTACCATCCTCAGTATAATTTTAATTTGGGTTTAAATTATCATCATCATTATTATTATCATTATCATTATTATTACCATTTCCACCATGGTGAGGAATTTCCCAAATCCCTCACCCATTCTTCACAAGTTTTTAATTCACACATTCTCTTACCTTCGTTTCGTCCTTTATTCATTGTAAACTTACGTGCTTTTCCTCATGAAAGTATACTGTTTATTTGGGTCCGCGACCCTTTAAATACTCTTTATTTGGGTCAGCGACCCTTTAAATACTCTTTATTTGGGTCCACGACCCTTTAAATACTCTTTATTTGGGTCCACGACCCTTTAAGTACACTTTATTTGGGTCCACGACCCTTTAAGTACACTTTATTTGGGTCCACGACCCTTTAAATACTCTTTATTTGGGTCCACGACCCTGGGTCCACGACCCTTTAAGTACACTTTATTTGGGTCCACGACCCTGGGTCCACGACCCTTTAAGTACTCTTTATTTGGGTCCACGACCCTGGGTCCACGACCCTTTAAGTACTCTTGTGGGTCCTCGACCCTTTAAGTTCTACAGTCCCCAGCTCTGTAGTATTTGTTCCGTGTGTCCACGGATCTGGGAGGTCCTAGCCACGTACCTTGCGGCTTTTAGAGGGATGAACCCAACGCGTAGTCCTATAACTCTGTTACCTTAACTCTTCCGTTATTTTTACGACTCTTCTATCTTCCACCATCAATTCACAGATTTAAACCATTCAACTTATATATTTATTTAATTGAATTATATGTGAAGTATGATGTAAGCCCTGCATAGTGTAGTGCATTAAAAAGCCAGAGTGTAGAGCGGGCCAGTTGAAGAGGGCAGTAGCTCCCCACTAACAAACCCCCACATGACTGCCCTAACAGCTGATTTTGTAAATGATGTTCCTATGCTGAGTGGTGCATCCGCCAATGTTCCTTTTTGACTACAATAGATTACCAAGTTTCCGCCTGGTTTTGTGCCTCTTTGACGACACACTCTCAGGTATTCCGCCTTTAGCTGGGGAAAGGGATGTCCCCTTACTAGCCCCTCACAACTGTTTTGGTCATCCACCCTTATCATAATTGGTATCATTGTCATTAAAAGACAAGGTTTAGAGCCTGTTGGGAGGATTCCTCTCAACAGATCCATAACCTGCCAACCCTAATTCTCCATTTGTAATTTGAGCGATAGAATGACAACCGTTCCAAGTAGCAACCCTCTTTGATTATAGAGGAACAATCTTAATTATATCTGACCTTTACAGCACTTTGTAGCACCCATTAGCAATCAAGTCAAGTGCTCATTTCCTCCTTCTGGTACTTTGACCATACAATTTTTTTATATCTTGATTTGAAATTATGAATATTTGGACATTGTTTTAATTCTGCCCCCAATTTGTTCCAGAGTTTAACTCCACATACAGACACACACATACTTTTCCTAGTGGAAGACACTGCTTGAACCTTAAAGTTATCACACCCCCTCAGGTTATATCCCCCTTCTCTGCGTGCAAAAAGCATTTGCATCCTTGCAGGTAGTACATTTTTGTTGGCTTTAAATAGAAGTTGAGCAGTAGAGAAATCAACTAAGTCATTCATTTTTAACAGTTTAGACTTCAGAAATAATATATTAGTGTGATCACAATATCCTACTTTGTGTATAATTCTTACAGCCCGTTTTTGGAGCATAACAAGGGGGTGTAATGAGCTTTTATAGTTATTTCCCCAAACTTCTACACAGTAATTTAGATATGGCAAGACTAATGAACTATATAATAGAAATAATGCATTGTAATTTAAGAAAAACTTTGCTTTATTAATGATTGAAATACTTTTGGAGACTTTACCTTTTATGTGTCTTATGTGTGGTTTCCAGCTTAATTTACTGTCAATGGTGACTCCTAAGAATTTAATTTCTGATACTGTATCTAAAACTACACCGTCTATAATTACTGAGTCTGGTTTTCCATGATAATTACCGAAAAACATTACTTTTGTTTTATTTAGGTTAAGGGACAATTTGTTATTGTCCATCCATGTTTTTAATTTCCTTAATTCACAGTTTATGTTAGTTACTAAAGTACTATAATTGTCATTTGAATAGAAAATGTTTGTGTCATCTGCAAAAATCCCTAATTTTAATAATTTAGACACATTAAAAATGTCATTAATATATAAGTTGAACAATTTTGGTCCTAAAACCGATCCCTGTGGGACCCCACAACTAATGTCCAAACACCCTGATGTAAACTCCCCCATCTTCACATACTGTTGTCTCCCATTTAAATAGCTTTGCATCCAGCTCAAAGCCACTCCCCTTATGCCATATCTGTCTAATTTTTTTAGTAATATTGAGTGATTTAGTGTATCAAATGCTTTTTTCAAGTCAATGAATATTCCAGCTGCATGTTTCTTTCCCTCTAAGCTATTAGTAACCTCTTCTATTGCATCGATGATGGCCATTGAAGTTGACCTTGCTGCCCTAAACCCGTACTGACCTTCATTAATTAGTTTATGCTTATCTATGAAATTATCCATTCTGCTGTTGTAAAGTTTCTCTAAAATTTTGGAAAACTGGGGGAGCAGAGAGACAGGTCTATAGTTGGTGAAGATGTGTTTGTTCCCATTTTTATGTATAGGTATAACTTTTGCAGTTTTCATTTTATTTGGAAATGTTCCTGTTTGAAACGATAAGTTGCATATGTAAGTTAATGGTTTCACGATACTGTATATAATTTGTTTAACCAGTGTCATATCTATATCAAAACAATCTGTAGACGATTTGTTCTTACACCCGTTAACGACATCTATTATTTCTGTTTCAGTTACTCCAGACAAAAACATCGTTTTTGAATTAATGTCTATCAATGACTCCATTTCGTTGTTACTACACACCGGAATCTCTGCTGCCAGATCCGGTCCAACATTTACAAAAAAACTATTAAAGTTTTCTACAATATCATTCATATTATGATTGTCATTGGTCCCATCAGTGAAATAGTTTGGATATGAATTATTTGTTGCATTACCTTTGATTATAGTGTTTAGTATTCCCCATACCCCTTTCATGTTATTCTTGCTTTTATACAACAGATCGGCATAATATAGTTTCTTAGCCTTCCTTAATATATTGGTCAGTTTATTTTTATATATTTTATATCTACTTTCAGAATCCTCGGTTCTTAGTCTAATGAATTGTCTATATAGAGTGTTTTTCTTCTTACAAGCATTTTGTAAACCCTTGGTTAGCCACGGACATTTAGTCATTTTGTTGTTTTTACTGTATTTCTGAATTGGACAGTTTTTATTGTATGCTACACTGAAAATTTCCATGAAAGTATCGTACGCACCGTCTACATCATTCTTGTTATATACCTCGTTCCAATCTTGTTTTGTTAAGTCACTATAGAGTGAGTAAATTGTATCCTCAGTTCTTATACGTTTATAAAAATATTTTTGAGGTGATTTTTGCTCTAACTCATTATCACCATACACCGTGAATACGGGCAGATGATCCGTTATATCACAAACCATTAGACCGCTGACATTTGTGAACTGCATATTATTAGTAAAAATGTTGTCAATGAGGGTAGCACTGTGCGTTGTTAATCTGCTAGGTCTTGTGATAGTCGGGTATAAACTCATACTGTACATCCTATTAATATACTCATCAGTTGTCTTATGTTTATTTGGATTTATCAAATCGATGTTATAATCCCCACAGATAAATAATACCTTGTTACTCAATTCTGAGAACGTTTTTTCTGCCAAATTTGTAAATGTTTCCACACATGAGCCCGGTGACCTGTATAAACAACTAACTATTATGTTTTTCTTTTTTGCATTGATAATTTCTATTGATAGGCATTCGAGCAAGTTGTTTATTGATGCTGTCATTTTTTCTAATATTTTATATTTAAATTTCTTGTGGACATATATTGCAACTCCTCCTCCCCCTTTATTGGTTCTATTTACATAGTTTAAAGTATAACTGTTAAAGAAAAACAGCCGTTTTCCTGTGTTGTCGTTGTACACCATAAAATAGTACCGCTACGACGGCGGTTACTTTTTCCCTATTTAACATTACCTTTAATTGACAACACCGCGTATTCAAACTGGAGGAGGAGTTGAGAGTCGTCAAAAACTACTCTACATAAACTAATAATTAAATACCAGGAATTGATGACACATCAAGGAGTTAAACAAGTTAAACGTTTATTTCTCTAACATGTCATCTCAATACAGAATTCTGTTTTTCCTATCCATCGTGAGTCTGCCTTCAGCCGTTCCCATGGTCAGACTGACTCTTCCTGGGGAAGCACAGCACTCCACATTCCATTGTCCACAAGATTTCCCATTGGCTCCCCAAAGCTGTCCATTCAGTTCCGTCGTAATTTGACCCCTTCTGTCCAAATGGCCAGTGGACCGGGTGGGGGTTGCTGTGTCTTGAAACAAAAGATTCTGAGGAAACCACACCTTTCTGCACTGAATGACAACTTTTGGTTAGTTTGCTAAATAGCCAAAGGAACAAAACATCGTATAAAAATATTATATCTCTTCAGACCCCCTTTTTGACCTCCCAAAGGAGGACAACAAAACCATAATATTTTCAAGTTCACAAAAGTACAGCCTGTATCAAAAATCACAGTACAATTTCACATATTATAACACCAAAAAAAACATGTTCACTGTATGTAGGGCATACTCAACCAGCCGCTGAGTGGTTTCAAAATCATCTCTCTCTTCCCATGTGTAACGTCCGCTTACTAATCTTTCCAGGCGGAACTTAGCTGGTTTTTATCCCGTGTCAACGGTACATGTCAACTTTTACGTCCCCCTGGGACCGTCTCTGATTGACACAAAAATAAACATTCCTGCACACAAAACACAGCAAGCGCAACAACACCGAACAGTGTTGTTTAGATATTATCTCCACCACAATATTCTCCATCACAGCCTTGTCGGGGGTCGTTCCATTCATATCTCAAAGCCTGCCGTACTCTTTCCAAGTACAGGCTGGGACCACCCCCTTCTGGCGTTTCCCTTGTCCCGAGCTCCGTGTCCCCCTGGGACGCATCACCCATCGTATAGATGCCCCCAGTGGAACCCAGAGCTCTGGAGACCATGCTGCGAATGAGAGGCACAACACAACAAAACAAAATACAACAAAACAAGAGTATTACACCTATAAGAATACCCACCTTTTGAAGGATATGGATCCAGGAACCGGAATTTAACCAATTTAGCCAGGTCCACTGAGGACCCTGGTCTTCTTGAGACGCGAGGAAGTCTTTGAGTTCCTTTACTTTATTTTTAATGGCTGTCCAATCGCCAGTTTCGTCGGGGAATATATGTACAGCAGTGGTCAAGGCCAACTGCTGCGCACATACCACCCTGTTCAGCGTACATGGCGTCTAACGCCACTCTATTTTGCATAACCACAACAGCCACTGCCTTAAGTTCTGGACTCCGTTCCATTTGGTCCAAGATGTCGCCTATTACCTCAGTTAGGTCCTCCAGGATCCACCATACCTCATTTATACGCTGCATGGAGGACGCCACACCGATCATAGGGATCAGCGTGGCGATAAATCCTTTCCCATCTCCGAACAGGGGCTTACGGCCGCCGTCATCAGAGAAAGGTACGTATGATTGACCGAGGGTACGGTTTCCCACCTGCAGGGTTGAGTTGGTAATCATGGCCGTGTGCTTAGCTAATTTTACCCATTTATTCTCTCCTGGTGTATGACCCCCCATATTGAAAGACCGTCGCTTCCTAGATCCATCTCCCTCTGTGGAAACAGACATGTTAGATACATCATAAATCACAGGTTTCAAAACAGCGTCATTTGTTCCTTCTTTGTTTTCCCATGTTTTTATCATTTTTTCTGTACAATGGGTGATCCAGTCTAGGGTGTGTTGGTCCGACACTGCTTCTCTCATTTTCACCAACATTGTACCTGCATTGTTGCAGTAGATGACCAGATTTTCTCCAGGTGTTTTACCTACTTCTTTGCATACCTTGTAGAGGGCCAATTTCAATTCTTTGATAGGGTGTCCTCTGACCCGTCCCTCACCACTATGTGGATCGTCTATTTTTATTACTGTTGGTATGATGAGCAAGCAAAGAGCAAGTGTCAGGCCCCACACCCCGTATGGACACCTTAAAAGGTCCTGGTTTTAAAACCCAGGCCTTAAGTCCATATTTGTTAGTCTTTTTTATGTCTTTGTGACCGTGTGGGTCGGGGTTGGTGTCCCCCACCCCCTTCAGTGGGGCTGTTAGACCCACTACCATATTCGTCAGGATGTGTCAACCGTCCGGGATGCGTATGAGTCCAGTAAGCCGGTTTTCTCAGAACAGGGCTTCAAGTGTGACCAGTGGTACCAGTTGTCACGCCCCTCTACCTTAACTGCGGTGGCAGTCCTTTGAGTCACTTCAAAAGGTCCTAAGTATCTGGGAGCGTCCAACAGGTCCTGGTGTTTTTAATGTAGACCCTCGATGGTAAGTCCGCTCAGGCAAGGTCGCTGAGTTAGACTTAGGCGGGCACCCGGGCATGGCCATTTTTATGCTCTTCCGCTGATAACAAGTTCGCAGCCGCCACGTCCACCAGTCCATGAAGGGTTATTAACTGGGTGTAAAAAGTGGAGCCGGACGCCCCGCTCTGTACATATGGAGGAGGGGCCGATGGGGCCAAAGCGGGAGCTCCTCCGCTCGGGAGGGGCTCTCGAATTCTTCCCCGTATTGATTCTGTCAGGTCGTTGTCTCGGTTCATGCTCCCTCCGCGTCCGCTATATTTTCTACATCACTATGCTTTGGTCAACTTTGATTATTGTAAGGCGCTTTAGAAATAAAACTTGATTGATTAATTTGGGTCAAAAACTCACAATTACGACCACTCACAAGCACCCACCGAGACAAGGAACCAACAGAGATCTGTAACAGAAACACAAAAGAACAGACGAAAATTACAAAAACAAAAATTCTCATCAGGGCCGCTCACCGTTAGAACGACCATGCCAGCTAATCTTGCAAATTATGGCTGGACTCAAAAACCTATTTAACTTAATCTATCTGTTGGAATGCTAGGGTCAATTTTATCTGGAAAATTCAGAAATTCAGGTTTCATTAATCTACAGAGAAAAACTCTCTTTTAGCTTCTGTTTCCCACATTTACCACAGATTCTGTGTGCACTTCAGAATCACAGCAAACGTAAAAAACAGAGTATTATAAATTGATTTACCTATCTGAAACTGAAATCTTAGTTGGCCATAACATTTGTCAATTCGTCACTTTATGTTTTCGTTTGTCTTGTCATTTAGATATATGTGTATCAGTTCCTTCTCATGCCAAAATAAACCAAATTATAATAATTTCCCCACATAAGTAACACCCCCTCTTGGACTGAGGACACTCAGTCCAAAAAAGAGTCACGTAACATGCATAAACAAGTGAGACCTCAATCCTTGTACAGGAAACACAACAAACCAACTCAAATTGCACTGGAGGTAAATACCTCCGGCACCTACATAACACAAAGAAAACAATAGCAAAATAACAAATGTCAGGTGCAGGCCAGGGAGGCTGAAAGTGGGAAGAATTGGGTCGACAGGGCGAGTGAGAGGTGGACACCACTCGTCAGGTTCGCGACCCGGACAGCATGTGAGGTCCTGGGAGTGGCCTCAAAAGGGATCAGACCAGCACTGGTTCAGTCCAATCGCGGCAGAGGACCATCAGACAGGCTGGGAAAGAGCTCACAGCGGCTCCCAAAGTGAGAATAACAGTCACCTCCAACCTGAGTACACAAACTAATGAGTGTAGATGGTTTCAATAGGGATTATAACATACATTTTCAAGATCAGTGTCCACTGGATTCCCGTGGAATCAAAGAGGAGTCTGATCTCAGGCCCCAAAATGGCCTGTCAAGTTCATAAAAGTTTCCTCTCGATCTGCTCACGAATTGACGCCAGGAGCAGAGCAAGAGAAAGGATCGAAACCCAAGTCACTGCAGCTTTTTTTTTTTCACAGTTCTATCACATGTCAATGCCCTTTAAGGCTTCAAATTCAAATTTTGTATTAAAACATTCAGACAAATGCATTTAATTGTAACTTAAAGATTATCGATTCAATTTAGTAAATAAACCAGCATCAGTAGGTCCTAAAGACCATCTGTATCTGGTGCATTAAGATATTTTCAGTCAGTTCATAAACACATAATTCTCTATCATGGTGTCGTGGAATGATGTTCCAAAACGGACATAAGTATAGCATCAATGTCTATAGAGTAGGCATACATGGATGGAGAGTACAGGACATTTTAGAAACTTCAATTTCTTACCAATCTTTTGTTTCACTCACGCTTTGGTCATGGAACAAATTCTTTAGCCTATTGTCCAGGAGAGAGAGCAAACGAGTTATAAACACATCATATTATTGTTCTATAGGGTGTAAACAGTACACAGTCACACCTCGTTTGCCTAATTAATTTTGTTATTTTAAAAGGACCATTCATGTCCACTAAGGTTAGTCTTAAAAGCTTTTCTATATCATATTAAAGTACAGTGATCAATGGGTGGGTGGCTTTGGCAAAGTGAATGTTTGATCCAAGGTCAAACGTCAGTTGTACAGTCCTTCAGCTCTTCCCAGTAGATATATCTGCATTCAGCAACCACTGTCAGACAGCAAGGTGTTTGTCCAATCAGGGAAAAGTCACTGTTAGTCCATTCAGAGAGCACAAAACTGTTGCTCTCACTGTCATCAGCATATCACATCCGAGGAGAGAAACAGGAGTCAGAGTTGGCGTGTCAGATTCAGTCCTGTGAGCTGACTAGGCACTGGCTTGGTGAAAGGTTTTGGGTGGTCTTCCTGTATCCACCCAGTAGATGGTGTCCGTTAATGATCACAGTCTCATAGTTCACAGATGAGTGTCGTTCACCTTTATCCACCAGCACGTCAAGAGTCTGTCCGTTCACCTTCACAGGTAACAGAGTTCTGCCGTCCCATGCCACTGAACCCAGCAGCTGCCAATGATCAGAGTAGCATGGTTCCCATCAGCGTTGTTGTAAACGCCTCGATCTCCTCGAACGTTGTTGGTCATCTCGTCTGAAACAATCCTTGGCCACAATTACCAACACCACACCCACAGGTCACTGCACATTCAAGTAAACTCATTATTACTCTTTTTTCATTATTACTTTCATTACTCGCTCCTTTAAGCTGCACCTTTAAAAGTTGCACTCATTTCTTTCAGTTCAATTTTGCTCTCGCTTCTGGTCAAGGGCATTCTCAAAATGTATTCATTAATTTATTTGGTTGTCTTTAACAATAATTTGAATTTTGCATAATTGCTCCTTCATAACTTTTGGTAATGCGTCCAAAATGGCGCATAAAGATCAACTTAAACTCTAAATCAATAGTGGTTTGTACTTTCAATCAATGTATTCAAACTCACGACAGGTCTTCCCTGCTTCAGTTTTCATACCACGGCGCCACCGTGTGGAGAGAGGTTCTATTTTTTTTAGCAACATCTCTCAGAGCCCTAAATGCTCCGTCAATCACAGGCTTAAAAAAAAAAATAGCATTTTTCTCACACTGATTTTGGATACTCGTTCTTCAAATGTATGCTGTGGAGACATAACTCTACCACCAGCAGAAATGTTCCTCTTTAAAAACAAAACAAAATAATAACTTTTAAAACAATAACCTTTAAAACAAGAAATTTGGTCAAAAAATGTTCTTTTGTCTACTTTTTGTTTTGCAATGAGGGGCGGAGCAATCTCTCCACTTACCCTCCTACACGGATGTCTGGGCACAAAGGAAAATGGCCACTTTCCCAATGCGCCCATCACTTCCCGTTTAATCAGTCCTTTGCTGCGTCTACACAAATGCAGACACAGCAAATGCACTTTTAGTTTCACTCCGGACACACTCAGTCACTCTACAATAAAGAGAACATTACACAAAGAGACAACAAGACACAATAATTTCCACAAACAAAACAACAGTTAACAAAAAACCAAACAGACTAACAAGAACAACCAAAACAATTTAGTATTCTCCCCCTCCGATCAACAAAATCAGATAAGTGTATAAAAATAAAAACACGCGTTAAATAGTATAATGTGCCTAAAGTCCGATGCCTTTCAATGAAAACCTAGAGGCCATACGGTTGCACTACAGCGATGGCGGCCAGAAACTGCGGTATTACAAAACAGCCAAATAACAGTACCACATGGAAAAAACTAAATGCTAAAGCTAATCCTTTGTTCTCAGAGCTAACTTAGCAACCTCGCACACCAACAGCAAACAGATCATATTGAAAACAAACCATGCACCACACTTCAATAAAATCCAACACTACTACACAGAACAGCCTTCAGTGTCCACACACCGAGCTGGGTTTAACACATGTGTGGGTTTAGTACACGTTTATCAACAATATGCTGTATGCTAACGCACTAAGCTAACCATGCTGTATGCTAGCGCACTAAGCTAACGAAGCTAACGAAAGCTAACAAAGGCTAATATATAGAATTCAAGAAACCCCGTTTCTCAGGCCTTCAACCTATTTATAGAATCACCGTTCTAAGGGCCTTCAACCCGTCTTTTAGACAGACCCCAAATCTGTCTACGATTATTTCAACGTTTTATTTCAGACCGTGCGTCCACGGCCTTGGGCGATTCTGCCTACGTGCATTTCAGCTTTTACAGGGGTAAAACCCAACGCGCAGCCCGTTAATTACTCGTAATTTCAGTTTATCCCACTTATTTTGTCTTCTGTGGTATCTAAGATATCAAATTATAACGTTTCTTTCCTTAATTCCACCATCAATTCACAGATTACACCACACAACAGACAACTCCGTTAAAAAGTAATCTAAAATTTGGAAAAATATGCCAACTAGACGTACTTTGAGACTCACACAATAGTAGAGGTCAAAAGCAGTCTTACCTTAAGCTAGAATGACGTCCATGAAATTGTTGTTGTATGATGTGGAAGAAAGAACCTGGTATTTCTAACGCAAAATGGGTTTTTTCTCGAAGACCGAACCTCGTCGCGTCTCCGTTTGACGGCTCTTCAGCACCCCCTGCAGTTCTCCCGGGGTCACCACATAAAGAAAAACAGCCGTTTTCCTGTGTTGTCGTTGTACACCATAAAATAGTACCGCTACGACGGCGGTTACTTTTTCCCTATTTAACATTACCTTTAATTGACAACACCGCGTATTCAAACTGGAGGAGGAGTTGAGAGTCGTCAAAAACTACTCTACATAAACTAATAATTAAATACCAGGAATTGATGACACATCAAGGAGTTAAACAAGTTAAACGTTTATTTCTCTAACATGTCATCTCAATACAGAATTCTGTTTTTCCTATCCATCGTGAGTCTGCCTTCAGCCGTTCCCATGGTCAGACTGACTCTTCCTGGGGAAGCACAGCACTCCACATTCCATTGTCCACAAGATTTCCCATTGGCTCCCCAAAGCTGTCCATTCAGTTCCGTCGTAATTTGACCCCTTCTGTCCAAATGGCCAGTGGACCGGGTGGGGGTTGCTGTGTCTTGAAACAAAAGATTCTGAGGAAACCACACCTTTCTGCACTGAATGACAACTTTTGGTTAGTTTGCTAAATAGCCAAAGGAACAAAACATCGTATAAAAATATTATATCTCTTCACTGTTTAACTCAAAAACGATGCCTCTATCCTCATTAAACCATGTTTCTGATATTGCAATGACACTAAATGGTTTCTCAAACTGTTGTAAGTATTCTTTGATTGCGTCAAAATTCGCGTACATGCTTCTACTATTGAAATGGATAATTGAGAATTTCCCTTTTGTTTTAACAGAGATATTAAATTCATTCTCAGTGTAGTATTTGCAACTATTTGCGTTAGATGTTAAGAACAGGTTATCTGGGTCCAACTGATCTTCCAAGTCCAGTGCATTATGTTCAGTGTACTCTGAAGTTTTTAACTCCAAGAGCTCACAGTCCAAAATCCTTTGCTGTAATCCTAGGTCACTGCCGTCAGTGGCATATGAAGTATGATTGGACATCATTGAGTGAGTAAATGTATTACAGGACATGTGAAATTATGTGTTTTTACATACCAAAATCCATACGTTTTTCCAGGTGTTTAAGCTTGATTTGGTGTACTGGTGCGCGGACGTACAATGAGTTTGTCATAGCGCAAAAAAGCTATGTCTCCTCGTTCCCGTGCAGCTCTCATCTCCGGCATCAGTTCTTTTCTTTTCCTTTTAATGGAGTCCGTGTAGTCCTCGTTTATGTAGATTTTAGTTCCTTTGAGTTGTTTAGCGCGCTGCAGGATTGCTTCTCGATCCTTCCAACGCAGTAGTTTGGCGATGATAGGTCTCGGCCAGTCTCTCCCGCCAGGTTTCCCTACGCGATGGGCTCTCTCCATTTCCACCGGGTGTTGTAGTTGTAGTTTCTCCCTCAGCAATTGTTTGATTTTTTCTTCTGCGTCAGCCCAGGTCACCCCAGGCGACTCCAACACTCCCTCAAAGACCAGGTTTTTCCTGCGGCTCTGCCCCTCCAAATATTCCAGTTTATCCGTGATTATATGCAGATTGTCACATACTTTATAGAAATCGTTTTGTATTGTGTCCGTGCGCTCAGTGAGTTTCCTTTTTTCTTCTTTTATAGTGTCCACCTCACCTTGCGTGAACTGCAGGCTTGTTTTTAATTCTTGAATGTCTTTTAACTGTGAATCCATGCGGGTGTTTGTTGATTCCATGATGAGTTTGATAAATCCTTTGAAGTTTTCCTGCTGCTGTTGAATTAATTCCCTGAACATTGCCCTCTGCTGCTCCATGAGTTCAGTGACTCGACTGAGGCTTACATAGTCCTCCTCCGCCGCCGAATCTGCCTGTTGCTTCGCCTCTATTTTGGTCGGTTTTGGCATTTTCTTGCGTTTGTTCAGAGCTAACGCTAGCACCGCAGCACAACACAGCGCTCACTTCTCCAAACGGACCTTTGCATTTCCAGTAGAACACTCCATCTTCATATCAATAATGCCATGTTAGGCAGTCCCTCTTGTAATGTATTTTGCGACAAATAAATAAATACACTCAGTAAGAAAAAAGTGTTAACCTTGATACTGAATTCAATCAAATCACAACAAACCTTTCTAAAACTGAAATATTCCCGCTTTTTATTCAACTTCCATCCTTTACTTCCTTGTCCGACGGGCCCAGTTTTCATACCGCATAAACTGGGCCCATTGGACTGTATATGTACTGTATATTTCTATGACACGTGGGCTCTTAATGTGTGTAATACAAATACTGGACGCATCGGCCGCGTAGATCGGGGTTGATGTGCACCAGTGTCGATGTGCGACTCCTGTAGGACAACAGTATTTAGACGTGGATTGAGTGACAGTGACAATACGTAAATGTTAATGGCACACTTTTGAGCCTACAGCAGGCCTACATGTTTCTACCGTATCCTAGCATTTGTTGGATGATCGATAAGAAGCTGTATTGCTAATAAAATCCAGCTGGTATACAATCTAGTTTTGGTATTTATTGTTGCATTACATTTACTACATACTGTAGAACAAATACAACCGGCAGAAGTTGTCTGTAACAAAGTAGCCAAGTTCAGTAGCATTTACTTGAGTAGTCTTTTTGTTTAGTTGTTTTTACTTTAGCTCATTTTGAAAGATAAGTGCACTAAAAACATGTACAATAGGCCAGGATGAATGAGATTGTGTTTGAGAGTGAGCATGGGGGACAACGGACGCAAATTAGCCTAAGGCTACAATCCGGTGTGGCTTGTTTACATGCACTAGACCCATGTATGTTCATTAACATGCACTGTCCCGACCAAATAAACCAGTAAAATAAATAAATACTCTACTACATCTTTACAAAGGCTTCAAAGTAACAAAGCAATATGCTGCAAGGTTTTTAAACCTTTTGATGTCACTCTCCAGAACAGTAGATGGCGCTGTGTTGATGCACACTCAATGCCAAAGGCTCGCATCGAAGAAAAAAGTCTGTCCCCGTCGTGTTGGCGTACAGCAGGGGTGTCAAAGTCAAATGGACGGAGGGCCAAATAAAAAATTTAGCTACAAGCCGAGGGCCGGACTGTTCGAATGTTCATTGAAAATGTTTTAAATGACGCATATAGTCTAGTGAACCTAATTGAACCTACTGAAAACCTAATGCTGCGTTTACACATAAGCACGATGCGTTACGAATGCCACAAATGCACATTCGTGGCCAAGGATCACGAATTTGATGATTCGGGGTCGAGGTTTCACGCGCCGCCACTAACTGTTGCGACCTGTTACTACGCGTTACGATTAATGGCACGAATTATTACGCACGGTCACGAATATGCGTCCCGCGCTGCTGCGTGATGTTGCGCGCTGCCACGCGCTGTTACGGGTCACTAGGAATATTCGCGTTCTGTCCGAAATCTGTCAAGAATTGGGCGAAAGTGGAGTGATCTTCTTCCACCGGGTTGGAGGCGGAGCAGAGGCCGTGCTCTCCCCTGAGTCATTGGGCTCTTCTGGCTCCAACTCCCGAACATCAGGTACGACCCAGGAGGAAGAAAGGTCGGAGGAACACTTTCAGCACCCCGCGGAGCGGCAGCGCCAGGTGCTGTCCGTGGCTTGGAGCGCGGATTGGCCGAGTTTGTGACACGAACTGATGCGTTCTGTTAAGAATCCCATTGAGATGCGTTAAGTCACGTCACGAACGTCACGAATGACGGAAAAATGACATTCGTAACGCATCGTGCTTATGTGTAAACGCAGCATAACAAATATATTCCAATATGATCAGATAAAGAGGCCTCGTTTTAATTCCTCTGCCTTTTGTAGCCTTTGTTCCATGTCCATATTCTTGTTTTTGTCCGCGTGTTTCGTTTCATAATGTCGTCTCAGATTATACTCTTTCAGTACCGCCACACTTTCTCCACACAGAAGACACACAGGTTTTCCAGCTACCTCCGTGAACATATACTCCGACTCCCACCTTGTTTGAAACCCCCGGTTCTCAGTGTCCACCTTCCGTTTTGCCATTTTTGATGGGTATCTGAAAGTTAATTTTACTGTGATGCTGACGACTGCTGTGCCAATAAATATTGAAATGAAGCAGCCTACTGCTCGGTGCGTCACCGTTGCATTGTGGGAAATGTAGTATTGGTGCGTGTAAAAGATCTGCGGGCTGCCGGCTTGCTGCGGTCTGCGGGCCGGTTCTAATAATAAATCAAGATCATCCCAGGGGCCGTAAAAAACCTTCTCGCGGGCCGGATGTGGCCCGCGGGCCTTGACTCTGACATATGTGGCGTACAGTCAGTGAATTTAGCTGGAGCCGGATTTACATGTTCTACAGGAAACACTTAAGTACTTTAACAGACAGCAGATGAATAATTTGACTTGTACCTTTACTTAAAGTCAAAGAGCGTAGTATAGACTTCAGTAGTACGACATTTTAAAATGTAACTAGCATAAGTAGTGTAGTGACTGGTGATCCAATAAACATACAGCTAAAGGTTTTATGTCATCTGTTATGTGCCATTATATAGGTTTTTAATTTGATTTTGATTGATCTTGAACTATCCATTAGTGTTTAGGAACAGTTGTCTGTGAAACCCCATTTAGTTTAGAGGTAAGGCAACTTCATTTATACCGCGCATTTCGTACACAAGGCAACTCAATGATTCCATTTAACAACAGAGAAACAGAGCCAAAATAAACGGATACAGTGGAATGAAAAGGAATGTGAACGCTTTGGAATTTCTTGCATTTCTGCCTAAATTGGTCATAAAATGTGGTCTGATCTTCATCAAAATCATAAGAATGAATAAACAGTGTCTGCTTAAACTAATACCACCCAAAGATTTTCATTTGATCATTTTTATTCAGTTTTATTCTGCATGGTTTTAGACTGATTTAATGCATGGTTTTTAACCTATCCACGCTCGTCTGCCCCGCCCCGGCTAACTGCCTCTTTGAGACGCACCTACATGTGGATTGTGCAGGGGGGTAAGAGGCAGAGAAGGAACGACCGGACACGAGGGCCTAGGGGCGATGGCAGCAGTGACAGCAGACGCAGTGGATGGAGGCCGAGCTTGAGCTTGAGCTGGATGGCAGGAAGGGCGCACACACGAGGAGGCGCGGACAATATGGACGGGACGCGACAACACACCAGGTGAGATGGCGGCAAGGGAGCGGGGTCGAACCAGGGATGTCCCCTGGACAGGACTGGCGGGGGGGTCCGGCCGGCTCTGGGAATCTAGCGGAGGTTCTGGGGTAGACCCCCCCGTCCTATGGACCACTACTGCACCTTAATGCACGCCCCTCGATTTAACCTGTCTTTTATTTATTTAAACCCCCTTTGTATTGTCCTTTTAACTTGAATTTATCAGGCCTTTAAATAAATTGTTGAATTCCTCTTTAAACCGCCTTGTGTTATTGATTGCACCTCATAGGCTCCCATTTTAAACCTGTGACATTGGCACTTGGCACATGGCGTTCTGGTGCTGGCCTTTAAACAACTCGGGACTTGCTGGGACCCATGAGATTCCCCCGGGCAGACAGGGGAGGACACTCCTGCGGGAGACTCGGGAGCGGGGGGCGTCGGGATTGAAATCCATTCCCGTGCAGGTCTCTACTGTGCACCATCCAAGAGCTCTTTTGCAAAGCAAAGCTGAATTGTCCGGGAGGAACACACAACGTGTGGAGGGAAAATGGAACCGCACACCAACATCGACACCCTGTCCTCACTGTGAAGTCTGGGGCAGAATCATGGTGTGGGGCTGTTTTGTTGCCTCAGGGCCTGGACAACGTGATATCATCAATAGAAACATTTATTCACAAGATTATGAAGATATTTTGCAGAAAGACCTAAGACATTCACAACATGCATGGAATAAGTAAGTGAACCCCTGTATTAAATATCCGGCTGATTCTTCTTTTGCAGCAATAACTGCTTTCCTGTAGTTGCAGATTAGACGCTCCAACGATCAGGAATTCATCTGGGACCATCCCTCTTTACAAAACTGCTGCAGTTCAGCAAGATTCCTGGGTTCACTTACTTTGTCCTCCCTGTCCTGTGATTGTTTACATGTTACGGCCAATACAAATATGATCAAATGTAAATGTTTGGGTGGTAGTAGTTTAAGCAGACACTGTTTATTCATTCTTATGATTTTGATGAAGATCAGACCACATTTTAAGACCAATTTAGGCAGAAAGGCAAGAAATTCCAAAGCGTTCACATACATTTTCATCCCACTGTACATAGATACATACTTTATATGTCCTTCATATTCACAATGTACACTGAATGACATTTTATTGCATTGTACTCGTAATATCTAAAAACTGATATTAAGAGAAGCAGTGCACTTGGTTCTGCATCAAATGCTACAGAACTTCAACACATAATAACCCCTTTTTTCTCCCTGAAAACCACAGAACCATCAACAATAATCTGCGGGTGAAGACAGTATTTGAAAAATCAGTCTTTTTTATTTTTTTATTCTGCAGCCCTTGTAAGAAAAGGCAGTTGAGTAGCTCAGGCGATAATATACCAGCAAAGCAAAACAAAGTCCAGCTGGTCAGGAAGTGATGACGAAGGGATGAAGAATCATGTGTTCAAAGGAATCAGTCAATCCACTCCTGAACTGTCTGTTTGGGTCCTGTTCACATCAGCAGTGGATGGAATGGGCCTCAGCGCAGATCTGCGCCTCCAGACCAAATAAGGACAAGAGCAGCAAAGCAGTGTTCACAGAGGAGGAAGAGGAGCAGGAGGAGGAGGGGGCATCTTTCCCAGAGTCCAAACATGAAGATCTCATTCAAGATCTCATCCAATTAGATCACTCAACAACAGGCAGAGGAAATGTAATGTTGATACAGAAAAACACATCTACCGGGTTTGATATACAAATCTAAAATACTGTTAACCATAACTCTATAATGGTTATAAGGCACATAATAATATAGAAACTTAAACATTTTAGAAAGAAATATGCTTCATGGGAATGGGATTTGCACAATGGCTGAAAGGTTTGTTCCAATGGACTGTCAAGCTGCAGCTCCTTCCAAGGATTTCCTGATCTGACTCTAGCTCAGCACAGTGGACAAGTTACTTGTGGATGAGCAGACAATGTGTACAACTGTAAGGTAAGATGTAACTACTTCACTGAAGTTCATTAATCCTACAGTACACTAATGGAGAACTATGACCACACTGTATTAATATGAATGAGTGTATGACGTCATTTCAATGTAAACCATCTGTGTGGCAGCGTTGCCGGCTTCTTTCCGTGGGTGAAGAAAGCCGTCCACAGTTCTTTACCATGCTGTTAAATTGCTCTAAAATTGTATAAAAAGGTTAAAAAAATAATTACTGATCGCTATTCAAACAGTTTCTTTCCACAAATCCCGCCTCCTGAAGGTGCACATTGTCGTTGTGTCCTTGGGCAAGACACTTCACCCTCCTTGCCTCCAGTGTCTGCGTACACTGACTGGTGTATGAATGAGAATGTGAATGGGTGAAGCCCCTTATGAGAGACCAACAGGCCCGTTTGGAACCATGAGGCCGTCCTTCTGTGGACCCACCACCTGCAGGGGGAGCCATAGGGGCTGGTGCAATGTGATTTGGGCAGCTCCAACAGCTGCCCCCACGACCCGGCAACGGACAAGTGGAAGAAGATGGATGGGTGTTAATGAGAAAACACCAAGCGTTTGTCAAACAGCTACCTTCAGGGGAAGCTAACTATTAGACTATCATGTGTTATACAGTTGTTTTCTTCATATTTGAGAAATATAGACTTTTGTAAAAAAAAAAAAAAAAAAGTGAAGTTTGATGTTTTCATCTAGACTTCTACTCCACATCTCGTGGCATACATAATTTTCAAGGTAGTTCTGGTTGTATTGTTTATTATAACTCATTTTTGCACTTGACTTGTATACTTTCAGGAAGCGACATTTGTGTGGCTTATGTTTTAAGTAGATAAGATAATAGAGATATATAATAGGTCTATGATAGGCAAAAACAATGTCCACAAACAGGGCATTGCTTTCCTTTCGCTGTAACAGATTGGTAAGGCCTGGATGCATCAGCTGTTGCCAACCATTCATCAAAATCCAGTGCAAATTGCGGAAGGCGTTCATGTGTGAGCAAAAAAACACAACCCAAAAACTCCAAGAATAGCTTTGTGATTGAAGCCATAATATTCTACGGCTAAGATATTAAAAACTCAAAGCTGAGTGCATACAGCTCTAAGTACACTCCCCTCCCTCCAGCTCACTCTCTCCTCAGACTTCATCAGTCAGATCAGCCTGCTGCTGCTGCTGCTGCTGCCTGGAGCTGTCCCAGAGTGGACGGGACAGGACGCTCTCGAGAGGAGACAGGACGGGGCCATGCCACTGAGCGTTGTGTTGGACGGGCCCGCACCATGGGGCTTCCGCCTGTCTGGGGGCAAGGACTTCAACCAGCCCCTCACCATCTCCAGGGTAAGATACACAGATATGTCAAGAGTTGGGGTTTGAGTTTGCACAGCTTCACAAGAACTTGATTATAGGCGTGTGTGTTTCCTACACATCAAGCACATACTGTAAAAGAACATTGAATTTCTAATACTTTCTCATATCACTTTGAAACCCTATTGAGCAATTTCTTTTTCTTTTTTTTTCTTTTTTATGAGGAAAAGACTTTTAGTACGGTTTTATTGCGTTGTATTTTCAGATGATCTATAAGGGGCGCGCAATGCGTTCGACATTGGGTCTTTCTCAGAAGTTGCGGTTGTAGCTGCTGTTGCTAATGTGCTTTGTCTTGCTGTCCTTGGCTCCAGTTGACTCCATTGTTTCCAGCGTGAACCGTGGACACCTGTGCTCCTCTAAACACAGAGGCTTAGATACAAATAGCAGCTTACGTTACTGCGGGGCATGTGGAGAGGCCAGTCGCACAGCTCAATTCAGGGCAGCAGCCCCCCACATGCTACGGTTTAGGGTCATGAGCTCACCAGAACTATCCGGAACAGCTGCATGGTCTGGAGGTGGAGTCGCATGCAAATAAAGACATGGATAAATTGACAGATAAACCGCTGTGTGGGTGATGGATTATGGAAAGCGTCTCGTTCAGGGCCTAAAACACTGGTGGTGAAGTAGCCGAAATGGAAAGGCTGAGGAGGCTAATCACTTCTGCTACTGCGGTGAAGAATCAGTGTTATTCAACGTCAGTTGACAGTTTCAGAAAGTGTCGGGACCTTGGAAACATGTCAGAGCATTTTTACAGTAGGGGCCCCATAAGACTCTGTACTTGGGCCCCTATTCTTTTTGTACTTCAAGCTAGATGTATATAAGGTCTTATGCTGTTTGTATATTATTTTCTCTTGATTCTGTCCAGGTCAGTCGCTTAGTGGCTGAGTGTTTAGCATTCCTGCCTCACAGTAAGAAGGTCCAGGGTTTGATTCCAAGGTGAGGTTTGAGCTTTCTGCACTGAGTTTGCGTAATGTTCCCCCATGTATTGGTGGTTTTGTCCAGATTAACCAAAACATTTAAAAGGCTAATCCTCATGCGTGGTACTCGTGACCATGAACCTTGCTCAGGATCTGCAGAAGGATTGGCGCTGTACCTGGACCTGTTGTAAGCAACACTATAGTCGGAGTGCCAGAAGAGAATACAGACTCCTAAAATGATAAATGGCACAAAGGTATTGCCAATAATTATGTATGATGCTAGTTGTGCACTGACAACTCATCTTGCCCCGTCCTCTTTAGACCTCTACCTTACACTTGTAAAACCAGGCTACATTTAAAGGTGACACGTGCCTCCAATACCAATGCAATGATACTATGATATCATTTAAAAAGGGCTGCGTTTGAAACTTTTGGATGACTGGCCCCTGTAGCAAGTGTTTTCCAAAAGTGTCTGTATCCAATCAGTTACTTATATGTTCTAGTATTTGGATTCGACTAGTAGTCAAACTGAAACATTTAAACATATAACTTCAAGCCAAGTCGTTGTAAGTTTGAAAACGTTGTATTTGACAGCTTTACAAGAAATAGGCTGTTCCCACTGGTCTGTTTATAGACGGGTTACTCATGCAGTGCGTGTTTGGAGCCTCACAGATGACATCTTTTTTGGATAATGTAAATTGAATACCATAGAAGCTACATAGTTAGCTTGGCCAGATTTGTTATGTCAGTCCTTGAAACTTAGCCAGTTACAAATACTTTTTATAAGCATTTAGACTCTTTTTCTTTTTCATGTTCTGTGGGGGAAAACTCCTGCTAGGGATTCCTGATCATGAACTTACTGCTGTTATTTTATCCCCAGAGTTAATTTTGGCCATTACTTGGCTGTGTAGTGATTCTGGCTCTTGACTAACAGTGAGAAGGTCCCGGGTTCCCCAAGCTGTAAAGGGCCTTTCAGTGTGTGGCCTTTACATGTTCTCCACGTGCTTTTTTATTGGTCCTCGGGTTTCCCTTAACACACAAAATATGTACAATAGGGTCCTCACTGGGGTCAGGAAAAATGAGGATTTGGTTGTGAGGTCAAGTGTCTTGGTTTTTGAGTCATCATAAGCAAAAAATATATCATGATGCAAACTATGACATACCACAGAATTTTGGTCAGGTCAAGTTATCAACGCCTCAATGTTGTTGCTAAAGGATCAGTCAATTGTCGGAAAAAAAAGAAGACAATACAGCCCATCTTAGGCTGACCAAATAACATTTTTATCTGATTCATAATTCAGCCCAAACGCACATACCCAGTCATCCTTCTGCGTTTGGCTGTGATCTAACTTTAGGACGGCACTCAGAAGCAGGGAATGAAAACAGAGAGAGGTCTCCAAAACCGCGGCGTTCCCCACCTGTTGTTAGTGCGCACACATGAGCGCCCTGATGAGAGAAGTGACTTGGACAGGAAACTCTACTGGGGCTATGTAACACAAGACATTTTACCAACATATGAACCAACAGTGAGACAGAGAATAGAATTGTATACTGTATACTAAAAAGCACAATCTGGTTATTGTACTCATATCATGGGAAACAGCTCTACTCTTGTAATATATGTAATTAAAATGATCAGAAATAATCTGTGTTCCACTTTGGAAAGATGTTAACGGATACATTTTGAATCAATAGTAAGAAAGCAATACATCTCAAGGCCCATGTCACTTTTAGTTATTAATAATATTATTGTAAGAAATTTAAAGCTGAAAGTTGAATGTCATGAAATGAACTTAACGGACAAAATCAGTCACGCTTCTTGTCATAGCCAGTAATGTTCATACAGTCTGTGTAAGTTCTCAGTCGTACAGGAGTTGTCCATCTTCAATGAAGGTACTTGATTCATCTTCTGTACTCAGTAGTTGAAGTCTTCGAACGTTTCGCCTCTCATCCAAAAGGCTTCGTCAGCGACAAAGGTCACAATCTGCACGCAGCTGAATATATAGACCAACGGGGAGGAGTTAGGGTAGGCCAGTCTCCTCCCCTCTAGAGACTGGCCTACCCTAACGTACCTTCATTGAATAATGTTCATACAGTTACAAAACAGCATAATTGCATAATTGCTTGCCACATAACACCCTGGCTTTTTAACGCACCTCACAAATAGAGAAAACATCAAAAACCACAATCATAACCAACATTATTACAGTGGAAGCGGGTATGATAGCAATGAGAATTTGAGAATGATACTTTTGAGAATGCTATTATTGTCATTGTTATTATGGTGATGATAATGATACTGTATGTATAATGTGCTCTAGTAGGGAATGTGTATGTATATATATATATGTATGCGTGTGTATACATATATATATGTATATCTAAAACACTATGACTAATGTAATACTTAAGTAAATCAATCGAATGTTTTTTTATATATATATAAGCAACAATTGTACTGTTGAAATCTGCAACAACATAACTGTTGTAGTGTGGGTATGCCCATACATGAGAGAAACAAATAGAAAAGATGCATATGAACTTGTTATTTGTAAAATACTTTTATTTAAACAGGCACACGCACGGCTGTGTCTGTGCCTGAGTAACTCAGGTATTATAATGTAATGTGAAATTTTGCCTGCAGCTGGACAAATGCACTTCAATAATGTACAGAGCTCTACTATAATGTATTCTCTCACCAATAATCTTGAAACACACGTTTCATGTGACAATGTAAATATAATAATGTAAATATTGTGAATAATTGCTCAAATAAATCAGAAGAAAGAAAGGGTATGCAAGGAGCCATGGAATAACTCATTACACTGTCGCGCCGCGCTCACTGTTGCTGCTGAATATATCTAACACTATACTGTCCAAATACCTTTCTGTGAATAACACCTCCAGTACATCTTCAAATCTCCTTTGGTTCATGGAATGTGCCACAAATCTCAGAGATCTGCAGCAATTTCTTGACATTCTTCAGTGCTCCCTACATTATCAACATTATTCTGGGTACCTGATTGACATTGTACATTTCAAAATATAAAATGTTGTTTATATACAAGGAGAGAGAGACTGGACTGGTAAGGATTTCAAATTGGCCTGGAATGCCCTCTAATAAAGCCCTTCCTGTAAAGGAAGTGCAATACTTTTCCAGAGACATAAGAAGATTTTACAGTAAAAGTAAAAAAAAACAATAATTCAGGAATTGTTTTTGGACAATTACAAAACCATTGGCACAACAACAATTGCAATGGGGACCCCTAGTAGCCAGGGGGCCCACTGTGTACGCCCAGTTTGGTTCTGGTTGGAATCGCCCCTGGCCCAGCTGGTCAGAGCTGTGTTTTTCACAACAGATGAATGGTGTGTGCTGACTGCCATGTTTGGTCAGGACCCGCTCCTCCTCGGCCTGCTCTGTTTCCATCCGCGCACTAAATAAACACACAGTTCTTATCACATCGCTCATCAGCTGTACAGGCCTTAAAGGGGCAACGCACAGACAGCAAACTGGTCAGCCGAAAGGTCTCTCAAGATTAATCATGAGCAATATGCTACGCTGTGCTCTAACCCAAGGCTGTGACACTTGACCTTTATATTGCGTTTTTATACTTTTAGAGGTTCTTTAGGACACTTTAGATTAGGGATTGCTGGTTGATACATTTTGAATGGTAAATGGCCACCTGAGCCACAGTCACTCCATAATAATGTGTCCCCATAAAAAAAAGTCAAATATAACCTCCTTTAAATGTATTTACAAGATCCAGCAGAGGGCGCCTGCGAGCTCTGTACAGAGAGGAAACCATTATGAATAAATGTTAACAAAAGTCGCTTACTTGCTAAAGAGGCTAAGTTCATATGCGATGCAATTTGAGCACCGACATGGTAAGGACGAGGCTGGTGACGCTGCGCAGACCTGAAAACAGTAAGGAGGGTTCCAGAGTGAGACCATGGGTGCAGGAGTTCTGATGAGAATAAGGGGACATGACACCTTCTTAAGCACATGTTTTCTGAAGGCCTGCTTACAAAGATATTTGTTCTTGGATGAAAGTGTGGAAGAACAAATCATATAATAAATAAAACAATATGCGAGAATCTGTTTATATGATGATGTCATGGGATCAACAAATATATACCGATATTAACAAATATACATACTATAAAAATCAAAGAGATACTTTTTTGGGACTAGGTCTAAGAAAATGAAGCTGAAAAATATGTAATGTAAGAATGTAACATGAAGGTTTGTGATTTGCAGATACTCACTGTGGAGTGTTTTTTTTTTTTTTAAAGTAGAAGTAAAGTGCATTTACTTAAAAGAGTACATGTACTTCAGCAAATGTAAATGAGTACTACTGGCTTCTGGTAAAGCTGTTGTCATGGCCATATATGGACATTTAGAGGGCGTGTCTTTGCATTTCTGTAGTCAATATGAGATGTAATGATGATTAGGGGAGTGGTGTCACGTGAGTCCCGTCTGTAATTTTGAAGCTTGAAAATCGTACTTACAAACTTTTGATTTTGAAAACAGTCACGAATTAGGCCCATTCTTTCTATTTCTAGAGGACAGTAATAGCCTAAAATGATAATATTCTATATTCTTCTTTTTTGTGTCAAAATCAACGTCATATGACATGATGTCATTATGTAAAATATATAGTCGATGAAGATTAACTGAAAAGATGAATTGGGGTGCATTTTTTTCTGTTTTTGTCATGGTTTACATCCACTTTGGACATCATTTGGTCAATTTTAGGCCTTTCAGTTTTAGTCCCATTTTGACTTTGATCCAGGCCTGGTGGTACTTTTAATCTCAAATATTTATGAGGTGGTACTTGGGGTGAAACGTTTGAGAACCTCTGGCCGAAAACACAGCAGAGCAATACATGGAATGTGATATTTTGCAGGAAAAAAAGGCAGCATAAATAGTTCTACTAAATAATAATCTACAGCCCCTTTCAAGACGAGACACGATACGTGACCCTGGAAGGATCTTTGGAGATTATGACCACAGTCTATAGAGCAAAGTCTGGCGCGGCGGAGAAGAACTGTACAACATCAAGACGGAGTCGTTCGGGGAATTGGAGGCGCCGTAAAGATCCCACGCGCTGATGCTGACAAGAAGCAGTCGGAGCTATAAAACCAAGACAGCGGGAGGCATCTAAGACACGCTCCTCCATGAATCACCGCTGCCTCTTTCACCACAGGACGTCCTTTGATACAGTCCGGCACTTATTTATAGACTGCTGAGCTCATTGAGAGATTTCACAGGAGTAATCTAATATGGCTGTGTATAGGTCATGACCCAAGTGCGGAGCGAGGGGGGTGGCTGACCTCATATACGGGCTTCACTTTGGAACTACGAAAGCTGCTATAGTAATGATCCCCAACCCGTGCGTCACGACTCCCACTAGGGGTCACCAAAGCTCAGCGCTGGGACTGGGATTCTTGATATTATAAAGGGCGAATCGAGGTTGCAAGAATAATGGAGTGGCTGCTTTGTGGGAGGAAGCGAAAGGCATGTGAAAATATGTGAAAGAGAAACGATTTTTGGTTGTTCTGTGATGAAAGACACAATTCTGACATTGAGGTCAAAAGAATTCTAATAATAAATGAATGAATCTTGGAACACACACACAAAAGACCTTTCATTTATGTTTCTTTTTGTCCTCTTTATTGTTGCTCTATTCCATATAAAGACAAAATATGTAGGTTCATGTGTAGGGCGAAGGGTTTCCAAAGGGGAGGTCGGACTGGGTTGGGGCTCATTATTTTGTAACATTAAATAGCAAATCTAAGTAAGTTACATCAAATAACAATATAAGCGTGTCCTGAATGCCTATGTGAAGGCCTATTCAGTTGGCGGCTCGGGGGCCAGATCCGGCCTGCCAAACAATCTGGTCTGGCCCACTGGCAATTTCCCATATCAAATAAAAAAAATGGCTATGTGGCTTATCGCGACGCATCTGCTATTGCTACTGCGGCTGTCGCTAAAATATCCTCGGCACCTGCTAAAAACAAAAGCATAAGTAGCCATGTGCTTCTGGTGTGAGCTTAGCATCGGGCTTTCAAAATAATAAATAAGGCCTTTAGACGCCAACAGGGCTGAAATAACAAGTGGGCGTTAGTATAAATAATACTGTATCTGCCGCTGCTTGCTGTGGTTTTCAAAGTGGCATAAAATGCAGTAATACGATTCTACTCTTTAGGTTTCTACTTGAGCAATGATGGTAATGATAATTTCTTTTAGACTGTTTATCAAATATAAATATAAATCCGTTTGGTGGCTGTGGGCTTCAGCTCTACTGTTCTGAACCCCTACAGGCCAAATAATCACAAGTATTAAACCGGGAGTCACGTTTGTGAATCCCCGCATCACGGCGCCTGTTGTCTGTGTTTTCAGATCACTCCGGGCAGTAAGGCCTCCATGGCTAACCTGTGTGCAGGGGATGTGATCTTGGCTATCGAGGGAGTGCCCGCCTCAGACCTGCTGCACTCTGAGGCCCAGAACAAGATCAAGGAGTCCAGCCGGCAGCTGCACCTCACTGTGGAGAGGTAGGCTCACAAGGAGAGGCTACAGGACATGACCAAACATGAAAGTCACATTTTAAGGGCCTATACTTGATTCTTTTTTGGAGTAGTACCGTATTTTCCAGACTATAAGTCACTCCAGAGTATAAAAATTGCCTAATGAAGAAAAAATCAACCGGGTGAATAGGCGTACGGTATGCTAACGTAACACATTGATGGTTAGCGACATGAAACATAAACAACAAACCAAATAGGAGTCTGGTATGTTAACGTCACATAAACAGTTCAGATAACTATAGCATAAAGAACATACCGAACTCTCGATCTCACTCCAAATCACTAAATCAATTAAAATCTTCATCCTCTGTGTCACTTCTGAACAATTGCCCTGACAACTACCTAGGCACGGAGGCTTAACTGCACCGTTGACCAGCCTCTCCCGGCATTTGCGAACTCGTTCCTCTAGCTGTGGCCATCGAGCGTTTAGCCCGTGATTAGCTTTTTTTGTTTTCTTCATTGCGGTCAGAGTATCCCCCACTTCTCGCTCACTCCAAACGTTCTTCCTGCTGCTTGATTAGCCTGCAGTGCCCTCTAGCGGCATGTGAAATTATATATTTGAATAAAAAAAAAAATATATAACAATAATAATACATATTAGTCGCTCCCCCAGCCAAGCTATGAAAAAAAGTGCGACAGTCCGGAAAATACGGTAGTCAAGTAAGATTTGTCCTTCAGTATAATGCAGAGGTGGATATGTAAAAAGTCCTTTGTACAAATAACTATAGTCTTTTTTTATTATTTTTATTATGAAACAGCAGGTTGTAGCAGACAAGGCAAGTGACCCAAGTTAAATTAAATTCAACTCATACTGAAAACAATTGGAAGCTTGGCCCAGTGTAGAATATTGAAAATACAATGGTATGGTTGTATGGTTGATTGTGACCCATGTAACTTTTATGTTATAATTACTTTATGTAAAACATTCTTCCATGTTGCCGCATTGAGTTGCCTTGTGTACGAAATCCGCGGTATAAATAAAGTGGCCTTGCCTTGCCATGTTTGTGCTGGAAACATTGGTATCTTAAGTCTGCCCCTTACTGGCAGAACCAGATTTCGTTTTTTTTTTTCCAGTTCTGAATAGATTATTCAAAAACTAAACAAGATCCACAACCCCTTCTGAAAAAATTGATTTGTTATCATGCTGTTGGCTAAAAATGGAGGCTTGCATATTGTTTATAACGTGTTTAAGTCCCCCTGCTGCCAGTGGGGGGCGCTTCAAACCAACACAGCCCTTGGTGATAAAGTCTCTTTTCCATACACCAAAACTGAAGTGCCCAAAAGCAAATTTATAAGCATGATTTTGCATACATTGTGCCACTCCACATGAGTGAAAATATAAGATAAAAAGGTTACTGATCAAACAAAACCAAAACACAAATGTTTTTGGAGCAGACATAACGTTTCATTGTGGTTATAATCTCAAATACAGATTATTTGGCACAATTCACACTTCCCATTTTTATTTCAGGAACGAGTCCAGACTATGGTCCCCTCGTGTGATCGAGGACGGAAAAGCACATCCCTTCAAAATGAACTTGGAAACTGAGCAACAGGTAAAGCAAGACAGCAATACTGTGGAAACTGAGTATGTCACTGTCCTGTAGACGTTACATCAATATGCCAAAGAGACTAGAGACGGAAATTAGCGGCACAGGCTACAAACTGACACGTTTAAATGTCTAAATATCATAAATATGCATCTATGAATGAATAAAGGATTACAAAATACTTTATTATATGCTAGGGCTATTACTATTTGTTGGGATCCTTTGGACGATGCACTAAATGCTGGGGCTGGGACGATACACTGTCACAATCTAATACGTATCACGATACTCAGGGGACGATCCAATACTTATTGCGATACAGTAAGTAATTATAATACTATACTATACTATAATACTAGCGCACCTTCCTCAGACCTGTCTGCTAAACAGTAGTGCTCTGCCATAGAGTGTGAAATGGAATGGAAGAATGGATTAAGTGCGCGTGCCAGCTCCATTGTTTAGAATAAGGTGGAAATGAAAATAACAATAATGAAAGGATAGAATTGGGACGATGTTGTGCATGTCAAGACAAACAGAGAGACAAAAAGTGGAAAGTGGAAAGTCCAGAGGAGCCAGGAACTTCCAGAGCCAGTCGCCATTTCCTTACGGTTTCAGGAAGTAGTTCACAATAAGTCCATTCTTAATTTTATAGTCTATGTGCCCTACCATGAATGGACCACATTTGACTACTGACACACTGGGACATAATTTCGGGCCGGGAGTTGGCCTTTTTCAAAGTCGGAGGTTTTGCTCACCAACAAAGGCACGTGATGATACTTTATCTTTTCACATGTGGCTGCCACACACATAATCTGGGCTTGATACATCTCCACATGCAGCAGACCACGTGACACAAATTACAGTATTTTCCGGACTATACGTCGCTCTGGAGTATGAGACGTACCAGCCAAAATTGCCCAATGAAGAAAAAAACAACAGAATCAATAGGCGTACGGTTTGCTAACGTACCACATTGATGGTTAGCCACATGAAGCATAAACAACAAACTAAATAGGCGTCTGGTATGTTAACGTCACATAAACAGTTCAGATAATTATTGCATAAAGAACATATCAAACTCTCGATCCCACTCCAAATCACTAAATCCATTGAAATCTTCATCCTCGGTGTCACTTCTGAACAATCGCCTTGGCAACTACCTGGGCACGGAGGCGTCGCTGCACCGTTGACAAGCCTCTCCCGGCAGCACGTTTTTTAAGCTCTCATTTGCGAACTCGTTTCTTTCAGCTGTGGCCATCGAGCATGTAGCCTGTGATTAGCTTTGTTTGTTTTCTTCGTTGTGGTAAGAGATTCTCACTCACTCCAAGCTTTCTTTCTGCTGCTCGATTAGCCTGCAGTGCCCTCTAGCGGCAGGTAAAATTATATATTTGAATTTAAAAATAAAAATAAAAATCACATTATAGTCGCTCCGGAGTGTTCAGCCAAACTAAAAAAGTACGACTTATAGTCCGGAAAATACGGTACTGAACCACTTTTTACACAGTTAAGTCTTTCTTTTCAAGCTACACCTGGCTTTTTCCTATCCACTTTTACTCACGTAAACACTTTTTAGATCAATGAAAGAGAAAAGCAATGCAAATGATCATTTATGTCTCAACTATTACAAACAGCCGCCCAGGCCACTGCTGCCCCACTTTAAGTCTATAGACCTACTGCAAGAGTCCGTTAGCATTACCCAGCACCCCCCGGCATATGACTTTTGTCTTTCACTTTTCTGAGGAAGTAAACCCCGCTATAAGTCGATGCCAGCTTCAGCTACAGTAAATACAAGCCATCTGGAGGCTGAAACTTGCTCTGAGTGTATTTGGCTGGAGCTGCGGCTTATCTTTGCACAGTGGAGCAGAGAGCTGGCTAACTTTGCTAACTTTCTCCATGCTGTGCAGTGACGTCCCAAAATCTTTTAAGATAAAACGAAATCATGAAGTGTGCACCCAGCTTGAAATAATAATAATAATAATAAATAGTGGTTTGTGGGGGCTGTCTGCAAGAAAGCTAGAAATGCTACTGAAAATCTTACCTCACTAATTAGCATGTCATTTATATGTATTTTCAGGACCTCATACACAAGTCCAAAGGTTGCCATGTGCTTCCTGGTTCACCTTACCTCGGTTGTTGTTTTCTGTTCAGGAGTACAAACCTATCGGAGCGGCCCATAACCGCAAAGCCCAGCCGTTTGTTGCGGCGGCTAACATCGACGACAGCCGCCAGGTCGTCAGTACGGCCTACAACACCCCCATCGGCCTCTACTCCTCGGGCAACATCCAGGACGCCATGGAGGGGCAGATCCGCGGGCTCGTCCTGCCAAGACAAGCCAGGTACACACGCTGGTCGCTGAAGCTCCTAATTCATGTGATAAGTAAAAAAACATAAACACATTTTGCAACTGTAAATTGGCTTACAACATTATTAGTGTTTTCAGTAAAGCCAATGTTTCATTTGACCTCATGTGGAGACACAGATCGGTCATGTTCATAATGTTTATGAAATAGTTACAATCTCCCTATGCCTTTAACCACTGTGAGGCACATTATCACCCACGGATTTTTGGAAAATTAAAGTTGATATTCGTTCATATTTGACCTTGTGGTGACCCAGGTGTATGTGTGGTCAGCATGGCACCTTTACCTTCGATTACGTGGCCTCTACAACGCTCCAGGATCAATTGTTATGTAGGTTTTCTGGTGAGAGTCAGTAGAGTAAACCTTGATCCTGGAGCGTCCTAGAGTCCACCGTGATGGAAAGTAAAGGCGCCATGCTGACCACTCATACAGCCGCTGGGTCAATACTGTCAAATACACACAAATATAAAAATAGACAAATCCACATAAAAAGTTGCATAATGTACCTTTAAATGTAATATTAATCAAAGAATCTTTCAGCAAATACTTTTAGCTCCTCCCAGTGTAATAACTGTTTTACCGATTCATTTTGTTCAATACAAGGCTGCAAACGCTCAAAGTCATAGCACAGCCGAGTCTAACAGCACATTTACATACTTTTGTTTGATTGGTGGACTGCTGCAGAGATAGTTGTCCGTCTGTAAGATTCTCCCATTTCCTCGGAATAACGCTGGAGCTCTGTCAAAGTGACCATCGGGTTCTTGGTCACCGTCCTGACCAAGGCTCTTCTCCCCCGATTGCTCAGTTTGGGCAGGTGTTCTGAACTTCTTCCATTTACGAATGATGAAGGCCATTGTGCTCTTCGGGACCTTCAATGCTGCAAAAATGTTTTCTTATTCAAACTTTTTTTTTAATATGTAACTGAAAATAATGTGTTTTCAAGAAGCAGAAGAAAGAAAAACTTTCACAGATAAAATCACAATGGTTACAGAAAACAACAACAGAAACAATCACAGCCTTTTCAACTAAAAGCTCGTCCAAACAGCCATGTCTTCAGCTGTTTTTTAAAGAAATCCACAGTGTCGGTCACACGTAGCGACAGAGGAAGGTCATTCCACAGTTTAGGAGCAACAGCTTCAAAGGACAAGGTTTTAAAGCGGGTCCTTGGGACAGTAAGGAGGTTCTGAACCGAGGACCTAAGGGTGCGACCGGAGGAGTAAGGGCACAGCAGGTCGGACAGGGAGGCTGACCATGCAACGCTCTAAAAGTCAAAACAAACAATTCAATTTGAATTCAATTGGAAATTTAATGGGAAGCCAGTGCAGAGAGTATAAAATGGGAGTAATGTGTGACCGTCTTAAACAAAACACATATAAAATATTGACCTTGCTGACTGCTTATGTAAGGCTAAATACAATGACTACCATTTATTGGAAAGTACAGTACACATGGTTTCATGGAATACAGCCGTGTCTCAAAAGTAGTACATCCTTCAAACTGGTGCAGATAGCTTATAATGGTAAAGTGTAATACATAAGAATTGCTTGCTTCTCCTGTGTCCTCAAAGCATCAACAGTGACACTTACATTTCAGAAGCAAGGAAATGTCTCAGTTTTGTAGGTCTTAGCTTTTAAATGAGGGGTTACACCGGCCTATAGGCTGCACGCTTGCCAGTCGAGAAGCTTTTAGATTTGCCGAAGCAGAAGAAATTGTGCTCGGTTAGGAGGTAATGGGAAAATAGCGAGAGAGGAAGATCACACTCGGCGGTCAAGCATAGAGCCTATTGATCTGTATATTTTGGACAACAGTTTTGTCGACGTATTAACTGTGAAAATGTTTGAGATGTGAGCCCCGGAGATTTTGGTTGTGTTTTTGTTTTGTTTTTCTGAACTAGAAACCCTTGGGCGCATTGAGTTGCCTTGTGTACGGAATGCGCGGTATAAATAAAGTTGCCTTGCCTTTTCTTGAGGTATAGGCTTACAATCCAGCCACTTCACCACAAAGCTTGGTTTCATTTTCATTTTTGCTGTTAACATGTAAGATTGTTGTTCACTGTTAACTACTTTTTTTTATATCAACGCAAAAAAAAAAAAAAAGAAGGGAGAAAAAAAGTGTTAATGTATCAGAAAGTGGTTACTATTTTGTTCCAACCCGGTGAGTAATGAAGCCGCCCCATTGTCATTCACCGGTCTGTCTTTTCACAGAGCAGCCCATTTGACTGAAAGCAACGCAATGCTCCGTTCTCGTGGAGTCTCATTTCCCTCTGAATCGATGTGACGCCAGCCGACAGCAGCCTGTGACACAATATCACCAGCAGGAGCCAAAAAAGGCCTATTGATTCTCTTTGTCTAATGTGGCGATCAGTGTTGCCACAGATTACTTGAAAAAGTAATATATTACTGATTACTCCTTTGAAAAGTAACTAAGTTACTTTACTGATTACTTAATTTTACAAGTAACTAAGTTACATTACAAGTTACTTTATTAGTTACATTCAACTTAGGCCGACAACATCTCCACAGCCTCAACACACTAATGACAAACCCTTTTACCAACACTCACTTTATTGGAAGAACATTTTAACAGTAACATCAACAAAGCTGACGCAGACTCAGAAAAGTGACGTATTTCCATCTCTCTCCCCGACCAGTGTGAGTGTTTCTAGGCTGAAAACGTGACATTATCTTACGTCACTCGTCGAGATGCAAAAATAAATGTATTTTTCCAAAGAAAAATTACAAAATAGTAACTCACAGTGATTTGGAAAAGTAACTTAATTCTGATTACTTGATTGGAAATAGTAACGCGTTAGATTACTAGTTACTGAAAAAAGTAATCCGATTACAGTAATCCGTTACTAAGTAATTAGTTACTGGCATCACTGGTGGCGATACAAGCAGTTTTAAAACAGTCTACAACACACCGTCTATAATATCACACCAATCAGTGACGGCTCACATAGTATTAGCCCAAAGACTGACTGTGAGGCACACTGTGGTCTTATTAGCCAAAATGGTAACATTGGTTGAATAGAGTTAATAAAAGAATAAAACATTTGCATTTTTTAAACAAGCAACTGTCGGATGATGACATACATGTTAAAAACGTTTCTCAGGATGTAAATACTTCACCGGAGAAATCCTCTATGTTTATAGCTGTTGCTGTTTTAGCCCTGAAGCTAAAGGCTAACCTGCAGCATAAAGTTTCTTCTTCCTCAACGACAATTTGACTCTCCCAATTGTTAAAACATAGCAGCGTTATCTAGTAGTAGTAGAACATGTATAATTGTCCCCGTGAGGAAATTCATTGGCAATGAGTAAAAAATACACAAAGACACAACAAATCTAAACATTGACAACACGTAAAGAACAGGCCTGAGCTCAAACCACGCCCCCATCAAATTATGTTAAATTATGTTAAAATCGTTACCTATACGTTCTATAATAATGATGTTCTTTAATAGCGTTCTATAATAGCCCTCTCTAGACAGACCAGCTGAACAGAATCTAAAAAATGTCAATAGGCTACTTAAAGCAGTACTAAGTTACTCGGGCCCCTAGAGGCCATAAGCGCCACTGCAGGTGTCGTAGCATGTTTTTTTTTTACTCATTTTCTCCCGTTTGCTTTTACTCAAATAAAAAAAAATCTTGGAAAAAAATAGCGACAAAAATGAGACGTAAACGATAAAAAAATATATATATATATAAAAATGTGCAAAAGAGCAACGAAAAAGCTCCACAATGTTATGTCATGTGACTTACACCAAAGAGTGACACAGAATGCTACGAAAACGTGACAAAAAAGTGGTTAGAGAAAAAAGGTTTTACATTTTGAGAAAATGCACAAATGGTCCTGGTTTTAGACAGGTTAGACAGGGCGGGGCACCTGTACCGTCGACCCGAGGGAAGCAGCTCAAATGTTTCTAAGGGAGTTCTTTTGCGCCTCAGTTATGGCCCCGTACCAACATACGATACAAAAAGTCAGTGCACTCTCCACAAAAGCGTTGTAAAACCTTTTCAACATGGTTTTGTCCACCTGAAAGGACACCACGTTCTTCATGAAATACACTGTGTTCCAAATTATTATGCAAATTATATTTTTCTAAGATTTTCAGCATAATGTTCAAGCCTTTAACTGTTAGAGGATGATATGAATGTGATTGAAAAAGACTCCCGGTGATAAGAGTATTTTATTTAAAAAATAAATATAATTAAAAAACTCAAAATCTACTGTTCCACATTATTACGCAACTCATAGTTTCAATCCATTTTAATGGTTGTAATTAACTGAAAATGGTCGTTTGATGAATTTAAAGGTCAAATTTACTGAAATCAAATGATATTTCTATCAAAAACATCTTAACAGGTCAAGTTATATATTAACATAGGACCCTTATTTGATAGCAGCTTCAGAATACTTGCACCCATTCAACTTGTGTCAAGGTTGGGTGGTGGAGTGAGGAAAAAATAAAACCCAAAATGCAGGACTGCAACAAAACTGGTGATGTTTAATGAATGATGAAAACTATAACAAAATCCAGAGATGCCAAAAACCTAAAACAGACCGGGGATGACGTAGACAATGACACGACAAAGGGCAAGGGAAACACAGGTGTATAAATACACGAGAAAACACATCAGGGCGGGGCAGGCAATCAACACAAGGGAAGCAAAAGCAAAATCACAAGGACAAAACACACATGTCAAAATAAAACACTGGACTCAACGACTACATACAAAACCAGGGCAACCAAAGACGAATCATGACAACTTGTGAGTCTTTTGGAGCGTTTCGGCTTGGATTTCTTTGCAGGATATCAGAATAACCTCCCAGAGCTGTTCATGAGCATTCAAGTTTAGGGGAGGCCCGTATAGAAGGTTTATGCACAACTGCAGCCTCTGGAGGTCCTACACCTTGATGCTTAAAGAGGGGGTATTATGCTTTTTTCAATCACATAGCACCAGTCTATAGCATACTACAATGATGACGTAACCTTCTTTTGGTCTGTATATGCAGTAAATTAAAATAACTGCCTTGAATAAAATTGCTCTCTCAAAATGGCTGCACTGAACGTCTTGAAATAGGCCTCTGTCTCTTTAAGAAGCTTTCCGACACGTCCCCTTCAGCGCACTACTGTGGCATTTAAACAACAACACTGTGCGGGGAGGGGGCTCTGCTGAGCTGAGGAGCAGTGGTTGGCGGCTTGGCTGGTGACGAAAGGTCCAGAGGCGTCTCCAGGAGGTGGGGGCGTTCCTAGGAGGACTGAGGCATAGCTACACCTAAAATGGCCGCCGTCTAAGTTTTTACTGATTACTCAAAAATATGTGAATGAGCCGAGGCAACACTCCAGGCACGTGTTTAATGAGGGAATGACATAATAACATGATATAAAGCTTGAAAAAGTCGATTTTACATAATACCCCCCCTTTAATAATGTTCCAAAATAAGTAACCGATGACGTTCCCTTGCCTTAGCGCTGACCTTTGGCCTTTGCGCCTCTTGCTCCGTGTGTGTGTGCGCAGCCCGCGGACGCTGAGCAGCATCGAAGACTCGGACGTGTACCGCATGCTGCAGCAGGACCGCGAGGAGCAGCTGGAGCCCAGGCAGTCGGGTTCATTCCGGGCCCTGCAGGAGTTCGTGGACGGCGATGGTAAACGCTTCCTTTGACCGTAGAGCGGCACATTTCTGTAATGATTTGGAAGAAGAAAAAAAAAACCATGGCACAGTCGGAGGAGCCCATCCGTAATGTTATTTTGGAATCGACTTTTGGAGGAGCTTTTGATTGCAGTGCTCAGATGCGGGACGCCACGTTGTGACGCATTCTGTGTTTTCTCGCAAAAACAAATATGTGTCCTTGTAGGAACCGATTACATAATAACGGCCGATAGCAGTTTATCGTTTATTGGCCCGACGAGATGAAATAATAATACAACATTTTGAATTTATTTAAAAAAAACAAACACACGTCTATAGATGTCAATTCGTTTAGTATAGTCAATGGAAATCTTTTTTTCACTTGAAGTAACATTTTATGACGGAAAGGTTGCCGGTTCCAACCCATGCGCCCACAAGCCCCACAGTCATCCATGTGCAACGTGAACGTGCCTCGCCCACGCACTTGCTGAAGAAGGGACTTGAACCGGCAACCTTTCCGTCATAAAATCTGCTTTACTCTCTGGGCTACCGTCGTTGGAAAAGGCATGTGAGCTATGAGCAGTTACTGCAAGTGAAAAAATAAAACAGTCAAAACACAAAAGCTGAGGAAAAACCCACAACATCACAGGTCTCTAACAATTTAGAGAAAACAAGGCAAAAACCATGGTCAATGTGTTTGTTTTTGAAAATAAAGTCAGATTGATTTATTATGACATTATTGGCTGAATTGATTACATTAGTGAAGGATATTCATCTCGTCAATGATGTAATAACCAGCCAATAACGGAATAATGATTACGTTATCGGCCTGTAAATTGTTAGTACATTATTGGCTCAACAAAGTTATTATTATAATAAATAAAGTTGCCTTGCCTTGCCTTGCCTTGCCTTATTATGTTATCGGCCCACTACATTTTGAAACTTGTCGAATGTAATACGTTATCGGTTCCTACAGTCCTTCGAGAGGGGGTGCTGCGCCTTTTGAAGGTACAGAGCGCCAAGATATTTGTGAGAGGGGACAATTTCCACACTCAAAGTAACATTTTTAAAAGACTGAAAAATAAAGCACAAGCCACCGTTGAAGGAGACGGTTAACACTGCCTTTCATTCAGGCGCCATCGAATATTAAGCAGATACTCATAATCCCCTTATTGTGGTATTCTGTCTTTTTGGTCTGAGTGCTCTCTCATGGAGAGGCTGTTAGCAAAGCTTTTTATTCACAAATGAAAGAGCCTGTCATCGAAGAGACATGGAGAGGAGCAGGGATAATGTTTGATCAAATATTCTAATCTCGTTTCGGTTTAAGCCTTTTTGACAAAAAACATTTAAAATGAAGGGAAATTAGTCGAGTGTTTCTCTTCAATGTTACTCTTAGTTTTAGTCAAATGTAAATGTAGCGTGATCAAGGTGAAGCTAGAGCTACACCGACGTGGAAGAAACACACACCTCTAGGCTCTATCTGTCACTCGAAATGTTGCCCTTTCTTTGAATCGTTATTTTAGTCGTTTATAGTCTACAAAGATATCTGGAGATTTTTTTTTTACCTCATTAACTACTTTTAATTTAAGTTTTGTTTCATTTTAGTTAGCGAAAATAGAATTGGACTAACTGTTCTAATCCGGGGTCGCTGCAGTTGGTTCAGCGACACTATGTGGCCAAAGAATGAGATCATCTGACGACCTGAACATCCTGAATGACCAGGTTATTCCATCAGTGGATTTTCTCTGATGGCACAGGCATATTCCAGGATGACCATGCCAGGATTCATTGGGCTCACGATGTGAAAGAGTGCTTCAGGGAGCATGACACGTCAGTTTCACACATGGATTGGCTACCGCAGAATCTTTGGGATGTGCTGGAGAAGGCTTTGCACAGTGGTCACACTCTCCCATCATCAATACACAAGATCTTGGTGAAAAATCAATGCAACACTGGATCTTTTGTCATTGCAGAGGCTGATGAAAACAATGCCTCAGCGAATGTGCTGTACTCAAAGCTAAAGGGGGTAGAACCAGACAGGGCAATACTGCCCTTGCTCTGCCCGGTCCCGTCAAGCAGGGAGGGCCTGGTCGGTACTTGGATGGGGGACCGTTTGGTAACAGCAGGAAGCCTGGGGTGAATGTAGTGAGTGAGTGGTTGGTGGTGGTTGGAGGGGCCGATGGCACAGACTGGTTGCCTCGCTTCCGTCAGTCTACCCCTGGGCAGCTGTGGCTACAACACTAGCTTACCACCACTAAGTATGAAGTGAATAAATAATGACGACAGAGTAGAGCTTTGAGAAACTTGGTAATACAGGCTTGCATGTAAACAAGCCACTCCGGATTGTAGCCTTGGGATAATTTGCATCCGTTGTCCCCCATGCACTCTCTCTAACACACTCTCATTCATCCTGGCCTATTGTAAAGCGCAATACAGGTGTATTATAATTATAATTATCATAAACATTAGAGCGTGTGACCTATTTTTGTTAGTCAGGCAGTGTAATTTATTCGATGACATGAAGAGAATCAGAATTGTTTTTATTGCCATGGTTTGAGACCAGCTTCACAAACTAGGTGATGACATGCAATGTAAAACATATAACACAGAATCTAGAAATAAGCTATACACTTTAAACCTTAAACTATAAGGCTGTAGGGGGCATGCATAAGAATATTAAATAAGATAAAAAATAAAAAGTAAATTTTGGTAAGACGACAACAATTGACAACAACAACAGCGGGCTTGTATTAACAGATGTGTAGGTGTATAAAGTGATGGCAGCGGATCACACAGAACATCCATGAGTCTGTGACTAAGTTATGGCTCTTGTTATTGTTCATGAGTCTGAGGGGGGAGGGAAAGAACACCGGAGCGGAGTCTTTTTTTAAGACGTATTTTTTCTTTGTTATCTCGTCATTTCTGTTGCAGGCACTCGTCCCATGGTGACGCGCAGTGTGAAGGCCCCCGCCACCAAACCCCACGCACCCACGGGGAACCTGCAGAAGCTGCCCGTCTGTGACAAGTGCGGCAACGGGATAGTGTGAGTAAATATACACAGTCAGTGTGGAATCTCAGCGGGCGGCGTGGCCCGGGGAGAAATAGGCCGTTTCACACGAGAGACGACTCGACGTCTCCGCCTTTGCTAATAGCCTTGCCTGGCAGCCGTCTCTAAACTTGGGGTCGGGGGCTGTTGGACCGGGGACGGATTTGGTTAAGGAGAAGCAACTTATTGATTGGATGAGAGAAAACACACAAAGGTTTTTTCTCACATATAATAGGTCAGTTCCAATGAAAGTTTGTGTTATTATTTTCAAATCTATGTACGTATGTTTAAAATATTCATTTATTTATTATTTATTAATTACTACATAGCCGGGATTGCCAGAGTAGAGACTGTCACATCCCCCTTCAAAGATCCAAAGGTCCCATAATAAGAATTCCCCTCATTTAAATGAATGTGTCATTTTTTTTTTCATAAAGTTTCATATAAACTACAAGTCAACAGTGACATTAGACTAAATATGGAGTATTTGTGAACACAATCATGTGGGGTCAGCCCTATGTTCCCCGGTACCTATGTTCCCCCACTTCTATTGATTAAGATTAGGCACCAGCCCACCATCCTTAAGGTTAGTGGCTAGGGCAGGGTCAGGGTTAAGCTGATTGTATGTATGACATTTCACTCTCATGACTTGTGATTGGCTGAAGTACCAACTCACCTACGGAAAAAAAAACATCGAACCCGGGGAACATAGGACCCGGGGAACATAGGTACGCACCCAATCATGTAATGGTCGCCTAAAATCTTTCATGCATACAAAACTTTACATCTGAAAATACATTGAATTTGTTTCACCACACCCTCGCATGGGTGTGGTGTTATGTACAGAGGGTCTGGATCTGCAGAATGGAGCTCCGTTTACAGGTGAAACGCTGAAGGGCAGGCTGACATTCGACCGATGTAACGCGGCCTCTGAGCTCAGACCCAGGCGTAACATGTGGGGGGATGATAACTGACCGGAGTTTACGGATGGCTAAGGCCAGGCTACAGTTCACCTCTCTTTTGGACCGCAGGGGGACCGTGGTGAAGGCGCGAGACAAGTACCGTCACCCGGGCTGCTTCGTGTGCTCCGACTGCGACGTCAACCTCAAGCAGCAGGGCTACTTCTTCGTGGAGGGGCAGCTGTACTGCGAGGCCCACGCCCGGGCCCGGATGAGACCCCCGGAGGGACGCGACCTCATCACCACGTATCCGTCAGCTTAGTGAGCGCCCCGCACGCGCTCACCCTGGCAGCCTTAACCAGACGTGCAGATGGGTGACCGACGCTCAAAGACAACAGAGGCTTTGAGAGTTCACACTTCTCGGTAAATACTTCAAAGATGGGTAGTGTAGGCGAGATATTTCTTCAAGTAGGAGTAGCGTTACCAAATAATTACTCAAGTGAATGTATTTGGTGACTTTTTGCAACACACTTTTATTTTAAAGATCATATTGCGCGGCCCAAACAGACAATTATAAATTCTGATACTCCATGTCCTGATTCTCTGTACGTCACTTCTGTTTGTCAATTTGTCCCCCCTATTGTATATGTTCGTCAACACTGTTTAAGTTTGTGTGCAATAAAGTTGAATTCAATCTATGAACAGTGTAGTGGGAATGTGTATGAAACTGCAAAGACACAAAAACAGGTCAAAAATAATATTAAATGAACAAGACAAAGATAGATTTCTCACTGATCATGATTGATATCTGATGTCTTAGGGACCAGGTCTGTGAATTAGCAGTTAGCTAATGGCCGTTGGTTACTTTAACAGTGCTTTTTGTTCTGTGCCTATTAAATAAACGGATAATGATAATATGAAAGACTCCCCACTCTGGAGTATTACTGTAAACTGAAACACTTTCTATAATTACATCATTTATAAATCAACATATCACAAGGTAAATGTGCTGTATTTGTCACTATACCGCCGCTGGGACGACCTGTGAGGAGCAGTGGGCGGCGGCAGAACCGCGCCTGGGGACCCATCTCCAGATGTGGAGCCAGACTGATGGTCAGTTTCACCTGGCTGGAGGAGTCACCTATTGTACACGTTTTTACTGGTTAGGGGAAACCGGAGTACGCGGAGGAAACCCACGCCGTCACAGGGAGAACGTGCAAACACCACACAGATGAGAATCGAACCCGGGAAGTTCAGTGCTGCCGTGCTGCCCATCGTAATCAGGTTTGCACTTGTAGTTTGTCCATGTTGCTACAAAAGTGAAATCGTTTGAGATTTAGAACAAAAGTGGTGTGCAGGTTGCCCCAAAAGTAAGGGGTCGCGGTCTTACAGTAAAGCGCTTGGAAGGTTTATGGATTGCCACACTCCAAAAAAAAAAAACATCTATATTAGTTAAAATGTCTCAAATTGAGCATAATAATTTGGCAAATTGGGATTTTGTTGGGTATTTGACCTAGATTATTTCACTTGTTTCTGACTTGTTTCGATACATTTTGTCTATTTCAGGTTAATTTATTGCCAATGGGGTAAGAACATTGCACAGTTTTTTTTTTCAAGCTAGGTCACCCCAGAACCAGTGAGAAATGTCCTCAAACAAGCAGTCTTCTTGGTCCGATCGGGACAAAAGTCTAGTGAAAACTGCTCAAAACCAGATTATTATTCTAATTCAAGTAATATAAACCCATGCTGGATATTTATCGTTTGTAGTGTATGGGCTTTTATTATTTGAGAGTGCATGCAGGACTCAATATCCTCAAAAGTATTGATTTATTTACTGTTTTGAGTGGTTGTGTTTTGTGTCCTCATTTGTGCGCATGCTTTGAATAACGTGTGCTATGTGCCATAAGTGTGTTCAAACCAGGACTGGTGTTCAGCAGAGTCCTGTCATGGAGGACCCTCATCGTGACCCACTTTTTGTCGACACAGAATCCCAGTGACTGCACCAGGCATCAAAGTGATTGAACCGATTTCTCCCAAAAAATTTGATATTGTTGTCCAAACCGATTAGGCATTTTGTTTGGCTCTTCTGAACACATTTGTCATTCAGCACAAACACACACGTTTACAATTTCCGTCATCTCCGCTGAACAGCCTTTTTCCCCCTGTAAATTACCAAATCCAGAATCTAATTTTCAGCTTTCAGTCCTGACCACACTGCATTCATTATATTTGCTGTGATCCTATTTGGAGGGTATTTCCTCCAGGGTGTGCCAATGTCACCACAGACAACTTTATTGTCTTTCCTGTGATTATGGGGGAGGCAATTATGCGAAAAGACTGTAAGTGGCGACGCTACATCGCCTGTGGACAGCAAAACCGAAGCACGAGGCAGTAAAGCGCCTCAGTAAAACTCAAACCAAGAGGCATTTATGCGGATCTGGACGTCTACATTTCGGAAACTGCTGAGCGTAGCTTCAAATCAAACATATAAAGAACTTTGGAGCCACACTGCGGAGCTGTCACGTTAGATGTTGCTATGTCACTATATAGAGCGACTAAACTGTTGCCAAATGCTGATCCATAAACAAACATGCCAGTAATACCAAACTCTTAACAGCAACATCCATCCATTTTCTTCCACTTGTCCGTTGCCGGGACGTGGGGCAGCTGCCCAAATCACATTGCACCAGCCCCTATGGCTCCTCCTGCAGGTGGTGGGTCCACAGAAGGACGGCCTCATGGTTCTAACTGGGCTTGTTGGTCTCTCATAAGGGGCTTCTGAACAACACTGTATTGAAAATGATATCTGCAGGTAAGTACTCAAATAAAAAATATTTGATCTTAATTTGAGTAGTTTAAGCCAGTAATGGTATTTTTGCATTGAACGTAACAATTAAATCGAGTTTCATCATTTACGTTTTACAGTGCAATGAGAGTGTATTTTTTAAAATGTCATTCTTTATTTCCCCCCATTTAAATAATGGTGCGTTCCAAGCAACTGGTAACCGGTACATTTTCGACCCTCCGTTTGGGAAAATGCAAAGTTGTAAACTCGGAGATGTCCACACTGCTCCGAGTTCAGATACGAGATGAAGACAGTAATGCAGCTAATGATAAAACTGTAACAAAACCACTGCATCTGGTCTGGAGAAACATTCATATAACTTTAGCATCGTATTAACTAACTGTTCACTTATTCAGCTGGAGGGCTCGGAGGTCGTAAGTCATCATTTTCAAGAGGAAAAAAACCCAGTGAGTTAGTCCGGGGATTGAGGAACACTCGGCCCTCCATCTTTTAATGAGAAAGATCGGCGCGCTCCAAGTGAAGTGAAACGGAAGTTCAAATGAACACCTTTTATGTAATAGATGTTGTGTTGTCCTCAGCTGCTTCCTTTTCACAGTTTTGACTGTTATTGACTTGTTGGTATATTTAGTTAAAGGTCAGGGCAAAGTATGAATGGCCACTTTTGCCATTAATATGGTTTCCGTGACTCTGAATGAACTGTGAATGGACTTGCTAATCTTATGAAAGCTTTAAAAGTGCATATGACACATTATTTTTACCACAACAAAGTTAACATAATTGTGTTTAGGATTTAGCAAAGCATTTTACTTAGTTCCCCATAGTATTACCTTTATTGATTCCAGAGCCAAGAGAACAGTGGGAAGAAAAAGTGAGTACACCGTCTGGAATTTCTCACATTTCTGCCTAAATTGGTCACTAAATGTGGTCTGATCTTCGTCAAAATCACACGAATGATTAAAGCATTCCTCTTTACAAACTGCTGCAGTTCAGTGAGATACAGGCGGTGTACTTACTTATTCCACGCTCTCCTGTGCATGTTGACATGTTGTGGCCAATAAAAACATGATCAAGTGTAAATGCTTGGGTGGTATTACACTGTTTACTCATGCCTGTCATTTTGATGAAGATCAGGCCACATTTAGTGACCAATTTAGGCAGAAATGCGAGAAATTCCAAACGGTGTACTCACTTTTTCTTCCCACAGTAGGATAGGGTGACCAGATGTCCGGGACAGTCCCAGTTTTGAGGCCTGTAAACCAATTCAAAATCTCAATTCAGGATGCGGATTAGTGCGTGTCATAAGTCGTTGACCATTCATCGTGGGTAAAGACAGTTTAGATTTGGAACCCCTGCGGCTGATTTGCGAAGGTCCCCGTTTTTTTACTTAGAAAATCTGGTCACCCTATGATAGAATCAAGTTCTCCCCAAGTCTGTGTAGGTTTCCTCCGGGTACTCCAGTTTCCCCTACCTCTAAAAACATGTACAAAAGGCCAGGGTGAATGAGAGTGTGAGTGTGGGACAACGGATAGAAATGAGCCCAAGGCTACTGTCCTGCATGTTTACAACATGAGTCCCATGTATGTTTATTAACATCTACAGTACCGACCAAACAAACAAACAAACCAACAAATGACTGAGATGTTTTGATTGAAATCTCTGCGTGGGTTGTGGTGCGCTCTTGAGACGAGGTTAGCTTGATTCTAATGTTATCACAGAGTCAATTTCTAGAACTATTGCCATGCAACCAGTGCTTAAATAAAATGAATGAATGAAGTCAGTAGAAACTGGTGCTGATTGGGGGGAACAGGCCGGAGCAGTTAAACAGACTATTCAATATTATTATTTTAGTTCAGATATTTCAGTTCATTATTTCCCAAATTCCTAGCACTGCAAACGTGTTTAAAACTTAAATAGCTTATTATCTACTGAATAAGTATAGGAAGACTTTAAACAAAATGGAGTAAACCACTGCTTAATGTTTGAAAATAGTCAAAGACGGTGTGATCAAAGAACCGCCTCACATTGATCGGCCACAGGATGGAGCAAACACAGTTGGGCATCTTGCATGCGATGCCTGCTTATTGATTGGCACACTTCCAAGTAACAAAGTCTCAGTCAAGGTTGGAGAGAAAGCAACGGCACAGGGCTTTGTAGGAGCAGAATTGTGCTGTAAAAGAGAATTGATCACACATAGCAATGCTCAACATAGTTTCTTTATTTTACATTCCCATAAGCTTTCCGGTCAGATATGTCAGACAAAAGGTGGTTTCCAACAGTGTAACCTTGAACGTTACCTGACGTTACCTTGTCAGTTCTCTGTGACGGTCTCGATGGTTCGGCCTCAGCCGCCAGTCAGCAAATTGTTTACCGTGTGTGTCCAGATCCACCGTCTTTCGCGCAGAAAAGAAGTGGGCGTTTGTTTATCAGGCTAGTTTGCCGTACCTGTCAAGTTTTGGATTTGAAAATATGGGAAGTTTTCTGCCACCCGCTGCGAGCCGTCCCACCATCCCAACCAAGCTCCAAGACGGGTCAAAATACGGTCATTTTCCAGCAGGACTTGGTACCTGCCCACACTGCCTAAAGTACCTAAACCTGGTTCAATGACCATCAGATTACTGTGCTGGATTGGCCAGCACTCTCGCCTGACCTGAACCCCATAGTGAATCTACGGGGCATTGCCAAAAAAAAAAAAAAGACCGAACAATGCAGAAGAGCTGAAGGCCGCTATTAAAGCATCCTGGTCTTGGAACACCTCAGCAGTGCCACAGGCTCTACAAGTACATATGCATGATAATAGTTTTCAGAGGGCCGACATTTCCCAGTTTAAAATCATTTTCAAGCCATAATCATAAAAATTATGACATACAGTATAATTCCAGCTGTTCTGTGAGGGCCTCAGAGCTATGGTCAGAGTGTATTGGTCACTAAGCAACATCATGAAGGCCAAGGAGCTCACCAGAGAGGTCAGGGATAAAGCTGTGGAGAAGTTTAAACCAGCGATAAGTTATACAAAGATTTCCCAAGATTTGAACATCTCACGGAGCACTGTTCAATCCATCATTCGGAAATGGAAAGAGTATAGCACCACTGTGAACTTACCAAGACACGGGCGTCCACTTAAACTAACAGACCGAACAAGGAGAGCACTGGTCAGAAATGCAACCAAGTGCCCCAAGATAACTCTGGAGGAGCTGCGACGTACTATTATTACTTATTGCAGCAAAAGGGGGTTCCACAAAGTATTAAGTCATGCTTTATGAATACTTATGCACATCACACTTTTCACTCTTCAAATTTTTGTAAAATAACAGAATCATGTATCATTTTGCTTTCACTTCACAGTTGTCTGTTACTTGTGTGTGAACTTTCAGTAAAAGGAAGGAAATTGAAAGCAGGCGAAGCGACAATAGGTGAGTGCGTTTGAAACCATAAAACGGTGTGCAGTGTGTCCCGGCTTTTTAACTGCAGAAGAGAGTGAGGGACTGAATACCCATTAGTACTGAAACATACGAGAGTGACATAAATTGTTAAAAGCTAAAATAAAAATCGACTTTTCATAGAGTACACTTTGTGGTCAAGTTTGGTTTAGAAACTTTCTGCAGCCGCACAGCGTGACTCACCATAAACTTTAAGTACCGCATTGAAAAATGAGCTGCCACTGTGCCATTTACTTTGTCTGTTTAATTAGTTCCGTATAGAAATGCAATTAGGGATGAATAGGCCCAGCAAATACTACTCATTTGTAATACGCACATTTCCAAAGTGGGATATCATTCTGAGTAAAGTGCTTTTTGGCATAGGAGAAATGGATATCATACCAGACAGCAAGTTAAAACTCGATTAGCCTAAGGACCTGCTTTCCATTTAAATTGATAAGGCCGCCTCTAAGTCCTTGGGGAGCCGTTTCCAACCACAGGAGCAGCTCAATAGTACGCGACAGTTAAAGAAACCGTTATCGATTCAATGCTGAAGACGCCATGGGTAGCCAGCGGTCCTCGGGTCAACAGGATGTGCTCTTCAAAGCCCTAGCATCTCCCGTAATCACCATAAAAAGCAAATGGCGGTGATTACTGCAGACAAAGACGCGGGCCCGGGCGGAGGGAGGAACTCCTGAGCGCGGCGGTATATCGGAAAGTGTGTTCCTCCCGTGCAATCAGGAGCGAACAAACAAGCCTGCGACGGGACAATGACGTATTGTGTACGGGCTGCTAATTACAGCCCGCCTTGTGTCCCAGTATAGTTCTCACGCATGTGAAAGCGATTAGAATGAACTTAAAGCTGTCCTACCTGAATCAAAGCATGAAAGTCAGAGGTAGTTTTAGCTAGTGAAAGACTCGAGTTGCCACTGGTCATGGAGATGTCTCCAGGTAGTCTCGGTGAAAACTAACAAAGACTAACAAAGTTAGACCACCATGTGGTCTTTGAGAGGTCTCCACGTGAAAACTATGTTTTGTCCTCAACCTGCGACCTCTCTGTCTCCGAGACCTATTGGATATCTCAAAGAGAAGTCACAGAGACATCTCTGCAATTGAGAAGACGTCTTGGAGATGTTTGGTCTCTGACATTTCATACTTCAAAAGATGTCTTGCTGCCAAACTTTTTTTAAGTCGCGCCCCCACGACCTCCACACCTGTTGCTATGAATGAGACTGATGTTTTCAGCCTGGTCAGCGGATGATGTCGGGATGAAGTGGCCGCAGGTGTTGGTGCCTTTGCATCAAATCTGTCTGTTTTCACCGAGACTACCTGGAGACTCGCCTTATCGATAGAGTACGTCTTGGTAGGCCTGCCGCAAGAATTACTATATCGACTTTTCGCTCAATAAGTAAAATAAAGGACGATAACACTGTTAGTCTTGGTAAATGCTCGATAAATGCACGTGCTGCGTGCTTAAAATAAATACAGAAGAATGAACGCTATCACAGCGCTGAGTGAGCGGAGCGTCCATCCAATCCAATCTCCCTGTGCTTAAAGGCAGTATTAAACACATCAGCCCTATCCCCGCATGTAACCAGATCATTTATAGATCAGCTGCTTTTGGACAGAGGCGGGGGGTACACAGACAAACAAACTACTACGGAGCTTTGCTGATTCCGACATTTTCTGCAAACTTTATTGCAGAGCAAGAGGGACTCGTCTGAAAACACTCGGAATTCCAGCCAAAATAACTCATCACGGAGAGAACAACAACATTAATGCAGGTATGTCCAACGTGAGAACGAAACGAAGTCAGTGTATCAAAGCTAATCAGCGCTACTGTTAGCGAGAGGAACCCGACCGCTTTAGCCACTGTCCAAATACAAGCGTGATAACATTACTCAGGGCTAACACTACATGTTACTGTTCTGCACTGTTCCAAACGGTTTGACAAACAGTCAACAAGTTTCCTCCCCCCCAAAAAAGCTGCTTCACTCCGACAGCCATGCGTACAGCATATATATATTAGCATATATATATTTGAAAAGAAAAAACATATGGCTACTCTGCTTTTGCAGTAATACAGTATTATCTGAATCTATACATTTAATATACATTTTATTCTAACCAGGAAATATTTAACCAGAATAATGTAGATAAAATATCAATATTATTGGGATATTTTTTAAAGATAATACAATATATGACTATTAAAAAAAAAAAAGACAGGCCTAGTTCAAACACAGAATCGGGTGAGAGTGTAAGTTATGTTAAAAAGCTGAGAAGCACAGATGGATACAGTGTCCAGGAATATTCAAGTTTGCACTTTGTTTGGTATGAAGTGTTAATACTGAATGCCAAAAGTTCATCCATCCATCCATTTCCTTCCACTTGTCCGTTTGTCGTGGGGGCAGCTGTTGGAGATGCCCAAATCTCATAGCACCAGCCCCTATGGCTCCTCCTGCAGGTGGTGGGTCCACAGAAGGATGGCCTCATGGTTCTAACCGGGCCGGTCTCTCATAAGGGGCTTCTGAAAAGTACTGAAAGTTCTTTTCGCTTCTGCCAATACATTTTAATTAAAATAGTTGCTTACAGTTTTCTTTTTATAATGCAATACTTATTTTATTTTTTTAAGTATCATGGCAGGACTACATCTCGGAGATATGTCAGTCTCCAACTAGTCTCCAGGCCGGTGAGATCGGCCCTTTGAATGTGCGCAATCAATCCAACTGCGGAGATGTTGCGGACACTGCCAGTCGTGGTAGCAACATCCCCGCAAATCAGAAATTGTATCAGCCGGAGTTCATAGCGAATTCATGCTAACGCTGTGCTGCTTCAGCATCTGACTTCCTGTTTATTTTACACATAACACATAACAGCGCACAAGGCCTGTTTTTCTGAGCGATTTCTGATCCTGGCTCCTATTACTTTTTACTTTAACTGTAATTGTCTTTGAACAGTGAGATGTGACTGTGCTGTGGATGGCTCATAGCTCATTACTGCTGGTGGGAAACCTCCCGAAGTCCCTATGCCAAAGGAGATAGGAAGCATACAACATATTCCTTTCCCTACCTCCTTCCTCGCTCGGCCCTGTTCTCACTGACAGCACGATTAGAAGAAGAAGAAGAAATGTATTTATATGGCGCTTTAGATAAGACAATTGTACATTCACCCCATACTCGGTGGTTATTCAGACTTTGTATCATGGCAGACAATGATTGGTTTGGGCATTTTTCTCAAAATGTTTATTTTGTGATGCTGAAAATCCAGATCGTGCGACAATCTGGTTAGCGCAAGTTAAGATGTAGTGTAGACTCAGTGCCACTTCAAGTTGCATTACCCAAGAAACAATCAAAAACATGCCAGGAATAGTTTTGTTTTATTCACATGTGCTGAGGTTCAGAACACATAAATAGATAGTGCTCCAGCTTGCTTTTAAGTCCATTTTCTTATCATTTTTAGTACATATTTAGAATTGTTGGGTTGCAGTGGAATTGCTGGTTAAAACTGCCTATCATAGACCGGGACTCTCTTTATGTATAATAACACGTAGTACTCACATTTAGTCGTTACAAAAACTGTTCACACAAAAAAAAATGTAGCAGCATGTTTGTTCTATGGATCAGTGACAGCGTGAACCCTTCTCTGGTCGGTTGTTTTTGTAGCAGATCAAATGTTAACTTTAGCTCAGTGCTAGCGCTGATGCTGTCAGTAGCTTACTTTGTATAATAAGCGAAGTCGTAATCTTGTAGTGCGCAGCGCTTCCGGTCAAAGGTCATCGGGATAAAAGCGCCGCCTCCCAGTAAACCCAATGTAAAATACATGCATGAATAAAGATTGTTTTACTGGCATACAAACTGTGGTACATTAACAGATCATCAAAAATATATCGAGGGTGAGTATCTGCGCTTCCACGAACATTTTGGTCAAATATATTAGTTTTCATTTCCAATTGCAGGCGGCAAAAGCTAAATTAAATGTCGACATATTGGGTGGGGGGATAATTTTTTCCTAAAAATTACACACTATATATAAATTGTACAATAGAAAAGCAGAAAGTAAGTCATCTGTACTTTTATACTACACAATGCTTTGGCCTGAATGAACATGTTTTCTCTCAGCATTGTACTGGGGGGAGGAGGGATTACGAAGATTGTGTATGAAGGAAAGGCTAAATGACAAATGCCTAGAAGTTGAATAAAGTCATGCAGCATAGGAAACAATAAACATACCCTGCAAAACATGTGCAATAGCACCTTATATGCGTCCTGTTCAATGATCACATGCTTTTTGTGTAATTTGTTGGATCTTTTCTGATAATGCACTCGGCCTTAAAGAAACTGTACTTCGTACTTGGCACTGAAGTAAAACATTTCCATCACCATCCAAATGTATAGAAACTGAACGCTTTTCCTTCTTAATAATCCGACAGAATCAGAATTGGTCTTTATTGACATTGAACAGGTTCACAGAATAGGAATTTTCTTCAGAGCAATCATGCAACATAAAACATAAAATGTAAATAATAAACTATAAAAACTATAAAACTTAGAAGGGCATAAAGTAGATCAAAAATAAAATGTGATAAAAAACAACAAGTCCCAGTCGTGGACTGCAGTAAAGTGGCCCTACACTTCCAGACCCCAAAGGTAAAGTCTGTCGCGGACATGATGCTATTTTCACCAATGTCACGGCACAAGCACATCGTATCAGCAGCATCTCCATCTATCACGACGACCCGTTTCACTGAAGGAATTTCACATCAATCTGCCCCCAACAAGTCCTTTAGCCGCTTAGCGATAGCCTGCGTTTCCACACAAATGACTTCAAATTAGCAATTGTCCATCGTCTATAAACATCGCGACTCATCTCTGTATCCTCCACCTGAGCCTCTCACTCAGTTTAAGTTTTGAAGATCATACAAACATATAACAAATCATTTCAACTACATTTATCTGCACTCTCTGAACTTCGTGTATGCTTCTGCGCTGTCAAAACATACTTCCGGGTCAAATTTATCCCGATTGACCTCTGAGCGATCCCATAATTCATTGCGCCAATTGAGATTACGACTTCGCTTATTGCCCCAAACTCCACTCATTTTTAGTCTGCTCCTGCTGTCTGTAAAAAATGTATGTAATGTATATAGGGGAGAGTGAGGTAACATGTGCCACGTTTTACTTTGGTGGTTGTTGTGTAAAAACAGTATTAAGTAAATACAAAATGTTACTATTTACATACATTTTGGTTTGGTTACTAGAAAAAGAAAAAAAACGTTGTCTTGTGGCTCATTTTACCCCAGGAGCGGGGAAGTTGAACCAGGTCTTGGGGTAAATTGAACCATCAGATTTAAAGGTGAAATTGACACAAATCATCATAAAGTCATATTTTTTTACCTGTGTCTCCCATTCATTTTATATAAAAAAATATTACACTAAATATTTTTCTTTTTATACATGCATCTGCAGATTATGCATTTTGTCTTTAAAACCCCCCAAATAATTGTATGTAATATTTATTGCTTGTCTCTACTACACCGAGACCCAACAATAAACAATGTAAACACTGTAGAATTGTAGATTAAAATGTTCTGTAGTTTGTTATTCATTGTTTCTTAAGGAGCAGAGGCTCAATTTGCCCCAATGTTCCTGGGTCAATTTTCCCCATGTTTTCTTATTTGAAAACACCAAGATAGTTGTGTTTATTATTTATTTAAGCTATTAATCTGCTTTTATACATTACAAAATGACCAACCAACATCAGAAAGAAAAATTGACCTACATGTGTATTTTTTTTATCTCCATTCATCTTACCCACTGCTCAACTTACACAACTTCTATAACTTAATTGTTAAAGAAAAGCATTACACTAACACAAAAACAATGTTCTCAGGTCCAACTCAAAGGAGAAGGAGGTGGGTAGCGAGAGATCACCAATTTAAAAAAAAAATACATAAAAGTATAATAACCACTGGCCAAAACTCAATAAGATAAATCTTTTCATGGATTTTTCCAAGACTCTTTCAAATGTTTCGAAAGAGTCGTTCAGGGAGACACTTTCACACACGGGTCACGACGTCCAATTGAGAATCTCTGGGAGAAGGCTGTGCGCGGCGGTCACACTCTCCATCATCGACACAATATGACACGGTGAAAAACGCAACGCAACGCTGGGCCGAAATTGATCTTGTGACACTCCAGAAGCCGCGGCGAACGTGTGAGTATGGAGAAGAGTCATTACAACTCAAGGATGGATTTCAGAAACAGAGCGCCAATATATTCACACAACACTTATAGCGTACAAGGCTTCGCGGCTAGGATTATGTTCTTTAGTGTTCTGCAGCCATTATATAAAAAGTGTGATTTCATCGGGTGGGCCGCGACAAGAAATCCACAACTCTAGGGACAGGTCCGTGTTTCGCCAGAAGTGCAGCAGCCTTATCCTCTCCAGCTTTGACTTTCCTTCATTATATTCACTTTTTTTTTTGCGTAGGTGGCTGGAATTAACTTGGTCTAATCCAGGTGGGCATGATTGACGGGCGGATGAATCAATCATTGCATGGACTATTTTATCTAAGTCCGACGATATGAAAAAGAATAAAAGGCTACGTTATTTATTTTTGCCCTATATGTGTCTGATCTTTCCATGACAGTCTGCACGACAGAGATCCAATGTTTTTTTGTTTCTTTTAATGCAACCCAGGCCAATTGGATATGCTCTCTTTTGTGACACACATCAATCGCCAGTGTGACGGTAACATTTTTGACTGCGTTTCCTCGTTCGAACGTAGAAGACAACTCGTTCGAACGTGTCTCCAAAGTCATTAGAATGAATGATGAGAATTGTTCTAAATAAATAAATAACAACAATATCAATTAAAGCCGCAAGCGGCATCGAGAGGCCCTCGCGGGTCTCGTGGGCCGGTTGACGCCGGTTCCCGCACGCCGCCGCAATAACCGGGAGGCGCTGCCGCGCCCTACGTGGTTATAATGTCGCTGTCACCCTAGGTCGAGATTATAAAAGAGCAAAGGCGAGAAATGGCGCCTTCGGCGCTGATTACTCGATTTTTCCCAAAATGGCCGACCACCTGTTGGTCGCCTAGCAACCATGTAATGGATGCCTCCCTTAGTGCCTCCATTGCCGCGCCATAACCCTACCGAGGGCGCCAACGTGGCCACACTACATTTTATTGCCCTGATGAGCCATTAATCTTTGTGAGTAAACATCAAAACGAGATTTTTCGTGTCTCCATGTAAATGATGGCTCCAACCTGCAGAGGGCGCTAGCGCGCCCCAAATCTTTTTTAGTTCACAAGCAGCATCGTACGGCCCTGACGGGCCGTACTTCAATGACTACTGTCCAAAAGCTCCTGACAGAGGGCGCTAACGCGCTGTAATAGTGTATAATGTGTGATATGCGGGTCAGTCCCATTGGAATAACATGGTGGGCTCCGGGCGTCACCATGGCAACACAGTACAAAATACGGTATGGGTCTCATTGGCTTTTTGGATCGGGATGCCATCAGCTATTTTTGTGCCGAATTTAATCCATTTCCGAGAAACTAATTTTTTTCCCATAATGCATTTTTTCTTCTCAGCCTAGAGGGGGCGCTATCGCGCCAAATGTCACTTTTTCACATTGGTTGTGTCCGGGGGTGAAAGGTCAATAAAATGTATATTTCCGATTTTTAATCGGAGTTCGTTTGTGCAAATGGGAGCATTTTGTTGTTTTCGGTAAGTCACAAAATTCTTCGTAAAGATTGCGGCTTCGCCGCAAACAAACCGTAAAACTTAGCCAAAAAATTTGGATAACTTTTGATGCCCCACATCTGGAGATGAAGTGGAGCGATTTTGGGCTCATTTGGTGAAACGCCGTAGGAGGAGTTCGTTAAAATGCGACATCAGCGAAAACGCTGACTCACCATTTTCCCGACTTCCTGTCAAAATGGCGGACTTCCGGTTTGTCTGGGGGCGTGGCCACAATAATATTTTTTGCTTGTCGTCACATGACAAATGTCTGTACCGAATCTCGTTGCTCTATGACAAAGTTGACGTTGGCCCCCTCCCCATAGGCGCAATGTATTTTCACTTTTGTAGGTGGCGCTGTCGCGCCATTTTTTATTTCCCCAAAACGAAACACACATTTTAATTAATTTTTCACCGGACCTGAATTTTGGGCAAAGTTTGGTGAGTTTTCAACTATGTTCAGGGGGTCAAATTCCTGCTCAAAGAGCAGAAGAAAGAAAGAAAGAAAGAAAGAAAGAATAAAGAAAAATAATAATATTTCTTGCAAAAACAATATAGTCGCTTTCGCGACTACAACATATTATGCATTTTTTTAAAGCTTTCGACTTCCCCTACGCACCCGTGGGGCTCGGAGGTGGACCTCCGTATGACAGTTGGCCATATACCCCCATTGATTTTGCTGCAATTATAAGTATAAGGGCCCACACCAAAGGTGTGGGTAGTCACTATTTTACACGGTGAGTTTACGTTTGACATGGGGACAGCGCTTCGCGCTGTTTTCGTGCGCTCCGCGCACCTCGGTTCAGTGCGCTGCGCGCACTGCGTTGCGATTACAATAGGCCCTTGCTACGGCAGGCCGCTCGGGCCTAATAATATTTCCTGCAAAAACAATATAGTCGCTTTCGCGACAACATCATATTATACATTTTTGGAAAGCTTTCGACTTCCCCCACGCAGCCGTGGGGCTCGGAGGTGGATGACAGTTGGCCATATACCCCCATTCATTTTCATGCAATAACAAGTATAAGGGCCCACACCAGAGGTGTGGGCAGTCACTGTTTTACACGGTGAGTTTACGTTTGACATGGGGACAGCGCTTCGCGCTGTTTTCGTGCGCTGCGCGCACTGCGTTGCGATTACAATAGGCCCTTGCTACGGCAGGCCGCTCGGGCCTAATTAAAGCCGCAAGCGGCATCGAGAGGCCCTCGCGGGACGCGGTGGCTGGTTGACGCCGGTTCCCGCACGCCGCCGCAATAACCGGGAGGCGCTGCCGCGCCCTACCTGCTTATAATGTCGCTGCCACCCTAGGTCGAGATTATAAAAGAGCAAAGGCGAGAAATGGCGCCTTCGGCGCTGATTACTCGATTTTTCCCAAAATGGCCGACCACCTGTTGGTCGCCTAGCAACCATGTAATGGAGGCCTCCCTTAGTGCCTCCATTGCCGTGCCATAACCCTACCGAGGGCGCCAACGTGGCCACACTACATTTTATTGCCCTGATGAGCCATTAATCTTTGTGAGTAAACATCAAAACGAGATTTTTAGCGTCTCCATGTGAATGATGGCCCCAACCTGCAGAGGGCGCTATCGTGCCCCAAATCTTTTTTATTTCACAAGCAGCATCGGACGGCCCTTACGGGCCGTACTTCAATTTACCACTGTTCACAAGAACATTACAGAGGGCGCTAACGAGCTGTAATGTGTATAATGTGTGATATGCGGGTCAGTCCCATTGGAATAACATGGCGAGCCTCGGTCGTCTCCATGGCAACACCGTACAAAATACGGTATGGGTCTCATTGGCTTTTTGGATCGGGATGCCATCAGCTATTATTGTGCCGAATTTTATCAATTTCCGAGAAACTAATTTTTTTCCCATAATGCATATTTTCTTCTCAGCCTAGAGGGGGCGCTATCGTGCCAAATCTCACTTTTTCACATTTGTTGTGTCCGGAGGTGAAAGGTCAATAAAATGTATATTTCCGATTTTTAATCGGAGTTCGTTTGTGCAAATGGGAGCATTTTGTTGTTTTCGGAAAGTCGCAAAAATCTTCGTAAAGATTGCGGCTTCGCCGCACACAAACCGTAAAACTTAGCCAAAAAATTTGGATAACTTTTGATGCCCCACATCTCGAGATGAGCTGGAGCGATTTTGGGCTCATTTGGTGAAACGCCCTAGGAGGAGTTCGTTAAAATGCGACGTCAGCGAAAACGCTGACTCACCATTTTCCCGACTTCCTGTCAAAATGGCGGACTTCCGGTTTGTCTGGGGGCGTGGCCACAATAATATATTTTGTTTGTCCTCACAGGACGAATGTCTGTACCGAATCCCGTCGCTCTGCGAAAAAGTTTATGTTGGCCCCCTCCCCATAGGCGCAATGTATTTTCACTTTTGTAGGTGGCGCTGTCGCGCCATTTTTTATCTCCCCAAAACGAAACACACATTTTAATTAATTTTTCACCAGATCTGAATTTTGGGCAAAGTTTGGTGAGTTTTTGACTATGTTCAGGAGGTCAAATTCCTGCTCAAAGAGCAGAAGAAAGAAGAAAGAAAGAAAGAAAGAAAGAATAATTAAAGCCGCAAGCGGCATCGAGAGGCCCTCGCGGGTCTCGTGGGCCGGTTGACGCCGGTTCCCGCACGCCGCCGCAATAACCGGGAGGCGCTGCCGCGCCCTACGTGGTTATAATGTCGCTGTCACCCTAGGTCGAGATTATAAAAGAGCAAAGGCGAGAAATGGCGCCTTCGGCGCTGATTACTCGATTTTTCCCAAAATGGCCGACCACCTGTTGGTCGCCTAGCAACCATGTAATGGATGCCTCCCTTAGTGCCTCCATTGCCGCGCCATAACCCTACCGAGGGCGCCAACGTGGCCACACTACATTTTATTGCCCTGATGAGCCATTAATCTTTGTGAGTAAACATCAAAACGAGATTTTTCGTGTCTCCATGTAAATGATGGCTCCAACCTGCAGAGGGCGCTAGCGCGCCCCAAATCTTTTTTAGTTCACAAGCAGCATCGTACGGCCCTGACGGGCCGTACTTCAATGACTACTGTCCACACGCTCCTGACAGAGGGCGCTAACGCGCTGTAATAGTGTATAATGTGTGATATGCGGGTCAGTCCCATTGGAATAACATGGTGGGCCTCGGTCGTCTCCATGGCAACACCGTACAAAATACGGTATGGGTCTCATTGGCTTTTTGGATCGGGATGCCATCAGCTATTACTGTGCCGAATTTTATCCATTTCCGAGAAACTAATTTTTTTTCCATAATGCATTTTTTCTTTTCAGCCTAGAGGGGGCGCTATCGCGCCAAATCTCACTTTTTCACATTTGTTGTGTCCGGGGGTCAAAGGCCAATAAAATGTATATTTCCGATTTTTAATCGGAGTTCGTTTGTGCAAATGGGAGCATTTTGTTGTTTTCGGAAAGTCGCAAAATTCTTCGTAAAGATTGCGGCTTCGCCGCAAACAAACCGTAAAACTTAGCCAAAAAATTTGGATAACTTTTGATGCCCCACATCTCGAGATGAGCTGGAGCGATTTTGGGCTCATTTGGTGAAACGCCCTAGGAGGAGTTCGTTAAAATGCATTGTCAGCGAAAACGCTGACTCAGCATTTTCCGGACTTCCTGTCAAAATGGCGGACTTCCGGTTTGTCAGGGGGCGTGGCCACAATAATGTTTTTTGGTTGTCGTCACGTGACGAATGTCTGTACCAAATCTCGTCGCTCTACGACAAAGTTTATGTTGGCCCCCTCCCCATAGGCGCAATGTATTTTCACTTTTGTAGGTGGCGCTGTCGCGCCATTTTTTATTTCCCCAAAACGAAACACACATTTTAATTAATTTTTCGCCGGATCTGAATTTTGGGCAAAGTTTGGTGAGTTTTCAACTATGTTCAGGGGGTCAAATTCCTGCTCAAAGAGCAGAAGAAAGAAGAAGAAGAAGAAAGAATAAATAAAGAAGAATAATAATATTTCTTGCAAAAACAATATAGTCGCTTTCGCGACTACAACATATTATACATTTTTTGAAAGCTTTCGACTTCCCCCACGCACCGGTGGGGCTCGGAGGTGAATGACGAGCGCTTCGCGCTCGTCATCCACCTCCGTATGACAGTTGGCCATATACCCCCATTGATTTTGCTGCAATTACAAGTATAAGGGCCCACACCAGAGGTGTGGGCAGTCACTGTTTTACACGGTGAGTTTACGGTTGACATGGGGACAGCGCTTCGCGCTGTTTTCGTGCGCTCCGCGCACCTCGGTACAGTGCGCTGCGCGCACTGCGTTGCGATTACAATAGGCCCTTGCTACGGCAGGCCGCTCGGGCCTAATTAATACATGCGTCTCACTTGCTTTACTTTGACGTCGGTGAGCCTTTTCATAGCATGTCGTCATAGGCCACGTGTACAGTGTTGTTGGGCGCCAGCCATTGTCGTGTTTTTAGCATTTAGCCTATACACTCTAAGTAGTCATTCAAACGACTTTGGCAACACGTTAGAATGAGTTGATATTACGTCTGAACGAGAAAGCGCAGTCAAAAATGTTGCAGTCCCGCTGGCAGCCCTGTTTCCGTATCGATGGGCTACAGATGCCGTTCATTCTCCATTAAGCCTGGTTTATGGTCGAGCTGCCTGCCCCGCCAACCGTACAGTCGTCTTCCTGACGCAAGGCAAAATCGCTCAAACGTCTCCGTTGTTCCTCCGCGTTCACGTTGTGATGTACAGCCTTTTTTTTATAACATAAAAAGTGAAAACACTAAAGCGCTAAATTATAGGAACAATAACTTGGAAAAAGGGAGACTGAAGGAGTTTTTTGTCAGTCTATAGCCCCAAAGAACAGTCTCTCTTCCTTCTCAAAATGATCAGGTAATTGAGTATTTGGCTCCAATAACTTCCCAGAACCTTAGCATAGCCAGCTTCGTGCCCCTGGTAGGGTCTCCCATGGCAAACAGGTCCTAGGTGACGGGTCAGACAAAGAGCGCCCTTATGAGAGACCAACAGGCCCGGTTAGAGCCATGAGGCCGTCCTTCTGTGGACCCACCACCTGCAGGAGGAGCCATAGGGGGCTTGTCCAATGTGACTTGGACAGCTCCAACAGCTGCCCCCACGACCCGGCAACGGACAAGTGGAAGAAGATGGATGGATGGATGGTCAACCTTGCAAAAAAAAAATAATCGAAATTGAGCATCAAGCCCTGCAGTCTGAACTTAGCCAAAGAACACAGGAAAGAGCAGCAACTTCTGCCACATCAACAGGCGAACTACTAAACTCTTTGAATTACTAGCTTGAGAGTGTACAGAGTTTAAAGGATGTGGGAATTGAAACATTTAGTAATTTGTTAACCTTTGCAACGTTCATTGTGCCTACTTGTGTTACAGTACAACTTTCAGGGTTCATTTTGTCAGACACTAGGGTTAGAGATGTTGAATCTTTACCTTTACATGTTTCTAAAGCCGATGTTAATTGGCCGATGCCGATATGCTCGGCCGATATTTTTGACTGATGTCTGGTCTATAATCAAATGTCTGGTCTATAATCCTGTAAAATCACAGACTTGGCCGCTCCAGCACATGCCAATTTTATTTTATTACTTTATGTGATCCAATCATAGTTTCTGTCTCAGCTTTGATTAGTTGTCGTTAGCATTAGCATATGTGACCCGTCACAGACACCAGGGAAAAAACTTGGAAATCTAATAATATTTGGAGAACCTGTGGCAATTTTAAGCTAGGCAATCAGAATATCTCTTAGCAGAGAAAACAGCAGGGCTCATTTACATCTCATTTAGATGAGCCATACCTGCTGTAAAGAGGAGAAAAGGCAAAAAGCAAGAAAACTGAGCCATCAAAGAAAAAGAAAAGGTTTGCAAACAGGTTTCAAGATTCAAGATTGTTTTATTTGTCAAACCATGTGACTGATTTGAAATTATATTTCTCTCATCCTTGATTGTGGAGCGGGGGGTGGGGGAAGAGGGGTGGAAGGGAGGGCAGGGAGTTCAGCTTCCCGATGGCCCTATGTACGAAACTGTTCTTAAGGCGACTCGACCTGGCCCGTAGATTCCGCATTACCTTGAAGAGACTGTGTGATGGATGCGTAGGGTCCCTGGTGATTCTGACGGCTTTGCGGGTGAGACGGGTGGAGTACATGTCCTTAATGGAGGGGAGAGGGTGAGACGGTTGGAGTACATGTCCTTAATGGAGGGGAGAGGGTGAGACGGTTGGAGTACATGTCCTTAATGGAGGGGAGAGGGTGAGACGGTTGGAGTACATGTCCTTAATGGAGGAGAGAGGAGCTCCACAGATCTTCTCCGCTGCTCTCACGATGCACTGGAGGCTCCTTCGGCAGGAGGCAGTGCTGGCGTCGTGCCACACAGTGATGGAGCTGGTCAGGATGCTCTCTATAGTCCCTCTGTAGAAGTTGCACATAACAGAGGCTGGGACTCTAGCTCTTCTTAACTTGCGGAGAAAGTAGAGACGCTGATTACTTTTCTTGACCAGAGATGTAGTGTGCATGGTCCAGGAAAGGTTCTCTGTGATGTGCACTCCCAGGAACTTAGTGCTGGTCACCCTCTCCACTGCAGCACCATTGATTGTTAGAGGAACATGCTGGACCCGTGCTCTACGAAAGTCCACAACAAGGTAATATATAAATAAATGTCTCTTGCATAAATCCACTTCTCATAGAGCCTAAATCTACAGTAACTAGCAACACAATGACAACTAGCAACATTATCCCAACACATACAAACATTTGACCAGACGGAAAGAAGAACGGACACACGGTCATTAGTGCCATGGACAATGACTTTGGGGGTGGGCGCTCATAAGCTTCTATATTATCCGTAACCTGCACACAGCTTACGACCAAAAACAAAACGCAAAAAATGTTTACTAGCTGCGGCATTTTGCACGCCGATCAAAAAGACAATAGTGCAGGTTAAAAATTCAGATTGAATTTTCCAGTTTCTGCATTTCAAAATGACATGCAGCATGTCCATATTGACGGAGGTTTAGTGAAACTTGTGTTTGACAAACTTGAAGCTGACCAATTTTCATTGCGATGTTTCTCACCTCCCCTGAGGCCTAGGGAGTTGTGGGAGGACTCGTTTAAAAGACCTGACTTTGCTCTTTCCAATGCAAAAACGGGACGTCTCTATCATTTTCGGGTCCCCAAAAAATCAGGCAATTTTTTCTGCGCTAGATAAATATCGGCCTCTAACCCGCTTGTATTCGCGAGGACAAGATCGCGAATACAAGCGGCCGAAATGAGTTTCCTCCGCAGGGTGGCTGGGCGCACCCTCCGAGATCGGGTGAGGAGCTCAGTTACCCGGGAGGAGCTCGGACTCGAGCCGCTGCTCCTCTACGTCGAAAGGAGCCAGCTGAGGTGGCTAGGGCATCTGTTCCGGATGCCTCCTGGTCGCCTCCCTCGGGAGGTGCTCCAGGCATGTCCTATTGGGAGGAGGCCTCGTGGAAGGCCCAGGACACGCTGGTGGGACTATGTCTCCGAGCTGGCCTGGTGTCGTCTCGGGGTCCCCCCAGAACACCTGGAGGAAGTGTGCGTGGATCGGGAAGTCTGGGCATCTCTGCTGAGACTGCTGCCCCCGCGACCCGGCCCCGGATAAAGCGGAAGAAAATGGATGGATGGATGGATAACCCTAATGTCTGACAAAATGAACCCTGAATGTTATGAGTAATTTGTTGCAAAAATCAGTATGCTCCCGTTTTGAAATAGCGGCTGGCCAGGCTATGAAGCAATTTCCAGGCCTAGAGCCCAAATAATTATTGTGGTTCAGCATGCGTAAAGGCAAATTACTCGCAGGGTGAACACAAAAAGGGACCTATTATATATATATACAACTTACTTCGACCTTTGATCCCTTCTTAAACCCATCCTCAAGCACTGCATAACATTCACGTCGACGTCAGTGTAGAGTGGGGCGATATACAGTATATAAAAAAAAAAGCAGTCTTTTACAGTGCATGTAATTGTCTCGTGTGGTGAAAGACCACATGCTCGAATCAGTATGCGCTTATAGGAGAAACTCGTGTGACAGAAAGTAGTTGGAGACTCATGGATGAAATTGATCCTTAGCCTTGACAGAAACAGAAAACCCAGTAACAACAACACAGTCCTGAACCTTTACATGAACTTAAAAAAACAGATCCCACATGCAGAAACTTCACATGGACTTCTAAAAGGAACTCGGGTAGCCATCATAACTATAGTTTTCTGAAGGTTGTTTTTAGCATCTTTGTGTGAAATGTACTTTTTGTATTGCACTGAATTTGGGGGTGGGCGCTCATAAGCTTCTTGCTTCAGCCCACTCCTTTTGAGCAGAATGTATACTGTTCTTAAACCCCACCTTAACCGAGCATGTAACATTTTCTCCAGTTCTCTTTACCCAAATCTAAAAGCTTCTTGACCTTAGACCTTACAGCCAAAAGGCAAGGGTAACACCTCATTTCGTCACGTTTTTGTTGTGTGTTTGGTTGTTCTTAGATGTCGATGCAGGTCTTCGCTTTCAGATGACGCGTTACCCTGGCCTATAGGCTGTAAGCTCTAAGGTTATAAAGCTTTAAGATTTGGGTAATGCTGAACTGGTGAAAATGGGCTCGGTTATGGTGCAGGTTAATTAATGTAGCATAAAAAGGGTTTACATTACACATAATCATGTGCCAACGTCAATGTTCTTCTCTTTTGATGGAGTGGCGTTTCGCAGCTTTCGCCGGGACGAAAAGCATCTCAAGCTTCACGTTTTATATCCCGACTATTGTATTTACAAGTTAGTGGACTTCCACACTGTACACGGCGTCTCCTTTTCCTTTTGCAAGCGCCGTCTTTTCTGCTGAGCCGCTTTCAGGCTGAAGGGATAATTGCACCTGCACACGGACAGAAACGCCGTCCTGTAGTTCTTGTTCATCCACCCGTACAAGATGGGGTTGACGAACGTGGAGCACATGGCGATGATGTGGAACATGGTGAAGAGGAGCTTGAAGTCCTTCATGTAGAGCACGGTGCTGTCGATGTCCACGGCTAGCTGGAAGGCGTGGAAGGGCAGCCAGCTCACGGCGAACACCACCACCATGGTGAACAGCATCTTGGTGGTCTTCTGTTTGCGCTGGTGCCGGTCGTTGCGGCAGCCGGCGTTCAGGTGGTTCCTGAGTTTACTCCAGATGCGGATGTAGGCGAAGGAGTTTATGGCCAAAGGTAAGCCGTACTGAATGAAGAGCATGGAGATGCTGTAGACGCCTCCGTTCATGTTGCTGCCGGGCCACTTCTCCGTGCAGACCTGGATGTGACACGAGAAAATGGAACGTATCAGACTTATGCGAGGCTTTTCCAGATGCAGTTGCTTCACAATTTCACACACTATTCAGTCATTCCCCATTCTCAGTAGTTGTTTGAAACCTTTATTTAATCAGGAACTAGTTATGTGCGATAGCACATTTATGTAATTGTTACAATACTGATTCTATTGGGGGTCATTTAAAGGTCCTATATCATACAAAATTGACTTTTTGGAGCTTTTAGCCATGTTGTAATGCTATTTCCTTCTCACAAACACCCCCAGAGTGGTTTTTGGCTTCATTCACGCAGTTCTAAGTAATCCTCCTGAATCCTGCTCTCTGAGCAGCTGCTCCGCCCTCTCCTGGTAAAATGCGTCAGATTGTCCCACCAGGAAGTGCCAGACCTCTGTAATGTAATGCCTTACGGCCCAATTTTAATTTATAAAACAATGTTTTCATTATTGCTGTTGTAAGTAGGGGTGGGCCATATCGTATCGCATATCGTTATCGCGATATAATTTTGATATCGCTGTAATGTTTTATATCGACGTGGACACGATATAATTCATGTTACACTCCATCAGAGCAGCATAAACACTGACGGTAGAACACGGGGACAGGTGTTTAAAAAGTAAAATGAAATGAAGGATGTAAACTGCTTGAGTAGATCATATTTGCGAGGAAATTAGTATGCCGTTAAAAAATAAATGAATGAAATATCACTAAATTAATCTTTAGTGGAGGGGTTTGAGCACCTGACTGATCCTGGGAGCTCTGTTGTCGGGGGCTTCATGCCCCTGGTAGGGTCTCCCATGGCAAACAGGTCCTATGTGACCCTTTACCTCCGCTCGGTTCCTCTCCAGGCTCCTTTGATTTCCCCCCCGCTGAACTGTTCACTCAAATTTAAGCTCAGGTGGCAGTGCTTACCTCGCACCTACACCCCATGATAAGACCAGTACCTGTCTCACCAGCCGTTTCAACGATCATTCCCCATCTTGCTATTACATTTTTGCTAAGACCCCGGCTACCTTTTTAGGGGGTAAGAATCTGGCTATCTTAGTAATTAGTGTCTTGCCTAAGGACACATAGGCATTAGCATGCACGGGCCGGACCGTTGGATAAAAGAGCCACTGTCACTGTTTTTGAAGTTTGGTTGTGAATATAAATCCCAGAAACATTTAAAGTCCAATTTCCCATGCACCAAAATGTCACAATCAGACTTTCCATTTTCTAGAGTGACAGTCCCTTGAGCTAAATCAAAGAGTCTGATAAGATTACGGCAATTTTTCTGTTGATGCAAATGTGTGTTATTTTCCCCAATTTGACGGTCATGCGCTTTTAGCAGCATTCCAACTACAAAATATTTTCTTCCTTGCTAATGCTGTCACAATTTGTAACTTCCATGGACAATATTCCACCGGAACAAATACAATAGGACTTTGTAATGATGTGTCTGGTTAAAGCCACACTGCGGAACCTTCCAGGTAATTCTCCACGCAAATTCTCAACATGACAAGAGCTGCTAAACTGTCCGTAGCGTAAAACCCAAAACGTGGACGTTTTTTTTTTGTATGGTGTACCATATTTAAATATGTTTGGCTACATCTCCATGGCATCAAGCTAGTGATGTCCCGCTGCACAAATCCAGCCTTTATGGAAGAGTGGCATTTTTTTTTTAAAAGGTCCCGTTTGCTGTTTGACAGAAGCCACATGGGGGATACAGCAAAAATGGAAAAAAAAAACCTAAATGCAAAACGCTATGTTTGGCATTAAAGTAACACTGCACATCACCGTGAAAACACCAGCCCCACTGTCAAACATGGTGGTGGTCGCATCATGCTTTGGGGGTGCTTTTCTTCAGCAGGGACAGGGAAGATGGTTCGAGTTGACGGGAAGATGGATGGGGCCAAATACAGGGCAATCTTGGATGAAAACATGTTGGAGTCTGCAAAAGACTTGAAACTGGGGCGGAGGTTCACCTTCCAGAAAGACAACGACCATAAACATAACAGGAAGCCAGGGCAAGAATGGAATGATTGAAAAACAAAATTATCTGTGTGTTAGAATGGCCAAGTCAAAGTCCAGACCTAAATCCAATCGAGAATCAGATCTGTGGAAAGATCTGAAAACTCCATCTAGCTTGAGCTGGTTTGCAAAGAAGAATGGGTAAAAAATCCAGTCTCAAGATGTGTGGCACACCTTTGCTACACCTTGCACGTTAATGTGCTGTCCTGTACTGACATATGGAGATGACAGACGGAGATCTAAAATGTTATCAATACTTGTATATGTAGCAGAGTGGGGGTGATACGAAATAGTTGGCTTAAAATAAATGTTGCCACAACGCCACCCAGTATAACTGGGAAAACAACTTAAGGTTCTAACTTAAGGCACACAGGTTCGCTAAAAAGGACCGGGCAAAGGCAAATGATTTACAAAATATGGGTTGGTTTTATTATACAAGTTAGGTTTCATGTTTCACTTGAGTCTTTCATTTCAAAGTAAAGTCCAGCACACATTTACATTTGGAGACGCGCATTTAGCGCAACAGGACATACAGCTTATGACAGGTGACGACAGGGGAGGCATGATGGTGCTGCCAGGACCCAGTTGGCGAAAGAAAGAAAGCGCGACACCCTACGAGCCCGCAGACCCCGGACCGCTTCCAGCTATACGGCACCACCCGGACCGGCATCGGCGCTGTCAACGAGGCATGGAAGTTGCATTCATAAGTTGTTGGCCTTAAGCCTACGTCGCCGGCTTGACGCTCCCGACACAACGAACAACTCCAGACTAGCCGCTAGCCACGCTGTGTCCCGCAGCAGGTGTGACGTCAGAGAGGTGAGAGGGCAGGTGATACGGAAAAGGCCCTTTTTATAGCGCGCCCCGTACATTTAATTATCCAAATGCAGGGCCACCTACCCCACCTCACTACATATAGACTGCCACATCTCTTTGTCAATGCGTGAATCTGCTTGATCTGGGCCTCACGGATAGTTCTTGGATTGGAGACCGAGCGAGAACACCATGTGCTGAAAGTTTGGGGTGACCGTGTCTCAGTGATGAGACCGACGATTAGAATTCAGTTTTGGACAGACGCCTCAAACTTTGTCACGTTTGGATGTGTTTGAACGATTCGATAGCAGCCACTTTACCCGAGGGCAGCTATGTCTACATACCTACCAAAAGAGAAAGAAAAATGGTCGTTTATAAAGCGCCACGTGACCTCGGTCTGTGAAAGACATAACACAATATAAAAAAATCAATTCCCTCTCTTTTCAACCAAGCACTTTGACAACATTTGGATAAACTGTTTGAAATAACAGACATCTTTTGCTTATATGGATGAATACATACCTGTATAGACTCTTCGGGGGAAATGTCAAAACTCCCGTACTCCCTAAAGATAGCCAGCGGGCTGGCTAGCAGAGCGCTGGCCGCCCACGTAATGACTATGACCAGGGTGCACATATCTCTGGACATGCGGGTCTCCGTGTGCCGCACGATACTCCTGTGGCGGTCCAGGGCGATTATGTTCATTGTGATCGTGGACACGTGCACCGCCATGCCTTGAGCGCACGGCAGCATGAAGCACAGCACATGCCCGAACATCCACTCGCCGTAGAGCGTGTAAACCAAGGTGAAGGGCAGGCACAGCGTGTTCACCAGCAAATCGGCCACCGCCAAGTTCACAATGAAGAAGTTGGTCACGGTCCGGAGATTTTTAAAGCGGTAGACCACATAGATGACCAGGGAATTCCCGATGACTCCGCAAAATATGATGGTGCTGTAAGCCAGGATGAGGACGACCTGGACGCCCACGAGCTTGGTGCTGTCGTCGAGCTGCAGAGGGGGCACGGCGTACGTCGGTGTGGCGTTGACACAGCAGTTGGAAGACTGACCGTCAAGGTGAGGGTCCACTTGGGTCATGTTTAGCAGTTCCGATGTGTCCATGGCTAAAAGTCTCCATAGGTCACCCTGTGGAAAGATGTATAGCAAAAATGAGTAAAGTGAAACGTTTGCAAATATCATAATACAATTGTACACCGAAATGGAGTCCATCGGATGGAGGGTTAATTCCCCAAACTTGACCAGCATGTTTTTGGAGGTCGGAGAAACCGGACCACCCAGAGTCCAGGATTCAAACCCAGTATTTGCTTGGTGTGAGACAATAGTGCTAACCACTCAGCCACAGTGCGATAAGACAAAACAATCATATGAGATCAAGTTTTTCTTTGGACACAGGCACCATTTGGGGTTCATCACGAATTTATTATAATTTATTATCACTTTACTCTTTGGCTGAGTGCAACCTGAACTCATCCCAACCTGACATCGGGTTTGCGCCTAGATTTACCCGTTTTGTTTTTGGGTCAGATCGGGTTCACAGGCTGCAGAGCGCGCTGGTATCAGGACATTTTCTTTGTCTCGGGACTAAGGGTTTAACAAAGAAAGTAGTTTGAGGCACTGCAAAAAACTTAAACTAGAAATAAGTTACATTATCTTGAAATAAGTCCATTTGTCCTTTATGTGATTAACTAATTTGAGTTTTGTAATTAAATATATCTCATTGCACTCAAAAAATAGATAATTTCGTTCAAAAGCACTTATTTTTACCGTCACGGTCGACCTTCGGAGTCAAAAAAGGTAAACCCCTTTTAGTCGCATAATATTGACTATCTCGGTTGACTACACAGCATAAACAAATCATTATAATGCAATGCAAACTTCCCACGTCAGGCTTATTTTTCCACCAAATGAAGCCTTAAAATGAAGCCATAGGCATAAATTCAACCTGAGAGACTAATTTCAGCATCACCTCCATCCAATGAGGGTGTCTGTGAGGGTCACACCCCCACCTCAGTCACACCTTTGTAGCAGCCAATCATCGCCCTCAGTTCGGCTTTTAAGCCTCCGGCATTCATGGTTCGTCTGCTTCCCAGCTGTGCTGCGACCCACCTCCTCCCCATCTCCATCTCTCCCAACCGCATCATCTCAGGCCTCCCATACCACCACAAGTGTCCAGGCTCCAGGGAAGACATCTCTAACTCTAACCTATACCCATCCATAGTAACTTTAATTCATATATACAATGTCTAGTGCCGAGGTCTGATCGCCAAAAATATGCATATGTCAATAAACCTTTCTAATCTGTCTGTCCAGGTTGAAATACTTTTACAAGACCCTAGTTTGGGGCAAAAAGAATGTAACCCTGCCCGCCTTTAAGTGTGGATAAACAGATGTCTTGAAATGAGTTATTCAAATCAAAGACATATTTACTTATTACAAGAAAACGGTCCTGATTTCCTGTTTGATGTTTTACTTGTGTGTGAGCAGTGTAGAGAGCATGCAGATGCTGAATGAAAGCCTGTGTGGGCTGCGGCGAGCCAGTAATGGAGAGCGAGGATGATGAGATGGGAGAGGCTCTGAGGGGAAAGAGCTCAATGGTGGGGAAAGCCACAGCAGGCCGGCTTCTTTCAAGTTCTCTGGTCCAGCGTAAAAAGTGCTCTGGCTCAGTTTGAGTTCACATGGATGTTAGCAGGTGGCTCGTCGTGCTTTAAAACATCGCTACAACTCAAAGCTGCTCATGAACACACGCACACGTTTCTGTGAACAGGCCATTCCTTATTTGAAAGCGAAGAACTGGGCTGGGAGCTGGGATTGAGAAAGTGAGAAAGTCATCTTTGTTAATTCCCAAACTGAAATGCAAGGCCTCCTGGGTTTGTCCCTGTTTCAAAGCATGGTGTCCTGCACTGGTCAGCTCATCCACTTCCTCCTTCCTCTTCTTCCTGTGCAGCTTGCTCCGTTCCACAACATTCATTCACCATCTTCCGAGAAGATCTTAGCAGTTAATCGTTTTTTTCTCCAGAAAACGTCCATTAGCCAGAACACTAGTAAGGACAGAAGGCATGAGTGGAATAGCTGTGAATCTTGCCCGGATACTAGGGCTGAACGATATGGATAACATTTCATATCTCGATATTCATGCCAGATATCTTGATATCGATACGATATAACTATGGGTTAGGTGAAAACCAAGCATTTTTCAGAAAAATAAAAACATAATAATAAAGAGTGCAGTTTTATTGATGAAAATCTAGTCCCGTTTGTCCTGGTCTGTGTGGGTGGCGGGTGACCTGAGTGCAGCGGCACCGGAGGAAAGCTACGCCCCGTGGGAGACCCAGAGCTGCCCTGTGAGCTGTCCCGTTTCGCCTTCGCCCCTTGGTCGCCCCGGAACCGTTCAGGCGGCTTTTAACTGCACACCTTTCAACCCTTGGGACTGTATGGATGATCGAGTATATGGTGCCACTTTTATATTACTATTTTTACTCACGTTTTATCCTCAGACATTTTAACTGTTTTAGCCTAGGCTCTTAATATTTAATTCCTTTTTAAATCGTTTTGAATTACGACTAAGCAATCTGTCAATCAATTGGGAAAGAGTCTGTTATTTCACATCGCCCACCTCAGCTAAAATGAGCCTTTACGCCGTGGTCATGGTCTGGTAATATGTGATGGAAAATTAATAACACGCACCAATACATTACAGAGGGCAGAAGATATGTAGCTCTCATTCAATCTGCAAATCCAATAAGTGTGTCATAGCGCCTCATCACTAAGTGTTCTCCCGACATCAAACCTCATTAGGGTTGGGCACCGGCCAGTGAGATTCGGAATCAAGATGGATGCTCGTTTATCATGGGAGCCTATTATACTTTATAAAGTGGTTATATAAAGCAGCTGCTCTGTTGAGCTGGCAAGGCTAAATGTTCTGCTTTAGATAGATAAAAAATAAGTTTTGGAACGGCAACTTTCTCCCCATAAATCACAATTACAGAGTTTTACACCCAGGAAATGTGTTACCGGAGAAAAATACGAACACCATTTTCAATTTGGAGAGTGCAGTCTCAAGGCGGGGCTTTGGACTCTCCCCATTTGTCTTTTGTAAGATGGATGGAATAATGTCACTGGACTCTAGAATAAATAACAGAACATTCTGCAATTAATTCAGTTAACACCTATACTTTTAAACGTTCTTTCCGTAAATCAGATTTCATGCTTTTTAATCGCCATTGTTATATGAAGCCTAGGCGTTAATTCAGACTAATTTCAGCATCACCGACCTCCAGCCAATGATCACTTCCGAGAGGACACACCCCCACCTCAGCGTCAGAGCCGCACCTCCATAGCAGCCAATCATCGCCCTCGGTCCCGCTTTTAAGCCCCAGCAATCATGGTTCGTTCGCTTCCCAGCTGCGCTGCGACCCGCCTCCACCCCTTCTCCACCTTTTCCGTCCACGGCTTCAACCTGCTGCATCTTCACGGGTCTTCCGTGCCACCACCAGTGACATCCCTAACTCCAAGCTGTTTACCTACACTGACTTATACATCGATGTCTACCGCCGGGGTCTGATCGCCAAAACTAACACTAATGTCAATGAATCTTCCCAATCGCTGCTTTCGTCTGTTGAGTCTATCCAGGTTGAATTCCATAGTAGCCTGGCTAACACCAGACTGCTGTGCGCGCTCGAATCCTTTCAAACTTCACAACAGTCTGGGGACCATGACTGAAATCATTTCTTTTTTATTTATTTTTTTTAAGAAAGTAAATACCCTCCGAATGGACTTTATTTTAACCGAAATGTCACTATTTAACAAAATATAACATTTCTCTCTAAGGAGTTAGTTATCACAAAAAACAATCACACGGCCCGATTAAGCTTCTATTGCTCTCATTCACGTAACTTTTTCTCTGCCTCTCTGTGACGGCCCCTAGTTTGGGGGTGCCGTCTGGTGTTTACTAATCAAGTTTTGAAGAGGGGAGAAAAAAACTGAAGTGAAAGAGGTGTTTTGCTTCAACGCCATCTCCTCTGTAACCGTTGTTTATAATTTCATTAGGACCTTTATTTCTCAAACTCGTTGCCTTATGCTCACTTTGAGCTCCTCGTGGGGCGGTGATGTCGATTCAGAGCGGAGTGCTGAGTGAACAGGTGGACGATGTGAGTGACGGGCTCCTGTCACTCACGCGCCCTTTTCTCTCCCATGGCCCAGGAGAGCGCTGGCGCTGGGAGCGTTCGGTCGCGCCGTTTCCCCAGAGCCGCGCTCTGAAACCGTTTTCCCGCAGGTCGTGCGTTCAAACTGTCCCTCTGCCAATCCTACAGTCCTCTCTCCGCCCCACTCCAGCAGTGACTTTTGTTTTGCGCCTCTCCCCCAAAGAGGAATAAAAAAAAATATTCGAGAACCGGATCGTTCGAGACCGACACATCACTAATTGGGGCGACAGTGGCGCAGATGGTAGAGAGGGTCGTGATCGGAAGGTCGGGGGTTCGAATCCCGCCTCCTGAAGGTGCACATTGTCGTTGTGTCCTTGGGCAAGGCACTTCACCCTCCTTGCCTCCAGTGTCTGTGTACACTGGTGTATGAATGAGAGACCAACAGGCCTGTTTGGAACTATGAGGCCGTCCTTCCGTGGACCCACCACCTGCAGGAGGAGCCATAGGGGACTGGTGCTATGTGACTTGGGCAGCTCCGGCGGCTGCCCCCACGACCCGGCAACGGACAAGTGGGAGAAAATGGATGGATGGATGGATGGATGCTTTCGGCGCCCCTATGCAAGGCATATTATGCCCTTTTTGCACCACTGGCTGTGGACAATGGAAACCACACCTCTCCTACGAGAAAATGAATCAGTGGTCCCCAGACTACATATCACTTGTGATTTTAGCCTGTCTTTGGCCAGGCTAATTCCCGAGGGCAATATTTTCAAAGCCACAAACGCAAAATGTGGATATTTCATTTTTTGAGATTTGCAAAGGCAAATGTTGATATTCAAATTGGACACAGCAGGCAATATTGTGCACAATTGCCAAAATCGCCTTTGAATGTGATTTGGACCAAGATTTCTGTGTTTTTTACAACCTTGTGCAGTTACCACATGTGTACATGTAGGTTTTCCAGATTTGTATCTTTGAGCTCTGGAGCTCTGTGGACGCTCATGATCCGCCCAACCCGTGAAGGCGGGGCCTCCTGCCTTTTTGCCCTTTTAAGGACCTCGTAGGAGATTGAGCAGCCATGTTAATTTCAGAGACCACTCGGGATCATTACTATGGAGCTGAATGGAACACTAGTTATATCTCTATATAACTATGATCTGATCCCACAAAAAGCAGAAACTTATTAGGCCCGAGCGCCATCAGGGCTGGCGAAGGGGCTCTTGTAATCGTGCCCTTCGGGGCACACAAAACAGGCGCGAAGCGCTCGTCTCCTCTCAAACACGCACTCTTCTTGTCGTGCACGTCCCGTGCACATACATATATAATGCAAGGATCAACGTTGTAATTGTACAGAGCCCATGAAAGTCAATGGGCGACTGAGAGCCCGTCAGTGACCCAGGACCTCTACCATGAGGTAGGAATGCGCGAGCACTTTCTGAAAATATAGTTTATGGTAAGTGGGAACATTGTTTTCGTATGGGAATATTATTCTTTCTTTCTTTCGCACCGTTGCAATTTTCACCCAGTGACCATCAACGAAAAGTCACAGATTTTAGCCCAAAATTCAAACCCGGTCTGACACAACTTTTGACTATTTCCAAATGTTTTATTTATTTGGCGATAGCGCCACCTCAGTTTTTTTGCGAGATAGGACTTGGTCAAAAATAAAGTTTGTCGTAGAATCATAAAAATCGGTACAGACGTGGATCATGACATGTTGAGCAAAAAATATTGTTACGGCAACGCCGTCCACCATATTGGGTGTCGGCCATTTTTGATGACTCCGCCTTTATCTTTCACTTCGTACAAAATCTATCTCCTTCTAGAGCATTTATCGGAACGAGCTACTTTTGGTTGGAAAATAATATTGAGAAGTAGAACTTTAAAAGTTATTCAAATTACTTTTCTAAGTTTTACGTTTTTATGCGGCGAAGCTGCAAACTGTACGAAGTATTTTGCCATTTTCCGCGAACAAAAAATGGTTCCCATTCGCACATATGAAGCCTAAGTCACAGTCCTTAACACTTTCATCTGGCAAAAATCTAATTGGGCGCGATAGCGCCCCCTATAGGAATTATATGGAGAGTACAAATTTAACTTTTACGGAAATTACAATAATTTGGCACAAAATTCTATTTGTCGTTCCGATCAGAAAAGTCAATCACACCCATGTCATATTTTTAACGGTGTTGCCGTGGCGATGTCCACAACGTTTCATTTTATTCTGATGGAAAAATGTTAAACTCATAATTCACATAATTCTTGATATAAGTACTTGGATAACCTTTGTGGATTTTCTGAGGCGCAGCCGCAACCCTAAGTAAAATGTAAGAATATGCTTCAGTTTGCAGATATAGTGTGATACAAATTCATACTAATTTTTCTCTGTATAATGTCAGCATTGTCAAAAAAACACAAAAACCTCTTTTTTTGTCTGAGAAAAACTTTGTCAGATACCTAGAGGGCGCGTTAGTGCATTCCAAAAATCCTAAAACTAAGACCCTAGGGGGAAAAGTTAAAAACAAACAATAGTAGCAATACCGTAATTTTACATTGAGGGAGGGCCGATAATCGCTGCCTTGTGGCTATATTTGAATTTTTAATTGGCATTTGGCTCACAGGACACTTGAGCAAAACACGACATATCGAGGTTCAAAAGGCTTAGCTAATGGATGAAGTGGAGTATTTCTGCCGATGAAAAGGCAAACCTAGTGCAAAACACTTGGCGCGCTGGTTTGCAACATCGCCATCCAAATGCTTCACTTTGTTTTCAGATTCTGCCCTGTGAGTGTGGTCTTTTTAAAGGAGCAACATGACATGGTGATCTTTCAAGAGCCCATTCGCTGACATCGTTGTGCAGCATACATTTTCTAATGTGAACTCCAGCTTTGGCGCGGCAGATGTTCACAGAAAAACACCCACAGACTCATCATTCTCTTGTCGGAGGCAAAACTCCAACCGGTCACCGTGTAGTGGACCCTTGTTTGTGTACATGCTCCATCGAAATTCAGCGTGAATTCATTCACTAAGCGGAGAATGAAAAACTAATGTTGCTGCTAAAATGAGACGTAAAGTAGATTGAGTTGTGTAAAATATCCTATGTTCATTCGCACCAACAAGTCGACACTGGGCTGTTTCTCTGCGCAGCCTGAAAATGGCTTTGTAGTAACTGATTTTCTTTTGACAACTGCCGTAATATTTAAACTAATACGAGTGAAGGGGCGGGCACAATTCATGGCGGCGCCCACACGTGACTTCAGCACATGAAGCATGAGGCTAATGAGATCTTCCTGGTTAGCATTGTCTGTTTTATTAATCATGGGCTGTTGAGCCACTTTGCTCCTCTCCATGTCTCTTTCGCTTTAATAAGTAGAATAATGTATTCATAATTCAGCATTTGTTAAAGTAATGGTGGAGAAATGTATCTACTGTATTTTCCGGACTATAAGTCGCACTTTTTCATAGTTTACCTTTGGGTGCGACTTATATATAATCCCACAATGTTATTTTCACACTGACAGACAGCCACTAGAGGCCACTCTAGGCTTGTGTACCAGTATTTGCTACTCTTGTACCGCTGAAGATTTAAAAAACCGGTAACTGAGCAGCAGAAAAATAGTTTGGAGTGAGTGAGACACTTGTGAGGAACTGGCGAAAAGTGGAGGTTACTCTTACCCCTGGCTCACATTGAATCCGGTTAAGGTCCGGTACGGCGTCCGCGATCTTAGAAAGTCATTAAAACCAATGTAGCACACTCACACTGCTCCGCGAAGTCCGGCTCCGGCTACCGGGGCCTTTCGGCGGCAACGGAAAGACTCTGCAAGAAGTCTATTTCTGCCAGAGACCGGCGCCCCGCGGATCAAGCTGACAGAAAAACACGAGCCAAACAGGAAGTCAGGTCTCGTGAGGAAAGAAGCTCCACTGTATTTCAAAATCAAATCTGTCCGCTTACTACTTATTTGGTCTCGTTTACCACCTGTACACAAGCGTAACGTCGGAAATGTAAATTTTCTCCATTACCAGTGACACAGGGGCATAGTGTGTTGCAAAGCATCCACTTCACTGGGGAGAGTCGTTGTACTGGCAAATACGGCTTTTGTTACAAAAACTAGCTATATATGGGGCTACTTATCATGTAACCTCGCACCAAGAGGGAAACTCACGTGCGAGGGCCGTTTCTGTGCCTGGGACGGCGTCTGGTGCCGGAGCCGGCGGAGCCACAGTGTCAGCCGGACTCACTGGGAGTAGTAGTTTGGGGCAAACTGTCCTTTTATTACATGTACTGTGTGAAATATTAAGGCTGTTCAGCTTTTTTGAAGGATTTAGGGCGTGTGGCTCGACACACTGCATGCTTTTTTCAGTCTTGAGAGATTTATTAAAGACTGGAGGACACGTTACAAAAGTGAACTTAGCATGGTTACAGAAAGACTGCAGGCTCACATTTAACAAGTAAACGACCTTGACAAAGACGAGAGGTTTACGAGAGGTTTAGAATTTGGACATACATCCGGTCGATTTATTAAGAAAAACGGAGCTCAATGCAGCAGACAGCAGATGGGGGAATAAACCTATAATGATGAATGCCAAAGAAGTCTTTCTTGGGCCCTTTTGTCATTTCATACTAGTAGATTTCTCCATTGTGAGATCAATAAAGGCTATCTTATCTTACTGCGCCGTTAGGCATCGTCTGTGCAGTGCTTAAAGTGATCCGGTCCTCTTCTCAGAATGCCTGCACATCCCTAATACGAAGTCAGACAGTGATTTCTGCCATGTCGCACGGGCACACACAGCGCAGGGGCTGAGCTGGACACTGAGCGAGCAACAGGTTCAACATTTGTTATGTGTGCACCATGAAATTAGTAATCTTTCAAAACATGCTATGGGTCGTGCCGCCTCATCCATTTACTAACCAGTTACATCCGCAAGCAACAATAAAGGGCCAAATGCTTGGTCATGTAAATGTACCTATTGATGCTTTCAGCTAATTTTACTGGCATATTATTTTCTGGAATTGTGGTGTAAAAAGCAACATGCAGGTAAAATTGCTCTTTTTCTTTAGTTTTAGTCATTATTCCACCGGTCTTTCACCACCCTCTGGTGGCAACTTACCATACCACAGGCTGAGCATTAGAAACATACACAAGCAAAATGCAGTGTTGACAAAGCTCGTTATGCACAGATCTGTTTACACGCAATATTTTAGCCTTGAAGGTTTTTTTGTGTATGCACTTTAAGGTGACAATACAACAAACTGAACAGCCTCAGCTACATTCTTTTTATTTTAGGCACATTGAGTTGCCTTGTGTACAAAATGCGCAGTATAAATAAAGTTGCCTTGCCTTTTTATTTTTTATTTTTTATAAATAGCCTGAAATAAAATCAACAAATTTAATAGACAGTACACTGCATTATGAATGATTTACTTTAATTTACCTCATTATTCCTAAACCTTATTATTTTGGACAGCGCTAAAAGTACATTATAATTAAATATTACAAATTGTTTTGCTTTTGTTTTATTGTGACATCACATCAACTGCAAAATTCACTTACCCCAAAAGCCATTTCAGTCACATGACTTCTTTCCATTACGAATACCATTAGCCAGACCATTCCGAGAGATTGCCTATGTTGTTCTGAATTGATCAACGCCACATTGGCAATGGTCCCAATTTTCCATCTCTTGAAACCCCACGGACAAAGGGCCTTGTTATTGATCAAGCTAAATGTCTCGTCTTACATGTGAGCATATTGACTACTTGGACTATTGTGATGCCGCTTTACCCACAGCAGCATCACCAGACCCGAGAGCGTGTCTGTCATGTTTGATGGAGTGGCCTACCGGTTGCGAAGCAGGCTGTAAATAAATGCACTGGGAAAACTAGAGCAGTGTGCCCTTTAAAGGTCCTTACCACATAATGGGTCTATAGGGTCTTCGCATGAGCTTTGGGGACATGGAAGCCCTCCTTTTCATTTCCCAGGGTTGACCAAGGACAGCAAAGAAGCGTCCCAAAATATCATGATAATGGGTCTATTGTCGCTCTATATGCAACTGCTCTCTCCTCCTTTCAGTTTTCTAATAAAGGATTTTTGTGTGTGACAATAGTCCATGCTACAGTTCGCTTTGTGTGACTGTATTCATTTTTGTGTGAGATAATGCGTTTACCATATGCTTGAGAAATGCCTTTAAAGGAACAGGCCCCCGTTTGTCCATACTGAGATATGTTCTTACCTGAGCTTAGACGAGTTGATGCGTACCGGTCTGGTCTTTGTGTGTGCCCTCAGTCACGCAAAACGACCAAAGATGTTGTTAGCATTTGGCCTCTCCCAGCATATTCCTATGGTTCCAAACGGGATGAAGTTAGAAGCAACCGAGCTCTTCCATGGGCACGCACAAAGACCAGACAGGTACGTAGCAACTCGTCTAAACTCAGGGAAGAACATATCTCAGTATGGAAAAACGGTGGCCTGTTCCTTTAAGTTTGGTGTTTTTTTCGGGTTAGACCTGATTTACACCCAGTTTAGACACCATTTAATCCAATAGGTTGTGTTCACGTGACATCATAACATTCTAAAGGGCCTATAGTCTAAAACTGAGGCGGAGGGCAACTGAAAATTTCACGGCAGTAACCATGGCAACTGTCATAATGCAGATTTCTAGTCTAGTCTGCTAATTTCTCTGTTATTCCAGCGACAATTCACATGAAACAAAAATGGTTGCAAAGTTCAAAGTCCTGTCTTCCAGCTCATATGAACTTTCTTATTTCCTCAAAGGTGTCCAGAAGTGGTGACAATACTCAAAAACATGTGCGTGATGTTGGGCAGTAGAAAGGACTTTTAGCCATAAGAATAATGTGGCAAGTTTGTGAATTCATTCACAAAAATATATGGACATTTTCTTTTTGGAAATTTCTTTCAAAAACTGTTTCTCTCCCATAGAGATGTATTGGCCCTCCAAATTAAATAGAATTGTACAACATGAAGGCAACCTACTGAGGATTATTATGTGCCCGGTTTAGTCCTGGTGGTACTTGGAAGGTCAAATATTTAAAGATGTGGGGGTTGTTGCGAGAAGTCCAAGGCTACAGGTACATCACAAAATAGAGCTCACTTTGAACATCTGCGACCTGAGTGTGCGTTGCTATTTTTTCAATTTAGAAAATGTTCCCTCCACCACTACGGTGGTTTTTAAACCGCCTTAGACACTGCGTGGGTGTCAGGGGGACTGCGTTGGAGTGGGACTCCACCTCTTCCTCTGCCTCGCTTCACTGTGGAGCCCCCAAGGCTCTATCCTTGGATCCATTCTTTTTGCTTTATACCTCCTTCCACCTTGAGAAATCTTTAAGAGGCATCCTATCATTTTTACGCTGATGATTGCCAAATTTATATGCCAGTCTCTAAAAACAAACACAGCCCCGACACCTCTGCTCGACTGTATATGTGACGTCAAGGTTTGGTTAGCATTTTTTACTGAAATGAAAGAAAAAACTAACTTGGTATTTGGACGTACCCTCACCGTTTTTGAGGTCTGAGGGTCAGCTTCAGCTTGTGGTGTCTAAGACGAACCGTATAACCAGTGGGGGCAGAGTGTTCTCAGTTGTCGGCCCTAAGCTGTGGAACACTCTGCCCCTCCACTTACAAATACCACTTATAAATAAAGTGGATTGGATTGTTACATATTTTTGCCGTGCGTCTCCGCAATATTCAAGAAGACTATATAATGGTGACTATATGGGAAAAGAAGTCTATTTTAAATGTTAACCAACTGAACGCTACGGCCAAAATCCAAAAAGGCAGTAACATGAATGCTGAAACAAGTAGCCTATTTTAAAAGACCTGCATAATGCAAAATGCACTTTATTTTAAAACCAGGTTATTATGTTGAATCTTCATCAAAAACATACCTTTTGTTTCATTGGACCAATCTCGCACATTCGGTTCGTGTCACTCTTTTGCCCTCAAAAACGCCAGCCCACACTCCAATAATGTCACAAAGCGAACGTTTTCTTTTTTAGTTATTGTACGAAAGAGTAAGGGTCGTTGAGTAGTTGTTTAAGTCTCAATAAAAGCATGATGTAGAAACTTGAAATCTCAATTGGTTCAACATTAACAGAAATTTGATGCACTTAAGTCAATAGAATCTCGATCTCTGTAGTTTTAAAAGAGCTTTTAACAATTAAAGTATTCTCCCCAACAATGTAACTTGCTTCAAAGCAAAGTTCAAACGTTGCCACTATTCCTCAAGGCATTTCAACACGTGCAAATAAAATGTAGCACACTAGTCTTTGGATCGAAGAGTAAACATCCTGTTACAGAGCACACCCACCTGAAACAAAATGGTCTTGCGAAGTTAATCCCAATCGATGTAGCGTCCCGAGAGCGCCGGGGAAGAGCAGGGGAAGTGTGAGACCGGAGTGACAAGTCTCCTCTGAGCAACAGCTGCAGCCGTGCGGTGTGGAAGAGAGAGGGGGGAGGCGGGAGGCGGGAAGGCGTGCAGAGCAGGGGCGCACGAGGAGACAGCAGCCAGTCAGAGGAGAGCGAGCGGCTGGGTCCGAACGTCCGCACTACGGTGGTCTGGTATTGTCCAGTGGTGTCTGAATGTCCAGAGGGGAAAAAAAAAGGAGTGAACTTTTAGTGAACAAGTGTTTTGCGAAATACATAAAATAATCCACAACATTGAACCAATTTGGGTGGAACAACGCCATATTTGACAACATTTTAGCTTGGTGACTGGAGCCGAGCTGACGGTCAGCAGAGGAGCTGCTTTAAAGATGGAGAATTGTGATCATTGTTTTTTATTGCTGATGTTGACTGTGTTCGGATTGTTATCAATGTGTAATAAGGCTGATTAAAATGGAAGATTGCACTAAATTAAATCTTGGGGGGCGACCCCAGACCCTCACACCAATTAAACTGGACCTGATGTTAACAATTTTGAGGAGTAACCCAAACAATGATGTAATTGTTTTCTAAATGAGACAGTTGTAAATCTCCATGTCTCCTGAGGACACCAGGCCAATGGATGCACTTTTTACCTGCATTTTAGATATCAAATCCTGGATGGCAGAAAACTTTCTCCAGCTTAACCAGGACAAAACTGAAGTTTTAGTCATCGGTCCTCAGGCCCAGAGAGAGAAACTTTTACCCAAACTACAGTCATTGTCTTTTAATCCTTCCTCACAGGTGAAGAACCTGGGTGTGATTTTTGACTCTGAGCTGACTTTAATTCCACACATTAAGAATATCACAAAGATAGGTTTTTACCATCTGAAGAACATAGCCAGAGTCCGCCCCATTCTCTCTCGGGCCAACACGGAGACGCTAATGCATGCTTTTATCACCAGTCGTATTGACTACTGTAATGCCCTGCTTTCTGGTCTTCCCAAAAAGAGTATCTCAGGTTTACAATTTTTACAAAATTCAGCAGCTCGTGTCCTGACGAAGACCAGGAGGCGGGACCACATTACACCGGTTTTAGAGTCGCTGCATTGGCTCCCTGTGTGTTTCAGGGTCGATTTTAAAGTTCTTTTAATAATTTTTAAATGTCTTAATGGACTTGGTCCTTCTTATCTTTCAGAACTGCTTTTACCTTATGAACCTTTACGGCTCCTTCACTCCTCTGGCAGGGGTCTCCTAGTTATTCCTAAAGTCAACAGAAAGACTCACGGCGAGGCGTCTTTCCGATACTATGGCCCTCGCCTCTGGAACGACCTGAGGAGGAGCTCAGGACCGCAGAGAACGTTCATGTATTTAAGAGCCGGCTCAAGACCCACCTTTTTAGCTTAGCTTTTAACTGATATTTATTTATTTAGTCCTAATGATATATTGTATATTGTGTATATGTATGTATGTCTATATGTGCGTATATGTATATATATATATATATATGTATATATATATATATATATATATATATATATATATATATATGGATGTATGATGCAGGGCGTATTGTTTTAAATGTAAAGCTGTAAAGCTCTTTGTGATACCTTTCGGTATGAAAAGTGCTTTATAAATGAAGTTTGATTTGATTTGATTTATTTGGGTCACAGCTCGTCATCCTAGCGTGATGAGAGCCACTGGTCTAGAGTTCCACCATCTCCCTGAGTCCATTTTAACCCCTGTTTACAAATGATTTATTCATAATCATTTGTAAGTGTTTCTGAATGTTTTCATCCAAAGACCTGTTGCTGTCCTCCTCTGATTCTCGCCAACGCTTTGTGGACTACATTGATTTACTCTTGATTTCAAGCATGTTGTATTTGCTCGTGTGCATTCTCCCGCTTCCAATCAATGTGTAGTCGTGTGTGGCTCCTCCTTTATCTAATCGGATCCCAGGAAAATGGCTCCTGACCCCAGCGCAGTGACTTGGACCCCCATCTGGATCTGCTCAGTTAAGGCTGTGGAACCTCCATCACCCCCGCCCCGTTAGTGTACATGTGAAAAGATGACTAAAATCCCTTTGAAAGCTTCGCAGAAAAAGGAAACATAATGTTCTATGAACCGTTAATTGACAACAGTGTGATCAACATATCAATCTAAATGGATTTTCGAGATGACAGAGCTTTTATTAAATCCGATTCCCATGACCTACATTTGCAAGGATATTAGCATGACACGTTGCAGAAATTAGACGCTTTTTTTGTGTGTAAGCTGTTTGCAAAGGAAATAAGAAACACATTAGAGACATTAAGTTCCAAACAATATGCAGCGTGTTCACGAACCATGTCAATGTTTCAAAATGTTTTGTTAGTAATAGTCCGTCTTAAAACATAAAATGACTTTTGCAGGTGGTGACTGTGCCCTTACGTTCCCTCTAAAGCTGATAAAGACGTGGGTGGCTAAGGCTAATTGAATTGCCAACAGGCGTACACTACAAGAAAACTGTGTTCATTAAGCCGGACTATAGAGTATTTCGTCTTCATCAGAGAAAGTAGCACACTACTGGTTTATTTTAACGTAATATCGTGGTGAAAATAACAAGCATTTAAAGAAGAAATTACAGAAACAACAAACTGTAGTTTTTAAATGTTTCTTTAGCCTCTAGTTAAACATCTATTATTATAGTAAAGGTTTCATTCAAATAAATATATTGAAATATATCTAATAGAGGTCGACCAATATGGGTTTCTAAGGCCGATGACGATTTGCACCACTGATGTTTTTGGCCCAAAAAAACCCATCTGGTTTATAATCCTGTGAATGATGCTTCTAAATGTGTCACCAATTTTCACCGCGATGTTTGTCCGCCCCCCTGAGGCCGAGGGGGCTCGTTTAAGACCCTGGCGGGCCGCTTAGAAGCTTTACCGGATAAAGAAGTCACACAGAGCATGGTTCACAGCCACTAGGTGGAGCTGTTGACAGATAGTAGCAATCGCTAAACTAGCGCATACATTTTTCCAGAATGGATCAATTCAATGTATTGTTACGGCTGGGTAATAAATTCACCTCGCCGTCGCCTTCATTTGTTCAGGATATGTGAAAAGTACGAGTAGTGGCATAATGAGCCAATCAGGGTGAAGTTAGAAGACCCCTGCTGTTGTTTATGATATGGAATCAACAATAAAAACGTCACGCACTGCTGGGCACTCTTTAATATTGTAAAGGTACTCGGACTATTTCTGCCACATGTGAGCCCTGACAATAACAGGATGTCAAGGCCTCTCATATATGAGTGGACAAAGGAGACCTGCTGAATGGTTTCCTGCTGAGCCGTGTCAGCGGTGCCCTTCATTTAGAAAGTCGTCCCCAGGGAAGCACAGACGTATACCATTTACGCATAAGCATGGTGTTTTCCAGAGCGTTTTCCGGAGAAATCGTCAAATCATGCAACACTGTAATGTTATAATGTAGGCTTTTGATTACATGTAAGTCAGTAATGTCATCTTATTTTCTGATTAAAAAAAAACAATAGAAGCCCCCAATTCAGAAGCCCCTTATGAGAGACCAACAGGCCCGGTTAGAACCATGAGGCCGTCCTTCTGTGGGCCCACCACCTGCAGGAGGAGCCATAGGGGCTGGTGCAATGTGATCTGGGCAGCTCCAACATCTGCCCCCACGACCCGGCAAGGGGCAAGTGGGAGAAGATGGATGGATGGACAAAACAGTATAAGTGGTAGGTTTCCCCTACCACTAAAAACATGTACAATAGGCCCAGGGACTGCAGGTGGAAATTAGCACAAGTGCTATAACCTGGTACAATGCATCTCTCCTTTCTGAGGCTAATGTATATTGTACACTGTCCCTGTTCAAATAAATAAATAAAATAAATAAGAGCTTATAGCCATTCCTAGATTATAACTTTAAATTAGAATTTTTTGGGGGTAATGGACAGCATTTATGCGTTTACCTGCGCCACAAGCAACATCACATGGGGCCGCTCGTTGGTCTGTGTCCTCTCGCCCTCTCCTCCTCCGCTCACTCCTCTCTCCTTCTCTCCTTCTCTCCTGGCCTCTGGCCTCTTCCGCTCATCACCATCTTCATATCCAACGTCTGAAGCTGTGCTCTCAGTCCCTGGAGCTTCAGATTGTAGTGAGACTGAAAAAGAAAGCTCACTTCGGCTGAATGTATCCAGAAGAGACACGAGGGTAACTTCCAGGAAAGTGTCTTGTGGTGTTACATTGGTGTCCCACTGAAACATGGTAAAGCAGTTTTGCCTTGACATTAATATTAAAACTCTGACGTCTGTGGGGGTGGGGGGTGCTCTTGGGGATAGGTAAAGACAAATCCTTCCAAATCAAGAATGAACCAACTGTCGAACAACTGTATCTGCAATCAATAAATCTTTATCAACTTTTCATATGTTTTACTACAAAGTCTCTCTCCTGGCTTCAAGCCAGCGAACTCTGGCATTAAAGTCCATGACCTTAGCTGTCGCACAACAGAAATTGCATGGCCAAAAAAATTTGTCAATTACATTTATTCTTCATGTCATATTTCTTGTCTTTGCAAATGATAATTGAAATTGCACTGGTCTAAGGAATCAGCCACACAGCTACAGTCCTAATTAGGCATAATGTGAAATATGTTAAGGGAAGAAACCTCCACCTCGACAACTGCGCAAAAAATCAACACTTTCACCTGTTGTGTCTCACCTTAATCCTTTCATCGTGAGGTAAAAAACACTCGCCGCAGCTTCACTATATTTACAGCCACATGAGCCGCACGGAATACTTTGTCTTTTATGTCTCTTTATTGAAACGGCAAAGGGGAGCAAGAGAGGGGGTGAGTGGGAGGGGCTTGTGGTTAAATCCTGTGTAAATCACGAGGTGTTCAGATCAATATTGCACTTTCTAACCAACAAAGTGTAAGTCGGTGATAAAGATGTTTCGGAGATCCTTACCATGTACCTGCAAAAGCTCTTTAATGAAGTACATTGGGTCCCATTATTAAATCTCTTAGCTAATTGCAACGAGTGACTGATGACCATTACAAATCTCCATAATGTGGTTTCAGGATCGAGCGCTCTTATCGGCGCTGTTCTGTTCTGTTTTGTTCGTTTACGTCCGGTTTCGGGGATCTGTTTTCCCTTTAGCGTGGCGCATGGCGTAACGGACTGACGGCGGCGGCCTGCACTGACTGATTATCGATCTTATCTTGTTATGTGGCTGCAGACCTAAATACCTGCGCAGGACGGTTTGTTTATCAAAAAGAACCTTAATATACAAAGCCCTTATGCTGGGTTTACAAATAACGACAAGTCACGAGTGGATCACGGATGTGAGTGGAATTTGATGATTCGGGGTAGAGGTTTCACGCGCCGTCACAAACTGTTGCGACCTGTTACTACGCGTTTCGATTAATGGCACGAATGATTACGCACGGTCACAAACATGCGTCCCGCGCTGCTGCGGGCTGTGGAGGGTCACTGGGAATTGTCAAGCTCTCTCTCAGTTCAACTACTGAGTACAGAAGATGAATCAAGTACCTTCATTGAAGATGGTTTAGTACAGGGATGCTATCCTTTCTAGGATAGCTCCTAAAGGCTTTCTACATTTACATACAATATGCTTTATGACTCACATAACATGCTGAACACAATATGCAAACATGTGTGTCAGTATAATAAAGAATAAGTACAAAACTAATGTTCCTAGCGTTTTCCTCTTGGCTTCTAATTCTCCTGGTGAACTGCTCCTGAGTCACATTTTGTGTCGTTGTGGCATAATCTCCGGCGTTTGTGTTGCGTTAACGTCGCTTGGCAGCTGGAAAAAAAAAAGGTTGGAGACCCCTGGTCTAGTAGTTCACAGCTGGAGAGAAATTTCCCCGCCAAGGCGACCTATACACACAGGGAGGGCCACGCTTCTGGGAAAAATCAATCAATCAACATCTTTGTTCAACAAAGGTAAAATATGCAAAGAAAATACATATATGTCAGCAGCAAATAATCTTCTACTAAAACTGAATGCTATTTTCCAAGTGAGTGGTGAGGACTGGTTGATCATTTTCTGTGGAAACCAATCACTTGAGGTTTAGGAGATAAAAACAACTAACCACACACAAGAGAGAGAGAAAAAACACCCCTTATTTTAATCAAAATCATGACAAATTGAAAATCATTTCAACTGGTGGAAAGTGGAAACATTGTGAAATTATTGTTTAATAAAAAATAAGACAAGATAAGCCTTTAGTGTCTGGCATTAGACATCCAGTGCAGATTAAGATTAAATCCATGACACATGCCACATTAGGGGCTCTGCTTTATGCTGTATATAAAATAACAGCAAGACGATGTGGCGACTTTGTCATCAGTGCATCACATTGAAAGTTCTAAAGAGGGATGAATGAAAAAGGAATGTAATTTTTCATGTGTCTGAGCAAACACACGATTTCCTTGAGCGGTCTCTTGGACCACTGTGAGCACTGACAGACATGTGCACGGTGGTCGCGCGAGTATCATATCCATCCACGTTACATGGCTTATTAAAAAATCTAATTACAGCAGTCATTTCTGTCAAATTACTTTTAATAAGGGATTTAGTATACTTACAACTAAATGGATACTGTAAAGATCGTGTCAATGGCCTGTAATTTCCCTCTGGATCCCTGTTGTCGCTGGATTCTCTCTTGTAGTATTCTTCCAGCACAGTGTAGTTCCTCAGAACAGCATTCACAGCTTGGTGACGCGACCGCCCTCGCACTTCATTCAGGCCTGAAGGACAATGTATCCTCACTGAGAATCTTTGCTAGGTCTTCAAATGTTCCCCTCTTTACAGTGGATCTAGAGAAAGTGGAAGAGTTTCCACATCACGCATCAAAGGAATATCTTTCCACGCATCATCAATGCCCAAGTCCTCTCTGTGGGCCACACAATGTTGTTCAGTTAGGTGTGGTATTTGCACTTTAAAAAAGCTGCAACTCCATTGTGCTTTCCAAGCATAACTGAGGCACCATCGGAGGCCAGCATCACCATTCTCTGCATGTCCAGTTCGTTTTTAGAGTAAAACTGGGTTATTGCATGAACAATATCCTTAGCAGTGCATGCCGTCAGCTGGATGATGCCACCAAAAACAGTTGTATAGTTGACGTTATTCTCCTCTCTGTATTTAATATACAGGACTAGTATTTTGTGCACTGTTATGTCTGTGCTCTCATCTACTATCAGGGTGTGCCATGGTGCATTTTTAACATTGCACATAGTCTCATTCTGCACTATTTCATTTATTGAATTCACAAATTCTAAAGGCATCATTTTTGCTTCGCCAGTTTTCTGGTATACTCACATACATTTCCATGTGATCGTGAATTTGTTGATCCGACTGCATTGATGCATTCATTTTGAGGGCAACAAGAATATTGTCGATGAGAACTTTTACTTGCTCAGGGTTGGATTGCTTAATGAGTGACAGCTCGGTCTTTTTCTCACGGTCTTTGGCGCTCTCCACCAATAATGTACCGATGCCCATTCCCATCTTGCGTCTTTGTACAATTTCAGCCGCATTCATATGACGTTTGTGCTTAATGTGGTGGTTGAGGTAATCCAGCTTCCATTCTGTCCATACTTTTCCCTCTGAAAACTCGTTTGCTACTTGGGCATTGCAGCATGTGATTATTTTATTATCAATTCAGGAAGGATTCTTATTTTGTGCGCGGCGCAGATTTTCTGTGCGCGGAAACCGTGGAAGCAGTGCACATGCGCACAGCTTAGAGGGATCATTGGTTTCTGTACGTAATGAATACCCATGAATACAGAGAGCCGAAAATGAGCAATATTAAAGTCACACTATTATATGTTTCTGTCACTAGAGCAACTGGACTCTGGAACTGGAAGAGGAAATACATAAACCAGGAGACAGACAGCTGAGCGGGGAGGTGAGTAGAGAAGCACAGAGCGTCTGTCGCCGTAACAACGCGTTGGTTCACAGGCAAAACAACACCGTAATATGACTGAGAAGCGAGGCCCTTGCGGCTGCGGGGGCCCTACGCAACTTGCATAGTCTGCGTATAGGAAAAAACGGCTATTCTGATAGGCGTTTACGTGACCAGATATTCGGGTAAGAAAAGGAGTAACCCGGGGTCATTTTCAGGGTTTTGCCAGTGGTTACATGGCTGTGTGCAACCTGGTGATTGCTAATATTCCGGTTATGAATATTTCTTTCAGCAGAGAGCATTCTTGGCCAGGACACTTTTAAAAAAGAGATTTTGAATCAATGAATCTCAATTATCTTGGATAAATAAGGTCAAACAAAAATAAATACAATTTAAAACATTTTTGAAACAGCACTATGTAATACAAATGTATTACATTTTTAGGCTGTAAGTACTAATAGAGAATACATTACAATTTTAAGGTAAGTTGCCTAGCACTGTGAGACATTGGCCCTTATTTATCAAACTCGCGTATGGTGAAATCAGAGCGTATGTGGGGTTTATGAAAAACCTCTGCATGTTTTGTCAATTTATCAATTAGAGCGCACGTGCACCTGGTGTACGTGCGCTCTAATCCTACACCGAGTCAGGAGTTGCGCCATGCTAGTCATTTTCATTACATAAGCTGCAAGATGCAAACAAACTCCCCAGCAATTTGATGGATTAAGTGATGAATTAATTAATACATTCATTCATTCATTTTTTTAAGCCCCCCACAATCAGTGTGGAAAGGCAATTGGTCAGTGCGGTCCCACACAGCCATAAATAGAGGAAATTAAGTCACGAAAGACCCCCTCTCAATAATGGCAGACCTTGCGGTTTTAGAAGATGCAAATGCTGCATTAAGACGAGAGAGGATCTTCCGTGCTCGAAGTGACTTACTGAGTGAGTCAGAGGACTGATCAGTAGATTCCGTCTACTGAGACATGTGTTAAAACAGTTGGGCGCAGACCTGGAGCCGCAGCTAAGACGTGAGACCAGGCGCTCCTGTGCCATTTCTGTGCCGCTCCAGGTGCTGTCCACGCTGGGATTCCTGGCCACTGGGTCGTTCCAAAGAGAAATAGCAGACAGGTCTGGAATAACTCAGCCAACAATGAGCCACATCTTACCTAGCTGCCATCCGAAGTCTGACCCCAGGCCACATCCGATTCCCATATGACGCAGCCCAGCAAGCAATGATCAAGAGGGAATTCAATGAGACTGCCGGCCTTCCTGATGTCACTGGGACAATTGACTGCACACATGTGCTTCTGAAAGCACCACCCGTCAACGATTACGCATTTGTGAATAGAAAGAGCTATCACTCTATTATTGTGCAACTCATCAGTGATGCTAAGCTACGTCTCCTAAACATTGTAGCCCGCTGGCCTGGGAGCACCCACGATGCATTTATTGTTCAGCACAGCAGCGTGGGTCAAAAATTTCAGGAGGGAGCTCTAACAGGACAAAGTTACCTTCTCGGTGAGTGAAACTCAGCAATAAATTTAGGCTACATTTAAATAAATGTTCATGCTCTAGGTGACAAAGGCTATCCACTTTTGGAGTACCTAATAACTCCTCTTGCCGATGGACTCAGCAGGGGCAGCGCTTCAACCAAGCGCCACAGTGGCTCTTATACTCCCTGGAGAAAGTGTGCCATTTAATCCTGGCCTGTGCGGTCCTCCACAACATCGCAGAGGACCACGGTGTGCCAAGAGAACAGTGGCCAGCACCCGCTGCCCCCCCCACTTTTATTCTAATTCTCTAAAGGCCCTAAACCCGATTGTGTTGTTTACAAACAATGAAAGAGCGAGCAGGTGAATTGTAAATGTCTGTCGTGGTCCAAACTAATTCCTATAAACTTTCCTGGCGCATTTTTAACGTCCCTATGCCCTTCACAAGGAGGAGCACATACGCCACCCGGACAGGGTGGCATAAATGACAACAATGAGCTGCAAGGACACCATCCATAAAAAAAGGCACGTGCGTCTTTTTTTTACAGATATCTACTTTCACAATACAGTAACGGACACAACAAACAAAAACAATTATTTTACTTTCTAAAGATTTACATTCAGAGCGAAGATTTATTAGAATTCGAAACATGTTTGTTTTAACCTTCATCATGGGCATACAAAGGTGTACAATGAAGCATGATCCATTATTAGGTGACAAATAATCCATATCGCAAGAGGCCACATAGAATCGCATGACGTTCACGACCGAGCGGCTCTTTCTTTAAGGTGAACGCTCAGAACCGGATCTCAATTGTGAAAAGAGCTGGATCTGTTTTTCAGTTAATTTGACCCAGAACTGCCCCGAACGAACACAAGAATCAGTCCAACTATGGAGCACAAGTGCAAAGCTTTTTGCGCTAAAGCGAAAGCCAAATGCACTAGAAAAAGGTGACTGATAAACAGCTGAGCTGTTCCTCGGAGATGCAGATGGCGCTGCTGTTATGGTTGAAATGTTTTCCAGAGATGCGGATGGTGCTGCTGTGGCTGGATCTTTTATTGGGACGAAACCTTTGCTGGCGAGCCAGGAGCTCTTCTTATGCTCCTCTCTGCTCTCTCTTGTTGCTCAGGCCTCCACTGATTTTGCAGAGCATGGAGGAGATTTTCCGTCAGTCGTCTCACTCCATCTCTGCTCAAATGTGGGCCATTTTCTTTACACAGATTGTCACGTTTCCAGAAAGGATTAAAGTTCTCTATGGAAAACAGTCCTCTTGACTGATTGTCAAGAAGCCCTGGAAGCAAGAAGCAAACTAAAATTAAAAAATACAATAAACTTTATTAAAAAAAAACAAGTGCCTAATTCTCTTAAGATGATTTGGATTTCCTGTGATTTTAATCAATGTCGTGGTTAAAAATGGCCAAATGTTTTATCAGTTGTCGATATCGTGTATGAGGGTTAGGACCCTCCAGCGTCCCACACACACTTGAGCTCGGCGCATTTACTCAGCGCTCTCTCCCATTTGGGGCTTTTTTTCGCCCCCTAAAAGTAAAATACCTTTGTAAATGGGTTTTTGTTGGGCGCATTGGTTTTCTATCACCTGGATAAAGAATCAGACATAAGAACAACTTGTTTAACCTGTTCATTTGACTTTAAACCGCGTTTTGATAGGCCCGAAGTGAGGCTCGCCTCCACTGCCCTGGCGATACGAGGGGGGCGCCGTGTCAGCGCGACACATTTCTACAAAACATGTGGACGACAAGTGAAAACCAGCCAGTTTTATTATTCTGCACGATTCAGGAGAGGCAATTTAAACGTAAAGGAGTAAGTAAAAGGGAAAACTGATTAAACTGACATTTTATGGATGGAATACTCGAGTTTTATGCTGAAAATGTCGAGGCTATCATGCACCGCCTGCGTGGCGCGTCAGGATTGTCAATAACTTATCACTTGGACGGGTTTGGTACGAGTCCCGGTCGCTTTCACTATATTATCTTGTAATTTTTATTTACAATATTGTGATAATGTTTTTTTCTGTTTAAACGTGTTGTTATTGAATGCTATTTCAAAGTAAGAGGATACCAGAAACAGCAAGTTGCATTTTTTCCTGCAGTTTTTTCCTGCAGTTTTGTTTACTTTATGTTGAAGTCAATTGCATGTGCCTCACCAGCAACAAACCTCTCCTTACGTCACTGCTGACTGATATGGACTTGTTGCATCCATCATCTGTGATTAGAGCCTCAGCGCATTGTGCCAGAGGAACGAAGGGGCCGTCATCGATGGGCGACGGAAATGTTTATTTATTTTCAATGTAATATTGAATTTGAGTGAATTGTGTATTTTGCAGACTTGCTTTCCGGTGTTGGTGGGGAAAATTATTCTGGCATCGGGGCATCTTTACAGCTGACCCTCCAGGCCCTGCTCCAGAGCCACAGGGCCCAACACTCAGCTGTGTCAATACAATACAATAAAACACCGGGGACACAGAGTGGGCACAGTGGTGGATCGACAAATGAGGACAATAGTTCCCATCAATGATCTCTCACCAAAGACTTCAGCCAGACAAGAGCGGGGTTGAGTGAACTTTTACAACTAATAAATTAGCATTATCTAAACTAAAGTGTCTCATCACATCCTGGCACTTCTTGACGCCACTTGGCACTCTGCGTGTCGTGGGGGCACAGGGGGGTACAAGTCGCGCTAGCTGTGTTTTGAGCTTCTTGTAAATTATTATTGTGAAAAATGATTGACCAATGGCAGACGCTCACAGTCTAGGCCTAGAGGCATTTAATTGGGCTGCAGCAAGTAGCCTGGACTACTACTGATATAGTGTGAGACATTTAATAAAGCTACACAAACATATTTTTGTAAATCCACCAAATAATGACAACGATAAATCGGAAAGACAATGTACAACCTATGTATCATGCTTCTATTCCACTGTGCCTGCATCTACATTTTCTAGTTCAGTGAGACACTCGACTCCAGCTCTGTAACTGTGCAAATCACCCGGGCACTTCTCCGCTCACATGCTGCATCTCTCTATTTCCCCCGGGACCCCAGTCAACGTGTGATGGATAGAATGTCCTCACATTCAGCAGACCCAGACGGATGCACCGGCACCGTACATACAGTACATTACCTCAACTTATTAATGTTCTTTTTCTGATTACCGCTGGATACATACTGGACATTGGCATAGGCTAGCTTGATGCTAATGACCTGTACCTGATTTGTTTTCAGTTTATAAACAATCAAAGAGGGAGCAAAAAAGGTTCTCGTATTCCAGTTGTTCATAAGGATAAGTTAATGTTAATGTTAATGGCATGTTTCACAACTTCCAGGGAGTAAATGTTTGAGCGGAAAAACGTTTATTTTCAATGATGCCATAAATTGTGTGAAACATAACATAAAATCATGTGGAACTGGTCATATTTACATAGAAAATTCCAAGAAAACATCAGAAAATTCAGAAAAACTACAGTGCCGAGGAAAAGTAAGTACACTGTCTGCAATTTCGCACATTTCTCCCTAAATTGGCCCCTAAATGTGGTCTTATCGTCACCCAATCATTTACATTCTATCATATTTTTATTGGCCACAACATGTAAACATTCACAAGAGCGCGTGGAATAAGTTGGTACACCCCCTGAATGCTGCAGTAACTGCTTTTCTGTAGTTGCAGATTAGACGCTCACAACGATCAGGATGAATCTTGGATCGTTCCTCTTTACACAACTGCTGCAGTTCAGTGAGATTCAGGGGGTGTACTTACTTATTCCACACTCTCCTGTGAATGTTTACAGGTTATGGCCAATAAAAAGAGTGCCAAAAATGTGGCGAAAAAAGCAATGGAAAAAAAACAAACACAAAAATAAATAAATACAAAAACACGACACAAAAGCGACGGGGGAAAAAAAGTGACAAAAAAGGAAAAGGAAAAGTGAAAAAAAGGCGGTGACTGTGCGACAAAAAAATTTGGATCCGTTTTGTAGGCCTTAGCTTTCAAATGAGGCATTATACTGTTGCTCTCCAGTCGAGAAGCTTTTAGATGCGGGTAAAGCGTAACTGGAGGAAATGCACTCAGCCCTTTGTACAACATTAAACTGCTCCCCCTCACCTCAGATGGAGCAGATGTCACAGTTTGTTTGTGTCAGAGGTGACTTCTATGAACACCACACAGTTACATCCCGCCATTCTGACATCCCCCCCCCCCAACTCCGACTTTGAGGTCTTATTTTTTCCACCCCTTTGTCGGAGTGGTGACACTTTTATCTTTTGTGCAACGTCCCGCCATTCCGACACAAAAGATAATTATTCAAAATACATGGGCCTACTAGAACTAACCCTAACCTTACCTTAGCACCTATTGTACTGTTATTAGTACTGTCATGGCGACGTGACACCAGGAAGCGACCGCGCTCTCTCCTTGTGCAGCTGGTTTTTTTGCCTTTTTCTGCGAACCTCATTTGTGGTTTCTGTGTTCTACATTGTTTTTCTGGATATTTTTGTCTGTCTTTGCCATGTTTTTGTGGAGGTTTGGTGGATTTGTTTACTTTGAGAGTCCAAAATGGTCCAGCTTTTTAAAGGTAAACAAAATGCTAGCTTATCAGCTAAACCCATTTGAAACCTACACATTTCTTTTTCTGAGACACTGAAGAGGCACCAAGAGCCCCCACAGCTGCAGCACAGTCGAGGCGTCACAAGAGGAGCTACAGGAAACAAAAAAGGACAAACGAGAAATGGTGAAAGACTGTTGTGAAGCTGCAGGAGGAAGAGGATGGAGGAGGTGGAGCTGACCAGTGCAGGACACCACACTCTGAAACAGGGACAAATCCAGGAGGATCAGAGGAGACAGAGGGCAGCCAGCCAGGTTTCTTCCGAGTGCTACAGTTTCCCCGACCTCCAAGGTCATGCGGGTCAGGTTGACACTAGGGCTGTAATCAACCAAGGAAATGGTTGGTCGACCAAGAGTATGGCACATGTAGCGATTAGTCGACCAAAAAAAAAAAGTATTATTCAATTATTAAAAACCATTTTAAAAATGGTGGCGCAGATGGTAGAGCGGGTCGTCTCATGATCGGAAGGTCTGGGTTTGGATCCCGCCTCCTGAAGGTGCACATTGTCGTTGTGTCCTTGGGCAAGACACTTCACCCTCCTTGCCTCCAGTGTCTGTGTACACTGGTGTATGAATGAGAGTGTGAATGGGTGAAGCCCCTATGAGAGACCAACAGGCCCGTTTGGAACCATGAACCTGCAGGAGGAGCCATAGTGGCTGGTGCGATGTGATTTGGGCAGCTCCAACAGCTGCCCCCACAACCCGGCAACGGACAAGTGGAAGAAAATGGATGGATGGATGGATGTTGCAATTGAAAGCCCCTGCATAGTAAAGTCTAGTCGACCAATGAAAATCTTGGTCGACCGCGACAGCTTCGACCGATTAGTCGACTAAACGACCGAAGTTCCCAGCCCTAGTTGACACACAGTGGCAGTGCGGCTCAGCCGCAGCAGCTCAGGACTAACACCTGAACACTATTTTGTTGTACACTTGTACAATGACAATAAAGCACTTACTTATTGGTGTCAAAAAGTGTCGGATTGGTGGGGTGTCGCAATGGAGGGGTGTCGGAATGACGGGTCGACCCCACACCACACCCACTCCGAACCACAGCCGCTCTGAGACCACTTGTTTCAGCCGCTCTGAGTGGCGTTTAGAGCCACACTGACCTAAAAGTGCCGCTCTAAGGCCTAAAGTCCCTTTAGGTCTAACTAGAGGCCTGTGTGAAAACGCCCTTACATTGAACCATTGTCTGTATAGTTTACAATAACAAACAAGGCGACCATTCCTTAAGATATTTACATTGTTTTCCACATAATTTGTAATATAAGATGTTTAATTAGATGTCAAGATGGCCTGCATTTTCTTAGCCAGCTCAGTGAGACTTTAATCCCCTGTAATTAAAAGAGAATGCGCTGCCCTCCCACGTCATTATTAGCCTCTGCGCGTGTGAGTCTTAGGTAAACATGTAATAAGATGTGGAGGCGCAGCTCTTAGAGTAAACAGAACATTATTAATGCAAGAGATTCCTTAGCTTCCTGACAGCGCTCTACAACATAAGGCAATCACACGCAAAATGAAAAACAGGAATAAAATATCGTGTCGATGTGTCAGACTTGAAACTATTTCTTGTGAAGATGAAGGCTGAAGACTGTGTCATTGCAAGAGAAATGAGAGATACAGTTATGGAATTAGAACATTGTATACACAGGGAGAAGGTCACAGAAGATAACGGATGAGCTGAGGACGGCTCGGCCAATGCCACACTGAGGGCCACACCAGCTCCAGCCCGGAGAGACCGTGTGGAGTCAAGGCTTACCAGGGGAAGCTGCAGGGTTTAGACTCAAAACATGAACAGCCTGGTGTAACCTCACCAAAACGTTTGCTTGCGTTAGTTTTCGAGTGTTTTTCAGAAAGTACCGAGGACACGCTAACATCACAAACACAGAGGCAGAAACACTCACGCAATGACGACATAGACATGTAATGTAATGACAAAACATAAATAAATAAAACTTTTCCAGAGTCTACATTTTGGACCAACTCAAAATCGTCTTAAGTCCCCATGGTTTCTTCCCCAAAAGGTAAGTCTAAAGGCAACTAAATCACAAGACTACACAAATCCCCCCAAAATCCATACAGTTTTAGCATGAATTAACTTTCTATACTCCACGTACACTTCATTACATTATTCATGTTTACAGATTACAATTTGTTTATTCATTGTTCCAAGTTTGCTGCAGTTGGGGTGCCTTAGCTTTGCCAACCATACCACGGGGCCCTAACTATAAATTGACTTGGGGCCCCTAATAAACCTTGTGCTGATCAGGTGCAATATTGATGATTGTGCTCTTAGTGCTAGGTCCTGTGCTTAAGGAACTTCTCTTACTTCTGGAAGGGAAAGATCCTTTGTGACGGTGTTAACAACATAACACATTTCCCAACATGAACTGTTCAAAAATAAATATAGGCAACATAAATTTAGCTCGGCTAGGCTAAATAAACCGAATGTAATCATTTTGTTGCTGTATTAAGCGTTGTACCGCAGTTTTCACTACATTATTAGGCCCGAGCGGCCTGCCGTAGCAAGGGCCTATTGTAATCGCAACGCAGTGCGCGCAGCGCACTGTACCTAGGTGCGCGGAGCGCACGAAAACAGCGCGAAGCGCTGTCCCCATGTCAAACGTAAACTCACCGTGTAAAACAGTGACTGCCCACACCTCTGGTGTGGGCCCTTATACTTATAATTGCAGCAAAATGAATGGGGGAATATGGCCAACTGTCATACGGAGGTGGATGACGAGCGCGAAGCGCTCGTCATCCACCTCCGAGCCCCACGGGTGTGTGGGGGAAGTCGAAAGCTTTAAAAAAATGCATAATATGTTGTAGTCGCGAAAGCGACTATATTGTTTTTGCAAGAAATATTATTATTCTTCTTTATTCTTCTTTCTTTCTTCTGCTCTTTGAGCAGGAATTTGACCCCCTGAACATAATCAAAAACTCACCAAACTTTGCCCAAAATTCAGATCCGGCGAAAAATTAATTAAAATGTGTGTTTCGTTTTGGGGAAATAAAAAATGGCGCGACAGCGCCACCTACAAAAGTGAAAATACATTGCGCCTATGGGGAGGGGGCCAACATAAACTTTGTCGCAGAGCGACGGGATTCGGTACAGACATTCGTCCTGTGAGGACAAACAAAATATATTATTGTGGCCACGCCCCCAGACAAACCGGAAGTCCGCCATTTTGACAGGAAGTCGGGAAAATGCTGAGTCAGCGTTTTCGCTGACGTCGCATTTTAACGAACTCCTCCTAGGGCGTTTCACCAAATGAGCCCAAAATCGCTCCACTTCATCTCGAGATGTGGGGCATCAAAAGTTATCCAAATTTTTTGGCTAAGTTTTACGGTTTGTTTGCGGCGAAGCCGCAATCTTTACGAAGATTTTTGCGACTTTCCGAAAACAACAAAATGCTCCCATTTGCACAAACGAACTCCGATAAAAAATCGGAAATATACATTTTATTGACCTTTCACCCCCGGACACAACAAATGTGAAAAAGTGAGATTTGGCGCGATAGCGCCCCCTCCAGGCTGAGAAGAAAAAATGCATTATGGGAAAAAAATTAGTTTCTCGGAAATGGATAAAATTCGGCACAATAATAACTGATGGCATCCCGATCCAAAAAGCCAAAGAGACCCATACCGTATTTTGTACGGTGTTGCCATGGAGACGACCGAGGCTCGCCATGTTATTCCAATGGGACTGACCCGCATATCACACATTATACACAATTACAGCTCGTTAGCGCCCTCTGTGAGGAGCTTGTGGACAGTAGTGATTGAAGTACGGCCCGTCAGGGCCGTCCGATGCTGCTTGTGAAATAAAAAAGATTTGGGGCGCGCTAGCGCCCTCTGCAGGTTGGAGCCATCATTCACATGGAGACGCTAAAAATCTCGTTTTGATGTTTACTCACAAAGATTAATGGCTCATCAGGGCAATAAAATGTAGTGTGGCCACGTTGGCGCCCTCGGTAGGGTTATGGCGCGGCAATGGAGGCACTAAGGGAGGCCTCCATTACATGGTTGCCAGGCGACCGACAGGAGGTCGGCCATTTTGGGAAAAATCGAGCAATCAGCGCCGAAGGCGCCATTTCTCGCCTTTGCTCTTTTATAATCTCGACCTAGGGTGGCAGCGACATTATAACCACGTAGGGCGCGGCAGCGCCTCCCGGTTATTGCGGCGGCGTGCGGGAACCGGCGTCAACCGGCCAACGAACCCCCGCGAGGGCCTCTCGATGCCGCTTGCGGCTTTAATTTTGAATATTGTTTACATAAAAAAATGTAAGCACTCTTGGGGGGCCCTGGTTGCCTTGAGGCCCTAAGCAGTTGCTTAGTCTGCGTATGGGCAGGGCCTGCCCTGGTTGTAAAAAAAAAAAATTGGCAGGTGAATTTACACTGAAGTGCTAATTGTCAGCTATTACCATTGAAGGGGACATATTGGTCAGAAATGAGTGTTTTGAGCATCATCAAAAGCGTGCCTGAGAAGTAATTTTGCTTCATCCATGCAGGTTTGAGAAGGGGAGATCTATAGGAATTCGCCCAACAATAATATTGTATATTATTGCCTCTACAAAAGCTACAGGTAAGGCCAGACTTGGAAGGTGAAAACAGATTTTTCATGCAATGGTCAATGTTGACATTTTTAGCTGGTTTTGTCCCTTAGTCTACAATTATTACACACACAAGTTACTTTTTTGACCATATTATTGCCTATAGCCAATAGGGTCATAAGAAGTGAGATGACAAGAAAAGACTCAAAGTAACAGTCAAAGACTGAAGAAAAATCAAGCGTGGAGCCACCAGTAATCCACCAGTATTTCAGCAGCTGTAACCGACCTGAAGTTCCAGACGTACAAGGGGATTAGTGCTGAGAGACTTCTACTGATCAAGACATAAGCTAAACACACAGTGCACACATTGCTCACAGTGGTCCAATAAGGCAGTGGTTCCCCACCTTTTTTGTCTTGCGGAGTCTTTCATTTCTTTTCAAAGTACCCCTTATTTCGAAGGTGCCTCCAATTATTTGAAAATTATCAACAGATTTATTAGTATTTAGTAGTGTGTCTTAATGCAAACTTTTTAAAGGAAAATATTTTTGAAATGCAATTCAGTTTCATCCTCTTTTTGATCTGAAATAATTCCAAGAGTTAGGCCGTGTGCCCCCTGGGGTCCACTTACCCCTGGTTGGGAAACAGTGCAACAAGGCACTGTTTCCCAACTGCTCAGGGAGTTTGTGTGTTTGGTCAGACACATAGAAAATTAAATATTACATTTTTCAGAAGCTAATTTCTTACCGAATTCCTAAACAAAAACATTGCACACTTGGAAAACTGGTCGGAACCCTAGAAAATGGATGGATGGATGGATGGATACTTCCTAAGATGCAGAATGATATTCAGTAACAAGTCACAAGATTGATTTTGTGACAAAGGACACTTGTGTATTTCATACAGGAGGTATTGGGAAAGTTAGAAACAGGTTGGGGAAGAAGCTAACAGCTTACACATAAACATAATATGCACAACTGAGCCTTTTAAACATTCTATTGTGTACCCTGGAATTGATATTGTATGGTTTATAAATTGAAACAACTAAGCAAAAGACATTATGGCTAAAAGACCGGGCTGGTCAGGATTTCGAATTGCCAATGGCTTTTACAATAGGCAGAACCCACAGAGAAACACAGGCTGGAGTAATGACTGCAGAAATTATATAGAGGATGCTTTTAGCACAAGGCGTGGAGATCGAGTGGTGTGAGTGCTGCGGTTATTTCACCTTTCAGCATTTTTAAGCTAACATATTTCCAGTCTGTTGGTCTTATCACTGCTGCTAACTATACACTATATAATAATGGTGTTTAGGAAATTGTAATTGTGACGGCCAAGGGGATGGCTTTAATTTGAGGGCAAGATTTATTTTGTTCTTGTTCCTTTCTCTACAAGAAACTGGGCGGGAATCAGGTCCTTGACATCAGTTCCAGAATTGTTTAGATTGATAAATCCAGACATCCAACCAGCACACCAGCACACACACAGACACCTCAATATAATCGCATTCATACTGACTTACACCTCCACACTAATTGCACAAACTGGAGTACCGGTCAGTTCTTATGGACATTATGGACTGGTGTGAGCGCAACCACCCATGCTTGAACACCAACAACAATGAGGCGGATTACTGGACTGAAGTTTGCGTCATGGTGTGTCAATAATAACCTGTCTTTGAACATCAATAAGACCTATTGGCCACGAGGTGGTAGTGAGGGTGCCACATTTCAAAATGTTTGTGAGTATCTGTGACCAAGGACCTGTCCTGGGGAACCAACACTGCCTCAGTGGTAGGAAAGGCCCAGCAACGCCTCTACTTCCTCAGGCCACTGAGGAGCGCCAAGATCCCCAAACAGCTGATATATACTGTGCCCTCAAGAGTTTTTTTGACACGTTTTGTTCGTGTGGTACTCCAGGTGCACTAAAGCCCATCAGCAGGCACTCCAGTGGGTGGTAAAAACAGCAGGTGAAATCCATAGACATATTATTAATAGACCGTCATTACTTACTCCTCCCCGTTTGCCACAATGACTACGTTCGAGGGGGAAATCATGGTGGATTTACAGACTCCTCCTACCTTGCTGTGACAGAGCATGTTCTAAAAATTGCATAAGGGCGGGATCGCCACTGCAGACTCGGCCCTTGCCATTAGCTCTAATGCTAACGGCCTGTCAATGAAAGTCCGGCCTTCATTTTAAACGAGATTTTTTATTATTACGAAAACCAGCCGGTTTCTTTAATTGTAACTAACCCAGCGTAATCACAGGAGGAATATCTAGCTGTAGAAAGTAAAAAAAAAATAGAAACCAGGCTTTACAGTTGTTTTTGACGTCTCTAAAGTGCAATACATTCCAATGGGAGACTAGCGGCTATATGGAGGTACTACAGAAATGGCGGACCAATGACGGCCCATAGTGTCATTGTCATGAAATCATTGGGACCACTCTCCCAGAGATCAGTACCATCTACCACACCTGCTGTCTGAAGACAGTGCACAACATCCTGCGGGACCAGCATCACCCGGCCCTTCACCTGTTCCACCTGCTGCCCTCGGGGACAAGGTACAGGTCCATTGGCGCCAGCAAAGCCGGACTGGCCAACAGCCTGTACCCTTATGCAGTGAGGCTGCTTAATGATGGGCCTTTCCCCTCTTTATGTTGTAAGACAACACTGTAAGGAAAAAAATAATAATAAGAATAAGTGCTTTTTCTAAGCCCACACCCCTAGTTTGCCGTATATTTGAGGTACCCAATAAGAGTATTAGAGTATTACATTATAATTCAAGGGACATTTAGAATAGATAAAAATGTGCTATTAATTTGCAATTAATCACAAGTTAACTATGACATTCACGAGATTAATCGCGATTAAATATTTTAATCGATTGACAGCACTACTTTTTGTTGCATTTGTGTTGTATTTAAGTGCTGTTTATTATTGCTTCTGTAAGGCATATTGAAATGCTTTTAAACAAATTGTGCCTAATTCATTATGTGCCGTACCGTGCCTTTCACGTTTACCGGTACCCCGGCTTTGAAGCACAGCAAAGCTCTACTTTCAAATGGTTTTCCTGTAACATAACATTGCCCCATGGATCAGACAGCGAATGCAACCACCAGACCCAATGATCCCAATGACAACCTAAAGAGTGCATTAGTGCCAAAATCAAGATGGCTTCTCCCATGTGGAATTGGTCTATTAGCCAAATGGAAAGCATGCTGCTGAACACGACTGGCTTGATGTTGGAGTTGCATACCAGCGGGCCCACTCCATCTCCACGCCTTGTGTTAACAGCAGCCCCTATATATCATTTCTAGCGGTCATTAGTCCATACAGCGTTTCTCTGTGGGATCTGCCCATTGTAAAAGCCAATTACGGCAGCGCGTGGTAGGCTAATGGACAAGCGTGTGATCTCGCTAGATGGGTAATATATAAAGTATAAAGCAGCCTGGTTTGTAACCAAACGTGGTTTTATATGTGTTGATTGATTTGGTCCTGGAAAATAATATCCATCATGCCATTATGTAAATGCAGTTTAAATATTATCAGAAGTTAAAGCAAAGCAGTGTTGCATAATCTATACATCGCTTAACGAAACAATTTATTCAGACTAATTATAAAGGTATAACAGAGGTTATTTTCACAGAGAATTTGATTAGACTCATTTTACAGTATGTAGAGCTTTTCCACAGCCACGGGGCAGTCAAGAAACCACTGACCTATATGCTGTCTGTGTGCACAGACACTGGGGACAAGGTGGGGGATTTGTTTTCTGCTTTTTTCTGACCTTGCCCAAGCTGACCCAACAAACCCTAAATAATGGCCTTCAACTTGCCAACCTGAACCTGCATACATTAACAGTAACGCCTTGTGAGGAACACAGCAGCTATAGCAGTACATCTAACAAGCTTCTGAGGCTGTGTTTGGAATCACATAGGAAAATATCAGGCACAACAAACTAGACACCTTTGAACTGGTGGAAACTTTTGTCATTCTCTGTGCTGTTTCAGTACCAGGAGATCTGAGGAACTGGGGCGCTTGTAGAGGGACCGTCAATCAAAGTTTATTTCTTTAGCACTTTACAACTACACTTGGCAGACCAAAGTGCTTTCCATTAAAACAGAAATTAAAACATCAAAATGTGTATTGATTTATTTATTTGGTAGTGACAGTGCATGTTAATGAACATACATGGTTACATGCATGTAAACACGCCACGCCACCCGACACTCACATTCTACATGTTTTTAGTGGTAGGGGAAACCAGAGTACCCAGAGGAAACCTACGCAAACACGGGGAGAACCTGCACACTCCACACAAAAAGGCCCCGTCCAGGAAATTGAACGCGGGACCTTCTAGCTGTGAAGTACAAGCGCTAACCGCTGCGCTACCATTAAATGGTGTAAATGTAAAAACTCTAGGAACTCCTTGGTGACAAGATTTTGAAGCAAGAGAGTTAATGTGCATCACTGCATATGGCAGTGCCTTTTAATTATTTATTTTTAAATGTTCCCATTTATATAGAACCTTTCTACCACTCAAAACGCTTTACATCAAGGAACCAGTCACCCATTCACTCTCATTCATACACCAGTGTACACAGACACTGGAGGCAAGGAGGGCGAAGTGTCTTGCCAAGGACACAACGGCAATGTGCATCTGTTGTGATTCGAACCGCCAACCCTCCAGTCACAAGACGATCCGGTGATGGTTGTTTAACAAACAATTTAGCCGCTAATTTAAAGCCAGTTAGACTCACTACTACTCTGCTGCCATGTGCGTCATGAACATGAACACACGGAATGAAACTCTGCGAATTCTTGTTTTTCTGTAAATTCCCAAAGACGGCTGAGTACGTAGAGCTGGGGTTTGAGGTGCAGCTGAAGAGACTGAGCCAAGGTCTGTCAGAGCTTGTTGTGCAGTGGTCGCCCCCGCTGTTTGCATAGAGCTGAATCCATTTCAGCGCGATTGCTGCTCTGTTCGCCTGTATCGCACGATGCAAAAAATAAATAAACATAATGACATTTATGGTTATATGCTGTAAGCCTAATGCAAAAAACAAAACAAAAAAAGAAAGATCCCCAGTTCCAACAGACTGTTCCACTGCATGATGTCACCCCGTGGTAATCCAGGAACGTGCTACTCCCGGAGTTCATGCACCTTATTTTTGTCCAATTCTTTGTCTAATATTAAGTCTACCCAGAAAGTTACAAATGAATAAAGGTCTTTACATTTTTCCAACACACTTTTACCAGACTCATGATGAAGAAGTGGAGATAACTTGAAGAAGAAGTGCAAAGAAGTGGCTATCTTGGAAGAAGAAGTGCCTTGCTTTCCAGGGTCACAACAACAAGGTGGTAGATGACATTTTTTCGGGATACGGAGTTTGCTTGATCTTCCACGTCTGTCTCGGTTTTAAAATTAGAACACCAGAATAGAAAACTTCGAAACAGCTCTTCCACAAACCAAAATAAAACATTAACTTTATCTTAGCCGACATCTAAAGAATGTTCCCTGAATACTGCACTGTGACGGCTTCTGACAGGCACTGAACAATGGGTCGAAGAGTTAATTCGTTTTTTTTACACAAAGAGGAAAATGAAAGCAACAGACCATATTGTCTGTTATGAACACTTGAACTGTGACAGCGTCCCCACCATGAGATTCTTTGAAACAAGTCTGTGCCTTACTCATCACAGAGTAGTCAGTCCGAGATGTCTCAAGTGGGTGATTGCCTTTTTCAAATGTGCCGTTGAGAACGCATCTGAAAGAAGCGTGATTTGTTTTGCTTTTTTCATCCGTTAAAACCTGTATATGTTATCAAGAAAATATGTATTCCAGACTTTGCAGCACTATTTACTAGATAGTGTTCATTATTAGGACTTGTTCATCCTGTTCATGTATATTAATGAATTAGGACAACACGTGTCGCTAATACGCATATACGATAATGACACAATCATGTACTGTTTTGGATTGACCTCTGCTAAAGCTGTAGAATGTCTGCAGAAAGCTTTTGATGTGGTCCAGCACACATTTCTGCAGCTAAAACTGGTCCTCAACGCTGGTAAGACAAAACCAATGTTGTTTTCAAACACTGAGAAGGTTCCTCAAACGATCCCCTTAGTGTCCACTCTTGAGGGAAATGTCATAGAGGTGGTTCACACTTACAAATACGTAAGTCGTATTTTGCTTGATGACTCCCTGACTTTCAAGCCCCATATAGAAAATCTTGTGAAAAACTTCAACTCAAACTGGCCTTTTTCTTTCGAAATACATGTTGTTTTTCTTTTGTGGCAAAAAGCGTCTTGTTACTGCAACATTTTATCTACTTTAGACTATGGAGACCTGTTGCACATGAATGCCTCTGCTCAATGTCAATGATTGACACTGTATATCATGTTCAATGTATATCATGCTTCTCAGAGGTTCATTACCAATGAACATTGCTGTAGGGCAGTGGTTCCCAAACTTTTTGGAGCCGTGTACCCCCTGAAGCTTTGGGTGACGAGTCGCGTACCCCCTACTTTGACACGATTGAAAACACTGAGAATATCACATGTAATATTATGTTTATTTCCTCCATTACAGTGAACTCAAGGTGTTCTACATTCAATATGTGTGTTGCTCGTCTTGGGTAATTAAGGCTAATCAGAAAATGTAAATACAAAAACATTAAATGAAAACGCCAGTTTTTGATTATTTTGAAAACAAGCTGTTAGTGTGAATGTATAAAGCTGAGTGTTTAGCGTTGTCCCAGTGGACCAGGACTCTGCTGCTTTTGTCACTCATTCTGAACATCACACTCTGGTTTGGACTCTGCGCTCTGGCCCCGCCCCCTCAGTGGTTCTGTCAAACCACCGGTACAGACTCAAATGTGCTGGTTTAAGCTTTTGTTAAAGCGAAGATAATACGCAGGACATAACCATCTATGCACGTGCCACCGCACATCAGCTCGTAAACTTAAATGTATTTGTCAGACACACATCCACGCGTTTAGAGAGGAGGCACAGCCACAGACACTTCTCCTTCTCCACTCGCTCCTCGGATCAGAATGAGAGGAAAACCCCTGTTGCAAATCGAAGTCACCTGATGGTGATGGTCTGACGGGGCAGGCTCCTCTGTCTTTAGGACAGATATTACAGAAATTGCTGATCGAAAGGCGCTGCTGTTGTAGCGAGGGCCGACACAGCCTCAGCCACTTTCCCGGTCTCCACGGAGTTTTACGCACTCGGGTCCAAAGCAGCTCTTGAGGTTCAGTTCTGGAGTGGACACATTTAGGTCCTGAACAAGCTCGTGCACGTCTGAATTATAAGACTATTTCGCCTGTATAAGCGTGTTTCCCGTGCGGCGGTTTTAACGGGTCAATATCGATCATATCATATCGATTTTTTTTCTCCAACATTTCTTTGTGTACCCCCGGGGACGTCCTGCGTACCCCCGGGGGTACGCGTACCACAGTTTGGGAACCCCTGCTGTAGGGGGTTCTGTAGTACCACGCCCTGGTGGCCATGGGCAACTCCAAAAGACACTTTGGAATCAGGATTCTAATGGGACTTCAGTCCTCCCTAGAACGGCTTAAAAGCCTGGCTCCAAAAAGTTGTATTTTTTCTAAAAAGGACCAGCTCCTTTTGTCTGTTCCTAAATCAAAGCGTGTGTCCAGAGGTGACCGAGCCTTCTCAGTGGCGCCCCCTAAACTTTGGAACAGCCTTCCCCTACATGTACGCTCGGCTCAGTCTGTAGAGGAGTTTAAATCCAAATTAAAAACTCACCTTTTTGCTTTGGCCTTCGGTTCTATGTAGACCAGATACAGTTTGTGCCTTTTATATTACCTGTGCTTAAGTTTTATTGTGTTTATTGTACATATTGCTACTGTACTTGTACAGCACTTTGGTCAACTGAGGTTGTTTTTAAATGTGCTTTATAAATAAATTTGACATTGACATTGACATTAAAAATTGTAATGACCCATGTGACAACACCGGCAGGGTGAAATATTTTTAACCACGCTGTTTTTTTTACATCAGTCCTAAAAGGTGGCAGCCTTTTCAGTGCATTGACTGGCTCCAGAGCCTGTCAATCAAACTCTGGAGCTCTGTGGAGGCTTCGCCCACCCCGCAAGCTCATGGCTTTCTGCCATAACCCATCTCTTGTATACTCTATGTTCATTACTAACTGTAGGGCCTTGATCCATCATTGTGAACCGTATTCTCTATTGGGATGGCCTTCTTTGTCCTCCAGGAGGCTGGATCATTCCTATACTTTTATTTATAAGGCCATGCTTGGTCTACTGCCCTCATACATCTGTAACTTAATCACACAGAGGAGTGTTGACTCTTACTGTTTGCGTTCTAAGGATAATTTGTTGTTTGCTGTTCCATTTGTCCACGCAGAGCTGGGAAATGGGTTTTTGTTTACTCTGCTCCTCGTTGCAGAATGACTGGAAAATAACTAGATAACTTATTCCATTAAATCCAGATTGAGAGCACTTGAGATGACCTCTTTGAATTGTAACAGTTTTTTATCATTTGTATGTCATTTTATTTTGAGTATTTCAATTGAAATTGTAACTGTATGTCCTTTAGTTTAGTTTAGTTTTAGTTTATTTGTTTATTTGAGCAGTACACATTGTGCTCAAAAGGAGTGGGCTGAAGCAAAAGCTTATGCAATAAAATAAATAGAAAAAGAACATTTCAAAACATTTCAGCAGCTACATTCGTACAGACCAACTTACAAACTTACAAAAAATATATGAACTGTTTATATAATTAATTGAAACAAAGCACAACTACAACAACAATCTCGTTTCATGTACGATGTCTAGTACAAAGCAAGTCAAAAAATGTGATCCTTAATATATTTCTTTCAAATTTTTACCCTTGATAACCGAGAGTTACTTTTATGTTATGAAGGTACATTAATAGATATTATACTCCGAGATCTTGATACTTCCCAGTTGTCATTACCATTCTCAGTATAATTTTAATTTGGGTGTAGTTATTATAATCATTATTATTATATATTTATTTAATAGAGTTATATGTGAAGTATGATGCAAGCCCTGCATAGTGTGCATTAAAAAGCCAGAGTGTAGTGCGGGCCAGTTGAAGAGGGCAGTAGCTCCCCTTCAACAAACCCCACACAGCTGCCCTAACAGCTTTGCTGCCTTTTGGCCAGGATTCCCTTGAAAAAGAGGTTTTTAATCTCAATGAGACTTCCCTGGTAAAATAAAGGTAAAATTAAGTAAGTTAAGAAAAGTCCCTATGTGATTGTATTTTGAGGGATATACACAGCGACCAGATTCCATTCAGAGTTCACATTTGGCGTAGCAAAAGTAGTGGTGAGAATTAAAAACGAGCGGGATCTGGGGAGACATGATGTTGCTGCCAGAACCCAAATGAATTCCGTTGAATATCGATACACATTCATTCGCAGAGGTTACAGGACCATGTCTAGCAGCACTGCAGGAACTAGAGTTTTCTTTTAAAGGCTTTCAGTTTGTTCCATAGACCCGTAGTTCTCAACTGTTGGGTCAGGGCCCAAAAAGGCAAGGCAAGTTTATTTATACCGCGCATTTCGTACACAAGGCAACTCAATGCGGGTTGCATTACCATTACCAGCCAGTGCCAAAAATGAATAGTTCGACTTACGTGAATAAACATAAGGACGACACACTGTATTATTTTGATTACATAATATAACCGTTTCAAACTGCAAAATGTCTCTATCATGAACTGAAATGTATAATATATAGTTTTGTCAGAAATGTAAATAACATGCATCGATTGCTCACGGTTTTGCGTGTGTTGGTCAGTTGGACCTCCTTGGAGAGTCAGGAGTGTTTTCAGCTATTATGCTGTCTATTGGTCTTCACTTCTACACAGATAATGGCAGAGCTTCACAACATGTGTGTTATTTCTCTGGACTGTGTGATATATATCTTCATGTCGTTAATATCACGGCGATGGCGAAGAACATACAGAAACACTCTGATAGAAAAACGTAATGAGCATTGTAAATGTGTGTGCGGGGAATGCTATTTGTTTACAAACAACATATTGCATCCAAATGACATTCTATGTGTTGAGATATGCTCTCATTATGATTTGATGTATACATTATTGTTTATGTTCACAAGTTAAATGTCAGTGGCAAAGCTGATCATGTGACTGACTGACTGATTGCTGATGAGCAACACGTGCATCAATAAATACGGTGTGCCCGTGGGTGCGGTGAAACACACTACAAAGAGAAAAGACGTGTTGTGTGCTGTGTCTTATGCCACGTTGTAAGCGCTGGGAAATTGACTCTGCTAACACTATGGCATTCTAAACAGCCTGTCTGATTTCTGTGACTTGGTTTATAGTTAATATCGATGTAATGGCTCCACATGAAACAAAAACCTTCACAAACTGTAACATATTCTCTCCTTGGAACACATAAACCAAGAACAAATGACTGTCTCAAAGAGGTTTGCAAAAGTGGTGAGAATATTCAAAATGATGTGCTTGACGTTGGTCCGATGAAAGGACTTTCAGCCATACGTAAGTCGAATGTGGCAGGTTTGTGATTCCAATCACCGAACAATGATCAGGGAAAGCATCTGAACATTGTCTGTTTCCAAAACTGGTTTGGCTCCTGCCCTCCAGCTGAAATTATGAAGTTCTACAATGCCATGAACACAACCTTAAAATTGAACATTGAAACTTGAAATAGACTTAAAAACCTTATTTGATATTATACAATTTATAATTTGAAGATATGTCTCTGTAAGAATTAAATGGTAATAATGAAATGCCGGCGAAAGAGCTGGTGAAAATCTTGACTGAGGCTCCTCCTGCTGGCAGCTATAGGAATCATTTTCTTTAAAAATTACTTCCAGGGGAAATTTCTAAAATATGCAATGCACTGTCAGATATGGAATATATGCCTTCACTTGATCACCTAAAAGGAGCCTGGCAACAATACATCAGAATAAACATCACTGCATCTCAATAGACGTCTTGGACTGCTCCAAAGTTCTACACAGGCTACACCTTTCCAAAAGTACGACTTTCCAAAATGTTCCACGGGGTAAACGCAGCTTCACAGTGATCGGTGCGTCCAGGAACAGGCTTCACCAGCTCACACTTTTTGGAACTGTCCTAACATAACCACTTACTCGACTTAATTTTTGTATTTGACGTTCGATGTTTGTGGAACACAGTTACACCCTGACCCTGTGCTTGCACTTTTTGGAGTACCCCCAGTACTTGCTAATCTTATTAACAAGCAGAAAACGGTTATCAAATTTGTTTCAGTGCTATCTAGAAGACTGATATTCCAAAATGTGTTTCTGTAAAAATTGAAAAACTTCAATAAAGAGAATAAAAAAATTAAAATAACTTCAAGGTTGGATGTGTGCAGCTCCAGCAGTGCGTGCTCAAAATCGATCATATTGGATTATGGGCTTTAAAAATGTTGAGGACAGTTTTTGGGTTTGAACAATGACAGAACATGTGTTCAGAACAGAACGAGGCGCCGACACCGTAGAAGAAGAGACAGCTAAATTGAACAGCTTTGTCCGAGGATTACTCTAAACTGCGTGGATGTTGTGAAATACTACTCCAGGCGGTTTAAACTCGAGAAAGAGGATTTTGCATGATATGTCCTCTTCAAAGGAGCAGCCATTAAAGTTTAAAGTATCAGATGTGGCCTTTATTTATTTCTAATCAGTTTATTAGCATGCTTAACAACTTTCAATGTGCTTCAGTCACATTAATACCGACAACATGCCTAGTTCATAACTTGAAAATGCAAGTTGCTCTTGGCCACCATAGTATTACTTCACAAAATAATGTCCGCTTTCAAAAGTTTTCCTAACAAGGCAAATAACAATAATAATAATAAAAAGCTTCAAATATATACATCCGTACGCTCGTATTCCCATTGCATTTAGTCCCATGGAGCAGCTCAGTCCGTTACCGGGCAGTTCATGCGGCCATCCAGATGGTGAAGGAGAGCAGCACGGTAAGGAGCAGGGGGCAGGGCGCCACACAGCCCCCGTACCACAGGCCCATCACCCCGAGCATGGCCGTCAGGTAGGCGCACATCCTGCTGCACACCACCTTACGCACCGCCGTACAGAACTGGCAGGGGAACACAGACAGCCACGCGTTAAGGGCACATATACATAATATATATACTTTTTCAATGAAGGTACTTGATTCAACTTCTGTACTCAGTAGTTGAAGTCTACAGAAGATTGATCAAGTACCCTCATTGAAGATGGACAACTCCTGTACGACTGAGAACTTACACAGATATAGATAATTCAAATAGAAGACAGTATCTTCTGATGTACAGAACCTGATTTGTAATTTAACATTATGTACAAATCTTGTATTGTCTCTGACCACTCTGTGATGGAACTGAAGCCATTAGGAGAACTACAGTTCAAAAACAAAAAGGTTTAGTGTTGTTGTCAATATAGCTGTTAATCATAGCGATACAAAAAAGTGGAAAAAAGAGTTCATTAATCATAAAATCTACGTGTTCTGTTAAAAAATTCCCGCAAACAGCGCGTTCCACGACAGCCCCGTGAACTGTCACCTTTTTCACCTTGTAGTTGCATGTCTGAATGCATCTGCCGATCTCCTCTCTTCGTAAACAATATTTAAACACTTGGAAACCACAAACAGTTCTTGACCGTTATCGGGAGAGATTGCCTTGCCTCAACATATCCGGCTTGCCTCTTCACGCATTCATCACCCCCTGGGTTTGCGTTTTTTTTTATTATTTTTTTACTCATACATTTTTTTTTCAATTTAGGTCATTTTGGTACTTTCATTTTTCATTATGATTTAAAAAGAGCAAACTCAGTTGTTTCACCATAAATGGCTTCACACAACCACTTACTATGAGTGAAAAAAATTGTTTTGTGTTATCGTTCATATTCTTTGAAAAATTGTTATAAAAAACAATCTGACAAGGTATGTACACTTTTGAACACAATATATAACTTTCATGAGTCTGTTCAAATGACTGAGCCTTTTTGATCATGATTTTTGCTTAATCCAAAACAGTTTATGTGGTCGTCTTGTGTTAACTTATAAACGTTTTCTTTCCGACCAGTGTGGTGTGAGAGAGTGACCAACTCTGAGGAACATTGCAGAAAGTGTGCAAGTCAGGTATGAAAAAACCACACTGGTCCGATTTAAAAGAAAAGGTTCACAAATTATTTCAGCTTTATTGGATTCATGCTTATTCAACAACAATTTGTGGGAAATTACTATAGTTTGACATTATTTAGAACAATTTTGATTCCTATTTGGGCCACGGCTTGTCTTTCTAGAGAGACGGTGGGTCCCGACGCCATATAACTAAACCAGAACCACTGGTCTAGTGCAGGGGTTCCCAAAGTGGGCGACGGGAGACACTAAGGTGGGTTCAAGGCAATCATTTTAAAATTCATGACAATTAATTTGATGTATTTTTGATTGAAAGCAGTACAGTTTAACGAAATCAAGCCAAATATAAATAAATATATGTATTTATTTATTTCACAATTTCGCACATACAATTAGGAAATTCAACGTATAACCCATCAAGTATAGCTACGTTGTGAAAATGGACACCCAAAAAGCTACAAGCTTATCAACAGGGGTCCATAACCCACCACCCTTGGCAAAGATGATTTCCATGTAAACAAAACAAAGAATGGCTCACATAAAACTAGCTCCCGCTAACCTCATCCAAGACTTGAAGGCATATAACCGAACAGATGGCATTTCGATAATATATAATATTCATTTATATACTTTTAATTTATTTTTTTTATTTTTTTGCTTTCACCCTATATCAATATCTCACCCTACCAAAGTATCAGCAGGGCTGTACAGTACGGGCTTATTGACAGTCCAACTAATTATTTTTAAATCAGTTCTGAAAGGAACATTGGAATAGATACATTTTGCAATTAATAACTGGTCCTAGTTGCAATCCAACATGAAGAAACACGTTACCTTGTGTCAGTGTAAAAACTTGGTGCCTCAAACATTTTTCTATGCACAGAGAGAAACCAGTAGAACCCTAGGAATCCTCAAGCAAACCAGAAGCATAGCTCTTTAATCTCCTTTTAAATATAGTTAAAGTAGTAGATTGTTTTAAAACATACTAGCAGCCCAAAACATTTAGGGACACCCTGGTCTTGTGGAACATTCGGATCCAAGTTATTTGCATGGCCATTTTGGGGGTCGCCGCTTGACTTCTGACTTTTATATTACACAGAAACACTTAAATGATTGCAATTTCTGTTTAAGACTTAACTTGCACTTGAAACCACAGCACATTGATAAACGCAGTACCTGGTAAGTCTGGTAGCTGATTGCCATCCCGTATCTGCAGTACATGACGTAATGCTCGCAGTTGTACCACAGCAGGCTGTAGGTGACCGACCCAAGCAGCTTCTCCGCTCGCCGCGCCACCTCGTCCCCGTCCAGGGGGGGCTGCTTGCACACGCTGTCCATGTGGTTAATCAAAATCTCCGAGCCGTACGCAAAGTCCACTACCGTGTCCACCCTCACGCTCGCCGTCTTGGTGATCACCCCCAGGATCAGCCGATTGTTGGTCACCATCTTGCCGATTCTTTTCCCGTCCTTTGTCAGCGCCGGTAGGATATCCGGGATGAGATGCGCCACCCGATTGTCCCCCAAATAAATCCCAAAATGGGTGAACAGAGTCCTGGGAACTTCCAGCAGGTCGCCAGGCTTATACAAAGAGAGATCGTACGTGGATTCCTCCTCTGTCTTGGGCGCCACGAAGAGCATGTTGAAAATTTGGAAGAGAAACATGTTGGCGGAAGGTTTGGAGCACCAGAAGATGCTGCAAAGTTTATATGGAAAGAGTGGGAGGTTCCAAGGAGGTCATGTGGATTAAGCATTGGTCAACATTCAGGGCTGATTTTGACAGAGAATTAAGACGATTTCGCTAATCACATTTGGAAAGTTCAGCCTTGTTTCGAGCTGTATTGAGGCCGAGGAACGCGCGCTAAGCCGACTGACTTGGAAAGCTTGGAAAGGTTGGAGAGGTTGCGCAAATTGGGCAATCACCCCTCAACAATGAGCTTCTGTCTGGCGCTGTAGATGTTTCTGTGGTGTTTGCGATATTCAGCGTTATTCAGCACATTTTCTAAAGTGGAGTACATGGGGATTAGCCAGAGCATCTGGCCTAGAGTTGACCCAAAACTCTCACTTAGTGCAAGCGCAAACATACTGTACAAACTTGACACCACATGCATGGTTGCATTGGACAGATCCTATTTCAAATGGAATTTACTTCTGCCGAGAGACAAATGTAGATGAGATTGAAGGCAAGATGCGGCGTTCATTCAGGGACTTTTAGGGAATAATGCTGTCAAGGGCCGAAGCCTCTGGACACTAATGCCATTCAAAACCATCTGGAGAAAATAAAAGCTCCCTGCACATAAAGAGTGACCGTATTTTGAAACGACTCTTTGAAACTTCTGGATCCCAAGGACAAATATAAATCTTTATTAAACACGTTTCATATTTACAAAAGCATTGTGTTTATATGGTTAAAGAAAGGCCAAGACTTATGCGAGTGTGCGTCATGTTTGTAATCTCTATACACATACAAATACCCCTCCTGGAACTGCCACCTAATGTGGTGGAGGGGTTTGAGCACCCGAATGATCCTGGGAGCTCTGTTGTCGGGGGCTTCGTGCCCCTGGTAGGGTCTCCCATGGCAAACAGGTCCTACTGTAGGTGACGGGTCAGACAAAGAGCGGTTCAGAAGCCCCTTATGAGAGACCAACAGGCCCGGTTAGAACCATGAGGCCGTCCTTCTGTGGACCCACCACCTGCAAAAGGAGCCATAGGGGCCTGGTGCTATGTGGTTTGGGCAGCTCCAACAACTGCCCCACGACCAACATCCAGCAACGGAGAAGTGGAAGAAAATGGATGGATGGATACACATGCAAATATTTTGAAATTCTACTACTGTTAAAGGTATACATAGCATACATCAGTGTTTTCACCAACATTTCCAAATGTGTAATCCGGGTTTTTGATTCATAAACTTAAGGCTAGACTGGTGAATCTTGTGGCCAAATCTGAGTAAGTGCTGTGACCTGCTCATCTCTGGTGCACTGAATTGGAAACTCTATACATAATGATTCAGTTAACAATTTCAAGCATTCCGATGTCAAGTACGAGTTTCAACAACAACAACAACAGTGAACAAAATAAATAAACGTACATGCAAATAAAATGCGTATACTATCCCAAGAATTGCTTTAGCCGTCGTCCTTGGGAGAAAACTTGTTGCAGTTTACGGAAATGAAAACGCATAATATTTCACAAGAACATTTTCCTCAAAAGGTCGGGCGAATGAAAAACTGAACACTGCAGTTTTCCAAGGCGCATGGCACTCTATGGTAAACACATTCTACATTTTAAAGTTGTTGTTTTTTTCATATCAGGGCCCAACTTTTTTCAATACAAAGAAACCTGGAACATATTCACCGATCAAATGAAAGTATTAGGCTTGTATCAAGGTTGAAATCATGGTACCTGCTCTGTAGTTACGAATTAGCTTTTGTTTGAGACATTTTGTTTTCCCTCAAATGTTGTTGTCAGAGTGAATATATGTTTTTCCTAAAGTGTGACAAATATTACACGTGTTCAGTAATCCCACATTTCCCACACAACCTCTGCCACTGTTACATGTTCATGTAGGGATCTTATTCCAGTGCTAAATGTGCAGGAAACACAGGCCAACATAATGCCTTGTTAGTAGCACATATGTCATGTTCTTATAGCAGGTGCTGGCATTGGTGAAAACATGAACATGAAGTCCAAAGTTAACAAACCAGTTCAATGTAGAAGGCTACAGCTGGGCATCTTCACCCAGCCATCCACAGGGTGAAAGGGATGAGGACTGTGGGCACCGTTGTTGAAGGTGTGATACCAAAATAGATGTTGGAGATGATTCCCAGAAGACCAGATGCCAGTGCACTGCGCTGGTCTTGGATCAGGGACTTCAGAACTTCACAGAACTGCTCCAAACAAGTCAAAGGAAAATTAAATTAATATTGTTTTTCTGTAACTGACTTTTATTTATTTATGTTACTTGTAGTTACAAGGGTACAGTTTATGGATTGTGAATTTGTTAGCTCAAGGGAGGATTAAATACAGGAGCTGCTCAGTACCTTGTCGGTCTGCCGGCTGACTGCAGAGCCGTATCTGCAGTGCGTTACGAAGTGCTCACAGTTGTTCCACAGCAGGCTGTAGGGCGAGCTCCCGAGCATCCGCTCTGCGCGCTTGGCCACCTCTTCATTGGGCAGTGGCGGGGCTTTTATCACACTGTCGTTGCGGTTCACCAGGATTCTTGCACCGTATGCGAAGTCCTCCAGCGTATCCACGCGCACAGTGGCGCACTTGTACATGCAGCCACAGATGAGGCGCGTGTTGGATATGACGGTGCGGATGAGTGCTGGGTCACGGGTGAGAGCCGGTAGGATGTCGGGAATGAGGTGCGCTACACGACCATCGCCCAGGTAAATGCCAAAGTGAGTGAAGATAGTGCGGGGCACCTCCAGCAGGTCTCCGCGGCGCAGGGCCAAGGGAGGACGCTGCTGCGGCGCACGCTCCTGCTGTGGCTCACGCCAGTTGGACTCAAAGAGCGTGAGCTGCGTGAGCAGCGTCACCTTCTGCACGAGGAAGGTCCACAGGGACAGCATCTTGTTGTGGTGGGGCCCTCCTTCGAGGGCCTTTTATCCGTGCGTACGGGCACACCGGCGCGTGCCCCATTTGTGCACGTGCGCATTGTGCTGGCATAGAGCGTTAGTCCTGCTTTGGTCTCTATGACCCACATGGCACACAGGGGCTTCTGAGATCTGTGTGGGGAGGTCAGGAGGCGTGGGACATCTCAGTTTCCAGAAGTTTTGAGATATCAATGAATCTTAATGCCAAATGCCACATTATATTGTCTTCAGACCTTATTTTGTTTTATTTTATTTCAGAACCCATTATTGACAGCTTATTACAGTAGCTCACGTTTTTGAAAATAACTCAATGAACCTGCAGATCTTGATCCCAGTGTTTACTCCTCTGACCCTCATAAGCTCATTGCACTAATCTGCATTGGAGTTTTAACCGGATTAGCCCCAGACGAAGTAATGTGTGTGTGATCGCAGTGTGTCCATATAAGACAGCGGGGACGGGGTGATGAGATAACTTTCACCTGTTGTGTGTGCTCTCATTATCCCCGTGTGTCTAGCCTGGCCTTAGTAAACTCCGGTCAATTATCTTTTCCCTACATGTACCTCTGCGATTGATCTCAGTGGTTGCGTTTCATCGGTTGAATTTGAACGTACCATTCAGCGAGCGGGGGAGGCGGGTGTTGTAGGTGACGTCAAGCATTTGCGCCGCATTTGCTGGTTGTAGTTCAGCAATGGTGGCGGATACGAACGTAAAGGAAGCTCTTCAATCCGTTCTGACTCGGCTCCCAAATATCCAGAAATTATAACTGAAGCCCTTAAATGCGCAAGGAATGTTATGCCATGATGCTGCTTCACTCAACACGGGCGCATTACAGACATCACGACCAAACGCTAGCGAAAATCAGATCAGGCGACACGGTAGTACAGCAGTTAGAGCTTGTGCTTCACATCTAGAAGGTCCGGGTTCGATTCCCACCAAGGCTGGAGCCTTTCTGTGTGGAGTTAGCATGTTCTCCCCGTGTCTGCGTAGGTTTCCTCCGGGTACTCCGGTTTCCCCTACCACTAAAAACATGTACAATAGGCCAGAATGAATGAGAGTGTGTTTGAGAGTGCGCATGGAGGATGACGGATGGAAATTAGCCCAAGGCTACAATCCGGTGTGGCTTGTTCATTAGCTTGCACTGTCCCTACCAAATAAACCAATAAACAAAAAACTAAGATCCAATTGTTTCAAAGGAGTTCAGCCCTCCCACCTGTTAACAGAGCTCAATTGTGAAGATCCAGACCCTTGTAGGAAACGGAATGAGTACGAGGGTATGGTAAAACCAGGCTACCATGTGTCTGATAAACAACCACCCCAAGGCCCCGGAGCATGCAGGGAGCACGGCCGCACTCAGTGACCTAGAAAACCGGCTGTAGAGAAGGGCGTGATGGATGAGATGGGGAACACGATTAGAAAGGCTATGGAAGATACTCTGATACTGATATTACTCAAGAAAAAGTAGTATTCCATGTCCAAATTGAGTGAGAAGCCCTCTGTCCATGTGCCCGTGTGGATTTCTCCAAATAAAACGAATTAAAAAGCACAAAAGTCAATTATCTCAGTTGGGCAGTGACATTCACAGACAGCTTTACGGTTCAGCATGGGAAAAGAAACACATGAATTTACTCCCCTTGGCAAAACTCCCATTGTGTCACTGTTTAATTTAGGATATTCTGGTTATACCCCCTAGGCTCCTCAAGGACATTGAACCTCAACCACAGTTACCCCTTTTTTATTTTAAGATATCGCTTCTCCATAAATAGCGTTACATTTGCATAAAAAAAGAATCCGCACCTCCGGGTCTGAGCGCCGAGTTCACGGCAGAGGTGGGTATTCGGTGACATTGCAAGCGCATTGCACGTTGAAAGTAGATTTTAGAACGTGCACATGCTATCCCACGTGTCGCTTGTTCTAACTCCATCCATGTGTGAGCTTTACAAATTAAACAGCTGGTTTTGAACAAGGAAATAACATTTAAGCATGGCTAAAAGCATACTTTAGTCCATTTGGGGCCAGGGCTGCTTCTATTTTTACAAGTCTTGGTTTATACTTAAGTAATGCTGCGTTTACACATAAGCACGATGCGTTACGAATGGCATTTTCCGTCATTCGTGACGTTCGTGACGTGACTTAACGCATCTCAATGGGATTCTTAACAGAACGCATCAGCTCGTGACATTCGTGACGTTCGTGGAGAAAGTTTTTGTCTGTCAAAAAATCTTCCACGAATCACCCTCTGTTCGTGGCGTTCACAACGGAGCTTGTCCTTTCGTGAGGAGTAGTGGCGCTTCGTAATTCAGCGTGAGAGCATTCGTGGAGCATTCGTACAGCATTCGTGGAGCAGAATCACTGTTTTCACGCTCAAAATTGACAGAAACACACGCTACGCCCAAAGTAAATGTTTATACCTGCAGTAGCTATGCCAAGGAAAAGTGTCACAAAGTCGGCCAATCCGCGCTCCAAGCCACGGACAGCACCTGCCGCTGCCGCTCCGCGGGGTGCTGAAAGTGTTCCTCCGACCTTTCTTCCTCCTGCGGTCGTACCTGATGTTCGGGAGTTGGAGCCAGACGAGCCCAATGACTCAGGGGAGAGCACGGCCTCTGCTCCGCCTCCAACCCGGTGGAAGAAGATCACTCCACATTCGCCCAATTCTTGACAGATTTCAGACAGAACGCGAATATTCCTAGTGACCCGTAACAGCCCGTGGCAGCGCGCAACATCACGCAGCAGCGCGGGACACCACGCAGCAGCGCGGGACACCACGCAGCAGCGCGGGACACCACGCAGCAGCGCGGGACACCACGCAGGACACCACGCAGCAGCGCGCAACACCACGCAGCAGCGCGCAACACCACGCAGCAGCGCGGGACGCATATTCGTGACCGTGTGTAATAATTCGTGCCATTAATCGTAACGCGTAGTAACAGGTCGCAACAGTTAGTGGCGGCGCGTGAAACCTCTACCCCAAATTCCACTCACATTCGTGATCCTCGGCCACGACTGTGGATTTGTGGTAACGCATCGTGCTCATGTGTAAACGCAGCATAAGTATTTAACCTCTTAACAACTGCCTTAGCTGAGCACATTTTCTCCAGTCTGACTTTTCCTTCCAGCGTGAACCAGGAAGTCAGAGGCTAAATTAGCTTAGTGTTAGCATTGGCTGTTCGCCCCGTTCCACTTCGCCCCAACATCCGTAGCAAATATTTTGCTATTTTAAATGTAAAGAAACATTCCACATCCTCCTCTCCAATCCGCGGGGCCTCTGTCACCGCCCCTCCGTGCCACCCCGACAAAAATACGGACCAACTCTATTGTTCAACCTATTTCACAAACTCCTTGCTTTCCTGAGCAACCAGGTGGAAGATGTTCAATCTTAATTAACCCAAGTGAACAGTTGAGATCTGCGGGATGGTCTGTGAAAGTTAGACACGTATTGAGGCAACAGCTGAAATATTTTAATCAGCTACCTGCAACTTTCATGGTTTGATTACGAAGTAATTTATGTGGTGCAACTTTAAAGTGCTGTTGTGAAAATGATGCGAAATGCAGCTAAACGCTCTGTGTTTGCCAGTGCTGCAAATTGTAAGCTAAGTCTGCTGAGATTTTTCAACTGACCTGGAGCACACCCTCTGCAGGCAGCAGTGGGAACTTCATAAACAGCACAAACACGCTTTCACTTTCATTTAACAGCATAATCCACGAATAGCAGATCTGAGCACTTTAACAGCAAAAGAAGAAACAACTGAAGTTAGCGTTATTACACCAAACTGGGGACCCAGATGAACCACATCATGGATCTTTTAAAAGTAAACAAAATAATAGAATAATTGAGCCTGCTCTCCTCTGACCTCTTCTGACCACTTGTCCATGTGCCGCCCAGTGTCAGGCCTTCAGGTCACACCTCATTCAGCTGAGTGGGCTTAGGCTCTAACCGGTGTCTGAACCCTTTAGTAGCTGAAAACCTTTGCCCCTGTCCCAGAGATTTACATACACACCCTTCCACCGGTCCCAACGTGGTCCTTAAATGTAATACTCCACTTTGAAAGTAGGCAGTAATTAATGACCAAGACCGTACGTTTGGTGGTTCTTGAACAGTGAATCATTTTGTCCAGTTTGGGCTTTTTTGGTCCAGCAATTTGGGTCCATTTTAACCCAGCTGTAGACCTGTTTTACTCCTAATCTTGGTCTTCCTGCAGTGGTGGTGCTTGAGAAGAGCCAAACATCTCATGAGGTTGTGCTTGGTGTGAAGAGCTTGAGAACCACTGCCTCAGTTTCAGAACAGAATGTGTCACTTTTTCTCAAAACACAAGGCAGCCTGCTAAGAGAGTGGATAAAATTGTACTCTCTGGACACAGCATCCATTTTGAACAATTTGGAACATAAAAGGACTAGAAAAATGGAAATGCATCATCATTTTGTATCAGGTAGTTTATCATAAACACACCATTTTGGACACATTTGGCCGGTGCCTTTTTAGTTGCTGTTGATGCAAATGTCTCACATGCCGCACCAGAGCTTTTTACACTTTGATGACACTCTTGCCTGATGCAATTCTCTGTCCATTTGTCCGGGCTGTAGTGACTAACCCTGAGTGTCAAAGCTCCCGTGCTCCTATGCAGATTGAAAAACAACAACTTTATGTCCATAAGAATTAATTAGTGAATTGTTCATGAATGATCCGGCTCGTAGGACCCAAATCAAAAGAGGCGGCTCCCATAAATGAGGGCCAAATTTGCTGTTTCTGCTCCAGTCTACTGTCAATCCAAGCCTGTGCGCAGTGTGCGGTCAATTGCATGCAAGGACAGATAGAAACTTATTATGTAAAACAAGCAAGACGGGCTTTGAAAACAATGTAGTGGAGTCAGTGCAAAACATTTGTATTGATACGGAAATTAGACAAAATGTGAACCAACATAACGTTGAGGCTTTGAATGTATTAATGAGTTATTTATCATTTTAACTATCACACTATGGTTGGTGGACACAGCACAGTCTCATCTTGGCGTGGACATTTCAAACAAGTCAGAGTACATTAAGACTTGAAGTCGACATATCATGCAGAATTGACTTTTTTGAGCTTTAAACCATGTTACAATGTTGTTCCCTCATCAAAGGCAAACCTAGAGTAGGACTTCACCACATTCACGCTGTAGGCGTCAAAAATGTACCTTCTCCCAGCCATTAGTGGACACTGGTGACAGGGCCAGTCAGGTAGCCTGGTGGGACCAGAATGATTCCCCTCTGTATTTTTTTATACAGCGGGGGATCAGTCTGGACTCCCCGACCCCGCTGGCTGTATCCGCAAAATCAAAACGATCCCGTGCAATCAGATTCGTTTATTTGCCATGACGTGTTGTTAGTGAGCAAAGTCACTCACGGGCCGCGGAAGTCCCCTCAATAACAATCTATTTGTTTTATTTATTTATCGTATGTGAAAATGAAGCCATGGCAGTGATCTGTTGCTTCAGATAATCCACAGAGAAGACGGTTAACGTTTTTACTGATATTTGCTTGTGTAACTTTTTTGCTGGTTGCTTTATAATGCCATTACAGCTTTAGCTTTTAGTCTGTCCCTTTATTTTATAATTAATGTAAAAGGGATAGTCTATTATTTAATACAGTCTATTAAATTATAGGCTGTATTTAATCATTAATCATTCAATTAAAATCATACATACTACAATGTAGTTTTGTAGCTTATGAGAGCAAATGGTACATGGTTCATTCAGCAGTGAATCTACTAGCTGCTAATGCTAACGTTAATGTACGTTCAAAACCCAGAGAATCATTAATTAGGCCTAACGCTAAGAACGTTTAATAAGTCTGAATATTTACCAATCAAAGACGTCACATGAGCATGCACCTTACACTTGGGACGCCGTTTTGGAGAAGGCGTCAGTCAGTAGGAGGCGCGAGCTCTCTATGTAAGCAGCCTACGACACGTCACCAACACGTGACACTTCTGAGGAATAATACAGGAAGCAATCTTGAACAATAATACAGATTCAGAAACCTTTATTGATCCCAAAGGGCAATTCATTTGTAGCAAACCTCCGAACATTTCACAAAGACATCACAAACAGTCACTGAGTGTCAGTCCCAACAGTTCAGACAAGAGTAAATGCTGAAGATCAACAATAGTCCAAGAACAATAATAGAATAGAGCATGTTTCAAATTGTCTTTATTACTTAATAAACACACTCCCTTCAGAATTCAACAGTTCAGTGACAGAAGGGACAAAAGAGTGGGAGAATTGATTAGTTTTCCGAGAAGGAGCGTTAAAACAACGTCCAGAAGGCATGAGCGAAAACTCTGAGGACACAGCCTGGAGAAGCTGACCCAAGATACATTTAGCCTTCTTTAGCGCCTGCTCCTCCCAGACTGTAGGTCTCTTTGTTTAACTCCAACGATATTAGAGCAGGTTTTGACTATGTTCTGCAGTTCGTTTTTATCTTTCACACTCAACCCCTTGAACCAGCAAACAAATGAAAAAGTTAAGAGGCTCTCGGTGAAACAGCAGTGGCAGAGAATCCTTTTATTTACATTAAAATACAGATTCTCTGCTGACTGAGTTTGAAAATGGAGTCTGTATTAGTGACAAATCGTGTGACGACAACTTGTTTTCAATCCAGTTACCAAGATATTTGTACTTCTTCACCACTTCAACCACTTGGCCATGAATGACTGCTGCCCAGAGAGGATGGTGTGATAATTATCCTTAATTATCCATAATCCTTGAGTTCTTAAGGAAATAGTCCACACATTTTGTTTTTTATCCTGTACATACACGTTATTTTATGAAATGTAAGATGCAAACGCTGTGATGTCCAATCGTATATCCAAATGCCTAAATACTCCCTTTAATGCTTCCCAACAGAATAGAAATAATATTTGCCAAAATTTATCGCAGCAAGATACCAGGAGACGTCCAGTGTTTACACACGGGCGCGGATGAAACCCAGCTATTTTGCAAACGATTGCTTATACTCATTCGCGCGGGTCATAAACGCGTCTGTTGTGGTGGTACTTCAAACATCCTCCGTGCAGGACCAAAGAGATTGTCCAAGTGCTATATCAACAAAAACGGCAGCAGTGTCATTTGGACAAACACATTTAGACTGCTACCCTAAATACACTCAAAACTCCAGAGATGGGTGTACAAGAGGTAATGCCCTTTCCTGGAAAACAAAGGACAAAATGAATATATGCTTAGGCTAACTACACAAGCATGAGTTTCTCGTTCATGCTTCGTTTAGGCTTTTGCAATAACTACACCCCGTACCCTGGTATTTCTTGTAGTTGAATTTAAAATATGCTGGCGTCTACAAAATATCCTTCTGATTCATGTTGCAGAGAAAGAAGAAGAGAGAGATGAGTAAAGATATGACTGTGTTCATCTCACAGTGGAGAAATGTACTTGTTAAAGAAGCTCCTGAAACACATAGTAAAGATGGTTGGACAATATGCATTCAAAGAAAAAACAGGTAAAAGTGCAATCAGGCGCCATAAACTTGGAAGCTTTAGCAGTGCAAACAAACAAACATTGAAGCAAAAGAACAGATACCAGAAGAATTTACAGTACTGAAGTATCACATGACATTTTTACTTAAAGGTGCATTATGCAACTTTAAGTAAAAATGAGAAATGTAAGTTGATATTTGTGGGTAAATGGTTTAAATTTATATAGCGCTTTCCCACCGACACTCAAAGCGCTTTGCAGCAAGGATCCACTCACCCATTCATACACCAATGTACACAGACACTGGGGGTGAGGGGGGTGAAGTGTCTTGCCAACGGACACAACCACAGTGTGCACCTTTAGAAGGTGCGAGTCGAACCCCCGACCTTCCGATCATGAGACAACCCGCTGGGTCACTACAGGGTCAAATACAACCAAATGTCAACTTTTTTTTCCGCATAAAAAGTAATTCATAATGCGCCTTTAAAATGAACTAGATGAAAGTTTAAATTTTTTTACTCGCTCCTGCCACCTCAGGGCTTACGCGTAACTGCAGTCTCTATATTAAGCTCGTGCATGACGGCACGTCGGACCCGAATTGACACCTCTTTGAGTGACAGTGCAGGATTTCAGAGGCAGTTGTGGTGAACAGGTCTGGGCTCATTCTACACATTAGGACATGGCTGGAGCATGTAGGGGGAGGAAAATACATAATATTAACCCCTTAACTGCCGTCTCCCCTGATCAGGAGGTTAGGGTTAGGGTTACGGTTAGTTAACCCTAATCAGGATATAATTAGGTTTAAGAACAACAAATGTAACGTAAGTTGTGTTTCACTCACACAGATCTCACACATATTTTTAGAAAGGTCTTGGTTTTCAAATTAGGCATCACACTGGCATATAGACTGTAAGCTCTCCAGTCAATACGCTTTGAGACTTGGATGTAAATAATTGATAACCCTAACCCTAATCCTTAACCCTAACCCTAGGGTGGCAGTAAAGTGGTTAAAGGAACAGGCCACCGTTTATTCATACTGAGATATGTTCTTACCTGAGCTTAGACGAGTTGATGCCTTCAGTCATGCAAAAAGACCAAAGATGTTGTTAGCATTTGGCTTCTCTCAGTATATTCCAATGGCTTTAAACGGGGTGAAGTTAGAAGCGACCACACTCTTCCACGGGCGCAAAGACCAGACAAGTACGTATCAACTCGTCTAAGCTCAGGCAAGAACATATCTCAGTATGGAAAAAACAGTTCTTTTAACATTTTTAAACTCCGTCTAGTCCCTTAAAGTAAAAGCATAAAAGTATCCACTTTCAAATGCACTTGCAGTAAAACGTTACGAGTATTCAATTCAGCACAGATTTCGAAAACTACTGAAAGAGTGAAATGTTTTGAAGAGCTGCTGTTTTTGAAGGTCAGAGAGACTGAATGAGCCGCTGGTGTTTTCAGACTTTATTTTTGCAACGTTTATGATCAAAATGGCTTCACTGCAGCTTTAGATTCACCGAGCGAAGGCACTGAAGAAATAAATGAGTTTGAACCACAATTCAAAATACTTTTACTTTTCGTTAAGTTCAAAGTAATCATCCAAACTCCAAATGAGGGGAGCCCAAAAGTATCTTTTAACGTCGGGATCTTAAAACACAAAGGACCTTGTGGTAATCTATGTGTGTATGTTTGGGCATTGAAATGTAATGTGTGTGGGATTCATTCTTAATGGTTTAAAAAAAGAATCTTGGGTTGCCTTAAGCTTCATGTAATGACACACGGACACGTTTTTACCATATGTGAGTCTACTGGCGGCTGCAGGAGGACTTGATTGTGGTCATATTTCTCGGCTTGTGGAAGAATAGAAGAGAGTCTTGACACCGGTACTGACCTTGGATCTGCACCACTTGTCGTAGTTCCAGCAGGTGGAACTAGGCTTCATATAATTGTACTATCCTTTAAAGGAATATGCCACCTGCCACCAACAGAGCACAGACGGTGTTAGCAAAAGCCTGTCCTCCTCCTCTCTATGTGGCCGAACACGGGGGTGAAGTTTGAAGCGACCGAGCGCTTCCACGTTTCCCCTATTTAAATACAGTTACGTGACGAGTTACACAATACAAGTCTAGTTACACAAAATTAAACATGTCGAATTTCTAAGCAGATAAAAGGGGAAACTATATTGTAAGGCGAAATAACACCAGTAGCACTTTGACGTCCGCGCAGTAAAGTCGAAGTGTTCCTAAGGTATTATTGAAGTTTTAGTCATCGGTCCTAAAGCCCAGAGAGAGAAACTTTTACCCAAACTACAGTCACTGTCTTTTAATCCTTCCTCACAGGTGAAGAACCTGGGCATGATTTTTGACTCTGAGCCGACTTTAATGCCACACATTAAGAATATCACAAAGATAGGTTTTTATCATCTAAAGAACACGGAGACTCCTTGAAGTGGTTTAGTTTCTCTGATATGCAAAGAACATTATTTCGGAGAAACGAAACAAGTTTACAGAAGACACTGTGGCTATATCCACACGAAGACAAAACGCTTATATGTTCAGAAACTTTCTTTGTAAGCACAAAGTCAGCTTAGTAAATGTGTGCGTCCACATGGGTCAACTCAGGTCTGTGAAAACGGCGTGATTCATCTGCCAGGCCTGTGTGTGGCGCAGTAAACTTCTGTGGAATGTAAACAGTGAAAATGAAACGGATTCAAGGATGATGATTTACAGAAGAGACGAGGAGGCGAGTTTATTCTTCAGACGTAACGGGACTAAAGCAGAAAAACCTGTCAGTGACCGGACTTTGACGGTCAGTCCAAAAACACAGACTGTTTTTCTACTTGTCACCTGTGGTTTACGAACTGCAGTGGCGCAAAGAGGAGCGGAGTAAAACCACCATAGATCCCTGAGTAAAACTCATTCTAAGGTCAGTAGATTATGGATAACAGACTCCACTCTGGTGCTGTGATGTCATCGTTTTAGTAAAAGTTGCGGAGACGTTGTAACAACGCTGCCACGTAAACGGCGTTTTGAGATCTTTCCACTCTGGGACCTAGTTTGGAAAATGTTCGTTTACAGACCCCCAAAACGCCGGGCTCGTATGGACGATCCACTGGATTGATAAAATATCTTTGTGTTTGGTCCTCAGCTTGACTTCGTATGGACAGGGCCTAAATCAACACCGAAGAGAAAGCACCAGCGGCCCTCAGTCGGCGGTGCACCTCCAACTCAAAGCCTCCAACCACTCCTTTGAGGTTGGGGAGGTCAAAATTTTAGCTAAAGAAGAACGTTGGTTTGAAAGAGGAGTTAAAGAAGTTATTTTTGTCAGGAAAGAAAATCCCTCCATGAACCGGAATGGTGGCCTCAGATTTAATCTTCCGTCACTTTACTCCAATCTCCTTCGGGGAAAACCGACAGGGCACGCCCAGTCCAAAGAGACGGCACCTCAGCCAACAAAAGAACAATAGGCAGGTAATTAGCAGTGATCAGCCATGAATAGGACAGATAATGGGCAGTGATCATCTATGAATAGGACAGGACTGACCGATACTGAGGTGAGCAGGTCGTTAGAGACGCTCTACTTCAAAGGGGTTTACCCACAGGTGAGAGTAGCTGTGATTAGAGAGGAGGAGCCGGGCCTACCCTAAGGAGAGGCTAAACGCTAACAACATCTTAGGTCTTTCACAGGTTTGATTTACAATCTTGTTAACTCTTTGTTTTTGTTTTCTTTTCAGTGATTGAGTTATTACGGTGGCACTTTGTCGCTGGGCCATTGCAAGTAGCAAACTGTGTTTATTATGGCACCATCGATTTGTTAGCATGCCATTTACTGAAATTTCCCTTCAGCTTTACATTGAGTAGAAAAACAGTCCTTGCTGGGGAAAAGTGTATTTTTCTGTACGGTGCCCAAGAGCAGCTGTACAAATCACTATTATAAATGATATGTTACCTTAAAAGACAGAGGATATGTGAGCTCTTACCTCAAATGAACAAGTGTAAGTAAATTATCGCTGGGGAGAAAAAAAAAAGACTTACTCAGAACAGATTAGCATGGCATTCCTAATGAGATTCTTGCGGGTGGATTAAGTGGGCTTTGGTCACAAATGCCTCCATCTCACAAACAACATGTGGCCAAGATTTCCCCACAATGCGCTCGACTACTGAGTTCATATCGAGTCTGTTTGACAGAGGTCTAGGATTAGGCCGGGATTTACGGAAACGTTGCACGCCTCCAGGGAGGACACTGTCAGTGTACTCTCTGTTCATCCACAGATAACAGCGAGCGTCCTCACTGCAAATCAGCCGTGATACTAAAGCAGCTTTGTTATTTGAAAGAAAGAAAAATCCGGGGAAAATACAACGTGGCACAAAGCAATCTTCCCTGGGGGCTGACTATTTTAAACTATGCAATCTACAATATGTAAATGGAATGGTAAATATGTAAAAGAGGACATATCATGTATACTCGACTTCTCTGGATTATTATTTTACCCCTCCACTTTGGGTTGTTTCTTGGGTTGGCTCGCTAATCTCCATTTCTTCATTTCTTTTCTTTTCTTTTTTTTGTGTGTGTGTCTTTTCTTTTTTTTACTGTTCCATCACAATGCAATTCCCACAACAGTCAGCAGAGGGAGCTGCGTGACAAATCAAATAAGCCTAGTATTGCATTCAGTGTGAATTTTTTTGACGACATATTTTAATTAGAGTCTTGAAAATGTTATTTCATTTTAGTCGAGATTTAGTTAAATAATTATCTTCAATTTCAGTTTAGTTTTAGTCGATTTAGTTTTAATCGATTACATTTTTAAAATGTACTTGGGGGTGGGGGCTCATAAGCTTTTTGCTTCATCCCACTCCTTTTGAGCACATTGAGTACTGCTCAAATAAACAAAAGAAATATTTATTATCACACTGTATAGTAACCATGTCCTCTGCTTTATGGAGCTTCTCCCACATGAACAAGGCTCAGAGCTGTTCTGTTGACAGAGAATTAAAATATCTTTATTTAGTCATATTTTAGTCAACGAAAATATCTGGACATTTTAGTCGTAGTTTGAGTCTCATGAAAAACTTTCGATGTAGTTTTAGTCCAATTTTAGTCAGCAAAAATATTACTTTGACTAAAATTATGACTAAATAATTGTCACGGTGCGGGGGAATGATGACCCAAATGCAGAGCAGCTCCAAGCCAAACTTAAATTTAATAGAACAGGTCCAAGCAAAACAACACAGGAACAAACTTACAGACACGAGCAGAATCCGAGGAACAGAACAGACAGAGAATGACTACGATGACGAACGACATGAACGACAATGATCCAACCAAGACAAGGGAAAACACAGGGGTATAAATACACAGGGAACCAGGGCACAGGTGAAACACATCAGGGCGGGGCAGGCAATCAACAGGAGGAAGGGAAAGCTGGACGACACAGACACAGACTAGGACACATCAAAATAAACACAAGACAGAGACACAGACCAGGACAGGGGAGAAACTAACCAAAACCAGGACAAAACCAACAACCAAAAACCCACATCATAACAATAATTTCAACAAAATGAACACTGATTGTATTATGATTATGGTTATTGTTAGCTATAATTATCTATTCATTTATTTTTCTAATCAGAAGATGAATTGTGAAACGTGCGCTCAAACGTTTTGTTGCAACCTACACTGGAGGCTTCTGTGAGTGGACATAAAGTGGACATTTCACCTGGAGCTCCCTCTGTAAGCACCAGTGGAAACGTGTACAAACAAACTTCTGCAATGTGTTGAACACATGCGGAGTGCAGAACCGGTCAGTGTGGTCTGATGCGGCTTTCAAAATGTAAAGATCAATTTGGTGTTTTACCCATTTCAACCTGATAAGACACAGACAGAAAAGCGTTTTAGACGTTTTATTGAATGAATGCAAAACATAATTTGGGGCTCAGACCTCGGCGGAAGATTGGATGAACGATAAATCCGCACGGCGTAGAACGATAGCCAGGATCTTCCCCCGGAGCCTGGACACTGGTGGTGGTAGAAGACCCAGGGTGACCAGACGTTCGAGCAGCGCCGGTAGAGCCCAGGTGGAGAATAGGGGTGGAGGAGGGTTGCAGCACGGCTGGGAAACTCGAAGTGATGGGCCATGGTGCTTATGAAGGAATCTTTGAGCGATGATTGGCTGATGTGGAGAAGCTGAATGGCTGGACTGTGATTGATGAGTGGAAACAGCTGCCGGTGATGAGCGGTGGTTTAAACAGCTGTTGAGTCTTCCTTGTTGAATTTGCGCATAAGCTTCATTTCAACCTGATAAGACTCACAGACAGAAAAGCGTTTGACGTTTTATTGAATGAATGCAAAACATAATTTGGGGCTCAGACCCCGGCGGAAGATTGGATGAACGATAAATCCGCACGGCGTAGAACGATAGCCAGGATCTTCCCCCAAAAATTACCCGGGGTCTGAGCCGAGACAAGACATGATGACGATTGCTCGTGTTTGGCGCGCAGGCCGAGAGAAAACCGCTGAGATAATGACAGCCTTTGAGCTGTAGAAATGACGATGCGGGTGAAGCTTAAAATCCCTCCGGCGAGGGCAGCAGGCAGAAACTGAAACCCTCCGGCGAGGGCAGCAGGCAGAAACCCTCCGACGAGGGCAGCCGAGCAGCGCAGAGCGGGAACCCTCCGGCGAGGGCAGCAGGCAGAAACCCTCCGGCGAGGGCAGCAGGCAGAAACCCTCCGACGAGGGCAGCCGAGCAGCGCAGAGCGGGAACCCTCCGGCGAGGGCAGCAGGCAGAAACCCTCCGACGAGGGTAGCCGAGCAGCGCAGAGCGGGAACCCTCCGGCGAGGGCAGCAGGCAGAAACCCTCCGGCGAGGGCAGCAGGCAGAAACCCTCCGACGAGGGCAGCCGAGCAGCGCAGAGCGGGAACCCTCCGACAAGGGTAGCAGAAACAGAAACCCTCCGACGAGGGGAGCAGAAACAGAAACCCTCCGACGAGGGGAGCAGAAACGGGAACCCTCCGACGAGGGGAGCCGAGCAGCGCAGAAACGGGAACCTCCGGCGAGGGTAGCAGAACAGAGCAGAGGCCCTCTAGAGAGCGGCAGACGGGGAGGAGAAACCTCCGGCAGCGAGCCTATGTTTGTGTATCTGACGAGAATGAGAGCCGAGCGAGATGGGTCTAGACCACCACCAGTTATTTGCACGAAACTTATAGTTATGAAGGGAACGTTGAACTGAAAGGAAGGAGTTCGACTCAGGGCGGATGTAAGAGATGTAGCCGAGGAAGACCAGCGCCCCGGCTGTTGGAGTGTTGCTGCGGGAGACCTTGAGCGGCAGCGATGTAGCGGCGCCGATTCTGAATGAGTGGGCTGAATAGTTGTGTGGGAATAGATCCCGGATAAGAGCGCCGACCGAAGGTATTTTGAAACCTGGATGCCGTCATAGTTAACCTTCAGGGGTTAGAAACAGCGCTTGAGTGGGCGGACCGAGCTTCAACGTTTGAGCAAATTTCGCATGGTTAGAAAAGGCAGAAAGCCCCCCCTGTGTGGCAATGACTGTTACAGGCGCCTTGCCTTTGGATCTCTTGAGGAACGATTGAAGAATTCGGATGAAAACTCGAATCGGAGAAGGAAGGAGGCCATTTCTCAGCGAACCATTTACCCTGATAGAAACCCCCCGAACCGGAGGACGGGGTGGCATCCGTGACAAATTACAAAGCGTCCGCGGAACGTACGACGTCATCGTAGGAGTACGACGTCATCGTAGGAGTACGACGTCATCGTAGGAGTACGACGCCTGTGCGTCGTTTAGCAGCAGGACCAGAAACGCAGGTCGGAGCGACGCCCTTCGTTCAGGAAGACCGAGTCGAGCAGCGATGTAACGGAGTGAGCTGCGACGAGCAGCCGGGACAGGAGCTGCTGCTTTGTGATATCGCGGGTGGAAGCTGCTTTCTGAATCACGTCAGAAAAGCGGCCAGCGTATCGGGCGGAAGAGAAGCAACCATGGCGACATAGTTCAGTTTGATCCCCAAAAACTCCAGCTCCGTGGCTGGAACGACTGTCTTTGACTGACAGGGGCACGCCCAGAAGGCCGAAGAGGAGCTTGAGTTTAGACGAGGACATGCCAGGCGAGGGCCGGGCACGAGCGAGTGGAGTACGGACTAAACCCCGACGTATTGAGTAGGATCCAGCACAGCGCCTCCGAAACCATGTTAACAAGCAACGGGCTGCTCCTACAACTGAACGTCAGCCGAACCGCGAAATAAAATCTAGACTCCCACTGCAAAGGTGTCACAGAAACGGATGAATGGGGACGATTTTTTTATTATTATTTTTTTAAAGCGTCTGCGACGGCGGCCTTGCGAGCCTAGCGCCACGACCCGGCTGCTTTATCTGCGCGATAGCGTGGTCCACCGAAGCGTAGTGAGCGAAAAAGGGGCGGGTATGATGCTATTGAGCTGGGAACTGGGCCCGAGTGGGGGGCAGAATGGTCCAGTATCAAACGCTTCTTGCCGAAATACTTGCGAGTGGCCACACCCAGGGCCTAGTGCGGACCGGCGAAAATGGGGAAGACTTGAACGGGCCGATCATGCACCCCTTAGAACCTCCCTCTGAAGTAATTGAGAAACGACCGCCGGTTCCCTCAATGCGGATTGCGAGATCTTAGAAACGAAAGACGCGGGCAACAAACGAAACGCCCACGTGAAAACCCTGGGAAAGGCCCGTGAGCAAGAATGAACAAAACCGGGATCCGGGTGGAAACGAGGTTTGAAAGCCGGTGCAGAGACGTTGATTGGGGTAGATAGTGACGAGAAATCAGCGCTTGAAACCAACGCGACTCGAGCTGGCAGGGCGCATGCGACGGGGCAGACGACTTCGGATGGGCATCCTTGCAGGAACTACAAATGAGAAAGCGGCAATTACCATGGTGCAAAACCGCCTCGTTGAAGTTGTTGCTTAATATCTCGATTTTTATTTATTTATTTATGTATTTATCTGCCACGGCGATCTAATGGGGATGAGGGGCCCTTGAGAACGTGCAGCTGTTGCGCAGGCTGCGAGCAGTGAAAGAAATGGATGGGCAAAGAGGGCGGAATTACCGACGGAACCGCACAGCGAACAGATACAGCCTACGTGAGCAACAATGAGTAGCGTTCACGTGACATCACAACATTCCGAAGATCCTATAGTATAACATTGGGGTGGAGAAAACTGAAAATTCAACTGTAACCATAGTGACGCTCAAAATGCAGATGTCTAATATTAGATCATTGCTAACTTCTCTGTAATTCCGGAGCCAATTCACATGAAACAGCTGTCAAAGTTCAAAGTCATATCCTCCAGCACATGTGTCTAATTATTTCTTCACACGCGTCCGGAAGTGGAGACAATATTCGAAAACATGCGCTTGATGTTGGCCAGTAGAAAGACCTTCAGCCATAAAATTCACACGTTTTGTGAATCCAATACTATCACATGACGATCAGAGAAAACATTTGGACATCTTTCGAAACTGTTTCTCTCCCATAGAGTTGTATTGACACCTGCCCTCCAACTGAAATAGAATTCTATAACGTGAACGCGACCTATTCTGTATCAAGGACGGCCCAGTCCAGACGCACGTTACCTTGAGCGAGTAGTGACACTGATTTGGCCGCGAAAGCCTTGTGTTCTTTATTCTCTTTTGGTCCACCGTAGCGTAGTAGAGCGACCCCCTAGTGGGGATGAGAGGCCCTTGAGAGCGTGTGGCTGGTGCGCGGGCTGCGAGCGGTGAAAGAAACGATCGAACTGAGCCTGAGTGAGCGTGAGCAACAACTCTGTATCGAGAACGGACCAGTCCAGATGCACGTTAGCATGAGTGATTAGCGACGCTGATTTGGCTGCGAAAGCCTTGTGATATTGGTAGAACGCTGTCATGATTCGTCTTTTGTTTCCTGGTTTTGTATGTTTTTGGTTTAGTCCAGTGTTTTATTTTGACATGTGTGTTTTGTCCTTGTGATTTTGCTTTGCTTCCCTTGTGTTAATTGCCTGTCCCGCCCTGATGTGTTTCACCTGTGCCCTGTTTCCTCCATGTATTTATACCCCCGTGTTTCCCTTGTCCTTTGTCGTGTCATTGTCTACGTCAGCCCCGGTTTGTGTCTCTGGATTTTGTTATTTTGGTTTTTGTCTATTAAACATCACCAGTTTCGTTGCAGTCCTGCATTTTGGGTTTTATTTTTCCTCACGCCACCTCCAACCATGACAGAATGACACGACCAACTCAAGACCCAGCGGACTGCCCTATAGCTGAGAACCCTGCTCCTTGCTCCTGTCCAGAGCCACCGCTGGACACTTGCCTCCGTCCGGGGTGGCTGTCCCCTCCTTCCTGCCCTGAGCCACTGCCAGACCCCGTCTTCCGTTCGAGGTGGGCCCCTTCTGTTCCGGAGCCACCGCTGGACACTGTTCTCCGTCCAGGGTGGGCTCCTCTTGTCCTGGGGCCACCATCGGACAGAGACCTCCGTCTGGGGTGGGCTTGTCCTGTTCATGTCCCAGGGCCACTGCAGGACATTGTTCTTCGTCCTGGGTGGGCCCTATCCCTGCTCGTCACCCAGAGCTTTCTCAGCTGCCTTCAGTGCCTGCGCCTCATCTGGGGTCTCCTCATCCCTGCACCGCACCGCACCTCAACTCTTCCTGGCCTCTGCAAGTCCCTCAGACCAGACTTCTTTGCCTCTGGGGCCTGACTCTGCTCTTTGTGGACCCTCTGGGCTTTCTATCGTCAGCGTCATCATTCTCCTGACCACCCCCAGTTTCTCCTGGACTGCCTCATGTCCCTCCTGTCCGGACCCGCTCCACCTTCCCGGGGTTGTTTTACATCATGGGACGTCTGGGAGCCGTCCCTTGGTGGGGGGGGTACTGTCATGATTCGTCTTTTGTTTCCTGGTTTTGTATGTTTTTGGTTTAGTCCAGTGTTTTATTTTGACATGTGTCTTGTCCTTGTGATTTTGCTTTGCTTCCCTTGTGTTAATTGCCTGTCCCGCCCTGATGTGTTTCACCTGTGCCCTGTTTCCTCCATGTATTTATACCCCCGTGTTTCCCTTGTCCTTTGTCGTGTCATTGTCTACGTCAGCCCCGGTTTGTGTCTCTGGATTTTGTTATTTTGGTTTTTGTCTATTAAACATCACCAGTTTCGTTGCAGTCCTGCATTTTGGGTTTTATTTTTCCTCACGCCACCTCCAACCATGACAGAACGCGACCGACTGCATTTTAAATTCAGATCCCTGATCAGACATAGGTAATAGTCAAACTCGGGCGGCGATCCGGATACACGAGGATGCGATCTGGTCCTCGACCTCGGAGAGGGGAGAATGGGCAAGACCAGGTTCACGTAATCGCCCCGCAAGATTTTCGAACGCAGCCTTGACGAGATATTAGCGTGCAACGGAGAATACGGCCTACCCAGAGACGGCCCAGGACGGGCGCTGGCGAGGGCGAAGAGTGGGGGATCCGGCTGAGTCACCGCGGCGAGAGAAGCGTGGAGCGCACCAAGCGCGGGCTGAGTGGAGACGGCAGGACGAGCGGCGTTGAGCAGGAGATGGGCCGACAGCCCGGAGACGGAGTGGCGAAGAGCGTCCATGGAGGCAGACATCAGACGACGGTCTTCCGCGGACATGGGTGGGGTCGCGGCAAAAGACGAGGAATCCCCGGAGAACACGGACGGAACCGGAGGAGCTGAGACAGACCGGGAGTCCAACGCCGTGCGGCAGACGTGGAGGCGGCGGTAGTTGAGCCCGGCGCGGCCCGCAGATGTGGAGCCCCGCACGGCAGCGGCGGCAGTCATGGAGCCCGGAGCAGCAGCGAAAACAGGCCAAGGCGAAGACGAGACATGGGCCGGAGCCACAGATGGAGGACGACCCCGGCGGCGTTTGGCGGGGGGAACAGAAGACTTCCTGGACCGTTTCCCTCCCGGGAGAACGAAAGGAGGCGGCGGAGCGGGCGGAGACGGAGATGAATCACCGGACGGCAAGACAGCGGTGAGTTGAGCCAGTTGAGTAGGACCGAGACCGGTTTCGGGAAGAATCCCCTTGGACAGAAGGGCCGAGCGTGGGGAGACGTGAGCTGCGCGAGCAGCGATGCGGGCACTTTTCCGGGAAGTGCGCAAAACGGTGGGACCCGTGTCCCGCTGGAGGGGGGCAAGGCCCGGCAGTAGAATCAGAGTCAGACATGAGTTTCCCTAAGCGACGAGGTTGCAGCACGGCTGGGAAACTCGGAGTGATGGGCCATGGTGCTTATGAAGGAATCTTGGGGCGATGATTGGTTGATGTGGAGAGCTGAATGGCTGGACTGTGATTGATGAGTGGAAGCAGCTGCTGTGATGAGCGGTGGTTGAAACAGCTGTTGAGTCTTCCTTGTTGAATTTGCGCATAAGCTTCATGACGCAATATAAAACAGGAAGTACAGATTAGGGCACTACAGCAGTATAAGAAGAGACAGACATGGACATGAATGTAGAAAAACGTTTTTTTCATGGCAGCTCGGTGGCACAGCAGTTAGCGGTTGTGCTTCACAGCCAGTAGGACCTGGGTTCAATCCCCGGCCGGATGACGTTTGCATGTTCTCTTCGTGTCTGCGTCACTGTCACGACCAAATAAATAAAACAAAGAAAGCAAATGAAGGAACCAAAAAAGTACATTTTACATTATGTCCTATATGGCTGAGTTAAAGACTTGGCTAACTAAGTATATAATGAATATAATCTGCCATATAACATTCTGTGTTTTGTTGAATATCCCTTGAATATCAAGGGTTCAAACGAATCGAATTTCCAACAGGTTTTTACAAAAGTGTGAAAAAATATATTTTGTAAATTTGGATTATTTTCATTTAAACACTCTTTGCAGACAAATAACACTGTTTAACAAAGGTGGGAGACTCAACTCGAGTCAAGTCAGGACTTGAGACTTGACTCTGGACCGCATCCACACAGAGCCCAGTGACAGTGGGACTGAAGGCTGAATCTACTTTGAGCAGGGGCGAATCCGAGCATACAGGGGCTGGGGCATTACAGGGGAACCACTGACAGAAAAACTGTCAGATACTAATAAAAATATTATTTTCTATTTATCTTTTAGACTGCATAAGCAACTTTCAAGTTTAAAAGACTTTAAATCCAAATCCATTTTGAAAAGTTTGATATTAGCCTAAATTTTCCAAATCGCTAAATCTTGAGGATGCACCTGCATATTTTCAAGTAGAACATATTTTGAAAAGAAGAATTAATAGTCCAACAGAGAAAATTAGGCTTAACACTGACGTGACTTGCCGGCTAAAGCAAGACTTGACTTGACAAAAGCTATGACTCAGCTCGATTTGACTTGACCCCATGACCAATTGGCCTTCACGACTTGGACTTGCTTGGGACTTGCATTTAGTGACTTACTCCCACCTCTGCTGTTAAATGTTCAGATAACATGAACTATCAGATTCAGACAGTCCCATCACTATCATAAGCAGCAGGCTACTTCGTATGTTGTGACCTCAAGTGGGATGTGGTTTGATCAGATCTGGGAAATGACGGCGTATGGAGCGTTGAGTCATGGTTTTGTCCTGACGCAGTGGGGGGGGGGGGGGTGCTCACTAACCTTTCATCAAACACAGCACCCAGGACCTTGTTCAGATAAATATCCCACTGCGCACCGCGGCTCTCCATTATCAGCGGAGTCCGAGCCCGGGCAGTCACATCAGCATGGGACCCTCTATTCTCCACGCCACTGTAGGACTCCTGTTCCTCCTCCACTCGGCCAGCGCGGTAAATGGTTTCAGCTTTCTTTTTTACACTGAACATCAACAAGTGTATTTATTTGTTTATCTTTACTTTGTTTCAGCAAATAAGAGGAGACAACGTGGCATCATGCAACATGAATGACGGTTTTGTAAGTTCTATATACTTCATACTGTTACGGGAAACAAAAACTGCCCAATACTGACCTATATCAGGAGACTTTGCTCTAGAAAAGTCTGGAAAAGCCTTAAATTTGACTTTGTACATAAAAGACATTAAAGTGTTGGTACATCTAAAAAAACGGTTTCAAAGCATCTATCAATATATAATTATCTAGTGTCATGAGTGAAATGACAAATTGACTTGATTTTTGTCCATTGTCTATTTTCAAACCAGATTTTGTGACTTTCAAAATTCATGCTCCCTCCGTGGCATTCAGAATTGCACTTACTTTTAAAAACAACACAATTTGTGCAGGGCCGCTTCTAGATTTAGGGTTGGGGGCAATACAGAATGTTTTTTTTTATTATTATTATTATTATTATTATTATTATTATTATGTATTTTTTTATGTATTTTTATTTATTTTTTTATTTATATATATATATATATATATATATAATATATATGGTATAGGGCCTTTAATAACCAATGAATTTCTACGGCAGGTACACATTTTGTATCTCTGTTTTTAAATAAAGCTAAACAATCTCCTTGAATTTGTGTATTTTTCTACATTTTTCTCCCACATTTTATATTCTTTTTAGTGGAAATAAGCCATTTTGTGTGTCAAATAAATAAAGCAAAAAAGCCAGGTTCAAAAAAATTTTTTTTTATTATCGACATAAAATAGATACGCCAATGCCTTCTAAGGGCATTTGAACCAGACGTCACATTTAGCCAAAGTCGGTGTCTGTATACGCACTAGAGTGGAGATGCTTTGTGATTTCTTTTTTTGAATTATTTTTTTTCCACATAGGGAAAGTACTGCCCCACCACATGCGGAGTTGCTGACTACTTATTCAGGTACCTGCCAGACGTCAGCAGAGACCTGGAGAGTATGGAGAGGGACTTGGAGCTGATCGCCAACTTGACCTCCGACGCGGAGCAGAAGGTGGTCTACATGAAGGATTCGACCACAGTGGCGCAGAAGAGCTCCCAGTCTGGTGAGGACGGGGTTGTGGAATCGGATTTAGAATAGATGGACAGATATAATATAATGTAGCGCTTTGTGAAGCGTGTGCAGCAAGTGAACGTCTTCTTTATTAAAGGTTTTGGTAACACTTTACATAACAACCCGGTAACTACTAGGTAATTACCTAGTAGTTACAGTGGTAATAACTAGTAACAAATATAAATAAAAGTGGTAGTTCTTGTGTAATTAAAGTAGTACTTAATAGTAACTCTGCTCAATAACTGCTAGGTAATTACAGTAGTAATAACTAGTAACAAATATCCATAAAAGTGGTAGTTCTTGTGTAATTAAAGTAGTTATTAATAGTAACTCAGCCCAATAACACTAAGTAATAATCTAGTCATTACTAGTAATAAATATAAATTCAAGGTTGTAGTTCTACGGTAGTTGAAATAACTCTGCCCAATAACTGCTAAGTAATTGCTTAATAATAACAGTACTAATAACTATTGGGTTATTAATGTGGTATATTTTTGGTATCCATAGGGGTGAGCTACACATGCTCATCAGTAAGTCTTACATTGTCAGTGTTATTGAGCAGAGTTACTATTAACAACTAATTTAATTACACAAGAACTACCACTTTTATTGATATTTGTTACTAGTTATTACCACTGTCATTACTACCGTTATTACTAGGTAATTAGCTAGTAGTTACCGGGTTGTCATGTAAAGTGGTACCAAGGTTTTCCATCATTGCTAAGGCTTTGGAAAGTAGTCATCTAAACTAAGAATTCACCAAGTATTCTGATTGTTCACCTATTTACATGGAATGTGTTCATACTGACGTTCATTAACCTCTGAACTCCCCCCTGAACCAAGCACATTTTCTCCAGTTCGGCTTTACCCAAATCTGAAAGCTTCTTGAAAAAAGTGTCAAAATAGCGACGAAAACGCAACAAAAATATGAAAAATAAGCGAGAAAAAGGTGACAAACACGTGACGAGAACGCAACAAAAAAGCGACAATAGAGTGACCAGAAAGGGACAAAATGTGGCGAAACCGCGACAACGAAAAAACAGTCCAAAAAAGTTAGCATCAGTTGTGTAGGCCTTAGCTTTCAAATGAGGCACTACACTGTTGCCCTCCAGTCGAGACGCTTTTAGATTTGGGTAAAGCTGAACTGGACAAAAATGCACTTGGTTAGGGCAGGGTGTAAGAGGTTGAGAGTAGGAGTATTCACAAAAGCTGTGATTCTAATCCGGCGTTAGCCAAGCTACAAAAAAAGCCACAAAACGTGACAAAAAACAGTGGTGATAAATGTGACCAAAAAAACGCAACAAAAGAGCGACAAGAACGTGACAAAAAAAAAGCGGTGAAAATATGGCAAAAATGTGATGGAAAGTTTTTAAAAAGTGACGACACCGCCAGGAAAAAGCTCCATTTAGCTCCATGAGTTGTGTAGGTCTTAGCTTTCCAATGAGGCGTGACACTGGCCTATAGGCTGTGTTCTTATGGATTTGGGTAAAGCTGAACTGGGGAAAGTGCGGACGTTGAGAGGTTCATGAATGGAGCACATGCAAATCCACACAAATTGAGCTCAGATTGTCTCCATTACGGAGCGTGTTTGAAGCTCACGTACATACATGTAGATGATAACTCAAAACAAGTATTACATGTTACTATATTGAATGCTGGTGATTATTGTGGTCCCTTTGTGACTCTAAAGCTAAAGTGCCCTCAGCGCCGGCCAACCATAGGTCCACACAAACCCGTTGAATCACAGCTATGTTGGGTCTTTGAATGGTCTTTGTCCGTGTGTTTCATTGCAGAGGATTACATCAAGAAGTCTGTCAACATGTTGGACGATGTGCTTCGCTTTGAAAAGACTATCTTTGCACAAGAACAGCAAATATTGTAAGTCCCAATGTACTCTGGAATAGAAGTTGTTTTTGTGTCTCGCTGTGCCGTTGAAACACCCACACACGGTAAACAAACGGTGGAGTTTGGACAGAATCAGGCACAAAGAAGAGCTCTCTGCGGTCAAAACCTACATTCAGCATACTCGTCTTTTGAGTAGTTTCGAACTGAACCAAATAATCTAGTGTGTAGTTTTGTCAACTCCCTCGAAGAGAAGAAAGAAACAAAACAAACTACTAGTGCTGTATATTTTAAATCCAATACTCGAGGCCTGAAATAATCGGAAACTAGTCAAAACAACGGAACTTAAGACGTTAATTCTGAATTAATTCAAACCATTTCAATGAAACAGGAACCTCTTAATGCAATCAATGCAATCATGTAACGTTGGTTTGGTTTAGTTTATTTGAGCAGTTTACATTTCCTAAAGTCCCATTATTATACAGATATGTAATATACAGTACACCTCACAATACCACATGAAGACAGTAGTCATAGACAAGAATTCAGAACAAAACAGACTATTTAACATAGAAAAGTGTCAAAATGGCATTTATATCACAGGGAATGGCTTGACTGAAGCGAGTGTATTATTCCATACAGTCATTTGACATGAGATATATTACATTATTCCTTCCTGGTTTCCCAGTTACAACAGACTGTAGGAACAATTCAAGCGATCCAAAGATAAATATGTCAGAGATTAAAAATAAATTAAAAAAACATTTTAAATATGTTTTACAACTTGTACCCAACATGGCGTGTTTAATCTTAATTACATGTTAGGTTATGGATGTTATTTTCCTCACACAGGCATGAATTAACTATGCCACTGTTGTTTTTTGTCTTCAGATAATCCAATCTATTAGTATTAGTCTATTAATGGAAAAAAAAAAATTGTAACATACTATTTTAGTACTGCCAAACCAAAGGTTCCAAAAACGTATGATTGTTTTAGCCAGCCTCCTGAGTCCTGACTTACTCCATGTGCATGTTTCATTGACCAGAATGTAAACAAGGATTGCGCTTGTGCAACTGACAGGGCACCTCAACTAAACTTTCAAAAAAACATAAGACAGCCCAAAACTTTTCAAAAACTTGGAAGTACGATATATTTTCAGCAATTTGCACCGTCCAAAAAGTCACTGGGGCTAGGATTTACAACAAAACAACCCAACAGTTTTTGCTTCAGGTTTTGGACTTGGATTTTGGAAGTAAAGACATTTCTCTAAATGCAGATATAGAATTCAGCTGCTGAGAGGAGTGAAAAAACCCACTAGCTTTCGACTGTCTGCAAAGGGGCTATACTTATACACTGCTAATGCGTGACGATTCCTATTATCATGTGCCATTTCCAGAGAACTGCAGGATGTCCTTGCGTCCAACCAGAGGAGGATGGTAGAGCTGGACAAGCTGTCCTCGCAGCTGAAGCTGAAGTGCCAAGAACCTTGCAAAAGCTCTGTGGCAATCCAGCCCACAACGGGGAGAGGTAACACCAGCCAAATGGAAAAAAAAAAGAGAAAGAAAATAAACCCCACCATGGTGACAGACTGTTCCAGTTTCATAAGCGCTTTCTCAATCTCCTCTCAGCTGAACAGTTAGCCTTGACCCCTGTTTGGCTAGAGCCACCGGTCGATATTCCACTTTGTTGCAGAGTAAACACACGCTCGGGCTTTATGGAGTTGTGACCTTTTTTCACTCCAGGGCAGAGTGATTTATCAAATTGGAATCGCTATTGTAAGTTCGCACTTAGCATAACGGCTTAATACACCGATAAACATGTTCTGAAAGGCCCATCATGTTTCTGAATGTTTAGTAACCGGGAGCCATAACATTTAAGAGGACCGACATATGAACTGCTCAACAAGTGCACGAGTCATTCCATTTCAATTTCACTTTCCCCCCTCCCTTCTGATTTTGTGATTAGATTGTCAGGATATTGCCAACAAAGGGGCCACCACAAGCGGCCTGTACTACGTCAAACCTGCGACAGCCACGGAACAGTTCTTGGTCTACTGCGAAATCGATGAATATAGGCGGGGCTTCACCGTGATACAGAGGGTAAGGAGATGTCCTCGAAAGCTTTCAAAAACACAGAGAATTAGCTTTGAAGTGCATATGACAGGTTTGAATGCTTTTGAAAATATGACTTATTTAGATGGATAACACCTGTAAGTAATAGTTTTAATTTTATTTCAGTAAAGAAATGTTGGTATTTTTATTGGAATTGTTAAGCTACTGGCAGAGGGTGGCATAGATAGAGGTAAAGTTCCATATCCAAAGTTCTTTAATAAAACGCTAGATAAGACGTGGCGATAGTAATACGTTGGAACGAACGGCCATCTTGTGACTGGCCCTTCTTACCCAGTGCAATGTGATAATGTTTTGATCTGTTTTCAGTTATTTCATGATTCTTTGATAATTGAGACTGACCTTATGTCATATCTGGCAAAGAAATAAGGTTTTTGCAGTTTTTCAAATGTTATTCCAGTTTTATAGGAGGCACAGACTTTAGCTCCATTTGTTTGATGTTCCTGTCAAACACTTCAAATCATTCTCTTCTATTTATAACAAATATAAAATTTGTTTCGTACTCAAAAAACGTATTTCTGTACTTTTTAACACGACATGACCAATGTTTATTGATGGGACAGTGATACAGTGAATGCTAACCACTGAACCCTGGGAATGAATGGAGTAAACAATGCTAATATGGCTGAACAACACGACTAAAAAAACGAGACGTTTCACAGAAATGACATCCTAACTGAGATACCTCGACTTAGAAGTAATAAACCAATCACAAACACTGAGTGTATCTCACATTCTGCCTTTGAATCCATGAAAATGTTGCTGCTGGTTTTGCCTCGGTTGCTATGGGGTTAGCCTCGCCGGCCAGTCACAAGATGGCCGCCACGTTTGCCACGTCAACGGGCGTCATGTCTACATCTAGATTTTTAACTTTGTCCATAGCAGTTTCACTCGTTTCCCATTGACATAACATGGTCGGCACGGCGACAGTTTAAAATTGTTTGCCTTCATCTATGTCACTTCCTGTCCGTGTCCTATAAGGAAGTGTTTTTTTTTTGTTTGTTTTTTTTTTAGCAAAATCTTAAATATAATTGTGTGTTAACTATTTAGCCAAAATTGTGTCTAATGTGTCATATGCATGTGTCATATTTTGAAGAAATCAACTTCATGGTGTTTACCTCTCAAAAGTATTGCTAAAGTTTTTTTTAGTTTCATTAACTATATACAAACTAACAAACTAACTATATACAAAGTTTTTGAACACAAACAAAGTTTAAACCCTTTACCTGATTTGTTTAATTATTTGAGCACTTGTAAATGTATGGGCACTCGTATACCACGCAAAACAGACTTTTATGAGGTTTCAACACATGTTATAGTTTTATATCTTCAATAAAAACATAGCATACTACATTAATCATGTAGTATGTTGATGAGATGACATTACACCTTCCACTGTGTTTTATTCACATTATCCAGCCCATCTTTTGTAGTGGAAGCATTTTGTTGAGTGTCAGCACTTCCTGTGACTTCCCAATGCTGCCAATGAAAATGAAATAAGACTATATGGACAAATTGCAAAAAGGCACAAAGGAAATTAGTTTGCCTTGCCTTGCCGACCAATACACATATTTCGCATCTTGGGCATGAACACAAGATGGAGCAAGATAACGCTATTGTCTTTTCAAAACACTTCCCTAATTCCAAAATGCTTTACTCCCAACTGTTGCCAGCAGAGGATGCCAGACCCCTTAAGTCCAGCGTACAAAGGGAAAGTTATCTGTGTGTGTTTGCGTGCGTGCAGAGACGAGACGGTAGCGTGGATTTCAACAAGGACTGGAACCAGTACAAGAATGGCTTCGGGTATCTCTCACCGGACGACACTACAGAGTTCTGGCTGGGCAATGAGAAGATCCACTGGCTGACCGCCACTGGCTCCAACATCCCCACAGTGCTGCGGATAGAGCTGGTCGACTGGGTGGGCAACAAGAGGTACCGATTACGTAAGACTAGATTTGGTAAAGAGAGCAAATATGACCCTTGGTATGACACAGGGTAATTGTCGAGAGATCACAACTTCAGTTTTAAGAGCAGATAATAAAAAACAGACAAGACAGTGAACAAAACATGTTTTTTTTTTTTTTTAAATAACAGCTCATTTTGAGTTTTTAATCGTAATTCATTCAGAACGATCTGTATTTGCGTTTTAGAAATTGGACCAAAATATCTACATTCTGGTGTATTGTAAATGCTTGTCTTTTTAAAATGTCACTCACCACTTAATGACCATGTGTCAAACACAAGGCCTGCGGAGTAAAAAAAAAAAAAGTAAGTCTCTAGTCCATTTATGTGCAGAGTTAGGATTTGTTTAAAGAAATAACCAGAATGCTTACTCCAGCCTGTAGGGGGCAACCTGAATAAGAACAGTGTTTCCCACAAAGACTATTCTGTGGCCCACCGCCACAGAATCAACAACACCCGCCACATATAGGGCTCTTCTACCATCCGGGTACTTTCAGTGCTCCGCAGATGTGGAGGTGAAAACAATGGCGACATTAAACAGCGTTTTGCCCGTGAGTGACAGATTGTGTTCGATACATTTTGTTTTTCTCAGTACATCCTGCCTAACAGCTGTTGTGCGGTCGGATGTTCCATTTTGTCGGAATTACAGCTTCAATCTTGTGAACTGAGTAATTTTTATGATTAGAATCGACGTCTGCAGATCTAAACACATTGTGTGGATTATGTTTTAAAGTTTAACGTAACTGTGCCGGACACATCGGGCTCTAAATTCTACCATTTACTTTGCTTTAAACATAAAATAAATGATCAAATGTTTAATGTCATGACATGTGTTAGCTAAGTCATGCTTTAGCTCAATCTAAAGCTGAATAAACTAGACAGAACGTCGCCTAAAAGTTTCTAAAACATGTTCTCGTCAGCAAATATGTTTAACTTAGATCATGATTATTTCCCGAAAGGCGAAACATAAATGCGTGAAATTCAACACAAAGTTACTAGGCTCGTGGTAGTTTGTACAAACATTAATCGAGACCAATTAAGTCCAATTTCTGTTTATATCAGACTTTTGCCTTAAAGAGGGGGTATTATGCTTTTTACAATCACATAGCACCAGTCTATAGCACTACAATGATGACGTAACCTTCTTTTGGTCTGTATATGCAGTAAATTAAAATAACTGCCTTGAATAAAATTGCTCTCTCAAAATGGCTGTACTGAACGTTTTGAAATAGGCCTCTGTCTCTTTAAGAAGCTTTCCGACACGCCCCCTTCAGCACACTACTGTGGTATTGAAACAACAACACTGTGCGGGGAGGGGGCTCTGCTGAGCCGAGGAGCAGTGGTTGGTGGCTTGGCTGGTGACGAAAGGTCCAGAGGCGTCTCCAGGAGGTGGGGGCGTTCCTAGGAGGACTGAGGCATAGCTACACCTAAAATGGCTGCCGTCGAAGTTTTTACTGATTACTCAAGAATATGTGAATGAGCCAAGGCAACACTCCAGGCATGTGTTTAATGAGGGAATGACATAATAACATGATATAAAGCTTGAAAAAGTCGATTTTACATAATACCCCCCCCTTTATTAGGCAGGTTATCAAATCACATTTCATCACAATACGACAATTATTCACCTTAATAAATCCTCTCAAACAACCACCAAATATCAGCGATCTCCCATTGTTTTCAATGAAGCGAGAGCGTTGTATTCACCACCACTTGATTTGTGACGTAACACCGTAGAGCCCTATTGCGCTTCGTATTTCTTTATTATAATTTTTTTTTCGTTTCGTTTTTTTTTTAAACGCTATTTAAAACACGCATTGTATAGAACCGCCGCAGCGGTCAATTTGACTGCAGGGAAGGGGGTTTAAAATGCGGCGGCCCTATAAGCTATTCCCCCGTAGCTCTCACTCACGTGTCTCTCCCACATTGCCCGCACACAGCCCCTCCCCTCCGTGCACGCCGCGTGTCTCCATCAGCGATCATCGCTGGAAGCGGTGAAGCTGTGTCTATCTGGTGCAGAGACGACGGCGGTGAAATTCACTAAAGGCCTCCAGACCGCCTTATATTATTTATTATTACATTTGTTTATTTGTTTATTTGAGCAATACACCTTGTGCTCAAAAGGAGTGGGCTGAAGCAAAAAGCTTATGAGCCCCCACCCCCAAGTGCAATAAAATAAAAAAGAACATTTCAAAACATTACAAGCAGCTACATTCGTACAGACCAACTTACAAACTTACAACAACAAAAATATATGAACTGTTTATATAATTAATTGGAACAACGCACAGCTACAACAACGATCTCGTTTCATATACGATGTCTAATACAAAGCAAGTCAAAAAATGTGTTCCTTAATATATTTCTTGCAGATTTTTACCCGTGATTACGAGTTACTTTTATGGTATAAAGGTACATTAATAGATATTATAATCTGAGATCTTGATGCTTTCCAGTTGTCATTACCATTCTTAGTATAATTTTAATTTGGGTTTAATTATCATCATCATTATTATATATTTATTTAATTAAGTTATATGTGAAGTATGATGTTCCTGCATAGTGTGGTGCATTAAAAAGCCAGAGAGTGGGCCAGTTGAAGAGGGCAGTAACTCCCCTTCAACAAACCCCCACACGGCTGCCCTAACAGCTGATTTTGTAGAATATGTTCCTATGCTGAGTGGTGCATTAAAGGACAAGGTTTAGAGCCCGTTGGGAGGATTCCTCTCAACAGATCCATAACCTGCCAACCCTAATTCTCCATTTGTGAATTTGAGCAATAGAATGACAACCGTTCCAAGCAGCAACACTCTTCCAGATTATAGAGGAAAAAAATACACATAATTGATTCTACTGCTCCCCCTAGTGGCAACACATTTCTTCTTGTCTGTATATTTCAAGAGTCTTTTGTTTGTATTTATGTTTGAACAGGTTAATGTTTGGACATCGTTTCAAATCCATCTCCAGTTTATTCCACAATTGTACACCATTAACGGTTGGACTAAAACTTTTCAAAGTTGTGCTATGTTTCTGAATCCTAAAGTTTAATTCATCACGTAAATCATAACGACCAGTACGTTCTTGGAACCTTCTTTGTAATTGGTTTGGTAACAATTTATACCTTGCTTTGAATAACATCTGTACAGTTTGGAACTCAACAATGTCACAAAACTTCATGATCCTTGAATTTCCCAGTTTGTGTGGTCCAAAAACCCAACTTTATGAATTCCTCGGATGGCAGTTTTTTGCAACAATACTATTGGTTTAACTGTGTTTTTATAAGTACTACCCCAAACCACAGTACAATAATATAAGTAGGGCAAAATCAGAGAACAGTATAAGGTATGTAGAGCTTTGATGTTTAAAATGTGCTTTGCTTTTGCTATTACTGAAATGCTTCTAGAAATTTTAGAAATGTATTATTTATTATATAAAATTTATTATAAATGTATTGAAAAATAAAATTCTCAATAGTGTTTTGCTGTTTACATGCCGTGGGAGCACCTAGCGGCCTTGGATGTGATTCTTGCATTAGTTTACCAGCTCATATTTCAAAGCTCTTTGACCTGTGTAAATGTGCACTATGAACTAAATAATGCTTGCCCGAAATAGCATTATCCCAATGTTTCTCGCCAATCTTTTGTCCAGATATGCAGATTACAACACGTTCGCCCTGAGTCCGGAGGTCGACATGTTCCGTCTGACGTACGCCTTCTACATGGGCGGAGATGCTGGAGACGCTTTTTCGGGCTTTGACTTCGGAGATGACCCCAGCGATAAGTTCTACACCATGCACAACGGACAGCAATTCAGCACCGCCGACAAGGACAACGACAGGTACGACGGGAACTGTGCCCAGCAGGACGGCTCCGGCTGGTGGATGAACCGCTGCCACGCCGCGCACCTCAACGGGAAATACCACCAAGGTACGCCCCGGGGCAACTCGTTTCAGTGAATACCTTTCCTTGAGAACGAAGCATCGGTCTGCTTGTGTCGTCAATACACTGATTACACAATTTGTACAATTTGTATCATTTAAGTTCCACTTGTGTTGTAGCACTTTGAGATTTTCATGTAAAGTGCATTACAAATTAAAGGTATTATTATTATTAAGTTTTCAACATTATCCACAACCCTTAAGATAGTGATTGATCTGAGAGTGAATCCCTCGATTCACGGCATGGTGGCCTCTCAGCAAGATAAACTGATTTTTGACTTTGTTATGCTCTGTCTGTGGAGTCTCTGGTTTCCGCCACCAATCAATACAAGTATTGTTGTAAAGTGCAATATGAACAGTCGTCTCACGGGGCTTTTCAAATGTTGCTGATTTGGTCAAACAGTTTTGAAGTCGAGAATAAGACAGATGTAAAACAGTGAAAAAGACAGAGAAGCAGCATAATGGATTATTGTCCCCGGACGTCCCTCCTTCTCAGTAAGGGAAGGCTAAAAAATAAATAATGGGTTTTAAAGATGAGGTTATTTTGTGTTAAAAGTTACTGCAGCCTTTTTTTTTCTTTCTTTTTTTTTTTTTAAGTTCAGGTTGATTTGGAATTGGCATAAAGGCATTGAGAAATATCTCTGACCACATGCCCAAGCCCTAGAGTAAAGCGATTCCTGTGTGCGTTCTTTACAAAGGCTTTGAGTCACAGTCTTTGCTCACCAACAGAGGGCTGTAATAGAACTGTCCTGTGTCCTGTCGTCCAGGTGGGAAATACACGCAGAAGGACGCAGGCGAGTTCGGCTTCGACAACGGCATCATCTGGGTGACCTGGCACGACCGCTGGTACTCCCTGAAGGAGACCACCATGAAGATTATCCCCCTGAACCGCCTCGCGGCCGGGGGAGGACAGCAAGACAACTTGAAGCAATACGGAGGAATAGTGAACTAAACACAACGCCAGCCAGAACCAAATGATCAACTTCACCCAAACTGGCATTCCAACATGTTCCTTGTACTATCTGTCTGTTGTGTTAAGTTGTGTAAATGTCGCCCAGTATCATGAGGTTTTCCTGCAGCTCCTTTGTACTAATAAATCAATGAAAAACATTTAAAGAGAAAAATAAATATGATCGGACACTACACACTAATGCGTTTTGTTTGCCTTTTCTATCTTTATTCCATGTGATATATATATATTTTTATTGTTCACATATAAATTGGAGGAAGCGTTCAGGCATTACAGATCCTTGATATAAGAAGCTGTTTCCTTGTCATTGGGTCAAACGTAAATGGACGTAAAGACCTGTTCTCACTTCTGCCTAAACGTAAGAAAGGGCACAGAATTTCATGAAAAGCACTTCTGTCCAACTGTTTAGCTTTGAGGTGGTTAAGCTTTATTTTAACATAAAGGTGAAAAATGAAGTCAAATACTTGGGTATTGTGGTGACAAAACGATCTCTGAAAAACCAAACATAAAAGACAATGTTGACAACTGCAAATCATTCCTAAATATGTGGCTACAAAGAGACCTTTCCATTTTTGGCAGAATGGACTAAAATGGGCAGCTTATCTGGATTAATATTTCCAGCTTACTCCCTTCCAAGAGCACCTCAAGTAGTTAAAACTATCAACAAACTAAATTTAGATTTCATATGACGGAATAAATGTCAGGATGGAGGTGGTAATGCAATAGATTTTGATTGTATGAATGATATGTTGAAAATTAGATGGTTGAAAAATTATATTCAAAATCAAAATTCATTGTGGTTTTGCATTCCTAATTAGATTTTTGAAAAAGTAGGCGCAATTACATTTCTTCTAAAATGTGATTTTGATCTTAATGAGCTCCCTATAAATCTTTCAGATTTCCACCAACAGGTCCTTTTATATTGGAAACATTTATTCAAGCACAATTTCCACACAATACTCCAGTGTGGAACAATAGGTATATATTGGTAAATAGAAAGTCTCTTCATTTCGGATTGGTTCTCTAAAGGTGTTTGGGTTGTTGCCCATTTCATGGATAAGGAAGAAAATATTTTACAACATGTTTATTTCTGTAACAAGTTTCAAATTAGATGTACCCAGTAGAAGTTTAAACAGATTGTGAAAGCTCTCCCAATATCACTTGTAGCTATGATTAAGCAAGATATAATATATTCAAAAGTCACCCCTACTTTAAGACAACTTTTTGTAAGGGTTGCAACGATATCTGAACTCCTGACTAATGCTTTGCTCACATGCTACAGAACAAGATGACCGTGACGTTTCTGGACATAAATGTGAAGGACAGGCACATAGACACAAACAACTGATTCACTGATAGGCAGTAACCCTCTCTGCGTAGAGAAGTGCAAGACGAGGATAAAAGAAGACGGCGGACGGGGGTCTGGACTTCACTTCTTCTCTCTCTCTCTGAAGTCACCAGCTGGTTATACTGTTCTGTAACTTTGTAACTAGGAACAACGGTAATAAAGGCCTTTTCTTTGAGACAACTTCTATCTCCAGTGTATGCTTTGGCTATATCAAAATAACTGTTCTCGTGTGATATAAAAGAACCACGTCCTTACAATAATAAAAATAGTTTAGGTCCCAGCACCGATCCCTGGCGGTCACCACACACTAGTGTATCACACATTGATCTGCACTGTCTGTTGCAAGAGTAGGAAATAGAACCCAAATGCGGGACGGAACTCAAGGCAAAGGTTTACAAATGTATTTTCCAGAAAAAAGGAGGTAAGGGCCCAGTGGAGCAGGTAGGTATCGGACTGGGGCCGGTAGAGGAGGTAGGTATCGGGCTGGGGCCGGTGGAGCAAGTAGGTATCGGATTGGGGCCGGTGGAGCAGGCAGGTATCGGGTTGGGGCCGGTGGAGCAGGTAGGTATCGGGTTGGGGCCGGTGGAGCAGGTAGGTATCGGGTTGGGGCCGGTGGAGCAGGTAGGTACCCGGGCGGACTCAGAACTGAGGCTGGTGTCTTCACATATGACGAACTGGCGAAGAGTAGAAGATGTGACACGGGCACGAGTGGACTGGTTTTAAGTTGGTTTTAGTGTGTTTTTATCTGCATGGTTTTATGTTTGATTTTATGCATGTTTTATACTAAGCTCGTTGCCCCGCCCCTTCTTGATTGCCTCAAGTGGGCACACCTGGGAGAAAGGACATAAAAGCAGAAGCGGTTGGAGACAGAAGGAGGAAAAAGGACAGACAGAAGAGAAAACAAACAGGCAGGCAGGCACGGACGGCCTGGCCTGGCCTGGCCTGCCCCTGCGACAATAGACGAGGACACCGGTTGTGATGATACGAGAGACTGACGCACCAGGAAGGAGACCGGGCGACCGAGGGGCCTCGGCAGGCACGGGGCAAGAGAAGAGAGAGGTTCGTGGAGGAGGAGTTGCCGACTGCGGGGTGCGCCACACGCAGGGGAGACGAGGACCGGCGCGACCTGGCAGGATGGCCTACGGCACCGGGGTTGGACGTCCCGTTGTCCTGGTCTGCGTGGGTGGCGGGGGACCTGAGCGCAGCGGCACCGGAAGAGAACTACGCCACGTGAGAGACCCGGAGTGGCCCCGTGAGCTGTACCGCTTCGCCCCTTGGTCGCCCCGGAACCATACAGGCTTTTTTTAAGGTTACAACCGGTTGTTTTTATGGTAGTTTGTCCCCTTTTAACTTTTTATATTAAATTGTATTTTATCCTTTTAAACTGCATTGGTTTTATTGACTACACCACACCCATAACATCCCCCAATCGGACTCGAACCTGTGACAGATGAACCAGATATTTCAACACTGTCTTGTTTGTAGATGGGGAGCAGGTGAGAGGCGATCAGCCAGCAGCTGTGTGATCAGTACTCCGCCCAGGTAGGTCCAATGGCCGCTGACTGCTCTGCTTTTTGACAACGACACTGGAGGCCGCCATTGCTCCACCTTTGCTGTAGTACCTCCATATGACCGCTATTCCCCCATTGGAATGCATTGGACTTTAGACACGTTAAAAACAACTGTAATGCCCGGTGCCTAATGGTTTAGAAGTGGCTAGAGCTAGATATTCCTCCTGTGATTACGCTGGGTTAAAAACAATATGGGGCACCGGGCTGGTTATCGTAGTATACATTTTTGAAGTCTTGCATAATTAATGAGGGCCTGACTTTGATTGACAGGCCGTTCACGTCGCTGCCTGGCCATGGGCGCGATTACAACAGAAATACACGCCCATTACACGCCCCGCGAGGGCCAAGCAGGGCCGGGTCTACAGTCAAGATCCCTCCCTTATGCCCTTTTTAGGAACATGCTTCGTCAGAGCTGGAGAGGAGGAGCCTGTAAATCCGCCATGATTTCCCCCTCGAACGTGGTCATTTTGGTAAACGGGGAGGAGTGAGAAGGAGCTGTCTATTCTTTTTTACAGTCTATGGGTAAGTCCCACACTCACACAGGAGGGGAGGTGGGAAGAGGAGAACAGACAGGGATCATGACACTGCCCCATTTAAACATACTGTTTACGGTTTGTTAAATAGGATTCAATCCAGTTGAAAGCAATACCTTTTATCCCACATTTTTGTAGTTTGTTCAGGAGTATATTGTGATCCATAGTATCAAAAGCCTTCTTAAGGTCGAGGAAAATACCTATTGAATACTTTTTCTTGTCGATATTATTTGTAATTTCCTCTATGAGTTCCATTAATGCGAGAGCGGGAGATCTGCTTTTGCGAAAGCCATGTTGACTGTCATTTAAAATATTGTATTTATCTATAAATGTGTCTGGTCAAGTTGTATAGAGCTTTTCTAATATTTTTGAGAATTGAGGTAGTATTGAGATAGGTCTGTAATTAGAGAATTGAGTTTTGTCACCATGGTTATAGATGGGAATAACTTTACCCATTTTCATTAAATCTGGAAATGTACAGTTTTTTAAAGATGAATTTAAAAAATGGGATAGCGGTGTGACAGTGTGATCGATGACCTGTTTAACAATACTCATCTACCTCATCACAGTCCAAGGATTTCTTATTTATGAAATTTCTAACTATATCAGTTATTTCTTGTCCTGTTGTTGGCGTAATAAAAACATTGTATCTGTGTTTTCCTGGACACGATCATAATTATAATTTGTGCATGGTGGCATTATTGAAGAGGATAATTGAGGTCCTATGCTTATGAAGTACATATTGAACCTGCTCACAATTTCATTTGAATTTTCCATTTTCTGACCATTTGACATAAAGCTCTGTGGTAGTACATTGACCAATTAACTTGACTTACTTTGATGACCAACATTGCAATGTAATTTGGGCTGATTGTAAAGTAAGTGTGGGTTTGGACATTTTGAGCACTTCCTGGATCCTATATTCGAAACAAGTGTCAAATATGAGCTGCGTACAATGGACACACAAAACTAAACAAACTGAAATTAGGAGATTTCCTATGTCAACAAACAATTGTGTAAGGAAATATTAATTGCAGGCTTTGTGACATTGTAATTGTTAAATTGTTAAAAAGGCAACTTCAATTCTGTTGAGATAATTGTTGCTGCCCTAAACACCTAAAGCTTTTAATCGACGACTGGACTTTTTGTTGAATTGATGATTTTTCGTTGTATTCGCAGAAGCTTCTTAGCTCTTGTGGTCAGAAAATGTAATAAGTATGGCCAAACTAGACATGGCTTCAATAACACTCAGGCCCGTCCTTAAATAGAAGCAAAACATCCTCGAATCAACCAACTCAGGCCAGTCAACGTTTTAGATCTTCACTAAATGAAGACTTCCTGGGCAACTGAGAGCCTCTGCAAACATACTGCCATTGTTACATTTTTGCGTTGTGTAATCATGAATGAATAATAAAGTTACTCTCCTAAAACAGGTTCTGTATCTATTAAGTTATTAAAGCTGCAACGCTTCATTTTAAGGGGCACATTCATAGTGAACTCATGATGAACTAACCATGAGATCATTTTTAGTTGTAAGTTTATACAAAGTTTGGTCCTTGTTGGGTTGGTTTCTTCGCAAACAAAAAATTCATCATTATCATTAGTGAGTTCACTAATTCATTAACGGTGTGAATTCATGAGTATTTCATCATGAATCATCATGAATCATCATGACCTCACATGAATTCATAATGAATTAATTCGTCAAGTCAAGTGTACATAATTCATGATGAATTCATCATGAATTATGAACACTTATTATAAAGAGTTACTGATCATTTGATGAGGGACAGCGGCGCCCCATAGGCCATTTCCTCATAACATTTGACATTGGCGCCCCATAGCATCAAAATGCTTATTTTGCGTAACAAAGGTCACTGCTGGGGGGGGGGGGGGGGGATTGACAGAGGAACAGTTTGTGAACGCACGACCGCGGAACGTGAGCGCGGCCAGCGGGCAAACTGTTTCAAAGCGCGGCTCTGGGGAAACGCTCCCAGCGCCACCATAGGACAGTAAAAGGCGTGCGGGGTCCGTGAGTGAGCTTCAGGAGCCCCGTCACTCATATCTTTATTTATTTATGAACAGGGACAGTGTACAATCTACATTAGCCTCAGAAAGGAGAGATGCATTGTACCAGGTTATAGCACCTGTGCTAATTTCCACCTGCAGTCCCTGGGCCTATTGTACATGTTTTTAGTGGTGGGGAAAACCGGAGTACCCGGAGGAAACCTACGCAGACACGGGGAGAACATGCAAACTCCACACAGAAAGGCCCCGTCCAGGTGGGAATCGAACCCGGACCTTCTAGCTGTGAAGCACGAGCGCTAACGGCTGTGCTATGCCGCCCCACCTGTTCGCTCAGCTCCGCTCTTGGCCGCCTCCGAACGGCAGCGACATCACCGCACACAGTCTCTCACAGGTGAAGAACCTGGGTGTGATTTTTGACTCTGAGCTGACTTTAATTCCACACATTAAGAATATCACAAAGATAGGTTTTTACCATCTGAAGAACATAGCCAGAGTCAGCCCCATTCTCTCTCGGGCCAACACGGAGACGCTAATGCTTTTATCACCAGTCGTATCGACTACTGTAATGCCCTGCTCTCTGGTCTTCCTAAAAAGAGTATCTCAGGTTTACAACTTTTACAAAATTCAGCAGCTCGTGTCCTGACGAAGACCAGGAGGCGGGACCACATTACACCGGTTTTAGAGTCGCTGCAAGTTATTTTCGGCCCCTTCGGTCTCCTAGTTATTCCTAAAGTCAACAGAAAGACTCATGGCGAGGCGTCGTTCCAATATTATGGCCCTCGCCTCTGGAACGACCTGAGGAGGAGCTCAGGACCAAAGAGAACCTTCATGTTTTTAACTGACATCTATTTATTTAGTCCTAATGTTGTAACCGATACACATAACACAAGCCTGAGGGCTGCTGAAACACAAAGTGGAAAAAAGACAGGTTTAGACCGGCATGGAGGAAATTAGTGATAACATGAAAGTTGTGTCCTAAGGAAACAAGAAATATTCATTGATTCTTTGGATCCAGGTAAAATAGGGATGGGCTAATCGGGAATATCTTTACTCAGAGGGTATACCCATGTCTTCATTCGCCATCCTTGCACAATCAATGCACAAACAAACAAAGCCTGATTCTCCAGATAAGTTTAGCTAAGCTTGCTTCATTATGACTTATTTATGATTCACACCTGTGTAAAAGACAAATAGTAATAGCAGAGAGAAAGATTCAAGAGGTTATTAGTTCAGTAGTTAATATTTTAGTCTGGTCTCGAATGGTAGAAATGCTCCTTGACGTGTTGAAAATGTGAACTGAGAGTAACTATGCTTCTAAAACATAAATCCCAATGACATGTGCAATACTCATTAGAAGAATATGTTTTTGAAAAAAAAAAATCAGGTGGCAGTTATCATGCCTCTGGAAAGAGGAAAAAAGAGCCGCACAACAGAAAAATGCTCACCAGTTTTATTACACCAGTGTGAGCAATAAAACCGGTGAGCATTTTTCAGTTGTGCGGATCTTTTTTCCTCTTTCCATTGTACTTTTTGGATCCAGCACACTGGTTTAGTACGTCGGATGTGCGTATCTTTCCTCCTCAGTTATCATGCCTCTCCCATTTGAGTGGAAACCCTGTGTGCACTTCAGTTTTCTCTGTTTTTAAACAGCCTGTAAATGTGTGAAATATGTGAAAAGGCCTTAAAATGAGCAAATGTTGGGCTAGAAAGTTTGGGGCTGGCTTACACATTTCATGTTAAAATACTCGGTAACACTTTATAATAATGGTACTGTTGTGATGTGGGTTTTTGGTTGTTGGTTTTGTCCTGGTTTTGGTTTGGTTCTCCTCTGTCCTGGTCTGTGTCTCTGTCTTGTGTTTATTTTGATGTGTCCTAGTCTGTGTCTGTGTCGTCCAGCTTTCCCTTCCTCCTGTTGATTACCTGCCCCGCCCTGATGTGTTTCACCTGTGCCCTGGTTCCCTGTGTATTTATACCCCTGTGTTTTCCCTTGTCCTTGTTGGATCATTGTCGTTCGTCATCGTAGTCATTCTCTGTCTGTTCTGTTCCTCGGATTCTGCTTGTTCCATTAAATTTGAGTTTTGTTTGGAACTGCTCTGCGTTTTGGGTCATCATTCCCCCGCACACGTGACAGAATGATCCAGCCAAAACGCGACCCAGCAGGCAGCCCTCTATTTATGTTCCGGGAGATTGAGCCAGATATCCTGGTCCTGGCTACCTCCGCCCCTGAGCCACCGCCAGCCCCCGTCCGTCGCTCGAGGTGGGCCCCTTCCGTTCCGGAGCCACCGCTGGACACTTCGCTCCGTCCAGGGTGGGCTCCCCCTGTCCTGGGGTCACCTCCGAGCCGGGACCTTCGCCTGGGGTGGGCTTCTTTTGCTTCTGCCCCTGTTCCGGGCCCGAGCCCCGTTGGGCAGCTGCCTGCCTCTCTCTGGGGCTCGCGTCTCGCTCGACCGCCGCCCGGCTCGGCCCTCTTCCGAGGCTTAGTCCCTCGTCAGCAGCCGCCGGTGGACAAGCCCGCGGACCTGCCGCCGCCTGTCCCCGCTCCTCGGCTGCGCCCCGCCCGGCTGCCGCCTGTCCCCGCTCCTCGGCTGCGCTCCGCCCGACCGCCGCCTGTCCCCGCTCCTCGGCTGTGCTCCGCCCAGCCGCCGCCTGTCCCCGCTCCTCGTCGGAGCGCCGCCCGGCCGCCGCCGGGGCCCGCACAGCTCCCGGATCTGCCTCCTCCTCCGTGGCCGGCGGAGGAGGGTGCATACCTGCCGCCGCCGGACTTCGCGGACCCGGTCCTGCTCCCGCCGCCGCCGGACTTCGCGGACCCGGTCCTGCTCCCGCCGCCGCCGGACTTCGCGGACCCGGCCCTGCTCCCGCCGCCGCCGGACTTCGCGGACCCGCCTCCGGACCTGCCTCCGCCGCCTTGGCCCGCTGCGGAGGATCCGGACCTGCCTCCGCCGCCTTGGCCCGCTGCGGAGGATCCGGACCTGCCTCCGCTGCCTTGGCCCGCTGCGGAGGATCCGGACCTGCCCCCGCCGCCTTGGCCCGCTGCGGAGGATCCGGACCTGCCTCCGCCACCAAGGCCCGCTGGGGAGGATCCGGACCTGCCTCCTTCTGAGACCCCTGACCCGCCTCAGCCGGAGGCCCCTGACCCGCCTCAGCCGGAGGCCCCTGACCCGCCTCGGCCGGAGGCCCCTGACCCGCCTCTGCCTCGGCCGGAGGCCCCTGACCCGCCTCTGCCTCGGCCGGAGGCCCCTGACCCGCCTCTGCCTCGGCCGGAGGCCCCTGACCCGCCTCTGCCTCGGCCGGAGGCCCCTGACCCGCCTCTGCCTCGGCCGGAGGCCCCTGACCCGCCTCTGCCTCCGCCGGAGGCCCCTGACCCGCCTCTGCCTCGGCCGGAGCCGCCTGACCCGCCTCGGCCGGAGCCGCCTGACCCGCCTCGGCCGGAGCCGCCTGACCAGTCTCCGGATCCGCCTGGGCCACCTGACCCGGATCCGCCTGACCCGGATCCGCCTGAGCCTCCAGACCCGCCTGAGCCCCCAGACCCGCCTGAGCCCCCAGACCCGCCTGAGCCCCCAGACCCGCCTGAGCCTCCAGACCCGTCGCCCCCGTGGAGACCCCCGGATCCGCGGCCTCCGCCGGAGCCCCCAAACCCGCTGCCTCCAGGGCAGCCCCCAGGACTCTCCGTGCCCCCCAGGGTTGGGGTGCGTGGTTCCCGCCTCCGGGCCCCCTCCGCCCGCCCGGCCCGTCGGACTTTTGTTTTTTTTGTGTGTTTTGGACGTCTGGTAGCCGTCCCTTGGAGGGGGGGTACTGTTGTGATGTGGGTTTTTGGTTGTTGGTTTTGTCCTGGTTTTGGTTTGGTTCTCCTCTGTCCTGGTCTGTGTCTCTGTCTTGTGTTTATTTTGATGTGTCCTAGTCTGTGTCTGTGTCGTCCAGCTTTCCCTTCCTCCTGTTGATTACCTGCCCCGCCCTGATGTGTTTCACCTGTGCCCTGGTTCCCTGTGTATTTATACCCCTGTGTTTTCCCTTGTCCTTGTTGGATCATTGTCGTTCGTCATCGTAGTCATTCTCTGTCTGTTCTGTTCCTCGGATTCTGCTTGTTCCATTAAATTTGAGTTTTGTTTGGAACTGCTCTGCGTTTTGGGTCATCATTCCCCCGCACACGTGACAGGTACTTGAGTTCATGCATGACTTTCATTAACTAATGCATGAATAAATGCATGATTTCATGATACATTCATGCATTACTAAATCATGACTTCTCCGGAACAAACATGATTACATGTTGGTTTATGGATGACTTCATCCCTGAATTATACTGTAATGAATGCACATGAAAATCTTAATAATTCATCATGATCATAAGGGTCACATAAAAATGCCATGAATTCACTAAAACAGCATTGAAATAACAATAAAATGATCAACCAATCATGATAATGAGGATCATGCATGAACATCATGACTCATATGGCGGAAATCTACTTATGGACAAGAACATAAAGTATAACTTTAAAACATCATGATTTTATTATGATTATGTCCCCTCAAGTAAAGTGGTGCATTATACTAAATTGTTTAACCTGTTAAAGACCAGCTCTTACTTGGTTATGCTGTTCTTGTAATAATTAGTAATACAATTATTTAAATAGATTTTTCCACACGAAGGTTCCAACTGAGGAAACTATCCATAAATCCTTGCTTCTTCTTCAGGACTCAGTCATCACTGGGGCTTGATTCTTGTGAACCAGGATATTTTTTCAGCTGAACTCATGCTGCTCCTGTTTGAACTTGTGTACCATTATTATAAAGTGTTACCAAATACTCTCCACTTTCTGAGCTGTAACTACATTTCTGAGGACAGCCTATTCAAAGATAACTGTCAGTACAAACATACATGTAAAAGTGAAATTCTTACATACGTTTGTTTTGCATAAAGTCAAATATGTAAATTCAATCATCAGAAGATACACTTGGCAAAGTTACAACGCCTTTCACTCGCAAAAACAAAAACATCTGTGATGCTTGTTGTTCTTTGAGAATACAGATTTTTAGCTGTGAAACAAGTGTCATTAATAAAGGCACTCACACTTGTGCTGTGTTCAAGTTACACTCAGAGCTTGGAATTTTGAATTCTCTCAGACACTCACAAACTTTCCCTTGTCAATTCTTGTGTCACACAAACATTTAATCCTTTGATCATATTACAGTAAAGAGCAATGCGGATCATTCACAAGGTTGGTTTCCTAGACCATACTCATAATCTGTTTACACAGTAAAAGTTGTTAACATTTGATGATCTTGTAAAATATAATACATCAATAGTCTTATACAAAGCATTTAACAAATTATTACCGCCAAACAGTGGCGGCAGGTCCATTATGGGCGGTGGGGCGCTGGGTGGGGGTTTGTTGATGGGGAGTGACGGAACATAGCATATAATTAGTTTAGTAAAATTGTGTTATACTGTTAAAAGCTCATTGCGGGACTTAGAATTATTATTGACATCAAGCACAGTGCATAAACATACTCCATCCTTGCTCTATTGCTTTATAATCGCCTATTCCTCAGTCAAAGCTTATCACAGGATGTGCGGGAGGTCAGCACACGTCGGTCTGCACCCAGTGGCAACTTACTGGAATGCGGAGGTCATCACACGTCTGTCTGAACCCAGTGGATACTTACTGAGCACGAGGTGGATGACAACTGCGAAGCTGCCCCCCCTTGGGAACGTCTGCACATTTTTATGTACAAATGTATGAGCTAGGAAAGATACAGCAGAGAGAGAGAATGAACTCGGCCGAGGAATGACCTCTCCGAATGGCTCCTGCTGCATTCGATAGGGCTAGATAGCGCTCAATATTCTGTTTAGAATTGTAAACGTGAGGATAATAAATTTGCTTATCTAAAAACCTTCACGACTGTGTGGTGTCCATTCTGTGATCGACGGAATCAACGAATATGACGGCATCTACCTTTTGTGATTAATGGAGTCAGGTTTATGTTATATATAAGAGAGTAATTTCCTGTGTGAGATGCCCACAGTTTTGGTGAAACCCCGTACGTGATTCCAGTCGGTCCGGAGGACGCCCACTCCTAAAAAACAACCCATTGGACAGACGGACTCTTTGATCCATCCCCGTCTTGGTGTGTCTCTACAGCGCGCTGAAAACTTCTAAAAAAGGTAAGGACAAACCTATTGTGTTTACACTAAATTGTCCAAATTGAACAAACTAAATTGACACACACCATGACGGAGATATGTAAAATTGTATAATGGCAATGTGAATAATTGATATGTGTAAAATGAATAGACAGAATATTGAGTAAGGGGAGCCATTTGTATAGAGTGTGAGAAGGGACATAATTGACTGTGTGTAATCCACCCTCCGGTAATCCGTCTGTAAATAGGAAAAAGTAACGTGATTGTAGCAGTTAATGTGATAAAACACCACGGAGGTTAGAGTCCTGCCGGTCGGTGTTAACATGAAAGACACGACGGAGGTTAGAGTCCTGCCGGTCGGTGTCCTACTTGTCGGCCCGTAGACTGGGTTAGATTCGGACGCGGATCTATATTGTGACGTTGTGGTATACGTGTGGGAGGTAGCGACCCCACAAAACCATTTTCAGTATGTATAGTGGGTTAGAGGCCCCGATACATCTGTTTGTGAAGTATTTTAAGGTTGTATAGTGGGTTAGAGTCCCCGATACATCTGTTTGTGAAGTATTTTAAGGTTGTATAGTGGGTTAGAGTCCCCGATACATCTGTTTGTGAAGTATTTTAAGGTTGTATAGTGGGTTAGAGTCCCCGATACATCTGTTTGTGAAGTATTTTAAGGTTGTATAGTGGATTAGAGTCCCCGATACATCTGTTTGTGAAGTATTTTAAGGTTGTATAGTGGATTAGAGTCCCCGATACACCTGTTTGTGAAGAAATGTTTGTGTAACACGGAATGAGTGATTGGTTGTATTGCGTGAGTAAAAAATGGACGGTGAACGGTCCAAAGAGTGTGACGAGTATGGGACGTGTGGTCCAAATCGAATGGCAATGGTGAAGAAGGTTAATGACCAAGTGTTAGAAAGACGGAGGACGGAGGTGTGGCAGGAAATTAGTGCCCAGTTGGCCCAACATGAACAAAGAAAGGGCGAAAGACAATTTAAAAGATATTGGAAAGTGTGTAGAGCGGAGGGACTGGATAATATGTCGTCCCCTTCACACGCGCAACTTGCTATGTGGTTTGGTGCAGATAAAAGAGAGCACAAACAGAAATTGGAAAACTTAAAAACTGATGCGAGCGTAGGCTGTTGGACGCGGAAAACATCGCAAAGGGCGTCAGAGAAGCGCGTCATACAAGCTGTGCGGTGTCAGGGGGCATGTCTTGCTCTGCAGACTGTGGAACAGAGGACTAAGAAGAAAGGAGGATGTGATTCACCCAACCCCAAGGGGAGGAGCGGTGGAGTCGGAGGCATGTACCCAACACTGCCCGAAGAGACGACAGGCCCACCCCCGCCATATGCCACAGCAGAGAGAGCAACAGCTCCACCTGGTGGCGGAGGAGAGCCAGTTCAGGAGACATGTGTGCCACCATTGTACTCTAAAAAAAATTAAATTAAATGTGACAGCCAAATCTGGGGAGGTGACGGACCTCCAAAATCAACTGCTGAAAATGCAGTTGAAAGAATTGTGTGGGAAAATAAACAGTGATAAAAAGGAGCAAAAAGCAGCTAAAAAAGAAATGGCACAAACGCCAGTACAGATGTGGGTGAGCCCCCAGTCTGGACCCATGGGCGGAAACCGTGGCCGGGGAGGACGAGGACGTGGGGGGTACCAGAACCAACCATGGTCGGACATCTGTTTCAATTGCGGGCAGACAGGACATTGGTCACGGGACTGCTCCAACCCGCCGCTGGCGCAGCCACAACAACAGTGGCAGCCCCAACAACCGCAATGGCAGCCCCAACAACAACAACAATACCCTCCTGATCAACCTCAAGGAATGCCCATGTCCAGGGGACGTGGAGGAAATCGTGGAGGAGGAGGAAGAGGCACTCCACCGTGGCAGGGTCCCCAGAACGCAGCCGCCCAGTTCCCACTTATGGGGGAGGACTGGGACCAGGTGTCATGACGGGGCCCAGATTCCGTGAACATGGGAACAGCAGACCCCATGTTCACTGTGACGGTGGAGGGGCAGAACATTCCGATGCTGGTCGATACAGGCGCAACCTATTCATCCTTGAATGTCCCGCTGAATAAAGGACTGATGTCCAAAGACTCTATATCGTTGGTGGGATTTTCTGGGTCCCCACAAAGTCTGCCATTCACCAAGCCACTAAAAACGAAAGTGGCTCACCAGACTTTCACGCACAGTTTTGTGTCAGCAGCACAAACCCCAGTTTCACTGCTGGGACGAGACATTCTTATGAAGACAAATGCATCCATTCTGTGTAGCCCTGATGGGGTTACTGTGACTTTCCCGCATGGACAAAGAACTATGTGCATGTTCCAAGGGGCACGCGGAGGGCAATGGCTGCTCGCCGCTGACGCGGACTCAGAATCCCGGCGCCACGCAGACATCTATTGGGCCAGACTCACAGGCTCACCCAGGAATGGAATAGTCTCCACGTACACAGAAAATTGGGAAACGTGGGCGAAAACTCTACGCCCATACACCACAGTGGTGGATCCTTACCACTGCACTCTATTTTATGACAGAACAGAGGATTTAGTGTACCAACAAATGTTCAAAGAGAATGTGGAAGGCCATACCTGGCACTTACAAGTCACCAAATTGTATATAGGAAAAGAGGGGGTCGCGGCATTTGTTAACCTCGACCCTAACCAGAAGTGGTGGTACAACATGGACGCCACAGCGGCTCCACATGTCTCCCTGGCCCTGTCTCCCGGCCACTAGGTCAGGGACTTGGGAGGGATGGTATTGGCACTACGACAGGTACATGACTGGCAACCTGGGCCAGTCCCTGGCACAGAATATTCCTCATCCCACGATGTGTACAGAGTCTGCATTGACACAAGGGACGAGAGTGAATGTGAACACCTCGTGATCCCAAGATATCATGGTCGCGAACACACTGACCATGAGGAAACGCCTACATATCTGGCCAAAGTACCAGAGGAAGTGTGGTTCAAAGGCCCCTTTGACGTAGGCCTGTGCACAAAAGCACGGCCTGTGACCTTTCGTGTCGCGCCCAACTCCTTTGTGTGTGTCCCACAGTACCGGGTCAAACCGGAGGCGTATCCGTGTTCACGGGAGGATGTCACCTTTGTTGTAAAGGCCTTGGTGAATCGTTGGATTCCGTTCCATGGTTTCCCATCGGTAATTCGGTCTGACAATGGCACTCATTTCAGTAACAAAGATCTGGCTCGTGTGGAGTGCATGTTGGGCATCAAACATGCATTTGGATCTGTTTACCACCCACAATCTCAGGGAGTGGTAGAGCGCATGAATGGTGTCCTAAAATCTAAATTGGCAAAAATCACAGACTCCACGAAAATGTCTTGGCTCCAGGCGTTACCACTTGCCCTGCTCTCAGTACGACAGTCTGTGAACAGGTCAACTGGCTATTCTCCATACGAGCTCCTTACCGGCAGATTAATGCCGGGCACTAACTCTACTTTTCTCCCCAGAAATCAGGACGCAGAGGTTCCACCCCACATTCCCTACAAAGCTTATTGGGATCAACTAACATCTCTTGTTTCCAGGCTCGAACCTCAGAAACTTGTCACCCCCAGAGACTTGGAACAGCACACGGAGAGCAGGAACGCATCACTGCGGGTCTATCTCAAGGTCCTGCGCCGTTCCTGGTCCCAGCCCCGGTGAACTGGTCCTTTTCTGGTCACTGCACGCGCCAACCACGCTGTGCAGCTCGAAGGGAAGGGGTCCAAGTGGTTCCACATAACCCAGACCCGTGCCGCTCCATAATCCTCACCTTTTTGCTTGTTGTGCTTATATCTCTTCACGCTTCGCTAACCACTTGTAGATTGTGTCTCAGGTTGAACTGACGGTGACAAGCTCCAGCGCACTCTTGTCGTTAACAGACGAGTGCCCTGAACAAAGGTTAACTGTTCCCTGGTATCAGAAGGTAACACACACACCGCTAACATGCCTTGAATTGATAATTTTCGTGGTGGTGGTTGTCCCACCACCAAAAGAGGGGTAATGGTATCAATGGGAATAATTAGCTTAGGGCTATTAATTGTGGCTGCAATTCTGATGTTCACACCAGATCACCCTGACCAACCACCATCATACAAAAACATTTCTTAGAATGCGGCGCTGCGAGGAGGCGGTGAACCAAAGGGCAGAGGCAGGAATGGGCAACAACACCAACATCAAACTCCTGGAAAATGCCTGATGCCGAAGCAGGTATGGGGACACTTTTAATTCTATGCAGGAACGGTCAGCTGATGGCGATCCCAGGACAGTGGCAGTGGCACGTGTTGGCAGAGAGCCTACTCACCTGCAGGCAAGTATGGAACAACCCCGCAGCATGGCAGAATGTAACATGGCAACTACCAAAGACACGGAGTAAACGGTGGGTCTCAGATACAAAATACACCCAAACATGTGTACCACTTAAATTCATGGTACCGGTACACTCAATTGACACGGCACTGGATCAGATGAATCGCCTTAAACTGGCCTTTGAAGCTGACACCCATCCAGGGGACGATTGGTGGGCCTGGCTTTTCTCTGGCTCCTGGAGACAGCTGCTGGCTAAAATAGCTGTCTTACTGATTACCATTCTGATTTGTTTTTGCATGTTTGCCATGTGCGTTGTCCCATGTCGGAGATCTATGATGGCCCGGATGACCCAATCTATGACAGTAACGATGCCGACGGGAAAAACGGTCAGTATGGTGTGTTGCTCTTAAATGTACAGGAACCACCCAGTCCTATGATGGCATGCTCGACTACGACGCTGGAGGCGATCCCAAGCTGTCCGGAGTATGTTGTTCCCCTGTCCACAGATCCTGCGGTGCCAGCCCCAACCAAATGACTGCATCTGCAATAGTGTCCACACACATAGCGCAATACATTGTCCAGAGAAAGGCTGGTTGAGTACACATGCTGGGTTTAGGATATGTACTTTTGCTTTAGCGACATAGTGTTGATAATTTAGAAATGATCAAAAGAGGGAATTGACGGAACATAGCATATAATTAGTTTAGTAAAATTGTGTTATACTGTTAAAAGCTCATTGCGGGACTTAGAATTATTATTGACATCAAGCACAGTGCATAAACATACTCCATCCTTGCTCTATTGCTTTATAATCGCCTATTCCTCAGTCAAAGCTTATCACAGGATGTGCGGGAGGTCAGCACACGTCGGTCTGCACCCAGTGGCAACTTACTGGAATGCGGAGGTCATCACACGTCTGTCTGAACCCAGTGGATACTTACTGAGCACGAGGTGGATGACAACTGCGAAGCTGCCCCCCCTTGGGAACGTCTGCACATTTTTATGTACAAATGTATGAGCTAGGAAAGATACAGCAGAGAGAGAGAATGAACTCGGCCGAGGAATGACCTCTCCGAATGGCTCCTGCTGCATTCGATAGGGCTAGATAGCGCTCAATATTCTGTTTAGAATTGTAAACGTGAGGGTAATAAATTTGCTTATCTAAAAACCTTCACGACTGTGTGGTGTCCATTCTGTGATCGACGGAATCAACGAATATGACGGCATCTACCTTTTGTGATTAATGGAGTCAGGTTTATGTTATATATAAGAGAGTAATTTCCTGTGTGAGATGCCCACAGGAGCTACTGCCCTCTTCAATGGACCTGCTCTACAACCTGGCTTTTTAACGCACTACAGTATGCAGGGCTTACATATTTACAATTTACATGATCCTTTGAACAAAAAATATAATAATAATAATAATAATAATGATTAAAAAAAGGAAATAAAGAAAAGCAATGATGGAAATGACAACTGGGAAGTTGCAAGATCGCGATAATATGTATATTATGAACACAGAATTAGTGCCTTATTTAAATTGTTAACTATGTTTGGCAGTGGTAGCCATCTGTAAAAAATAAAATAAAAAAATAATAAAAAAAAGAGTGAAAAAAGAGAGAAAAAAAGGGAAAATATTATAAGAAAAAAAAAGGAAATAAAAAGATAAAAAAATAAAATTGTCACTTGCTTTGTATTGGAGATCGTACATGAAATGAGACTGTTGTAGTTGTGTTTCCTTTCGTTTCGTTTGTGTTTTTTATTTATTTATTTATTTTTTTATTATAATTTTTAAATTTTTTCTCTTTCCGTTAAATTCTGTTAATTTCTAGAGGTGCTTTGTGGTTATGGTCCGTTTTGAAACGGCCGCTCTGGTGTGTTGTAGGTTCTCTTTTGCCGGTGAGGATAATTCAAAAATCAATGTATGATTTTGCATAACGTAGGACTGATAATGATAATGTAATTATAACAGGTAAAGTTGGGTCACGGAGGGGTACGCTGTGTGTCTTTGTGTCTTTGTACTTTGTAACATGTTCCCTGTACTATATTGTGATTTGATTAATTGTTTTTATTTCAATGATGGGCGCTTATAAGCTTTTGCTTCAGCCCACTCCTTTTGAGCAGAATTTTAACTGCTCAAATAAACTAAGCTAACTAACTTTTTTGTGTGTAACCTTTGACCCTCTCACAGCAACTATTTGAACCAGACACCGTCCTGACAATGGATGGTGTCTGGTCCAAATGTTCTTGCAGCTCACAGCAGTTCCATCATTGCTCTGTCTCTCACAGCTGCACTGTCTGACCATGGGCGGACACCTGGTTGTAATTAACAATGAGGAAGAGGAACATTTCGTGAAAGGACTTGCCGGGGGAAAAGAAACATGGATTGGACTCTCAGATGCGCAGCAGGTACTAAATGTTTAACTCAACTCAGTAGAAGTAGTTGTAGTTGTTGAAAATAGCACTTTTTCTTCCAAGTTACAGTAATATCCTGAATGTGAGTAAATCAGTGCTCATATATTTCAGAATGGCTACTGGTTCTGGATCAACAGTGAGCTTATGTGCTACACAAACTGGTGTCCTGGAGAACCCAACAACAAAGGCGGAAACGAACGCTGTGGCATGACTAATTTTACAGGTCAGTGCTCATTATGATATGACTAATTGTTTAATTAGATGAAGTGTGATTTACATGTGGCTTTGTCACTTACGGCCCAGAAGTGCTGGAACAATATTTGATGCGACAGAAGCTATCCTTATGTCTGTGAGAGGAATTAGCTCCAAACTTTCTTCATCCCCTTGATGTACCCATGGTGCATCAAAGTACCAAAGATGATGAAATAAAGTCTGTTTTTTGTGATTATGAACATTAGATTTATAGCCCAATCAAACTCCATGAGCATGTGTTTTCTTTATGTGCCCTTTTGTTGATGCAATATATTCAAAGAAATCAGAGGAAAATTGTAGTGGAAATGAAAGATAATGTAAACTTCACGGTTCCAGAGTCGAACTTGATTAAAAAGCACAAACATTGAAAATAAAGTTAATGTGATGTTTTTGCATTTGAATGTCATTGTAAATATAGTGCCACAGCTCGTGCTAGTGCAGCATGGCGAGGGTTAATTTGAGATGTATACGCGTTTTTTTTTTTTTTTTTTCTTCAAACGTCAATTATTCGTATTACTTGGCTTCTTCGCTCGATTCACTTTGCTGCATTTGCTCAAGTGTCGCATGGTATACACTTAAACTGATTTAGTCTAAATATCTTGCAAAACAATTATGTTTCGTACCTCAGTTGAAGTCACTCCTGCAAATCTGTAAATTGACCAGGACGGGACTGTTATTTCTGGTGCTCGTAAAGCCTGAGCGCCTCATGCACGAGCTTATCATTGAGGCTGCAGTTGCGCGTTTGAGACACTGGTCAGCCTCATGCTGCTCAAGTTTGGGTGAACGTGCGTGTGTATTTCTCTAATTAAAATGTTTATATTTTAGAAACATCATGCTTTTTTAATCGTAGAGTGAAGAACTTTCAAAATGGAACACTGTCTTTTTTTGCTTTTTCCCTCATTTTGTTTCCTACAGTAGGGAAGGGAATCTTATTTGTATAGCGCTTTTCATATGACACAAAGCGCTTCACACATGAAAGGGGGGGGGGGGGGGGGGATTCATTCACTCCTTACAGTATTTAAGTGGGGTGTGAAAGTTCAGACACCATCCATCCATCTTCTTCCACTTGTCCGTTGCCGGGTCGTGGGGGCAGCTGTTGGAGCTGCCCAAATCACATTGCACCAGCCCCTATGGCTCCTTCTGCAGGTGGTGGGTGCACAGAAGGACGGCCTCGTGGTTCTAACCGGGCCTGTTGGTCTCTCATAAGGGGCTTCTGAACCGCTCTTTGTCTCCCAGGATCATTCGGGCACTCAAACCCCTCCACCACGTTAAGGTGGCGGTTCCAGGAGGGAAAGTTCAGACACCCCGGATCAACATTTTCGAATAATGAAGCAATGAAGCAAGGGGAAGAAATGATCTCCAAAAGGCATGACGTTACCGATGAGACATTCCCATAATTTTTGTTGTTGAAAACTTCAGGTTTTATTTGAATCTATTTCTGGTGTATAAAAATGTTTTTGCAACAGAGGTATAGTGTCAAAACCAGTCTTACTTTCCACAAGGAACTTGTTAGCGACCCTGAAGATGGACTGAAGGCGTAGCTCATTTACAGGGAATTTTTCCATTTCACATTATCTTTTAACTGGATCTAATATTAACTAGAAGAGAGCAATACATGGAAGTGGTACATTGATAATTCAACCTCTGGACCTTAGAATCTTACTGAGCCGTATTATATTGACATAGCCAAAGCCTGAGGGCCACTGTGGAATCTCAGGCCCTTCTCATCAAGTCAATCAATCAATCAATCAATGGTTTTGTATTGCCCAATATCACAACAGGAGTTGCCTCATAGGGCTGCAACAAACATTAAGGCAATAAATCAGAGCAGTAAATAAGACAATGTAAAGCTCCGGCGAATCAAATATCCAGGCAAACATAATATCCAAATAAGCGTCAGCAGTGGGTGGCGACGAGCAGTGGGTGGCGACCAGCAGCGCGGGTGTCCCCTGTCCTTAGACTCTCCAGCACGGCAAGGAAAAACTTGTTTTTCTCCCGGTGGGAGAAACGAGAAACCTTGAGGAGAACCACAGAAGGAGAGATCCACTCCCATGGACGGACAGGCTATAGAGACCCAGGGCCGAAGGAGTCCTTCAGCAGACGGGCCAAGATTACAGACCGTCCAGTCCTTGTTGTCAGTAGGCAGGGAGAACTTGAGAACTTTTTAGGGAACTTTTAGGACACGCTGCTAGCAGGCAGTTACAGTAGTCCAGCCTTGAAGAAACAAATGCATGAATACGTTTTTCTGCATCACTCTTAGGTAGGATGTTTCGTATTTTAGCAATGTTGCGCAGGTGAAAGAACGCAATTTTACAAGCCTGGTTTATATGCGTTTTAAAAGAGAGGTCTTGGTCAAACAGAACTCCAAGGTTTTTTACTGTAGAGCTCGTTGATACGCTAACATTATCCAGGGAGATGATCTGCTGAGATAAAGACTCTCAGTTTTTGAGGACCTAAAATAATAACCTCGGTTTTATCAGGGTTAAGGAGGAGGTAATTTACAGTCATCCAGGTCTTAATGGCTTTTACGCAGGAACTAAGCGTATCTAATTTATCTGTCTGACCTGGTTTCATTGATAAGTACAGCTGTGTGTCATCCGCGTAACAGTGAAAATGTTTATTATGATTTTGGATTATGTTACCTAATGGAAGCATGTACAATATAAATAAAATTGGCCCGAGCGCTGAACCCTGTGGCACACCCCATAGCACACTTTAGAACACGGTGAAGACTGTTGGTTTACATTAACAAATTGGTGCCTATCAGATAAGTAAGATTTAAACCAAGAGAGGGCTGTTCCCCTGATGCCTACGTCAGTTTCTAACCTCTGCAGGAGAATATTGTGGTCGATTGTGTCAAAGGCTGCACTGAGGTCTAACAGAACCAGGATTGAAGCTAGTCCAGCGTCAGCTGCTAATAACAGGTCGTTGGTAACGTTGACTAAGGCGGTCTATGTGCTACGATAAGTTCTGTACCCTGACTGAAATGTTTCAAATAAATCAAGTGTGTCTGATGGTTTAGTCAGACCAAGCCTTGATGATCCAAAATATGGCTGTGTTTACTTCAATGGTCTGTGCTCATTGGCACATGTTCCTAGAAAAAAATGTGTTTCTGTTACATTATCATTTTTTTTAGGGGTGGCATAGGAGTGGCACCTAGTTCTGCTGGGGTGGCACCCATAAATCAAGGATCCGCAATAAAAACTAAAAATGCATGTCCTACTTTCCAATAAATGTTTTAAAACATTTTACCCACTGAAGCAATAAACCTGAACACCGGGAGTAAGTTAACTTTGGTTTTAGTTACGTTTAGTTTAGTGCCTTAGTGCAATTAAAATGTCTACCTCGTGCTACACAGACGTGACAGAGAAAATCAATTCATGGCAACATCTTTTACATCCTTACAAAACACAAATGGGGAAACATTTACATGCCCAAGTGTGACAAGACAGATAGTGTGTGACAACAGCTAGCCTACTGAAACATATTTAAAGTACATCATTGCAGCAAGATGCAACAACAGCCATACTACTTGCTTCTGATAGCAAGAAAATACAAAACTCAAATGTAATTACAGCACTTCTCTGTCAAAACTACCGTAATTTCCGGCCTATAAGCTGCTACTTTTTTTCCCACACCCTGCGGCCAATATGACGGTGTGGCCAATATAGAGCCGCCAACAGGCACTAGAGGCACTCTTTAGCAGCCAATGCAAAAGTGAGACGAGCTTGGCAAAAGATTATGCGCTGAAGAAGACATTACCGGTAGTTTGGATTTTGAGTAACTGATGAAGGCTCACTTTAGCCTAAATGTCGAAGGGCTTTGCTAGCCTGGGGAGCAGTTTGAGCTGGAGATGTGGCCACAACGCAGACAGGTCACACGTCACATCCCTACACCTCCACAGTGAGGTCCGCTACACTGGCCATTTCTGCCTTTTTTACGCATTTATCTCTGCCGTCCCTGCAAGCAACTGCACCTTTCTCCGGGATGAGGTGTCTCTTCCTCCTCATCTGCACCATGGGCCGCTCTGAGCGGATGCACGGCACTATGAAAACCAGCGGCATGTATTCGACTGCGGCCTGTATGTGCACATTTAGCTGGCGCCGCTTTTAGTAAGGTGCACTTTATTGGCCAAAACTTACAGTACTTCCAATAAACACAGCACTAAGCCAGGGCAAAACCACACTTCTCTAGTCCAAATGACATCCCAATGTCTGCACTGTATATCCAGGTGGTTATGGAGCATAACAATGAGTCGATGGCTGTTTCTTAAAGCCTAGGTACCTTGCCTTGCCTTGGTGTTGAAGGCAGTGCCTCCAAACTCACTTCCTTCCATTCCAAGGCAAGTGTCCTGCCTGGGTCCAAAAAGAGCTGCTAATGGAACACACTTCAGAAGTAAAGGAAATGACATCACAAACTAAAAAAGGAAGATATCTTTCATCCAGAGGAAAGGGGAGGGTCTGCTGAGGAGGGAAGATTCTGAAGCACTGGGGGGTGAAAGTAATTTGATTTTTACCAACTAAAATTAAATAATTAAAAAGAGATGATGAAACCTATCAGAAAATACAAAATCAAACATTCCCAAGGGAGACTAAAAACTTTAGAAATAAACATTTGAAAGTGCCTTATATCAAATTAATTTAATTTAATTGAAATGAAACAAATCATGCCCTTTGTTGCTCCATGAAGCAGTTACATTTGCTTTAATGTTTGAATCAAATTATATATTTCACATTTGTTTTTATCAACAAAACAAATTACACTAAACAAACCTAAAATTAATTATTTGACCAAATCTTGACAAAAACATTGCTTTTTTTGTAAAAAGACTAAGTAACATGACCACGGGCGGCAGAGCCATTAAACAATGTTGGTTTTTTTGGGGGGGGGGGTTTTGGGGGGGGGATGGAAAGTGGAATTTAAGTGCTTTAACAAGTCACACAAGCCAGCACCACCTTTTTTTTTCTTGTTTTCTTGAGAGCCGTGGTGCTTTATGGGTAATTTTGCATGAATAAGGCAGTGAAGGCTACACTGATGTATCCTTGGTATATTAGCCATATGCTAACCAAAGGGATTCCCTTCTGAGCTGTGCTCATGTATTGATCTGTGGCAGGGCGAGGGTTAACGTAGATTTAATTTTAGCTTTAAATGCCACAACGCCACCCCAGGAGTCTCACCTGGAGATTGCACAAAAGCTAAAAGCTAGCTGCCACTCTTACTTCCCACACAAATGCATTTGAGGCTCAAAGCGGCACCGAGATGCTAAAGTAGTGGTGGAAAGGCTCTGTATTAGGACTTAATTTAGCATTACAACGCATTAATTTGCGGATGATGTTACCTGCGCAGATATGACGGAGCGCTCGAACCGGATGGCCCGGAGACCAGGGGCGGAAGTGAGAGGTCAGAGGGCTCGTAACCTACGCAACGCACTATTTATAGGGCAACGCAATAGCACGTAGTCAATAATAAAAACAAACATTTACGTGGCAGACAATACTGCCACAGATTCATATGCCCGCTTATCGCAGCTGCTATGGTGCCGGACATGAGCTTCCACGTTGTGGAGAGGCAGGTTATTGGCCGATAGTTGGATGGGACTGTACCCTTTGAGGGATCCTTCAGGATCAGGATTGTGCGCCCTTCGGTTAGCCATTCAGGGTGTTTCCCATCTCTCAGCAGCTGGTTCATTTGTGCTGCCAAGAGCTCATGGAGTGCCGTGAGTTTCTTTAGCCAGTAGGCGTGTATCATGTCAGGGCCTGTCCAGTTTTTCATACCTGAGACTCTTTCTTGGATGTCTGTCACTGTGATGGTAACTGGATTCTGTTCAGGGGAGTTGCTGTGGTCCTCTCTCTGTGCATCACTGTTGTGTGCTGCCTCCTACTCCCATATGCCTGTCCAGTACTGTTCAGTTTCCAGCCTTGGTGAATCTGCTCTGCTATTCTTACACAGCAAAAATTGGGGTGTTAATTTGACTCAATCTGAGTCAATTTTAACACTTTCTCAGACTTTATATGGTAAGACACTTTTCTGAGTTAACTTAACATTTTCTAAAGTGTTACTTAATTAACACTGAACCAGGGTTACCAATTAACCCTTCTGTCGGGGTTATAGTTACACCCAGAGTATTCAAAATAACACCCAAAGTGTTCATAAATAACACTTTTTTGAGTTTGAGCAATTATTTATATAACACTTTATGGAGACTTAATTTCACCCTTTACTGGAGTTAATTCAACATTTGGAGGAGTAATGGCTATACACTTTACAATGTTAAATATCAAACTAATTTTCAAAATAAAATCCCATGAATCATGTGCCTTTAAAACATTTATTCACATTTAAAACATTGTGAATGATGGAACAATGTACATAGTTTCATCTGTGACACTGTAGGACCTTTGAATGTCTAAAGGTTTAGGGGACTTTAGTTCTGAAATTTTAAACAGATGTCTTTCCTCACATCGAAACACTCTAAAAGCATGGTAGTGCTCATCAAAAGTCTCTGTCCACAGTTTGGAGGTCAACAACATAACACAGTCCTCAACCAGTAGTATTTCACCAATTTCACAAAAGACTGGCAGGTTTGCCTCCATTGCAGTCCAAATCACAAGTCCAGCTTTATATTCAACACCATCAACTCTCACCCAACTTGTTGAGAACACTTCTTTTGACGTTTCAAGCAGATGATTGTTGACCACATCAACCATATTGTTTGGGTTAAAGGATTTACTTGGACCGTATTCCTTGGTTTGGAGTGAAACTTTCTCCCAGTGATATGCAATGGCCATTTGATGTTTTTTAGCAAGAGACTTGGTTATGTTTTTGAAGTTTTTGAAATTATCCTTTAGCATCTTGTGCTTGGCTTCAAATCTCATTGACCACAAATGCAACAGAGGACCAACTTTCCTGATAGAAGAGGGGTAATCATAAAGTGGTGCTTTGGTAGTAGGTTTTTAAGTGGGTACAACACCTTAAACAGTCTATGATGGTCAGCGATCAAATGCTTTAAATAGACAGTCATGCCCTGAGTGAGTGAAGGTGAAAAAACAATGTTCATTATTTGTAACAACAGTGACAACAAGTGCCAGTGCTCATTTCCAGCAGGAATGAGATCACCAAGTAGCAGAGGGATGTTTTTCACTAAACATAAGGTTTGAATAGAGTTTAAACCAATGCCATTGCCAGTGCCATCTAGAATAATTTTTGTGGGACGATTTTTTCGTTCTAAAAATCCATAATCAAAGCTGTAAATTCTTGAAAGCAGGTCTTGTGTTGAAATAAAACATTGAGTCAGATGGCCAAATAATAATTTGATCTCGTACTGAGCAACACCCTCGAGGAGATCATGCATGATGTCAAATGAGTAGTTGTTACAAACATGGAAGTGCGTCAGAGAATTAAGAGCAGAGTTTCTTTTTATACCAAAAGCTAACTTAATTTGTGGGTTTTCCTGAAGAGACTGGCAATGCATTGCAAATAATTCTTTTCCACGCATAACCACCTTTGGGTCATCCTCTCTGAACACATTTTGTGAATCCCCCATCTCAATCAAACAAAGACGACAGAAATGACGGCAGCTGAACGACTCAGTGAAACCAAGAATTGTATGCATCCCTAGATTATCACCAGTGATCTGTGCTAATGTGCCATACACTTGCTCATCAAAAAATGGGATAGCTATTCCTTCACTTTCCAGTTTTTTAACATCATTTATTAACGGTCTCAATATAGCATCAAAGCCATACTTTTGCTGATCCTGAGCATGAAAGAGTGATACCAAGTGAATGTTCATCAAGACTGAGTTAAATTTGGGGGGTAAGTTTCTTAACACGAAATACAGGCAACCAATTTTGTGAATCCCACGTTTAGATCCTAGAGGATTGGCCGGCTCAAAATCATCATAGTACAGTTGGATTTGAAATGCATGTTTTTTTGTACTGAATAGGGGGTGGCTTTTAAAATAACTACCATCCTTTAAGTCAGTTAACAAGTCAGGTGCTGGTCTCTGGTCTCTTTTCAATAACTCACAAATCTCAGGATTTTTGCACATGAACTTTAAAGTATCCAAAATAGGCACATATATAAATGTATCTCTCACAGGGACTTGCTCATAATTACCAGATTTTGAATTGCGTCTGTTGTCATACCTGACTCCAAGAATACATTCTAAGGGCTCAACAACTCCCCATTTCTCACTGAAGTATTTGTTCCTTTTCCACTCAGTATTTAGCCTTGCAAATGGATTTTCAAAATGTTTAAAAGATTGGTCAATCAATGAAATGTTGGGGTCACCTGCAGGTAAAACTTCTAAAACATTTTGTTTTGCTTGTGAGCGCAAATCGCTTGTCAATTCTTCCAAATCTCCGACAATTGAAGATACCAAGCTGCTGGAAATCCCACTACCCTGTAATTTGGCAACAATGGATGCACACATTTCTTTTGTGGAATCTTTAGTACATTTCGGATTATTGCTCTCAATTGGAAAGCTAGATGAGCTACATTGGTCAGAGGGATTGAACTGGTCATCTGACTCATGTCTCTGAACGGAAATTTCAACTGGTTCAGTGCAAAGACGCGGAACATTTGAAACAACTTGCTGATCGGCAGAATGAACACTGTTAAGGTGCAATCTAAACCCGGTATAAGTTAGAAAGTGGCGCCTACAGCCTTCCTGAGAACAATACAACTTGAACTTTTGTCCAGGATAGTAGCCATGTTCTACTCTCAAATGTGAAATCAGGTGGTTACTGCTTCTAAATGTGTTTTTACACACGAAACAAGCCAACATTGCTTATCTTATTCACAAAGCGCTACCTTTACTGTCTGGTTAAGAAGTTTAGCTCGCAACTCTTTCACTCTGGGTGACTCCTTCATTTTCCCCACATCAATGTTGAACACTGTTGTCTGCATAAATGTGTAAAAATTTACCAAAGCACTATCATACGACAAATTAAAGACAAAATGTGCCTTGAAAAGTTCATCAAAAGCTCCGAGGAAGTGGTTTGCCTGGCATGGGATCAGTTGGGCATCCATTGCAAGGTAGTAGCTGTCAATCATCTTCCTCTGTGGCCCAACAGCGAGGATGTAGGGATTTTGACTTTTGTGATTCCGGAGATGTTCCTCCAAGCTGCAGCATGACTGAGGCATACCAAAAAAAAAAAAAAAAAAAAAAAGTACATGACACTATTATTCATAAATGGTCCATTTAAAAGCTTGAACACTTGATATTCATTCAAAATGTGTTTTACCTTGTGAAAAACAACAAGTCTTTCAATAGCATCAGATGCACTGATTTTGGGGGCTTTTGGTCCTCCAGGCGGTGGTGGCAGGAGATAAATCAGGAGCAACAGGGATGCCATTTCATCATCGTAAGCTAAAAGCAGATAAATAATTGGATATTGTAAATGACCTTTATAGAAAATTAAAGTTAAAGTGTGTGCAGGCTAAACTCTACTTTTAAAATCCTACCACAACGTGACAATACTCACTTTTTTCTTCACCAAGGGCATTTCCAGCTGAAGCTTGTGCTGACTGGATCAGGCACCGAAGCTCAGGTGTTGAGTTAAGCTGCTTGGCCTCTTGGATGATGCCTTGCTTGAAGAAAACATCCCATTTTTGGAGAAGCCTGGTAGAGGTTTCCTCGTCAAATAAGAGTGTGAAGTCCTGATTAACCTACAAACAATAATACCAGACTGACCAGAACTGTACAAACAAGCCACTACTCAAAATATCAAAATGAACATACCAAGCCTTTTGTGTCGAGAAACCTTGGAAAGATGGAAAGGATGTGACTACTTTTAGCAGAGTCATTGACAAGCTTCTGGCGGTGCTGAAATGTCTCTCTCATCTTTTGGAAAATCAAGCTGTTGTCCGTAATGTGGTTGAGCAAAGACAGGGCCTCTTGGCATGAGTCCCCATCCAGCTGCAGGTCGACCTGAACAATCCTTTTCACCGTTGGGCCCCCTGGAGAGGAGTCAGCAGGGCTGTCCGGTGGGTGTGAAGCCCCTTTCCTCCCATGCCTTCGAATGGTTTTTAGCCGCCATGCGATGTATCCCGTTCTGCTCACAGGATCATAAAAGTGCTCCTGAAATTAAAAGATGCCTTATTACTGAGTATTGAAATGGCCCACTTAACCTTGGATGTACAAGTAAAATGTATTCTTACATAGCCTTTCTTGGCATAAGGATCTCTCAGAGATGGAAACACCATTACAATTCCAAGGGCATATTGTTCACGAGTGGCCTTAGAGGGGAGGTTTCTGGAAAATATTTGAGCACATTAAGAACATGTATAAATCCTTTTAAATATTTATCCATCATCCAGAAACGTACCCATGATGTTCAACCATATGAGAGACAAGTATGTTAACCAACTGTCTTCGTGTTGAGTCCGTTAAGGTTTCAGTTGTCATGTACTCCTGTAGGACTTTTTCACCACCAGACTTCTCTTTCAACACCGCCTCTATTAACTGATTAAAACATTGAAGATAATGTTACTTTAGACAAGAGAACAAACTAATTAAAAAAGAGATATAAACTGAATACTTTAACCTGTTTTGCAGATGCGGCTTCAGTCTCGACTCTTGGTCGTTTACCCGGGGTATCATCAAGAATTATTGTGGACGCATTAGAACTCACGCTTGCGCAAGATGTCTCAGATGCAGATGAAAAAGAGGAGTCGGAAAATTCTTGAAAACAAAAGGAGTTATATTATACATTTTTTACACAGTAACGGTTATTCACATATGATAAAAAATCCCACCATCATCTGAGAAAAGTGTTAGCACAGGGTCGCCTTGAGTGTGGTGAAGGAGGTCACTGAATATTTCTCCATCAACTTCTGTTCCTGTTGAATCCTTAAATGTAAGGTTTGCTTCAGGTGGCAAGCAGAATCTCTCAATAACTGAAAGAAATTTACAGAAAAACAGTTTTAAATAAAATTGTATTGACTGATTGAGTAATGAAACAGTCTACATGCAGCAGTTTGTGAGGAAATCACACGTCACTGGCCTTAATAAATTAGAATAAGTCTGGGTGGGCAATGAAGCTAAAATTAACCCAGGAGTAAAAAACATCAAATTCTCTTTCATCTAGGTGGCTAATTCTATGCCATGACATTTGCTCAAAAAACCCAGCTGCATTGTTTTGAACCTACACAGCGACTTTAAAACTACAAGTACAAGCTTAAACTAGTAAGCCAAATAATGATTAAAGGTAAGACTAAACTTGAGTCAAAAAACAAAACAGATTGCCACACATCGATTCACATTTTAGAAGTGACATAATCAGACACAAGCATTTAACACGATTGAAAAATATTATTCCCAAAGAAAAAAATACATTGTTCGTGAGATGATGATAATAATTTACTGTGTGCTAAAACTACTCTACTACAATTAAGTGCATTTACTCAATGACTTGGGTGCATTCAAACCATGAATGTAGTACAGTGTACTACTTGGCACTGTACATGTACTGTACATGTACAGTGCCAAGTTTTTTTTAAACTTACCTTTCTCGCAAAACTGCTGAAAATCATATTGACCATTAATCTCCTTCAGGCTCACATACTTCTGTTCCTTGCAGTATTTCACCTGGACCAGCACCCCCATTTTACTGTCAATAGACCTACAGACAAAATTAAGCACAGTTAATAAAATAATTAAATAGAAGATTGATTCCCCCAATAAATCTAGCCCAACACGACTCAAGCCCTTCCACGATCCCTCCAAACCTGAACTTAACCTCAATCATTACCCAGTCTTCTAGAGCTTTAGCCGTGAACATGCTTGTCCTACCTGGCTTAGCTGCCGCTTTCTTCAACCACAAGCTTGGCCATTTACAATCCCCTTTGCAAAACATTGGCATCTAACCCTGCATTGCCTTTGACATCATGTGCTCAGCAGTCCGAAAGTCCGACAGTAACTTTAACTGTAAAGTTAAAAGGGATATTTCAGGATTTTTTTTTAAACCGGGCCTAATTTTCTAGTTATCCAGAGATGTTGTTTCTTAAATTCATGCAGTCCTTATATTTCAAGAGCTAGTGGCGTTTGGCTAGTGCTAGGCTAAGGCATTCTAAGGTATCAGCAACCCTGCATTGAAAACAGTCTGACCCACTCCACAGTGCACCTGAGGCAAATCACGTATAACGCCAGACTAACGATATAAATGTCTGTGTTAATAGAATTTTTTTGAAATATAACTGACCTTGTATCACATGAATTACCGCATTTTGAGGGACTATTTTCTCGCAGATCACTCCGCCGCTGCGTTAGCTTACAACCACGGAGCTGATGCTGCTTAAATTATTTTAAATGCAAAATGGTTATAATTATTCTATTAACAGAATAATTATAACCATTTTGCATTTAAAATAATAATTATTCTGTTTTAATAATTATTCTATTAACAGACATTTATATCGTTAGTCTGCGCCCCCTATGAGAGACCAACAGGCCCGTTTGGAACCGTTTGGAACCATGAGGCCGTCCTCCCGTGGACCCACCACCTGCAGGAGGAGCCATAGGGGACAGGTGCCATGTGACTTGGGCAGCTCCAACAGCTGCCCCCACGACCCGGCAACGGACAAGTGGGAGAAAATGGATGGATGGATGGATGGATATATCGTTAGTCTGGCGTTATAAGTGATTTACCTCAGGTGCTCTGTGGAGTGAGCCAGACTTTTTTTAATGCAGGGTTGCGGATACCATAGAAACTAGTTAGCCTAGCATTAGCCGAGCGTTACTTAGCTCTTCAAATAATTTTAAGGACTGCATGAATTTAAGAAAAAAATATCTCCAGACAACAACACCACTCTGGATAACTAGGAAATGATCCTGAAATATCCCTTTAAAACACTAGCACCATGAGTCCAATCAATGCAAAACACATTGAGGCCATGACTTTGAAATGGAAAAAAACAACCTAATATTCAGAATGAACACAGTCCAACATAGATTTCTACTTACCAAAACCCCCAAATGAAACATTTAGCGTAGAGGCCTGTCCTAAATTGGGTTCTGACCACAATAGTCAGCAAGCATTACCGGCTAAGCTACTTCAAAAAGACATCCACGTTATTAAGTTTGATGTATTCGGCTCTACCCTCTCTCAAAATGTTATTTCTACTGAGAAGATAGTTAATAGTTAAGGAATACTAAACTTTATATTATGCTTACCGAAGCAGCAGCAAATGTCTTGTAGGCCCACAGTGTCGTCTGTGTCTAAACTGGCTCAAACCAGTTCCAACCGGTCCTCTGTCTGTGTTGTGAGAACCAGGTGGGGTGGGAGGTGCCAAGTTAACCTTTTAGGTGTTAAATTCACTCGGGACTAATCAACACTGACGCATAACTCCAATACTGGCCACCATTTAACACTTAATGTCATAAAATAACATTTTAAGTGTTAAAAACAACTCTGAAATATTTAACCCTGAAATTTCAACACTGCAGTTTTTGCTGTGTACCCTGCCATTGAGCGTACACTTTCACTGGTTGAGTTGCAGCCGGTTTACTCATCTGGCTTCATTTCCACTCCTGTACCTCTTTAGGCAGTTTCCAATACTTCAGGTATGGGCATAATATATATATATATATATATATATATATATATATATATATATATATATATATATACAGTGCCTCTCGAAAGTACACCTAAAATACACCTTGAACCGTTGCACATTTTGTCATGTTTACAACCCTAAACATAAAGATTTTATTTTGAATTTTTTACTGAAAGTTCACACACAAGTAACACACAACTGTGAAGTGAAAGCAAATGATACATTATTCTGTTTTGTTTTTTTTATTAGAAAAGTGAAAAGTGGGGCGTGCATAAGTATTCATACAGCATGAATTAATACTTTGTGGAACCCCTTTTTATGCAATAACAGCAGCAATGACTCTACAAGGTTTGCACATCTAGAGACTGACATTTTATCCCATTCCTCTTTACAAAACAACTCAAGCTCTGTCAAATTAGAAGGAGAGCGTTTGTGAACAGCAGTTTTCAGGTCTTTCCACAGATTTTCAATAGGATTTAGGTCAGGACTTTGACTGGGCCATTCTAACATATTAATATGTTTGTTTTTAAACCATTGTAGATTTAGCTTTGTGTTTAGGGTCATTGTCCTGCTGGAAGGTGAATCTCCGCCCCAGCCTCAATTCTCTTGCTGACTCCAGCAGGTTTTCCTCCAAAATGTCTCTGTATTTGGCTCCATCCATCTTCCCAACTATTCTTACAATCTTCCCAGTCCCCGCTGAGTAAAAGCAGCCCCATAGCATGATGCTCCCCCCACCATATTTGACACTGGGGATGGTGCACTCAGGACGATGAGCAGTGTTAGGTTTGCTCCATACATAACATTTTGCATTTGGGCCAAAAAGTTCAATTTTTGTCTCATTTGACCAAAGCACCTTCTTCCACATGGTAGCTGTGTCCTCCATATGACTTCTAGCAAACTTCAAACGGGATTTCTTATGGCCTCCTTTCCATAATGGCTTTCTTCTTGCCACTCGTCCATGAAGGCCAGATTTGAGTAGAGTACGACTTATAGTTGTCCCATGTACAGATTCCCCCAGCTCAGCGGCAGTACGTCGCAGCTCCTCCAGAGTTATCTTGGGACACTTTGTTACATTTCTGACCAGTGCTCTCCTTGTTCGGTCTGTTAGTTCAGGTGGACGGCCGTGTCTTGGTGTGACAGGGCGGCACGAGCGGGTGGCGGTGGGTAACCGAGAACAAACCAGGGAGGCCGTCTTTAGTGGTCCATGTCTTTTCAAATCTTTATTTTGGTGTGCAAAAATACAATGCACAGTGCAAAAAAATAAATAAAAAATGCCTTCGAGGATTTGAACTGGTCTCCAGCAGCAGAACCCAGAGTGAGAGCATCAGGCGCCTTAAATACCCTCCCCCTAAACTGGATAAAACTAACAAACTAAGCAGGTGTACAATCATAGCCTTAGCTTCTAAAACCCATTCAAATCCTGCAACAACAACCCATAACCTTAACAAACAAAGAAAAACCCCACTACAATAAACTCCCAAACAAAACCACCTAACTGAATCAAACTACATCCTGAAAACGATTAAAACTCATGCAGCCACCCCCACGCTTGCTCTCCCCTTGGTCCAGCCCGGAACGCATTTCAGCGGCGTCTGGTCTCCCGGGGAATCTTTTGGCCAGACACCGCCACCCTGGACACAAGAGGAAAGGTAAGCCGCTTACAACCACACCGAACAACATTCACACACCAAACATCCTCAACATCCAACATATGCACACAACACCTAAAACATCAACCAATCCTAAAACCTGACACATAATATTGCACAATTTCAATACTAATTGTCATGTTGCCTCCGCAGGACCGGCCGCCAATACCAAAGGTGACGTACCCCAACCGGACCTACGGGGCAACAAATAAATCCTTAATAAATAATTTAAAAACAGACAATCGTGTGCAATACGTTTATGTGCAAATTAGCGTGCTTAAAGTGCAGTGTGCATAAACATGCAAGGTGAATGCTAAAGTGTTGTGCGAGTAAAGTGCAAGTGTCCAGTAACAAACAGCCTGTTCATTACACTTCCTCCTCCCTCTCCATGGCGAAGCCTCCATCTTCTGTGCTTCTGGAGAGACAGTCCGCTACCACATTCGACTTGCCCGGCCGATATTGGACTGTGAAGTCGTAGGGCTGCAACGAGAGGTACCATCTAGTGATGCAGTTGTTGGCATCCTTCATCCTGTGCAGCCATTGGAGAGCGCGGTGATCTGTTTTCAGTATAAAGTGACGTCCAAGCAGGTAGTATCTGAGAGAGTCAACAGCCCATTTTACTGCCAGGCACTCCTTTTCAACTGTTGAGTACCTCGTTTCACGGTCCAACAGCTTCCGACTGAGGAAGACAACCGGTCTCCTCTCCCCCTCCTTCTCCTGGATCAGGACAGCCCCCAGCCCGCTCTGTGAGGCATCCGTCTGAAGGACAAAGGACTGACTAAAATCCGGGCTGTGGAGGACTGGTTCCGTGCAAATGGCCTCCTTCAGATCTTTGAAAGCCCGCTTGCACTCGTCTGTCCAGCGCACTTTGTGCTGGACAGACGAGTGCTGTGCGTGTAAAGTGTCCAGTAACGAACAGCCTGTCCATTACTGGACTGTTCGCAGTGGTGCTATACTCTTTCCATTTCTGAATAATGGATTGAACAGTGAGATCAGTGAGTGAGATGTTCAAATCTTGGGAAATCTTTGTATAACTTAACGCTGCTTTAAACTTCTCCACAGCTTTATCCCTGACCTCTCTGGTGAGCTCCTTGGCCTTCATGATGTTTAGTGACCAATACACTCTGACCGTAGCTTTGAGGCCCTCACAGAACAGCTGGAATTATACTGAAAGGAGTTTACACACAGGTGGCCTCTATTTAATGGTTAGGACAAGGTGTGAACATTTTGCAGTCATTAGGAATGTTATAAAGGCAATTTAATGCACTCAGAAAATGCTGTATGAATACTTATGCACGCCCCACTTTTCACTTTTCTGTTTTAAAAAAAAAACAGAATTATGTATCATTTTGCTTTCACTTCACAGTTGTCTGTTACTTGTGTGTGAACTTTCAGTAAAAAATTCTAAATAAAGTATTTATGTTTAGGGTTGTAAACATGACAAAATGTGCAAAGGTTCAAGGTGTATCAGTACATTTGAGAGGCACTGTATATATATATATATATATATATATATAACATAAACCGCAATCGCGGGGTGGGCGGGGCTTAAGGTCCATAGGGTGCCGCCATTTTTATTTCCCAGAACTCCGCGGGCGGCCCCAACGTGACCGTCCCACCGACCGCGCGTCAATATGGACCAAAATGCCTTGCGGTAGAAAACCCAGCGTCACATGATGACACGAGTGAATGAGATCTGACTGTCATGCGAGTGTGTGCACATCCAAACGGAGCGATGTGTGTCATCACCACTTACCGCTAAACTGAAGGCTGTAGACGCTCCACACCTGTACGGTTACATCCTCCAAAAACACATTAAATCTGTGTGGCTTTGTTTAGGTTTCTCCTGCAGATGACTATGGCTGTGCTGTGGTTAATTATAGATCCAGTGCACTGTGTAATGTCACAGGCGCAGACACATGCGTAAGATCCAGTCCTGGTCATAATCAATCTCAAAAGCTTTGTCTCCGAAAAAAAGTACAAGCAGAAAGTTGTCCAAGAACAGGCCAAACACGAGCCTCAAATCAAACGCGCTGCTCCTAGTGCTTTAGCCTCCGCGTAAGAAAAGCACAAATTAAACTACCACTTAACAAGTGCATGTCCTGCACTGCGCTGCTTTTTTTTTCCTTTTCTTTTTTTTTCTTTTTGTTTAAGTTAAGTGCGCTACAATTTGTTTTCTGTTTTGCTTTGTACTGTGAGCCCAGAGGTACATTTTATTATAAAGCAGCTTTAAAAACATTGCCAATTTTATTCTAAGATTATAAATACTGTCTAATGAGGCACATTAAGCTATTTTTTAAATACATATATATTTCACAACCAATTTATTTTTTATAGCCTATTGTACTTGAACCGTGATGCACCAAACCACGGGTCCTGCACTGTGAACCGAACCGTGAGAGCTGAACCCCCATAAATATTCCACTGTCTCTTGAATTTTATTCCCTGAGTTTGACCTATTGTAGATGTAGTCGCTCATTCTGCTGGTGCTCTGGACAACGGGCTCACTCCTTTCTGCACACTGCAGAAGGCAACTTTGCACTTGACTATATAGTCATTACAGTGGTTCCAAATCTGTGGGGAACCTGGGATTGCAGAGGCTCAGAGCTTTGTCTGGTCAAAGGGTCAAGTCATGAGTCAAAACCTTCCAATATGATTGAGAAAGCAGTACGGGTACATAAAACACTAAAATTGCAGTTTGTTTGTTTGTTTGAAATCATTTTTAACATTTATTGTTTTATACTTTTGTAGTGGCCATAGTTTTTGGACTGGGGGCGCGGCCCGACTACTGCATGTGCAGGGGGGGGCTCCAAGTAAAAAGGTTGGGAACCATCGGTCTACGGTCTACTTAGGCCGGGTCTATAGCTATAGTGAGTGACGGGTCATAGGGACTTGGGTGGTGTGAGATATAAATTTGTCTGTTTATAAAACCTGTAAAATGTTCTCTATGGACTACGTGCAGAAACTGAGGTTGAGCGAGTTCGTCTTGTATGCAAGGACATCCAAGTAAGGGTTGTAAAACAGGGGATGAACACGGCCTGGTACTGATGAGCACATTCGGTGCAGTCCAGGACCATATTTGGTATTTAAGTATACAAGCCTGGTCCACAGCTGGACTTCTTCATCTGACATCAGACCACTGTCTCCGTACATTGGGATTGGGCGTAGCTAATGTATAAAAGTTTCTGTGTGACTGTTAGAGTCTGAATTCCCTCTATGAACATCAGAGAAGCTGTTTCCTGTACTGATGCTGGAAGCCTGAATAAATAACTCCTGAGAACAACATACCTCTCCTGCGCTGTTTTTGTACAAGAAAGAAGGTCCTGGACATATCTTTCCTTACTTTTAATTATCTACAATTTTGGTGACCCCGACGTGATCGAACACGCAAGACAGATCAAAAAAGACTGACGAAGGAAGATACCGTTTTTTCCCCTGCAAGAAACATCGAAAAAAAAAAAAAAAAAAAAAGAGGAAAAAACACGGCTGGAGCACTACAACGGAGGAAAGACTGGGACGCGCGCGTGAACGAAGGAGCACGAACACGCACGCGCTGGTACCAAGGAAAAGTGCAGAGGAGCAGATAAGACCGCTCGAGCCAAAGACGGGGAAAGGCTGTGCACGCGCACCGGAGAGGCAGAAGGAGTTGAAACGAGGTCAGCGCAGACGACAGCAGCTTGGTGGAATTCCCGTCGAGCCCGAGTCTAAACACACATTGCCGGCGCATCATAAGGGTAAGACAGGCGCCTTTTCTAAAAGTCTGTTAAATTGGCCATAAACAAAACAGTGTGTGACGACTGGGACTTTACGTATGTATTACTCAAATAATGTAAATAATGAATAGAGGATGCTTTGTATATAAGACGGCTTCTTATAAGAAAATATATGAAAACCTTGGTTACGGCGCCCTTTCTTACAAAGCTAGATTCTTTGAGGCGTGAGACATTTAAAGTAATCAGAAGAATAATGAGAAATAACAGAGAATAAAGGCCTATTGCACATGGGAGCTGATTGACAAATAACTGTTTTTTGAGTGCATGGCAATGTGATTCTGATGAGCCTATTGCACATGGGAGCTGATTGACAAACGTCTTTTGAGTGCATGGCAATATGACTAAAAAATAACTGAACGTTCATTAAAAAATGTCCACGTATTCACGCCATCACGGGATATCATCAGAGACATGTACAGACTTAAATTCGGAAGCAAATCCCAAAATACCATCCAATTGGACAGAAATCGTTATGACCTGTCTTTGGCCGAGGAGGCCCGCGAGAGCAAACATGTTTTGCCTGTGCGTAACTCACCCGTATGGGAGTGTGAGTACGTCACCTACTGTAGACTGTAGCATTGAAATACCGCCCTTCTGGGAAGAAATCCCGAGCCAAAAAGCTGTGACGTATATCCCAACCACTAAACCACAATTTGATAAAGAGACGGTAAAAGCGACCATAAGCCCGTTTATAACGCCTCAATCAGTAGAAAAAAGTGCAAATGCGCCTATTAAGCTTGACCCTCAACATATAAAGAAAAAAACTGAACCCACAAAGGAGGTTAACGCAACAAAAAAACGAGGCGCAAAACCAAACGATGAAAACAATTGCGCAGAAATACAAAGAAACAATGATGACATCTAAAGCGATTAACGTATCGCACATTTCAGAGGTGTTAAATAACATCAAACAACAATATAATAGTCTAAAGATTGATTTGGGAAATAGCATAAAATCGTATGACGCTATGTCTGCCTCGGTATTTGCAGTATTTGGATGCGTGATGATAATGCTCTTAGCAGTGGGCGTATGCATGCCATTCTGTGTTAAACGTATACAAAATAACATGGAAAAAGTCATATATTTAAATTCACAGACCTGTGCGCCAAGTCCACAAGGAGATCAAAGTGACGCATTCGAACTCTCTATTTAACCCAGTTAAAGTGGGTGAAAGCAGTGATTTAAATAGAACGTGTAAAATGTAATGTGTAGACTAAACGAACTAAGAATCAATTAGCAAAATTACTATGTGCGAGTCGTTTGGAATTAAATAAACAAGTAATGTTGATAACAATGTCGTAAGGTCCCATAATGTCACAATATCGTATAGAAATGATTGATGTTGGTCTAAAGCTAATGCTGCGTTTACACATAAGCACGATGCGTTACGAATGTCATTTTTCCGTCATTCGTGACGTTCGTGACGTGACTTAACGCATCTCAATGGAATTCTTAACAGAACGCATCAGTTCGTGACATTCGTGACGTTCGTGGAGAAAGTTTTTGTCTGTCAAAAAATCTTCCACGAATGTCACGAATCCCCCTCTGTTCGTGGAGTTCGCAACGGAGCGCGTCCTTTCGTGAGGAGTAGTGGCGCTTCGTAATTCAGCGTGAGAGCATTCGTAGAGCATTCGTGGAGCAGAATCACTGTTTTCACGCTCAAAATTGGCAGAAACACACGCTACGCCCAAAGTAAATGTTCGTACCTGCAGTGGAAAAGTGTCACAAAGTCGGCCAATCCGCGCTCCAAGTCACGGACAGCACCTGAAGAAACACTTTCAGCACCCCGAGCCACTGCCGCTCCTCGGGGTGCTGAAAGTGTTTCTTCCTCCTGCGGTCGTACCTGATGTTCGGGAGTTGGAGCCAGACGAGCCCAATGACTCAGGGGAGAGCACGGCCTCTGCTCCGCCTCCAACCCGGCGGCAGAAGATCACTCCACTTTCGCCCAATTCTTGACAGATTTCGGACAGAACGCGAATATTCCTAGTGACCCGTAACAGCGCGTGGCAGCGCGCAACACCACGCAGCAGCGCGCAACACCACGCAGCAGCGCGGGACGCATATTCGTGACCGTGCGTAATAATTCGTGCCATTAATCGTAACGCGTAGTAACAGGTCGCAACAGTTAGTGGCGGCGCGTGAAACCTCGACCCCGAATCATCAAATTCGTGATCCTTGGCCACGAATGTGCATTTGTGGCATTCGTAACGCATCGTGCTTATGTGTAAACGCAGCATAAGGTTAAATTGTATGTTATTGCATAAGGCTGTCTACACGTAAATGTCAAATACACATACGATCACACAGGAATAGTCTATGAACGCCCGCCTTTGTTTAAAAAACAAAAACAAGTAGATGACAAGTTTGACGCAATCAGGGCTTCTTGTGGGATGTGCTGTTGAGAATTAAAGTGACATGTTTGTTGTATGTTTTGGCATTTGTTTTGCAAGCTATGTATTTTCACACCTATGTAGAAGGTAAAAATAGCACACTGTGTTTCAAAAATATTGCATAGCCGATTCAATGAGAACAAAACCTAGCCATAAAAATAGCCTCAAACCCCTCCTCCAAGAGTTCATCACAGAAAAGAAATAGTATGTTCATTATGTACGCATGCTCACATGTAAACAAAAAGAATATATAAGCAAAATAGGAAAAAATAGTAGGTAACGGATTAAATACAAGAATAAATAAATAAATAAAATGAAAAATTAATTAATAATAATAATAAACAAATAAAGGAATACAATTAATAAAAAATAATAATAATAATAATAATTAGGAAAAAAATAAATAAATAAATTACTCCTTTAAAGGGATAGCACAACTAAATGCTCTTATATAATGAATAATAGCAATAATTAGGTCACAACATTGCTAGAAGACAATCTATTATAACGAAAAGGTTCACCGAAGAATAAAACTAATTGAAGCATTTTTTAATTTTTTTCCTTTTCCTTGTAGAAGCAAGATTTAAAGAGAAGGCGCAAAACAAAGACTGATCCAAAATCTCAGCGCGGCCAAGACAAATATAGAGGCCTTGAGGGGGCGGAACCAAAGCAACAACAAAAAACGACCAATCCGAGAATCCCTAAATCATACGTAAGGTAAAAGATACCATATTTACAAAACCTATACCAACGAGAACACATCTAAAGCTACACGCCAATTTACGTGATAGATTAGTAAACGAACACAATTAAATTACCATTTGTAAGTGCGATAATAACACAAACACAATTACCAGTAAAATGTCCCAGTTCGTCACCCTGAGCCAATTGAAACAATTCTGGGACTGCAAAGTCCTACAAGACGAATCTGATCCCAAACGGGCAAAAATCAGTCAATCCATCATACGAGATCTACTGAAGAAATACGATAAAAAAGGATTGATACACGGAGGAAAGCAAGCTATCGCTCCGACAGAAGACCAATGGAGAAACATCATACAATATCATGAAGCAAAGATCCTACATTACAAGACGCACCCCATTCGGACCATCCGTGGAAGAAGATTGAATAACCTAAAAATAAAGAAACATGAGAACAAGGGAGCCCTGGCTAGAAGAATGCACAAATGGGCAAACGAAATGAAGGAAAAGAGGAACTTTAAGGAACTGTCATCAATCCTCGTCATGAAGCCGACGGAAGAAGATAAAAAAGTGACGTTCGGTGAAGAGTCACTTCAAGGAAATATCCCAAAGAAACTGTCAGCAGGCATATATCCAACAAATGAAGAACAGAAGAAACATGGATATGGCACACGCTCGCAATCAATAATGACACAGAACGGTCATCACGACACATCGGCAGCGGAAGAAGATGATAATCTCGGAATGATAAATGAAGAAGATCCAATCAAATTGTCATCACAAAAACGAAGAGAATCACGTAGCTACCTGGCAGCAAGTCTGGGGAATGCACAAAGCCTCGAAGACATCCCTCGACTCGGCGGCTCTCCATATCGCCCACCCTCCAATCAAAGTCTGTATCCACAGGATGACAGGCACCAGAGGAGAGCATCGTGTGAGATCAACCCTCCACCGTACCGAGCTACTCACTCAACACCTGCATCAAGTCTATACCCATGGCAACACATCGCAAGTGCAAAATCCAGCGATGCGCCAAAGCCTTCAATGACACCGCCGACGCCTCGAATGACTCATAAAGTCACAGGGGGGACCTTAGCATTGACACCCCTACAATATACACCAAATTTAACCAACCTTGAAGGACAAGTCAAATCAGTACAAAACCAAGTGACGGCATTAACCAACATCGTGGAGACAGAGAGAACTCTAAAACAATTGGATAGTTTTGTACAAGAAGAAAGACCCAGAAGCAAAAACATTGACCAAGCGACGAAAGACCCAACGGCAAGAAACCTACAATGCGAAGAACCTTTCACAATAGCAGGATCTTTCTCTGGAATTGTAGACACGGAGGAATATAGCGGAGCTTCCATCAACGGTATAGTGGACCCCATGCTAAGCGCAAACGAGAAATCACAAGTGGCAGACGCAGCCAAGATCTATCCATTGAGGACAATAGACAATCGACAAATGATTTACCAACCATTCACGCTTAAAGACTGGAGTTCCTTGATGTTGGTGCTGCCAAAACTAACCAAGGGAGGCATTCCATGGATGAGAGCACTCATGAAACATACCGCCGGAGATAGAATTTGCTGGGGAGACATACACGCCGCCTTGACCAAGGCAGCAGATGAGACGATTGCAATCAATATCAAGAATGCAGTGGAACATAGGATGCGAATAGTCCTACATAAAAATTCTTCAATACATGTGTTTCGAATTGCACTGGAAGAAGAACTGAAGTCAAGATTCCCATGCATAATGACTGACGAACTCATGTCACTACAGATGAAGAGCGATGAAGTCTATTATAGCTACAAACAACGTGCCAGAAGCCTATACCACGATGCAACGGGAGAGCCGATTCAAGCAGGCACGGGAATGACAGTCATGTTCTATTCAGCCCTGGTCAAAGGGATGCCAAAGCCAGTGCAAGACGCCTTGAGTGACGTGATGGGCTTATACACCAAAACTGAAGAAGAATTTGACGCACACTGCAACCACAACGTCACCAAGTGGTTGAACAATAACAAAGAAACTGACACCAAGAAGAGAGACATGGAGATAGCGACGATGAAGTTGCAATTACAAAAACTGCAAGCTGAGTCCAAAGACAAGAAAAAAGACAAAACATCCAATGTCATGACAATCAAACAAGACCCCACTGAAGAAGACGTGCCGATAACAACAAACCAATTGGCAACCGCAATCAAGATGATAATGCAACCACAACAGACACAAAAAGCACCCGCAACACCGGCTGTACAAAAAATTCAGCCCTCGTCGGTTCCCGCCGCACCTGTAGTAATCTACAACACCGCCCCATTTGCTAATGCACAAGGAAGAGGGAGAGGGCGCGGCAGTTTTGGACAAGGAAGAGGCAGTAACATGGGAAGACGATATGGCCAATGTCGTGCATGCGGAAAGCGCGGACATTGGGCAAAGGAGTGTCACACGGTGCTTCAAGGACAAGCATATCAATGCTTGTCAATGTCAGATCATGCTTCTCAATGTCAGATCATTAAAAAACAAGTCCTTGTTAATAAATAGTTTTATTTCCTCTTATAATCTAGACTTTATGTTTTTAACTGAAACATGGCTTGACAAAAACACTGGAAACGCAGTTTTGATTGAGTGTAGTCCATCAAATTTCAATTTTGTGTCTGAAACACGCCAAAACCAAAGGGGCGGGGGTGTCTGTGCCATATTCAGGGACAATATAGTCACCCACAAATTGTCATTTGGGTTTTTTCAATCATTTGAGTATGTGTCTTTCAAAATGGAGATAAAACAATCTTCCATACTTTATATGACTATTTACAAACCACCACAGAATTGTTTTATTGAAGATTTTATTGAATTACTTTCATTTATACTGACTGATTTTGATTGTTTGGTTATTTCAGGTGATTTTAATGTGCATGTGGATGTGACCAATGACAGGCATGCAAGAGAATTTAGAGCTGTTCTTGAAATGTTTGGTTTAACTCAGCACGTGAGTGAAGCGACTCACAACAAAGGCCACACTCTAGATCTAGTTATTACAAAAGGTGTTAACATATCAAATGTGAATGTTGTTGATGTTGCTTTTTCTGATCATTTTTGTGTCTTCTTTGACCTGTCTGTTACACCCAAACCAGAGGTCGGGCCTGGAGTTATTCAAAGAAGACACATAAATGATACAACAAGGACACAGTTTATGGAAATGATCAGATTTGAAAATCCCCCATGTTCTAATGTTGATAATCTGTTGGACTCTTACACATCAAGCGTCTTAAATGTTTTGGATACTATTGCTCCTGTCAAGGTTAAAATGGTTAACAATAGACAAAGGGCACCTTGGAGAAGTGAAGATTCGGTCAGGGCACAGAAAAGGGAGTGCCGAAAAGCCGAACGGAAATGGCGCAAGTCAAAGCTCCAGGTTCATTTTGAGATATACAAAGAAGTGCTTTGTGAGTTCAACCAGATTTTGCGTGGAGAAAGGGAGAAGTACTTCTCTAAAATCATCGCAAACTGCAGAAACAATTCTCGCGTTCTGTTTTCAACAGTAAACAGATTAACTAACCCTCCAGTTTCACTGCCCTTAGAACTAATCTCTACATCTAAGTGCAATGAGTTTGCAATATTTTTTTATGACAAAGTCCAAGGCATTAAAAATGCCATAATTTCAGCAACACAAATAGCAACCCTGCCACCAGATAAACACCTTGAGCTGACACATTTCACACCTGTTACTGACAAAACAATGGAAGAGGTTATCTCCGGTCTGAGTTCATGCACATGCTGCCTTGATGAATTACCCACTAGATTTCTGAAGTCTGTACTGACCAGCTTGTTACCACAACTTGTTCAGTTAGTCAACATTTCATTTGAGACTGGAGCATTTCCAAAGGCTCTGAAAACCGCGGTCATTAAGCCTCTTCTAAAGAAGAGCAGCCTTGATCCCAAGATACTGAACAACTACCGGCCCATATCAAACCTACCATTCTTAGGAAAAGTCCTGGAGAAAGTAATATATCAACAGCTCACTTACTTTCTCCTATCTAACAATGTGTTTGATACTTTCCAATCAGGTTTTAGGCCCCACCACAGCACTGAGACAGCTCTGATCAAGGTGACAAATGATATCCGTATGAACACCAACGCAGGTAAGGTCTCAGTTTTAGTTCTGCTGGACCTGAGCGCTGCCTTTGACACAGTGGACCATGGAATCTTACTTCACAGGTTAGAAAACTGGGTGGGAATCTCTGGTACTGCGCTAAACTGGTTCAAGTCCTATCTGGAGGATAGGACGTACTTTGTCGAAATTGGCAACTGTGTCTCAGACAAAATTTCCATGACCTGTGGAGTCCCCCAGGGGTCAATCTTGGGACCCCTCTTATTCAACTTGTACATGCTTCCATTGGGTCAGCTAATAAACAGCAACAATGTGTCGTACCATAACTACGCAGATGACACTCAGATCTACGTGTCACTGACGGCAGGTGAACATGGGCCTGTAGATACTCTCTGTCACTGCATCGAACAGATCAGTTTGTGGATGCAAAACAACTTTCTCCAACTAAACTCAGACAAAACTGAGATCATTGTTTTTGGCCCACAGACACAAAGACAAAGTGTTATCAGTCACCTTGAGTCTCTCTCTCTAATACCAAAAAATCAGGTTAGAAATCTAGGAGTAATCATGGACTCAGACCTGAACTTAAACAGCCACATTAAAGCAATAACATCATCAGCTTTTTACCATCTGAAAAACATTGCTAAGATCAGAGGAATAGTGTCAAAACCAGACTTGGAGACACTCATCCATGCATTTGTCTCCAGCAGGTTAGACTACTGTAACGGCCTGCTCACTGGCCTTTCTAAACGAGCTGTTAGACAGCTGCAGAACATCCAGAACGCTGCTGCTCGAGTCCTGACAAGAACCAGGAAATATGACCATATTAGTCCAGTGCTCCGGTCTCTGCACTGGCTTCCTGTCACTCAGAGAATAGAATTTAAAACAGCTCTGCTCGTGTACAAGTCGTTTCATGGTTTAGCACCAAAGTACATCTCTGACATGTTAGAGCCGTATGAACCATCTCGGGCCCTGAGAACTTCAGGGAGGGGTCTCCTGGTGGTTCCCAGAGTCAGGACTAAACACGGTGAGGCTGCGTTTCAGTTTCATGCAGCTAAAATCTGGAACAGTCTTCATGAGGATGTGAGACAGGCCTCAACTCTGACAATGTTCAAATCCAGGCTGAAAACAGCTCTTTTTACCCGAGCATATGAAAACTGAAAGTATTTTATCTGCACTCTTGCCTTTTACTGTCATTGATAAATTTTTATGTTGATGTTTTAATGATTGATTTGATCTGTTTTCTTGTAATTTTATGCAACTGTGAAGCACTTTGAATTGCCTTGTGTATGAATTGTGCTCTACAAATAAACTTGCCTTGCCTTGCCTTGCCTTGCCTTGCCTTGCCTTGCCATATGGGTATAATCAGCAAGGTTACCCACAACAAATGTATGGGCAACCAATGGGCCAACCACAAGTGATGCAAAATGCCCACATGCAACCCATGGCACAACAGCTGATGCAGCCAGGGGCCAACCCAAGAGTGATGAATCTTGGAAACAACCCAAGTGAAAGAGACACACACGGATGTTTCAACCAATACGGAGATTGTTATTAGAGAGGCCCGCAGCCAGACCAATCGCTTAAATCATGGAAAAGCGAACCAATGGTGGTCTTAGAGATAAATGGACAGAAGATTCGATTTCTAGTGGACTCAGGAGCAACAGTATCCTGTATTCGACAAGAATTTCCATTGACAACAAAGACAATGTCCATAACAGGCTGTGTGGGGAGGCCAGAAACAAAAACTTTTACTGAACCGTTGGCAGTAACATTGAAGAACCAAACTGTGGAACATGAATTCATATTTTTGCCAGAGTGTGGAGTGTCCATATGTGGAAGAGACTTAATGTGCAAACTATCGCTGTCTCTGATATTTTGCCCTGAAGGCCACAAGGTGCTCAACAAAAGTGAAACAATTCTGATGATGCGAAGAATGAAGGAGAAACACATGGAGAAAATTCTATATCTTTCCCCAGACGTTGTACAAGATTTAAAGGCTCAAACAACAATATATTGGGCTCAAGTCCTCACAGATCCAGAAAAGGGAAATGAGGCATCAAGATTATGGCAAAAATACAAGATGTGGGCAAAATCATTGTATCCATTGAGAGAACCTTTCGATCCGTTGCATGCTACCCTTAATTATGTCACTCTTGAAGACGACGCCTATGATGAGTTGTGGCAACGGGTAGAAGGCCAAACGTTCCAAGTGGCATATACCAACCTATATTTGGGCCCCCAAGGAATGGCGCTCGCAGTAGCCTTACCTGAAGAATTGAAGCCCTATTACATGGGAGGTGAAGAAAGTACCCCCCATGTATCGCTTGCCATATCCAAACATCACACACAGAAACAACTCGGTCCAATGGTAAAATTTGCCTCTACTTTGCAATATGACGCCACTGAGACAGACAAAATCTTCTACAACCCACAGCATCAAATGTTCAAGATAAGCGTGTCACAAGGATCCGGAGATGTCACGAGAGCGTCTAAACAAATCAGACATCGAACCTTCGAAGACCATCCAGACACAGACAGATATCTTGCACAAGTACCAGCCAACGTATGGATGACGAATCCCAACGACGTAGGACAAACAAGCCACGTCGTCAAAGTGGAACTTACAACGACAAAGCCCATATATCGCCCACAGTACCCGCTCAAGGAAGATCAAATAAAGGGTATTCAAGAGACAGTTGACGGACTGTTGAAATCGGGAGTGATATATGAAACAAAGTCTGACTACAACACGCCACTATTTCCAGTGAAGAAATCTGATTTAGTGAACTGGAGAATGATCCAAGACTTGAGGCCAATCAACGAAGTAACAGCTGGAGAATCATATCCCGTCCCAGATCCCTACCTTGCCCTGAACAATCTGTCACCAGAGTGCAACTTCTACACAGTGATAGATTTGGCAAACGCCTACTTCACGATAAACCTCGATCCAAGTAGCCGCAAATACTTCGCATTCAATCTTGGAGGACGCCAATACACCTACCGAAGAATGTGCCAAGGATGGAAACTATCGGCGGGATACTTCAACCACTTCTTGAGACAAGATCTTGCGGATCTGCAGCTACCGAAAACATGCACGCTAATTCAGTATGTCGACGACGTTCTTCTGGGAGGAGAGACAGCTAAAGAAGTTCTGGAAGCCACCGTTGCGGTGCTCACAAGAATGTCTGAAAAAGGCTACAAAGTCAAAAGGCAAAAAATGCAAGTAGCGAGAAGATCAGTATATTTTCTGGGACGAGAAGTGTCAAATGGTGCACAAGGAGTGACCGACAGCAACAAAGACGCCATCTTGCAAGCACCAAAACCAGTAACTGTGCGACAAATGCTCAGCTTTTTGGGTCTCTGCAATTACTCAAGAGAGTATGTTCCGGGATATACTGAGCTCACTACACCGCTCAGAGAACTCATCAAGCCGCACGGAATGCACAACCCAACGGCAGCATTGTCCTGGAATCAAGAAGCCGAAGAAGCATTCACAAAGACTAAACAAGCAATTTGCTCTGCATGTACATTATGCGCCCCCGACTACAATATTCCGTTTCACTTGGATGTGATGGAGAAGGGATCATTTGTGCAAGCTATTCTCTATCAAAAGCAACATGGAACCAGAAGGGTGCTGAAACACTACTCATACAAACTTGACCCCCATGAACAGGCACAACCTGGATGCGCACGCTACTTGGCAGCCCTGACCAAGACGATCGAGAAAACCTCGCATCTCGTGCAAAATCATCAGTTGATAGTGCATACAAATCATGGCATACTTGCGTATCTCAACTCTCGCTTGTTTATCACCACAGCACAAAGGTCGAACAACATCTCAAGAACCTTAAGACAATCTCACGTAACGTATGAAAGTGGAACCATCAATATGGCGACCAACATGGAGACTGAAGGAATTCCTCATACGTGTGAAGAAAAAGTCAAGACTGAACTGCACGTCAGAGCAGATCTGCAGACAATCCCATTGCCCAACCCAGAAATGACCTTGTTTTGTGACGGCTGCTCGTACAGAGCGAAAGAAGGACATGTCATCTCGTCATATGCTGTGGTCAAACAACTATCACAACATCAACATCAAGTACTGGAGGCAAAGCAGATACAAGGAGGATCAGCGCAAATGGCAGAATTGATGGCAGTGCTGCGCGCCTTACAACTTTCGGAAGGCCAGAAAGTCAATATATACACTGACTCAGTTTATGCATACAAAACGGTCACAATATCCATTGCAGGCTGGATCAGAAATGGTTTCAAGCTGACAACGGGACTTCCCATAAAGCATGAATCACTGGTCAGACAACTTATTGACGCAGTCCAATTGCCAGCAAAAGTAGCCATCATGAAATGCAAAGCCCATACCAAAGGCCAAGACTCTGTATCTCTGGGCAACCATGCAGCTGATCAAGCCACTAAAGATGCAGCAAACTATAACAACCGACACATGCTTATTCGAGACGCTGAACAATCTGGAAATGCATCCGAAACTTGTGTCATCGACACCAAATATGTGAAGGAAATTCAAGAAGCAGCAGGAGCATATGAACAAAGTGCATGGAAGTTAAAAGGGGCAATTAAAGACACTGACGGAATTTGGAGGAACCATGAAGGAAAAATCGTGGCTCCAACCCCTTTACTTCAAATGCTGTTCGACGAATACCACCTCCCAACACATCGAAGCTACAAAGCCATTCTGAAACACATCGATTTGTGGTGGCATCCACAAATGCAATCCATTCTACAATATTGGATTGATGATTGTCATGTCTGTCAAACTATGACTCCAAAAAAGGCTTGCAGGCCACCACCAGGCACCTTCACCCTCCCAAACAAGCCTTTCGAGAAGATAGTTATGGACTTCACAGATATGGGCCCTGAAATGAGGGTACGGGGATACAGATACTTGCTGGTCATAGTATGTGAATATACAAAATGGGTTGAAGCTTTTCCCTGCAAAACAGAAACTGCCAAAGAAGTGGTTCATCATCTCACCACTGAAGTTTTTCCAAGATTTGGTATTCCACATACCATAAGATCAGACAATGGCACGCATTTCACTGCTAACGTTGTCAAAGATGTGCTGAAGGCTCTTAACATCTCACAACGTCTAGGAAACTTATACCACGCACCGTCCCAGGGCCTGGTTGAGAGAATGAACGCCACCATAAAGAGGAAATTGGCAAAAGTATGGCTAACTTCAAAACTTGATTGGGTGGCGGCCCTGCCGTTTGTTCTGATGGACATTAGAAACAGTGTCAATGTGACCACGTCATACTCACCACACCTTTTATTGACCGGCAGAGAAATGCACAAGCCCCCTGGACCTTTCAATGAAGATACCCCATTTATTGAGTGGGACAAAGAGCACCACTCTTATGTGAAAATGCTCCAAACCATAGTGGCACAATTACACCGGTGCAGAAAAAGGACTCATGATCTTCGAGAGGCTCCCGATCCAAACATGGACGTTACTCCAGGATCTTGGGTTTATGTCAAAGTACATAAACGTAGCAATTGGACTCAACCATACCAAACTGGACCATATCTAGTTCTTCAATCAACAGGAAGATCAGTACAAGTGCAAAAAGAAACTTCCAAACTTTGGTATCACCTGTCTCATTGCTTCAAATCGCCAGTGGATCCGACTCAACGGAGTCTAACCCAAATAAAAAAAGACATTGCAAACGCTTCCTCTGACAATACAAAAGGAAAAGAAGATGGCTGTGCAGCATCTAACGCAAATGATGAAAGCCACCTTTTGCCTACTTCTGCCCCTGGGGCTCCAGAGGCAGAAACAGGGGAGAAAGAGGAGAGAAAAGAAAAAACAAAATCTTAAAAAAAAAACAAAAAAACAAAGTTTTAATTTTTTAACATAAACCTTAAAACCTTCTGATATAGAGTGAGATTTTTTGATATAACTTCAACTTTTTGACATTTTAATGTAGTAAATCTATAACTTTTTCATAATATAAATTTTTGTTATGCTAATTGCTAAATCTAGTTGTTTGCAACACAAAAAGCTGCGCACGCAATTGTAGGACACATATATGCCTGAATGTAAACTCACAAGATGCAGAAATAAGAAGAATTGAAAAAAAAAAGAAAAAACACAACATGCTAAATGAATAGACATTGTTGCTTATAGTCAAATACCAGATGAACCGCCGGATGAACCCTTTCCATTACAGGACGGGGAAACAACGGACACTGGAGAGACTGGATCTTAACAAGGACGATAGAAAAAAGGACCAGTCATCATCCAGGTGGGAGAGTCCATGCCACGCGCTGTGGACGAGGCCCAAGGCTGTGAGGGTTTCATAAACTCTCCCTGAATTCATCTCTCCCACCTGTTGAACTAAAGGTATCATAATCCACAGAAAGCAACCTTCCAAAGTACAGGAAAAGCCACTGTTAGATAAAGAGCGGGTGCTGGTAACCACAGCTCTACTGTAGGAACATAGACGATCGTGGTCACATCATACACCCTGCACGTGACCAGAAGTAGATGACGCCATCATGAACACTTTAAAAAATAACCTGCAGAAAAAGGGCTGCTACCCTTGGTTGGTAATATGTGGTTTATCCATGTTATCGGTTATGATTGTGTTTCCCTTGTTACTGTTTAAAGAATGGTTGAAAACAGGTCCTGAAGTTATAAATAAACGATACATTGATACAGGTGAAATAATGCATCATTATCAAGCTAACATGTGGTGGCGATACATAAACTACACTGCCCACCTCACCAGTAATACCGACTGTTATGTTTGTACCCATCTTCCTGTGTCGACTACACACACCGGCATTTATGCGACCACACCGAACGACACCCAACTTCTCTGTCTTTTAGCCTTGTCGATTCATCCAGGTAAATGGAGAGACTTGACTAGTGGCGACATGTCGGCACCAGCGCAATTACCAAGTGGGGGCCTTCTAAAAGACACACCGTGCCATGCTGAACTAGATCTGCTGACATGGCCGCAATTAGGGGACCCTCTTGTCATGGAGGACATTATAGAACCACATAACTACACCGCTTGTTATGCAGGAAACGGCACTAACAATGTTGGGCATATAGACAAAAGTCATTGCCAAAATATAATTACTTTTTGCCCGCCCGTAGATGAACCAGCATATTACGCTTGTTTGAAAAATGATTCCTGTTGGCAAGACACACAAGCACGGGAGGCTGTAAAGGTCATGAACGAAGACTTTGCATTGTGGTGCGCTACTAGTCTCGGCTGCACATGTGCCCGCGTAGCTCCGATTACTCACATAGGTACTAGAGTATTAAACGATAGGTATTGGCTGTGTGGGCATGCTATTTACACCAATCTGCCACCTCATTGGGGAGGCACATGCACAATTGTGGAGTTACATCAACCCATCATGTACGTTCCAAAAGACAAATTACATACTGTACATGAGACTGTACAAACAGCAACCCTTACGCCGAATTTACACCAGAGGAATTACAGCGCGTAAGCGTTGTAGCGCAGCATACGCGCGTCACTTTTTTCCATTCTAACCTATCATGATATTTACACTAGCGCCGAATTTACACCAGAGGAATTACAGCGCGTAAGCGTTGTAGCGCAGCAGACGCGCGTCACTTTTTTCCATTCTAACCTATCATGATATTTACACTAGCAGTGTTATACGCGCGTCAGACGGACGTATTGACGCGAGGCTGCGCCTAAATTAGAATGGAGTTCTAATTTTGACGCGTATACGCGGCAAACTCCGTAATTTTAGACGGGAAAATGGCACAGTCTTTCAAAGTAAACTTCCGACACCCTGTCAAAATAAGTTTTCTGTTGATTTGTCGAAGTTCACAACACGCATATTGGTGGTGTCTTTGGCTGTCAAGCCCCAGCTCGGCCACACGGTGGTAGAAGTCACCTTGCTGATGACGCTGCTGGTTAATTGGATGCGCCCATAGTCGCCTGGTCTGTTGTCTCTCCTGTCTCCTCACTTCTTCTACCAAAAGAAGAAAGGCCAAGGTGCGCCTTCTACTCGGCACAGTTTCTATAAATAAATGCACAAGCTAAGCTACGGTAAGCTAAAAAAATATGCAAATCATTTCATAAATTGGCAGAGTTCAATGTACGACTAGCAAAACGTATTAACATGAGAAATGTTATTACTTACCCATTTTTATAAGCAAAATTATTCCAAGTGATTTGGGGAAGAGACACCCAAACACAAGCGTAGCTTTAGCTGCTCTGACGCCGTATGTGTAAATTTGCGCTTTCGAAAATGCGCGCGTATAACGCGCCGCGTACGTAACGTCCAGTAATAGCTCCTGGTGTAAATTCGGCGTTAGACGCGGTAAGAGGGACGTCTTATTCGACCGCGGAGTTCCATATGACCAGCGAATTTTCAATACAGGACAGCGAATTGCAATAGCATTGTTTCCTCATTTTGGTATTTCTAACGTACGTACTGAAGTGGAATATAACAGGTGGAGATTATTGGGATTTATGAACACAACTATAGTGGCCCTTAATGCAACCAATGAGGAACTAAGAGCCCTGCGCACCATGGTGTTACAAAACCGTGTTGTGCTTGACTTACTGACCGCCTCTACAGGAGGTGTGTGCGCACAAATTGGAACCGGGTGCTGTACATTTATACCTGATAATAGCGGAGATGGGGGTTTGATCACACAGGCAATAAAGGACATGGTACAGGCACGCGATGAGGTACAGGCTCATATGTCATCAGGTAGTTGGGACATGTGGACCTGGTTAACTAGCGGCACATGGTGGCATTTGTTGTTGAAAATAGGAATGCCCATACTTGGGGTTTTATTGATAATTTCAGTAGTTGTTTGCTGCGTAATTCCCTGTCTGCGATCTTTGGTGGTGAATCTAATCACAACCAATCTGGCGCGTCAAGTTCCGACATCACAATACATACTCCTTACTCCAGATCTCCAATTGGACCCCGAACATTTTGAATTGGTTTAAATTACTAGTTTGAAAACACACTTGTGATTGTTTGTTTTGCTTAAGCCATGCTAAACTGCTAATTGATCTTTGCAAATATTAACAAGAAAGCAAAAAAGAAAAATATAAAAAAAAGGCTATTGCGTTTGTGAAATTTGTGATAATGAAGATGGATACATGCAACAGTTGGGAAATAGTGACTTGCATCTCTCGACCTTAAATGCATCAAGATTATGTGACATTTATTTTGGTAATTGCTTAGAAAAAAAAGCAATTAACAGGGGAGATTTGTGAGATATAAATTTGTCTGTTTATAAAACCTGTAAAATGTTCTCTATGGACTACGTGCAGAAACTGAGGTTGAGCGAGTTCGTCTTGTATGCAAGGACATCCAAGTAAGGGTCGTAAAACAGGGGATGAACACGGCCTGGTACTGATGAGCACATTCGGTGCAGTCCAGGACCATATTTGGTATTTAAGTATACAAGCCTGGTCCACAGCTGGACTTCTTCATCTGACATCAGACCACTGTCTCCGTACATTGGGATTGGGCGTAGCTAATGTATAAAAGTTTCTGTGTGACTGTTAGAGTCTGAATTCCCTCTATGAACATCAGAGAAGCTGTTTCCTGTACTGATGCTGGAAGCCTGAATAAATAACTCCTGAGAACAACATACCTCTCCTGCGCTGTTTTTGTACAAGAAAGAAGGTCCTGGACATATCTTTCCTTACTTTTAATTATCTACAGTGGACATTTTTTTTGTAATAACTCAGCTTCTCAAACATGAGACTCTGCTTAGTGACTCCTCCAAGACCAAGCACCTGTGGAGCCTCTGTTCTCCTGTTCAGGCCTTGTTCTTTATGAAGAAACTCAGTGAATGAAGCAGTGTTAATAACTTCTACCAAAGACAGCAAAGACAGCCTCTCTGCACTCAGGCCTATATCTTCACATTTACCACAAGTGCGGATCTAATGACGTTAAGGGAGAAAGGAGGCAAAAATGCACCTGTAAAAATAAATTATTCTGATATTTTTTGGCTAAAGAAGAGTCCAGATGGCGAAGTGTAACAAGCTAGCTGACCGTTGGAACACTGTGCTAGCTGGTGACGTTTACCAAAACTCACGGGCCATCTGCTTCATCATTCGCTTTACAAAACAGTCCAAAACTGCAGTTTTTACCTTGAAATTGCAAGTCTGGTTCTTTGTTACAATGAAGGAGAGAAACACGCTGTCCATGAAGAGTCCTGCTTCTGCATGCGATAATCCAAAACTCCAAAAACACTATGCACGATGATCCTTGTGTTTCGGTTTGGTGAAATATGTCACTAAGTAAAATGTCTTAATATTTAATTTGTAATTTATTTGTATCTACCGTTGAGTTGTTTATGAGTTGTTGAGGTGTAACTGTAAATGTCCTACTCAAAAAAGGGCCTTAAACACCTTTGGTGAACTGCTCCACCATAGGGCCTGCACTACAGATCCAGCTACCCCTGCTGTCAGGCCGCACACGTGATTGACTGACGAAAAATGACAGTGCGTGCCCCAGGCCCTTTGTTTTCCTCGCCTGAGAAAACCGCTAATGTAAGCGCGCATAGGCAAGATGTTTCAATCAGAAGTGCAGGCTCAACTGAACCGGATAAACAAAACATTACTCTTGTGAAATGTCTGAACGAGGTATGTCTCCCTCTGGCAACAAAACATCTTGTGAAAACAGCTGTTTCCACGTTATAATGCGCTCGTCTCCACCAGCACGTGTTGTGTGTTTCCGTATATCATGAATGTTCGCGAAGGTTTGATTTGTTGATACATCCTTTGGCGAACAAATTCCACGTACAAAGCTAATAACCGTACGCCTTTTTATTGTCAATCAGTTTATTTGCGTTTGAGTGAGTGAACCCAGGCTGCTACTGAAGGCCCTGACTGAAACCCCATGGCACGCCACTGCCAATCAGTGTTTCAAAAATTAAAACAGCGATAGGCTAAGCTATACTTTCCACAAGGAACTTGTCCATCCCTGATGATGGGCTGAAGGCGTAGCTCATCTACAGAGAATTTCTCTACTTCACACTATCTTTCAACCGGATCAAATATTAACTACAATGACAATGAATAAGCAGGTACAGTATTAAATGGAAGTTGTAGATTGATAATTTAACATGTTTGACTTTTCCTTGAATCTTACAGAGCCAATGCGGTATTACCATAACCGCGAATAAATAGAGGAGGTTTAGACGAATGAACCACTGAATTGACAACCTGAAGCAGGTAAGTTCTCTCCTCATAGACACCACACAGGACCTAACTTTACTAACACATTGATTTGCTTTTTATTTGTTGTAAGGTTTTCATATTTAGACCAGAGCATCATCCTCATCATGAAGCTCCTCATTTTGTTCCTGCTCTTTTGTGGTGCCATGGCACAGAACCAAGGTGAGTTCTATGTGTATTAATACGAAATGGTCTCATTCACATAGTCCCAAAGCGCTTTTACAGCAAGGAACCAGTCACCCATTCACACTCTCATGCATACACCAATGTACGCAGACACTCGAGGCAAGGCGGTTGAAGTGTCTGCACTTTCACGAGCTGGGATTCGAACCCCTGACCTCCCGATATGGAGACGACCCGCACTACAACCTGTGCCACTGTCGCCCCTCATAGGTATTGTTTACATGATGTCATAGACTTGTTAGAGCCTATGGGTTTCAAATGATGGAAAAATAGGACCACTTTCACAGCACAATCCATTGAATTGTATATTTTTGTGCTCGACCTGTGTAGAAAAGGTGTTCGAGAAGAAAAGTAAACTGAACGAAGGTGAGTTTTTAGAAGAGATTGTAGTGTTATTGGCACAATCCTATTTTAAACACCACAACATAAACCTATGTGTTGTCTTGTAGGTGCGACTGATTCTTCACCAGTCGCTGAAAACAGCCAATTGTCCCTGTCTTGGCAACAGTTCAACGGTCACAGTTTCCTGTTTAACCCCACTCCTGCGACCTGGGCTTTTGCTCACATAAGTTCAGCTCAAGAGAGGGCTCAAACAGAATATCACAATTTTTGACTTATAAACTCATGATTCCGATTTTATCACAATTTCTTTCTTTTTATGACTAAAAAAAAAATTTATTGCATGCTGAAGAAGAACAATATTGGACGAATATAGTAATTTATTCAACTTGTTGATAATCAACACAGCAATAATATACTTAGAGTGAGTTTGCATTTGGTCTGACAAACACAATAAAACTCCAAACAATAAAAGTAAAAGTGTAACATTAAGTTTGGTCAATGCTAAATACGTGATGGGATTCTCTGTCGCTGTGTGACCCTTTCACAATAAGAGTCTTACTAAAGCAATAACATGCAAGGACCTTTATTGTGTAAAACTCAAACAGGAAGCAGCAGTTTGTCACCATTAGACGACTTGACAATAAGGAACTGAGATTCACTGTGTTTTTGGGGTACTTATATTTTCAAAAGGAATGTATTTTCAGGTACCTCTACCCACAGTTCCCCCTATGGCACATAGCAAAATCTAAATCTGAAATGTTGTTGATCCATTATACACCATCTCTATTGTGGGGTGGGGCAGAGGATTATGGAAACTCCTCTTTCTCGAGCTTTCTGCATGTTATGTTTTTTTTGGTGTAACCTTTGACCCTCTCACAGCAACTATTTGAACCAGACACCATCCTGACAATGGATGGGGTCTGGTCCAAATGTTCTTGCAGCTCACAGCAGTTCCATTGCTCTGTCTCACTCAGATGCACTGTCTGACCATGGGCGGACACCTGGTTGTAATTAACAATGAGGAGGAGGAAAATTTTGTGAATGGACTTGCCAAGGGAAAAGAAACATGGATTGGACTCTCAGATGCGCAGCAGGTACTGTATCTTTAACTGCGTTTGGTAGTAGTCAGTAGCAGTAGTCGTAGTAAAAGAGGACTCAATCAAAGCACGGTAGCACAGCGGTTAGCGCTCGTGCTTCACAGCTAGAAGGTCCCGGGTTCGATTCCCACCTGGATGGGGCCTTTCTGTGTGGAGTTTGTATGTTCTCCCCGTGTCTGCGTAGGTTTCCTCCGGGTACTCTGGTTTCCCCTACCACCAAAAACATGTACAATAGGCCAGGATGAATGATGTGTGTGTGAATGCATAGCGGTGGTCAGAGGGACCGTCGGCGCAGATGTGAAGCTTACCACCACCGAGTATGGAGTGAATGTAAATTGCTCTCATGTAAAGCGCTTTGTCTGTGAAAGGCGCTATATAAATAAAGATCTTCTTCTTCTTCAAAGGTTTTCTTTGTACATTTTCTTTCATGTTATTCTAATATCCTAAATGTGAATAAATCAGTAATCATGTATCAATATTTCAGACTGGCTACTGGTTCTGGATCAACAGTGAGCTTCTGAGCTACACAAACTGGTGTCCTGGAGAACCCAACAACCATGGTGGATACCAACACTGTGCTTTGACCAATTATTCAGGTCAGTGCTTGTACACATTATGTAAGAACAGTTCAAAATGTCATGACAATTTCACTTCTTTTTGTTACAAAACCCTAACACCAGTTAGTAAGCCTTTGTAAATCCATATTTTATCATTTCTAAAACATCAACAAAGCGTTCTTCATAAGCTGCTAAATAGTGATTGTCTTTATTATTCAGTCCATGAATAAGTTTAGACTCTAAACAACATATGCCCAAACCGTTTCCCTATACGTAACCATTTGTGACCTGTCCCAAACCAGACACACGGATGATGCACATTGTCACACTGTACTGTCTGTTCAGAGGCTTATTAATGCCAGCAATGGTTAATAAATGATATGCATGTCTTTTAAATGAAGATGTATCGAACAATGCACTACTACCGATTGATAGTGTGTAGTGAACAATTTTATGCAAAATGCCTTATGAGAGTTTATCACAAAATGCAGCACATTATTACAAAATGTGGTTTTATTACACAATGAAAAATCAATACTATTACTTTCAAAACTTAATGAGGTTATTATTATAATGTGGTTATTACAACATGCGGCTTAACTGTTGCTCAGCATGATGCAGCTAATTGATGAATTAGAGGAACTGTTATTTAAATGAGTCTTTGTCACTTACAGACCAGAAGTGCTGGGATGATCAGAGCTGTGAAAATCTTCACCCCTATGTCTGTGAGAGGAATTAGCTCCCGACAGCACTTTCCTGCTGATCACAACATAATCAAAGAAGGAAGCGACAAGTGAGATGTCACAGATGTGTGCTGTCTTATGTAGAAGCAGGTTGGATTGACTAAGAAAGCTGCTTTCTGTAAACTTCACTATTCTTCTACTAAACAGGATTGAAAAGTTTCAGCATTGAAATGCAGAGTCCTGTGATGATTTAACTGTAACTGTACATAATATTACACATTTAAGTGACCCCAAACCTTTGAGCGGTAGTGTATATCCAACAATTATGGAGAAATACCTTTGAATTTGTGCGTGCTTAAAACTCCCTGATTGACACAAAATGGCATGAAATAAATATGTTTTATGTTATGTTAAAAATAAAAATTGGGGAAAAATACACAGAACAAAAAAAATATTAACAACAGTTTCCAACGTTTATTTTACTCTTCAAATGTTACATATCTTATTGAACCAATTTACAAGTACAAATAAATAAATATACTGTATATATGTAATAAAAGGAGACATGTATGTACCACTACAGAAAGGCAAGCACCATAAAGCTGATCCCCCTGACCCGCCTCATGGCCGAGGGACTAGGCGTCATCGGCAACACAAATACTTACGAAATGATCAAATGCACCCAAAATGTCATTCGAACATGTTCCTTGTATCATCAGTGTCGGTTGTGCTAAGTTGTGTACATGCCCGATATTAGGCTCACTCTTGGATTAGTTTGAAAAGTAAATAAAAAACACGTTGAGGAGGAAAATAACAAGGTGGGAAATTACCAGTTGCATTTTCTTCCCTATTGTTAAAATGTAGTAGAGGGCAGTGTCACAGGACCCTTCTGAAAGATGGCCACTTAGACTGAACGCTCTCAGCCTCACTGAACATACAGTGGGGTGCAAGAGTTCAGGCACCCTGGATCAAAATTTCTATTACTGTGAACAATGAAGCAAAAGGAACATGGAATGATCTCCAACAGGCATGAGGTTGCACATGAGACGTTCCCTTAACATTTCCAAAAACAAATCAGGTTTTATATCCATTCTTTACATTTTCAAAATAATATTAATGTAAAAACGCCAGGGCAAATGTTTGGGCAAAATTAATGTCTCGTAGCCCCCAAATGTGGCAAGTAACACCGTTTTTAACACTTTTGTAGGAAGACAAGAGTCTTCCCATTCTAGTTTGAGGGATTTTAGCCCTTTCTTCCTTACAAAGGTCTTCCAGAGCTGAGATTCTAAGAGAGTCTTTTACGCACTTCTCTTTAGAAGTCAATCCACAGATCTTCAATGATGTTTCAGTTTGGAAGAAGAAGAAGAAGAAGAAGAAGAAGAAGAAGATCTTTATTTATATAGCGCCTTTCACAGACATGGTCACAAAGCGCTTTACATGAGAGCATTTTACATTCACTCCATACTCGGTGGTGATAAACTACGTTAGTAGCTTCAGTTTCCCCCACACAATGTATTACATTTGACTTCAGAAATAATTGAAAATTAACTTAATAAATTGTGTGTTCTATCTAAGAAATGTTCCCTGTGCCACTGCCTGCAACACATCCCCAAACGATGAGTAATCCACCCCCCGGTTTAACAATTGGACAGGTGTTCATGAAATTCTGTGGCCTTAATGGAATGGAATCATGCCACGCAGCCGTTTCATATTGTTCATCTGCACGCGCCTGATCCCTCCACATGAGCTTAGCCAGAACGAGGTGGTCTCATTGCCTGAAAAGTGGGAGAGTCTGTCTGAAATCTGGACAAACCACAGGAAGGACAAGTCACCTCAGCTCGGAATCCTTCATACCGGACATGAGAAGACACGAGATTCCAAAAGGGCAACAGTGTTATGCACAACAAAGGCAGTTCAGGTCAATTTAACTAAACTTTTCATATTTCTTCAGCATTCTTATTCATTTTTAATGTAAAATATTTCCCAGTACTTGGTTATAACTCTTGTGTACACATAAAAACTTAAATGTTATTATTCTTTTATATGTAGCAACATGTGATCCCTGGGAGTAGCATGATCTCACTCATCAAGCCCGTTATAAACGCAGATTAAAGCCTGGACCCTGTTTGCCTCGTTCACCTGCAGCTTGAACTATTCTCTTTTTTTTTCCAAAAGTAACCGACTACTACTACTACTGACTAACCCTAACCCTTCTTGAAAATACAGCAAAATGCTTTTAGAATTCTGAATTGCAGAGGAGGGTAAATAAACCTTGAGTTTCCATTGCACAGAGAGGCTCATATTTAATATACCTGTACATGTGTCCAAATCCACATAGGATTTCTTGTTGCGTCACTCTTTCTGAGGCCACACCTAGCCACTATGATAATAATGTCTCCTGAATGAACTTCTGATCTTTTCCTGATCTAACCCTGTAGTTTAGACCACTACAATCATGTTCCGGTAAGCAAGTGATTCTTAGTTCAGCAGCTCATATTTTAGTCAAGTTTCAAATGTTCCTTGATGTGTGTAAACTGTGTGCACTGTGGACTAAAGTGCACATTTTAGTCTAAAGTGCATACAGGGTTTGTACAGATTTCCTCTCAAGGTTTTCCATGACTTTTCCATGACCCTTAACCAATTTTCCATGGCCAAAAATAACTCAGTCACACATGAATTTCAATTGTTACTTGCATTAATATGTAGTTTACTCAAATGCAAATTCCTTTCACATATTCAAAATAACTCACAGATGTATAACTTTCTTACCTCTGTAGACATCAGAATCAGAATCAGAATAGATTTTATTTGCCATTGTTTGAGAACAGGTTCACAAGCTAGGAATTTGTCTTTCGGACGTGCAACATAAAACATATAACACAGAATTGAGATAAAATTAAGCTATAAAACGTTTAAACTATAAGGCTTTAGGGGGCATGCATAAGGAATATTAATAAATAAGATACTGTAGTGTGCAAGGACGGGAGTCGGAGGCGGAGTGTCAAAAGACGGTGCTAAGTGTTTTAATGACATTAGCCCAAAAAATACAACAGCGGAGCAGTCTCGTGTCCACACCATGGATCTATTAGGTCCACACACAACAACAAAAAATGACAGTTACTTGACGTAACTATAGTTCTGTGAGTATGGGCGTAGCCCTCTACGGGCTTCGCTATTGGTTATAACCCGAGGCATCGCCTCGCGCCTGAGAGATAAAAACATCTACCCGCTCCAATCATGTCAAGGTGATGGTATATCCATCTGGGGTATAAAAACCCCATCTGCCCACCGCTCATCTCCTTTGAACTCAGCCATAGAAGACAGGATGGGCCTGCTGGGCATGCAGGTAGAGGGCTACGCCCATACTCACAGAACTATAGTTACGTCAAGTAACTGTCATTTCTGTTTCGTATGGGCTACGCCCTCTACGGGCTTCGCTATTGGTTAAAACCCTGCGCGAAGACCGTAGGGAAGAATGTACTCCCAGCAGGCACAAATGACCACGATTGGAGCGCACCCAGGACAACGTCATGCAGTCAGTGTCACCAACCAGACGCACCCATGGGCAGTCAGAGCAGGGCCACGGGCTGCTCCACCAGAGCACCAAGGCACCTAGCACCATATATAGAAGGAAGCATAGCGGCCGCCTCTCCCAAGAGCGCGCATGCAACCAAAACAAAACACAGAGCACGCGTGTCGCCTCTCCCAAGAGCACACACGCACCCACAACCGAAAAGGAGGAGTGAAGGTGCATAGGCCGCCTCTCCCAAGAGCGCCCGCACCCCCACGCCCAGACAGGTCGCCTCTCCCAAGAGCACCTGCACTGGGCAGTCAAGATCAAATTAAACCCGCCCGCCACTCAAAACCGAATGAGCGACAGACCCAGAAGCAACGTCCATCAAGTACGAGCGGGCGAAGGTCGACGAGGATGACCAGGAAGCCGCCAAGCACACATCCTCTATCGACACCCCTCTAAACAAAGCAGTAGAGGCAGCCACCCCTCGAGTAGAGTGGGCCCTGACGACCCTAGGAGCAGGAAGACCCCGAGCCTCGTATGCCATACGAATGGCATGACAGACCCAATGAGCCAGCCGTTGGGTAGAGAGTGGGGCACCTTTGCGCCCGGCCCCAAGCCCCACAAACAGTTGGTCCGACCGCCTGAACGTCGCTGTACGGTCCAGATAACAACGCAGGGCCCGAATCGGACACAGCAGGTTTCGCCTCTTATCCTCCACAGAAGCATGTGGTGGAGGAAAGAAGGGTCTAACTCTGATAACCCTAGACCTGAAAGAAGAAGTGACAATCTTGGGCTGAAAAGCCGGATTAGGCCACATCTCAAGCAGACCCCCATCCTCACCGAAGGACGTACAGGATGGATGCACAGACAGCGCAGTCAGGTCCCCCGCCCTCTTGGCAGAGACCAGAGCCAAAAGGAGCGCAGTCTTATATGATAGGCAACTAAGGTCTGACCTGTCCAGGGGCTCAAAAGGAGGGCCCGACAGACCCTCCAACACCACTACGCTCGCGTAGTGGATGGTGCACGGGCACCCTGAATAGTGGCCACCACTGGAGAGGGAAGGCCTAAACGCAACAACTTCCCCCTCTCAGCTTCCAAACCAAAAGGCTGCGTCCCAACACCGGGCGGGAGTGCAGAGTCCCCCCTGCTTGGACCAATGTGTCCGACCGGTCCGGCAGGGGCCAGGGGCCCTCCACCACCATCCCCACCAGGTCCGGGTACCACCTGGCGTTCGGACTGTCTGGGGCCACTATCAGAATCACCAACCCCTCCGTCCTCACCCTGTGCAGCAGAGGAGGCATGAGGTGAACTGGCGGAAATGCATACAGGAGACCCCGAGGCCACGGCCGATGGGCCAAGGCGTCCACCCCGAGCGGAGGTGGCGTCTGCCCACCTGAGCGAGAACCAAAGTGGGCACTGTGCGTTTTCTGCACTGGCGAAAAGGTCGGCCACTGGATCCCCGAACCGGCGCCAAACCTCCATTGCGACCCATGGGGCTAGGCTCCACTCGTCGCGGAGTGGGCCTCCCCTGGACATAACGTCCGCGCCCACGTTGAGCAGGCCGGGAATGTGACGGGCTCTCAGGGAGGACAGGTGGGAGCCCGCCCACAAGAGAATTTCCGTCGCTTTCCTGTGCAGAGTGGGAGACCTGGTCCCCCCCTGCCTGTTTAAGTAGGCCACCACTGTGGTGTTGTCCGACCGCACCATGACATGGTGACCCGCCAGCTGACTTGAGAAGTGCAGGAGCACCCTCCGCACAGCTTCCATCTCCAAGAGATTGATGTGCCCCAAGGGTGACTCCCACGGCCCCCCGGTGGAGCACCGATCGAGTACTCCGCCCCAACCGGTCAGAGACGCGTCCGTGAACACCTCTGTGTAATGAGGAACGCACCCCATCCGTACCCCCTGGGGAAGACGATCCGGGGCCAGCCAGTACTCCAAGTCCCTCTGTGCGGACAAAGGGACCACCACAACCTTCCTCCTGTCCCGCACCGGGTGCAGCCTGAGGCGGCAAAACCACCGCTGAAGTCCCCTCATGTGGAGTAGACCCAGATGAACCACAGGGTGAGCGGCTGCCATCATGCCCAATAGGGAACGAATGGACTGGGACGGCACCTGCGGCTTGTCCAGTACCATTCTCCCCAGCGTCAGCAGCGCCTCTATCCTCTCGGCCGAGAGGGAGGCGCGCATGTCCCTGGAGTCTAGCTGCAGACCCAGATACGTTACACGCTGAATGGGGTACAACGCGCTTTTCTCCAAGTTGACCACAAATCCCAATCGGGAGATGTGTTCCAACAGGGCCGTCGTGTGAGCCTGCGCCTCCTGCCGAGACGAGGCCAGGATGAGCCAGTCGTCGATGTAAGTCAGAACTCGGATGCCACGACGACGAAGCGGCTCCAGCGCCGCCTCCACGCACTTGGAGAACGTGCGCGGGGCCAGCGAATAACCGAAGGGGAGGCGGTGATATTCGTAGCACTTCTCCCCCACTGCAAAGCGCAGAAACTTCCTGTGTTCCGACACAATAGGAACGTGGAAGTATGCATCTGTGAGATCCACGGACGTCATCCAGTCTCCTGGTCTGACGCACTCCAAAAGCTGCCTGACCGTCAGCATGCGAAAAGGCCTTTCCGCGATGCAGTGGTTCAGGACGCGCAGGTCCAAAATTGGACGTACACCCCCGCTTTTCTTGGGGACTAGGAAATATGGGGAGTACAGCCCTTTTTCCACCGCGTCCGAAGCCACCTCTGCCACAGCCCCGCGCCGCAGCAGAGAGGCTACTTCCTCCTGGATGACCGCGGCCTCCGCCTGATCTCGGAGCCTCGTCCTGAGGATCCCGCTGAAAGGCGGCGGTCTCCGAGCGAACTGCAACGCGTATCCCCTGCGGAGCGTCCTGTCTAACCAGTGAGAAGAGAGAAGCCCCAGGCTCTTCCACTCCTGATAAAATTCTGTCACGGGCCTCACCGGTCCGCGGAGTAGAAACGGAGAAGGCCCGCCCACCTCCACCCCGGCCTGCGGGGTAGGACGTGGGGGGCCCTGATGAAAAGGGCTGCGGGGATTCCCCACCCTCGGACAGCGGCGCCGCCGCGGCCGAGGACGGCGCGCCGTCAAGAGAGCACTTACGCTTCTTAGACTGAACAGTCTCACTCCCCTGCACGCTCCAAGGGCTGCCCCGCCTCCTGCCAAGCGGAGGTTTAGAGGCAGCCCCAGCCCGCGGAGTGACATGATCCGAGTCCGCACTGCAGCTCCGCGGATGGGTCAAAGGTACCGGCCGCCGTGACGTATCCCCCGTACGTTCCGGTAGGAGAATACGAAGCCGTGGCGTGCTGCGGAAAGCAGCGGGAGGAGTAGAAGACTCATGAACGGCAGACGCTCTCAGCGCGTCTCCGCTGCGAATAAGAGACGAAGCATGCTCTTTTACAATGTAACGGGCCGAAGCACGGCCTTTATTGTAAGCAAAATGCCCCCGTTTCCCCCCTCTGGTGTCAGCGCCCGGACGTCGATGCGCTGGTCCAGATCCACGGTCCCTCCGCTGGTCCCGTCTCGGAGAACGCGCTGGAGCCGTCTGGGATGAACCCGGAGTGTCGCGTCTCCGCGGAGGAGATGGGGGATGAAAACGGCGCTCGCGCCGCTGAGCCCCTCCCCGCCGTTCAGAGCGCTGACGGTCCCACTGGGGACGGAGATGCGGTCCCAGCTGCTGGGAGGCTTTGGAGGCAGCATCGAGGCGCTCGACCATTGCCTGGATGTCAGGGCCAAACAATGATGACGTGGAAACCGGGAGATCGAGTAGTTGACGCTTCTCCTGTTCCTTCAACGAGGAAAGCCCCAGCCACAAATGGCGAGATCCCACCTGAGCCGCCGCCATTGAACGGCCACCGTCAATGGCGAAAGCCTGGGACATACGGAGAAAAGACGCCACCGTAGTCTGGACCTCCTCGAGCTCCTCCAGGGCCAGCTCGGAACGTCCGTGGATGAGCTTATCCAGCGAGCCCGCCAGAAAAGCCATGTTGCTAGCTAACGCCACTACCTGAGCGGCGTTAGCATAGCAGCGGTCTAAAACGGCCATCGTCAGCTTATCCTTATCAGAGGGAAGCAACGTTTTATCGCCTGGCCAAGGGGATGAGGACGGAAGGAGGGACATCCTGACTCCGTCCTCAATCGGCGGAACCCCGGACCGCCACGTCCAGTCCTGCACCGTGGAATACGGCCCGTACCCCAGTGCAGGATGTTTTGCCGCGAGAGGATGAGCCCATTCACGCTGAGCAAAGTGCATGATAGGTGTCATAGCCGGGCACATCACGACAGGGCGCGGCTTTCGGCGGGAACGGCTAGCTAAGCCTTCGGTGAAGTCCTCCACCGGAGCAGCAGGTTGAGACGGGGGCAGAGGAATCTCCATTCGGTCTGCGGCAGACGCAAACAACGCGGGGAGATAGTCGAGAGGATAACGATCCCCCTGTAGCCCGGACGGCGTCTCGGAGAAGATGGAGGCAGCGTCTTCGTCGTAGCAGCGACGATCATCCTCCTCATCATATTCACTCCATTCCTTCCTCCTGGGGCTTGCTGAAGGGGCTGGGTCCTGAATCAGGGGCACAGCGTCCTGAGCTGGCCGTTCTGGTGAATCCGGACCCATGAAACCCCGGCGACGCTCGCGCTCTTCCCGGGAGAGCGCTAAGCACGCCTGGCAGTCAGCATCACCCGCTGCATGGTGCCAACCGAGGCAGCGGAAGCACAGCTCGTGCTGATCCTCAGGGAGGAGAATGGAGGGACATTTGCCGCATCTGCGGAGCTCGACACCGGCAGGTGAAGTCATCTTCGAGCAGAGAAGCGGCGAGAAGATCCTGAAAGTAAGTAGAAGTATCGTTCTGAGAAGAACGTGCTCGTAGAAGTGAGTTCTGAAAAGAACTTGCTCTCTCAAACGCTGAGTTAAAAAAGGAGATGAGCGGTGGGCAGATGGGGTTTTTATACCCCAGATGGATATACCATCACCTTGACATGATTGGAGCGGGTAGATGTTTTTATCTCTCAGGCGCGAGGCGATGCCTCGGGTTATAACCAATAGCGAAGCCCGTAGAGGGCGTAGCCCATACGAAACAGAACTAACCGGAAAACCCCCTGTCTCAACAGTCCCCCCTGGAACTCTGTAACGCAACTAAGGTTCCGTATATGTGAATTATGTAAATCCACTACAATACAAAATAAAAAGTAAAAAGTAAAATATGGTAAGATGACAACAGTAGACTTTGACAGTGGGATTATATTTACAGATGAATATGAGTAAAAAGTAAAGTGATAAGTGACAGCAGCGGGTGTGGAAACACCACACAGTGCAAACGAGCAGATACATCCATGAGTCTGTGACTAAGTTATTGGGTCAAAATACACTTTCAATGGGCTGGCCAGGCTAATACTCACCAACCTGGTCAGACTGTAGCCTTTTATATTTTTTGTTAAATATAAATAAAGATAGCTAAAGTAGCTAGCTAGCGCCATTAAATCGACTAAAACATTATTTGTAAAACAAGGCATACACGTGTGAACATAGAATTTACAACGTGTATAATGATAATCCACTTTCTTTCTCATGTGCAAGTAGTGCATGCAGTTAACCTGCAGAGGGCGGGCTAGGAAAACAAGTATTCATTGTCTTTTCTTCCGGGTCAAATTTCCTTCAACTTCCGGTGCATGCGCATTGTGGCGATGGTTGTGTTTATCTGCCTTTCATTTAGACTCTGAACACGCACTGGGTGGTGTTTATTTATACCGTAGTTAAATCAGCGTGGAATTAATAAAGGAACATTTATCGACAAAATGACGGAGGTAAATCAGTTTGTTCAGATTTCTCTGGGCCATGTTGACCAAAATGTTTGCTCCCGCTCAGATGTTAGCATAGGCTAGGTTTTGGTCGGATAGTTTGAATTTAATCGTTAAGCTGACGATTTAATGCTACATGCATCTACAGACTGCGCAAATTCACTAAAATGACCAACATTAATGTGAGTATCTTTGTCATATCTATTACCTTGTCTCCACTTAACAGGACGTGCAGAAGCACTCTGTCCACACTCTGGTCTTCAGATCTCTGAAAAGAACCCACGACATGTTTGTGTCAGATCAGGCCAAGCCCGTCGCCATAGATGAACAAAGGTAACAATAACTTTTATTTGCTTTCATCTTACTTTCCTTCATCCTGAGAGGATTAACTTTGTTTTAAGCTTAAAATGCACAATTGCAAGATGCTTACCTTTGGGTGACCATCTCAAAAACAAGTCTTAAAGTGTTCCCTGGATAAATGGAAATCTTCTAATAATACCTGCCTCCCAAGTTTATTTATGAAAAATAATAATTAAGTTGAATTCATTTTATTATTATCAGGGGTTTGGAGGCTTTCAATCATTGTGAGCAGCAACACAGAAGCTTACCACAGCTTTCCTCACATGCTTAAAATCATATTCCCCTCCACAGGCGATAGAAAACTTTTTCTAGAAAGCCATCGCTTAAAAGCGCTGTAAGTAAAAAGATAATGTTGTGTTCAAACTCAAAGTAAACCTGAAATTCTCCCAAAACTACACATTTTACTGCAAAATATTAGCCTGGCTATTGCCAGATAAAATATCACAAGTTATATTTAATCTGGGGACCACCAATTAATTTTTTCGTAGGAGAGGTGTGGTTTTCGATAGTTCATAGCCGTTTATTTGGCATTATTCTATATGCGTTTGTACGTAGCCTTAGCCAATCTAATCAATTGTATCCGATGACGTATGATGTACCTGCTGTAAACTTTCCAGCTAGACTATTTAGTAGTACTATTTACTACTTGATCGAAAGATGGTGACGCGTCTGCTGCTGCCATGTTGGATCTGTAAATAAACTTTTTTATTTATCCATAAACAAACTACAAGCTTCTTTATGTGGAATAGTGCTTCATCTTCTTGCCGTCCCTCCTCGTTCTGTGATTGGTCCCCAAATCCATGCGAAGATTTCGGCCATGGTCCCCAGACTGCTGTGAAATTCTAAATGATTCGAGTGCACTCAGCAGCATGGGTATTCCCATGCTAGCAAAATATAGCCTTTCCTATCAAAGTAGGGATCAGTTTCCCCCCTTTTTTTTACCAGTACACTTCTGTCCCCACTCCCTATTGCACCTGCCAGTTATTTCACCTCTTTGTTTCTCTTGTCGCCACCACTGCTTTGCTTGTCTGTGAGTAGCTCAGCGATCGGGCTTTAAAAAGTGAAATATTCCAATTTCCTTTTTATTTGTTTATTCATTTTTGTAATTAATTAAAACCGGGGCAGGATCACAATATTTTCATGTTAAGTCTGCGTGATATGCAGCACGAGTATTTGGAAGTGGTACCTCACAAAAGATTGTAACGATACCGCCAAGCCTTGTATTTAAACAGTTTTGAATTGTATTGCATATTTGTAGCATTAGAAAATCGAACCTTTAATTGACTCACTTTTGTTAGCTCCCATGAAAACCTTTCTTTGTTTATTTCCTTGCTGTGTTTCCACTCTTGATAAAATAACAAACTGCATTGCACTTGGATTACACTACATTCCGTGCCAGTTCTAGTGAATACTGGCACGAAATATGGTTATGGTTGTATTTCACCTCATACACGATGTAGAGGAGATATAAACTCAAGTGTGCGTTTCCGTTTCTGTCTTCCTCAGTCACAAACTGAAGATTGGAGCGAAAATGAAAGCCGATTATAGCCAGATTTTACACATGCCTGTCCTGAAAGAGAGCAAAGAGCGAGTTCAGCCAATGTCTGGTGGAGTCCCCACTTCCCAGGGATACTCGCAGATGGGTAACACACTTTTTTTTTTACTTTCCTGGGGAAGATTTCAGGCTAAACTTGAGAAAAAAACATTCCAGCTATCATCGGTGCAACGTCATTCTCTCGAAAGTTAACGCTCCTGAGGTTGATGTCTTTGTTTTCATTCTTTGTGTTTTAGGTGAAGAAGCAGAGTACCTGATCACCGGGACACATGCGTACCCCTCTGGTCCTGGTAAGTTTCACACCACTCTCGTTGTTGTTATTGTGCATTGTATTTGCTGTTGTGCTGAGTGGAGATGTCGTGTTGAACAGGTGTGGCCCTGACCGCAGACACTAAGCTGCACAGGAATCCCAGTGACGCAGGAGTGCAGACTGTGGCTCTGGCTCTGCCCCCGTCACAGGCCAGGTATGTTTCAGTCGCTGTAGAAGTGCATTCTGCTGTAATGGAATGGTCGCAATTAGCAAATCACAAAGGCTTATGTTGTTCAGGATATGAGGAGAAATTGTAAATATATTTGATATGATCATGTTTATTTGTCCCACAGTCAAGTAGGATAAAGGACAATGGCAGACAAACAAAAAAGCGCAACATTAAACATCTGTAATTGAAAATAAATATTCAACTTATCTAAAACTAAACCCGTGTCATCTATTGAACAAATTGAAGGCGGAAAAAAAAGAAGGAAAACCTTACAGCGTTATACAGTCCCGCTCAAAAGTTTAAGACCAGTTTAAAAAAAACACAAAAATTCACATTTAGGATGGTTAAACTAGTAGAACTAGTTGTTGTAGTAAAAAAAAAAAAAACACATTGGGTAAAGCTTTTAGTGAAATCAATATACTGAAATTATCAGCTGATCAAAAGTTTAAGACCACATGCACCTTGATGATCTTTGTCCTCGCATTGTTGCTGTCACTTTTTAGACTTTTTTTCAACTCTTTTGTCACTTTTTCATTGCTTTATTTTTGGCTTCTTTTGCCAAAATGAAGGCATTAAATTAATTAAAAAAGCGAGTTTGAGCATCTGGAAAAAAAAAATACAACAACTATGATCAAACGACAAATTCACTTGCAGTTTGCTCTGAAATTTTTAACAATCTTTAGGGTAGTATTTGGGCTTTAAAATATTAAATTAGACTTGCTACCACCTGTAGAAACCATTAAGTATCTGATCTTGAAATCTTTTCTCTCTTCACAGACAAGAGGCGAGTCGTACAGCAGCCAGTGTTGCAGAAATCCACCGTCACTACGGAGGGGAGAGGTCTCACGCTGGTACGATGGTACGTCATTTTTTTTACCTCTTATTCAACCATATATTGGGACATTCCCTGAAATGATAAAACTGTAATTTGATTTCTTGCTAAGGCCCTTCTGGACGGAGGTGGGACGAGAAATGCGCTGACGAGGAGAGCGCCAACGATGCCCAAACCACAGTGGCATCCTCCCTGGAAACTGTTCAGAGTAAATATGCTTCCCCCACGTAGGACGTAAGCTCCCTGTTCAGCTCTGATGCTTCATTACGACGCTGTCTGTTCTGTTCCGTGCCACAGGTCATCAGTGGACATCTTGGGTGGGTCAGGTGTCTCGCGGTGGAGCCTGGAAATCAGTGGTTTGTCACCGGCTCCGCAGATAGAACCATAAAGGTAATGTGGGCGATGCTGTGAGGTGAAACTCTTAACATTATACATGAGAGATGGAGCTTTATAACGCTAACTTGCGTAGCGGTATATGAAAAGGTGATCTTGCAAAGCCTGTGGTTAGGAAGGCAAGGCACGTTTATTTACAGCAGTGTTAATTTCGTCGACTAAAACATTTGGTCATAAGTAATTTTTTTACTGATTTAAGATTAAAACGAAATTAAAAGTTGTTTATGAGACTAAAACTAGGACTAAATAAAAATGAAAAGACTCAAAACTTCCAGGACTTTGCGATGTTGCCAAACATTAACGCAAAATCAATAAAACTCTGCAAAATCAGTCCGGCATTGCAACTTTTCCAAAAGCCCACAACTTTCCCGCAACTATTCCTCAACTCCACAACTTATTTGCATCTAAAGTGACTTTCTGATCAGTTAAATCCATTTCACTTGTTCTATTTGCGCGAAGGAAGTGGTGTCAGCTAGCCGGGCATAAAGCCAGACTGACTTTATTTTTGTATTTCTAAATGCATATAAAGACAGTCTGGAGTTGTGGCAATAGGACCCAGTTTCCAAATCGAGACTGGAGGCGGGGCTAACGATCGCAGTTTGAACGAGAGGGAACCAATCAAACACAAAGTGACCTACGCTTTGCACAGTCTGTCTGATCGAAATCAGACAGACTGTGCAAACTTAAGGAGTCAGTTCTTTTGAACCAGAGCTGAAGCACAGTGTCGATGTGCAAAATAAATAGACATTTATAGAGTCTCTTTGATTGATAAAAATATATTGTTTTAAGCAGAGAAAAATCACAACTTCTCTTTGCAACTTTTGGAAAAATGGCCCGTGAAATCTGGTATTTTAGCAACAATCACAAAAAATGGCGGCAAATTCCTGGAGGGACTGAGTTTCAAAGGAACAGGTCTGGGCTTTGTTCATGATGTGGAAGGACAAACATGAGCCAGACAGCCTCGATTCAATATGATTGAAATAAATATGATGGAAGGTTGAATAAATGAATCTTAAATTTAGTTGACTAAATTGACATGCAATTTTAGTTGACTGAAACTAGACTAAAATTGAAGAAAAACTGTCCATCCTCCGAATTAATGAATGCTTGCTTGTGTGAACAGATCTGGGACCTGGCGAGCGGTAAACTGAAGCTGTCCCTCACCGGTCACATCAGCACTGTCAGGGGAGTGGCGGTGAGCACTCGCAGCCCATACCTGTTCTCATGCGGAGAGGACAAGCAGGTCAAGTGTTGGGACCTGGAGTATAACAAGGTAAATACGATCCAGAATTAATGGTGTTTATAAAAGCAAGACTGTTTGCATCCCTGAAGTCCATCAATGTGCGTGTTTAGGTGATCAGACATTACCATGGACACTTGAGCGCCGTGTACGATATCGACCTTCATCCAACCATCGACGTGCTGGTGACCTGCAGCAGAGATGCATCAGCCAGGGTGAGTGCAGCTGTTGGACTTTGAAGGAAAATGTTGTTTCCCAGACTCGTGCTGGTATTGCATTTAAAGCTGATGTTAAAAATGAGGTAAATGTAGGAATGAAATCATCTCTATTAGACAAAATTGCCTTTTTAGAGCTACTTACCATGTTACAAGGTTGTTCAGACCTGGAGCTGCGTTTCAAGCCGATTAGCGCAGCTTTAAGTAGTCTTTGCGTCTTCTCCAGAGTAGGGCTGGGCGATGTGACGATATTAGACCGTCTTATGATCTCCAGAGCTGACGATCTGTCATTTTTGTGGGATCGTTTTATCACAATGTCGGAAGCTAATGCGAGCGTTTAGCAGCGAGCCGCTCCACTCCAGTGCGCATTCACGACCAGACTCTTATTGTGAAAGGGTCCGACAGCAACAGAGAGCTGTATCACATCAACTTGACGTCATGAGAGCGACGTCTCAGAAAAGATGCCAAACAGCGACAGACACGAACAACAAGCCTTTACCAAACTTAGTGTTACTATATAACTTTTATTGTCTGGAGTTTTATTGTGTTTTTTTAATGTATAGAGTTAGTTCTAAGCCTATTTTTGCTCTGTTGATTATCACAAAGTTGAATAAATGAGTATATTCATTCAATCTTTTCTTCAGTGTGTAATTTAAGTTATTTTTGTTACTATAGAAAAAATCGTGATCAAATCGAAATCGGGAGTTTATAATAAAAAAATCGTGATATTTTATTTTTGTCATATCCACCACCCCTACTCCAGAGGCTATTCTCAGCATCGACATCACCCTAAAAGCTCCTGGAGGTCCTATGTGTCCGGGAAATTGTTTCCTGCCTCTCGATCTCTTGCTAAGCTTAATCCTTTCATCGTTAGGGACGTGAATTGTGAATTTTTATCCATCAATGCCATTGATAATTTCTCTTATTGATCCGGTTCTGTATTGATTCCAAAGAATTTTAAAATGGACTATAGATTATATCATATGTGCATGTTTATTGTAGCTTTTATTTAAGAGGGATAATAAATTGTCCTATTTTGACATAAACCTCCTATCATACAAAGCATTTAAAAAAAGCTATTGTAAACGCTCATTTGACTAATTCAACTTGCAACAGTCAGTGTTAAAAACGCAGAGGAAGAGCTGCACCTAAACAGGTTGTTAGTGATCTTTCTTTTCTTTTTTATTCAAACAGCTGCACAGTAAAGAGGAGCAAGAGGATGGGGGTGGGAGGGGTTTGTGGGAATTTCTTGTGAGAATCAGGAAGTGAAACGAGGGGGTATTTTAGTTGTAGCCGTTTTAGATCAATAATATGACATTTTTAAACCAAGAAAGTGATAAAGATGTGTTTGAGCTTATTACCAAATACATCCACAAAGCGTAATAACCGCTCTTCTTCTTCTTCTGGGTTATTTAGGTGTGGGACATCCGGACCAAAGCGAACGTGCACACTCTGACCGGCCACACCAACACCGTGGCCACGGTCCGGTGTCAGGCCGCTGAACCTCAGGTCATCACAGGAAGTCACGACTCCACCATCAGGCTGTGGGATCTGATCGCCGGGAAAACACGAGCCACTCTCACCAACCACAAGAAGTCTGTGCGGACGGTGGTGCTGCACCCCAGACAGTGAGTAAAGGCGGGGCAATCCGGAGTTACGAGCTTCTGTTTGGCGTTGTCAGATAATTACTATATGGACTTATCATTCAATAAATGACAGGTAAAGAATAGAATCGAAATTTGGGCTAAATATTTATCGTCAGAACTTAATTAACTTTTATTTTCATCCTTTTTTTTGTACTATTTCAATAAGATATTGTATGCAAAATTTCATTTTGTTTAAAAATGTTAAGAGTTATTGACATTTTAGTGGAAAAATAAGCTTAAAACTCGAGAATCTCTCCTGTAATGGAGATAACTGTATTGTATTTTCTTATTGGCATATTTATCCAAAACTTTTACAACCTCCCTTGTAGTTGTCCTGATCGGGACGTCCCTAATAATAATCTCTCTTTTTTTTTGCTCAGATACACTTTTGCCTCTGGCTCCGCAGACAACATCAAACAGTGGATGTTCCCGGATGGAAACTTCATTCAGAACCTGTCGGGTCACAACGCCATCATCAACACGCTGGCTGTCAACTCGGACGGAGTGCTCGTGTCTGGAGGTAATGGGCTCGCCACTCATTTCATTCTAGATAAAAACATTACATTTTAATCAATACTTTGTGCAGCAGGCGTCCATACTGATGTAAAAAAGTCACAGCAATTAACACCTTGTATTTCAGAAGCCACCCTAAAAATCCCATATGCGTGTCATTTTCTAAGATTATTTTCAATAAAGTAAGTGTGAGGTGTCGGTGACTGGACCTCAGCCCCATTACAAGATCATAATCCTTTGTTCGAACATGTCCCTGTTTTGTCCTAGGGCTTCTTTCAAGAGGCTAAACAAACTTTGAGTTTCGAACTTTGGTACAAAATATCCTGAGATGAGGGAAATCATTAACCTCTTTAACCTCTCCTTAACTGAGTGCATTTTCCTCTATTCAGCTTTATTCAAATGTAAAAGGTTACAGCCTAAAGGCCAGTGTAACGCCTTATTTGAAAGCTAAGACCTACAAAAACTCATCTAAACTGATCTTTTTCCTTGCGTTGTTGCTGTATTGTCGCAGCCTTTTTTAACATTGCTTTTTTGTTGCTCTTTTGTGCTGTTCCTGTCACTTTTTCATCACTTTTTTGTTGTGTTTTTGTCACTCTTGCTCTTTTGTAGCGTTTTTGTTGTATTTTTGTCACTTTGTTGTCACATTTTGCACTCTTTTGTTGAAGAAATGTGCTTGGTTCAGGCCAGGGTTAAGAGGTTAAATTGGTAATATATTGGGTCTGGAGTTGTTAGGTTTTCAAACATTAAACATTTTAGAGGTGCAAATGTAAAGAGACGCCATTAACATTAAGATATATTGCTAACAAGCAATAGTGATGCTCCATTTTAACGTTGCTCGTCATTTCATTGCTCTCTTTATGCAGCCGATAACGGCACCATCCACATGTGGGACTGGAGGACGGGGTACAACTTTCAGAGGATCCACGCGGCGGTCCAGCCCGGCTCTCTGGACAGCGAGTCGGGCATCTTCTCCTGCGTGTTCGACCACTCGGAGAGCCGGCTGATCACAGCCGAGGCAGACAAGACCATCAAAGTGTACAAGGAGGACGACACAGCAGTGAGTTTCACCGCCACTCCATCCAGAACCAGGGATCAGTTCAGAAATTAGGCATCTGTATAATTGGCAAAACCTGCAAACATTTTTGCCAAATGACCAGCCCAGTGGCAATGACCCCCAAAAAATCCTTAGAATTGAAAAGCCCTGCCATACAACAAAAACGTCTTCCTATACACTCCTTATACACTCTAAGGAGTGTATAAAACTCTCTAGACCTCACGCACACAGCTTTAGCATATTAGTCGGACAATGGGGCATCAGGTTAAAATGTTTAAAATTGCAGCGAGGTGCTACTGTAGTTACTGCACATTCCTGAGGGCAAGAAAGTCCCAGGTTCGATTCCTGCATGATGCACTATGAATTATGTTCTGCTTACTCATTTCTCCTGCAATTAGTTGTAGTGCAAAGTGATTAGTATCAAATAACTATTGAACTGGTTTGAAATTATGAGCTACTTGACAACTTTCTTTTCCAATGTATTTATTTCCCTTGACATAAACGACCCTTTTTTCTTTTTTGCAGACTGAAGACAGCCATCCAGTCAATTGGAAACCAGAAATTCTCAAGAGAAAACGCTTCTGATTCTTTATTTGTATTTTATACAGTTTTTTGTAACCCTTGCTATCTTGCTTTTTTTTCTTTTTTCCTATTTCATTGCTTTTCATTGAAAAAGGCATAATGAGGCTTGGACTCAATCTAGAAACCATTTGCAGTCCTCATTGTAAGACTCCAGTCCTACGAAGCCGCCATCTTGGATTGCCAAGAACCGCCCTGAGTGTTTGTTTTTGATGATGACCGCTCTGCGTGGACTCTGGTCTGACTGGTCCACCAGAAGCAGCCATTCTTCACACTCGGACTGACCGGACGTAGAGAAAACCTCTTCTAATACGGGATCATAACCTTAAAAAAAAAAAGACAATGTTTGCCTGGAATATGTTTGGAAACATTTAAAAAATTTACATACATTCTTTCCAGTCTTTTAGTTCAGGTCGTCCAGTTTGTCCCGTTAATAAAAGACTTTTTAATAAAGTATCTGTGTCGTCTTCTCACCGAGGTATTGCTCCGTGTGGATATTGCGGTAGAACTTGCAGCCCTCTCCTCTAATCTCTTCCCAGAAACCGCGAGGTCCAGCGCAGTCTGTGAGCTCCACTGGAGTTCTACTCTCACAATCTGCTTCTTCTTGTGGTTCACCTGGAAAACGGATAGTTAACAAATGGGTAGTGGGTTAAACTGCAGCCAGTTCAATTCAAAACCCTCTTCTCACGAGAGCAAAACACTTGCTGATGTCACAGGAGGTTCTTTTTCTGTATATTTAAAGGCCAGACATTTTCATCAGACTTGTCCAGTACATATAAATATATATATATATATGCTGTTCACATGGCAGCCACGTGACACATGTCAGCTCAGCAGGAGCCCATGACAGGAGATCCCTGGAGAGTTCTTGAGTTCATTATTGGAAGTCCCAGGGCACAATGGGATGCCCCCCAGGTGAGGAAACGTGAGTGGCGTGTGAGTACGCCTGGGCATAATAGTACCTTACAGTATATAGGTCTTTGCCAACTCTGCTCCCTGGGACGTTTTATGCTCAATTTAACGTTGTTGATCTCATTCTTTACAAGTGCATATGACGGATTTTAACGTTAACTCATTTAGATCAAATTTGTTGTGATCATTATTTTATTTCATTGATGCAATTTTAATGAAGCAATGTTGGGCAGAAAGGTTATTTGTAAGTGTGTTAACTATGTTTTAGCAAAAATTGTGTCTAATGTGTATGTACTTTAAAGGTATTACATAATAGCAACTAACAGCATTCAGCTCATCTCCTCAACAGAACCACAAATTGCAGGGGCTGAATACCATTTGTTTGTATATTCAACATTTACAATAAAAAAAAAAAAGGGACTAAAATTGCTAAAATTTAAAGTAATGCATCAGTCTAGAAGCAATAGAGCTTAACAGTAACATGCTTAACAATCCCACTCTTACGTTGCATTGACTTTTCAAAAAATGTAAATATAAGAGTTTAAAAACACGGTTCAGGCAAGAGTCCACTCACCTTAAAGGAACAGGCCACCATTTTTCCACACTGAGATATGTTCTTACCCGAGCTTAAACAAGTCGATGCCTAACTCTCTGGTCTTTGTGTGTGCCCTCAAAGACCAAAGATGTTGTTAGCATTTGGCCTCTCCCAGCATATTCCTATGGCTCCAAATGGGGTGAAGTTAGAAGCGACCACGCTCGTCCACGGGCACGCACAAAGACCAGACCGGTACGCATCAACTCGTCTAAGCTCAGGTAAGAACATATCTCAGTATGGAAAAACGATGGCCGGTTCCTTTAAGGTTGGGGCCAGTGGTTGTATATGGCTCTCTAATCCACAACACAACAGGGTTAGTGACGTGGGACTAATGGCACCTCTGCTCAATAGTACATTTTCGGAATAATGACATGTCGGACTAGTGGGTTGTCGGACCATGTATTCCTCCGTATGACGAATACCTGAGTGGGTGTGGGCAGGTGTTTTGAAAGCGGAATAGAAAGACTCTGGCTTACTGAGAGATCCACAACTTGACCTGCCCACCACACCAAGTATGTTTTGGATGCAGCTAGAATGATCATTTTGTACAAAAAAAGGAGTGCGTGAGCGGTGCCCTTTCAGAAGACCCTTCCACCTGTGTCACAGATGTAGAGCGCGGTCCGCGCATGGCAGAACCCCTGCCCTGGCTTCCTCTTCAGCTGATCTCTGGCTCCATCAGGGTCCACTTCGCCCTCGGGACGTACCGCCGTGATCATGTGACCCACGGTAAACGTGAGCTCCGCCTCCAGAGACGTGAGGCACAGCTCGAACCTCTCGTCATCTGTGGCTGCGTTTCTGGCAAAGGCGAACAAGACAGCAGGGGAATCGGGGCAAGTAACGAAACGTTGAGTCATTTTAAAGCCAGACATTCAAGGTTATATGTCGCAACATCACGAAAGCAACTAAGCACTTTAAAATCCTGATGTATAAACAAACATGAACGCACACATACGTCCTAAAGCTGTGACACTTTAAGGACTGTGGCTTTAAAAAGACGGACTGCCGTATCACTTCATCTGCGCGGCCTTACCTGAAGTCCACCCAGAGCAGGCCCGCGGTCAGGAGCCCCAGCCACTCGCTCGGCTCCCAGTTGTTTGTGAGCATGACGGGCACCACGGCGACGCTGCGGCAGTCTGCGTAGCTCAGTTCTTTCTTACAGCTGCGCGACGCCTGGTACGCCGGGGTGAGGAAGGGACACACCACCGCGGCCTGCTCCACGCCAGCCGCCATCCTGACGCACACAGTTTATAGCCGAGAATGTGATGATGCCAGAAGTGTTCATTTACATATTTATATAGGACATCCCCAAGCACGTTTGGTGAACTATGGCCGACTCCTGGCCACCCCATTGGCCGCCCCATTGGCTAGTGTTAATTGTAGTACTGTAGTATCAGTTATGACATTTTTATTTGAAATAAATGTACACCTTATGCCAGATATAACTGCAAAATAAAACTGAATTATTGAGAAACTCAAAATGTTAACTGTACTGTTATTGGATCATTAGTAACATTAAATATATTTAAAAAAAACAAAGTATAGCAGTAGACGTTTCCTTAAGTCTTTCTGATACTTTTCTACAGGCCAGTTTACTACAACAGTAAATACAATTATGAAATTATGGCCGATAGTTCTGGTTTGCCACCCCAATATTTTAAGTGGCCCCATCTGGCCACCCCTATGAACAATTTCTGGAGGCGCCACTGACTATGAACGGTATGTGAAAGTTGCTGAATGTTCCGCATGCAGTGCAGCTGGAAAAGGCTATTTGAGTTCTGATGATGACCAGGCCAGAGAAGATGTCTGGATTCTAGAAGATGAAAGAGACTAAAAGGACAGGTTTTTCTATGCATGTGTGGTGGCTTTGATGCAACAAGAACACACTCATAGGTAAAGACCACAGAATGGAAGAGACTGGTGATATAATATTATGTTGTTTACATACTGAGACCATGTTTCACTCTGTAGACGCTTTGAAGCATGTTGTTCAAATTTATTTGTAAAGTATGTGCCTGTAATCTTTTAGGACCCCAAGAAGACTAGCTGCCATTGTGTGTAAAAATAAACAAAAAATGAAAAATGTATCTTTTAGAAAGGAACATATATCAATCACACACCCGTCCGCACATTCAAATAGTCAGTTTTATTTCAGATTGATTTCAGATCCAATTCTCCAGAAAATATACTACACAACAGCACACATAACCGTTTTTTTACTAGTACTGCAGGAAGTTGGCCAACTCTTTAGAGAAATCAATAGGATGGACCAAAATAGTTTGTAGTGACGGGCAGATTCATATTTGTATCACACTGTATCACACAGTGGTGGTAGGCTACACCACATTGTATAGGCGCCATCTGGTGGTGAAAAAGCATTAGACCAGTGAGCTTGAAAAAAGGCGAACTAAACTGAGCTAATTTATTCTTGTTCAGAAATGTAAACCAAATGGTCATGGATGAGCTGTTTAACCAGTTGAGTGATCATTCAGTAAAACTGCTCAGAGTAATGAGAATAGAAACAAGTGAATAAGACGTATATACAACCGTCACTGACCAAGATGTTGCCTATAAAGAATACTTCTGCTTGTAGGACACATAGCACATTTATTTATTTGGCTCCTCCTGCAGGTGGTGGGTTCACAGAAGGACGGCCTCATGGTTCCAAATGGGGCGGTTGGTCTCTCATAAGTGGCTTCACCCATTCACACACCAGTGTACGCAGACACTGGAGGCAAGGAGGGTGAAGTGTCTTGCCCAAGGACACAACGACAATGTGCACCTTCAGGAGGCGGGATTCGAACCCCCGACCTTCCGATTATGAGACGATCCGCTCTACCATCTGCGCCACCGTCGCCCCGTCGTTTTTTACCAGCGGGTGTCAATTCAAACGACTGAACCACCAAAAGACAGGTCCACTGTCTGACTCGAACTCACAACCTTCTGAGTACGTTGTGTACTACAGTATATGATACAAAAGGATGCAGCAAAAATGTTGGTCATGTGACTTTTCTTAAAAGAAAATAGTTTTTACTTGAGTTTTTCCTTGCCGTGCTGGAGAGTCTAACCCCTTGTCTCCACCACTGCTGACGCTTATTTGGACATTATGTTTGCCTGGATATTTGATTCGCCTGAACTTTACATGGTCTTATTTACTGCTCTGTTTTATTGCCTTAATGTTTGGTGAGGCAACTCCTGTTGTGATATTGGGTTATACAAAACCATTGATTGATTGATTGATTAAAATGATTAAAATGATACACTCATGGTGACACAGCTCAGCCGAGGTGTTGCTTTCAGGCCTTGATACGTGTGTTGGTGCCTCGGATCATTTAGCCCATCACTAGCAGGTGGAATAGGAAAGACCAGTAGTGATGTCCTACAATGCACATTGCACATGAGCTCATACAGCACTGTGTCAGTTCTTCTTCTACGGCTACAGCGCTCCAATCTGGGTTGTTGTTTTTTTTCTGGATTGTGTGGAAATGTGGAAATATACTCCACATTTTCAAACCCGTGAACCAACAGCAGACTCATTCTAAGCCATTTATCACAATACCATCGATACGTTGACAAGCCGTTTGCCCCAAATGGTGGCGTGTACCCTGTTTTTTGGCATATAGGTAAATTCCTTCGAAATCCTCTGAAGAAGGCATACCCTTCTGTGATCCACTTGTACTCACGCATCATTGACGTTCCCAGTCACTCCTCCCTCTATGTCCATCCACACAGGCAGTCCATCATCTTTCAGTCGGTCAAAGACTTTCTTCACCACTGCCTGGTCGTCCCACTGGTACGACAGCATGATATGGGACGGCATTTTGAAACCCGCCTCAAAACTTTCACTCTCTCAGTAAGAGTCTTGGAGCTTTAATGTCTACCTGGGTGTCCCAAGTGCAGTGAGGCTCCGGTTACATGTGTTGCCACGGCGACGACTGGGTCTGTTTGGACCAGTGGACATGGGATACCGACACATGCCGCTTCTGACAGGCGTAGAACAATACAATGCAGACCAAAGACAAAGCAACCAAGAACTACATTTTACAACGCAATGTCAAAGGTATATGTTTTTTGTTAGCTCTTTTTTGGGGAGACACAAACAAGTGCATGGCCTCCACAAAGGAAACGTGACCCCGCACCCCCTTCAAAACCTCCACTCCTGCAAGTCCAAGTGCAATCCCAGGCCCTCACTGTCATCACCAATGATGGCTTGCAACGAGCCAAATGGAAGCCGTTATGAAGAAGTAAAAGGACTTGCTTTTGGGGGTAATTTTTTTTTAAATAGTTTGTATAATAAAAACCTTTTACCTGTACGACCATGCCCTTGTGCCGTGGTTCTCAACTGTTGTGGCATCACCCAATGACCTCATCCAAACAAGAATATTTACTGCAAATCTTACACAGTTCAGTTTAAATCTGTTAGATGTTAAATTAAATACTTTATTTCCACACAGACGGTTGATTTTTTTAAACAGTGATTAAACGTAAAAAGCTGAGATCATTGTCAAAGAAGATATATTTTCTGTTTTCACTTGGAAAATAATAATTTAAAAAAAGGTTCTTTAAAATACGTTCACATCACTTTTGAGAGGGTCGACCCACTGTGGACACCATATATATAACATACAAGATATTGATAATTATCCATTCAGCCCCATGCGTAATAATGATCCTGTGTGGCCTGTGAAATTAACATGGCAGCTCAATCTCCTCCTACGAAGCCTGTTCCGTAAAAGGGCAAAAAGGCGGGAATAGATTTAGGTTTCCACTTTTTATTGCTGATGTACAAAAAAAATAGCGTGGTTAAAACTTAACCTAACTAACCAAGTGTTGGGTCACATGGGTCTCAGCAATTAAAAAAAAAAAAACGAGGTCAAAGTCTTCATAGAAACACTGTTTAACCAAATGTTTTATTATGTGAGGATTGTTACAAATGAGTTTAGGACAATAACTTTGACCGTAAATCTTCCTGACAGAAGTTGATTTACTCAAGACACCTTTTGATCGCTTATTGTTTACTTAAAGTTCTATTTATTAGCCGGCTCAAATTCATGTGAATTTAGTTAACTAAATCTAAAATGAATGCCTGTATTGACACGAGACCAGACCTGTCTTGGACATGACGCATTGGAAGTTGTCTTGTTTCTGGTCCCCTCTTTGAAGTTATTCAACCAAAAAATCTGGAAATTTGAGTCTGAGTTTTAGACATTTGTTTTCTACTTGAAATTGTGGTTTAGTATAATTCTTATCGGCAAAAAAATAAAGAATTAGACTTAAATTATTGACAAAATGTACACTACAGGGATGTATTAATTCAAGGCAGCAGTTAGTAGTTTCGCCAGAAGAGGGAGCTGTACACAACACAATAAAAACGACTGTCACGTTAGATCTTATTTCGTTGTCAGCTATGCCTAGTTGTTTTTTCCCTTAAAATCATTTAGTCATTTCTTATTTGGAGCCACTGCCCTGCCTTGATGGTGCGTTGTTATCACTTCGTATCTTTGCACTTGACACTTGACAGATCCCGACACTCGCGCCCTGAGCCCTGGCGGTGTAAGGGGCACGTGGCGGCGCTGGAGCTAATCTGTGTCGGCCTAATTACATCTGAAGTAATCAGGGCCACAGATGGAGCGTGTGCGTCCCGTGCGCGCACAGCGGGGGAGGCCTGCTGCTGTGGGCACGGATTTACGCACCGGCATTACGCACAGGTTACAGAAGTTAGTGTCACGTTTGGATCACTTGGGGGAACTCGGTCACGTTCAGCATCGAGTAACATTTCCTTAAGCTATAGGTGTCTCCACGATGCCCGCAGGGGTCTTCCGGTGTAAACTCAACAGGTAGGAGACCTTTTTTCTTTTTTCCTAATTAATTGCTTAATTCGCATGCTTTTCCTTTAGTCTCATGCCCATTGTGCTTCTGAACTATTATGCCACGCCTGAGATAGTAATTACAGGCTATATATATGTATGTAGGCTACTTCTGAGAGTATTTTTACATTGAACCTTTTTCTACTTGACTACAAAATAAGTCACCATTCCTGACTTGCATTTGGTATTACAACGTTGTAGATTTAAAAAAGGGAAACATCTAGTTTTTCCTTCCCCTTTTTAATCACTATCTGCATTTGCGTTATATTATAGTAAAGGATTAATGCATATTTGTGCAATTTGCAGCAAAAGATGTCCCACCTTTTCCTTGGTGCCCTGTAAATGGAGCTCAACAGTCCTCCTCCTTGATTGTGCCTGAAAGTCAAAATCCCCATAGACTTTTCATAAAATAATAGTAATAACAACCGTCATATACATGTTTTTTTTCTTTCACCAAGTACATTTTCTTTCAGATACTTTTTCTGTTGCTCTTTTGTGGTGTTTTTGTCACATATTTGTCACTTTTGCATCACCTTTTTTTAATCACGTTTTTGTCGCAGTTTTATCCTCGTTTTCGTCTCATTTTGTGTCACTATATTGACCCTTTTTTCGAGAAGCTTTTAGATTTGGGTAAAGCCAAACTGGAGAAAGTGTGCTCGGTTCAGGTGGGGGTTAAGAGGTTAAGTGATTGATTTTCAAGCCGTCCTCTCCTGATTGGACCTGATAGGCCGGTTCACAGGAGAGCTCGTCTCATTGGTCAAAGTGATGGCACCGGGGATGCTGATTAGTTTCTGAGCTCAACAAAGCGAGGGACTTTAGACAAATGTGATTATTTAATATTACTCATGTTACGTCATATTGCAGGCCCAGGCGGTCAATTATACACAATCTATTACATTTGTAAAACATTGAAACTTACAGACTGTCACTTTAATGTTGCTAGTTAGAATTAGCAACATTGCATTTTGTGTGTGTTTCTTTTTATTCATATTTGTATTGCTTGTCCTAACTGTGCTCTCCACTGCAGCCGCCCCATTATGTGAGACCAGAATGGCTCGGACATCCCTCCTCCTGTCCCTCCTGTCCCTCCTGCCCTGCGTGTGTCTGGGCCAGGTGTTCAACTTGACCCTCTCCGCCAAAGAGGGCCTTCCAGCGGGGACCATCGTGGGAGACCTGGGCGCCGTCCTGAGCCGACCCAGCACCGGCTTCTTCATCTCGGAGAGCCGGGACTCGGACGTTTTCCAGGACTTGGAAATCGACGCGGACACCGGCATCATCTCCACTGCCGTGACCCTGGACAGGGAAACGAGGGACCGTTATGAGTTTGTCGCTGCCACTTTGACCGGGGAGATGATCAGGGTGAACATCGAGGTCAAGGACGTGAACGACCATTCCCCCAAATTCCCGTCGGAGAAATACGACCTGGTCGCGTCGGAGCTGAGCCCGCTCGGAAGCCGGTTCAGACTGGACGGCGCCAGGGACCAGGACGAGGGCGAGTTCGGCATTCAGGGGTATCGCATCACGCAGAGCGACATGGCCGAGCTCTTCGACTTGGAACACCGCGCCGGTCAGGACGGCCCTCACAGCCTATACCTCGTCCTGAAGACCCGGCTGGACCGGGAGTCGCGGGACGGCTACTCGCTGACCATCGAAGCGTCCGACGGCGGGGTCCCCCCCAAAAGCGGGACGGTCCAGGTCACAGTCCACGTGCAGGATGAGAACGACAACCCGCCGGCGTTCAACCAGACGGAGTACCACGCCGCGGTGAGGGAGGACGCGGCGGCGGGGGCCGGGGTGTGCCGGGTCTACGCCGCGGACCGGGATTCGGGGGAGAACGGCCGGGTGACGTACGAGCTGAAGAGTAACCCCGGCGAGGTCTTCTACATCAACGAGAGCTCGGGAGGGATCCACATCAACAAGCCGCTGGACTACGAAGCGCAGGCCTACCACGAGCTCATCGTCATCGCCAGGTAAGGCACTCAAACATGTGCTGTGGAAGCAGAAACACAGTGGGGCTAATTTGAAAGCTCAGACCTACGAAACTGATCGCGTTTTTGTCACTTATTTGTCGCTCTTTTGTCGCTATCTTGTTGACTTTTTTGGTGCTTTTTATTCACTCACGCCAACACATTTTTGTTGTTTTTATTGTGTTTTTGTCTTATTTTGGAAGTGTTTTTGTTGTGTTCTCATCTTTTTTGAATCACCTTTTGGTCGTGTCTTTGTTGCTTTATCGTCGCTTTTTTTCATTGCTTTCTTTGTCCTGTTTTCGTCACTCTTTTGTGTCACTTATTTGTCGCTCTTTCGTGGCTTTCTTGTTGACTTTTTCATCACCCTTTAGTCGTGTGTTTATGTCGCCTTTTTTTTATTTATTTTTGCTTTTCCGGCACAGTTTTGTTTAGCTCTTTTGCCACTTTCCTGCTTTTAGATTTGGGTAATGCCAAACTGGGGGGAAAGTGCTCGGTATGTCGGAGCTAAGAGACAGACAGACTCTGACCAGAGGAACACAGTGCAGACAATAGAGTCCAAAGTTCTGCCAGTGGCCATTTGTTTTACTTTATTGTATTTGATTAAGGCTGCTACGTTATAGACTAGAAACCATTACCCCTAGAGAGAATAGAAGTCGCAAAAACACGTGAAATCCTTTCAATGGAAACCAGAAGCCAAATAAACAATACATTTACAATTACAATAAACTGGACTCACTTATATTGGCAAATATAATGTGGTGGAGTCGTGTGTAAAAAGTATGTCCGCCTCTCGTTCTATGTTGATATTAAAGGTGCACTATGCAACTTTGTATGTAAATAAAGAAGTGAATATTTCAGTGACCCAGTGGCTGTAGCTAAGCGCCTTTACTTTCCGTCCTGGTGGCCCCTATGATGCTTCAGGATCAATTTAATTTCAAGTTTTTTAGGATTTCTGGTAGGTTTTCGGAATGAAATGTAGACGGTACAATCAGCAGTGAAATCCAACCAGAAATTCTAAAAACAACTGATCATGGAGCGTCTTATGGCCGGTGCACACTCTGCAATTATTTTTAGATGTCACATTGCACGACGTGGGGATTGTAAAATCGTGAGCTGCTCTCGTCGCCACCGTGCGATGGTTCAAAGCGACGATACGTTTTGTCGTAGCAGTTTCAGGCGTCAGACGGCGTGAGTTTAGCTGAGGCAAGTGCTAGCGGTGTTTATTTTAGCAGAAAAGTGCAGGGAAAGTCTTGTAAAATGCGGGGTCGGACAAGCTCATGCCTGGCCTGTGTTGCTTATTACTATGGTGCAGTGCGACTGATGTTGTATTCTGTTGAGATGACACTTGACAAAGATCCTCGTTGGAGTGAGAGGACAGTTGGAGGGCCCCAAGCAGCTGCCTGCCTTGCCTAAAGGAAAGCTACGCCCCTGACTGTAGCATCTCAGCGCTGTGATTGGTCCACAGGTCGCTCTGTTCCCTAAACCTTATCTATCTACCTTGCACCTGATTTCACTGAATTGTTATCAAATATGTATGCAAAAGCATGTTAGCATTTTAACATACGTATAAGTATGCCGTAAGTATACACGTATATATCCAAAGTCAATTATAGAATGCTTGATTAATACAAACATACAGTACAAACATGATCTTCAGTCTTCTCTCAAATCTTAATAGATGCGGTTGTGTTTACAATGTGTGTTAACTGAATCTTGATTTTTAAAGATGAATTGCAAGTTTAACACAATTATTTGTCATTCTATGTTTTCTAAATTGTGATGCCTTGTCTCCCACTTATCCGTTATAAGTTGTTACACCATAGATATGCACTTCAGTCAAATCTCATCACTTATTATTACTGTCACCCCCCCTCTCTGTCCAGGGACAACGGAGCCCAGCCTGAGTTCAGCACTGCTTTTGTGGGCATCCGAGTCCTGGATGTAAACGACAACAGCCCGACCATCCACCTGCTGTTCCTGAGCGAGTCCGGGGAGCCCGCCGTCTCCGAGGCGGCGTCCGTGGGAGACTACGTGGCCCGCATCTCCGTGTCCGACCCCGACTTCGAACACCAGCCCATCAGCGTGCAGGCCCGCGGCGGGGACGGGAAGTTCGCCCTGAAACAAATCGACCACTTCCTGTATGCGCTGTGCGTGGAATCGGAGCTGGATCGAGAGGAGAGGGACTTGTACGAGGTCAGAGTTCAAGCGACGGACGGCGATTCGCTGAGTTCTGAGGAGGTGTTGCTCCTCAAAGTCACGGATGTCAACGATTGTTATCCGCAATTCGAGAAGAACATATACACAGTTAGCATTCCCGAGGACGTTCCTCCGGGCAGCTCTCTCGTCCAACTTCAGGCCAAGGACGAAGATGAACCAGGCCCCAATTCCCTGATTAAATATGCCATTTTGAGGTCCAACCAGCATGGATTGGTAAGTGAACATTTAGTTATTAAATGATTGTTGTGGCAATAGAAGGTTGTCCTGATCATCGAAAAGTATTTTCTTCATTTTAAATCATACTGGCTAATGCATTCTGTCTACAGCCTGTTACGTGAGGAGATTAGATGGGACAGACATGAGAAGCATTAAAAGTCATTAAATCAATGATGCCAAAATCAAGGCCTTAAATATTATCAAAAAGCATTGAATTGGATTCAAACTGGCATTAAATCTAAATTTATTGAGTTAATCGAAAATACTAAAATGCTGAATTAGCGTAATTTTGTTGCTCAAAGGTTGACCGTTTTGTCCAATTCTCGTTCCTCTGTTTAAAGGTGCACTATGCAACTTTTAATGAAAAAAAAAAGTTGACTTAATTAATGAGTATTTGACTTTTCGTTTGGCCGTATTTGACCTTTCAGTGACTCAGTGGATGCTTGGGTAGTTAGCATAGCGCCCTTACTTCCCATCCCCATGGCCTGTAGGACGCTCCAGGATCAATTGTTTTTTTTTAGGTTTTTCTCTGCTGATTGAACCGTATCCATGGTTACATGTACATTCCATTCCGAAAACCTTCCAGAAACCCTAAAAAAAAAACATAATAAAACTGATCCGGAAGCATCATAGGAGCCACCGGGATGGAAAATAAAGGCACCAAGCTAACCACCCATTCAGCCACTGGGTCACTGAAAGGTCAAATACACACTAATATGAACTTCTTTTTTTTTATTTTATTTTTTGCATAAAAAGTTGCATAGTGCACCTTTAAAAGGGACTAGATAGAATTTAAAAATGTTAAAATTATGTATTTTCCACCCCCTTCATTTTCCAGCCATGTCCTAATGTGTAGAATGAGCCCATACCTGTTCACCACAACTGCCTCTAAAATCCTGCACTGTCACTTAAAACATAACTCGGGTCCGAATTGCCATCATGCACGAGCTTAATATAGAAGCTGCAGTTATGCCTAATACCTGAGGTGGCAGTAGTGAGTATAAAATGATTTTTTTTGTTGCTTTTTGTCACGCTTTTCTTTTTTTGTTTCTTATTTGTTATTTTTTCTTTGTAGCTTTTTTGTTTTTCTTTTTTTGTTTCTTTTTTTTCAAGAAACTTTCAGATTTGGGTAATGCCGAAAGGGAGAAAATGTGGACGGTTAAGATGGGGGGGGGGGGTTAAGAAGTTAAACTGAAGCCGCTTTAATCGCTCGCCCCCAGGTGAGCGTGGACGCGCAGACGGGCCTGGTGACCGCAGTGGGCTCTCTGGACAGGGAGCAGCAGGCCGAGCTGTGGTTCCTGGTGGTGGCCTCGGATGGGGGAGAGCCGCCCCTGTCGTCCACGGCAACGGTGACGGTTCGGCTGGAGGACGTCAACGACAACGAGCCGGTGTTCGCTCAGCCGCTGTACAACGTGAGCCTGGCAGAGCACAGCCCGGTGACCAGCTGCTTCCTGCAGGTGTGTGAGCAACATGGCCGACGCCTTCATGTCGGCTATCGTGACTGTGTTTAGTTTGAGCTCATTGGGGCTACTAGGGGTTTTCTATACCTAAATTATTTGTCATATAGAACCATAAAACAGATGACTAATGTTGATTTATTCCGTTTCCTTCCATTTAATTTCTTTTGCATTTGTATCATTTGTATGAGGTGAAACAACCAAGAAACTTTCTTTTGCCACAAAGGGCAGAAGAGAACACTAAACAAGTTTTTCTTATTTTTTTCACCCCATTTTTAACCAAAAAAATTATAATCCCAAAATGTTCCATATTTTGACCAATATTTTTTTTTTCCTCTAAATATTTTCCACTTGGTTTTCCCATTTTTTCAACTGCATCAAAACTTGAATATAATATTTTTTTTTCTTGATACCAGACCGGCCTCGACTCAGCCCTAGTTGCTACCAAATGAAAACGGGTCACTTGTGTTGTATTTATTCTTGCATATTTGAGTAATTCTGCATCGTTTCGTTTGTCTCCATCTGAATGACTAAAAAGCCTCTGTACCACCAGCTGATGTCACAAGGTAGTCCCTCCCTTTCCAGGAAGTACTCCTCTGTTAGCACTTTTCCACAAAGCTGGCCTGCTCCTGGCTCCAAAAACAACATGCTAAAATCAGCGCTATCATCTGCCTTTACCACAAAGCATGTGTTGCAACACTATGGCAATTAAATAGAAAATTTATTGAATTTGCAAAGTCAACCATGGCCAATCTCAATCATTGTCACGGGGAAAGCATTAATTTTTTGCTTGAATTGAGTTTAATTAAGACAGCCCTAGAATCTATTTTAAATGGTCTTCCCAGCCCTACATGTTGCTAATAACTAGTAGCAGCTTTTATTTTAACCTTTTCTTCAGGTACTGCTGTCCTGGTTGACATGTTTCTGGTGTGTGCAGAAATGGTGCTAAATTGAAGTTGTCCAACATAAAATACCAATGCTAAGGTGTATTCTATTGCATATACAGTAATATTGTCACATCGCATTGCTTTATTCTTATATCCTGATTCCTCGTAGACTGAACATGAGCTGATATTTATCGTCCTCCAAAATAAGACTGCAGCTTGTTTACATCGTGAGCCGTTACTCGTCCTTTACTACAGGGTTGACAAATAATGTGGCATTCATTCACTCTATACAAAGAATCAGTGTTGATATGACAAACGCCTGGTACCGCTCTGCTGCTGATGTCACAATACAAGTCTATGACAAACCAGGGGCTGCTTACACAAAGAAATACATGTGCAATAACACGAAAGTCCTTCTCTCAGTTTGTGTAGATTACAGTGACATTATTATGGATTATTATTGTGAAAGTACTGCACGAGAGCTATATATTTGGAACATCTCGATTTCAACGTATTCAATTCTCAGTTTAAGTGTAATTTGTGTAAGTCCAGAGTAGCTTCATACAGCGTTGGGTGTGACGGTGCAGACTTTGACTCTGAGGTCGTAAAGTACCATGTGATATCACTTTTATGAGTGTCGACTTGTGCAAAGGTGACACAACAAAGCCTTAACTAACATCGTGTGCTGGGACTTGTAGCTTTCTCTTTTTATTATGTGGTCAAGTTTACCTGAAGTTCAAACGTGGCTCATTCACAGGAACCGCAGCGGAAGCTGACTCACTCACAAAACCAGATAAAAAATTAACTCGGTTTACAGTCTAGTGTGTTCAATCCAATCGGGAGATATCCACGGTTTCCACATGCCACATGACACTCTATATATTTTGTCTTGAATTGTAAATTAATTGATATAGTAGTTTCATTAATCTGAGTTGTTGTGCACTGCGGCCTCTCAAACCTATGCAGATCCTCAACAGCTGATCCACACACCTCTCATTACAAACTAAAGGCCCCACCTTTTCCAAAGTTATGGTTTATAAGTTATGGCGGCAAGTCCATGTGGTTCTGCTTAACCCTCGTCGGGCCTTCAATTTTGCACTCTTTAAAGACCCTAATGTCAAAAAATGTACACTTCAAAAAAGAGCCTGAAAATTACCACACATTCATATTTTTGTCTGCTTCATTTTACAAAAATCAAAGAAAATCTTCAGTGGCTTTTGAGCAATTTTGATGGGCTGCGGCTCCAGTGGCTTTTGGGTCAAAATGACCCGAGGGCACCACGAGGGTTAAGCTAAAATCTACACATATTATATATATAATTTTTTGTCAACTGCATTAATAAAACAATGCCTTTCAATCCCGGTGGCCTCAGTGTGCTGCCCCTCGGAGCATCTGATCATCAATTTGTTGTATGCGCACACTTTCAAAAAAAGCTACTCGTTCAGTCAGTATGAAATGTTAGATCTTTTCATTTCCGCAGAGCTTGTTCTAGGTTCTTGAGTGCATATTTTAACCAAGACATCCAAAGAGCCCTCACTCGATGATTCACTTTCCAAACGCTGTCTGCAGGTTGTGGCCACAGACGCAGACACCCCTGAGTACGCCACGCTGCAGTACTCTCTCAGCGACGGCTTCGACCGGACCGAGCACCCGCTGTTCCACGTCCAGCCCGGGACCGGAGAGCTGTGCGTGTCCCAGGACATAGACCGCGATGTGGGCCACTCTGTCTACGACCTCCTGGTGAAGGCCCAAGACCCGGTGAGTTGGGTTTGCAACGGGGTTAAAAATCTATGAAAACTTTTTCACTAGGATCCGGATATTATATAAAGACGTTAAGCCAGATCAGTTTAGCATCTGCATCTTTGACAAAATCCTTCCTTTTCTTATAGGGCGGCCTCAGCGCTCAGACGTACGTGCACATCGACATAGAGGACCTGAACGATAACGCTCCGGTGTTCAACCCCGGCCAGTACACGGCGAGCGTGAGCGCCCACTCCCAGCCCGGCGCCGAGATCCTCACGGTCATCGCCACGGACGCAGACTCCGGGCTGTACGGACACGTGTCCTACCACCTGCTGCCCGCAGACACGTCCTCCCTCTTCACTCTGGACAAACACACAGGTACCGGGGACACTGGAGTGAGGAATGGGACAGGTTTATGAGCTGGAAGAGGCTGGGATTAGCACATGCTAATTTAAGCGCAATACAGGACCGGTAAAACTGTGGCTGTTCACATCTGGCACATGGGAAAAGAATATTATTATTATTATTTTCTATAATAATCTAAATTATTATTATTATTAACAAAGATGTGGTTCAAACATTTGTAGAAATGTAAAAATCCATTCAACTAGTTGGAAACTGCAGGTGATCTCACTCATACCCCTCACCCTGTTATTCCCATGCTTTAATGTAAAGCGTGGCCGACAGTGCATCTGGGTTCGACACTTTTGCCTCCTCCGATCCCCAGCCCCAGTGACTTGTAGGCCAGCCTGTTTGCCTGTAAGTAAGTAGAGTGACTGGCAGAGGCTGTATTTACGGATGAGCCACTGCTTAGTGCGAGTAAGTCCCCGTGAAATGATTGTTAATGTCACTGCCCTGCAGGGAACCTCGGGACACCAGACCTCTGTAAATCCTGTCACCGTGCTCGTTTGTGGTTACAGAAACAGTCAAATGTCGAAGTGCCGTTGGAGTTCCCTGAAGAAGGCTGTTTGTTGGCTACGATTCGGTTAGGGCTGAACAATCTTGGAAAACTCTGTCATTATAAACTGGTTGATAAGTATTGTGACTCCATTCGATTTTGTATTTACTGTGGACATGGTAAACACGTCCAGAAGCGTTATTATTTGGGAGAAAACTGAAATGTTAACTGCACGCTTCAGAAAAGGTTTGCAGAGAAGTAAAGTACAGGGTTTTATTACAACCGTTATGATTTTCTTTCTGCAGCCATTCAACTTTTGATTACACCTTTTTAATTTCAACTATGTGTTTATGCACAGTTTGTTTCTTTTGGCCAACTTACTTACATTTCTCATTGATATTTAAGTTACTTTTTATATAGTCTATAGTTAGTGAGTGCCAAGTCAACAGTGTTAAGCTTTACACTGAGCAATTTAGGTAATAATCCATAGTCCGCAATCTGTCGCTCCTTAGATTCCACAGTAAAACATTGCGTGACATTATTGTGACCACAAACCATAACAGGACTCCAGACCAACACTTTGGATTGGTTGCACCTGATGCACCTTAAGACCAGGACATCATTTTTGGTACCATTTTTGGTATCTTGAAAACAGGAATTAGTGCCACTGCTTCAAAAATATGTTCATCATCTATGCTGTTTTAGTTATTTTAACATAGTAAAAAATATCATTAACAATGAACTGTATTTTCTAGTAGGGTACATGTTTTGCCACAATCAATCCACATTGTAAATGCTGTATTTGTGAAAGAAAAATGCACCACATGCTCTATTATTATTTAAATTATAACTCAAACAAGGCAAAAATGTGTAGCAATGTACAATAAAATGTACAAAGGAAAGGTTTTCATAACAGTGACTATGGCATTCAAACCCCTCGTGTGTCTTGTTCAGGCGTGCTGTACCTGACGTCCAGCCTGAGCCACCTGGGAGCAGCGAGTGTCAATCTGTTTATCAGCGCTCAGGACGGAGGGGGCCTGACCTCCTCCTCACCAGCAGAGGTCACTGTGCACATCGTGAGCAGCGGCCAGGCCCCAGCCGTGTTCCAGAGGTCTCGCTACACCTTCAGCCTGTCCGAGGACGCACACCCGGGGACGTCTGTGGGCGCCGTCCACGCAATCGATCCAAACGGTCAGTATCAGCAAAGACAGAGTACTTCTAGTGATTTCCTCTTCAATAGTCAAAGTCCCCTTGCACTGCATTATTTGTTCTGTCTACGCACTTTGTCATGGTAAGCTACTTTCTACATAGCCACAGCTGCCCTGCGGCTGACTGATGGAAGAATGGTTGTCAATTTGGACGAACAACCACTGGGACCAACGGGGCATATCTATGGAGGTGCCATGGGGGGTTGGACCAGTGTAACAGACTGCAGGAACAGACCAAAACAATTTCTGAAATGTACCCATTAAACACTTTAATCACCAGGTCCCTCTGACTGAATGCATCTTAATTTACCAGGCTAACAGGATGCTGAACTCTCCCTTCTCTCTCTCTCCTAATCCCTTGGAAATTGGCATACATTGGTATTTTATTTGTGCTCTGTATAGCAAGGGTAGGCAATGTCAAGCCGTGGGCCAAATCCGGCCCTCCAGCATAGCTCCTCTGGCCCCACAAAGGACTTTGAGCAATTATTGCACACAACAATCTAAAATACATAGAATATTGTGAATTTACATAGCAAAACTTGAGTTTGGGCCAACATGGGAAGGTTTGGATGGAGGGCCATCTTCTAAGTCTGACCTCCTGAACTCTCACGTTATTATACAGCCTAATTTATGATTTACCATTGCCGAACATAGACTTTATGGGCCCAATCTTCCGCCTGGCACAACAGCAGTGTTAGCGCAGAGGACAGGGACCTCTTGTCTGCAAACAAACGATGCGCCAGTGCTTGTGTGGCCAGGGGGCAGGGGCGAGGCTTCTCTCTCCCCATCATTCCACTGTGGGTTAAACATTGGCCTTGTCTCGAGAGAAAGCTCAAGCTCTGGTAGAGAGCGTCGCGATCAAAACACCAGCACCCCTACTCCGTGGAAAACATTGGTCTGTAGGAAGAAAAGGCTCGGGGGAATGACGACGGTTGTACATAACTGCCCCGTTGGCTATGGGTGTCTGTCCAGCTCGTGTATAGCCAACATTCAACCCACTTACTGCGTTCAGTCTGAGGCTGAAGATTTCACAGCGCGCCCCTCGTCAGTGCGAAAGTCTGGTTTAAAGCCTGCGTTTAGAAACACAAAATCAGGCTCTATGTGTAACATGCAGGATGTTGGATGCTTACTACCTTTTCTCGTTCTTAGTGTGCTAATCTCTCAATTTTTAGGGATTAGCTGCACATAGTCCACTAGTTACTAACAGCCAGATGACTCCACTAGACAGTCACTTAAGGTTGTCTCTGCAATTATCAGATTAGTGTTTGAGCTTAAATCCCCAACAGCACTGGGTTTGTCATTGGGTGCGTCTCCCCTCAGACCCCCAACTGTTCTGTGGATTTAGCCGCTGTTTTACAGTTGATTTAATGCCCTTTGTGTACATGGGGAATTATGCTAGAACGTCCGAAGAGCTCCGGTAGCGCTCTTGGGCGGCACGGTAGCGCAGCGGTTAGTGCTCTCGCTTCACAGCTAGAAGGTCCCGGGTTCGATTCCCACCTGGACGGGGCCTTTCTGTGTGGAGTTTGCATGTTCTCTCCATGTCTGCGTAGGTTTCCTCCGGGTACTCCGGTTTCCCCTACCACCAAAAACATGTACAATAGGCCTGGATGAATGTTGTGTGTGTGAATGTATGGTGGTGGTCAGAGGGACCGTAGGCGCAATGTGTGTAGTCGCGACGCGCTTCTGTCAGTCTCCCCCAGGGGAAACTGAAGCTACTAACGTAGTTTACCACCACCAAGTATGGAGTGAATGTAAAATGCTCTCATGTAAAGCGCTTTGTGGCTTTGTCTGTGAAAGGCGCTATATAAATAAAGGTTCTTCTTCTTCTTCTTCTTCTTCTCCTCCTCCTTGTTACAGTTGATATTACTTGTTGCCTGAATAAAATGTGGGACAGTAGCACAGGTGGTTGAGGGGTCGTATTATACCCGGAAAGTTGGCTGTTCGTACACCTACTGTTGTGTTCTTGGGCAAGACGCTCCTCCTGTGTGAATGTGAGTGAACGATTTCAAATGGTTGCAGAGATTAACACAGCTTTAACTAACCTTGTGTAAGCAGATTTAAAAAAAAAATGTTTTAAACAAACTCAGCAAGTGGTTCTCAACTCGTGTATCTTCCAGAACTATTATGGTGCCGTGACCCTCACTAGAAAAGTAATATAATTTCAGCTAATAATACATTTGACCAGAGACTGAAACATTGCTTCATGAATAAATTGCTGGTGTTGCAAAACAACGCTATTTGATACAGATGTGACGTTCATGACCGACTGGCTCTTTTAAACTAGTCTGGCATCCAGAATGATCCCCCTCTGTATGTTTTATACAGGGGGGATGTCAGTCTGGGCAGGAGCTCGCTGTTGCCGCTCCTGCCGAACTCAAACGGATCGTGCAATCAGAATTATTTGCGGTCACGTGTTGTTCGCGAGCAGCGTTCCCTCGATAACAATCTACGAGCGGAGCCCGGGGGAGCCGAGTTTTTTTTCTTCTTCTAATCAGCGGTAAATGAACAAAAACACATCGGCAGTAAGTGAATTTTGTGATTAATAATTCTGTTTGAATATTAACGCAAAACCACTAATAATGCCACTGACTGCCCTTTGCTGATTGGTTTACTTCGCTTCCTGTTTGCCTGCATATGTTACGCTGTAGAAATCTAGTTGATGTGGAGTCTTATTTTGAAGATTTTGAAGATGCACAGCTCTGTTTTGTTTTTTGCACTACTTTTTTTCTACTTCATTACCCCCACAGGTTCCTGGGAGTCTGTGTCCTACCACATCTCCTCCGGCGACCCTCCGGGCTGGTTCGCCGTGCACCCCGCCTCCGGCCTCATCTCCACCCTGAAAGCTCTGGACCACGAGGCCCAGCCTTACGTCCTCCTGTCCCTCCAGTGCTCCACAGACGCCTCTCCCGTCTACAGCATCACTCAGGTCAACATCACCATCGCCGACGTCAACGACAACGCGCCCGTCTTCCCCAAAGCGAGCGATGCCATGAGCGTATCCCAAAGCACGATCCCTGGGACCGTGCTCTTCATCGCGCACGCTCACGACGACGACAGCGGCGCCAACGGGAGAGTGAAATACCAACTGGGAAACACCCAAAACGGAACTTTCGCCATCGACGCCGACTTCGGAATACTAACTTTGAATCGGAGTCTGCAACGAGACGCGCTACCGGCGTACACATTGGAAATAATCGCGGGGGACGAAGGCGAGCCATCCCTTTCGACAACGTTCAGACTAACAGTCAACGTAGAACCAAATTTAAATGTAAACAGTTTGGCTTTTGAGACGCTGATATATCAAGTCGAAATAGGAGAGAGCTTCAGAAGAGATACCAGGGTCATCCAGGTGAGGGCGCACCAAAGCAGAGAACCCCACGCGTCGTCTCCCAACGTAAGGTACTCGATTGAGAACCAAAACGGCTCTGCTCCGGCGCCCTTCCGCATCCATCCCACATCCGGGTGGTTGTACCTGGCCCAAAGCCTCGACTACGAAGCGGAAACGGCGTACCGCTTCCACGTGTTGGCTACGGCGATCGACGAGGGACGCGGGGGGGAAGTGACGGCGACAGCCACGGTGAGCGTGCTGGTGCTGGACGTGAACGATAACGCGCCGGTTTTCAGCAGAGAGGTGTACTACTTCACTGTGCCAGAGGGGGCAGCGCTGCAGGGCCTGGTGGGGACAGTCCGGGCCACGGATAAGGACTCGGGGAGGAACGGCCAGCTGTCGTACTTACTGCTGTCAGACGGGAAGTTCTTCCGGGTCAACGCCAAGACTGGTAAATACTACACACGCAAACATTGCAGGGACCATTTTGTGATTTGATTGTAGTAAATACATACCTACATTGTATTTGTAGTAGCAAAATGTGGAAACACTTCTTCACATTCCCTACTTCTTTCTATGATTTTTAAACTTCTTTTCAGACGTAGTACCTTCTTTCAAATGTATTAAAAAAATTTGACCAGGATTAAAATAAAGAAACAAACAAGATGGACGATAACGACCAAACCATATTGTACATTTGTCTGCATGTGTGTTCTAAATTCCTCCCTTGCTGTTGTAGGAGAGCTGATCCACTGGGTGGCTCTGGACCGGGAGCAGCACGGTCAGCACACTGTGAGGGTGATGGTCACTGACCAGGGCCAACCGCGCCTCAACTGCACCACCACTGTCCACATCCTGGTGTCCGACCGGAATGACAACAAGCCTCACTTCACCCACCTGCCACACAGCAAGGACAGCACTGTGCAGGTCAGGAGCTCTGCAAAGCCTCTACTGCTTTAAATGTACTACAATAAAATACTACTTATTGGTGACAAATACCATTAAAATGAATCTTTACTTTTACGGGACGTGCTTCTCCTCAGACCTAACTTTGCGCAAAGCCGGACATCAGCTACAGGGATACTGGGCAATCATGACGAATAATTATTATTACGTTTTCCAAGTGCTTTATTTTGACCCATATTTTTGTCGTATTAGGAGCAGTTTTGGTGTTGCTGATGTGTTTGTTCATCTGTGTTTTAGTGAAGTGATTCTGACGTACAGTAGCCGCAGTGTGGCTTTGAGGAAAAAGTGCCTTAATGGTCCTAGTTTATAGCCATGATTTATGAGCATAAAAAGCCTCATTGTTGCCAGCAGAGAGAGTCTGAGTACTCACCTTCAGTGAAGCATCCATCCATCCATATTCTTCGGCTTTATCAGAGGCAGCAGTCTGAGCAGAGATACCCAGACTTCCTCATCCTCCAGTACTGTTCTGGTGGATCCCGAGGCGACACCAGAGAGACACAGTCCCTTCTGCGTGTCCTGGGTCACCTCCCAAGAAGAAGAAGATCTTTATTTGTATAGCGCCTTTCACAGACATGGTCACAAAGCGCTTTACATGAGAGCATTTTACATTCATTCCATACTCGGTGGTGGTAAGCTACGTTTGTAGCTTCAGTTTCCCCTGGGGGAGACTGACAGAAGCGCTGTCGCATCTGCGCCAACGGTCCCTCTGACCACCACCATGCATTCACACACACATCATCATTCATCCTGGCCTATTGTACACACACAGAAAGGCCCCCGTCCAGGTGGGAATCGAACCTGGGACCTTCTAGCTGTGAAGCGAGAGCACTAACTGCGCTACCGTGCCGCCCAAGGGAGGCGACCAGATGTCCAAGCTGGTTCCTCTCGACATGAAGGAGCAGCGACTCTACTGCTGGGTGACAGAGCTCCTCACCCGATCTCTGAGGGTGCGCACAGCCACCCTCCGAAGGAAACTCATTTTGACCGCCTGTATCTGCGATCTTGTCTTTTTGGTCATTACCCAGATCTCATGACCATAAGTGAGGGTAGGAACGTAGATCGACCGGTACATCGAGAGCTTTGCCCGCCTTTTGCCGGTGGAGAACCATGGCTCTGGATTTAGAGGTGCTGCTTTTCATCCCAGTCGCTTCACACTCGGCTGCAAACCGCCAGAGTGGACACTGAAGGTCCCGATGAATCAATCAGAACAACATCATCTGCAAACAGCTGAGATGAGATCCTGTGGTTCCCAAACTGGACACCCTTGGGACCCCTTAAATGCCTGCATCACCGGTTAGCTGCTTAGTGCTGCCCAGAATCAGACACCAGGGAATACTTGCCAACTCGCTGTGTTGTATTACCGGCTGTTATTTTTCTCTTCTCCCAGATCTGGACTGGCGTTCCAACTGGCTCTTTGGTCACGACTGTTTTTGCTAAAGACCTGGATGCTGGTGAAAATGGGACTGTTACTTTTTCCATGGACTCAGGTCGGTCACGGAATGATCATGTTGGTGTTTTTTTGCCCACAGCAATAGTAACACTTTTGCTCTGCGTCTTGTCAGTCGATGAAGACGGCGAGAGTCCTCCTCACTTTGAGATCGACCGCAGGAGCGGGGACATTAGAACAACGCAGTTCTTCAGCCTGACCACACGGAGGCAGTACACGCTGAGAGTCACAGCCAGAGACGGCGGAGCTGTTCCTCTGGAGGATAGCGCGCTCATTCATGTACAGGTACTGCGTCCGCTAAGCAGGCAAGACAAAGTGTGTTGTTATTGTCTATAATGGACACAAGAAAAAACCTAAATATAGCATCTTCAAACCCACAACAACAAACAGTAAACAACAAAGACTGGACAAAAGCATAATGCAGCCGTCGTGTATGCACAGTGCAGTTTTCTAATAACGATAGTGTCGACATTTTCCCACCAAGTAACACCTCAGAAAATATTTGTATAGCAGGAGAAGCGTCTTCAAATTCATTTTACAAATGAATTTTTTTTATTTATTTTAAACGCTGTTTATATATTAGTTACAAAGATTTTTTTCAGAGAGGATTCTGGATATCTTTAAGTGTTTTATAGGAGAAACATACATTTCACCTTATATTTTGTGGTTCAAAACTCAATAAATCAAGCTAGGAATTAGATATTGATAAACCTTTCAAATATTGTTAGTACAAGGCGGGAAAGTTGGTAGGAGCTAATAAAGTTGTGATATTGTTGCAAGAGTGTAAAGAAAACCTCATTTGGAGAAAACGGCTCCTAAAGTTTTGTAACGCCTGCGCGTACTTTAGCCATGGCTATGGCCACTCCTGTATCTCAAAAAGGAAAGGACCATATTTGGATCAAGGTCGCCTTTCGTGCTACACGTGTACACCAAACAGGTCAATATTTGCGAATGAACAAGCGTGTCAAAGACAAGGGAGAGCTGCGTTGTTGTAGTTACTTCCTGAAAATCTCTAGCTCGCTAGTGAACAAAACGTCATAAAATAACCATGGTAAAAGGTGAGTTTGGTCTGTTTTTTTACCCTGACATTAAAACTAAGATGTTAAGTGAGGGATAATGCACGACGAGGTGTCCATTATCAGAAATAACTGGGCGACGCGGAGGCGTGAACCGTGCTTCCGCGGAGTGCATTATCCCACTTATACCATGGTCCGGCTAGGCTAACTGAAACTTTTCATTGGGGCCTGTTTGCTTCTTTTATAAGCCCTAGGCAGGAGTTATTTCACTTTTTAATCAGTTTTACCTGAAACTAGTTCCAGCTCAATTGTTTATCGTTACTATGGAGTGGTGTGATATAGAACGTGATTTAACTGTTTCCGTTATCACCTTTTAATGGACACCTTCCAGCCAATCAGAAGCGAGTATTCACACAGACCACGGTATAAAGGTGCATTATATAACTTTTTATGTAGGAAAAAAAGCTGATATTTGTGTGTATTTGAATGATAAAAAAAATAATGCCTTACACTTATTGCGCTTTACAAGCCTGTATTACCAAGTTTCTTGCGCTACACTGTCGTCATTATTCATTCACACCATACTCGGTGGTGGTAAGCTACTGTTGTAGCCACAGCTGCCCTGGGGTAGACTGACAGAAGTGAGGCAACCAGTGTGTGCCATCGGCCCCTCCCACCACCACCAACCACTCACTCACTACATTCACCCCAGGCTTCCTGGTGTTTCCAAACGGTCCCCCATCCAAGTACTGACCAGGCCCTCCCTGCTTAGCTTCCAAGATCTGACGGGATCAGGCAGAGCAAAGGCAGTATTTGACCCTTGTAGTGACCCAGCCCCTGTATGAGTGGTTAACATTGCGCTTTTACTTTCCACCAGAGTGGTCTCTACAACGCTCCAGGATCAATTGTTTGAAAGGTTTTCTATTTAGAGCGTCCATTAGCAGAGAAAACATTCCAAACAATTGATCCTGGAGCGTCTTAGAGACCACTGTGATGGAAAGTAAAAGCACAATGTTAACCACTCATACAGGGGCTGGGTCACTGCAAGGTCAAATACACACAAATATAAAAAAATAACATAAAAAGTTGCATAATGCACCTCTATGGGAGAAAATTCGCTGTTTGTTTTCAGCTACATCGAATGTTTTGTTTTCTATCTGTAGGTGCATGGAGCTGAGCCTCTCTCCGCCCGCTCGTCCCCCCAAATCCTGCGCCGCTTCACAGTCCGGGAGGACGCGGAGGTGGGCAGCGTGGTGGGCTCGGCCGGTCTCCCCGACGAGGGACGATTCAGCTACGTCATTTCCGAAGGAGACGGCGACCTCCACTTTGGCATCCACGCCTCGTCCGGGGACATCTACACCAACCAAGCTCTGGACTACGAATCCACCATGCAGTACTCGCTCCTGGTCCACGCCGAGGACACCGCCCGCCACCTCGGCCTGAACAGGTCCATCCTCGTCTGCGTCATAGTGGAGGACGTCAACGACCACGCGCCATGGTTCCCCGATAAGTTTGTGGCTTTCGGATTACGCGAGGACGCCAAAGTGGGCTCGCTGGCGTTCGCCTTCCGATCCCGGGACGGCGACGGGACCCTTCCGAACAGCGCCGTGGGATACTCCCTCGCCCCCGACGGCGCGCACTCCACTCGCTTCCCCTTCCGCCTGGACAAGAGCACGGGGCGTCTGACGGTGGCCGCGCCCCTGGATCGCGAAACGGCGGCGAGCTACGCCTTCACGGTGACGGCCACGGACCAGGCGGAGGGCGGGGTGGGGGCGCGGAGGAGCAGCGCGGTGACGGCGCAGGTGTTTCTGCTGGACGTGAACGATAACCGGCCGGTGTTCGTCTCCGCGGATACGGTGCAGGCGATGGAGGACGCGGGCGTGGGGAGTCTGCTGCATCACCTGGTGGCCATCGACGGGGACGAGGGGGAGAACGGGCGGGTGTCCTACTCCATCGCGGCGGGAAATAAAGAGGTGTTCAGGCTGGATGAGAAAACAGGTAATGGCCGTGAACTGTAGATTTCGTAATGTAAATGCTTTAAAGTGCAATCTTTATTAAAATGTTTAAGTGAGTCTGTAAAACGTCGGACTAATTTCTGGTATAATATAGAGAGGCGACTGTTATGAAAATCCTACCTCTACATTTGCCACTTCCTGTGTCCATGTCCAATAAGGAAGTAAAAGTACACATCACCAAAAAGAAAAAAACAGGTAGATTTATAGCAAAATCTTAAGAATGAATGTGGTTCTAAAAGTCAGTCTCTCGTGAGCCACAATCTCCGTCCCCTCACTCTGAGACCAAAGAACTGAAGCATGCAGGAAGTCCTACTTGAACTGTGAATAAAATTAAGTTTTGGAAAGTGCATACCGAATATTTTCTAATCGTCTTTCAGTGAAACATCGGACCTAATTAAACTACATACATTGCGTATAAACGTGAATTTTGCGTTAATAACAATAGCTCAGTTGCAATCCGAAAGTATGAATATTTCGGATTCGGATTGGACCAGAAAACAATGTTGTGATGGCGATCGTCCTCTCTCCAAGCCCAAAGGACCCACATCTGGTTAAGGTTTTTGTGAAAGATCGCACAATGTGAAGAACAGGCTCCACATGAAGTTGGTGGGGACAAGTTGGCCATGAAATATTGGTGGCCCCCACGCAAACTCATGCCCTTGACAATTTCATCAAATCAATTTACTGTGACACTTTTTTTTTTTTTACATTTGTGCCACATTTACAGCAAAAAAAAAATCACAATTCTTGAGTCTACTAATAATAGAAATGTAAAACAGAATTTTCTTAAACTTGTAGAACCAAAAGAGCTGATGTAAAGTTTATTCTCTAGGGAACAGGAAGCTATTGCAGAGACCTGAGCACTGGGCTACTATGGCCATATTTCCTGGTTCCAGTCAGGCCTGATGCAGCAGAGTTCTGGGGCTGCATCTAAAAAGTGTAACAAAGCTTAGGGACCTCCTTCCTCTTATCGTTGACCCGAACATGCATCATCGTCAGCCGTGAGCCTCCACGAGTGTCAGCGCAGTTAGGAGGGAGTGAGGAAAGGAGCGGTATGTTTCCCTTTAATACCTCCCGTTGCTTGGGTACCTCGGGACGTTCCTCATCAGCCCATAAGGAGCTAAGAACAATCCCACTGCGCTGCCATTCAAAGGTTTCTCAACTCGGCCGATCTCTGCGCGAGTGTGAAATGATTGACAGTTTAATAAGAATATGATTTATGCCCTAAATATATGAAAGTATAAAGCAGGTCAAGCAACGTTTAAGCCACAGCAGCATCTGGAATATCATCATTGTAATCTATACGAACTTATGGGAACTTTTGTTTGCATTTTACAAGAACGAAACCTAAGCCACATGGATCATTTGCATAAGATCCGCTGTGAAAGAACAGATGCTTAGTAGTTGTCTGAGGTGAACTAAAGGACAGGATTTGGTGAACATCAGTAATAACTGAACAATTATATTAAAAAGAGTTTATTTAACACATCATTTTGACATTTGTGCAGTTGCTCAGATATTTGCCCGGTTGATAATTGTCCTAAATTCATTGCAGGAGGATATGGAGCGAATATTGTACGACTTAACCTTCTGTTTGTTCCCTCCGCTGGGCTAGGCAGGTTCAGATTGTCCTGATGGGCAGGAGGAGCAGCTGAAGCTCCGGTTCCTATTTGCAAAAGGTTCCTCAAGGTCGACCTCATGATGTCGGCCTCAAAGATTAAGGAAAAGGAGAAAAAGCCATTGTGCCACTTTTTAGACGCCGCCTGGGTGTTCTGCAGCTGTCTAACAGCTTAGAGAGTGAGCAGGCTGTTACTGTAGGCGAACCTGCTGGAGACAAATGCATAAACAAGTCTCTCTAAGTCTGGGCAAGACACTACGCCTTTAATCCTAGCAATGGCTTTTAGAAGATAAAAAGCTGCTGATTGACTCACGATGATCACTTAAAGTTCTTTGTTTTACCGCTCCATTGTTTTTATTGCGATAAAGGGAAGACAAAATGATTGAGGTTAATAGTAAATGCTGTTTTTTACTGTGTTTGGATTTATTTAGTGATAAAACAAATCTCACCTAAAGGTTGTTCATTGGCGGAATCTGATCTACAGTCACGCTCCGCTGGAAATCCCAACGTGCCCAAAATCTGGACACAACCAACGCCATTTGAACTCGCCCTATGCATACGTTTCCACTTTCTGTCTCTGCCAGGCCTGCTGTTCCTCTCCTCCCCTCTGGACTACGAGAGCCAGCGGGCGCACCGTCTGACCGTCCGGGCGGTGGACCAGGGCCAGCCCCCGCTCTCCTCCACCCAGACCCTGACCGTGGAGGTGGGGGACGTGAACGACCAGCCGCCCCTGTTCGAGCGCCCTGTGTACAACGCCAGCGTGGCCGAGAACAGAGACCCGGGAGAGGCCGTGGTGCGCGTCGCCGCCTCGGACGGGGACTCGGGTAAGGGGGGAGAGCTGTTCATTGGTTTCACAGTCAGAGATTAGCTTAGTTTGTTTTTATATATGAATTCATTTAGTTTTAGCCATAATCAGAGCTGGTATTTCAAAATAAATCTACTAAAGTACTGATAGAGATTTTGCTATAATGCATTATATAATGTTTTTTCTTAAATAAAAAATAAAATCGTAGAAATTCAGTAAACAAAGTAAAAATGATCCAAATAAATTTACCCCGATATAAAGTTACTACTGAATGACTGACTTAAAGTGCAGTGCGGTCCTCGTGCCTCTAGATGGCAGCAGTAGCACTCAAATCAACTTGTGAGACTTGGTAACATCTTAAAGCTGGGGTACCTAACTTCTTACCTGACTGAGTACATTCATTTTTGCCATCACAGAGTATGTTGTAAACACAGCAAAAAGCAGATATTTTCACCTGAACTTTTATTGAATGATGGAAGATGCAAGTAGAATCTAAATTAATACAATTTATTTTGAATTAATATTAATATTAGTATTTTACATTTTGAACAGGAAAAATCAGGTACCCAGCTTTAACCCTGAACCGAGCGCATTATCTCCGGTTTGCCATTACCCAAATCAATACGTTTTTTGAAAAAAGCATCAAAATAGTGACAACGACGAGAAGAAAACAAATTTGAAAATGCAACAAAAAAGGCGAGGAAAGTGCAGCAAAAATGTGGCAAAAAAAGAAGCTACAAATGAGCACCAAAAAGCAGCAAAAATGTGACAAAACTCACCACATTTTTTTTAAATGTGACAAAGACGCAGTAAAGAAAAGCCACATAAAAATGTACAAAAGCGCAACAAATAAGTGACAAAAACTAGATGAAAAAGAACATTGAAAAAGTGTCAACACATCAACAACACAAGGAAAAATATCAGTTTAGATCAGTTTTGAAGGTCTTAGCTTTCAAATGAGGCGTTACTCTGGCCTACAGGCTGTAACCTCCAGTCGAGATCCTTTTAGATTTGGGTAAAGCTGAACTGGTGAAAATGCACCCGGTTGAGGTTAATATCCTTAAATAATCTCTAATTGTATTCATGTAAAGCAGTGTTTCCCAATCAGGGGTTGGAAAGGCGTACGCAACCACTGAGCAGGGGGTAGTGGAAAGTATTTCAGATTTGACTGGATACTAAACTAAGTTAGTGACTTTTTATTTTGCAGTAAAGTATGAATTTTAGCATATTTATTATATTTATTTTGACTGCAAAGCATGGCCTTTTTAGTTTCAGTGGAATACTTTCTAAACAATCATCTGCACTCTCAGATTTGGAGGTACCTGGACTGTAAATAGACCAAAAAGGTTGGGAATAACTGATGTAATGATATCATTTGAAAAGCATACATGGTTGATTATTTTGTTTAAAGGGACTATACGAAATTTTAAAATGTTAAAATTATGTATTTTCCTCCCCTACATGCTCCAGCCACGCCCTAATGTGTAGAATGAGCCCAGACCTGTTCACCACAACTGCCTCTAAAATCTTGCACTGTCACTCAGAAAGGTGTTAATTCGAGTCCGAAGTACCGTCATGCATGAGCTTAATATAGAGACCGCAGTTACACGTAAGACCTGAGGTGGCAGTAGTGAGTATAAAAATGACCAACTTGCATCTAGTCCCTTTAAGTGCAAATTTAACAGCCCATATTTTGGAAAAATTTAATTAAACAAAAATCTATCACAGTGACCTGTTTGACAAGACAGTGCCCTCTTGTGGTCACCAAGTGCCAAATCAATGACCCTGGCGACACACAGCTCATTCATACAAGCAATGTGGGTGAAGTGTCTTGTACATTGTCTATACAGTAAGCAAAGCTGGCGTTAGACTGCTTGTGTCATGAATATTCCGAGAAACGTACAGCCTCTATATAAGCCTGTAGATTTTTTTAAAGGACTTATACAGTATAAATCAACCATTTTGTTTTGTTTTTTAACTGTTATAATGTTAAAACCTCATCATAAACATTCCTGGAGTGATGATCTGTGTCATTCTTGTATATAAGTAATCATATATTTAGGTAGTTAGTCCCGTTCTCTCTTCGCACACAAATGCCAGCCCAGACTCCGACATATGACACACAGTGAAATCTTAGAAACCGGTACCAGACTTACTGTATTTATCTCACAATGGTGATTTGTGTTTGACATTGTATTAGTTTATTGGTGTATTTGTTGGGGACAGTGCATGTTAATGAACCTTGGGCTCATTTCCATACGTCGTCCCCCATGCGCACTCTCAAACACACTCATTCATCCTGGGCTATTGTACATGTTTTTAGTGGTAGGGGAAACCGGAGTACCCGGAGGAAACCTACGCAGACACGGGGAGAACATGCAAACTCCACACAGAAAGTCCCTGGTGGGAATCGAACCCGGGACCTTCTAGCTGTAAGCACGAGCGCTAACGGCTGTACTACCGTGCCGATGGAGCGTCTGTTTCTATTTCAAATCTCTCCCAGCAGTTCGGCCGTCCTTGCTCCCAGCCCGCTATCTCTTCGTATGTTTAGTTTCACCCCATTAGCGCTTTAATTGAAACCACCCCTCGCCCTTACACCTAAATCCCCCGTGCTGCCTTCACTGACACTGTCCTACATGCTAAGGCCTCATTTTATCTGCCTTCTAATCAGACGTGCAAACCTGGCCCAATCCCTGTTTATTTGAACACCTCGTGCGGCGGGGGCCCCCTAAATCCTGTTTGGGCCCGACCGTGTTGACAGTGAGGTGGGAGAAGGCTTTTAAAGAGCTAGCAGCAGAGATCCGCTGTTCTATTTGAACCAGTGTGCACTTTGCTGACGAATATAATATTTCTGTAGGTTTAATTAAAGTGGTGATTTGCTCAAAGCTCTGGAGCTGTTCTGTCCCCACACTGTAGCTACAGCCTGGGAATGAGATCAAAATACCCTTTTGGTTTATATTTTATTTCACTGTCTGTGTTTACTTTAATATTGTAATAAAGCAACAGTAAATGTCATAATGTATTTTGGCAGGGGCTGTCACTATGAGATACAGTTAATGTAATAGAATAACTTTATTGTTGTTCATTTGCAGCAAACAGAGTGTACAAAAGTAAAATAAGTAGCAACAATCATGACCTATCCCATCCACCATCCATTTTCTTCCGCTTTATCCGGGGCCGGGTCGCGGGGGCAGCAGTCTCAGCAGAGATGCCCAGACTTCCCGATCCACGCACACCTCCTCCAGCTGTTCTGGGGGGACCCCGAGACGACACCAGGCCAGCTCGGAGACATAGTCCCACCAGCGTGTCCTGGGCCTTCCACGAGGCCTCCTCCCAGTGGGACATGCCTGGAGCACCTCCCGAGGGAGGCGACCAGGAGGCATCCGGAACAGATGCCCTAGCCACCTCAGCTGGCTCCTTTCGAGGTGAAGGAGCAGTGACTCTACTCCGAGCTCCTCCCGGGTAACTGAGCTCCTCACCCGATCTCGGAGGGTGCGCCCAGCCACCCTGGGAAGGAAACTCATTTCGGCCGCTTGTATTCGTGATCTTGTCCTTTCGGTCCTTACCCAAATCTCATGACCATAGGTGAGGGTGGGAACGTAGATCGATCGGTAAATCGAGAGCTTTGCCGCTTGGCTCAGCTCCCTCTTCACCACAACAGTCCGATACAGCGACCGCATCACTGCTGACGCCGCACCGATCCGTCTACCGATCTCACGCTCCATCCGTCCCTCACTCGTGAACATGACCCCGAGATACTTGAACTCCTCCACTTGGGGCAAGGACACCCCACCGGACTCCAATCATAACCTATTTTTGGAAAAAAAATTAACAAAGAACGTCGACATTTTTTACAATAAAAGGAGTTCAAATATTGTTTTGAAATGAAACCAGATTACAGGAAAGCCTCTCTGAATGTCCAAAAATTCTGCCAGGGAGGACCACCTAACCCCCCACTAAGGGTCATACTGGTGAATGCTCAGGGAGTTTGTGTGTTTGCTCAGACACATAAAAAAAAAGAGGGAACGTTGGGTATAGGGCCATATACCGCCGTGCCAATAAGTTACAAAAATACACAATACCATCCTGGTGGATTTTTTTGTTTTTGTTTATTATTTTATTTTTGGACATTTCTCAAAGAATATGAACGAAAGCACAAAAACTTTTTAACCACTCATGGTCAGTGATGTTGTGAAGCCATTTATTGTCATAAAAATGTGTGAACTCACTTCAAATCACCATAACAGCATTTTTCATCATACACCATCATAGGCCCTGTTGACAACGAGGGTACTCGAAGTATAAATGAAACAAAAAAGGTTGGGAACCACTGGCCCGTTGGCACAGTATGATGGCATGGAAAAAGTTTATGGAGATTCTGCCTCTTCATATGTCACATCCTGCGCCCATGTCTAATAAGGAAGTGACATAATAACATCACTATAAATGTTAAAACACGTCATTACAAATTTGTCAACTGAATCTAAAATGAATCATTTGACAAAACCGAAACACATTTCTGTGAAAAGCCTAAACTAACATTCTTGCGAGGTGGGATTTGTCCAAGAACAGCAAGCACACAAGTCCGCCGGGAGTATGGCCAAAAAGGTTCTGATGGTGTCCATAATCCAAGCCATCTGTGCCAATAGCCCGTGTGTTTTCATGTGCTTCCTAGAATCGGGGCTTGGATCTGAGCCCGCGCCCCCGCCAGTCTTATTTGATTATCATTGCCCCCCCCCCTCCATCATTTTGCTCCAAAGATGACCATTGTTTAGTGACTCTGTTTCCAGTTTGCGCGCGTTGGAGTCAGTCAGGGGAGATGGGAATATCAACAAGTGTGACAGGTATTAGTCGTACAGCTGAAGGGGGACTGAATGGGGGAGTCTGTTCACAAGCCTCCGGGCGACATGTTCCGCTTCGTGTTACATTTGTAGGTCAAGATGTTGTTACATCAGACGTGTTCTTGTGTTTGCGTTTCATGTGTTTGGTTAATAAGTAGGTCCGGGGTGTTAGTATTACAAAGCTTTTCATCGCGACGTTAGGTTACTCTTTTACAAGCTGAGGTCTCCACTGGAATATTGAAAATACTAACGCGACTGTGCAGACCTCAGCCAAGGCGTTGTTCCTGTCCAGGTCTACTTCTAGCTTTTTGCTGTTCCACAATCCACTCAAAACATTATTTTAAGACATCCACTCAAATACAGTCACTTGACAGAGCAAATTGAAAGCATAGACTGTAAAATTAAGAATGGACTAAGTTCCCCCCATAGCGTTCAGTGTGGGCTAGCTGAAGCTCAATGAAGCTAGCAATTTGGATATGTTTTTGGAGCCAGCTCCAGTATATAGAATAGGCAAAAATAGTGAAAGCATAAAAATAGGACGATGTTGCATGTGATAAGACAAATAATGACTTAAAGAGGGGCAAAAAACGTTTCAATGGAAGTCTATAGGAGCCAGCCGCCATTTCCTTGCGGTTTCAGGAAATAGTGGGCCATAATTAGTCCATTCCTGATTTTACAGTCTGTGATTGAAACTGAAAGAGTTGACTAATTTACGTAGATCACCTTTGTGCCGAGGATCACGAGGTACCACACTAAACTGACTGCTGCAAGCAAAAAGCCCAAAATGTTCGGCATTTCATCTGTGCCAAATTCTAGTCCAAAACTAGTCCAAACTTACTCCTGCTTGCGTCTTAATTTTTGCCTTAACGATTACTCTTATGTATTATCATAATCAGCACTTAAATATTGCTAAAATCACCAAGGTACATCTGCTGTTGCTAAACCAGATGTACATTTAGAAAGTGCCCGTTTCAAAAGCTTATATGTGGCTGGAGTGTCCTCAGTATTGCCCATATACAACAACCATACAAAAAAAGTTTGAAAGTAAAGCTAACATTTTGGTTACTTTGTTGACTGCGTGCTGATTTGTGTTCGTCTGTTTGTCCGTTTGCAGAGGAGAATGCCGTGGTGTGGTACAGCCTGCTGCCTGGACCTGGGTACGAGCTGTTCAGCATCAACCCCTACACCGGTCTGATCACTACCACCTCCTACCTGGACCGAGAGGAGCAGCAGTTCTACACACTCCGAGGTACTGGCACTTTATTACGTCATGCCAACACACTATAGTTTCGAATTTGACATGCTGAACAAGTTCTTGATATGGTTTATATTTCATATTTCTGCAATAACTGCCTAGTTTTACAAAGAGCAGGGAAATGTAGACGCAAGTGTCCCGACGGGCTTTGGTTTCACTCCAGCGCAGAACAATGGTTACCTTCATTCAAAATGTTCTTAGGGAAAACAACAACAAGGTGTGGCCATGGCAAATCCGACTCCCTCTCCTCAGGAAGCCAGCATGATTGCTTCAGGATGATTGATGAGCCTCAATAAGCTTTTTGGATGAAAAGAAAAACAAACATTCTCAAAGGGGTTCAGATCTGGACTCCATGGCGGCCGATCGATCTCTCCCTCCCTGAACCACTCTTTCACGACGTGAGCCTGATGAATCCCGGCGTTGTCATCTTGGCACATGCCCAGGGAACAAGAAATCCATTGATGGAATAACCTGGTCATTCAGGATGTTCAGCTGATCTCATTCTTTAGGCTCATAGTGTTGCTGAACCGAGACCTGACCAACTGCAGCGACCCCAGATCAGAACAGTTGGACACTTTTTCTCTTTTTGTTTTGTTTTGGTCTGGCAGTGTATAAAATAATTGACATAATACCAACAACATAAGAAAGGGATATGTCATTCAAAATCAAGTAAAGCATAGTAAAGCTCAACCGTTTTGAGCTTTACTATGCTTTACCAATGTTCCCTCATCGAATCCACATTCAGTAGATTTCACTTCATTCACACAACCCTTTTTACTGAGGCCATATCTTCTTTAACAGTGTAAACATGACTTCCTGCTTTTTCAGGTAGCACCTGAAACTGTCCCCCACTGTATCAAAGTCCATCAATCTTCACCAGAAACCGTTCTGAGCCCCGTCAGTGTGTTACCATGCAGTTAGCCAAACACGGTGGCTTGTACCTTTTTGGAATTTCTCCTGCTACCATTCGCATTAACATTTGACATTATGAAATATCAAGGCCGCAGTGCCCAAATCAGGTTTAGAATCCACGATTACGCTAAGAGAGAGACAGGTCCACTTTGAAACCACTTCACAGAAACAACTCCAACAACTAATGTACGAATGAAAAAACATTAGTTTGACCCTAAAAGCAGCACGCAGAAAGCCCGGATCATACGCAGACATATACTCGCCCCCTGACTCCGGGTTCTCTCTCCCACGTCACGCTCCGCTGCGGCAGTCGTAAAGAGCCGTACTCTCGTCTTGCAGCTCTGACCCAGGGGCTGATTTATCACGGGGCGACGCAGGATTCTCGGGTGAAGTTGAGCCACAGTGTTCCTAACCTCTCCTAAAGTCGCCTGGTTTGCTTTCTTTCACAGGGCCACGCGGCAATTACAAGCAAACTGCTTTCAGATGTGGAATAACATTTGCACAGACGGTATTATGAGCTACAATTTAATCTAATAAGAAAATAATATAATAAGGGGAAACTCGACATGTTGTGCCTGGGTAAGAGATTAGCTATTTCCTTTGGTGAGAAGAAGTGAAGTTTGAAAGGAAATGATATACAGTTTTAGTGATTTGAAACCAAGCGCAAATGCTTTCAGTTTGTTTGCTAGATTTTTATCAAAAGGAACCCTTTTGAACCTTTATCCCTCAAGAAAAACATACCGATTCATTCATGGATGTTTGACTAATTCTGCGTATTCAGTTTGTTTCCTCCTTGTCGGCTAAAACAGTTTATATGACGGGAAAAACTCTTAATTAGACGGCTGAAGGAATCTAATAATGTCAGTCATCTCGTAGACCGGGTAACCTGATAAATGAACAAACATGGCGTAAAGTGGTGCTCCTGCTTTTCTTTTTTCTTCTCATACATCTCACCTGCTCATTCCAATGCCACAATTTCTGGGAGCAATTGTTTCTTAGACATTTTTGGGTACAAAGCTTTTGACTGTACTCCAGTGCAGTCAATGCGCCCTCTGCTGGTGACATTATTTTTTTTAAAGTTGGAATACTGTGTTACGTTACTTTGAACATCATCTTCTTTTCATCTGCAGTCCCATAGCAGATTGATGTTAAATATCCTGTGTATATACTGTAAGCCTTGTGCATCTTGTGCTCTTCAGTGCAGGCCCGGGACAGCAGCTCGCGCCCTCTCTCCAGCACCTCCACCGTCCTTTGCTCCGTGCTGGATGACAACGACAACCCTCCGGAGTTCATGCAGTCGTCCTTTCAGATCAGCCTCCCCGAGAACCTGCCCCCCGGGGTCATCCACACTGTGCAGGCGTCTGACCCGGATCACGGGGACAACGGCACCATCCGCTACTCCATACAAGGCAAGAGCAGGAGGAACTATAGTGTTCAGGGATTGGAAGGTGGTGGAAGTGGTAACTGGTGAAAACCAAAGGTCTTTCTCATAGAATTACACTCAGAAAGTCTGTGTTACTTCATTGAATTTACTTACTTAGCACAGTGGTTCTCAAAGTTTTCGCACCAAAAAACACCTCAGAAATGTTTTTTGAGCACCACTCAGGTTATTGTCAATACATTTTCTGTAACCAGGATGTCCAAATAGAAACTACGTATTTAGTATGAGCTTAATGTCTGAATGAAGATTAAAAGTTAAATAACCATCTATACAGGATTAAACCATTGTAAAACTTGGACTAAACCAACTTGGGCTATAATAGGACTTAAGCATGACTAAAGTAGTTCTAAACAAGGGCAAAGTCTACATAGAACAAAATTTGTACCACAAAAAACGCTCGCTAACTTGATACTAACCTTTTTCAGAATCAATTATTTTTTTTTTTTTCATCTAAGCCTGTCTATAGCCTTTAGCTTGTTTATATTTTGAATGACCAGGAGCTTTTATAAACACTAGAGCAGTGAGTAAGGAAACGTGTTTATCTACAGCTGTCTCTCCTTGTAGCAGCGAAAATGAACAGGCGCATGTCATATATGCTGTTCTTTCTCTTCCTGTTGGTCTGTTTTTGGTTAAAAATTGACCAAATCAAACATGGAATATAATCCTGAATAGAGCATAAAATAGAACCTAAAAGTCACAGCTGTCTCTTTCATCTGCTCCCGCTCAGGTGAGGACTATGAAGGACGTTTTACCATCAACAGTGTCACCGGAGCCATCGGCACCACGCAGGTTTTGGACCGCGAAGAAACCTCCAACTATACCCTCACCATCCAGGCCCGGGACAACGGCCCTAACCCGCTGACCTCCTCCACCCAGATCCATGTCAACGTCTTGGACCAGAACGACAACACGCCAACTTTCAGCCACAAAACCTACCACGCTTCCGTCAGCGAAGGGTTACCGGCCGGGACCGAGGTGGCCCAGCTTAGCGCGCTCGACCCGGACGAGGGCCCCAACGGCGAGATCGCGTACTCGCTGACGGACGACGGCAGCCAGGGGGCGTTTTCCGTGGACCCGTTGTCAGGAGTGGTGCGCACTACCAGACCGTTGGACCGGGAAAGCCGAGGCCAGTACAGCGTTCGCGTAGTGGCCAGCGATGGTTGCACCCAAGGCCCTCTGAGTTCAGCCGCTTTGCTAACCGTACAAGTGGAAGACGTGAACGACAACACGCCGGTCTGCGACGACAACCCGGTCAACGCCTGGGTGTCCGTGACGACCCCTCCCAACCAGGTGGTGACGGCGGTGACGGCCACGGACAGAGACCGGGGGGAGAACGGGACGGTGAGGTTCATGTTGTCGGATGAGGAGAACCTGTTCGATGTGAATGGGGAGACGGGGGAGGTTTCGTTGAGGCGCAGGGTGAGGGCCGGGTTTTCCGCCAGAAAGCTCCACGTGGTGGTGTCGGACAGAGGGAGACCGCCGCTCACCTCCACCTGCCTGGTCTTCATCCACCTGCTGGGGGAACGGGAGCGGCTGCAGTTCAACCAGAGAGTGTACAACGCCACGGTGAAGGAGAACAGTAGGGCAGGTCAGTAACTCGCTTTGTTTTTATGATTCCACAAGGTAAATTTATTTGAAACTATTATCACTTGATGTGGTCCAAAACATATTGAACTGCTGGTTTTGCTAACATTTTCTGAACATTTTCCATGTGTTTTTAATGACAACATTTGCTCAATTGTTACTTGTGTCCAATATGCTTTTAAATATCCACATTTCCCTCATTTCTCTGTTTAATGGAATGATTAGCTAATAGCAGCAGTGGTAATTGCATTTCATGTCTCATGTCTAAGTGGGTTTTCTCCAGGGGCTTCAGTTTCAACATAATTAAGTCAACCATAACCACCTGATTTTCTTTTTTCTAGCAGTGGGACAAAGCTTGTTTTGTCCTCCTCCAGTGTATCGTAAACTTAGATATCTGCGGGCAAAAAAAATAATACAGTGAATTCAATTATAAAGCATTTGTATGAACCACGTTAAGGTGGCGGTTCCAGGGGGGGTTATTGGAATCAGTGAGCCTTTAAAGCAGTACTAAGTAACTTGTTTACCATAATAAATCCTTTTCATAGTCCCTCTGGGGGTAATACAAGTGTTAATGGGATGATTGGGGGTCATTCATCTCACCCTGGTGTCTCTGGCCAGAAATCCACAATTGCAACTTCACTGCCTACGGGTAGGGGCCACCAGTACACACTAATGGAATCATGAAGAAGAAGCTAACAGGCTAACTGGTAAAGCTAACTGTGGGCTACCCCCCACTTAAACAGTATTTTTTAAGTTTGAGTGAAAACAAATTATCTTCATTGTGTAATTGGATGTACAATATCCCTCTCTCCCTTTGTCTTTTCTGTCAGCGTAGTATTTACTCTCACGGACAATTAATGATTAAAAAAATGCAACATGCTACAGTGCAGTGGCGCGTATGGCCTCTAGGGGCATAAGTTACTTGGTACTTCTTTAAGATAAAATATGGTAAAAAGACTATGTTAACTTCCTGTGCGAGGTAATGTACTATCGCGAGAGTCTGCGAGACTCTGGTTACTGTTTTGCCCGGCAATGAACATGGCGCTGTTTCTGTGGAACAACGTCATGTCTTTGGCTATTTACAGACTAGATTTGCAAAGATACATTTTGGGCTGGAATAATTTGCTTGAAAATAACACGGTTTGTGATGCAAGACGCTCAACTTATGCTTCCACAAATATACACAATGATATTGGTGATTTCTAAGTACAATTCTTAGTGCCATATGGGTAGGGACAACTTATTTTTAGTCAGTAGTGGCCCCACTCGCCTGAAGTTTGACAGTTTGGATCAGTGTTTTTCAACCACTAGTGTGCCGTGAGATATTGTCTGGTGTGCCTTGGGAAATTATCCAATATATTTTTTGAAAACAAATTATCATCCGCAAATAATGTACCGTGGTGGAGTCTCTGTGCTGTCTAGTGATCGGCAGAGTAACCATGTAAAACTCTTCCATATCAGTAAGTGCCCGGAGGTAGCTAATTCCTTTGAGATAAGAGAATAAGGTATTCGTGGACAGTTGGCAGTGACAGAGGCATTGTGGCCAGCGAGACTATACTTTGTTCCTATTCAAGACACTTTGATGAGAACCACATTATATTGTGAATATAGGCTACAGAGTTAAATGTTTTTTAATGTTCAGCTGGTGGTGTGCCTCGGGATTTTTCCAATGAAAAAAGTGTACCATGGCCCAAAAAAGGTCAAAAAACACTGGTTTGGATGAATAATAAACTGTTGAGAAAATTAAGAGGGGCAAAATGAATCCAAGCCAGTATTAACGGTAGCTTTGAAAATGTCATAAATGTACATGTACTGGTATATCATGGTTAACAATATAATTCATAACGTGCAGGTACTTGGATCACCAAAGTTGAAGCCAGCGACCCAACCAGCAGCCGTCAAAGAATCACATACACCATATTCAGTGGCAATGAGAACAACATTTTCTCCATCAATCGCTACACAGGTATTTGTATATAGTTGACTCTAAACATACCAGAACTGTATCAAAAGCACTTCTTATCATGTGTTCTCTGGCCTACTTCTTGAGTTATGTGGAGATATTCATGATTTGACAGTCGCACTACGTTGAACTCTATCATTTCTATGGTCGGTAATATACATAAAATACAAAGATTTCATTCCTGTGTCCCAGGGGAGATCCGCGTGCAGAGGGATAACAGTTTGGACTTTGAGCTGGGTGCGCATGTCGAGCTGGTGGTGCTGGCAGACTGTGGACTCCAGAGCGCTCACTGCAGAGTCTCCATCAGTCTGCAGGACATCAATGACAACGCACCCCTGTTCGAACACAACAGCTACAGGACGGCAGTGTGGGAGGGCCAGGTCCACAACACCTATGTCATGCAGGTATAAAAATACTGTATATATACTGTATGTTTTATGTACAATTTGTACAACTGTTCATTTGCCAATGAACTGTTGCTGCTCGGAAGTGTTCATTTCCCTTTATTTATTCTCATGTTGTATACTGAAAACTTGTGTCACTAAGAAATTATCGTATGGTGTAATGTAGTATTTGGTTTAATGAGTATTCAATGAATACTGTTTCTCTATTGAGAAAAAGTGATAATGATTTTAAATCATTATCTTGAAAATTTCAAGATAATGATTAAACGATTAATACAGCAACTGTTCTAATGATTGTAACTTAAACCAGGCATAATTGAAGTACTGCACTCAAACGAGCACATTTTTAACCCTTTCCTCCTATCACATGTCTGAGTTGTCCAGATTAGATAAGGTTACTTTATCTAAATGGATATAATAGCTCAGGTTTGATTTGTGATGTGTGACTTATGTTGTGTGCCATTGTGTTTCCTGTCGGTAGGTGTTTGCCTCCGATGCAGACAGTGGGTTGAATGGTCAGATAGAGTACTCCATCATATCTGGTAACCACAACAGCGCATTCATCCTGGACTCCGTGAGGGGAATTCTTGCTACTAATGTGATGCTGGACCGTGAGATCACCAGTTCATACAAGTGAGTTCATGTGACACAGTTACAAAACAACCATCTAATCTACTCAGAAGGAGTGCTTTCATTCATACTTGTCCCGTTTATAAAGATGTCTGCTTGGGAGGAAACTAGTGTTGTCTAACGATTAAAATATTAACTCGCGATTAATCGCACATTAATGACACATTTTTATCTATTCTAAATGTCCCTTGAATGATCATTTGAATTCCTCATACTCTTATCAGGTTCCTCAAATATACAGCACAAACTTGGGGTGCAGGCATGTCATATATTGTTGTCTTACAACATAAAGTTCATTCTTATCCATAAATGCAACTCATGCAAATGCACATGAGTAGGTGATGTTTTGTTAAATATCCAGTTTTAAATCAAATCAAATTTATTTATATAGCACATTTAAAACAACTGTTGTTGACCAAAGTGCTTCACAAAAAGGTCTACAGTACAAAAAATTATAATAAACAAAACACAATACAAGTAGCAAAGCAGCTCCGATTTTGGCCATAATGCTAGACAGTGTTAAAAGCTTTTGCATAGAAATGTGTCTTAAGCAACGATTTAAAATGGTCAAGTGTCTGTGCAGCTCTTATGTGGAGAGGCAGGTCATTCCACAGTTTAGGAGCTGCAACAGAGAAAGCCCTCTCCCTTTGGTCACACGCTTGGAGCGAGGAACCTCCAAAAGCAGCTGATCAGCTGATCTCAGAGCCCTAGCAGGGGCGTGGCGTACAAGAAGCTCAGACAAATACAGAGGAGCAGTGCCATGGAGACATTTGAAAACAACAAGCAGAAGCTTAAACCTTATCCGGTAATACACAGGAAGCCAATGTAGAGCAGCTAACACAGGGGTGATATGCTGTCGCTTTTTAGGATAAACGTATCATTAGCATGTTTTGTTTTCTCGAGTTTATAGAAAAGAGTTTAGCTCTTCTGCTCCAAATGCGAGCACAACAGCAGTGCCCAAGCACATACTTGACAGACACATTATGATAAAAATAATGCACTAGCAAGATGAAAGACGGAGCTAACATAACGAGTCGACAGCTTTGTTCTTGCTTTAACCAGAGTAGAGCAGCTTCTTGTAGCATCAGGTAGGCTGCTCCACTTTAGTTCCAAACTTTGTTTTGTTTGACGAAAAGAGTTGTCCATAATGTGGTAAAAGTAAAGCCTTCTCCTGATAAGTCCATAAGCGATTTCAAAGCTGTCATCAGCGGTGTAACCAAAACAAACCAATGTGCTATTTCTCCTGTAAACGCCGGTCACGTGACGCGCTCCCACAGCAGCAGCTGCAGCAGAGAGCTGTGTGAAGCTGGCCTCCCTTTAAACGTAAATTTGTACACACATTTGAGCATGATGAGGGGTTAGGTTCAAGGAGGGGCAGCAGAACAGCTCATTCATTGGGCTCATGCGCCAACTTTGTAGGTCGGCAAATTGAGACAAATTATTCGCACGATAAAAAAAACTGACGCCGTTAAAATCGATTTGCGTTAACGCGTTAATAACTTATCTTTTACAATAAAATAAATTTTACAATGCAAAGTGGAATGGTAAGAAGTAGACAGAGCTACATTGACCGTTTAAGAGAGGTAGGCTTGTTTAGTCCCTTTAACAACTATTACAAGTCTGTTCAGTGCAAAATTGAATTAAAATAGACAACTCCTTTAAATCTCAGCAAGTCCTCGAGGCTGAAGCAAACTCCTCAAAGGTCAAGTTTAGCCCGCACATTAAAAAAAATAGGTAAATCTAAAACTGACTAGAACTAGGATCCAAGTTTTGGAATAAATTTGTGAATTTGGATAATTTACCTAAAATGAAAACAAGAGAGGACCTAGTATTTAACCTTGTAAAATTGACAAAGTGCCTTATCTAAAGATTTAAATTCATGAAATAAACAGAAGTGAGGAGATTACATTTTATAATACAGTATCATTAAAGTAAATTATGTGTCATTTGTTCTGCTCTTTTTTAGATTGATTCTACAGGCAGCAGATAAGGGAAACCCACCATTCAGCAGCACTGCCACTGTCAGGGTCCAAGTGGTGGACGTCAATGACAACAGCCCTGCCATACCACCCATGGAGCCTGTGCTTATCGCAGAAAGTAAGTCTCAGTCATAATACATTTATTTGACTACGTCAAATGAAAGCTTTAATATATTTCCAAATTTGTCCAATTACTTTTTACTTATTGATCAAAAACAAACTTGTATATCAGATCACATTGTAGTTTGTTATTGCTTAAATATTGAAAGTGCAGTAAAACACAATTGGATAAACAATTGTGTGTCGTTTTTATATTACCAGATCTGCCTGCTGGATACATGGTGACACAGGTGACCGGCAACGATGTGGACTTGAGTTCCACACTCACATACACTTTTGCAGATAACGGCAGCACCAGTGGCCCTTTCGCCATTGACTGCTACACTGGAGTCATCACACTGACTCGGGCGCTGGACTACGAGACACAGACAGACTACACACTAACTGTGAGGGCGTCCGATTCCCTCCACCACACCACAGGAGAGGTCAGGGTTCAAGTGATTGACGTCAATGACAACGCTCCTGTCTTCACCCAAGTCTCCTACCAGGTACTGATGACAAATCTCTCTGTCAGGACAAATATACAAGTGCCAATACAGATACAGAGGAGCTGTGAGTTGAAGGTATTCGGGGAAATTGGGAAAGGAAAAAAAAATCCCAATAGTTTGTACAAAGCTAAATGAACAAAGACTTGCCAGTCTTTTGAGTACAGTTTTTTTCCCCCTATTTACCGTATTTTCCGGACTATACATCGCTCCGGAGTATAAGACGCACCAGCCAAACATTGCCTAATGAAAAAAAACACAGGCTGAATAGGCGTACGGTTTTCTAACGTAACACATTGATGGTTAATAACATGAAGCATAAACAATGAACTAAATAGGAGTCTGGTATGTTAAAGTCACATAAACATTTTAGATAACTATAAACTTCAGGGGAAAGATAGACACTATCAGATGTAATATTTTATCTACCCAAAGTAACACGGCTTTAAATACATCTGGTTGTCTACTTGTTCCAAAAGAAACACTGCACAGTTTTGTCTCTCTCTCTCTCTCTCTCTCTCTCTCGCTCTCTCTCTATGGATGTATGATGCGGGGCGTATTGTTTAAAATGTTGTAATCTGTAAAGCACTTTGTGATAGCGCTCTATAAATAAAGTTTGATTGATTGATAAAGAACATATCAAACTCTCGATCTCACTCCAAATCAATCACCTTGGCAACTACCTGGGCACAGAGATGTTGACAAGCCTCTCCCAACAGCATGCTTTCAAGCTCTCATCTGCGAACTTGTTCCTCTAGCTGTGGCCATCAAGCTTTTAGCCCGTGATTAGCTTTTTTTGTTTACTTCATTGCAGTAACCTCGGCTCTCTCGCTCACTCCAAACTTTCTTTCTGCTGCTCGATTTGCCTGCAGTGCCCTCTAGTGGCATGTGAAAGTATATATTTGAATTTAAAAAAAGAAAAAAAATCACATATTAGTCGCTCTGGAGTATAAGACGAACTATGAAAAAAAGTGCGACTTATAGTCCGGAAAATACGGTACTTTCCGAGTACGGTAAACTTACCTGTTACAGAATTCTAACAAACTTTTTGGACACATTTCATGTTGCTGCAAAATGTAGACTGCAGGATCAAAAGTCTCAAAGATAGACATTTGCCAGTTTTATTTGCAAATATAGACCAAATCTTTTAAAGCAGTACTAAGTAACTCTTGCCCCTAGAGGCCATAAGCGCAACTGCAGGTGTTGTAGCAAGTTACGATTTTCTAACTTATTAAATGTCTTGGAGAGTAAATACTACGCTGACAGAAAAGGCGAAGGGAGAGAGGGATGTTGTACATCCAGTTATACAATGGAAATATTTTTTTTTTCTCAAACTTAGCTGTAAATACTGTTTAAAGTGGCGCTAGCCCGCAGTTAGCTTTGCCCGTTAGCCTGTTAGCTTCTTCTTCGTGGTTCTATTAGTGTGTATTGGTTGCTCCGACCCGGTGGCAGTCAAGTTGCAAGCATGGTTTTCTGGCCAGAGACACCAGGGGGAGATGAAAGACCCTCCGATCCTCCCATTAACACTTGTATTACCCCCAGAGGGACTACGGAAAGGATTTATTAAGGTAAACATGTTACATAGTACTGCTTTGAATGCATAGAAGTTATGCACATATTAGTCCAATCACAGAATTAATTACATATGGTAGTATTTTCTTTTTTTCTTCTTTTTTTTCAGGAGAGTTTAGTAATTAAGAAACATTCAGGACTTGTCAGATTCAAGAGGAAACCTCGGGACAGTTAGGCTGGCTATGTAGCAGCTGTAAGAAATCATGTGAAACTCTGACAGTCATATGCAGGTTTGGGATTAGCGGCAGCTGCTGGAGGTTGCCATATTGTCTCTATAAGTCATGTGACACCTATTAATCGTACAGTGATTGATAGAGCAGCACCTGTCTGGCGTCTAGTCTGCCAAATGACTATGATGTGACGTTAGTTGCCTTTAACCGATTGCAAGTTCCACACAATCAATATGATATACTGCATATGATAAGCGAAAGATGACTCTTGATGTCTTAGGTTGCATTCACAACACTGATTAATTCTAATCCTGGTCCATTTGCTCACAGAGTGCGGTCCGTTTGAGGTGTTGTGTATGCGCAAACAGATTATAATGCAGGCCAAATTTCCAGCTGAAAACCTTCCAAGGTGAAATAAAAAAAAATTGTTTTTTCCTTTCTTTTTGTAGGTGGAGTTGTCTGAGCTCCTTCCAGCTGAAACATTCGTGCTCTCAGTGTCTGCAGTTGACAGAGACTCCGGGCCGAGTGGTGAGGTCAGCTACAGACTGCTGTCATCTCCTCTTCAGGGCTTCTACATTCTCCCAGATCAGGGTAAGGTCATAACAAATGGAAACAATACTATGTGTTCACGATTGCAAACTTCAGTAGAAACTGAAATATTCATACAAAGTTCATTCGTTCTGTGTCTTCTTTTATCCCTATTTTGTTCTAAACTCAGTCATCTGGTATCCATTGAAGCTAAATCAAACCAGAGAATAACTGGTATTCCTAGAGTTTCCATGTGTATATCATCGTCAGTAAGAATAATTTGATGAAGTTGGGCAAGCAGAGCCTTTTTATTTCTACATTAAATGCCATCTCACAAAACCAAACTCAACCGATGATTGCTAAATTTATATGTTATTGTATTACACATAATTTGGACCCTTTAGTTCTGTATACTGACGTCCAACTGTGATAGAGGCTGTGCTATAATGAAAAGAGACATTTTCAGCCATGCAAACGTAATGGATCTTTAATAAACAAAAACTTTAGAGACTCTTTTTTTTATGGTTTATCTATATTCTATAGTTTTGTATTACAGTCAACTTGTCCAACCTCAGATTTGTAAAATTAGCAGAAAGAAATTTGACAGATTGAAAGTGAAACTTTGATAGCATCAGTGTTCTGTGTTTTATTATGTGGTGGTTGTGAAGTAGTTTTCTATGCTTGCAGCGTAAAGTGGGCCTTTTATCAGGAAATAAGGCAAGGCAAGGCAACTTTATTTATACCGCGCATTTCGTACACAAGGCAACTCAATGCGCCTAATAATAAGCAGTAGTATATGGTAGTTTGTAATTTTTAAAAATATTTTTAATACAATATTAATAATAAATGGTGTATTTTTCTATTTCAATGGACCTACAGCATATTATGGAAAACATGTTTTTCTGTTTAGTTTTTCTTTTTAGCTTTTAACTACAATATGTTACCCTTAAAATAAATTACCTGGAGTTGTTTAGATTGCTAATGCATGTTTGAATAATCCTGCGTGTTCAAATCTAACAACTACAAATGTTGTTTTTAGCATTGTCAGAGCATGTTACCATACATCATTTAAGTAAAAGTTATGAATCATAAAATACTAACGCTCAGATGCTTATGACTATTTCACAAAACATGCGCTGGAGCAGGGGTTCCCAAAGTGGGGGTCGGGAGACACTTAAACGTATTTTAATAGAAAACCTTTTTTTGGTGTGAAATTAGCCAAATATAAAAATATAGTATCCATGCAAACATTGATAAAACAGATTTAAATGTTTTGCACCTAACGTTACTATAAATACTCATTACAGTTTACAGTGATGGCAGTGCTTAATTTGATCCAACATTTGTGGAAACTATTTTGCAGGATCTAGCAGAGATTTTGGCGGCACGGTAGTACAGCGGTTAGCGCCCGTGCTTTACAGCTAGAAGGTTCGATTGGTCCGGTGATTTTTGGGAGTATATTATATCGCCTTCCTCACTAGGATCTCTTTTTTTTCCCCTCCTACAGGTTCTGTTTTCACCAACAAGCCCCTGAAATCCATCACAAGCAGCAATGTGGTACACCTGCTGGTTGAGTCCAGAGACCAAGGCGACCCTGCGCGCTCCAGCGTGACCTCCATCGAAGTTCTGATCATGGACAGCAACGATCACGCACCCCTGTTCCACCAAGACATCTACACTCTCACCGTCCCGGAAGACACACCCACTGACACCACCTTACTGACCCTATCCGCCGACGACGAAGACTGGAGCCCTCCCAATTCCCATCTGGACTACGCCATCATCGGAGGCAACGAGGAGAAGCGATTCTGCCTCGAGGTCAAGCTCATCCAGGTTGAGAACCAGTTGAGAAATGTTGCCAAGCTGGTTTTGTGTCACCCTTTGGATCGGGAGACTACGGAAGCGTACTCTTTAACAGTTAGCGTTTCAGATCGAGGGATGCCACCGCTGAACAATACTGCTTTCGTGATGGTGTCCGTAACTGACTGCAATGACAATGCGCCAAAGTTTTCCAGCACAGAATACCATGTCCAAGTCAGTGAAAACAGCCATATTGGAACTAGCTTAGTCCAAGTGCACGCCCACGATCCTGATTTTGGAATCAACGGACTTGTGCGTTACGACATTGTTTCAGGCGATGGCAAAGGGCACCTCAAATTGGACCCCCAGTCTGGTGTTTTAGTGGTCAACCAATCACTGGACTATGAGGAGTTTACAAAGTATACCGTCACCGTTAGAGCCTTCGACGGTAGCGAAACATCCGATCAACGCAAGGTAGCTTTCGCTGTGATTTATGTCACAGTTTTGGATGAAAATGACAACACTCCTTACTTTATGTTCCCAACGGTAAACTGTTCGGTGCTTGAGAATCTACCGGCGTTTACTCATACCTGCTCCATCCACGCAATCGACAATGACTCCGGCCCCTACGGCCTCCTCACGTACTCCATCTTAACATCCTGCTTCATGGACTACGGTATTGGAAGCCCTGATCGCAAAGAAGCATTTGCCATTGACAGCCACACGGGCGACATTCACACCAGGCAAACCTTCGACTACGAGCGCGAAGGCGAGTACTGCTTTGTCGTCGAAGCCAGAGACAAAGGTGATAAAGCGGCCACGGTTAGAGTCCAGGTTGCCATCAAAGGAGTTGACGAGTTTAGTCCAGTTTTCACACAAAAACAGTACTACTTTCTGCTGGGGGAAGATGCCCAGCCTGGACAAACCGTTGGCTTTGTCATGGCGATGGATCATGATGGAGGGATTGACGGTCAGGTGGAATATTCTTTTCTCTACCCATCACCATTTTTTCTCATAAACAAAACCACTGGCGCTATTTTTGTGTCGGATCCAGTATATCGTAAAAGAGGCGGCTACACAAGTGAAGATATGGTGGAGTTAATAGTGTCGGCGGGCAGTCCAAAACTCGGCTCTCGAATCACAACTTGTCCAGTTTACGTGAACATCTCGAATTCGGCAGAAGCACTCACTGGAGTACCGCTCGACGGGCATGTTTTCAGCCTGGGCATTTCGTTACTGCTTGTCCTTCTCATTTTAGTCATTTTTGTAGGATTAGTTCTTTTGTATAAACTAAAAGACGCCGCCGTTAAGAAGGCGTCTGCTATTGCCTCGAGTTTGAATCAAGGTCCAAGTTCTTTTTACAGCTCCAGTGAACAATCCCAAAGCATCATTTGCCTGCATGAAGTAAAACGGCCCAGCATTCAGGTGGTGAGAAAGGACTTGTCCAACGTGTACTGCCCATCAGACTCCAGCGGACGTGGGTCGGCAGAAGGCGAGACCGCTGAGGACCAGGAGATCAAGTGGATAAACACTTGTCACAAAGGAGAAGATACACAAGAAAAAGCAGAAAACCATGATTCAGCATTACCTGGAGAAAACGCTTCGTATCATTCCATCGATGCCGACCCTGAACTCTTGGTAGCTTCGACTAAGTGTTTGATCTCAGGTTTAGCAAGCACTGAAAGCTTGCATCACTTTAAGGAAGAGGGTGGAGGGGAAGGTCTGCTCCCAGCAATCGTCCGATTTCGTGATCTAGAAGAGAGCATGGACACGAAAGGGTACGCTCCGCTTTCGGAAGCCACAGATTCGTTGTCATCACTGGTTGGTCTAGAAGACCAAGTGTATGGTAGCTACGCTTGGGATTATCTGCTAGACTGGGAGCCGCGCTACCACACGCTAGCATCGGTGTTCACGGATATCGGCATGCTCCCTGACGAGGAGCTCCAGGGTGGTCGGGAAGGTCTGGCCTCTGAGTCGAGCTGTCTCATGCACCCTCCCCCTCTGATCACGGGGGTGGCCCAGCCCGGCATCAGGACAGTGCCGCCCAGGAAGCCGAGCCGAGCACAAAGTCTTTGCAGGAAGACTTCTTACCCCAGATACTGCTACTCCCCCTTAGCCAGGAACACTGGGCTAACCCCCACTGCAATGATCCCGACCTTTTCCCCATCGCTGACCTCTCTGAGCATGCGCACACCCAACACCTCGCCTGTGGTCTCGGACACCGGGGTGGGAGGCATCAGGCTTGAGGCAGGCCCTCCGACAGCAAGCCTGTTAGAGACTGAGATACAAGTGTAGATATGGACACGTTCAGTTTGATGCCGAAAGACTCTTGGTAAATGTGTAATTTCTGTACAGACACAAACAGAGTGTGTTTATTATAGAAAAATCTGAAACGGATGTGATTTGCTTCATTTTTCTACCTCCTATGGCACTTTTAGAGTATTTGTTAAGTTAACAGTGTTTTGACATATGAGTGAAACTGCTATTGCTAATCAAAAATGGTCTTTTATTATAAAATACTCAAGCTAAATATAAATAAATGCATTTGTTTATCATTAACAGTTAGGCTCAGTTTGTTCTTCTGTACTTACAAACAAATAAACAGACCTGGAGGAATCACAGTAACCTTCTGAGTAATCTCTAAATCGTACTTGTCCCTCGGCCTCTGACAGCTGCATCAGTCAGATACAATCCCGATGATAGATAATGATCAGAGGTGAAAAAAACACTCCCATCATGACAACTTTTACTGTAATAAAAGTTGCACAATGTTATTCCCTCCATACTCAATGTGGTTTGGTTTCAACAAAATATAAAACAAATGGACTTCAAACACTGTTCCTCTGGTCTTGTATAACTTTATATGAGTTTTTCTGTGTGGACTGCATAACATTTCAGAGTGATCAATCAGTCAATACAGTTTTATATGTACATAATGAGCCATTTCAAAGAAAAACAGACGTTCAATATGCTCTGAGATTCTTTCAGACAACTTGTTTATGTGTGCAGAAAATGAAACACTTTTTAAAGGCTTTGGAAGTAGTCATTTGACCACAGTGGTACCATATATCTCATCTTTTAGCAATATGATTATTTCTAACATTTTCACAAATTAATTGGACAGAGGACCTCATAATAATGCTGATAATTATCAGTTAGCAGTTAATACTGCTCATTATCATTAGCAGTATTAACATAAAATGTGTGCTTATTTAAACATTACGTCCAGGTTCATTGTCATGTGCTGAGAATCTTATTACATTGTACTGAAACACAGCATGGGTCAACGTAGATCATTGCTTGCTCTTACAACAATAAAAATAAAATCTAGTCTAGTTTCGGTCTTTATCAGATATTTCTCCAAACCTAATAAACATGTGTCGTACACGCAGTCAGCCTAATACCTAATTATTTGTTCAGTCTCTTTTTAGAAGCCCTTGTGTGTGGTTTTGAGTGGACCTGGCCTCCCTCACGGAGATGAAGATCTAACTGTATTAGGTGATCTGACCAAACAACTCAGAAGCACTGCTTCAGTCTCCTAAAAATAGACAAAAGACTGCTAAGTGCTTTTGCCCCGCGGGCTCAACATTTAGGCAAGTGATGGAAACTGATAAACGGGCTAATGTTATTAGTAATGCAACAGACATGAAATGTAGACTGAAGGGATGTTCGTACAGAGTTTTTTAATGTAGAATAGCAAAGATCGGAAAATGTCAAACACGTGATTGATTTGTTCTTCAGTGCATATGCAATGATTCAGGCCCAAAACATAACCTCAAACTTAAGGATGTGAATGCACTTCTATTCCATAAAAAAAACATTTTAAAACAGAACTAAGTAAATCATGCCCCTAGAGGCCATAAGCGCCACTGCAGGTGTCGTAGCATGTAGCATGCGTTTTTTTTACTCATTAATTGTCCGTGAGAGTAAATACTACGCTGACAGAAAAGACAAAGGGAGAGAGGGATATTGTACATCCAATTACACAATGGACATAATTTTTTTCACTCAAACTTGGCTGTAAATACTGTTTAAGTGGCGCTAGCCCGCAGTTAGCTTTGCCCGTTACCCTGTTAGCTTCTTTTTTGTGATTCCATTAGTGTGTATTGGGGCTCCGGGTTGGAGGCTGGGAAAGCTGCAAGTGTGGTTTTCTGGCCAGAGACATGATGAAAGACCACCCAATCATCCCATCAACACTTGTATTAGCCCCAGAGGTACTACGGAAAGGATTTATTAAGGTAAACGGGTTACTTAGTACTGCTTTAAGATGCCTGTAGGATTAAATAAGTAAACCTTGTTTTCATATTGCCTCACCAGGGCCCTGTTAGTCCCTCATCTAGTTGGTTTATTCACCATTTGTTTACCTGGCTTGTAGAAATTATTTCATTGATATAAAAATGGGCTGAATCCATTAAATTTTAATAAGGCTTAACAAAATAGCTTCTGACTACAATGCAGGTTTCCCATCTGGTTCCATAGATTAGCATTGAGAGGAGACTTTAAAGCATCAGTTCAGAGACATCTGCTTGCTACACATGATGGTTTGAATTTCACATATCCATTTGCATCCTCTGCAGATATTTACTGGCTTCTAAACAACTCTGTGCTTTTCTGCTTTGTGATACAGAGCTTGAGGCGATAGAATGTGTTTTAAGATGTGAATGTTATGAAACGGCTATGGATTAACAGATGGAGTAGCATTCAGGCTAAAACCTCTAAACAGCACTGTAGAAGTCTTGCATCATGACTCATGAGGAAGTTTAGACATAGACAAATTAACATGTAATTGCAACATCCCAATCTTGTTTGGTGTTTAAAGTTAGCCCTTAAATACATGTAGCATTTCATTCAAGACTACATACTGCATTTTTCATCCGGCTTTTTGTATTTTGGACACCCACATTGGTTAATTCTTAATTACAGATATAATAGGCTCTATGCACGCAAGTGACACATGACTTCTGAGTGCGATCTCCAGAGGTCGCAGTCCTTCCTCTCCCACTATTTTGCCAATAAGGATTTGCGATGTCTTGCACAAATCAACAAATAGTTCAAGAAAACACCACTGACTGTGAGATACTGATGGGAAGTCACTGGCTATGTGTTAAAAATATTACGTTGGGATGTAAATATGTAAATTCTTGACTGTAGGAAACGTCTGTGTTCATTGAGGTAGGACTTTGTATCTCAGAGTTAACAAGTAGTTAAAACAAACAATAAAACACAACTAAAAGTATGTAAACTAAAGACAGGCCAATTATTTTTTGAGCGGCTCGTTCAAAATCTTCGTGCTGTTTAAATTAGTATTTAGTGTTGGTAGTTAGCTTCAAGACATAAACATCTGCTGTCATGAGCACGGAAGTTTCCTCCCTTAAATTCTTCGCTTCTGATGCGGTGTTTTAAACAAGATGCTGTGACTGTCCATTAGTAACTCACTGCCTGCCATGTAATCTTGAATCTTGTAAAAAAAAAAAAAAATATAGGACCAGGTGCCGCTACAAACTGATAGGGAAATAACGGGACAGGAAGAGCAGCGCATCCTGAAGATCCACTCAAAAGTCACGTGACGCTCGCGTGCTTATTATAGCTTATGCATAATTGTGGGAAATGTGCATTTGTCTTTCACTTTCTAAACATTTTTTTTTAATACACCATGGCAATTCTCGTAGGGAATGAAGCATTAAAAAGTAATGGCTGTAGTGGCCATTAGTGGCCATTAAAGAAAGACAAGTCAACATGGGTTGCTTTAAGCTGCACTTGAGGACAAAAGCAAATTCACTTGTTACATCAGCTTTCAAGAACACGCAGGGGGTGCAAATAGTCAGGAAAATGCGCAATTAAAGAGGAACAGTCTAATGTGCAAGTAAGTAATATTAAAACCCATATTTGATTTGAACATGTTTACCCCCAATCTGAATAACACTATGGTTCAGGGAGCATGAGACATCATTTTCACACATTGATCGGTCGCCACAGAGTCCAGATCTTCACCCCTTTGAGGGCCTTTGGGATGTGCTGGAGAAGGCTTTGCGGATCATACTCTCCCGTCATCAGTACAAGATCTTGGTGAAATGCTTTAGCCCACAGACCTGTGACTATCAACAGACTGGGTTGCTATCAACAGTTAAAGGCACACTGCGTAACATTTTGGACTAGACTATTGCCATCAGAACAAAACGTAGTCCTAATGACCAGCTCAACACAGGAAAATGCTATTTCTGCAGTGGGTAATCAAAGAATGATTTGGATGAGAACCTAACCTGTGTAAATGTCAAATACTGATGACTTTTGTCGACATTTCCATGGAGACGAGCTGGAGACGTACCCACTCTTGGTAAAGGTCATGTCAAAAGCACATGTTTGTTTGTTCATTTATGAGGTATTTTCCAGTGATGAAAATATCTGTCATCAAATAAATTCTTCTATTTCAATTTTATTTATTGGGAAAAATTCTAGGCAGTGTGGCTTTAAGTGACCAGACTGAAATTTGAACTAAATGGTCTAAATTAACTATCATGCTGTTCATAATCTTCTGCATTTAGAACATGTTTGCAGAGGTCTTTGCTCAATAGAAATAAAGCAATCGTCAGAAGAAAAAAAAAAAAAAGTTCAGCACTTCTGGTCATCTTTAGCTTTTAAACATTTCACTTTCTGACTCGGTTTCCACAGACTGAAGGACGCCTCAAACTCAAACCAGACCGGCAGACTTAACCCTCCTCAGTCAGCTGATAATTATCAAGGTTATTGCTACAAATGGCTAATTTCACGTCCTAAGTTTGTTTGGTCACGGTTCAGTTTGAGCCCCAAATGACTGGATGAGATATGAACGTCAACATTTGCTCAGGGGTTCTTCTTACTGCCATTCCCAAAGCAATCCACTGAAGAGAACTGAAAGTCAGGGCTGAAACATGCTGCGCCGTCTGAGCCGCCTAAACCGGTGTGACTGGGAGAGAGGGGCCTGCTGAAACCCTCGGCATGTACCGCGGAGCCCCAAGCGTCACATTTGGCTCCAATCAAAGCTGCCATGTTTTTTGGCCACGATATATGAAACAGATGGGGGGGCCAAAAGGCGCACCAGACGATTCAAATGTTGTCTTCAGGTGTAGTTATTCATAGGATTTGTCAGGTTTTGTTTTGTAAATATTTCTGTTTGTGCCCGAAGGTATGAGGTCAACATCCTCAAAGCAGATTCCACTGGTAGCAACTATAACGCTGATTTATTCACACGGCAAAAAAAAACAACCACATTGTACAAGACGTAGCCCATACAAATCACAGAAATACAGTTAGCCAACTGATCCTGTTCACTACAAACGCCTACATGTTAGCCAATGGTTCCCCGGACCCGTTTGAAATTGAGCGTTCTCTCCCCATTGAAATTAATGGGGGAAGCAAGACCCTATATTAAAGGTGCATTTTGCAACTTTTTATATGGAAAAAAAAAGTTTCGATTTGAGCATATTTGACCTTGTAGTAACCCAACGGGTTGAGTGGGTGGTGGTGGTGGTGAGTGGTTAGCATGGCGCCTTTACTTTCCATCACAGTGGTCCTCTACAACGCTCCAGGATCAATTCTTTGGGAGGTTTTCACTGGAGCCTCTCTCCAGAAAACCTACCTACTTTCCGCATAAAAAGTTGTGTAATGTACCTTTAAAGTACGGCGTGGCATGACCTGTTCGTTTCATGGCATATACTGTAATTTCTGTGGTTTCTCTATCATTAACATATTATACGGTGCTTAATTTGCAAATGTGTAGATTCTAGAACACTTTTGGATTGATGTGATGTATTCAGACTAAAACAGTTACCAGAACACACTCATTAAACACCATTTTATCATCACAAATCTTTGCCGGATCCTGCAGTATACTTCCCGGATCCTTTAATATGCTAATTCTTATCTAATGTGAACCCTCAAAAAGAACTGTGCATTCATTTAAGATTTCTAACCAGGCTTTGATATCACCTAAATATGGTAGATGGGTTTACAACAGCTGAAAACATCAGCGTTCATAATTTGCAATGTTTGAAATACATTGAGCAGCTAGGTCAATGAACGCTGAAAAGTGTGGTGGGCTAGCTGGCTTGCTAACGTAGTAGCAAGCCAAGCGGTAGCGGTGCTACTTACAGTTTATGATTACAAAAAAACCGTTCATGTAATGCTTCAGATGCCATGCATTGATCTCCTTTTTCCACACAAATGTTTACAGCGAGGGGGTAAAATGGATTTTTACTCTACTTTGGATTTAATCCTTCTTCAAGTTACAACAAACAAAACAAAGAGGGAGTTCCCTTTAGCCATGATATTTTTTTTTTCCTTTCATCAAATACAAACCTTTCATTCGCTCATGTTTGAGTGATCTTGCATATTTAGTCCGTCTCCCTCTCAAAACGCAGAGCCTACTTTGATGCAACTGAAATGCAGTGATTGTGTTGTCTTTTTTCCCCCCGCACATTCTGTTTGGCTTTGTTTCCATGCATACATTTTGGTTCAAAGAAGAAAAAAGAAAGATCTGATGAAGGCTAATGCTGAAACGCTATAATTAAAATTTGGACATCGACTTATGAGTGTGCGATGTTGTTTTTTGATGTATGGCTTTTGTTTCCAGATAATGGCTAGTGCCCTCTGCTGTTGTTTCGTACAACTACACCTCAAAACAACAAAGTCTTTTTTTTTGAGACACATACCATTATTTTTTCATTCATGCTGCAAGAAAACCATCCAGAATAAACCATAATATCGGACCTTGGCACTTAGCCGTTTCTACAATGCCTTGCGCTTGTCTAAAGCAGTAAAACGTTTCGTCTGTGGCCTTGTGTTGACAGTAATAATATCTCAACCTTTGAACTGCCGGTAACAGGAGCCCCAATAGATCTGTGCTGAGGCCAGGGTGTGAATGTCACTTTAACAGCGTGTCTCTGAACATGTGAAGTCGTCTAACACCCTCAGTCCACCTCTGACCTCGCGGGGGAGGGGACTGTGGGGCTCGTAAGGGAGGGGCACCACTTCTGTTGTCAATGTAGAGAAATGGTACTAATGGTGATAACAGCAGTTTGAGCAAATGATTAGTTAAAAGCTGGTGCGATGTCTGGTTAGCAACATGGAATAGCTGTCATCCAACTTTGAGATCTTTCTTACCAACTTTATTGTTTCTTCACGACTGCAAAGTAACCCATTGCTGTCAGCGCGGAACACCCCGTGGCAGGTGCTGCTCCTGGGCTTGTGTTCTGTGATGAATAGGGCACAGCAGCCGGCAGGAGGGCACCATCTGCGCAGGAATGTCAAGGCTGTCCCGGGACTGCAGATTTAAACCCACCTACGCCACATACAGATGAGGTGCCACTGACAGGCTCCCTGGGTCTGCGGCGAACAGACTCCATCCATTTCAGCGACGATACGGGACGGAGCCAGGATCAAGTTTTTCCAACTTGGCGGTCGCTTAGTCTCCTCATGCCTCCTCTGATGTGTGTGCCACGTACTGTGAGCAGCACAAACAACAGATATCTATGTTTTAGCGATAGATTTATGGAAGAAGTGAAATTTGTAAAGTCTTCTCCAATGTCCCTATAGTCTTACTCATGATTACCAAACTTGTTCCAACTGTTCCAAGCAGTTCCAAACAGATGAAGAAATAACAGTACTTCCAAGGTTAAGGTGGTTTATTTGTCATAATACAAAATGTGTCCTTTGCATTTAACGCCACTGGGCCGCCCCGTAAGGTGTGAAGGGCCACTGCTGTGCCTGGGAACTCCAGATGTGGAGCCAAGCTGATGGTCAAAATGTCCCCATCCAGGTGGGAATCGAACCTGGGACCTTCTAGCTGTGAAGCACAAGTGCTAACCGCTGCACCGCCGTGCCTAGAATACATTATCTTACCAAAAAAAGAGAAATGTTAATCTCAATTCATCTAACTCTTCTGATCTGGGGTTGCTGCAGTTGGTCAGGTCTTCAGCAACACCATGCGCCCAAAGAATGAGATCAGCTGATGACCTGAACATCCTGAATGACCAGGACTTCTTCTTCCCTGATGGCACAGGCGTATTCCAACATGACAATGCCAGGATTCGTCGGGCTCACATGGTTAAAGAGTGGTTCAGGGAGCATGAGGCATCATTTTCACACATGGATTGGCCATTGCAGAGTCCAGATCTTAACCCCATTGAGAATTGTTGGGGATGTGCTGGAGAAGGCTTTGCACAGTGGTCACATGAAGATCTTGGTGAAAAATGAGTGCAACACTGGATTTTTGGCATTGCAAAAGCTTATTGAAAAGTATTAGTTCTATCAGTGTGTGAGCTTCATTTTTTACTGTGCCAACTTTCTTTTTTGGTCAAAGAAGTCCTGGCATTGAGCTGACTATCAACCACAAACATTACTTTTACTCAATTACAGTTGTGCTCATAAATTTACAGTATGTAACCTTGCGGATTGTTTTTTACGGAGCGTTTCTGTTGTCTTTTTGATTTGACAGGAGTAAACACAGTTGTTTGACAACAAATTAACACAAGCACCAGCCATGAGTGAAAAAAGGTTATTGTGTTTGTATTATTTGGTCAGGGTATGTAAATTTATGAGCACAGCGGTCTTTATATTTTTTATTTGGTAAAGGCCCATTGAAAATGTCCCAAACAACCTGTTGAGAACCAGTGTCAGTGCAAGTAAAATTCATACTCTTATTTCAATACCATTCTTTGGTGGTGTTGAAAGAATTCATAAGGATTCCATTTACAGCCAAAGTGTAAATGCAGGTGCCTCGAGTCGATTCACTGATGTGCGAATGACCACTGCTTGTCAGTTTTTTGCCCGGGTCCTTCTAGTGCCCTGGCAGCTGCGGATTAAACCATTAGGGCACACATGTGGGAGGTAGCGAGCGGCAGGACTGTACGCACTAACACACTGTCCCATGTGGAGCTCATTTCGGCCCTTTCTCTTTGAGGAGAAATTGCACATACTTCAATGATTTAGCCTACTGGAATATACAAGTAATGCGGGTCTGCTTCTCGTAGCGCGGAGACTCGCAGGGATCCGTATGGCCGCTATAGGAGGCGCTTTGAAGAAGGTAGTCTGGGCTATGGCTAACGAAGTACAGAGGAGGACACACATGGCTTTTGGACTTGAACGACAATTCATTTGGTCGTAAGACTCTGTTTTTTTCTGTTACTCTTGTGTCCCGTTCCCTCTTTTTTTTATCTGTGATCTCATACTTCGATTCTTTACCCACAAATAAGAACCATTGATTATAGTCGGCCCATTAGACTAAACTACTTTGGCTGGCACTACAGTGAAAACATACACTAGTTCATCCAATCGCACGCAAAGCACACTGTCTACTACACCGACCGCCCCGGCCTCACATATTGCTTACGTCACAGTGTACTTCTTAACCACTCAGGATTGTGAAGAGCTACAAAAATACAATAAAAGGTTGTGCTGAAGAGGGGTTTTTTTTGTCCGCATTTGAGAATTGAAAAATTGGGACTTTGACTTGTTAGATTATGATCAATTATCAATTCAATTTTGATGGAAAGCCTTACATACGAGCTAACTGTGGTGCCACCCCAGTGAAAAAGTCTGGATGCACCCCTGGAAGTAATTCCTTTTACTCAAAATCGGCTTTTGCTGGGCCGACTTTATCATAACATAAACTAAATCTTTACTAAGTCTTTCTCAATGAACAGACTGCTTTAGTACTCATCAGTTCAACAACTTTTGTTCATGTCTTAACATAGACCTGGTTTAGATTTGAAGATTCTCAGAAAGTCAAATCATTTTGTAGATGGAAGTTGGTGGGAAAGGTTTGAGAACTAATGAACCAATAGGTGGTCTTCCTAGTTAGTCCAATATCATACGATAATGATACGTCATTAAATGTCATTTAAAAAATACAGCATCTTCCACAGAAGGGTTAGCTCAGTTCCAGGGTAAACAGCAGCTGTAAACCCCACACACTGAGCATGAATTAAATGAGCATAAGTGAGCGCATGTGTCGGCTTCACATACGTCACTCTTGGAGACTTGCCACACAGCCAGGCCCCGCACTGCGCTGCCGTCCTGGGCCCAGTGCCTGGCATCACGGCATAGACTCTGCCAAGATGATGCTAAAGAGGAGCGCTGTCTGGAGCTGGCCTTACTGTGTGAGATAAGCACAAGTTTACGCACGGTTTGTTTGACAGAGATGTGCTGAAAGAACTTTGAGTGCAGGACTGATTGTATTTCGACTTGTATTGTACAAGTTGAACTTTTGCACACAAAAAAGATTATAACTTAATAAAAGACTCTCGCAGTTGGCCGTTTGGCCTGCAACAATAGGGCTGCTGTTCATTATAGTCAGGGTTCGTGCCGGTACAAGCAAGTCAAATGTAATGCTTTGAATGCCATTTTAATGCCCAAGTATACTATATTTTAATGCCACAAACGCAGAAAAAAGCGCAACATAATTCATCTTTTAGGATTTGCTCATTTCATCAAACAGAGGAAAGATAATGGCGCATTGAGTTGCCTTGTGTACGAAATGTGCAGTATGAATAAAGTTGCCTTGCCATAATTGGACAAAACTAAAAACTTTTGGTAATTTCAGGCAAATCTGCAGCTGAACAGTTTTAGACCATAATTTTGGTATTTTAAACCTATACAGTAAAAATTGTTGAGCGACCTCATAATGTCCCAATACATTTTGTTTTAATGCCAGGTTGTATCCAATTTAATGCTTTAGAACTACATATAAGCGTAAACCCTGAAAGTGAAGGCATGTAAATCTAAATCATATCATGTACCAGTTGCCTCCGAGTTAGTTCAAGCTTTAACAAGGAGTGCCTGTTGTTGCGTGAAAAAAAAAAAAAAAAAATGAGGGCTTAAAAATAAAAGGCAATAGCAACCCATCTGTAAAAAGTGTATGAATAAGATATACTTCACTCGTATGACATGGTCTTCTGACTGGCCCAGAATATGCGCGTAGCAGCCAATGTGTACAGAGAGATTCTCCTCAAGTGAATGGGATCCTACGAAAACATTAAAACCTTTATTATACACTTTAAAAAGGCTAAGGACCTTTCCAGCAGTAGAAGAAACATAGATTGCTCAACACTGTGAGAATGAGGTAAAGTACTGCTCCAGGTCCATTTTGACATGATTTAAAGCACACACAAAAAGCTGATTTTTCACCTCTTCTTTAAAGATAAGATATACATTTATAAACAGGGGAGGTCTCTGGAATTCTGAGGTTGGAAAAGCCAAGTACGTCAACCATGATGTCGTTAATGTGTGGCCCGTTTAGTGCGGTTGTAATGTAGGACGAGAGTGAGAAGCTTTCCCCCTCGCCCTCAGCGGGGCTCCCCTCCTGGCCTGTTCCATCTCTCTTTGTGCCATTAGCTCCGCACACAGTGGCTGCTGCGGTCGGGGGCGTCCCAAAGAGAAGCCAGGGCAGTAAAGAGCAGGAGATACCCTCTGAGTGCAACCACAGGGAAGGATTCACGCTTCAGCTTTTAATGGGTTTCTTGTTATGAGAAGGCTGATGCTACCTGCATTTACTAGAATTCAGTCAGGCCTCGAAGGTAACACTTCGGGATGAGGCCTAACCACAAACTAATAACGGATTGACAATAAACTAATGAAGTTGTGTGTCATTTGTAAACCTTTAGAAAATAGGCATATTTGTAAAGCACGAGTTCAATATTTGTTCATTATTCACATGCTACCCATTTTAGATAGAACATGAATATATGACTTCAGCATTAGACAATCACATGAGAATTGATCCCCGTCGGTCGCCATCGGCAGTTTTGTCACGACCAAATTCCACGTAGCTTTGACTTTCAGCCTTTTGCTTGAGGACAAAATGTTAGTGTATCATGTTCTTGCCGCTTTCTACAAAATATTTTATTGAATCCATCACTGCATTGTTTGGTTTACTCACTCTTACTCATTGCAACATGCTCAAAAAAAATAATCAAAATCAGCAACAAAATCATCCGTCAGGAGCAGCATTCACTCAGTAGCATCTATGATTCCACAGTTCTGAGGAAAGGCACCCAGATCTCCACAGACCTCTCACACACTCTGCACTCTCACTACGCCCTGTTACCGTCAGGGCGCAGGTTCAGGTCTCTTCCACTGAGGACAAAGTAGGGCGGTCTCCACTTTCCTCCCTACCTCCATCCGCCTGCTAAATAAATGACTGTGTGGACCTTGGTCTATTACAGGCCAACTGTATTGTTTTGAATGTATTTATTGCACATGTTGATTGTGTTGTATGTCTGTGTATGTACTGTTTTTATTGGGCCCGTACTGGCACTTCCTCTGCATGTGAAGTTCCTAACGGATAAATAAAGTGAATTTGAATATGTGCATGTGGCACAAGCTCGTAGACTCTTACGGCTGCACTCTTCCCTTTGTCATACAGTGCCTTGCGAAAGTATTCGGCCCGTTGAACTTTTCGACCTTTTGCCACATTTCAGGCTTCAAACATAAAGATATAAAACTGTAATTTTTTGTGAAGAACCAACAACAAGTGGGACACAATCATAAGTGAAACGAAATTTATTGGATATTTCAAACATTTTTAACAAATAAAAAACTGAAAAATTGGGCGTGCAAAATTATTCCGCCCCCTTAAGTTAATACTTTGTAGCGCCACCTTTTGCGCAAGTTTTGCACATTGAGAGACTGAAATATTTGCCCATTCCTTCTTGCAAAACAGCTCGAGCTCAGTGAAGTTGGATGGACAGCGTTTGTGAACAGCAGTTTTCAGTTCTTTCCACAGATTCTCGATTGGATTCAGGCCTGGACTTTGACTTGGCTTGCTGCTCTTAAATACATGAACGTTCTCTGCGGTCCTGAGCTCCTCCGGCAGGCCGTTCCAGGAGGCGAGGGCCATAATATTGGAAAGACACCTCGCCGTGAGTCTTAAAGGGGAAACAGGGGTACCTCGAATGTCGGCAGGTTTTTGGGTGTGTTCCCTGCCACTCTTGAATTAATCCAACAAGCTCCCAGACAGGCTAGTTGCCGATGGGATCCTTCGACAGGATGCGTACTTGTTGTGGTGAATACAGAGGCGTAGTTTGCCATAAGGCAAGGCGGGCAGCTGCCTGCAATACAAGGTGCAACGACAATTAATAATAATAATAATGCCTTACACTTGTATTGTGCTTTACAAGCCTCTATTACCTAAAACTAAATAAAATAAGGAGAAAGAAGAGGAAGGAGAGCAAGATAGGAGTGTAATAAGTTAATACTTTGTAGCTCCACCTTTTGCTGCGATTACTGCTGTAAGTCGCTTGGGGTATGTCTCTATCAGTTTTGCACATTGAGAGACTGAAATATTTGCCCATTCCTCCTTGCAAAACAGCTCGACTCAGTGAAGTTGGGTGGACAGCGTTTGTGAACAGCAGTTTTCAGTTCTTTCCACAGATTCTCGATTGGATTCAGGTCTGGACTTTGACTTGGCCATTCTAACACCTGGATATGTTTATTTGTGAACCACTCTATTGTAGGTTTTGCATTATGTTTTGGATCATTGTCTTGTTGGAAGACAAATCTCCGTCCCAGTCTCAGGTCTTTTGCAGACTCCATCAGGTTTTCTTCCAGAATGGTCCTGTATTTGGCTCCATCCATCTTCCCATCAATTTGAACCATCTTCCCTGTCCCTGCTGAAGAAAAGCAGGCCCAAACCATGATGCTGCCACCACCATGTTTGACAGTGGGGATGGTGTGTTCAGGGTGATGAGCTGTGTTGCTTTTACGCCAAACATAACGTTTTGCGTTGTTGCCAAAAAGTTGGATTTTGGTTTCATCTGACCAGAGCACCTTCTTCCACATGTTTGGTGTGTCTCCCAGGTGGCTTGTGGCAAACTTTAAACAACACTTTTTATGGATATCTTTAAGAAATGGCTTTCTTCCTGCCACTCTTCCATAAAGGCCAGAGTTGTGCAGTATACGACTGATTGTTGTCCTATGGACAGAGTCTCCCACCTCAGCTGTACATTTCTGCAGTTCATCCAGAGTGATCATGGGCCTCTTGGCAGCATCTCTGATCAGTTTTCTCTTTGTATGAGCTGAAAGTTTAGAGGGACGGGCGGGTCTTTGTAGATTTGCAGTGGTCTGATACACATTTCAATATTATCGCTTGTGCTCCTTGGGATGTTTAAAGCTTGGGAAATCTTTATGTATCCAAATCCGGCTTTAAACAACTCCACAACAGTATCTCGGACCTGCCTGGTGTGTTCCTTGTTCTTCATGATGCTCTCTGCGCTTTAAACTGACCTCTGAGACTATCACAGAGCAGGTGCATTTATACGGAGACTTGTTTACACACAGGTGGATTCTATTTATCATCATTAGTCATTTAGGTCAACATTGGATCATTCAGAGATCCTCACTGAACTTCTGGAGAGAGTTTGCTGCACTGAAAGTAAAGGGGCTGAATAATTTTTGCACGCCCAATTTTTCAGTTGTTTATTTGTTAACATTTTTTGAAATATCCAATAAATTTCGTTTCACTTCATGATTGTGTCCCACTTGTTGTTGGTTCTTTACAAAAAATTACAGTTTTATATCTTTATCTTTGGAGCCTGAAATGTGGCAAAAGGTCGAAAAGTTCAAGGGGGCCGAATACTTTCGCAAGGCACTATATATATATATATATATATATATATATATATATATATATATATATGTGTGTCAGTTAAAAGCTAAACTAAAAAGGTGGGTCTTGAGCCTGCTGCTTTTAAATACATGAACGTTCTCTGCGGTCCTGAGCTCCTCCGGCAGGTCGTTCCAGGAGGCGAGGGCCATAATATTGGAAAGACGCCTCGCCGTGAGTCTTAAAGGGGAAACAGGGGTACCTCAAATGTCGGCAGGTTTTTGGGTGTGTTCCCTGCCACTCTTGAATTAATCCAACAAGCTCCCAGACAGGCTAGTTGCCGAAGGGATCCTTCGACAGGATGCGTCCTTGTTGTGGTGAATGCAGAGGCGTAGTTTGCCATAAGGCAAGGCGGGCAGCTGCCTGGGGCCCCAAGCCAGCAGGGACCCCCAGAGGGCCAACAGATTTGACAGAAACGACCAAGAGAATACAAGGTGCAACGACAATTAATAATAATAATAATAATGCCTTACACTTGTATTGTGCTTTACAAGCCTCTATTACCTAAAACTAAATAACATAAGGAGAAAGAAGAGGAAGGAGAGCAAGATAGGAGTGTAATAAGTTACTGCAGTTGTATGTCTCTGAAGTGCCTTCTTTTAGCAGCCTTCATTGCTTGGCATGCAAATATCCTCGTCGCCAAAAACTGCTCATTTGCAAGTTGCGTAGCACAGGTCCTGTAATGATCAGGTTTGGTGAAGGTGTGTGGACGCAGGCTCATGTTTTGGGAAGAGAGGATGGACAAAATCTGCCGCAATAGAGAAACGTGCAAATGACATAAGACACAGCTTTTGGTATGTTTTTGCCTAGCACCTTGTGACAGACTATGCAGAGATGTTAAAGTGTGAGAAAAGCCTGAATGGAGGCTGTGTGAACCCTCTCGGGGGAGCTGTCTCCAGATGGCTAACAGATCAGGTACGGGTCACTTGCTAAACACTTCCTCACACTTTTGTGCCCAGAGCCCTTTGCAGCTTCAGCAGCAGCCAAAGGTCAGAGTGCATGGCTGTTTGTCATACTGACGCGTGGATATCCTGATCTAAACCTGTCTCTTAGCCTTGGCACAGTTTAGTAGTGGCTAGAATTCTTTACATCAAAAAGAGGCTGTTTATAGCGTTAAAAAAACACACAACAAGCGGAGCATCCACTGACACCAGGCTCCAACAAAAACCCTGGGGGGTATTATCAAATCTCAGAAGAAGGCTGTTCTCAGCCACTCTTTGCTCATGTGACATGGGAAACAAAGTCACAGCCACAAACTGAATACTGATGTCAACTTAATCACTGTCACAAAATAGGAGGTTTTCAAGCTTCACACATTCGCACGGGCTACAAATAATACACATAATAATAATAATAATAATAATGAATTGGTTTTATATACAGTTGCTCTTTTGTGGGCACTCAAGGACGCTTTAAATTGCATTCACTCTATACTTGGTGATGGCTGAAATGGCTTGTGAAGTCTGTGAAGTCAAAACCATTTCAGGTGACTACATCGTGTTTAAAGCAAAAAGCTGCAATTTTGGAAAATCTATTTTAACTTTTTTATGTTTAAAACATAATTCCATATGTGTTTATTCATAAATGAAAGCCTTCAGTGAGAATCTATGTAGATAAAAGAAAAAACCAATACATTAAACCAAGCGTTTCCAAACGTTTGACCAGTACTGTATGCTAATGTACAGACCACTGTTTGCTTGACAAATGCATGTATCGTGTTTTGTTACTACAAAGATGCGTTCCCCTGATGCCTCATCATTCACGCTGAAATGTCATGATTGTAGTATTTTCAAGGAGACTATTGCCATTAGTCATGACTAAATTGGCTCTTTTGAACGGCTCTTGAATGATTCGACGCTTTAGTTAATCTCACACAGATTTACCCTGAACAAAATCAAGAATCCGCACGACTGCAGCAGGCAACACGAGTGCTTGTATTTTTCACTAAAAAAGTTGTAGCCTCTTTTCATTAACTATGGCACAAACTTGTATTCATACACACGCTTTTCAACACACACAAAAACAGTTCCATTGTAAGTTTCGATAATTTGTATCAAAAAGAGTTCCTGTTAGTGATCAGAGTTATCTGGCTTGCGTCTTGTAAAGAAATCTATGTAAAAATGAACCAGTCTTTTGAACAACTATTTGAAATGAAGATTCCCTTCAAAGATTCAGCTCCCAGTAAGACAATAAGTTGTTGTTGTTTTTTTAACAATGATTTTTTTTAACCTTTTGACAGTTTTACTGCTTCACAAACAGCGTGCCCAGTATGCTCATCCATACATGCACAATAGGCCCATGCAGAGCCATTTACAAAGTACAATGTGTTCATTAAATTCCGAGTGCAGCCATAATCTATATGACTTTGCACTGGTGATGGGGGATTATTCCTCTGATGAGATGCATTCCTTCTCAAATGTCAGCGCACAAATATGATTGCATTAACAAGCTGGAGAGATGCCCACAGCGTACTGTGCGAAGCTGGACAGTGGCCCCCTGTTGATATAGCGTGCTTCAACAGTGGCACACTCCCTGTGAGGAGAGAAGGGATTTGGCTAAAGAAGCGTATACGTGTCTCACAGCTGCCTCTATTGGTTGTTGTTATTTAGTTGTTTATTTATTATTTAGTATCACGATATTTACGGTATTTAAAAGTGCTATTACTCTCTATGGAATAATACTTTTTTTAAATCTTAAGACAGATTGATTGATTTTTAGCAACCATCATTAGCGCATAAGCAGTGCAATTTGTGTAGCTTTTACTTTTTTACTGTAAAACAACGCATTTTAAACCTTGGAACATTTTCTTAGCCAAGTCCAGGTGATCAACACACTACATATTCGTCCATCTTAGGGTGACCAGATATCCCAGTTTACCCGAGACAGTCCCAGTTTTTAGCATTCTGTCCCATGTGTCTCAGTGAATTTCTCCAAAGCTATTTATTTGTCCCAGTTTTACACAAGCTCTGTCCCAGGTGTTCCGATTTTTAACCAGTACCACGTTGAAAGCAGCATTTTTAACTTTTAACTTAATTACTTTTGGCCATCTGTACGTCAAACACAAAGTTTCCATAGTAAAGCTCCTCTTTGAGATGTTAGGAATGTGTTAAAGTGATAGTCTGGAAGTCTAAATGTTATACACATTTCATAAAATGTGCAAAATGAACCACCTGGTCTTGCATTTTTATGTAAAGTAAGTAATAATATATATCTATTAATTTTAAGTCCCTCCTTCCTGGATCTCAATGACTAATCAGAGTCTAGTATCCTCCTGCGTTGACCAATGAGACAAGCTTTTTCTGTGAACCAGCCTGTCCAATCAGGAGGGAGGGGGCGGGGCTTGATCATTTACTTTAGTCTAGTTTAGTTTAGTTTATTTATGGCAAGGTAACAGCAAATAATAAAGAACAGTAATTAAAAAAAAACAGCAAAATAAAAAAACAACAGAAAAAGAATATACAACAACATATTGAGGAATATGGATTCTTTGTAGATCTTTTTAAAGTATGCCAGATTTTTACAGAGTTTGATGCTTTGATCTAGATTTTTCCAAATTTCTACACAAGTACAAATTGTTGACATATAATAAAAATAGTTTAGGTCCCAGCACCGATCCCTGGGGGACACCACACACTAGGGTATCACACATGGATCTGCACTGCCCCATTTAAACATACTGTTTACGGTTTGTTAAATAGGATTCAATCCAGTTGAAAGCAATACCTTTTATCCCATATTTTTGTAGTTTGTTCAGGAGTATATTGTGATCCATAGTATCAAAAGCCTTCTTAAGGTAGAGAAAAATACCTATTGAATACTTTTTCTTGTCGATATTATTTGTAATTTCCTCTATGAGTTCCATTAACGCGAGAGCGGAAGATCTGCTTTTGCGAAAGGCATGTTGACTATCATTTAAAATATTGTATTTATCTATAAATGTGTCTGGTCAAGTTGTATAGAGCTCTTCTAATATTTTTGAGAATTGAGGTAGTATTGAGATAGGTCTGTAATTAGAGAATTGAGTTTTGTCACCATTGTTATAGATGGGAATAACTTTAGCCATTTTCATTAAATCTGGAAATTTACCGGTTTTGAAAGATAAATAAAAAATATGGGATAGCGGTGTGACAGTGTGATCGATGACCTGTTTAACAATACTCATCTACCTCATCACAGTCCAAGGATTTCTTGTTTATGGAATTTCTAACTTTATCAGTTATTTCTTGTCCTGTTGTTGGCGTAAGAAACATTGTATCTGTGTTTTCCTGGACACAATCATAATTATAATTTGTGCATGGTGGAGTTATTGAGGAGGATAATTGAGGTCCTATGCTTATGAAGTACTTATTGAACTCGCTCACAATTTCATTTGAATTTTCAATTTTCTGACCGTTTGACATAAAGCTCTGTGGTAGTACATTTCGTTTTGGAGTCCTTCAAAGTACATCATTTTTAGATTACGCAAGACACTTCACCCACCTTGCCTCCAGTGTCTGCGTACATTGGTGTATGAATGGGTGAGAGGTTCCTTGCTGTAAAGCGCTTTGAGTGCCTAATGTAGGTGGAAAAGCGCTATACAAGTTGAGACCATTTACCATTTACCATTTACACCAGAGAGCTTTAGCGTTTGTCTTATTTTTTTTCAAGTAGTGCACTATAATAATTTTTTTTGCAGTTTCGTATTATATAAGTAAGTTTGTTTTTGTATCTTTTGTACTTTTTTCAGATTCACTTGTTCTTTTTGTCAAAAAGACTTTGTATAGTGAATTATTTTTACGCTAAACCTGTAGTCACCCAGGGACTATCTTTTTATTTTTACAATTGCTTCTATTTTTGGGCAGTGCAGGTCATAGAAGGTCATGAAGGTCATGTTTGCCTGGATATTTGATTTGCTGGAACTTTACATTGTCTTATTTACTGCTCTGTTTTATTGCCTTAATGTTTGGTGAGGCAACTCCTGTTGTGATATTGGGCTATATAAAACCATTGATTGATTGATTGACGAAAGTTCTTAAGAAGATATTATAAGTTGCATCTACATTGGTTTCTTCCAAGAGAGAGTTCCAGTTTTTGTCTGCTAAGCTGACTTTAAAGGCGTCTAGCGCGTTATCATTTAACAATCTGATACATTTAGTGACATGAGTTTTTTCATCTTTAGTTTTCCTATTTTTTAGGTTATACAGAACAAACACAGGTAGGTGATCACTTACATCCGTTACTAGAATCCCACTTGGAAGGTCTTTGCTGAGAACATTTGTAAATATATTATCAATTAGTGAGCAACTGTGTGGAGTTAGTCGTGTTGGCCTGGTTATTTTAGGAAACAAAGATAGACTGTATAGAGTATTTAAGAAATTTTCCGAGGGCCTGTGAGTTTTTATTTTAAGTAAGTCAATGTTAAAATCTCCACAAAGAAACACTTACTTTTGTCCCAAATTTAAAAATAATCCCTCCATATAATCTGTGAAGGTGTCAATTTTGGATCGAGGTGTTCTGTAGATGCAATTTATTAATATGTTTTTCCTTTTTTCAAAACACAGTTCCACAGTGAGACATTCCATAAGGCCGTCTACAGTTACAGTCATATTTTCAACAACTTTTTCTGCATGCCGTTATTAACATATAGCGTAACCCCACCACCCCCTATTTTGTGGTTTCTGTTAACTTTAAACATTTCATAACCTTTTATGATGAAGTTATCAGGTTTGTTATCATTTAGCCATGTTTCTGAAATTGCTATAACATCAAAGGGGGTGCTGAATTGGTCTAAGTACTCTGTTAGGTTCTCGAAATGTGCATACAGACTCCGACTGTTTAGGCGAATCACAGATAAGGTTTCCTTCCGGTTCCTTTGATTTACTATTTCACAGTCCTTATAGTATTTGCTCATACTGTTTATATTATTGTAGAAGTTTGTATCAGGATCAATATCATCAGTTTAGAAAAACTTCTGTTCCTGTTCTCCTCATTTTGCAAACTAAAAAGGGCTTTCTGGTTAAAGACGGGAGGAATTTGATTATTTACTTCCAAACTTCACTCTATCTCTCTTCACTTTGCAAATTTACAGATTAACACTTTTAAGAAAGTTAGGAGTTTGAACCATCTCTATCTCTATTACAAACATCATTATTTGCAAACAATAAACATCGGGTACAGGGCCTTTACTAGAAAAAGATTAGTGTTAGATGTATCCGTAAACCCCATTGGTCCTCAGTTCTTCGTTTAATTCTAATATTGTCTTTAAGCGTTATTCTTTATGGAAAGTGGCAGAAAGTAGGTCAAGGCCACGGAGCTAAACGCATCTGCAGCAGGAGCTAGGACTGCTGTGTCTCATTTAGACTGTTGTCAGGGATCAGTTTACTTACACAGCCTCTCAGCTCCTCTGTCTGAGTCCTGTCGTAAGCGAAGCCGCGGTCCCACGTGCTCACACAGCGCTAACTGGCAGCATGTTGTGCGTGCATTTATAGCTGGGGCACACCTCGGGTCAGTGTGTGACCCAGTGCGGCAGGTTAACAGGGCCGAGGCTCTTAAAACAGCAGTGCACTTTGAAGAGCGGGAAGACCTTTAAACCTTTAACACCGAGCCCGAGTCAGGAACTGCCCGTGTGTCACGGGGGGAGTTTCATTCTGTTTTGAGAGACTAATGGTCGGCCCATTAACACTTTGTTTACGTTCCCGTTAATAGTGCAATGAGAGTTATTGCGTCAAACTTTGAATGTTCAGAACGAGCACAGCAGTGGTGAGTGAGAGCAATGGAATTGGTCTGCAGTGGTTAAAACTTGGGATTGACTACATCAAATGGTAAATTAAGTGCAACATGCCCACAAGCTTGCACCCGCTATTTAGCACCTGCCTTGATAAAGGACTCCCATGGTGCGGCGACAGAAAGTTGCTAACTCGACAAACGCAATCATCCAAAACTAGCTTCACCAAGCTCTACAGAGCACTGTCCGTGCCCGATGGTGATATTCCCACCAAACCCACTTGTCCCGATGTCTGTGACAACCTGCTCAGCCACTCCCGACAGGAGATTATGGTTTTGGTGTGAACAGGCCTTTAGAGGGAGCCCAAAACTATCCACATTTTTGAAGCCCATAATCCATCAACTAACTCGTCGTGAGCAGTTCTACGCTCAAACTGGGTTCCAAATGCGATGCCATAGATTTGCATCGTTAGCTAAAATAAAAGCTTGTATTTTCCATTTAAGACAGACATTTCCAACTTGTGTCCTGTGAAGGGTTTCCAGCAAAGCACATTCTGATTAAGTGTCTTTTCCGTACACAGATATTATTCCATTCCAGATTGAGTTTGAAAAGGTGCCCAAAAGTAGGTATTTAGTCCAGAATATAAGTTTGAATATGTCCACTTTAAATAAATGTTTTAGTGTATAATTGTAGGGTAATCGGTAGAATAGAATTGTTTACTAATTATGACATTTGTTTGATCACAGTAACAATCTGCTGCAGAATAAAATGGAAAGAAGTGTGAAAACCTTCTGAATCCACTGTCTATCTTTCTAAGTCTCACAGGCCATCTGCAAGGCAGGTACGGGGCAGGCAGCAGCTGCGGGGGGCTCCCGGGTCCTTAGGTGGGGTCGGGTTTCAGTCCCGGGCCTGCTTAAAGGGGAGGTCTGCCTCTCACACCGGGAACAACCATATTTCACCGGGTCCACAGCCGCAACAGACGCCTAATGATGGAAACTGAACGCTCCAGTGCATGTGGATAACTGCCCCCGGTGACAGCACCTCCCAAGTATTTACAGCCCCGGTCGGCGGGAGCAAGTGGAGGCATCGCGCGATGTGAATTCGGCCTATAGGCGCACCGGGTTAGGTGTGATTATGGCACCGTCACTCATGGAGAAAGATTTTATGCGATTTCCAGGCGTGAATTGTAGGTCTCTATGTGTGTGTCAACATTTAAAGTTACGTTTTCAATTGCTTTTACTGGAGCATTTTGCTGTGATGGACAGTAAAGGAAGTGGTAGACGGCCATGACTGGGCACTCAAACGCATCAGGAGTGGGAATCAAACCAGCTACCTTCAGGAATCTGGGCACTAAGCAAACAAACACTCGCCAAAAAGCTCAAGTGTGCGGGTTTATATCAGCAAGCCATGCCAGTGTGAAACTTAGCACTAGAAGATTTTAAATGAGGAATAAAGTCTACAAAGTGATGCTCATTCTGTTTTTTTCTGTTTCTTAAGTCGATTTAATGTTTGCTTTAATGAACTGTTATCAGTTCAACCAACCGACAGCTGCATTTCATTGTACAGTACATTTTATGCAGGAAGCCTAAGACCCTTTGTCAAGGAATATACTATTTTTATGATTGTTTGTGCATAATAACCAGCAAAAAGGGGGAGTGGTTAACCCAGGACAAAAGTTATACACATTTTTGTTATCATAACTCCATTCCATTAGGCCCATGATGGCATCAGGAACATCCCTACGGAACGCAAATAGTACACTGCCAGACCCCCTAAAAAAGGCACTCCAAAAAATGTTTTACTAGCTCTAATAATTCTTTGGACCGCCTTTAGCTTTAGCATTCTCTGTGGCAAAGTTTCAATAAGTTTCTGCAATGTCAAATTTTGAGAGCTTGTATTGATGATGGCAGAGTGTGACCACTGTGCAAAGACTTCTCCAGCACATCCCAAAGATTCCCAATGGGGTCAAGATCTGGACTCTGTTGCGAAAAAATCTACGTGTGAGAATGATGTCCCATGCTCCCTGAACCACTCTTTCACAATGTGAGCCCCATGAACCTTGGCATTGTCGTGTTGGAATACGCCTGTGTCGTCAGGGAAGAAGAAATCCATTGATGACATAACCTGGTCATTTAGGATGTTCAGCTGATCTCATTCTTTGGGCACATATTGTGGCTGAGCCTATACCTGACCAACTGCAGCAACTCCTGATCAGAACAGTTGGTCAAATCCAGGTGGATTTTGGTCAGGCAGAGTATTTGACAAAATAGCTGTAAACATTACTGAAATGACAAGCTACTACCCAGCACTACTACCCACGCTGTTTTTTATTTTTACATAAAAAAATTATAAATGTGGCGGTCTCTGCAGCAACCGAGTATTGATTTTCTTTTTTTACTTGTCAGGCCTGCTTAAGGTTTACTTATTCCTCTATCTTATATGCACCCAAATAGTGGTTATGGTACTACAAAAAGTAAATATCTAGCATTGGCTTAAGTGACTTGAATTGAGGAAATGTGTCTTGTTTTGAGCGGTTTTCACTCAATGGTACTTTTTTCCTGATGTGACAAAGTATATTTTGTTAGTTTGATGACATCATTTTCAGACTTGTTCTAAGGTCATCTCGATTGAAATAAAAGAGTAGAACTTCCAATTTTCTTACCCCATTGGCAAAGAAAATTACCTGTAATAAAGACGCATTGAAATGTATTGAAACGAGTCAGAAACATCTCAGAACAAGTGAAATAATCTAGGACAAAATGCTCAACTAAACTTAACTAGTCAAAACAACTCACATTTTTATTATTATGCTTATGTGCTGTTCTGTCCAATAACGCCTAAAAAAAAACTAAACATTTAAAGCGTTATCTAAATTTGGCTTCAAAACTACATTCAAGCAGAGGTGAGTAAAATGTACTTTGAAATAATTTCACACGCAAGTAGAAGCATCCATGTCATTACTCAAGTTGAAAAAACACTAGTCAAGTACTGCGTAACTGTTGAGTGTACAATACATCTGATTTGTCTGACAGACAAACCCTGAAAAAAAATCATTCTACAGTAAAGATATTTACAAGGACCCCAAGCCATTTTCTTTTTTCAGAAGCAAATGTTTTACTCAAGTAAGAGTACTGACATTTCAGAATACCGCTCAAACAAAAGTAAAAAAGTAGGAGACAAAGCTTTCAAGTGAATGTAAGGGCTGCCCATCTCTGCATCGAAGTGAGATAAAAATCAAAATGCCGGGTGTTGAAAACTTCGGAAAAGCTAAATTTAGTCCATGGCTGTAGTGCGTAAAGCCTATGTCAGCAGCAGGATTCATGGGGTGCAGTGTGTGTGTGTGTGTGTGTGTGTGTGGGGGGGGGGTTCCATTTGTCCGCAGTCACTTGATCCTCTGCGTCTCCAGCCTCCCAACTCCTCCCAGACGTGTGCTGTAGAAAACCTGTGGCAGCAGTCAGTAGCCCCTTTAGTCGGACCACAGCGCTCAAACATGGAGATCCCCATTTCTTTGGCTCTGCTGCTTGCCCTCACCTTACCTTACGCGCTGGCTATCCACGGCTTGTACAGCTTCGGACAGCACGATCTGTTCTACAAGAGGAACCACTGCAAGCCCATCCCCGCCAACCTGCTGCTGTGCCACGACATCGAGTATACGGAGATGCGCCTCCCCAACCTGCTGGGCCACGAGACCATGAACGAGGTGCTGCAACAGGCGTCCTCCTGGATCCCGCTGGTGCAGAAGCAGTGCCACCCGGACACGCGCAAGTTCCTCTGCTCCCTGTTCGCGCCCGTGTGCCTGGACGACCTGGACGAGCCCATCCAGCCGTGCAGGTCGCTGTGCGAGAGCGTGCGGAACGGCTGCGCGCCCGTCATGTCGGCGTTCGGCTTCCCCTGGCCCAAGATGCTGGAGTGCGAGCGCTTTCCCCTGGACAACGACCTGTGCATCCCCCCGGCGAGTCTGGAGACGTTTGTGCCGGCCACCAAAGAAGGTAAGCTCAAGTAGTTTTTACTGCTATTTTTACTTGATATAAATAGTGTCATTTTTGGTTCATACTAAAAACTGACAATAAAACAGTTTGCCGACAGATAGGGTCTTATATTTGGAAAGAACATGCCATTGGACACCTCCATTATGTTGGGAGGTTCATATTATATTACATAAAGTGACTCTTTTTCAAATAGTTATTGATACATTTGCCGTCATCAGTGCACAATCGGGGGCAGTGTTATTTAGTCATCCAAGAAAAAGCTATTGTCTTTACTGCCCATCAGTCACGAACATGTGCTTGGGAGGACATGTCTCTTCAAATATGTTAAAAGTGCTGAAACTAAACTCACCATATTGTTGATAATTGATATTGCAGGCTTTATTAATCCTGTATGATTCCTTTGTAGTTCCCAGAGTGTGCGACGCCTGCAAAGAAACTGATGAAAATGACAATGAGATCGTAGACAACCTGTGTAAGAACGACTTCGGTAAGTCAAGTGTACAAAAAATACTTATTTTTGAGCCTCTGTGTGTGTGTGTGTGTGTGTGTTGAATTAGGTCACTTCTATATCTAACCAAATTTACCATGAACAGACATTAGAAAATTACTTTTTTTCATGCTACCCTATAACTACTGAAAAATGTGCATGTAATATCTTATCAAAAGTTTTCAAAAGGTTTACTCTGCACTTGTTTGTGTAGAATTGAAGACAGTCATATTTTACAAGACACAAGGCGTTTCGTTCCACTCCCAGGACTACAAGACAAAAATTACGTAATTTTTGAAAGCCTAAACATGATTTTTGTCTTGAATCCCAGCTCAAAGTCGCAGTTACAGTTTCATGCATTATTCAATTATTGCATTCTATGGTGATAAGCTATGCACAGTTTGTAGCCACAGCTGCCTTCGGGTAGACTGACGCAAGTGAGGCGTCGAGCCACCACCATGGAGCCCCCACCACCCACTTTCTCACATGGCACTCACGCCAACTGACCTTCAATCCCGGTAAAAAGTCTCAACTTATATAGAGCTTTTCCACCTGCATTAGGAACTCATGGCGCTTTTACAGTAAGGATCCACTCACCCATTCATACACCAATACACCTTCAGGAGGCGGGATTCGAACCACCGAGCTTCCGATCATGAGACGACACACTCTACCATCTGCGCCATCTGTGCCGTGGCCAAGCGCAGATGACTCTTTTTGAAATCCTTTGCCAAGTCAGAAAACTCCAGTCTGAGTCTTTTCACATGCACCTCCAGTGACTTACTTGGGCTGGGACGATACGCTTTAGTTGCGATACAATATCACGATACAGAGGGCCGATACGATACGTATGTATTGCAATACTATATTCTAAAGCACTAGGTATTATAATTATAAAGAACTGCAGTACTTTCGCCTGAATGAATTTAATAAAAAAAGCACAAGTTCAGTTTCCAAAAGTTATTCCTGTGAAGTGAACATATTTAAATTGAATTTTTTGAGCTGTAAACCATGTTTTAACGTTCCCTCGTTAAAGACATACCTGGAGTAGAAATTTACTGAATAATACTATTTAGTTTAGCTGTTTCTTCTTCTACGGTGTCAGCATTTCGTTCTGTAGCCTATTTCATGGATCCATAATTGTTAAACCCCCCAAAACATTTCCTCCGTGGTTTTAAAGCCCATAATCCAACATTACATTGGTTATAAGTGTGTTTATCAGGCCGTACTAAAGCAGTAAACCACGCCCGGAATCAAAACTGGACGTTAGTTTCTTAAGATGATATTCCTACAGCTACCAGCAGGAGGAGCCCCAGTCAATATCTTCACCAGCTCTAGAGCCTGTATTTCATTGCTACTATTTGATTGTTACTGAGACATCATTTCAAATTGTAAAATGTGAAAAATAAATTAATGTTTTAATTTGTCCTAGCCCTATACAGAAGGGCTAGGTACTGCTAATAAGCATGTGATAAACCTCACCTTTCCACTCCGTGTCAAACCCATAGCTCTGAAGATCAAAGTTAAGGAGATCTCGTACGTCAACGGCGACACCAAGATCGTCCCCGAGACCAAGAGCCGGACCATCTACAAAATGAACGGCGTGACGGAGCGCGACCTGCGCAAGACCGTGCTGTGGCTGCGGGACGGCCTGCAGTGCATCTGCGAGGAGATGAATGACATCAACGCCGCCTACCTGGTCATGGGCCAGAAGATGGACGGGCACCTGGTCATCACCTCGCTCAAGCGCTGGCAGAAGGGACAGCGCGAGTTCAAGAGGATCTCGCGCAGCATACGCAAACTGCAGTGCTGAAGGACTTTGAGTTAGCGTCGATTCGGAGTCAGGAGAGCGGGTCGCACGGGACTTTACTGCACAGTAATCGCATGGTAAAAGTGTTGTTCGATATTTAGATTAGCTACGGAAACAGTCCGTCACTATTCCTCCTGGGGTCTGAACTCAACATGAATTTCCAAGGCTGTACAACATGCAGACAAAAAGGAACATACAAAATTCACGCTGACACTACAACACACAACAGAACTGATTAAAGACAATAACAACCAACTAAAGAAATTGATGGCAGAAGAATGCAATAAAATAGCGTCATTATCCACGTTATCTCTAGTGACTATGCTATACCATCCTATTACCATGACATTGCTGTGCTGTAAAGTGAAGTGTGACCACGTTTGTATCCTATCCACAGGAGGAAAAACAATCGCTTATCAACTTTCTAATGAAGTGTTGCAAACTAATTACACGGGCACTGCTTTACAATGATGGTTCATGCAAAGATAATCTACAAACAAAAGTAAACACTGCCGGAAAAGTGAGCTAACACGGACAGTCACCACTGTACCAGGATCAGTGACATCAGTCTAGCTCTGTAATACCCCAGCCTTGTTATAATGTGAGTAATGTGTGGTTAGTAGTAGTTATAAGTTATATCTTAATAACTCACCACCACTGTATTGAAATCACAGGGTTTGAAATGTCTCTTTCAGTCGAGCTCTCCCTGCTTGTGTCTAATACCTTCTTATGTAATATGAGGCCATGATGGTGATCGGTCAGTGACCCGTTACAGTCTCCCGTAGGGAACTCTTTATACTTAGATGTGAGTGAAGCTTTGAGTTTTGTGTGTCAAAGACGATTGATTTGTATTTAGAAATATTTTGTTACCATTTTCTCCAAACGTGAGAGATAGCTGGCTATATTCTCTTTCTGCGCAACACTTAAATACCTATTTTCTTAGTAAGACTTTTGTACTTGAGCCATGGCACACTTTTCTACAAGGATATTTTTCTACTACTCTCTTATGTCAGTGTTACAGTTGACTTCAGTGATTGATGCTGTCATAGATAGTGGACATCTTGGTGGGCAATTTAGTGATGTTTAAATGAAACACAAATAATCATAAATGTGTGTAACGATAAGTATTTACTGTGTAAATAATATTTTATTGATTTATCTTGTATAAAGTTAATAAAAAATATCTACTCTGTGAGACATTTCTCATATCTTTATATGATCTACACCAGGTCTTCCCAAAGTCCAGGGTGTTGCAGCCCCTTATCGAACTAAGGATCCCACAAGGACCCCCTCCCATACATGATAATTCACTCTTATAAAATAACTTCAAAAATTTCTAAATAAAACAAACAGCAATGACTACAGGCAAAAGTGGCAAGTTTTTGGGAAATGTAAATGTCCTTTCAAAATCAATGTTTGCTTTGTAGACAAGCTTTAACTTTGCGAAGCGCTGATCAAACCCCAATTAATGATGGTTTCACATTACTTGTGGTAACATACTGAAATTACCTTTTTTGTAACTACAATAGAAATATGGAAAAAATATGGGGGGAAAAAACATGAGACAACACAATTATTCTAATATCTACAGCTATATTTATGTTTTCTCATTATGCACATTTTACTTTATTTGGTGAATTAAAAACAGTGATCATGGCTTAAAAATATGAAACAAGCCCATTGAACTCTATCCATTGGATAGAAATCTATTTGTTGCTAAATGGCGCTGCCTAGTGGAAATGTTTGTAAAAAATCTATACAAAACATCTGAAACCAGGCAAGCAACTTTACAAATAAATTGAATTGAATATGCAGCACCGGTTATAGGACAAGGTGAAGGCCAAAAGAACTTGGTGGTGGTTGGGGGGGGGGGGCTTTCGTGGTTTGTATGTTCTTTGACAGAATCTGCACCAGACTTTATTTTTCTGTCACGGTGCATTTGAGGTATATAAACCGGCCTTCCTTCGAGCCCTGATCACTGTGGGAAAGCCTGGTTCAATAAAGTCTGTGAGAACGAGGCTGTAAAACTAGATCAGCGGGAAACCTCATTATGAAATTGAAACCAAATGAAGCGTGGCTTTGTGAAAAATTCTGATCAAGACTTTCCTAAAAGTGTATAACATTACAGTAAAATGTTTGAGGTCTTTCATGATTGTACTGTAACACAAGTCATCATACAGTAAGGGGAGGCCAAAAGAATTTTTAGAACCATCGGATGAATTAGTAGTTCTGTATACGGTAGACTACAGTAAATGCCAACAGAGTAAAAAGTTTACTAAAAACAGAGACCCTTCGACATATACTGTAGAACCATAAAAGCGCTGTACCTGATTTTCCACATTTTTTAATTGTGACAGAGGAAGCTACTTAACTTGAGCTGTATGTGGTGCTCAAAGTCCGTCCTTACTTTCTTGGCACATTCCAAATATGACAGGCATAGTACGTTTATAAGCAAGTTTCCCTACTTTCAGAGTGGAATTGTACTGGCTTGCAGGGCTGGACTGGCCATCGGGAGCACCGGGAGTTTTACTTTTGGCCGGTAAGAACGGGCCTGTACTGTACCACACCGGCCCATAGTAGAAACTGCAAATTGTATATGGGATATCTATTAACAGATTATTCTCATTCTTCTAAACATGGCCAGCACAGATATAATGGTTTTAAATATTAAGCTATATAATAATAATAATAATAATGATGTCTTTGGAATGGATACAAACATGCTTAAAGATTCAGGATCCGCTCTGGCTACTCCCATTGCTTCCATCATTAATCTCTCAATTTCCAGTGGTCACTTTCCAAAGGCCTGGAAATCTGCTATTGTTACACCAGTTTATAAATCTGGTGTTCCAACCTCTCTGAATAACTACCGACCCATAAGCATTCTTCCGACCATTTCCAAAGTTGCAGAAAAATGGGTGGCTGAGCAGGTTGTCCAGTATTTAAACAATAGCTCCCCCTCTTTTCACGCCATGCAGTTTGGTTTCAGATCCAAACACTCCACTGAAACGGCTACATGCCTTTTTATTGAGAAAATAAAATATTCTCTTGACAAGGGTGGAGTAGTAGGGGCGGTATTCTTGGATCTCAGGAAAGCTTTCGACACAGTAAACCACTCTGTTCTACTTACTAAGCTCTCACAGTTTAATTTCTCTCGTGACACTGTGAGTTGGTTTGAATCTTACCTGCATGATCGTACACAATCTGTATTAATTAACAACAGCAAGTCTGAGTCTCTTAGGCTAACCACCGGGGTTCCTCAGGGCTCAATATTAGGCCCCCTCTTATTTAGCCTTTATATTAATGATCTACCAACTGTCTGCTCTGAAGTTGAATGTTTGATGTATGCAGATGACACCGTTTTATTTGTTCACGGTCGCTCAAAGGACATTGTTGCTGCTAAACTCACTAAAGCAATGAATCTTGTCACATCCTGGCTGCAGGAGAACTGCCTGCAGCTAAATATTTCAAAAACTGTAGGTATGTTTTTCAGTAAAGCCAATAGAGCCTCATTTAATCCTGACATACTAGTTGCTGGAAAAAAATTACAAATTGTAAATCAATACAAATATCTTGGGTTAGTAATCGACTCACACCTCTCCTTTAAAGCCCATATTGACAAATTATGCAAAAATATAAAATTTAATCTTGCAAATTTCCGCTCAATCCGTAATGAAATGTCAATCGAAGCTGCAATAATTTTTCTACATTCCATGATTCTCAGCCACTTTAACTACTGCCTAATAAGTTGGTCTCAGGCAAGTCAGAGCACCAAACGACCTTTGGAAACATTATACAAACAAACCATTAAAGTCATGGACAAAAAACCAAGACACTATCATCACTGTGCAATTCTTAAAAAGTATAGCCTTTTAAACTGGGACAGTCTCCATAGATTTGCAGATCTGAGTCTCATATACAAAGTAATACATAATTTAGCCCCAGCTCCACTGGCAGAGTTCATCAGCCAAAGAAACAGCTCTGAGCGCGTCACTCGAGGCTCTGTAAGAGGCGACTGTGTAATCCCTCTGCGCAGGAGTGCTTTCAGTCGCTCGGCCTGGTCAGTGAGGGGCGTCGTTGAGTGGAACTCAATGCCTGAGGAGGTTAGACAGCTCACCACTAACAAGGCCTTTACGAAAAAATTTAAAAATTGGTACATTAACATGTACGTCTGCCAACATTAAAAGCTGAGCATGTTATGCTGTATTGTATATCTGAATAACGTATCCTTTTAAACAAGTGTTTTTGTGTGTTTTTATATTGTAATCAGGTACTGTGTGCCTTTAGTTATTATACAGTGTCATTTATATTTTATATTGTTGTTATTGATGTGTCAAAGAATTGTAATGTATTATCATGCTTGTATTTTAATGCCTTTTTACATCTTGGCCAGGGGACTACAGATGAAAAATAGCCTTCTGGCTAATTCTGGCTTTTTTAACCATGTTTGTTCATGTGTTACATGAAATTGCACTGTCCCCTTTCAAATAAACCAATCTAATCTAATCTAATGTGGATGATGATAATAGATAGATAGATAGATAGATAGATAGATAGATAGATAGATAGATAGATAGATAGAATGCTCCAGTACACAGGAAGTATGATCTGTTATTTAAAAATGTTCACAGGGGAAGATCCCCAAACCCCTGTTTTGTCATTTTCGACATACATCGACATCGCTCACCTTACAGGGACTTATTCTATCATGCGCTAAAAGACGGGGGAAACTTTAGGGGCACAAACTGAGGACTGTCAGGTGTTTTTAATCATCAAAGTGAATTTTATTGAGTTACAGCAGAGGTTCCCATCTTTGTTTGTGCTCTTCCTCAATTTGAAATACTACACTGTACCTAAATTGTTGAAGAAGTGTAAGGTCAATCTTCTTTTCTGTTCAATAGATTGTGGGAAACGTCTTAACCTAAATATATTTATTGTTTCCATTCATACTTGTATAAAATGGAGATGGCTCATAAGAGGGGTGATACCTATTGACGATTGAAAGTTTTGTTCGGGTTTGGCCGCTGCATTCCTGTGTGACTCACCTGTTCCCAGCTCGGTCATGTGACTTAGGTGACTGTATCATGACTCAGGCACAAGCGTTCCCGGGACATTTGTTTTTTTCTTTCATCTGTCATGGTTCACATGGGACTGCCCGACGTCAGGCGATATCGCTGAACTTTAACCTGAAACCTACACACAAAATCCGAATTAAAAGCATAAGCATACCTTGATGATGATGATGTTTGTATTGTAGGGCCTATATTGTTTTTATATTTTTTGAAAGAGGTATCCGAACAGAAAATTGGTTGTTTTGATTTGTTGGGCCAGGAGCTTGCTAATAAGATAATAAAGGTCCTGTACGTGTTTTTATTTACAAAAAGCGAAAGAGGGAGTAAGTCCAAACTCACCTGAACCGAGCACCTTTTGCGGTGACTCAACAATCATACTTTGTGCCCGTTTCGGTTTCATCTGAATGGAGCCTGTAATCAAAGAGGTATTAACCATAAAACATTGACAACTTGACAATCAAACATAGAACTCTTATCTGCACTCCATTTTACTGTCAATCTATGGACTCCGCCTACGATTACAGTAACAAGTCCCAATGTTTCCCCACATTTCAGAAAGCAGAAATGTCCCACAAATGGTCACTTAGGGGCTTTATACATCAGACACTTGCACAAGTCAAAGTACACAATAGTACATTCAGGCGTTGGTCATAACTGTGGCATGTCCATGACTGTGCAATCCATGGTTTGGATGAGTGACATCATGTGCTGCCTTCACAAGAACAGGAAAACTTCACACCGCCAGGATCGGACTGCACAGAGCACAGTGTGCAATGGGGAATTTATCATGATAATGCAAATGCAGCAGAAGGGAGGGGAAGTTTGAACGCCCGGCCGATTATTGAAAGGAAAATTACCACATTATGTATGGGAATACTGAAAATGAAAACTCATATGATGATGACTTCATTTTATACACATGATAGGTGCATTTTAGGTGAATATATGTAACTCGGCCCTAAAAAAAACAAACTAGAAAATGTATTGTTTCTGATTATTTTAAACACTATGTGGTGGCCATACCCAATATTATAAATGTATTTTTATATGCATTTTTGTAGGCTACTAACTTATGTGAACAACCATAGTAGGCCTGTATCTTTTAAAGTTAGTACAGATCATGTTGTATAATGAAAATATTGTGGCTGGAACTTTATAAAGGCTTCATACCTAAAGTAAAAGATACATTTTAAACTGTTAGTTGTGGTCGGAACTCATTCCTAACTTTCTGACCGCATTTCAACGTCAACATTCTTCACAACCCTGAGTTTGCAAACACATTTTTGCAGCTTTCAAGAATGCTGTCGCGTGAATATAAGCGCACAGTACAGACACAAAGATCTTAATCATCAATGTCTGCTTTTTCAATACAAAAAAAAAAAAAAAAAAACTCTAACGGCAGCTCATGGGCGACAACGGTGCTGAAGTCAGCAAAAGCCTATGTCAAATCTTGCAATATGCCATCTAATATAAAAAACACGCTGTGCCTGTGATGCAAATACTGAGGCGTGTGGCTTTTCACGGCGCCCTTGAAAGCAGCACCGAGTTTCACTTTGAGCTGGCACAGAGTAATAGCCGAGCGTTTCAAAATTACTGCTTATAAGGCGCTTATGCCAGCAAACTTTAAATGACTACGTATGTCTGTGTGTACACCAAAAAAAAGAAAAGAAAAAAGCCATAAAACGTTTTAGCTCAAAATGGTGTCTGTCTGTGAGTGTTTGAAAGCAGTTTGACGAAGCTGAAAAAAGTCCGCGGGGAAGTTCCCTAGGAAATCCCCCTGCACTTCAGGGGGATATTATTCGAGTGTGACTGCACATACAAACCTCCTCCTCGGTCACAAGACATCGGAGCACAGGCGTCAAATGCGGGGCTGATAAAGGGGGTTAAAAAACTCCGCATTTCCGCCGCGTTATATTTCATGTTTTTATCGAACCGGTTCACCATGGACGCGGCTAGCTTGAGCGCGGACAACGAGGTGTTAAAGAGTAAACTGCGGAGCTACGACACGCTCAACACCTTGTACCACGAGGCGCGAGGGGAGATGGAGCTGCTCGGTAAACAGCTGTGCGTGAAGGATAACACCATAGCCGACCTGAAGGCGAGGCTGGCCCGCTACGAGAGGATATACATGACGGTGGGGGACAACGAGCCGGTGGTCCTGGGGCCGTCCATGTCGCTGCTGGAGAGCCTGTGCAAGGAGATTTGTAAACATAAACAGAAGGAGAGCGAGTTGGAAGTGAAGGCGACTCGGCAAGAGGAGGTAAAAAAAAAGTTTACCGCACTGTGGGAATTATTTGCTGAGCGTTCTAGGTGATTGTTTGCGAAGGGAGGAGAGTTCGTGCGTAGAACGTACGTAAAAGTCTCATTTTATTGACAGGGCGCAGGGGCGTAGCGGAGGGCGATCGAGCGGGGCTGCTGCTGTCCATTATTTTATTGATTTATTGTTACCACAGTTTATGCTGAAATAATGACCAGGAGGCTACTTGAAATAAAATTGACTCAAGAGACTGCAATGAGATTGTATTTTATTTTTGCCGGTGATTCAGAAAAAAATGTGTTCAGAAGCTGCGGTAAATTACATTTCTCTGTACATTGAGGTTCTCGGGTTGATGGCACATGGCTTGCTTCTTCTGGTACTCATGGTGGTGCATTTCTAGTCATTGTGTGATTGTGTTTTATTTATGTTTTGTCCTCTTTGTGTTCCTGTTTCAGAAATAATAAAGCCCAAGTTTTTACCTGGTTTTGATTTAGATCTTGTTGTGCTCAGATGGTGCTTGGCGTGAGAAGTTTGAAATATAGAATGGAATATTGTTATTAATTTCTGATGACATGTTAATATATGTAATTACATGTACTTCTTCGGTTACAGTGCTGTTATACTGAACTTAATCTTCAACATTTCATACGGCATTAATTTATATATAGGTTTAGACTATTTACGGTAAACAACATATTAAACGAAACTAATGGCATAGCGGTTGGAGTCTATCTATCTATCTATCTATGAATTGCAAATCTAATCGCAATCGCAATACATGTCAGAAAAATCACAATAGACACTTTTCCAAAGTCGTGCAGCCGAAGCTTTCGATGGAAAAACTAAATCACTGTGCAACGTGTTTGCTGCGGTAACTCTGACAGAAAAAAGTGATAAACCAAAAGATACAATCTTGATAAAAATATATATATATAATAAGTCAACAGAAGCAATTGCAACTTTTATCTTGCATTTGTATCACTAAAAAGGTTTAACTAATTCTTTAAAGTTAGTGTCGGTAACACATTTTGTAAATATTTAATAAACACCTGATATTGTTTGAAGTAAACATGTTCAAATCGAATATTGTTTTTCCTGATAACAATTGTAATGTTAACTTACTCTCATTTAGATTTGCATGTTGTCAAACTTGTTCCGACGGCAATTATCCAATCAGAAAGCAGGATGATCCCCACACTTCCTTGGTTCCCAGATCCTGACCTAGGCAAAAACTAATCCCAATAATTTGGAAAAAGCCAGATTGATATTAGAGTTCAAATGAAATTACCACAGTAATAACAAACTGGAAAGATCCCGGTTTAAATTGTGAGGAGAATAGACTGTTGATTAGTATTGATAAAAGATGCTTCTTGTTGATAGCAAATGTAAAACCCACCCTCACACCAATACTTCCGTACGATTGGTCCATTTTGAGCCCAAATACATCTGCTCAAGACTTTCAAGATAGATGTTTGTGAGAATGAAAACTCAAAACTTCAAGCTGTGGTAGTTAAAACTCAGCGATTGAACTTTGGTGGTTCTTAAACATCCCCTTTAACTTGCATGACCACCGTGTTTCGCAGGGCATCCTTAAACTCACGGCAGAGCTCAAGGAGAAAGAGCAGGAGTTGGGACGGGTGCGGTCCGAGCCAGGGAACGAGAAGGACCAGCAGATCGAGACGCTGCGTTCGGCCCTACAGGAGAAGGAGCGCGCCGAGGCCACTAGAGCCGTCCTGTGCACGTCCTTAGCCGAGGAGGCCGACCAGCTCCGGGGCCAACTGGGGGCCACTGTGAAGGTGTGCAAGGAGCTGCTGGCACGGCTGGAGAAGGATCAGAGGAGAGACGGAGCAAAGGACAAGGAGGGCAGTCAGCAGAAAGAGGAGAAAGAGGTGCGGATTTTAAGTGGATTTTTAGGGGATGCGTAACATAATAAACACAATACGCGAGCACTTGGCTTACTTGGAATAATTTCAGTTCTAAGAGGAAGGTGAAACTCAACAGTAATAATCATTGTATTTAGAAAAAGGTTTCAATTTAAGGGTGTTTATTTTATGCACAGTAGTGGATCATTTTCTAAATAATTGGCTGCACCTTTGAGTGACAGGGTATTCTGAGTAGAAATGAAAGACTCAAGTGTATGTATGTATGCGAGACAAGAAAAGTTGGGATTGGGAACCACTGATATTAAGGAAAGTCGCTGAGGTCGTCCTTCTAATTAAGATTTACACATGGTTGCTAAAACATCAGAAAAAGTTCAGCTTTAGACCTGATTTAGTTCCATTTTACCCTGTTTTTTCTTGTTTATTCACAGTTTGATAAAACAAACATATACATTTTCTATGGACGTATGGTGTTGAAGTAGTTAAGGAAAATAAGATCATCGCATTATTCAAGACCGCTTTCGCAAATGTTTCTGAACAGCCCTGTTAACTTTGCACGCATTAGTGTGTAGAATGCCATGAATTGTACCCAAGTGAAAGTTGCTTTTTCCCTGTGAAAAAGAAATACATAATAATATGTTGTCTTTGTGTTAACAGACAGACGCAAGTGAAGTGATACAGCAACTTCAGCAGGAGAACCAGCAGCTAAAGCGGCGCGTGGCATACGTAAGAATAACATTCTTCTTTATTGCACATTAATACAAAAACAAAATACTATTGTGCCATACACAAGTACATAGTATGTGCTAGTGCCAACACTCAGCTAAAAGATGCCAAATACTGATCAATACATTGTTGTGCATATATCCTTTAAAAGAAAATAAAGCCTAGCACGGTGGAGAACAATGCTTTTTGTTTTTAACTAATGTTACTATACTTACTATTCTTTACATTTATCTTTTTTGCTCGCTGGCCTCTGTGGCTAGCCTTGTTTCATACAGTGCATTTACCTGTCATTTAATGTTTTTATGTTTAATGCCACAAATCAAAGCAGTTTTCTCAGACTGTGGGTCTGGACTCAAAAGTGTCTCACGAAACCATTTTTAGTGCCGTGAGCCTTTTCCAGGGAACATTTCTTTCAGTATACAGTATATCTACTGATAAAGGACAAAAATACTACCTGAGTCAGTTAAAATGACTCGTACAGTAATGTTTTTACCATTACTTAGAGGTTTATCCAATGCCTAGTATATTATAATCAGTTAACTTAAGATTACTCAAGCATGCATGAACCAACAAAAACCTAACTCTAGGTATGTTTTATTCACCAAGTTGCCAGTAAACTAGTCACAATGTACTTTCAGTTACTGTAAATAAACAAAAACGTATTAGCGCTTTACTGACCAAGAAAGAGGAAGGAGTGCACATTGCTTATATTTGTATTGACTCAACATTAGCTTGCTGAATTTCCCACACTGAAACAGCCTGTGTCATCAATGTATTAGCAATTACTGGCACTTTTATGGTGCTCAACAGTCTCATCCAACACGGAATCCACTCCGGTGCAGTGGAACTAAAATTCCACAAACTTTTTGAAAAAATTACATTTGATTTAATGAAAAGAGTTGCGGAAGTTAATCAGCCTTGTGGTAACCCATGGGAAAAAGTTCATCTTCTTTCACTTAAAGCAATCACGCTATGGTCAGTTACAAAGCTGACTGTCCTCTGTCATGCCTTTTAAATGACAATATATGAGATAAGGCTGCATGATATGAGAAAAATAAACTTGGACATTTGTTTTCAAGGTAACAAGTGCCTAATGCCGTCTGGTTTCTCCATCTAGGTACAAAGCCTCAACTCGCAATGGCAGAAGTACGACTCCAGCCGAGAGGACTACATCCGGGGCCTGTGCCTACGGCTCAAGGAGAGCTCCGGACAAGCCGCAGCGCCGCCCGGTCTGGGGTCTGTTAGCTCCACCATGCTACACCAGGAGATAGCGCGCCTCAACGGGCTTCTGGAGGACAAAATCGGCGAATGCGTGAGGCTGAGGAGGGAGGCGGCGGACAAGAAGAGAAAAGACCGAGAGAGGATGCAGATGTTAGAGCAGCAGGTATGTCAAAGAAACGTTAAAAAAAAACTAGTACCGTTTCACCTATTTTTGATATTGATTTAGAATCATGTCTGTCTATAGAAAAGGCCGTTTATAAGATTTCAAATTGGCCTAGAGAGCAATGTGAATGAGGAACAAAAACAATACATTTTGAGCTAAAGGAAAGCTAAGGAATCAATGGTGCTGTGATAAACTCACTTTGAGGGTAGAAAAACTCAGTACGGGTTCGGTGATTTATTTATTGAGTTTGAAAATGTGGAGGCTAGTTACTCCACCATCCATGAATATAATATAGTACTACAGAAATGTTAAAAAGCTCACACAAGTAAATTTTGCGTAATTAGTCACCTTTATTTGTTTGTCTATGAATCCTGTCCGATAATGCAGATTATTTGGAAGCTATTCACTGAAAAGCAAATGTTCCAACAATAATTGTCCAAAATTACAACAGGTTTGGTTCTTAGTCTAACCAGTAAAAAAATGCTTATGTCAACAAACAAGCTCCAACTGCTATGTTCGTTCAGAGTTCATTGTGTAAAATAGGATTACGAAGTGGAAGAAAAAGATCAGTCTATTTTCACAAATGAGATCCACTTATAAATCACCAGTCCGGTTTTTGTTTTAATGCACATTTTTACTGTTTAGGTGTCGATCTACACGGAGGATTTCAAGTCAGAGCGAGCGGACCGCGAGAGGGCACAGGGACAGATTCAAGACATGAAGGAGCAGATCCGCCAGCTCAAACAACAGCTGCACAAACAGGTAAGCAGTTTCACTTTTAAGCTAAAGGCTACATTTTTTTGATGCTAGTGAAGACACAGACCCATACGTTTGGTGTGGATTGGAAGACTCAAACTTCTATTCCTCTGTTTTACATTTATTTTAGATATAACTTGAGTAAAATACAAAACCCGATGTGATTTCATAGGAGATCATGAAGATCATTTGTTGGAAGTACAAAGCTTATAATTTTGTATATTCCTATAGCGCGAGTTTGTCAATGTCAATTGTTGTAGAATAGATCAAACATCTCCAACCAGTAGCTCTCCTACATGCACTTAATGATCTTCAGATGCCTCCAACTGTGTGAAAAGATGATGTGTTTTTTTTCTTTCTTACTTCATATTTGTACGCAGCTAATGACATGTCCTTGCTCTTGTCCACAGCAGGGGGCAGCACGGGAGAACCGGGACAGAGACATAGTTCCACTTTGCCGTGTTCACATCGGACACAGAATGGCTCCAAGGCGAAGCAAAGACACAGAACATTTAGTGAGAGACGGTTCGGACAGACGGCAACAGCAGCAGCAGCAGCAGGCTCCCGGCGCAGCTGCGCCTCAGAGCCCGATGTGGAGCGAAAGCGTGGAGCCGTCTGAGTTGCACTGCCCTCGCTGTCAGGCTCGGTTCAGCGACACGGAGGCAGCGCGGTACTTTGAACACTGGGAGGAGTGTGCCAAACTATGAACTTTTGTCCACACACACACTTCCTGAGAGCACAGAGGAGGAGCACTACACAACTGCACAGTTCAACATGGAGACCCAACACTCAGTCGCAACAATGTTTCTAACTACATGGAGAAACAAAGACTAATCTAAACGCTTTGGCAAATTGCATTTCTGGAACCCAAGGTGTAGTGATTCCCAACCATGGAGCCAGGACCCATATTGGGGTCCCCAAAGCCTTACAGTGGGTTTAAGTAGATTCAAATAAGAAATTCAAGTGAAATTTTAAAGTAGAGATGTAATTTTGAAGTTGATTTTATCAATTGTTTCTCGAGAATATACTTAAAAGCAATGGTTCTCGACTGGGATGTCGGCAGGACCCACCATAATCCAAGGATCTCAAGCCACGTGTTAATTTCTTAAACAACATGTAAAATACAGTCTTTTCTCCACATATTAATGTTGAATAAACATTAAAGGTGTATTATGTAACTTTTTATGAAAAAATAAATATATATATATATATATATATATATATATATATATATATATATATATATATTATTTGACCTTTCAGTGACCCAGTGGCTGTATGGGTTTGTGCCTTTACTTTCTATCTCGGCGGCATCTATTACGCTCTAGGATCAATTGTTTTGAGGGTTCTTGGTAGGTTTACACTGATGATGAAACCATCTCCATGGTTACACATTCCATCCAGAAACCCTAAGAGCCGCTCGGTCACAGAAAGGTAAAAAACGCACTAATATCAACTTTTTTTCCACATACAAAGTTACATAATGCACCTTTAAATAAACCTGTAAAGCTGAAATTATGACCAAAACAACAGTGAATTTTAAATATTCAGATGCTTCTATACTTTTATTGAAGAGAAGTATTGAAAGATATGTACTCTCGATAAAGCTCGCAACACACTGATCATGGTTCCGCGACTCACTTTTGGGTCCCGACCCACAAGTTGAGAACCACTCCATTAAACTAGGGCTGGGACAATATGCTTTCGTCTCAATACAGTACAGATCACGATAGGTAGGGGCCTTTATTCATATTGCTATTTCACAATATTAATAGCATAAGCTATAAACAAAACTGCACATCTGATAAAAAAAAATAACATGAAAAGCCAATTTAGACATGTTTGTGTTATTTACCGTCTTAAAATATAAATATATATATATATATATTAGTTGAAGATTGAATTAACCATATGAATAATTTTTTACTGTGTTATATGGTATGTTAAATTGCGTTTGCCAAAGACAGACCAAAAGTGTTGCCGTCTCCTGGCCAGGCAGAATCATATCATATTTGACTACTCACAGTGAAAGCAGTGGTGCACTGCAGCCTTATTAATATACATGATGCCCATATATCACAAAATGATATTGGTACAGCCCATAGTACAGTAGTCATTCAAGTGGGAAAGGATTGTTGGAGTCGCTGGTAAAATGGAAGTCGCTAAGAGAAAAAGATGAGGATAATTTAACAGTTAGTAATCGCAGAAATTAGCACCAGTTCGATTTAGTAAGTGCGCGAACAACAAGTGGTTTCAAGGTTCCATTTGAGACAGTAGTGTGACAGTAGTTACATTTGGCAATAGCACAGTGTGCTATAAAATGTGTTCCATTGGGGGGAGGGGGGGGGGATCTCAATGCAATATATCAAATGTCATATACCTCATTGTTTCCTTTTACAAAACTTGCACTTTTCATGACATTTAGCCAATGTATAATTTAGTGACTTGATAAAAAATAAGCTTCTTTTCTGGAGTTGATCTTTATGGTGCTATGTGTATAATTGACCTCTTTTGTAAATTCTATGTATTTTTTCATAACAGATTTATATATAGGTATTGTATTAATATTTATTTTCCTTATTAATTAAATTTATTCAGTGAAAGTTCAACTTTTAGTTCAAAGCCATACATTATTTTGAACTTGTCAAGAACCTGATCAAAAGTATCATGTTTAGAACTGACAGACTTCACTTTGTTGGAGTGGCATTTATTTTTGTAATAAAAGACTTTTAGCTGCCACGTCTTTGCTGTTGTATGGACTTTCATTGTAAATAGAGCTGCGCTGCGCAATATCGGCAAATTATTGTTAGCGCAATGCTAACTAACACAATAGGCTACTCGTACTGTTAAAAGCAAAAAAAGGTATTCCAGGTATTAGTATCATGAATAAAGCAAATCCCCTTCCAATGCCATGACGTATTTTGTATTATGAAGCACCCACAGATGTTGTTTACTGTGTGTGGCTAATGCTAATGCTAACACCCAAGTTTAAAAGTTGTGATGTCCCATGTTGGATGATCGCAACAGGATGAATGGGACGCAACTATGCTATGCTGGATCAATCGTGTGGATAGACTAAGTTTGGCGTCACATGGCTTGCATTCCTTAAGTTATTGTGTGTCTGCATTTCACCGATGTTATGTAGTCTATCGGTATCCGTCCAATGACACCTGACCAACGACTCCGCTGGAGATTGCCATTTAGGCTGCGTGTCATATGACACTTGTAAATCGTTGTGTTGATTGGTTTGCAGCATGGAGAGAAGGAAATCATCCAGGCTAACTGGCGCCCTCTGCTAATTTGCGCAACCTGCCCTCCATGGCATCTTTTCCACCTATAGGAAACTTATAGAAACGTAGGTTTGGTCCAAATTACTATCAACCTTTCATGCACCAGCTGTTCAACATTTTTCTTACCGCAAACTCTCCTGTTTAGCAGTAGCTAACGTAAATAATCACTCAGCGTCCCTCCAAGAAGAACACAAGCAATGACGTCTACCCTCCACAATGGCGCGCTCCTGGGCCAAATGCAACGTCACCATTTTTTGACCGATTGGATTGGATTGGGGGAAAATATATATATCCTATATTGTTGGAAAAAAGCTTAAAAAAATTGCAGTATCCTATGAACGAGATGTGCATATTTTTCCTCACAGTCAACCAATTTATCTTGGTTGAAATTGCAAATTCAATGTTCCGCAGTGGGGTTTTTAATGGAGTGTTCAAAAGTGGTCTAGTAAAACATTGCGATATTCAAGACAATATGATATCTCATTGTGAAAGAGCGGTGGCAGCCTGTGAGCCCTCTGCAGGCGCTGTCTTAGCCAAGTCAGAGTCACGTGTGTGCGGTGGAAACCCCCGGCTGGTGCGGCCTGAATGGGCACGCTGTGCTGTCACAGCCACATTCCCAGCTGCTGTAGTGTGGCTGAGGACACAAAGGGGGACAGTAGGCTGCAGAAAGGAGCTCCATGACAATAACATGACAAAATAAAAATAAAAAAGCAGTTATGCATTATGGCTATAGCAATATAATTCCACTGTGTTTCAGTGACATCACAACATTCACAGGCCTTGGCGTGTCTTTCCAAAAATTTGGACAGGAGATAATAGTCTAACTGGGGGAGGCGCATTCATCTGAACAGAATGCACAAATCCCCATAACCCAAAGCATAAGCAGCGGGCCAATTATCTTGGTAATCTTGACCAAACCAGGCTCAACATTTGGAGATGGGTCCCCTGGAAGTTGGCTCCTGTCAGGTTGCCCCGGGGGACAGGATGAAGGATGGTTCATATGCAATGTTCTTAAAAGGGAAAATGTAGTCAACAAAAAACATCAAAATGTTTTGAGTCCTATCATTATTTATGAGGTTGGGTTGTTGTCTGTAACTCTAAGGATGTGACTATGATCAAACCTGTATTGAATAACACCGGATCGCGGAGATCGCAAAATGAGGAGAGAGAGAGAGGAACATTTCTGTTTGGACCTGACAGCCACTCCTAGTTTACAAGATGAGCAGAGAGAGAAAGAAGTTTCAAAAGTAAGCCATCAAACTTTCTCTCCCCCGCTTTCCTCCTGATTGGGCTTGACGGCCGGGCCAGTTCACAGGAAAGCTTGTCTCATTGGTCAAAGTGAGGGCACCTGAGATTTCATTAGTCGCTGAAAATGATCAAAGGGAAGGGGAAAAGTAATTATTTTATATTAGTGTGCATCACATTGCAGGCCCAGGCAGTCAGTTACATACAATCTATTCATTTGTAAAACATTTAAACTTACAGACTATCACTTTAAATGAAACAAATATAGTTTGTGCAAAAAGAGGAGACACTGAGCTCACGCTAATTTTGATTTTATGTGAATGAGTTCAATAAGTACAGATATATTAACTATAAATATAGTCAAAATGTACCTGAAAAATTTGACCTATTTTACCTCAACTATTAAACTCATAAAGTTCATCTAATAACAATAGTTATTTGTATCTTTTGTATTGCACTTTACAAGCTTCTCAAACCACTGCCCAAACCAAGCTCAGGACTAAATGAATATAATGCCTATATAATATGACATATTTTGTTTTCTTGGAATATGGATATTGCATTAGCTAATGTTGCAACAACAATCTTTCTTTGCAACACAAGGGGCTGTTTGAATGAGCAGTGGAGGGAGCTGGACATCCCCTCACAAACAGGAAGTAGGTAAACCAGCATTTCCTTTTCGGTCTGCGCAACCTATTTCACCAAACACAATGACGTCTGCTTTCTCTTTTTATAGTATGCGACATTTTGGAGATTTGTGAGTGCTTTTATTTTCATGTAAGAGTCGTGAAATATAAACATGACCTGTCTGTCCCCCTCGATCTAAACATGTTCAGATCAAACATTGGTTTGACTGACTGACAATTGTAAATGATTTATTATGGCAACAGCTAGTTTGGAAACGAAAACATGGGGACTGTTTCCTTCTTCCACAAAACAGTCCCATTACAAAGTCATGACATAAAGCTAATGCTAATGCAGTTGTAGTTGTATCAACAGGTATTGTTATTAGGAAAAAGAGCGCTGTCGGGTTTTTTGTTTTGTGAGTCTTATTTGTAAAAGCTGATCATATAACTCAAGGTCACTTATTACTGAGTCTCATTCCTGATCTGAGCATGGGAGTGGGCAATCATGAAAACAATGAACATGGACTTTCTCAGTAAAGTAATTTGATTATTCATCTTAGTTTAAACTACTGAAGATTGTTCTTTTCGTAAGACAGAAAGTTGGTTTTCCTGCTTTAGTTTAGATCACAGGAAATGATCAAAACTAGTAAAGTATATATCTCGAAAAAATTACATCTTGAAAAAATAAGGTCCTCAATCATGGGATCCGACCATGAAGAGACTTAAACACAAGCAGGGCTGAGCAACAGGAAGCCAGTGCAGAGACCGGAGCACTGGACTAATGTGGTCGTATTTCCTGGTTCTTGTCAGGACTCGAGCCGCAGCATTTTGTATGTACTGCAGCTCTAACAGCTTGTTTAGAAAGGCCAGTGAACAGGCCGTTACAATAGTCTAACCGACTGGAGACAAATGCATGAATCAGTCTTTCCAATTCTGGTTTGGACACTATGTTTTTTATTTTAGCAATGTTTTTTAGGTGATAATAGGCCGCTGATGTAATGGACCTAATATGACTGTTAAAATTCAGGTCTGAGTCCATGATTACCCCTAGATTTCTAACTTGACTTTTGGGTCCCAGTGAAAGAGCTTTGAGATGACCAATGGCAACCTCTCTGTGTTTTTGTGGGCCAAAAACAATGATCTCAGTTTTATCTGTATTTAACTGGAGAAAGTTGTTTTGCATCCACACACTTATCTGTTTGATACAATGGCAGAGTGTATCTACAGGCCCATTTTCACCTACTGTCAGCGAAACATAGATCTGAGTATCGTCTGCGTAGTTATGATAGGACACATTGTTACTTGATATTAATTGACCCAATGGAAGCATGTACAAATTGAACAAGAGGGGCCCAGAATCGACCCCTGGGGAACCCCACAGGTCAATGCCATCCGGTCTGAGACACAGTTTCCCATCGCGACATAGTACGTTCGGTCCTCAAGGTAGGATCTAAACCACTCGAGAGCCTTTCCAGAGATTCCCACCCAGGTTTTTAACCTCTCTAGTAAGATCCTGTGATCCACTGTGTCAAATGCAGCACTAAGGTCCAGCAGAACTAAAACTGTGACCTTGCCTGCATCTGTATTTAGCCTGATATCGTTTGTCACCTTAATCAAGGCCGTCTCAGTACTGTGTGAGGGGCTGAAGCCCGACTGGAAAACGTCAAAAACATTGTTTACAAGAAGAAAGTCTGTAAGCTGGCTGTAGACGACTTTCTCCAAGACTTTTCCTATGAAGGGCAGATTTGATATTGGCCGGTAATTATTCATTTCAGTGGCATCAAGACCACTCTTCTTCAGCAGTGGCTTGATGACAGCTGTTTTTAGGGCCTTTGGAAAAGCTCCAGTCTGGAGTGAGGTTTTAACTAAACGCGTGAGTTGTTCTGATAAACTGCTCAGCACAGACTTTAAAAATCTAGTGGGTAGTTCGTCCAGGCAGCATGTACTTGAGCTCAAACCAGAGATAACATTCTCCACTATGTCATTAGTGACCGGTGTAAAGTATGTCAGCTCTAGGTCTGCTACTGGTTGAAATGTTACCATTTGTGGTGAGGAGCTAATAGCGTTTTTAATGGCTTGGACCTTGTCGTTAAAAAATGTTGCTAACCCATTACACTTGGATGGAGAAATTAATTCTTGGGGCAGTGAAACTGGAGGGTTTGTCAGTCTGCTAACCATGGCGAACAGAACACGAGAGTTACCATGGCAATTTGAAATTATTTCAGAGAAATACTTCTCTCCTGCGCTATGCAGAGTGTAACTTTTCTTTGTACATTTCAAAATGAACTTGGAGTTTTGTCTTGCGCCATGTTCGTTCGGCTCTCCGGCACTCCCTTTTATGTGCCCTGACAGAATCTTCATTTCTCCATGGGGCCTTTTGCTTATTTTTAACCATTTTAACCTTAACAGGGGCTATGGTGTCCAAGACATTTAAAACACCTGACATATAAGAGCTGATCAACAAATGATCAACATCGGAACGGGGAGAGTCTTCAAATCTAATCATATCCATAAACTGTGACCTAATTTTATCATCAGCTACAATTACAAATATCTGAGATGACACTGCAACAGAAGCAGTCTTTATGCAAGCGCGTTTGTGCCTCTCAGTGAATTTAGCTCATATGATATAAACATAGCAATACCAGATGTTAATTTCAGTGTTCTTTCAAAGGTAAAATTAAACATATTACCTAATCAACAGTTGTACTTAATCATAGGACTTCGATATGCTAATTGCAGTTTTGTTTGCATCAATTGTGCCACTCGTGTTTGCCTTAACTTGTTTGTCCAAAACCGAATGTAATTGTATGTACATGACACGGGCACGAGTGGACTGGTTTTAACTTGGTTTTAGTGTTTTATCTGCATGTTTTTATGTTTGATTTTATGCATGTTTTTATACGAAGCTCGTTGCCCCGCCCCTGCTAATCACGGCAAGTGGGCACACCTGGAGGAAAGAATAAAGGTAGAAGCGGTCGGAGACAGGGGGGAGAACAGAGGGGAGAACAGAGGCGGAAGGAGTGCGCAGAGGCGCAGGCCACCATGGGCCGCCGGGCGGCGGAGAAGGACGGACGGACGGACGGACGGACGGACGAACGAATGCACGGACGAATGCACGCACGCAAGAGACAGAGGACGACCCGAGTGCCTGAGGATAGGGAGGCACGGTCCGCTATGCAGCGGCGGGCGGCAGCGCTGAGGAGGGGCGCAGGCCGCCATGGGCCGCTGGCCGGCGGCAGAGGACAACAACACCAGGACGCAACGGGACCAAGTCGTGCCGCAGCCCTGAGGTAGACGGGGCTGTCGTAAGCTGGAGTGTTGGTGGGCGCCATGTGGGAGGACGGGCTTGTGGACCGGGGACGCTCGCAGGACGTCGAGGGCGGGACGACGGCCACCCGGACAGGCACGGCGGGCAGACGTGCCCCGAGGTTGGCCCCGTGACCTCCGCCGCGGACGGACCCGCACAAGCATGCACTGCAAGGCACCTTAAAGCGCACCCTTTTAGCCCTTTTAAACCCCGTATTTATGCCCTTTTACTGTATGTTTTAGCAATCTTTTAACTTTTTATATTAAATTGTATTTTATCCTTTTAAACCGCTTTTGTTTTATTGGCTACACCACACCCAGATCCTCCAATCGGACTAGAACCTGTGACATACACTATCCTATTAAATCTGTATAGTAAAAGATAACCATAGAAATTCAATATTTGTGTTAACTTATACTTCAAAAATGTAATCAGTGCCACTCACAAGTGTATAACATTTTTCCATTCAATATGGGCCATTGAGCTTTCTGTTTATTTTCATTCTAAAGTAAATTATGTCATATTCTCAGATGGAGGGAAGGTACATAACATACAGTAACTTTTTTTTATTTGAGCTGTTCTTTACAATGAGCTATTACTTACAATATTTACATCATTACATTTACATTATCACAACAAAACCAAGACAAAATATGGGAAAAGAACTGAACCCAAACCTGCCCCACAAAAATCTAATACATATTTTAAGGCTACCATTTGACACATAAAATAATTATTGCACCACTTCAGTTTCAAATTAAATTCACTTGGATTGTTGATGTCACATGAATCTATTCTATAATAGTACTAAAGAATAAAAAAAAGATGACGACTCAAAGCACCCTGAAAAGAAATCAATGCTCACTTTCCCCTAAAAGGACATGTATAAAAGTTTTCGAAATAGAACTGGTCAAGTAGCTGCCTCATTACAATAATTGTGTCTTTGTCTTTCCAGATCCTTTATACTGTTAATTGTGTGTCTGTATCTGTCACAAAGTCACACCATTCTAGCCCGCTGACTGCCAGCTGACCTTGTACCTGCCAGTAGTACTTTAGTCAAGTGCTTTACCTCAGCAATGGTGTTGGTGTCACAGCACTTGACTTCCACGAGACCAAATTGAGAATTTTCAGAGGGATCGCAGACCCTGCCATCAGGACTGGCTCCAAGGTGAGGGGCATCTGGATGTACAATGAAGGATAGACAGATTCCCGTTTTCAGCATAGATCTTCAATATGTCTGCTTCCAGTTTGAGCCCTCTCTTCATTGCAGCAGTCTGGATGTTCCCTCTGAGAATACGGCATGCCAACGATCTCGCTGTAGACTCACCTCGTACATGGCAGGCTTCCCTAAATCTGCTGGCTGTCAGTCTAGGGCGACGGGCTTCAAACCACACTGGGCTGTTTGACTGCCCCCTCGTCTGTGCCTCTATGGCTGTAGATAACGCTGTGGTCACCTGTAGGCTCTCTATGTGGACGGATTGTACATATGTAGGTACGAACATATGATCCCTTTTGAATGTTGTTGACCGTTGTCTTTTGCAGGATACTGATAGGATAGAACAGATCCATGAGGCACCAGACCAAATTTGGAGTCCACCATTGTCAGTCCCTCAAGGCCAGAAAGAATCTGGCAGATTCCCAATTGGGGTTGTATGTGTTTTAGCTTCGCACCAATTGTCATCAAGTGCTGATCAGGGAGTGGACCTATGACACATTAGCCAATTTAGTTCAAAGCCAGGTATGGATCGATCCAATTGACAAAAATAGAATACAGAAATTAGTCTTAAAAAGCTCCAAGTAACAATACAATTAGTTATCAATCACTTAATCTGCTAAATAAATAAAATAAAAACCTTATTCCATTCATAGTCCAATGAATAGACTAGAATATAGTTGTAAGATTAACTATAACTTGGCTTATAGTTAATCTTACAACTATAAGCCAAACATATAGTTGTAAGATTAAATGTTTCATGGTATAAGGTTTAGTAATATTGTAAATTACCTGAATGTGCAGGATAAAGGGTTGATTTAACAACAGCCATGGTTGCTTTCTTGAGCCTTGGTTTGCTCACAATCATTTCCGACACCGCTTCTGGCTTGATCCCCTGTATAAACTAATACAGTTAACTTTAAAATAGCTTTTATTTGCCACCTTATTAAAATATCCATGATTAGGAATAACCTGGGTTCGTGGTTTATGCCAGGTCTGCAGCTCTTCGGTGCAGGACAGATCAGTTGGAACCACTGGCAGCTTCAGTGTGCTGAAGTGTGCACTCTGATACAGAAGTGCCACCAGATGATTGCACAAAATCTTTCTGGAAGCACAAGAACAGCTGGTTGACATGACCACGGCTGGAACTATCCCAGATTGTAATGTGATCTGGAATGAAATAAAGCAGATATCACCTGGCACATATAACATGTTTATAAACGTAACACGAGTCAGAAGTGAAAACAGGATGAACAGAACTTGTTGCAACAGCAACAACTGGGTATAAAATAAACTGAATGACAACATACTGCAACCGCAGTTAGCTATTAATAACAACATGCCAGCATTATATAGTAAACCTGTAAGCAATGTGGTGGCTCACGCTTCCTCATGGACTTGTGGCAATGGGCTCGAACAGCCACCTCTCCTCCAACTATTCTGACACTATATACATTTTAAATAAAAGAAAAGACAGCACCTGAATATTGCACATTTTTGGGTTAGGCCATTTAAGAGCCTGCTACCATAAAATGACATTAAGGCAAATAGACACATACACATGTCGTGACAGATAAAATCATATCAACGTAAATTACCAAACTATTCTTTGTGGCCTTCCTGCTGCAATTTCTCCAGCCTATCTAAGAAATAATATAATATAGCTGTTGGCTTTTATCCTAATTACAAGCTAATGTTTTCAAACAACGATCACTCAAGTGGTGGATTTATTAGATAAAACTGTCTAGAGTATTCATGCTTTGTAGTTTGGTGGCCATTAAAACCATTGGGTCGTGCTGTCATTATGCTAATGTTAGCTCTGCGACAAGCCTAAAATGTTTACACACAGTGAAAAGGTTCGTACAGATTACGTTTTATTTATTTTACTTATAGTTAGCACCAACGTCAGGAAAAAAGGAAAAAGACTTGACATAAGATAAAAACCCAACAACACACTGTGAAAGGTGACTTACCTTCATAGTTAAACACGTAGTTTTCAACAAACAACTTATACCCCTTCTCAAGCTTTGAGCTGCTCGTAAGCGACATAAAAGAGGCTATCCGGAAAACATCTCCCATAGTCATTTGGGGCAAATTTCGCAAACTCTTATAAAAACAAAAACATTTGGAATCCGTTTTCACTCTACCACTGTCAAAACACCGCACCGGAAGTTGTTTAACGCAGCTATTCATTTTCTTCCGCATTCGTAACGTCTTCGTGAGATATGTCTATTGTCAGTAGAACCCATGTTGTTAGGCTTATGTCGTTGGTTTAGTTTACACAGTGAGGTAAATACCTAATGAATTCTGCCCTTTTAGCCGAACTGAATTTTGCGTGCGCCATGCTCTGCGTCTTTCGTTAGTGGAGGGAAAAAACTAAACATTGAGGGTTGAGCAGGGGCATCGGGACTTGTCTAAAAGTCATCATGTTTTGACATTGACGATTTCCATCAGATAGGCAGGAGGTAGTTTTTTCTTTTGCGGCTTACACCTGTAGCTTGTCCTGAGTGACGCTAGTGTGGAGCGGCCTGCCGTGCGTCCTGACCAAAGGATGTACACCGTTGAGTCCAGTTTAGTTTCATAAATTCCGTTTAGCCTACAGTGAAATTTACATGCAACATGTTAAAATCGTATCCAGAGGCAGTGTGTGTTAGGCTTCAAAACGGCATAACGGCTAACAGAAGAACAGAGCTACAGCATCGTAATAGTCCGGTTGAATCAATAACGCGTCAGTTTGAAGTCTTCTGTTGAATATACTTTATTAAAACTGGTTCTTGTGCATTGTTTGTGATCACAGACGAATACATGTCGGTGGGCAGTGCATGAATTTATCTTAAGTGCGTCGGGTGACGCAGCTAAAGCTAACTTAATGATAGCTACGGCGCCGCAAACGTTAGCATTCAATAAATACGTGACTTTTCCTTCTGGAATCTCACATTTGAGCAGCGAAGAATTTGTAGCTCTATGTGGTGTAGCTAATTTGACCCGCTTTACAATGTGTAAAACATGTAATGAGTTTTTAGCTGCTGATAATTTCTTGCTCCTATTATTTAACACGGTGACCGGAAGTGAATTACTCACTTAGTGTAATGCGGAAGTCGTTAGCGCATAACCCTAATTCTTCACAGGGACGAGTTTATCGGTACATTTCCCAACTTGCAGGGTCACTTTTAGGGTCACTTTCACAGAAATGCTACAAAAATAGCCTGCAAGTTCATAAAATTGTTCCAAATCTAAATTATATGTAGAGGCACAGTGTTTTTCCTGCAAATGAATGAGTTTACATACAAAAGGAGGACAAAGCAGATTTCGTTCCATTACTTAAATAAATCAAACTCTAGTACTTTTCATTTAAAATGCAGCGCAAAGTAACAACTGGCCAGGTTTCTTCCAAGTGCTACAGTTTCCCCGACCTCCAAGGTCATGCGGGTCAGGTTGACACACAGTGGCAGCGCGGCTCAGCCGCAGCAGCTCAGGACAAACACCTGAACACTATTTCGTTGTACACTTGTACAATGACAATAAAGCACTTACTTACTTACTCTTAAAAGTATAAGTATAATAAAAAAAATGTAAAAGAAATTATAGAAATATGATTGAGGTCAATAAAAATAATATGAAAGGATTATGGAAAGTCTTAAATCATGAAATGTCTAAAAACCCAAAGGCTTTAAGTTACCCAGACTACATGATTAAAAATGATGAGAAAATTACAAACGGGGAGAATGTAGTTAATGCGTCCAATGATTACTTTGTCACCATTGGGCATAAAAGTAACCAAAACAAACAGTGATGTCTCTAAACACAAAAATGTGAAATTACACTCCTTTTTTCTTACGGCAAAAAATGAAAATGAAATAATCAAAATAGTTAAAGCTTTCAAGAAAAAAACCCACTGATTGGCTTTGACATGAACATGATAAAAACAAGTAATACAAAATATAAAAATGCCTTTAACACATGCAATCTCTCCTTTTCAACTGGTGAATTCCCTGACCTCATGAAGATTGCCACGGTCGTTCCATTTTCCAATTTTAAGTGGGGATAATCGTCAGTTTACAAATTATAGGCCAATCTCTATACTTCAACTATCTAAGATTCTGGAAAAACCTTTTGCTGCCCGCCCAAACAGCATTCTGAATAAACATAATTTACTTAGTGAGTATGGGTTCAGAAACAATAGGTCGACTGCAATCAATCTAAGCGAAGAAGTCATCAACAATATTGACAATAAGTTGTACTGTTTGGGTATATTCATAGACCTCCAGACACTATAGATCATGAAATACTCTTAAATAAACTAAATAATAATGGGATTAGAGGGATCGCTAACAATTGGTTGAAGTCATATTTGACTGAAAGAAAACAGTATGTACATATTGATGAACATGTATCAGGATGGAGGAATATAAAATGCGTGGTACCCCAAGGGTAGATTTTAGGACCTAAATTGTTTCCGCTCTACATCAATGATTTGTGTGAAGTCTCAACAAAGCTAAAATGTATATTATTTGCTGATGACACAACTATACTAGGCTCTAGCAAAGACCTACAACTGCTCATATGAGAGGTCAACAGAAATATACAAATTGAAAGAATGGTTTAACAGAAATAAAATATCGCTGAATTTATTGAAAACAAAAAATATTTTATTTGGCAAACGGAATAGTGACACTCAGATTCAAATCAATATTGATAATGTTCAAATTGAACAAGTCAAGGAATATAAATTTCTGGGTGTGATCTTCAATCATAAGACCACAAATAAACATTATTCGTGGTAAAGTGGCGAAAAATGTGGCAATAATGGGCAAGTGTGGATATTTTATGGACTCAAAAGGCTCTCTTCACCCTGTACTGTTTCTTAATCCTACCGTACATAAACTACTGCTCAAAGGTCTGGGGAAATACCTACTATAGTCATTTGCTGGTTTTATATAGACTTCAAAAGAAGGCCATCAGAATTGTTCATAAAGTACATACAAATAATACTGTTCTTAAAATCCAACACTATGAAACTTGATGACATCATAAAACTTAATTACCCGCTACAGATATATAGAGCTGTAAATAACCAGCTCCCTAGCAACATACAACTTATGTTTGGTAAAAGAGAGGAAAGATACGATCTAGGGAGAACTCATAATCTGAAAGTACAATGTATCCATTTCACCCTAAAAAGTAATTGTATTACACGGAGAGGAGTAAACCCGTGGAATAATTTAGATGAAGACTTAAAAGGTGCAGCTAGTCCAGTAGCTGCACCTTTTCAGTATGCTGAAGACATGTGACCTTGTCTCTCAGTCACTCTTCCTAAGTAATCCGTATTACTATGAACTTGTGAAATACCACATAATTGCTGATATAATCAATTTTCACCTACTCTATTAACCAAGTCTATTTGATCTGTATTAAAGGAACTTGAGATAAATGACAAGCATTAAAAATGCTGTTATGGCCTGCTTCCGCTGGTCATTACAAATAAAATAGAATTGAGGCAGGCAAGATGTGGACCTGTTGTGGGGTCCCCTCTCTCAACGGGCTCATAAATCTTGTCTTTTTAAAGCACTACTCAGTATAGGATTATAAAGCGGTTCACAACATCAACTAGTTAGGGCAGCAGGGTGGGGGCTCGCTGGTGGGGGGCTACCGCCCTCTACTAGCAAGCCGCATAATACCCTGGCTTTTTAACGCACCTCATAAATAGGGAAAACAATCAAAAACCACTGACAGAACAATCTTAACCAACATTATTACAGTTGAAGCAGGTATGATAGAAATGAGAAACATAATAAATTTGAAGATGATATTTTTGGGAATGATACTTTTGAGAATGCTATTATTGTCACTGTTATTATGGTGATGATAATATATGTATAATAAATATGTGCGCTTGTAATGTATGTGTATGTAGATATATGTATATCTAAAACACTATAACTACATAAACAATAAGTAAATCAATAGAATGGTGACCAGTTTGGTAATATAAGCAATGAAAATATATATATATATATATATAAAACTAAGTAAACACACTCTTTTCTATTTTGTATTGTACTGTATTGTATTGTATTGTACTTTGAAATTGGGGTAGGCACTTATAAGCTTTCTTGCTTCGGCCTACTCCTTTTGAGTTATTAATTAAAAAATTTCTTGTTTTTTTGTGTGAAAATGTAAATGTAATGATGTAAATATTGTAAATAATAACGCACTGTAAATAATAGCTCAAATAAATCAAATAAAAAAAAAAAAAAAGCTGTCCTACAAATTAAGCAGCCAAAAACAAATAAGTAAAACCCTATGCGATTGATATAATATAAACCCAAATAAAATAAAATAAATCATAAATATGTAAATTGAAAAACGTATGCAAAAGGTATAAAAAGAGCAAGGAGGACATGAACACTTTCAGCGGTTCTCTGGTGCTGAGCCACAGTTGGGGATGGTGAAACCTGAATGAGGCCTCTCGGTGGGCTATAAAAACGTTGATGACTTTGAGGGGTTATGTTAAAAGCAGATCAAAGGAAACCATAAATAGGATTAAGAGCTTTAAAAAACAACCTACATAACAAGCAAAAAAAAAAGTTGTACCAAGGTGTATTCCACACTCATCAGCCGTCACATGACGATTTACTCACACAAGTGTTGCATTTGCATTACACAGTAAGGTGCTTCCTATAGTGTGCCCACGGAATAATCACTTCCTTTTAAGGTTTAAAGAGAGCAAGAGTCTTCTTCTTCTCGTCCAAACACATGCTTGCATACAGTATACATGTGTTGGGGGTTCTCCCTGTGTCAGTGTACACCAACACATTTAGATTATAGTAAGTCAACTTTCTACCCACCAACTCAGAGTGGAACAACTATGTCACGACCCACGCCTGACCTAACCCGACCTGGGAACTTTTTAGAGGACACCAAGTTGTAAGAACAATCATGTGAGAGACAGCACAAGCTTAGGTCCTGTCTCCATTCAAGCACAAAAAGATGTATCAGGAGGTAGCCAGGGCTAACACAGGCCAACTTCAAATCAATTGTACTGAACGTATTATTTATCATTGCAATTATGTGAAAATAGCCATAAATAAGAATAAACCAGAAACAAAAAGATATTACTACAATTTAAGTGACTTAAGTAATTAAAAAGAAAGCCAAATTCCCCCCACAATGTAGCATACCAAATAAAGTTAGATTAGGGTGACCAGATGTCTCAGTTTACCTGGGACAGTCCCAGTTTTTAGCCTTCGGTCCCATGTGTCCCAGTGAATTTCTCCAACACTACTGATTTGTCCCAGTTTTACACAAGCTCTGACCCAGGTGCGCCGATATTTCCGAAGGCAGTTTTTTTATTTTTTTATTTTTACTTGACACTTAATGGCTTTTGGCCATCTGTATGTCAAACACAACATTTCCATAGTGACTGAACCAATGAAATAGCTGAAAGTCAATCACCTCAAAGCTGAATGTCCATAATTGACATTAGACTTTTATGAACATGAAGTTTGATCATTCAACCTGTGTGAAAAAAGTCACAATTTGGCTCCGCCCCATACAAACTCCCATTGTGTCCCAGTCTTTAATGAGGAATATCTGATCACCCTGCGTTTGATACTCGTGTATAAAATCTGCAGTTGAGTGTACCTAACGTCATCCAAACAGCAACACGAGAATGGGGAAAGCGAAGGAAAAAACAATGTTGACTTAACTTTTGCTCAGTTGCATTATTAAAGTAACTCAAAAGTAACTCAAAGTAGTGTAACCCAGCTAAATTTTTGAAACAGTAATAATGTAATACAAACATTTTACATTTTTAAAGCGGAACCGCCACCTTAACGTGGTGGAGGGGTTTGAGCGCCCGAATGATCCTGGGAGCTCTGTTGTCGGGGGCTTCGTGCCCCTGGTAGGGTCTCCCATGGCAAACAGGTCCTAGGTGACGGGTCAGACAAAGAGCGGTTCAGAAGCCCCTTATGAGAGACCAACAGGCCCGGATAGAACCATGAGGCCGTCCTTCTGTGGACCCACCACCTGCAAAAGGAGCCATAGGGGCTAGTGCAATGTGATTTGGGCAGTTCCAGCAACTGCCCCCACGACCAACATCCAGCAACGGAGAAGTGGAAGAAAATGGATGGATGGATGGAAGCTATGACTACTAACATAGAATATATTATAATGTTAAAGTAACTTGCCCAACACTGGTCCTGTCATGGAAAAAAGTGACTTCTTGGAGATTATCCATCCATCCATCCATCCATCCATCCACTTCCAAATCACATTGCAGCACCTGCAGGTGGTGGGTCCACAGAAGGACGGCCTCATGGTTCTATCCGGGCCTGTTGGTCTCTCATAAGGGGCTTCTGAACCGCTCTTTGTCTGACCCGTCACCTAGGACCTGTTTGCCATCGGAGACCCTACCAGGGGCACGAAGCCCCCGACAACAGAGCTCCAGGATCATCCGGGTGCTCAAACCCCTCCACCACGTTAAGGTGGCGGTTCCAGGAGGGGACTATTTGGAGATCTTAATCCCGTTTAATCATCCTACATACATGTTTTACTAATTCTGCATGTTTAGTCACGTAGGTTTGAAAATACCAGACCACTTTCACACAACATTTGCAAGAACTTCCAAAGCTTTGGTCTGAATAGTGAGATCCACTTTCTTTCGTTGACACACAGGGATGAGAGGTTTCTGACGGTGGCATAGCCGAACAAATCATAGCAGTGGCACAGAATTCACAAGACAATGTCCCCGACTCACTGCTCCGTGCTGTTGCAGTCTTGACCACCGTAAACTCAAATAAGTTTTATTCCAAAACATTTGCCTCGGCCCTCTCTGCAGTTGCTTACTAATAAGCTTCAGCAGCACCTTCTAATACAGCACCGATGCCCGACAGTTGCTACATCCAAGGAGCTGGGCTGGAGCTTAAGGTCGTTTTCATGGTGAGTGAGGGAAGTAAAGTTGTACAGGAACAGAGGCGGTTAGCAAGCCAAGGGAAACTTTGAACGTGCAATTTTAGATCAATATAGCAATTCATAACCAACAAAATCTAACATGGTGATCAAGATGCAAAAGAATAAATGTCCTTGTAGCTAAAATTTTACTTCCAAATAGTGCACGTCTTCCTCCTTTAAGCTACTGCATTAAAAAAAGGGAATTTCCCGCCTTCAAGTGGGAATTTCCGTTTAAAAAAAAAAAAAGGAGCAAAAAAAAAAAAAAAGGATAATAGTTGTTTGAAAGTGGAGTGCTGTTTACCTCCCGAGACTTCAATGCGCCAGTGTTTGTTGTGGTATGGTATTAATGCTGAGTGATTTTTAACGCCGGCGCTGCAGAAGATGCCGGTGTTAGCTTTGGCAAAGGGGAAAGAACATGGGGGTAGATTGTAGGTTGACGTGGGAATTCCCTTGAGTGGAAGCGTCCCCCCCCCCCCCCCCCTGACCCGGCTCTAAATACATGTTGTGAGTCAAAATGACCTATTTCCACAAGATGCACTAGACTGCTGATGCTGCTACATCGACACGGTAGTGACTATATATCGATCTGGGAATATATTGCGATATTTTGTTGGACGGTACGATTCTTTTTATTCTGATATCGATACTTTTGACATCAGATATCAAAAGTACTGCCTCATGCGTATTAATGACTAAAAGAGCAACAATGCAACAACAACTCATTTGAAAGAAAACTGGTGGCAACTTTCTTGTCGCGTCGATGGCGCAGTTTTGTCACATTTTGGAAACGCTCGTCTGTCGCTTTTTTGTTGCGTTTTCACAGTTTTCCTGGTCACCTTTTTGTCGCCCTTTGGTTCCGGCTTTTTTTGTCGTGTGTTTCTCATCGCTCTTTGGTCACATTTTGTTGCGTTTTCAACCTCGTTTTTGTGACAATTTTGACGCTTTTTTTCAAGAAACCTAGATTCTGGTAATGCCACACTGGAGAAAATGTGCTTGGCCCGGGTGCGGGTTAAGAGGGTAAGAAAAAGGGGTGCCAAGCACATAAAAACAAATGTAAATGATACAAAAACCCAGGGGTTCCCACTCGAACGACGCGGCGTACCTGTGACATTTGCAGCGTCAACATTTCGGTCTCCAGTTGCCTCATTGAAGACATGGAGCCAGACTGTCATTCATATCTAAAGTCCAAACAGTCATCTGCTGCAGCGCCGGGGGCTGCCGAAACCACACACACTCCAATCATCAAGTCAAACCACGCTTTCAAAAGAAAAAGAAAAGTAAACACAAAAGGAGGGAAAAGTAGCAGCTTGTGCAGAATAGCCGTGAGTGGGTGGGTTTTTCATTTGCACACATAAGCACTTTTAAGCACCCATAGATGATATGATTTAATAGTCATTGAATGTTGTTCTTCTGTTTTAGGCCTTCACTGATTGGATCAAGCTATTGCATTGCCTTGATCCAATCAGCTACAGATCCTCATATTTCTTTATTTCTGTAATTCAATTTAAAATGTGAAACGAATATATTATATAGACTCATGGCATCCAAAGGTACATATGTCAAGCCTTCGTTTTGTGAATGATTTTGGCTTACAGCTTGTGAAAACCCCAAATTAAAAATTTCAGAAAATTACATTACAATATTACATGAAATAAAAGAAAAAATTAAAAAAGATTTTAAACAAAGAAATGTGGATCCTCTGAAAACTATCATCACACATATGTACTTAGTACTTGGTTTGGGCCTTTAACTTGAATTACTTAATGCGGTTGCGTGGCACTGCTGAGGTGTTATGGAAGACCAGGATGCTTCAACCAGAGGAATATGATATTTGAAGCCCATGTCCAGGAGCCGTCTGTGTGTGGCGGCTCTTGATGCACTGACTCCAGCCTCAGTCCAGCCCTTGTGAAGGTCCCCCACGCTTTTGAATGGCCTTTTCCTGACAGTCCTCTCCAGACTGTGCTCATCCCTGCGGCTTGTGCACCTTTTTCTTCCACACTTTTCCTTCCACTTAACTTTCTATGAATGTGCTTTGATACAGCACTTTGAGAACGTCCAACTTCTTTTACCTTTTGAGCCTTTCCCTCTCAATGATGGGTCAATGATGGTCAATGATGGTTTTCTGCACAACCGTCAGGTCAGCAGTCTTCCCCATGAAGGTAAATTCTACTGAACTTTGCAGGTGTTGAAAGGAGACACTTTGAACCAACAATAATAGTCCCTTTTCACAATATTCAAATGTTCTGAGATTTTGAATTTGGGGTTTTTGCAAGCTGTGAGTCAAAATCATCAAAATTAAAACAAAGGCTTGACATATGTCACATTGCATGCCATTTCCGAGTTTCACCTGTATCGGGCCAAACAAAAACCAGGAACATTTGGACCGCACTTGGGACTATTGTACGTAAACGCTATAAGGCCAAAAACGAGCCTGGTCGAGTGAATAATTTCCATTAAAGCTCAGCAGTAACTCATCACTGTCAAACATCAGCCAAGCATGACCTCATTTGGAGCTTACTTTAGTCTTGCGGAATGCACTCACTTTCATAACCACCTCGGGTTGACTTTCCCTCAGCTTCATATGAATTTGAGAAAGCGTTGAGGTGGGTGTGTGAAGAAGTGGCAACTACCTGAAGATTTTGCATATTGCACAGGCTTGGATTTAAAAGCGTGGAGTGTACTGCAGAACTGTAGATGAAATTGCTTCCCAGGGCATGGCCTATAAAGGGATTTTGATTATTACTGCAAGTGCACAATGGACATTAATGAAGTCAAAACTGGTTTAGTCTAGTTGGGCTACTTGAGTGGTTTTGAGGCTGCTGCTTTGGACTGCCCATTCTTTTTAGTTAATTTAGGGGTTAATAATGTACACAATAATCTCTATAAATAAAGCTCCTCTTCTAATCAAAACAACGGGCCTTTTTTTTTTTTTTGTTCATCAGGGCCAAAATTGTGAAGCGTCCCATCATACGGTAAAGACGGCGCTGACCCAAAGGCGTGCTGGGTATTCGGGAGAGTCTGGACGTTTCCCAGTGGGAAAGAATTAATAACAGACTCCCAGTTGTGCTATTTCAGGCCGAAAGGCTTTAAACTGGGCTGCAGCAGAAACCATGGGCTGCAGTTCCAGATAGAACTGAAGTAACAACAAACGGAACTGTCATGGAAAGCTATATCACATAATGACTGATGTATCAAAATCTTTCAAACCGAGCTTTTCCTTCATTGTGGCAGGGAGGTACCATCTGACGTTGAGCTAACTCAGACGGGTGTCGAACAACACTCCCCTTTAGTTAAAGTTGGTGCAGTCCAAACCAGAGGAGAGAAGTGCGAGTGGAGAGGAGAAGGGAGAGAGGCAGGTGAAAAGGTAGAAAAAGACGACAAATAATCTATATTTTTATCTGAAAAGAAAAAGTGTAAGAAAATTGTTAGCGTGGCATTAGAACAGGCCAGCGCACTATATTTGCGCTGTAATTCCGTAGACAGTAAAACGGTAAACGTACCAAACTAAGGCCCTTCTGCCTTGATTAAGTGGACTGTGCAATTCCCATCCTGCAAAACTGAGAATCCCCTTTAACCTTAACCGCCTTAACCGAGCGCATTTGCGCCAGTTCGGCTTTACCCAAATCTAAAATCTCCTCGAAAAAACATCAAAAGAGTGAAGAAAACGAGGATTAAAAAGGCGACAAACAAAAAACAAAAGTAAAAAAAGAAAAGAAAAAAAGATTGACAAAAAAGCGATGAACGCGTGGCAAAAATGTGACGAAGACACGACAAGAGTGGCAAAGAGGCGCCTAAAATGTTACAGGTAAAAGTGACTAATATGATACAAAAAAGCAACCCTAACCTATAGGCTGTAAGCTCCAGTTATGAGGCTTTTAGATTTGGGTAAAGCCCCACTGGTTAAGGCGGGTGGTAAGAGCTTAAAAGCGTAGTTTTTCTTATAAATATATTTAATCTTGCTCCATGGGTTCTGTCCGCTGTGCATCATAATGTGCAGTGTTCTGAAACAATGTAAATCCCCTCTCTTGATTCGTTTCCTTTTTTGAGTGTGTCACATCCACAGAGACATTATAATGAGGCCTTTCGATCGGTGGAAGCTGGAAAAAGAATATTAGACACAAGACACGCCTCCTGCCATACTACTGTATTCCATCTTTCAAAAAAGAAAGACAAGATTTAATATTACTTAACAATATGTTAAAAGTAGCCTGTTTGGCTTCAGTGTTAATACAATATACACTCTATAACAGACTGATAGTGTGAGTATTCGTTTTTTTTCATTCCATTCTCATACAAGCTGGCTACAGGTCAAAGAGAAAGAAAACAGAGTGGAACTGGAACATTTTACTCAACAGTTTGTTAAACAGAACTTAAAAACCAAAAATAAAGAACATTGTCAAGTATTTTTCCGCCTTCCTCCGCTGTGTGAAATGGTGAAGATGAGTGGGGAGAGGGAGCAGCTGAGCCCATTCCCTTTGTCAGACCTGGGTGAGGCGCCGTGCTGGGAACAGGCAGACCACTGAAGAGAGAGGAAGCCACAATATCTCAAATACAGCTTTCACGCATTACACCGCTTTTTTTTTTCCTCCTGTTTCCACATCTGTCTTTTTTGGTAGGAAACCTTTCCCACAATATAATAATAATAATAATAATAATAATAAGCATCTTTAATTACAGGTAGAAATCATTTTCGACCATGGCTTTTTCAGTCAAAGAGACACTCGGACTAAAAGCACACAAGCACGCACACGAGGGGGTTCTCTTCTTTTGAGTCAATCTTCTGGATTGGGTTGAGCGGGGGTGGGTGGGGCGTGGGGGGCAGTCCGGATGAGTGAACGTAGCAAGGCAGCGTGTGTGTGCGGTGTGGGCACAGGAGGGAGAGCGCAAGGGGCTAAGGTATAGGCTCCGTGTAAAAAAAGAACAAAACAAAAAAACAACAACAAAAAAAAGAGCTTTCTGATTGTGTCCCGACTCAGTGAGCAGCAAAAGTGGCCTTCTTCAGGCTGAAGTTGGACCAGTTGATGGAGAGCCGCTGGCGTGTCTGTCGCGCAGAGTCCAAGCAGAACCTGGGGACGAACAAACATGAGGGATGTGAACAAATATAAACTCGTAAAGAACTTAAATTATAGCTATGGAAAACAGAAGGTACTGCAGAGAAGATATTTGAAAAAACAAAACAAAAAGCTGCATTAGTTCTTAACGGCAGTGGAATAACTTCTTTGTTGTTCTTCAGTATGTTGTAAAAGCGGATATTAGTGGAAATAAGACCACTGTGGAAATGCATTAGGAAACAGTTCAAATTTAATGTAAAAATATAAGGGTGCAGGGCCTTCAAGCTTATTACTTATACTGCCAACTGAAACAGATGTGTCCTCATTTATTTAACTAACAGTTCTGATCTGGGGTCGCTAGGGGTGGGTACCGTTATTTTTTTTGTATATACCACTACTTTAACGATACCTGCTTTTCGGTGCCGGTTCCTTAACGGTACTTTTTTCGATACCTATGTTATTTTAATTCAATTAAAATAATGTGTATAAAAAGTATCGTTCAGGAAAAAGTCCTAAAACAGAGAAGCTACACAAGCCGCAGCAGCGTCGCCTGTAACTTCGTATTTTGAGCATAATTTCTACTTAAGCAGCGATAAAAAAAAGAGAGAAAGGACGTTATTACCTCCTCAGCTGCAGAGACCAGATCCACATCATGACACGGTTTCTTTCAGCCAAAACTTTCTAAACACTAGGGATGGGTACCGTTAAACGGTGCCTACTTGGAACCGACCGAAAAGCTCCGGTCGGGGGTGGTATCGAAAAACAAAAATTCTTTCGGTGCCAACTTTCGGTTCTTTTTCTCTCTAGACGTCAATATATGACCCGCAACGACTCTAAAAAAAGCAACATGAACGTGTGCGGAGATAATGAGCCGCTTCAGCGCAAATGGAGCGAAGCAAAACTAGAACTTAAAGCTATAACTTAAAGAGAAGCAAAGCTATAACGTACTAAACATTTGTAATAGAGATGGCTCAGCCGCGGTCTGCGGCAGGACTGAGCCAGGACTAAACCAGGTCCAGGACTTACACCGTTGTAAAACCCAGAGCTAAACTAAACCAGTTATTATAAACCAGGACTAAACCAGGACTGAATAAGAAACTTGTGTTTTTAGGCAAATTGAAAAGCAAAACAGAGCAGTGACAACAAGAAAGACGTCTTTACCTTTAGCGACAGACCCGAGGCTGAGTTTAGTGCTGTTGTTTACAACTTTACAAGCAGCTGCAGCGTGAGGGGAATATCAAAGATTGTTTGTGGAAAGGTGTGAGCGCTCACTCTGTATTAGACATTTTTGGTACAGTTGTTGTACATTATTGGTGGCAGAGTGAGCGCTCACACCATGTAAGGATCTTTGAAGGGAAAGCGTTTTCGCTTCGTCAAAGCGCAGTGTGTTAATAAAAGTTTATCCGAAAGAAACCGTGTCCTGATGTGGATCTGTCTCTGCAGCTCAGGAGGTAATAACGTCCTTTATTTCTTTTTATCACTGCTTAAGGGGAAATTGTGCTCAAAACACGAAGTTACAGGTGACGCTGCTGCGGCCTGTGGAGCTTATGTTTTGCTGTTTTAGGACTTTTTCTCGAACGACACTTTTTTTATACACGTTATTTTTAATTTAATTAAAATGACATAGGCACCGAAAAAAGTACCGTTAAGGAACCGGCACCGAAAAGCAGGTATCGTTGAAGTACTGGTATCGAAAAAAAGCGAACGGTACCCATCCCTACTAAACACACTGCGCTTTGACAAGCGAAAGCACTTTGCACTTCAAAGATCCGTACATGGTGTGAGCGCTCACTCTGCCACTAATAATTTACCAAAAATGTCTAATACAGAGTGAGCACTCACTTTTCCACAAACAATCTTTGATATTCCCCTCGCTGCAGCTGCTTGTAAAGTTGTAAACAACAGCTCGTAAACTCAGCCTCCGTGGGTCTGTCGCTAAAGACATATTTTTTTTCAATTTGCCTAAAAACTCACGTTTCTTATTCAGTCCTAGTTTATAATGACTGGTTTAGTTTAGCTCTGGGTTTTACAACAGGTGTAAGTCCAATCTCTATTACAAAAGTGTAGTACGTTAAATGAATGACCAGATTATTCCATTAATGGTATTGTTCTGCCCTGATGGCACAGGCGTATTCCAAGATGTCGGTGACAGGATTCATTGGGCTCACATTGTGAAAGAGTGGTTCAGGGAGCAAGAGGTGGATTAGCCACCCGAGTCCAGATCTGAACCCCATTGAGAATCTTTGGGATGTGCAGGAGAAGGCTTTGCACAGTGGTCATACTTCTTCCATCATCAATACCAGATCTATATTGTAAGGCGTAATAACACCTTAGGTGCACTGCGTGGACGCCGTAGTGTTCCTAAGGTGTTACTACGCCTTACAATATAGTACCCGTTTTTATCCACTTAGAAAATCGAGATGTTTAATTTTGTCTTACTATACTTGGATCGTGTAACTACTCATGTAACCGTATTTAAATAGGGAAAATGTATACGGGCGCTTCTAACTTCACCCCATGTGGCCCCATAAAGGAGAGGAGAGGCTAAATGCTAACAACATCGTTGGTCTTGACTGAGCGCACGCACAAAGACCAGACATGTACTCGTCAACTTGTCTAAGTTCAGGTAAGAACATCTCTCAGTATGGAAAAACAGTGGCCTGTTCCTTTAAATTATGTTTTTGTTTCTGCCTAGGCTTGTATAAAAAGGCACGTCATGAATCAGCTACACGCATGCCTATCCCGATAACAAAATCTAAGGTTTGATATACTGAGGCAGGAAACTATCGCAATTGACTATATTATTGAAGGCTGCCAGAAAGTCTCACTAATATTCAGAATCACAAAACTAAACACAATAAGAGCATATCAACAATAGACATGTTTGCCTTCCCCCACATATCTTGATAAAGACAGGACTGGGACATTTGTAATCAGATCTCTTACGGAATGCGAGCAGCAATGAATCATGCTGACGTCATGTTCTATAGAAAACAGGGCCACCCGTTTTTAACGTGAAACCATTGACCTGCATCTCTTAAGGCCACAGTCTGTAACATTTTACCCAATCATAGAACAGCAAACATTTAATCATTTGGTATCACTGACACATTTGTTATGAGTTTGTGATGTATATTTATTCTGGAATGTTCCGCAGTGTGGCTTTAAGACGTTTAGTTTTATGAAGATACTAAATGTGTACCTTTTGAAATATTCCACCTCTCTCTCCGTCTCATCCATCTCAGTGCTGTCCAAGTCGATGTCTTTGGGCAGAAAGACGTCATCTGGAAGACATGGAAACAAACGCGACCTTAATATGTCAAGTTTACTTATTATTGCCGTCATGTGACACAAGAACACGCAGTCAGTGGGTCATTTCTCTGAGTATTTTTAACACTTGTAGCTCAGACTGGTGCCAAAAGAGGAAGCACCTGCTGAGCGACAGGCCGTTTGAACTTTTCACAGCGGTTGGTGGAAATACAAGTCTTTCCATGCTGCAGCTGTGAGAATTTTGAGAATTATGTAACTGGAAATTATTTATCGGCCAGAAATAGTAATAGGTTGGAGAGGAGTGGGCTGTTCAAACAAGTTTGTACCTGAATTTAATATAATTGACTATTAAAAAATATACAAACACATTTACCACATCAATATGAGGTCTAAACAACAGGGCTAATGTGTTTGATAGCAACTATTGTGTTTAACGTACTCAATATGCAGCACTTTGGAACAGCTTGGAAACCACTTTGTGCTTTTGTTTGCACATAAATGTGTAAGATTTGCACAGTAGTAACACCGCACCCACCAATAGATGTGTTCAACTTGTCTCCCTTTTTCTTCTTGCCTTTCTTGCTCTTGGACTTGGGCTGCGGTGACTCTGCGCTGGCCGGTTTCCCATTAGGTTGATTCAGCTCCTGTGGGGGGGTTAGCGGAGGCGGGGAGGGGGAATGGTGAATCACAGGCGGGCTCCTCCGCTCCTCCCTCGCCTGACCCACTGACTGCTGCTGACACTTCCCGCTGACGCCTCTGTTGTTGGGCTTGTCCTCGTTGGGGCAGTGGTGAGGGGCGCAGTGTAGCCGGGGTGCTTTGGCGTCAGTGTTCAGGGCAGGGAAGCTTCCGTTGATAAGTTTCACCCTGACCTCTGTGCCTTTCTTAGCTGCGGGCGTCTCACCTGGAGCCGCCTTTGTCGGCTTGGTCTTAGCTCTTCCGTTGTGTTCAATGTGCGGGGACGTGCCGTTGTGCAGAGCGGCGGTGAGCACGGCGTGCTCCGTGTTCAGGCTCTTGTCGGCCGTGCGTTTGCTGGGGCTTTTGGAGTGGGGCGTTTTGTGGTCGGGCAGGCGGATGAGGCTCTGGAGTTGAAGGCTGTCTAAGACGTTCTGGGCAGTCTGTTTGAGGGGCTGTGGGTTGTTGGGTGTGGGAGCAGTGTTTTCCTTCGCCTTGTCTTTCTTCTTCTTTTTGGCGGCGCGCTGATGCTGTAGTTCTTGGAGACGGAGGAGCTCCTTTTGAAGCGCGGCCTCTTCCTCTTCCTGTCTCCGCCGCTGCTCCTCCAACAGTAGCTGCTCCTCTCGCTCGCGCGCCTCGGCCTCCTGACGGGCTTTCTCCTCCAGCTGGGAAACAAGTCATAAGTTTAGCTTGAAGATCAACACTTGTCTATAATATGGTCTAATGGATTTCCTGAGTTATTGCCCATTTGAAAATGGCAAGCTAGATAAACTCAACTAATAATATAACTGTAGACTAATGAAATGATAAAGTCAGGCAAATGTTTTTCCAGTTATAATTTACAACATTCTAAATAACATAATCAGCAAATTACAAAAGCTTTACATTATTAATGCAAGGATTCATTAAAGGAACAGGCCACCGTTTTTATATTTTACATACCGAGATCTGTTCTTACCTGAGCTTAGACAAGTTGATGCGTACCCGTCCGGTCATTGTGCGTGCGCTCAGTCATGCAACTGTTATTAGCATTTAGCCTCTCCCAGCAAAGGTACAACTCCAAACTGGGGTGAAGATAGAAGCTACCAAGCTGTTCCATGTTTTCCCCATTTAAATACAGTTACGTGAGCCTTTAGACAGCTAAACGCCAACAACATTTGCGTGACTCTGCGCATGCACAAAGACCAGACAGTTGGGCATCGACTTGTCTAAGCAAAGTTAAGAACATAGCTCCGTATGTAAAAATGGTGGCCTGTTCCTTTAAGTCTGTGTAGACTCTCAGTCCATCCATCCATTTTCTTCCACTTGTCCGTTGCCGGGTCGTGGGGGCAGCTGTTGGAGCTGTCCAAATCACATTGCACCAGCCCCTATGGCTCCTCCTGCAGGTGGTGGGTCCACAGAAGGACAGCCTCATGGTTCTAACCGGGCCTGTTGGTCTCTCATATTGAACTTCTGAACCGCTCTTTGTCTGACCCGTCACCTAGGACCCGTTTGCCATGGGAGACCCTACCAGGGGCGCAAAGCCCCCGACAACAGAGCTCCCAGGATCATTCGGGCGCTCAAACCCCTCCACCACGTTAAGGTGACGGGTCCAGGAGGGGAGACTCTCAGAAACTACAATGGAAAATTCTTGGATGACGAACATTGTTTAATAGTCTGAGTTGGTTGAGTTGAGCACAGGAAGAAGATTCTGAGGATAAAAGCAGGGGTGAAACTAACTTTTTTTCTTGCCGGTGCTATATGCTATATTTAAGTCCAGAGCACCTGCTCCTCACGGTGCAGCCCGGTTTTTATTTGACAGACGTGAGCTTTTGTCCTTAACTCATGCACCTGTACCAACCTAGATGCGCATCTGTGCAGAATTATTAACTTGGCAAATATTTGCAATGGTGTAATAGCGCCGGTAATATGTTACGTTATATGGAGTTTTTCAAAACCAGATCTGTTTCAGAGGGATAAAAATATCAAGTCATTTAAATTAAATTCAACTTTACTTTTACAAGTGTCATCTGACTAGTAACAAGTATCCAAAACGATTTTGGGGAAAAAAATATAAATAAGGGATATCAGCTTTTGCAAATGAACTCTTAATATATGTGCTAGTATTTGCAGTATTAATTGTGATTGTAATTGTGTTTTTTTAGATGCCTCGTTTATGTCATTCCTTTCACAATGAAGGCTCTTGCCGATAGAAAGCACTCAGTTCTTACTCTGCTCCTTGACAAAGAGGGAAATCAGTCTTCAGCACACTGGAAATGCTGGACTTTTCTCTTTGTGTCCAGTCAATTATTTATACAGGTACCCTTACTTTTAGAAAAGTGTGTCAAGAACCTAAATGTTTCTAAATTTGATTATATTATTCTTTAAACCTGCGTATTCAGTCAAGCGAAAGCGCTGCCTTCACAGCCACTCCTCCTCAGGAGTGTGGCCGTGTTTAGAGACACCCTCCTCGAGATGTTTGCGAACAAGGTCCCGGGCCCGGGAGTTTCCCAGTGTTTAAAGATGCTCTGAGCTGGGTCGGTGGTGAATTGCTTGAGGCTTTTGATTAATTTAACCTGCCATTCGCTTAAACATATTTAATCAGTGAGAGAATTAATTTGTTTTGCACCTGAGGACATCCTGCAGCCCCACCCCAGTGTGCAGCAAACATCCCATACAGAGGCAGAGGAAGACAGAGAGAGGGTTTCCACCCGAGTTATTGCGCAGACGAGTGGGGTACGTTCACAAGGAACCGCATGAGCGTCTCCACAACTTTGAGTTCTTTCATCAGAAATAGAACCGAGTGTTTTTGGACCCACTCGTATTAAATGTAGGTACATTGTTATTGACAGCATGACACAATATTCAGTATGATCCTAAAAATCTATGAATTAGCCGCACAGTTGTATAAGCCGCGGGGTTCAAAGTGTGGGAAACAGGTAGTGGCTTAGAGTCCGAAAATTACGATTGATGTCTAGTTTTAAGGAAGGGACTAAAACAACGAAGGATCTAAGAGACTGAATGACTAAGCGAGGTGAGCAGTGTCGTACCTTCTTCTGTTTGTGCCGGGCTCTCTTGGCGGCCTTAGAGCTAGACTGTGGTTTACTGTCCGCACTGTTGATGAACTGCAGCAGGTCCTCCACTCGTCTGTGGTCCTCCACTCCATTGTCCCTCTCCAGCACCGGCTGCACCTCCTCGCGCTTGGGCTGCTCCTCCTTGCGCTTGGTCAGCCGGAGGCGCAACTTCTCTCGCATCTCTGCATAGTTTCTACTGGTGGGAGCAGCGGGGGGCTGGGAGGGAAGGAATACAATGTTACACGCAGGTGAAAGGAGATGCTTTGTTGTATCCGTATCAGAAGCTCACATGATGGATTTTGCCAAAGGGACTGATAAAGAGAGGAACATTTTGAAATATGTGCCCTCACCCCTCCGTGTCCGAAGAACTCGCAGTAGCAGCAGTCGCAGTACTTTCCTTCCTTCTGGTTGGTGGAGGTGGAGGTAGAGGAGCTGTGTTCTGAGCAGCTGTCTTCATCCTGACTCTCCTCGCCGTCGTATGCGCCGTTGCCCTCACACCGATGGCCCTCGCACTCAGGATCGCTGAAATCACACGTGCGCCTTTAAAACTCATAGTATAAAAAGATATGCCCTCAGTTTGACAGAGTTGTGTGGTGTGATTTAGACAGTGAGAAGATCTGCCGTAGAGGCAAAGAAGTACCTGCAGACACTGGGCGGGGCGCTGATGGGTCCGTCTGGAGAGGACACTGGGGGTTCACTTGGAGGGAGGCACAGGCCTTGATGCGTCTCTGTGAAGTCTGGAGCCGGGGCAGCCATCTTTGGGAAGGCGGGAGGGGCCATTGTGGGGAGGTGTGTGGTGGGTGCTGCGGGCAGGGTGGGGACCGACAGTGGAGGAAGGGAGCCCAGGCCCGTGGAACCGCCTCTCGGACTGGAACAGGGGGGCTGTCTGTGATCTTCTTTACCCAGACTGTGAAAGACGTCATCTGATGGAACGGAGTACAGGTTCAGGTGAGAATGATGCACAGTTTTTTTTTTAGGGCCAACATCTATTTGTGTAATCTGTCTGTATTCAAACCAAACGATGGAGAGTTCTTACTGGACTGGACAGTGGTGGCAGTGCAGGACACGGAGGATGTGGCGGCGGACGTGGCCATTACAACTCGGCTGGACTCCATGAAGGCGTCCTGGAAGTTGTACAGACACTTCTTCTTGGCGCCACTCTTCTTCTGCTCTTTGGTGTCTGACGAGGAACACGATGAGGAGGACGAGGAGGAGGACACCGAGGAGGAAGGAGGGGTGGGGAGGGAACAGAGGTCCCCCTGGGGGCCGAGAGGTAAGGTTTGCGCGAGGGGTACGTCAGCCAGAGGTGGTCCCAGCATGTCCCCTGTAAGGTATAATCTAACGGGTTAGCATAGGAGTGGGAAGAACAATTACTTTAAACATTTTACTTATTTTAAAAAGTTGTTTTGGATAGGACAGAGCAACATAGTTAAGCAATCCGTTATAGTTTCAAACTCGCATTTCCTTGCACCTCCTTGTTCAAGTTAAGATTAGTAAGAAATGTAGTTTTAAACACTTTAAGATGAACATGGAAATCATACATGTTTTTCAGCTTGCGTTTTGGAAAAGGGTCCTATTTATTTACTAATGAGGAGTACACCAGGGCTATGTCTTTGACCCAATGATAGTGTGATTATTAGGGATGGGAATTGAGAACCGGTTCTACAAGTAGACCCGGTTCTGTTTGGGCAAAGCATGGGAACCGGAGGTCTACTTCATTAATCGATCCCTCTTATCCATAATCCCGCTCTGAAAACACTCTTTTTTTCCCCTTTTTGGACACCATAGCACGCCACAGAGCTAGACGCAAGTGCGCAATGATGTGGTTCTCCGAGTCTGTTGACGCTGCTTCGAAGTAAGCAGGGACACATGGAGAGGAAGCCCAATCTCAATTCTACCCCTTAGCCCTCCGCTTAGCCTCTTCCCTCAGTTTTGCACGTTCACGAGAGACGAGTCGTCAATTAAAACAGTCCATTGCAATAAACGTGTCAGTTATACGCTTTCGCTTTGCTGCTGCGAACACGCTGTCTATTTGCGCTGTATTGGCTTGGAGTTTCTTTCCAAACTTTTAAAACGTCGCTATTGTCATGACACACGGGGTTCAGTGCCTCGCTGCTGCGCCCGCTGTCTCCCCGTGCCGCTGCGCTCTGAGCCCGGGTCCGAGACCGCCTGTCCCCGGTCTGAGTGCACTGTGAGCGGGTCTACCTCTACCCGTCCCCACTATGAGCGGATCGGCTGATCTCCCGCAGCTCTGGCTGACGGACTGCAGCCACAGCGTCTCGGCGGTAGAAGCAGCGACACACGGACAGGGGAAAGAGAATGTAGAGCCGGATGAAGCAGAAATATATGAAAATCTGTAGGGTTTGGGCTGAGACCGAGTCCTGTTGTATAGGTTTTACAAAACAGCATGAGTCTGTTATAAGTTACAGACACTTGATGAAAAGTACAAATGTTTCCATTATATTTGAGGATGCCAGGAGGGCTAAATGCAACCAGGAGCCCCAGTATATTTGGAAACTTGCTTTAATCAATAAATATTTGTTCTTGGGAAAACTAACAATGTATCTTTTTTGATAGAGTTTATCAAAAGCACATTCATTCCTTGCTTTTCCCCAACGCACAGACAAGTCAGGCATCAATATGAGAAGCGATAAAGAATCGAATCTATAGGTAAAATTATTGATGGTATTAATATCAATTAAAGCTTATCAATTCCCACCCCTAGTGATTATATGGATCTGTTATACCCAGTGGTTAAAGTGGATATGGGAGGTGGTGGAACTCTAAACTCGAAGACTCAGAACGCTACATTAGGGTGATATATGAAAGGCTATGTGTATATTACATGTAACAGAAGGTGTTTTATATTACTTTTAATTTATGTATTTTAAAAATAAGTTATAAACCATTTCACAGAATAAGATTTCTTTATATGTGCCTTGTTTGAGATACTCCCGGAAAATTAGAGCAACAGCCAGTCCTACCTGGGAATTTTTTTATTTAGTGCAATCTGGTGTATTTTAGGCAAAAATATGCTGTTTGAATTAGCCTTATACAGTGATGAGAATCAGAACAGTCTACATTATGATTACTTTCCTAAAAAAAAGAAAAAAAAGAAAGAGAAGCAACGCTGATTTTGATAGATAAAATGATAAAAGGAGTCTATTTGCAGCCATTTATTTATTGGTTTTATGTACTGTCAAAATCCTGTGTAAGTGTTTCCCCTCTGGGGTGCACGTCTGCAGGCTCTACACGAGTCTAAAGACTAAACTTTAGCCAGGATTCATGTCTCTGTTACTTTTAAACTGTGGGCAGATTCAGAGGCTCTGATCAGATTAAATACTTTGTGAAAAAGGCTGACATTGCGCCGTAACCGAGCGCTGCAACACCGTACTGTTTATCACCTTTTCTCTTAATTATGCTTCCCAAATGTATCGCTAAAACCGAAAATATGAGGCTGATGGATACGAAATAAAAAGCGGGCTAAAGCTTGGGAAGAGTAGACTCCGTTTATGGATTAGTTTATGTCCATAAAGTTCATGATTTCATGATAAATGCTGTTATATTGAGGCGCATTAAACCCGCGCGCATTAGGGGCGGACTGACCTGCTGCTGATCTTATGATTATTTCTCCAGTTTCTTCTCTGAAGTGTGGACTTTTGTCCAGCGCAGCTTCAGCAAATTAACAATAAAACCACCTAAAGTGCCAGAACGCCGGTCCTAACCCCTGGCCGGGCCTAGTATTTTATTGCATTTATTTATCTCACAGGCAGACTTTCGTATTGTGCGAAAATTACAAAGTCGCAATCATTGACTTTTTTTTGCCACCCAAAGGTGAGGGAACGCCGTTCCCGACCGTTCCCGCCCACTTTAATCCCTGGTTATATCCCATATCAGCAATTAAGTCACTTTGATTTGTAATGTACTGTATCCAACATAACTACTCATAAGAATATTGTAATCGTTATTATTTTGACCTGGTAAAGAGTCGGGTAGCAGCACAGAAGGGTTCCAACTCTTCATGACAGCAGCGTCCCACAGGTTCTCGAACTTGAGAGAGAGGCACTGCAGTGAGCTGTTCCAGTCCCCCGTGCCCCCCGTCCCACTGAAGCAGTTTGGGTACACGTGCTCTGGTAAAGACGGGCTGAAGGCTGGCTGCTTTGCTGCCGAGTGACTGGACGTGGGGCTGGGAGGAATGGGCTAGATGAAACAAAGGAAGTAATGTTTGATTAGTACATGCCCAAATTTTTCACACACTTTGGGGAAATACACGAAAATAATCAGTATGCACTGATTATTTCCAATGAGAAAATGCCAATGGCCGCTCCAACCACTGGAAATCACTCATACACCACACACATAAATTAGGTGGGTGGAGGGTTTTGCCCTAGAACACAACAAAAATATGCAGTGAATGATATAAACATTACTCATGACAATGTTTGTAATACATTTATGCCTCTTTTTGCAATTTGCATAATGCCAATATCAATGGTACTGAATATCTCATCTCCAACTGTGATACTGTAAAAATACCAGCATTACTAAACTTCCATTCAGAGAAGCGCCGCTTGAGGATTGTTGGGGTTTTCTGAAAAGGGCGTAACCAGATTATCAAAAGGTCTAATCTCTGCATTCACTATAATTAAAAACATGTTGTGATGGGTTTTGGGAGAGCTGGGTAATCTCCCCAAAAAAAGACAGGCCCAGGAGAAAGCCAACCAATCCTTCAAATCATTTGATCAACAACATGAAGTTACAAGGTTACAACATCTGAGTAAATTGGTCGTAAATGTTCCAAATCTGGACAAAATCTTACTTATTATCCATTATATTGTATGTGGTTTTCATGGATAACATTTTATGTCCTGCTGATGGAGCTCATATGACCTCTTGTGGCCAAATCGTTAAACTACAGCAAAATGCTATTTGGATTTTGGAGGAACGATAATGGAGACTCAGTAAAGCGTGCTCACCTTGTTGTGTGAGAGTGGCGGGCTGGGCGGGTACATGGTGGGGTGGAGAAGGGGCCGTGGGAAGTTGTGAAGGGGCAGGTGTCCGTGGATGTGGGGGTAGAGGTGCAGGGCGGGGTGTGTGGGTGGGGTCTTTGTGTCGGTAAAGAACTGGTGTCCCACAGAGGCAGGAGGCGGGAGAGGAGGGGCCGCACTGTGGTGGCGGTTGGGGGGCAGACAGGAGGCCGGTCCTAGTGCAGTGGAGCCGGGGTCCTGCGCACAAACATGGCACTCGCAAACATGCGGCACCGGCGCTACCTGGAGAGTTGAGACAAATGTATAAGCACTGCAAAAATGTCTTTTTACTGCAAACAAAAACTTTATTATACTTTGTATTATTACTTATACTTATGGTGAGACCATTTTCCCCCTGGTTAATTACTGAAAGGGTCTTTTTTTTATTTTTTAAGGACTGTCAATATTTCCAGTACTTGCACAGGTTTTTTGATCTATCATGTCATGCGACCAGAGCGCTGGATTTCCTAAGCCCCAATATTCATATCGTAAGAAAACAAGCAAACAAAATAATATTTGGCCAAGATCCCCCATCTCATTTAATACATTTTGATTAAATTACGATTTGTTCAATAGGCTTTATTGGATGAGTACCAGATCAAATTTGAATGTTTGTTTTGATCTTATTGAACCCACTGCGTCAAAGAGACATATTATAAAAATGCAAATATTAGCTGCAAGTTTACATACTGCAAATCAATGTGTACACTACTTTACTTTAAACCTCTTAACCCCCACGTGAACCGAGCACATTCTCTCAAATAATCATTCAAATTCGAAACGCCTCCAATAACGTCATACTATTGCATTGAGCACTTGTGATACCTGTTGCTGATGGTTGTAGGAAGGTGGGGGACTGTGAATTTTGCCTAGCTCCCCCTGCTGCCCCGGAGGCTCCCCGCCATCTGCATCTTCCTCATCTCCATCCGACGAACTGCTGCTGGTAATGCGAGGCGACTGTGGACCCATCGAAACACAGAATGATGACAACAGTTAAGTGCGTAAAACATTTATAAAGTCACTCAGAGCTTACGACTTTGTGCAACTTACCCCACTATTTAGCGTCGTCTTTTCCCCCTCCCCATTGAGCTCGCTGTGAAGCCCGTTCAGAGACGACCTCATTGCGCTGCCGTCCTCGTAACCGCTTAAAGGGTAGATGTCCCCAAACTTACTGGACAATGGAGGCACTTCCTCGTCATCGCTAATGCTGAGAACAACAACTTATTTAGCAACAGACCGACAAAAAAAGACGTTTTTTTAATTATCTTAATGTGCCTTACAATGTGTTGGGATCGCCGTCGGGGAGGATGAGGCGGGGGTGCTGCTGGATGGTGATGGGGGAGCTGGAGTTGGACCCGGAGGCTGAGCTGCCAGAAGAGAGGCTGGGCGGGTGCACCTCGGACAGATAGTCCCTCGGAGGGTCTCCCTGGAGGGGCAGCTTCATGTGGAGGTCCTCGGCGATGGGGGAGTCCATGATGCCGCAGGTCAGGATGTGGGAGAGACTGCAGTCATCGCACGTGCACCTGGGATGGAGAAAACATGAGAACTGCATATAACTAAAGAGAGGTGCGACGCAAACATTGACATGAATAAGACGGTTTTGGTCACACTAATAGGATGGAAATAGCGCAGTTATAACACATCAAAACTCTTTCCATTTTAAACGTTTCCTGGTTTTCCGGTCTTTATACTGGAATAGGGTTTTGAAAATCATATAACCAAGAAAAAGTGGAATGACAAGAGTGTCCACACGAGTTATGACCTTGTTATTGCACTTTTAATCCAATACCATGACACTATTGCGGCAAATTTAAAGTCCTCCCTTTATTTTCAAAATGTGTACATCATTAAGCTTTTAACCCTCACCTTAACTGAGCACATTTTCACCAGTTCGAGTTTACTCAAATCTAAAAGCTTCTTGAAAAAAGCGACAAAATGACACGTACACGAGGATGAAAAGGCAGCAAAAAAAGAATCAAAGGAGCAACAACACAGGAAACAGAAATACCAATACCCAGATATTCTTTCAAATATATTACAAAGAGAACTTTAATAAATACAGGAATAGGGCTGGGTACCGTTAAACGATACCAGTGTGGTATCGGGAAAAAACTACTGGTATGTAAAAATGTAAGTACCGAAAGTAACAAAAAAATATATATTATGTATTTTGAAATAAGTTTTGATGCTGCTGGTCCAGGGGATAAAAAAGAAGTGCTTGTGTTGTTTTAGCTCAAATAAATTATTATTTTTGCCACCATCTTTTTCCCCCCATAACTTTTCCTTATTATTGCCACAATTTCTCTCAATTTCCCGCAAATTATTCCCCATTTTTCATCGGAGAAGAACCCAATATTGTAAATGTGCGGATCTTCTATTTTCCACATTATTGTTCTGTTTTCTGGTTCTAGACTACTAATATTTTAGTATAGGTATTGAAAAACGTATCGTTCAGGTATCAGTATTGAGAACCCAGTATCGTTAAAGTACTGGTATAATAAAAGAAATTAAAAAAAAAACAAATCCAATGGTACCCAGCCCTATACAGGAACATTGTCGGAAGTGTTTTTACCTTCTGCGATAGTTGCAGTTGGGGCAGTCGGGGATGCTCAAACGTGACGACAGCATCCTCATTGTGTCTGTGAAGTTGTTGTCTCCCGAGTTGGACCTCTTATGGGGTAACTAAGAGGAGAGCAAAATTAGCCACAGAGAAATGAGAAAGTTCAATGAAAGTTCATGCTTTGTCATAGTTCTCGGCTACAGACCTGCTCCTCTAGGAACCGTCTCTGCTTGAAAAACTCCCAGTCCTCCTTCAACATCCGCTGCTTGGTCTTCAAGGTCTGAAATGGCAAAACAACTTTAAGAAAATGTAAAAAAGAATACGTGCAAAATCATGTGAGAATCTTACATTTTTGCTAACCAAGGATTTGTGTGGTTCTGTTCTTTGGTTGCTAAGACTCTGGCCCTCCACCTTAAATAGAAGCTGTGGAAATGAAAACAAATAACTTTTATTAGACTTTAACTTCCATAGTCAACATAGGCCCTTTAAATCCAATCCAATCCACTTTATTTATATAGCACATTTAAACAGCACAGTTTCCAAAGTGCTGAACATGCAACCACAACAATAAAAAACAATACAAATGAGCTCTACCACTAAATGAGCATAAAAGAATAAATAGAAATAAAACTGTTTAAAAGAATAAATATAAATAAAAACACATTCAAAACTAGAAATAAAAATAAAACTCAATAAAATAAGATAAAAAGACACAAGGGACCACACAACTTACGCGGTGCTAAAAGCCAGAGAATAAAAGTAAGTCTTAAGACGAGATTGAAAAAAGACTCCGCGGTGGGGGCCGTAAGGCTGACAACGGAGAACACTCTGGTTTTACGGTTCGTCTTCGGAACCACAAGCTGGAGCTGGCCCTCAGACCTCAAAGCGAGGGCCGGTTTATAAACAGAGCACGTTAGAGGTCGACCGATATATCGACTAGCCAATATGTGATATATATTTACTCAGGTATTTGGCTGTAGGACCCTCTGCCCCAACAAGAGCAGAGCCTCTACTCACATCAGGAACATTTGGATTATTTTTCAGAAATGCTGATGTGAAGGGCTGTAGTTCACTTTTAAATGTACTGTATTTGGAAAGAAGGTTAATACTTCAAACAGCAGAGGCTATTTGTCTGTATCGTTACCTTGGCTACAGCCACATGTATTCCTTGTTCTTCAAATATTTGCAAAAAATAATCATTTAGTTTTTCTGAAAAACATGAAGCTGTAGCTACAGTTGGCCGTTAGCTACATCATTCTTAGCTTCACATAGAAGCACATTTTGGGCAGAAATAGATTTTGTTGCATGGATTAAATTAGGACAAAGTAGTTTTAGGAATATGTACATTATAAATACTGTTATCAAGAAAGTGTAGCACAAAAGGACAAGATTTAAATAGAGACTGTGAAATAAAGGCTACTTTATGGTACCCTATTGTTTTGCTTGTTTCCTATAACAGCTGAGTATTTATAATTCCTTCTAAATACATTCCAATATTGAACAATAACTTTACAAGTGAAACTTTGAAAGAAATAGTTCTAAGAATAAGCTTTGATATTTAAGGTAATTGTGTGTGCACATAAAGCAGTGCCTCAACACATTTTACAGTTTAGAAGAATCATACACAGAATTATATAAAAGACATTTCTAAATCAGCCAATATTGGCCCAAAAAAATATTGGCTATTGCAAATCTGCCTCAGCCTTAGAAAAACCCATAACAGTCGACCTCTAGTGCACACGTGTCTCTTCTGTGGCAGTTCTAGGGCTCCGGCTGGATGTGCATGTTTCTAGAGAACTACAGTGTCATGTGATGTGGACGTTACCAACCTGCTCATCTACATAGTCATCTATCCTCTTCTCACACTCCTGCCACTGCGCCGCCACAGAGGCCATCTCCTGCTGCAGATGCTGGTACCGCTCCAACAGAGTCCTGTACATGTCCTCGCTGTACGAGTCGTGAGACGCTGTGCCGTGCCTGTGCGGCAAGACAACGTACTCTTTAGGACTGCACGATGTTGAACAAAACGTGTGCCATATTACGATACTGATCTTAATGCGAAGCAAATTGGGGCAAATCAAGACCAAATTAATAAACCAAAATTGAAGTTTAGAACATTTGCAAGTATCGTGCATTTTTTGTTTTAGGTTTGTAAAAAATGTGGCCATTTCAGTCAGGTGGAAGACCTTCGTAAGATTGCAATATATATTTGGGCTTATAGAGAAACAAATATTCCATGACCAAATAGAAAATAGAGTGATACGATACGACATATACTCTTTACTACGTAGACTGATAACTGACTGAAAGTAACATAAAAGAAGAGAGAAGCACGTCTTACTTAAGCTGTGAAACCAGTGCAGGTAAACTGCTGTGCAAGATGGGTTCAGAGAATACCAGATTCTCAAAAAGGTGCTTGTTGTGCAGCTCCCACGTCACCTGGAACTTCTGGAGGTGCTCGTTCTCCTAAAGAGACATGCTGGCGTCAGACGGGTAGACGAGAGCAGAGCATTTAAACACAGAGGAAGTGCAGACTGACCAGTGTGAGGAGGAAGCTGCTGATGGTGCGTGCGGCCTGACACAGGGCGGTGTACTCCTCCAGCAGCAGGGAGATGAACTGGTGGGCCTGAGGGGGGCCCTGCGCTGCACCCGCACTGCCCCCCGCCGAGGAGCCCACAGACAAGTGCCTCAACAGCCGCACCTTCATCTCCAACACGTACTCCCGCGCCTGCTGCTCCAGACGCTGGTACAGCTGATAGGGGTCCTTTTCACACAGTCTGCACATTAACAATGGGAAAAAATGTATACATTTAAAAGTCATAATTTATTTTCTATTTTTCCATTTATGTTTAAATAGCAAATCAAGGAGGCAACAATATCTCCCACAGGGTTATATCACACCGTGCCAATTACAATGTAGTGCAGTGGTTTTATGGCACTGTACAACTACTGAAATATCCTGAGGAGCCTTTGGTAAAATGATTGTGGTCTTATTATAAAAGGTGAAACATTATGAACTGGTTATAGTGGATTTCTTGTCCAGTTAGGGTACTTCACGCAAACCCGAGGAATCTTGCACTGCCCTTTCTATTTGCACCTATCTTATGTCCCCGCTCCACCCGGCTACCGAGGAAGAGCTCACTCAAGGAGACAAAACGCACTCAGAGCTCCACATTTGGAATACACGCCACCAACCTTTTCCACTGCAGTTGAGTGAATGTTTACCAACCAAGTGTCCAAGCGATGGCATGATATTTGAGATTACTGTTAAATGCTTTGTAAATAAAGACATATTGGACAGAAGATGAACACAGTTTCAGACCCATGATATAGGACGCTGTTGCTTCCCCAGAGCCAGCAACGGCAAGTAAAACAAGGGCGAAATAGTTACATTTGGGTAATGTTGACTGGATGCGGTTGTTAGATTGGGATATAACCTTTTGCCTTGATGCCGTGTTTTGGTGAGTGATGTTTGCTTAGGGACAGGTCTGAATCAATTCCGTGGGGTTTGGACCGGAAATAAATGACTTGTTTCCATTTTTGAGTTGTTTTCGGTCAATATTGCCTGTTGCAATGTTTAAAGTGTTAAATCATGTTGTATGTGTGTTAAAGGTAATCACAAAATGCCAGATGAAGCAGGTCCTCTTTAAAGAACGAATGTGTGGGACTGTCAGATATTTAGGCAATGACATTACATTCTGTCATTTTTCTATTTCATGAAGCTCTATGCTCAAATACAGACACTCCTCCCATTGGTCAGTCTCGTCATGATCTGAAATTTGTATCACTCTTAAAAGCAACTGATTTCCTTAGCTACCAAAGGATTAAGTTTATCTAAAGACCATAATAGGTCTCGTCACTGCTTTGAGACATGAGAGTACTGGTGCATCTGCTGTATTTGCAGTTGTGTGGAGACCTCTAGTGGACAGAGGATAGCACACACCATAGTAAAATGGCCGCTGTGACACTCACCTGTCCACCAGCTCCTTCATGCCCTCCCTGTCCCTCTCCAGCGGCTGCTCGTGGTCGTCCGCGAGGGGCGTCCCCGTCTGACGGTAGATACAGCGGACCAGGTATCGCACCTCTGACCAGTGGTTCTGCAGCTGCTGGGACTCTCTCTCCGACTCCGCAGAGATCTCCCTGTTCCAAGAGGATTGGCTGGTTATTTCAAATCAGAAAGACATTGGTGGTGGTGGATCCTTGAGTGTGCATAGAGTCAGTTTTCAGTACTGACCGTCTCTCGTTGCAGGCCTCACAGCTGCACACGGTGTCGGTGGGCAGGGGGGCAGAGAGCTCCGGCGCGGGGAGCGTGGGTAACGTAGGCACTGCACCGGTCAGTCTGTCCCCGAGCGCCGCTTCCTGCGTCAGGTTCCCGTTCCCCATCGGCATGTGCAACAGGAAGTTCTGGCACTGCGGAATATCAAACACATTCACTCATAAAGGGTTCATACAGTCACATGTAACAATGTCTGTTAATGTGAACAATGAAGCAACAATAAAGACCAAGGCAAAGGTATGAATAACCTGCACATTTAATTCCAAAGTGTCACCCCTTTGGCAAGTCTTTTAATTCTAGTGTGAGCAATTTTTGCCTATTCTCCCTTTTCTAGTCCTCCAGTTGTGAAAAAGGCAATAAAAAAGGCCCTAATAGAGACGCTGCAGCAATAAAATGCTGTAATGTCTCAAACTGGAAACGCCCCCTAATGTCCGGATGCAATAGAACAATACGTTTATGAGGAAACCGAGCCCAGGTCCTTACAGCAACTACCAGGCCCACACACCCAGAGCAGAGAGGAAGGCTTGAAAAGATTAATAGACCTGCTTTTCGATACCAGTACCTGAACAATCCTTTTTTTTAAACCTATATTGTTTTAATTCAACAGTGTCCTAAAACAACAACAGAAAGCAACACAGGCCTCAGCAGCGCCAGAATTTCCAAACAAGCAATAAAAAGAGAGAAAGGATATTATTACCTCTAGGGGTGTCCATGGTTAACCGGTTAACCGTTAAAAAATTGCGTAACCAAGTAAACGCATTTTGCTCGGTTAACTGCCGTATATAATTTGCCGTTCCATTGAAAATATTTGTAAAATATTTTTGCACCACCAGAGACCACCAGAGACCGCCAGAGCGCTCCCAAACATTTGTTCACGAGAAGCAGTCATTCCACATGGCTAGCTAGTTTAACTTTTCAAAATGAAGCGGGCCATCAACAGCACAGCGTGGGAGCTCTTTACAACTGAGAATGACAGATCAAAATGCAAGTATTGCATTGCAGTGCTTGGATATACTTCAACTTCGTTGTTGTACCATCTCAGCCGCCACCCGGGCATCACTTAGGAGGTAGTTACATAAGCTAAAGGCACAAAACTGGCTGGTTAGTGCGCACACTAATGGTTAACAGAGTATTAACCGCTAAGGGCCTCGGTTAACGGTTAATTAAAAACTTGAAAACGTGCACCCCCAATTACCACCTGAACTGCAGGGACACACCAGACCCTCATCATGACACCGTTTTATTTCATCTTTAGTTTTTTAGTTTAGTTTAGTTTATTTGTTTATTTGAGCAGTACACATTGTGCTCAAAAGGAGTGGGCTGAAGCAAAAGCTTATGAGTGCCCACCCCCGAGTGCAATAAAATAAATAAAAAAAGAACATTTAAAACATTTCAAGCAGCTACATTCATACAGACCAACTTACAAACTTACCAAAAAAAAAAAAATAATATATGAACTGTTTATACAATTAATTGAAGCAACGCACAGCTACAACAACAATCTTGTTTCATGTACGATGTCTAGAACAAAGCAGTCAAAAAAAAAAAAAAAGAATGTGATCCTTAATATATTTCTTTCAGATTTTTACCCTTGATAACCAAGAGTTACTTTTATGTTATGAGGGTACATTAATAGATATTATAATCTGAGATCTTGATACTTTCCAGTTGTCATTACCATTCTCAGTATAATTTTAATTTGGGTGTAATTTTCATAATCATTATTATTATATATTTATTTAATTGAGTTATATGTGAAGTATGCTGCAAGCACTGCATAGTGTGGTGCATTAAAAAGCCAAAGTGTAGAGCGGGCCAGATGAATAGGGCAGTAACTCCCAATCAACAAACCCCCACACGGCTGCCCTAACAGCTGATTTTGTAGAATATGTTCCTATGCTGAGTGGTGCATTAAAAGACAAGGTTTAGAGCCCGTTGGGAGGGTCCCTCTCAACAGATCCATAACCTGCCAACCCTACTACTACTGCTCCCCCTAGTGGCAACACATTTCTTCTTGTCTGTATATTTCAAAAGTCTTTTGTTTATATTTAAATTTGAACAGGTTGACGTTTGGACATCGTTTCAAATCCATCTCCAGTTTATTCCACAATTGTACACCATTAACTGTTGGACTAAAACTTTTCAAAGTTGTGCTATGTTTCTGAATCCTAAAGTTTAATTCATCACGTAATTCATAACGACCAGTACGTTCTTGGAACCTTCTTTGTAATTGGTTTGGTAACAATTTATACCTTGCTTTGAATAACATTTGAACAGTTTGGAACTCAACAATGTCACAAAACTTCATGATCTTTGATTTTAAAAATAATGAGTTTGTGTGGTCCAAAAACCCAACTTTATGAATTACTCGGAGAGCTCTTTTTTGCAACAATATTATTGGTTTAACTGTGTTTTTATAAGTACTACCCCAAACCACAGTACAATAATATAAGTAGGGCAAAATCAGAGAACAGTATAAGGTATGTAGAGCTTTGATGTTTAAAATGTGCTTTGCTTTTGCTATTACTGAAATGCTTCTAGAAATTTTCGTAGATATATATTTAATATGAGATTTCCAAGTAATTCTGTCATCAATAATCACACCAAGGAATTTGATTTCATGCACTCGCTCGATAACAACACCTTCTATCTGAATTGCTTCCTGAGCATTGGAGTTACAGTTGCCAAATGTCATCATTTTGCTTTTACTCAGATTTAAAGATAATTTATTTTGTTTGAACCACTTGTTGACACTTTTGAGTTCCAAGTTAACAATCCGACACAGCTGTTGCAAGTCGTCTCCTGATGCAAAAATATTTGTATCGTCAGCAAACAAGATAAATTTAAGTACTTCAGATGAGTTACAAATGTCATTAATATACATATTAAACAATTTTGGGCCCAGAATAGAACCTTGAGGTAAACCACAGACAATTTGTCGACAACTCGACTGATAATCACCGATTTTCACACATTGTTTTCTATTTTTTAAGTAACTGGTGACCCACTGTAGAGCTACCCCCCTAATCCCATAAAGTTCTAGTTTATTAATTAATATATCATAGTTTATTGTATCAAACGCTTTACTCAGGTCAATAAATAATCCGATTGCATATTTCTTGTTATCTACAGCATTAGTTATTTCTTCAGTTATATCAAAGAGCGCGTGTGAGGTTGAGTGATTGTTCCTAAAACCAAACTGATTGTCCGAGAGTAAATTACACTTTTCGATAAAGCCGTCAAGTCTAGAGTTAAAAACTTTTTCTAAGATTTTAGAGAATTGCGGTAACAGGGAAACAGGCCTATAGTTTGTAAAGAGATGTTTATCTCCTGCCTTGAACAGAGGAATCACTTTTGCTACTTTCATACCATCAGGAAATTGTCCAGTTTGCAACGATAAGTTACAGATGTAAGTTAACGGCTTAGAGATACTTTCAATAACAGTTTTTAAAGTTTTCATGTCCATGTCATGGTAATCGGTCGAGGTCTTATTTTTACACCCTTTAACAATGTCCAGTATCTCCTTTTCCTCCACAGGTTTGAGGAACAGGGACATAGGATTTGCTTCTATCAGTTCACAATTATAGTTCTCAACGTTTGCAATTTTTGCAGCAAGGTTCGGTCCAACATCTACAAAGAATTTATTAAATGTTTCGACGACTTCATTCATATTATTTAAAGTGTTATCCTCATCTTTGAAATATTTTGGATAATTAATCGTTCTTGGTTTATTTCTAATTATACTATTTAAGATGTTCCATAAACCTTTAATATTATTCTTATTAGTATCCAACAACTTATTATAATAATCCTGTTTACATTTTCTAATGATACCTGTCAGTTTATTTTTATATTTCTTATATTTATCCTCAGCTTCTTTTGTTCGGTTACTTATAAAGTTTTTGTAAAGATTATTTTTTTTCTTGCAAGCATTTAGTAAACCCTTAGACATCCATGGTGTTTCTTTACACTTTCTGTTTTTACAGTATTTCTTCATTGGGCAGTTTTTGTCGTATACCTTTTGAAATACTCGCGTAAACTCATCATATGCCATATTCGTGTCATTCTCTCTGTACACAATACTCCAGTCTTGAGCTAAAAGCTCCTTTTTAAATGCATCAATAGTTTTCTCTGTTTTTACCCTTCTAAACCAATACTTGTTTTCCTCTTCATCTTTTACATATCCATTTTTATACATAACGAAAACTGGAAGGTGATCACTAATATCATTTATCATTAACCCGCTGACTGTATCACTTTCAATTTCATTTGAGAAAATGTTATCAATCAAGGTGGCACTATGGGTTGTTATTCTACTTGGTTTAGTGATTAGAGGAAACAGACCTATACTGAATAAAGTATTTATAAATTCGTCCGTCTTTTTATGTTTATATGGGTTTAACAGATCGATGTTGAGGTCTCCCCCCACAAACATGACTTTATGATTTAATCCTGAAAAGTGCTCCTCCATCCACTTAGAAAAAACATCTACATCAGAGCCAGGTGTTCTATAGATAGAACTCACAATAATATTTTTCTTTTTTTGTCTTGTAATCTCTACAGTAAGGCATTCAAGTGTATCATCCACCACCATTGTCTTATTTTCCATTACTTTGTAACTATAGTTGGAGTCTATAAACATAGCTACGCCCCCTCCATGCTTGTTCTTTCTGTTCATACTTATAAATTCATAACCCTCAATAGAAAACTCAAATTCTCTGTCATTATTGATCCATGTTTCTGTGATTAAAATGACACTGAATGGTGTGGAAAACTGTTTTAAGAAGCTTTTGATGTGGTCAAAGTTTGCATAGAGGCTTCGACTATTGAAGTGGATTACAGTGAATGCCTTAATGTTCTTAAGTTTACTATTGTACAGATCCTCTGTGTAATATTGACAGTCATTGGTAGCTCTAGTAAAAAAGTTATTTTCCGGGTCGATGTCGATCTCAGTGTTCTGTAGGTCGTACTGAGAGAATGTAAAATCCTGGGAGTTTGCTTCAGCAATTCTCCTTATTGAAAAGTCCAAGTCGGTGCTTCCTATAGAACTATATGTATTACTAGACATGTGAGATTATGTGCTTTTACATACCAAAATCCATACGCTTTTCCCGGTGTTTATACTGGATGTGGTGTACTGCTGCGTGGACGTATAATGAGTTTGTCATATCTCAAGAAGGCGATCTCCCCCCTTTCTCGTGCAGCTCTCAGCTCCGGCATCAGTTCTTTACGTTTTCTTTTTATGGATTCCGTGTAGTCCTCGTTAATGAAGATTTTTGTTCCTTTAAGTCGTTTGGCGCGCTGTAAGATTTCCTCACGATCCTTCCACCTCAGTAGTCTGGCGATGATGGGTCTCGGCCAGTCTCTCCCGCCGTCGTGTTTCCCTACGCGGTGAGCCCTCTCCACCTCCACCGCGTGATTTAGCTGTAGCTTCTCCTTCAGTATTTCTTTCACCTTTTCCTCGGCGTCGGCCCAGGTCTCCCCAGGCGACTCCAACACTCCCTCAAATACCAGGTTATTTCTGCGGCTCTGTCCCTCCAGATACTCCAGTTTGTCCGTGATGATGTGTAGATTGTCACATACTTTGTAAAAGTCCGTTTGTAAGGTGTTTGTGCGCTCCGTGAGTTTCAGATTATGTTCTTTTAAAGTGTCCACCTCACCTTGAGTGAACTGCAGGCTTGTTTTTAGTTCTTGAATGTCCTTAGTCTGTAAATCCATGCGGGTGTTTGTTGATTCCATGATGAGTTTTATAAATCCTTTGAAGTTTTCCTGCTGTTGTTGAATTAATTCCCTGAACATGACCCTCTGCTGCTCCATGAGCTCCGTGACTCGACTGAGGCTTACGTATTCCTCTTCCACCGCTGAATCTGCCTGTTGCTTCGCCTCTATTTTCGGCGGTTTTGGCATTTTGCTCCCTCTCAGCAGGTCTGAATTTTCTTAACGAATATTTTGATATTCTTGAGGAATCTTAATGAATCTTAATAAGTTTTCTAAAAATGAGGTGCGCTGTTTGATGAGAAAACAAAAGTACTTTACACGTCAAAGATCTGTTACAAAGTAGGAGCGCTAATCATTTATGTTCGGTACAAATATCCTTTCAAAAGTAAATTCAACTCAAGCTAAGCATTACATATGTATTATTGTCTCTATAAAACAATAATAGTGAGCTGTCTATGTACCAAAAACGCGTAACGCATAGAGAGTGCACACTTTTCCACAATCAATCTTTGACGTTTCTCACCGCTGCTGCGTGTTTCTACTGGTCTGTCCCGTGCACTGAAGGTAAATATAATGTCTTTCTTGTTGTCAATACCGTGCTGTGCTCTTATCTTTGCTCAAGAACTCAACTTTCACATTCAGTCCTGATTTATAACCAGTTCAGACAACGTTTTTGCAAGTTATAGCCTCCTTTGCTTTATCTATCCATCCATTATCTTCCACGTTATCGGGGTCGCGGAGGCAGAAGTCTGAGCAGAGATGCCCAGACTTCCCTCTCCACGCAGACCAGGCCAGCTCAGAAACATAGTCCCTCCAGCGTGTCCTGGTCTACGCCTGCAACATCTCCCAGGAGGCACCCGAAAAAGATGCCCGAGCTGCCTCAGCTGGCTCCTTTTGACGTTAGGGAGCAGTGGCTCTACTCCGAGCCCCTCCAGGGGGCCTGAACTCCTCACCCTAGCTCTAAGAGTGCGCACAGCCACCCTGTGACGAAAACTCATTTTTGTCCTTTCGGTCATTACCCAGATCTCATGATCATAGGTGAGGTAAGGAACGTAGATCAATCGGTAAATCAAGAGCTTTTCCCCAGACACGGCTCCCTCTTCACCACAACAGTTCTTTGTTTAACCTGCATTTGCTCTGAAGCAGCTAATTATCTGTGCACACAACACATTTGCCTATATAATTAGAGCCGCTCAGGTTTTTTCACCAGAAGGAGTGAAGTGTTCATGTTGCTTCTTGGACCTAGTGGGGGTGGTACATTGACGGGAGAGAACAAATTACCCAAACCAAGTAGTAGCGCCCCCTTTGGCCAGTCGCTGATATTGCAACAGAAAATTCCATGAACATTTTCTCCCTTCAATATGCACAAATGAGCATCAACACATAATACCAATTGTGCCCACAATAAGTATTTTTAAACGCCTGCTATAGGACCTTTAAAGATTTAAACTGAGCGCACACAGACTGCCTGCTCCATCCCATAATAGCCCTTTGTCTCTTGAGGTGGAGTGAGTCATACAGTGTCCGGGCTGTCTTCAGTCTGACGGAAGACGGGGCACTCCAAGACGAGCTCTGGATGAGATCAGCTACACTCTCTGTTCCAACTTGTGTTTCTAAGCCTGTGCTCCAACCATTAGCCTTATCCCGGCTTCACGTGGGAGGGAAAGGACAAGTTGCATATCAGTAATCTATATAATAAACTGCAATGGCAAACACTTCCGGGGTGGGCGGGGCCGTGGATTATAACGTTTTCCAGACACACCGCGCGGTCTACAGAAGTGTGACAAACGCACTTACATTCTCTGCCAGTGATTACGTCGGATAGGGTCTATCTGGTGTCATATCACCGCCATTTAAAAGATATATCAATGAAAAAGAAGCTCCATAGGTGGCCCCCACGTGACCGTCCCACCAGCCATGGGTTAATAAAGACCACAATCACCACAATGAATTGCGACTCTACCGTAGGAGGAAAGCCACAACACGAACAGCTGTTTTGATCACGTGTTGCGTATTTTTCAGGAATAAACTACTTGAATATAAATCGTTACTGTGAAAGGTTGCTGCATACGCTGCTTAGCTTGAGCTGTTAAACGATCGACAGCTCCCTGTGTTTAGGCAACAAAAAAAACAAGTCCACGTAAAATCCATGTGAAATGAAACGGATCTGACTGCCATGCGTGTGTGCGCTGTGCGTATCCAAATAGGGTGATGTGTGTCATCGTCACTTACCGTAAACTGAAGACTGTAGACACTCCACACCTGTACAGTTATGTGCAACAAAAACACATGTCTTTGTTTCTCCTGCATGCATGGTGACGAGGCTGTGGCGAATTAGATCCAGTGCAGAGTGTATGTCAGAGGCGCAGACAAATAAGTATGATCCTGTCCTGGTCATAATCCGCCTCCAAAGCTTGGTCTCCACAAAAAATTACACACAGAAAGTTGTCCAAGCACATCCCAAACATGAGCCTCAAATCAATCGCGCTGCTCCTAGTGCTTTAGCCTCTGTGTGTGGAAAGCGAAACTGAAACTACCACTTAACCGAGCGCGTGGCCTGCACTGCCTCTTTTTTTTTTAATATATATATCAGAGCGCTACAATTTGTTTTCTATTCTGTTTTGTATTGTGAGCCACATTATAAAGTAGCTTTGAAAGCATTGCCAATTTTATTCTGAGATTATAAATGTTGCCTAATGATGAACATTTAAGCACAGTGATACACCAAACCGCGGATCCTGCACTGTGAACCGAACCGTGTGACAGCTGAAGCCCTGCTTTATATCCATAAACATTCCCTGAGTTTAGCCTATTGTAGGTGTAGTTGCTCATTCTGCTGGTGCTCTGGACAACGGGCTCACTCCTTTCTGCAGCCGCAGCGAGTAGGCAACTTTGCACTTGACTATATAGTCAAGTGCAGTAGTTCCAAATCTGCGGGGCACCTGGGATTGCAGAGGCTCAGAGCTTTGTCTGGTCAAAGGGTCAGGTCATCAAATATGACCAAGAAAGGAGTAGCTACAGGTGCATAAAACACTCCAATTGCAGTTTGTTTGTTAGTTTGAAATAAATAATTATTAGCATTTATTGTTTTGGGGCATGTGGCCCGACTACAGCATGTGCAGGAAAACGGTTGGGAAGGACTGGTCTAATAGTCTATATACTGAATAAGGAGTTACGGACTTGTGTGGACATTTTTTTGTAATAACTCATCATCTCAGAACATCAAATGTGGACACTAGCGTAGGCCCGGCCATAGGCCGGGTTACAGCTAGTGACATAATAAAAGTCTTGTGTCCCTGGTATAGCGGTCCCCGGTCTAACACCAATAACAAGATAAATAAAGTTTAATATGAACGGTCAAGCGAATGTCTTGTTGCACGTACGCACTGGCTTACTTTGGAGAAGATCAGCACACAAACCTCAACGTAAAAACAGCTACTTAACAGTTCTATAAAACCATACACGCCTTCAAGTGCCACAACAGACCAAATATGCGTTTTAAGGTGACATGCACCAGGGAACTCACTGTGTGCCAGATTGCATGATTCCACTTCGGCAAAGTCCTGACAAAAAGTCCTATTTCCCGGTAAAGTCTGAAAAAAAAAAACTGCGGATCCAGTGGCACCAGAGTCAGCAGTGGCCTGGTAGCTACACATCAGCCACTGCTCCAAAACACGTCACACGTCTGCACAATGCCGTATCTACAAACTTATGAAGACTCAACAACATGACATACTTCATACGTGATAGCACAATGTAAACAAAGCGACTTATGGACAAAAAGTTTAGCAAAAGAAGACGTGTGTGGTTTGTTAATAGAAAACTGTTGGGGTGGTTGTACGCACTGATCTACTGTGCCAAAGTAGGTGCCAGTCTGCACTTAGTTGTAATTGCGTCACATGTTCACCCCCACTCCCCCACCACCCCTCTCCCTTGCTCTCGGAGTCTGGTTGGAGGAAAAACGTTCTACAAAGCATCGTCATTGGCCACAGGATTCTGTCCTGCCCACCTATTGCGCCAGGACTGCAAAACCTGAAAGTGCGCCAACAGCTGGTCACATGACTAAAGTGTCAAATGCCTCAAAAAGTAGGGATGTCATTTTTTTCACATATCGGTCCAATAAGGAAAATATCGGCCGATATATACATTTTTTTACATTATTTTCTGGACAGTGATGTAGCGCACTTGAATGCATGCAGCAGTGTAGACGGGCTGCACTGACCTGACAGTTTATTCAAATTATCTGAAATAAACAGTGGCTCCTAAAAATAAAGAAAATCCAGCATAAATTCACACGTCTCCAAAAGAAAGTACGTTTTAACTCAGTTTAAACAAAGTGAAGCGGACACTTGGACACCACAGAGATACAGAGCCACAAGTTACTGCTGTTACAAACTGGACTAAAACTGCCTCCAAGGACATTATTTTCAGTGAGGATTACCATGAATATTTTTCTGATGGATTGTCGCTACATCTTAGTGGTGAGTGTTGCAAAGTTTCTCCGTCCTGACGCCAGATTTATAACTTTCAATTTGTTAGCGTAGCATAGCTTCTAACAGGCTAAAGGCTACAACACGTAAACATTGGCTTTCTGTCATCATGTAGGTTTACTACAGTGATGATAATGGCTGTATTCTAGGGATAGGACAAATAACCGATTTGTATCGATACACGGATTTGCGCACAAGAGATGCAAGTGAAGTCGGGAAGTCTGGGCATCTCTGCTGAGACTGCTGCCCCCACGACCCGGCCCCGGATAAAGCGGAAGAAAATGGATGGATGGATGGATGGATGGAGATGCAAGTGCATCGGCAGAGAAGCCACAGATCGATGCAGTTCAGAGGATAAACACAAGATGCATCGGATTTTACGCACTCATATCGATTTAATCTAGGGCCACTGCACGCGTCATTTGCGTGTGTGACGCTCCTCCTACGAGGAGCGCGTGTGTTTTACCAGTAAACTTCAGGCTGAGAGCGGCAGAAACACCTCCGCGGCGGTGTGGAGTTGGGTTGGGCGCAGCGCTGTGTTGAATCAAGGATGTCTTGTGTGCAGAACGCGATGAAAAGTAGCAGGAAGCCAAACGCAGATAAATATTCCAAATATCGCCATGATCTGCCATCTTCATTTGCCCACGTCATTGTGTCCACTTACAAGTGTAAAGAGTCCAGAAAGAGTCCAAAAATCCACTTCACTGCACTGCATTTGAGCCAGGTGGGAGGACACGTGTGACTGCGCTGAGAGGCAAAGGAAGCCCCGCCCATTAATTAGCATAACCATGTGAGCTTTTCTGTGTGTGTTATTAATGTGGAAATAATTCACACAATTGCCTTTTTAATTTTAACAAGACTGTTCATAGATTAATAATAATTGTTCCTCCAAAAATGTTGGAAAAACGAAAGAAAAAAAAATCTTAAGGTGGATAAACCCATAGAATATATAGGATACAAAACATTAAAAAAGGTATCTATTCAAGGCCTCAATAATTGTGACTATTTGTCAAATCTTAATTTATATTGAATCATTGCATCAAGCATAGAGTGGATGGCGAAACATCGAGATGCATCGTGATAATTGTCCTAAATCGAATCGTATCGGGCTGGTGGTGGTCACAGATGTGTGGATCGAGATGCATCGTGGTCATGGTGATGATTCGAATCGCATGGCAGCTCTGGTGTCGCAAGATGCATCTTAAATTAATCGGATCGTGGCAGGTGTATCGAGATGCGAATCGTATCGGACAGAGGCCTAAGATTCCCATCCCTACTGTATTCACGTTTACTGTGCCCACCTTTGTCATGTTAATGACCCGTGAAAACGAGGCGTTATGTCCGCATTTTCGCGCATATTTAATTAGACGCATTTGCGATCATTAGCGCATTTTTCATTGAAAACAATGTAGTCCAAAGCTCATGCTAATCTTGTAAATCTACTGTTTGCCTTTTGCCTGCTCTAAACCAAGTCTAAATCTTCAGTCTGGCCTCAAATTCAGTATAAGATCCTGTTAAAGAGACATGATGCTATGTTTTTCAATCCACAGCTTCTTACAGAACTGTCCTCAGAGAAGTCCATCAGATTTGTTTAAAGTTAAAACATGTAGGCTACATGTTTAAATCAAAAATACAATAAATAGTAGCATATTCCCAGTGTCACTGTTTCCCTTTATAGAGGAAATGGGTGGAAGTATAATAATAATAATAATAATAATAATAAATCAGCCGACCAGACACGTCACAGTAACACCACGTGACAACCTCGAGGAAGGCCACAGTTGTAGCCGAAACCGTCAGGTACGAAAACCAACACTTGGTCTGTCTATAGAAAAGAAAGCTTGAATAATAAATTAGGTCTGAGTAAATATTTAGCCAAAACCAAATGACATTTCACTCCAACATTGCAATTGATCTTTTTAATATTTTTCTAATAAAAAGGAATCTTTATTCCATTATAATGTGTGAGACAGTGAGTCAGACACATTGTATTGTTTTTTTCCAATAGTGGAACGATAATTTGAAAACTTTACAACATTTGAGTGAGCCTTTCTATTGATTTTTAACATAAAAATAAATAGGCAAATATCGGATATCGATAGAAAATCGGACAGACCATCCCTATCAAAGTGACTGACTATGTTCATTCATTCATTCATTTATTTATTTCAGGCAATGGCAAAGTATCTACGAGTCCTGTATCAGTGTATCAAAGAGGCTCATTAGCTCAGAGCGTTTCAGTGTTAACAGCTGACGGATGTTTTCTGGTAAAAGTAAAATGTGGTGCATTTTCCCCGTTTCCCATTTAATCGCGTTCATATAGTCAAGGGTTTCTGCACCTGGCCGTGGGAAACATAAGGAGTGCGATCTACAGGAAATAGTTGGCAAAAGAGTCAGCCCCGCCCACTAGAGCTCTGTGGAACACAGACCCAGATGACACACAAAAAATACTTTCTTTTATTGTGGTTTCTCCACCACTAAAAACATGTACAATAGGCCAGGATGAGAGTGTGTTTGTGACTGCAAGTGGGGGAAAACGGATGGAAATTAGCCCATGGCTACAATCTGGCGAGGCGTTTACATGTATGAGTCTCATGTATGTTCATTAACATGCACTGTCCCGACCAAATAAACATTGTGACGAGTCCAAATGTGCAATAATTTTTCCAAAGTGCCTATGTAGGTCTGAAAAATGGTTCGGTCAACATATTGGTTGGACATATTTTATTGATTATTATACTCATTTTACTGCCAAAATGATGCAATAAATATATGAAAGACCAGTTTGTTCTAAACTCTCAGTTACTTTAGTTTAATTCCATTTGTATTCATTCATTTTTTGTATCCAATAAATACAGTCATATTTTAGCAACACACCTTTCTTAAAAAAGGCGTACTGCGTAACATTTTGTACTGCCAATACAAAACATGCTCCAAATGAGCAGCTAGACACGGAAAATGCTATTTTTACAGTGAGTTAACAAAGAATGGATTTGGATGAGGACCTAACCCATCCAAATCTATTTGGCTGCTTTTAGTCAACATCTCCATGGAGACGAACTGGAGACATACCCGCTCTCAGTAAAGTTACAGTCAGGTCTTAGGAGAGGTGAGTTGCTCACTGCAAACGCGCGTTTATTTGTTCATCATCTTAACGTATATGTGACCAGTCACTAGAACCAGGGACACATGTCGGTTCTGGGCCATTTTGAGCTTTTCACAGATTGTTAAATTGTAGTCTCCAAGCTTTCCAACAATGTGTAACACACAGAAATCTGATAATATTTGGAGACATAGATTTGAAGTTAACAATTCCAAAAAGGGCAAAAACCTCTCTGAAGTTTGGGGCAGTTCTCACCTCTCTCTGCTGTTGAGAATAACAATAGGGCTAATTTACATCTCATTTAGATAAGACATACCCCCATTAAGCTCCCCACGCTCGTGTTATGTGTATGTAGTTGTTATATGTGTATGTTGGACCATAGTGATGTAGATAATGGACATGGTGTAGCCCACTCTTTTACAGACTTTACAGTCAAAATCCTGCGTGCTTCTTCCCAGTCCCTCTATGCCCGTGTCAGCTCCGCCTCCGTGAGCTGCTGGAGCCTCACGCTGAGAGAGTTACAGACTCCAGATTTAACTGAAGTTATAACTTTAGAAAAGACTCCTGTACTACTTTAGTAATGCATATACACTCTCATACACATGAGGAAAAGGCCGACATTGCAACGTATCATCGCGCGTGATCTCTCTCAAATAAGAAGTGGCTGAAAGCTAGGGATGCGCTGACTACATTTATGGAGTAGTTTAAGTTTGTAGCGATCTTGATTATGACCAAAAACAAAACGCAAACAAATCCAATCAACTGAACACACCACATGAGCTTACAGCACAACAATGGCCTCATCAAAAAGCAAACAGACGCCATAGCAAAGTGGCCAAAAGTGACAAAAAACAAAACTTTCAGTCATCCATCTGAAGTAATCTTTGCGTGCCTTCTGCTCAGCAAACTCCTGATCAAATCCATTTTCTTCGCTCAGTTCTTTTCAATGTAGAGTTTGGCAAATCCGCGCTACATCCTTCTGTCTTAAATAACGCTCTGAAGGCAAGGAGTTTGCTCGGGAACGTAATGGTCAGCAGGGGGCGCTGTGCATGCTTACAGCCAGGGCATCATCAGTCGCACTGGGAAAGTCGGCCTGAAAAAGTTAACTGGTTTCACGCAAAAAAACGAACCTCTGCAGTAATATTCCAGCGTTAGCAGCAGCGGGCTCCAAGAGCCACACGCGGGGAAGCGTTGCATAACCATGAAGCCACACTCGCACAATGACACGCCCCCACGGCGTGCACTATTTCTCCGACAAAACAAGACTTTTTCAACCTGAAAAACAGATCGACAATAGGCGTATGTATAAAACTGCCTTTTTTGCGTGGCATTTGTTTGCTAAAGCATGTGTCAACAACGCAAACCAAAGCAGCGGTGCCTCCTCCTCCGCGATGTTTACCCAATATGTAGATACACACAGACAAAGTCACGCCCCTACAGCACATTTTATGCAATGTGGCTTTAAGTTCAAGTATCTCCTAGCGATTATATAGTCATACGGACAACATGACAGATCACACAGTGCGACACAAAGACCAGAGGCTGTTCTCATCGACCAGACTCACCCCCACGGGCTGCTCCAGAGCACTGTGTCTGTCCTCCTTCTCCACGGTGCGCCTGCAGTCGGGACACACCCACAGGGGCAGCTGCAGGGAGCTTTGACTGGACGGTCCCGTGCCGTTCTGTCCAGCGGAGCCCATCTCTGAAGTCAAGGACTGTTCCTTTCTCTCACAGCGACACAACAGGCAGCGGTCTCCAGCGGAGTACGGGGCGCGCTGGTTCAGCCCGAAGGTGAACGGGGTCTGCACCGAGCAGAGGGAGAAAAATTACAGTTTGTTCAAGTTTCAAATACAATTTTATACCGTCTTTAACTATTCTGTTGCAATCGGCTTTTGATGAAGGCGCACAAGGCAAGGCAGGTTTAGTTGTAGCGCACAAAAACAACACAAGGCGATTAAAAAAAGGGCTTCACAGATTAATATAATTACAAGAAGGAAGATGAAACCAATCCATAAAACGCTGCAAAATACCGCAATGAATATTAGGTGATGCAATATCCGTATTAGAATAGATGGCAAAATCATCTTTTTTGCAAACTCTGCGTAAAAGCAAAACACATGTGCAAGTCTTGTTTTGACATTTAAATACAAATGACTCAATTAAAGATCATGGAGACAGAAATGAGTAAAAACATCTTCAGAGGTGCAGATGAGTGCCAGTATTGCCCGATGTTACCTGAAGGACGCTGGAGAAGTCAGCGTTGACTGGTCCGTCCATGAACTGTGGGGTGACGCTGTTGTTCATACCGACCTGTGGAAAACAAACAACTATAAAATGACACTGGACAAACTTGTAACTGCACTGTTGAAAGACTGACGTGGATTCAATCTCCAAGTCTTCATTTAAGCACGCACCAGTAAAAAAAAAGTCAGAAAGAGTCTTATATTTAGCTTTGGAGGAAAGTTACTCGACTGGTCATGGGATTATACTTGAACTGAAGGAATAAAGTGTTACTTATTTATGAAGAGGTGCACTGTCTTAAGGCTTGATGAACTAAAGATAAAAGTCCTTCCCATAAATAAATATGTTGATATGTGATAGATTCATAGTTGTACTTTATTAAATGAGTGCTGGCAGTGAGAAATAAGACACTTATACTCTTGATTTCCCAAATAATAACAATGTAGCATGTAGTAACCTATCTTGCCATTTAGTTGAATTGAGCAGTCGTAAATATGTACACTTAACTGCTATAAACTCTTTGCAAGAAGAAAAATATTGCGATACTATATTAGGATTTAGATGTTAGTCAATGCACTTCAGAGAATTAAACATCTTATGGACCAGAATTGCCATCACTGACTTGGCAAAAAATTGTGACTTTAATTAATGTGCGCTCCAACGAAAAACAAAGAACACGTGCACCCCTGTGAAGATGAAAATGCGATAAATTTGAAGTGTTTTGACCGGTGGAAGGAAGATTAAGGTCAGCTTGTGACAACACAGCAAGGCCGACAGGAACTCAAGTTGTGGACATCTTGCATTAGCATTAGCTAACGCCAATGTTTATGTGTGCAACGAAGATCTTTCTGCAACAAACGCCAACTCTATCCATTTCCAATACGCGAATTATTTGGCTTACTGTGTATGGATTGCTACAGCGTCATAAATGTTGTCTGGTCATCATGTCAAAGTTGTAGTCGCATTAGCTCCAAAACTTACGCTAACATAACACGACTCAACGCAGGGCCAGGGTTTGTGTAGCGTAATGTTTAGGCTATTTTATAACACAATAACAGTGCGTTTATGTCTAGATACTCCGTGTCAATGGTGACGGATGATCACATGGGGAAATAGCGTAAAGTTACAAAACATTCCCCATAGCCAGACAAGTTTACGAAGAGATACGTATCAAGGGTTCGTCGCTCTAGCTGTCCCACACCAGAGTCGGGCCCAGTCAGATCGGTGTCGTTGATAACGCCTCGCTCCTGCCTGACATTTATCGGGGAAAGCCGCCGTGGCACGCTTACCTCTCCGTTCATGCCCGTAATGCACCCTATATTCCCGTTGCTCGTGCTGCCAGGGGATAAAAAGTTGACCACGGAGGCAGGAGAAGCAGCAGTCCCCGCACAGCTCAGGGCCTTGGCACTGCTGGTGTTGCAGACAGCACTGCAGCTACTGCCACCGCCCCGCTTGTTCTTCCTGCGTTTAGCCCCTCGTTTAGCATCGGTTGGACTCATTTTTCCGCGCAAACACAGCGAGACAACTCGTCCTCCAGGTTTGAGAGCGTCTCGGGTCGAAAGCCTGGCAAAGACACTTGGGTAGGAATCCGGGGAGAGGTTTTGAAGTCTCCCAAAACGATAGACAGTTCCACCAAAGTGCAGCTCGACTTCATAGATTCCAATATGGCCTCTGGGTAGGACTGCTGCCGTGGTTTGCGTCATGCCGTCATCCTGCGTCCCCCGCTCAGAGAATCATGGGACATTGAGTTTGCTGTGAATAACGTGTTGCATGATTGAAAGAAGACTAATCAAAGCATAATGCTAATTTGATAAACTTTAATAACAACCATAACAAGCGATATTCTTTCTTCCTGTGTTCAGTATCACACAATAATTCAGAAAATAGTTTGACTCAAAAGCACAGAAAATAGAATAAAGAGATGTCACTTGGTTGGCCATTACAAAAAATAAAGTCCCTGATTGACTTCTAAAGTAAGGTAATGAAATGTGTTTGTCCCTCCGAATATTGTAAAAGTAGACATTTGGATGACAGTTCACATTGCACTGCTCCCTGAAAGCTCATAAAGTCATCCATGTGACGATTCAGGCTGTTAGAAATATATTAGGACGGTTAGGAGTGAGTTTGAACCACAAATAGAAATTCAGAATTTAACGTGGCAAAAAATGTGTCAAAAAAGCTATTAAAACATAACAAAAACATGGCAAAAAAGCGATGAAAAAGCGACAAAAACGCAACTAAAACAACTAAAACGTGATGACAAAACTAAGGAAGAAGCTTAGATCAGTTTTGTAGGTCTTATAGCTTAATGAGGCATTACTCTGGCCTAGGCTGTAAGCTCAGAAGCTTTTAGATTTGAGTAAAACTGGAGAAAATGCACTCGGTTAAGGTGGGGGCACATGACACATAATTTTTGTTAAAACATAGTTAACACAATTATATTTCAGATTTTGCTAAAGATTGTACCCAGTTTTCTTTGGATGGCCATTTTTGTGATGTTTATAGTTTAGTAGTTGTAGTAGTAGTATTATAATTATAAATATTTAGAACACATGTCACATGTGAAAGATCTTGTACATAATACAATAAGAAAATGTGTACTTTAAGTATGTTAAGTGCTAAATGATACACACTTACAACTGTCTGTGACACTATGACCAAAGATGGCACATAATACAGTTACTCTACCAACAATGGTAACACAAATAAACAAAACTTAAACTTCACAAATCAAAATGATGTTATGCGTCCCCGGTTTACTTCTTATCTAACAATCTTCATTCAAGTTCTATACTTTTCCATAATATTTAACTTGTAACTTGTGATTTTTTAAATGCATTAGTAGTTTTGGTGGTAAACCGTTCCATAGATCAACTCCTTTGACTGATTTACACCTCCTTTTTGTATAAGTCCTCACAAGATTTCTGTATTTGACATGTGTATCATACCTGTATGCACCTGTTGCTCAAATAAATACATACTACTAAGATATTAAAGAGTGGATTTGTTGGGGCAAGGTATTCTGCATAGCTGATCACTCTAATTGCTTCTTTTGTAGTAAGAAAATAGGTTGTATATTAGTTTTATAGGTACAGTATTCCCCATATTTCCACATAATAACTATGGTATGGAAGGATGAGGGAATTGTATAGTATATACATTGCATTTTGAGTCACATAGGTTTTATTTTTACATATAACAATAAGTTTAGAAATTTTAGTCTTTACAATATTTATGTGCACTTTCCAATTTAGCATGTTATCAATATTGATTCCCAAAAACTTTGTGACATACACTCTTTCAATTTCAACCTCCCCAATTTCGATTCAACATGATTTGTTAACTTTCCTGTTTCCAAATACAATATATTTAGTTTCATGCAGATTTATGGAAATGTAATTTGCTAAGGACTTCACTGACATCATTTATGTACATAAAAACAGTTAAGGTCCCAAAACGATGCCCTGAGGTCCACTGTGGGTTATTTTTGCCTGTATTGAGTTTACGTCATAATATGTACACACTGATATTGGTCACTGAGATAACATTTTAGTCAAGCATGTGCTATGCCCCTGGCATGACATCATACCTTTCTATTTTATGTAAAAGCAACGAATGGTCTATTGTGTCAAAGGCCATGTGTACAGGGAGTTACAATAATCCAACCTTGAAGTGATGAAGGCATGGATCACTTTCTCGAAATCTTTTTCTGGCAAGTAGGCCTTAATTTTCGCAAGGAGTCTCAGTTGGAAGTAGCTTGCCTTTACAACAGATGTGTTTTTCAAATTTGAAACATGTATGAAAAGTCACTCCAAGATTTTTAACACTTGGGCGGATAAAGGAAACAAGTGGCCCAATAACACTGTCTGTATTTATTACTGACAGGGGGTTACAACTTCCAAATACGGCTATCTCTGTTTTGCATTTGTTCAATTTGTCGGGCAATTTGTCAAAGTTGTCAATAACGTTTTACTGGTGTCGACGGTAATTGGCAAATATATTTGAATATTAAAAGTGTCAAAAAAGCAGTCAAAACTTGACAAAAAAGGTGACAAAAAAAGCAATGAAAACGTGACAAAAACGTGACAAAAATGCAACAAAACATGCCAAAAATGTGACAAAAAAAGCAAGAAAAACATGATCAAAACACAACAAAAGCGACTAAAACGTGGAATAAGGAAGGAGCTTATATCCGTTTTGCAGGTCTTAGCTTTGAAATGAGGCATTACTCTGGCGGTAAGCTCCAGTCGAGAAGCTTTTAGATTTGAGTAACTTCACCCCGTTTGGAACCATAGGAATATGCTGGGAGAGGCCAAATGCTAACAACATCTTTGGTCTTTTTGCGTGACTGAGGGCACGCACAAAGACCAGACAGGTACGTATCAACTCGTCTAAGAACATAATCTCAGTATGTAAAAACGGTGGCCTGTTCCTTTAAGGCGGCGGTTAAGGGGTTAACCTCATATCTGCACTTCTCCTAGCTTCCCACGCGGGGGCGCACCGTGCCAGGCATTGGGGATGCAGAGTCCGACCGACACAGATGACACCCGAGGGCCCCGCAGCAGCAGCGGACCAGTCTTTCCGGGGTTCGAGGAGAAAGTCTGGTGCGGCCGAAAAGAGTGAAAAGACGCCGATGTTACATTAGGAGCCATTGCTTTTCATGTTCCCTTTGATCGGGTGACAATCGTGCGCCGTCTTTTTGGGGGGGAAAAACGACTTGCTCTTCTTTTTCTGCACAACACGACTCCAGTGGTTTCTCCAGCGGCTAACTGCTGACAGCTAGCGTCCAAGAGTTAGCCACGAACCAGGACGGGTAAATGTTACTTCTCATTATCGTCATTGGTTCCCCCCCAGTAGCTATCTAAGCAAACATATGTGGCAAGTTACACGTGTCGTTAATGTATCTTGTGTTGTTATTGCGAGCTTTAGCCGTTTTAGCATCCTTGCACCAGTCACGTTCACCAAGCTTCCTCCTTTAAAACTACCACCACATTATCCTCGTTCAAAGACTACACGCGTTTATTGGTGATGTCACATGTTAGTTTGCTGTGCTTTGTCGATAATCCGCGCTGTTACGGACACGAAATGCGTCTTTCGATGAGTTTAATAGTAGTGGTCACGTGATTGTTAATGCAAAGGTTGGTGCAACAGGTCATTTACTTACTGTAGAGGAGGAAGCTATTCTGTGCAGGGGCGAAGCATGTTATTACACAGACAGTTTGTTATTTAAACGTGTAATAACATTAATGAACAGTGGTGCAGGTTGTTTTATGTAGCAATCATTAAATATCACCCTGTTCAAGAAAATGCTCCCCCACAAAACATTTGGAAAAATAATGTTTTTTAAACGCTTAACCCTCACCTTAACCAGGCACATTTTCTCCAGTTCTCCTTTACCCAAATCTCAAAGCTTCTTGGAAAAATACAAACCTCAAAATCGCCTTGTGTAAACAATGATGAAAACGCAATGAAAAAGAGACTAACAAGTGGGGCTGGGACAAAATATCGGATCAGATTTGGATCGCAATACTTTGTGCTGCAATAACAAGTATTGATACTTTATCAAGTGTCGCATTACTTTCAATACTGTGTTTGGAGGCATTTTTTACAGTTGCACAACATTTGCACTTTTCAATCTAAACGATTCAGTAAAATGGCACATGACTTTTTACACATTTTAAGGCAAACATATCACTTGTTATGATTACTTACTGTATCGCAATACGTATTGGATCGGCCCCTGAGTATCGTGACATGTATCGGATCGTGACAAAAGTGGATCGTCTCAGCCCTACTAACAAGCAACAAAAAAGGTGACAAAAAGTGATGGAAAAAGCAACAAAGTAAATACAAAAAGGCAAAACATTTTAGATCAATTTATAGGTCTTAGCTTTCAAATTAGATGTTACACTGGCCTGTAGGCTGTAAGCTTCAGTCAAGCAAATGTTTAGATTTGGATAATGTAGAACTGGAAAAAATATGTTTGGTTAAGGTGGGGGCTAAGAGGTTAAAGATCCACCCTCATGGTAATGTTTTTTGGACAATCAAAAGTTCTTATGTAGGCTTCTTAAAATTGACATTGCTGTGCATTTTATCTTAGGTCTATTTTTTTCTTTTCAAGCATGATATGTACAAACATTTGGTTGATAGTTGGGCTTGGCGATGCCATCATTTAATTTAAATCGAATTGTTCTCTGATCCCGGTTACATAGTAATAAAGTGTAAGAATGTACATGCCAAAGGCCCTATACCTGAACTTTCTATTTATAAACAATTGTGTTTTAAACTGTTAGCTGTGGTCTAAACTCTTTTCCAACTTTCCAAACGCATTTCTAACATGCCAGTTCTTCCCAGGGATGAGTTTATATGCACATTTTACAACTTTCAGGGAGCAATACTGTCACTGTAATGTAAACATCAATGAGCAAACTGAAAATTCTTTATAATTAGATGCACAGCCCACACAGGTATTATGTTGTCTTTTACAAAATACTTTAGCGCAAACCTAATTTTATTCCACTACTAAAAAAACAAACATATCCAGCCTAGTTCCTTTAACTTGTGACTTAGTTGTTGAAAAAATGAGAGTTTACAAACAGAACTGCATTGTGTTGGTACTGTTCCCTTTTCACGGTGGATTTCTTTGCCAATGAACACACAGCTATAACAAATATATGAACACGAGAAACACACAATATTCTCTTTGTCCTTCACAGTCCTTGTAAACTAAGGTGGATCGCGAAAACAGCTTCATAAAGTGCCAATCTTTTTTGTTTCCAGGTATGTCGGAAGTTAGTCTTGAGACCGAATCGGGCAGGACCTCTGCCGCGGACCCTCAGGTGGATGGTGAGGATGTTGACAGAGCAGAGTGTAGCTTGAGTGAAGAGAACGCAGGCAGCGTCGGTGATAGTTCAGAGGACAGGGCGGACGAGCTCTATGACGTTAATATAGATAGCGGAGCGGAGACTGAAGAAGGCACAGAATGCAAGAATTTGGATCAAGAAGATGGTATTGAGAATGAGGGAGGAGTCGTAAAGAGCGGTAATGGTGATGGAGCGCACACCAGCGACAGTGCAGACAAAGATGGCAGGGAAACGCCAGAGGAGAGTGGAGACTTGCAGACTTCTGAAACCAAGGTGATGTGGAAGCGCTTGGCTAGCAACGTTTAGCTGTGCCTCGTGTCGATGTCTGGGTCGTGGCTTGCTATTTGGTGGTGGCGGGTTCTATGCTGCAAATCGGTAAACCTTGACATTGTGGTATGGTAAAGGTCAGTGCATTATATGTTTTGGATCTATTAGCTCTTTAAAGTGGAGCTAAATGTTGCTGTGTTGATACAGTTTGGCAGCCTATGCTAAACTCAAACAATGCTACCGTTCAGAAACCATTTTAACTAGACAATTTGTATACATGACAATCTGAAGCAGTAGTGCAAGTTGGAAATAATACTGCTCCCAGATTGTTCGATGATCTTGGTAAAAATATAATATTTTATGTAAAGGTGTGGTCTGTTGCATTAACATTTCTAGAAAAGGCAACAAACCCAGATGTATGTAGGGTTTGTTGAGGCTGTCTTTGTCTAGCCTGCTGTTCCGATCTATACCATATCACTTTATTGAAACGTGGCTTTGGGGTATACTTAAAGGTGTTGTACCTGTTTATTTCTGTTATTCAAACCAAAGAAAAAGATGGTTAAGTTTAAGTAGCTAGTTGTCATCCAAACTCATTCCAACTTTCTAAATGTCTTTCTAACAACCCGATTATTTACAGGGATGAGTTTCTTAGACAGTGAGCCTTTCTAACTATTAATCTACACTTAGCTATTTGTTTTTAACACCTCTGTGAAATGTCGGTGAACATGACAATAATAGAGTTTGAAAACGGAAAACATCTGGTACAGTGCCTTTAAGTCGGTCTCTTCAACTCGTCGCTATGATAACTCTGGTCTTTATGCGAGAAGCTGTTTTGAGACTTTGCGAGCTGGTTGTGTAGAAGCTTGTGGAATTGTGGTTGCCTATTATGACATGCTTTTTATAATCGCTGGCTGTGATGTGGCTTTTTGTGGGAAGATGATCAATCCATTGTGATTTCTCTGTTTTATGACAATACTCGCATCTACTGTGATGGTGGGAACAGACAATCCTCCAAATTCATGCCATTTTGCTCGACAGAAATTTTTTTTCCTCCTGTATGGTTATAATTATATTTACTGCTTGTAATGTCTAAACGGCAGACATGGTAAGGCTGAGGTAAGTTCTTTTTCATACTTCATTTGTTGTTGCCTTGTCCATGTCAGAACCAATGCTTTTCCTGCGGATGTGAATTGTGATTGGGCCTTCATGTACATGTAAAGGATCTTCGGCTAACAATGAAATTGCCTTTTTCCATTGGCCTAGGGCTGCACGATTTTGACGAAAAACCTAATAGCGATTTTTCGGATAAATATTGTGATTGCGATTCAATTTGCGATTTTTGTATTTGATACATTTAAATGCATTAACTGATCAAATGACGAGTGAAGGGAGTCCTGTTACTTTTAGTCAAACAACATACCGTAAACACTCTAATATAGGCCTGGGCCTTTATTTACTCGAGCGCATCTAGGACCAGGCCTTTATTGGAGCCAGGTCAAAATTAGAGATAGGTCTTTATTTCTGTTTGAGCAAAACAGACTACGAGTAGAATGAAGAAACATTTGATTTGTGTCCATTTGAGCCTGAAATATTAGGTTAATTTATTATTTAACATTTGAAACACTTGACTATATGCAGTGATAATTAGGCTACTGGTATTTATACATACCAAAAGGCAACTTATTTTACTCGTTTTAGACAGCTTACCGCAGTAGAATGAAGAAAAATGAGATTTGTTCATTGATAAATTAACATTGCAAACACTTAGCCACATGCGGTGATAATTCGGCTACTGGTATTCATACATAACAAAAGGCAACTTACGGGACAGGTTTAGACGGCTTACCCTTCCAAATCCTCCAATTGTGTATGATCCTCCTCCTCAAATGCGAGAGTCCAGAAGTGATTGACATGCTCAGGCCACCGTGGCCAAGGCTTGGATTTGTTGGCACACATTGTTCCCCTGTGTCACTCGCATGTTACTATCACAAGCATAATTTTTTTTTCTAATAATAGCCCAGTATGAGAGACCGGCTTTTATTTGCCTCCGCCAGCAGCGAGCCCGGCCACTGTTAAAGACCCGGCCAGTAATGGAATACAGGCCAGTATTAGAGATTTTACGGTATTCTTGCTCAAATTGCCCCATGAAAAAATACAAAAATAATCTACTTAATATTTGATTTGATCCTCCCAACGGGCTCAAAACCTTGTCTTTTAATGCACCACTCAGCATAGGAACATCATCTACAAATCAGCTGTTAGGGGGTTTGTTGAAGGGGAGTTACTGCCCTCTTCAACTGGCTCACTCTCTGGCTTTTTAATGCACCACACTGTGCAGGGCTTTCATCATACTTCACATATAACTCAATTAAATAAATATATAATAATGATGATGATAATTAAACCCAAATTAAAATTATACTGAGAATGGTAATGACAACTGGAAAGTATCAAGATCTCAGATTATAATATCTATTAATGTACCTTTATACCATAAAAGTAACTCTGTAATCACGGGTAAAAATATGCAAGCAATATATTAAGTAACACATTTTTTTACTTGCTTTGTTCTAGACATCGTATATGAAACTAGATTGTTGTTGTAGCTGTGCGTTGTTTCAATTAATTATATAAAGAGTTAATATATTTTTGTTGTTTGTTGTAAGTTGGTCTGTATGAATGTAGCTGCTTGAAATGTTTTGAAATGTTCTTTTTTTTATTTTATTGCACTTGGGGGTGGGGGCTCATAAGCTTTTTGCTTCAGCCCACTCCTTTTGAGCACAATGTGTATTGCTCAAATAAACAAATAAACTAAACTAAACTAAACTATGTGGACAACGCCCACTTCTGGAGGAAAAGGGGCGTCCCCGACATTCAAAGTACCTCTGGGGGACGGCCATGTTAATAAATAAGCCTGGGATGGGATCACATAAGTCTTTTCCACTGGCAGACACTACACAGCCCAGTGCCTGGTCAACCTGGTATGACACACTTTTCGACTGCCGAGGCCAGGGCCAAACCCGTCTGACCAGGTATACGTTTCGGCACCAACCTCTGGCTGTGGTCAAAGCGTGACTTGAATAGACGCCGGCCTCTGATTGGCTAACGAGAGAGAGGACAGCCCTCACTATTAACAAGCAGGTCATATGGATTTGATATTTCACATCATACCGCTGTTCTAAAAGGGGATTTTGCCGATATTAGCATTTAGCCAATGTTAGTGCAACTTAAGCTGGCGTCGGCACAACATTTGCATGTAGCTTACCTTCATCGTCGTATTTTAGCTGCTTCTTTCATGTAGTATTTTGCCTTGGCTCCTGTGAATGATTCCATAACCCCCACCAAAAGGCAGCATTTGTCCACATTTGTAATTTGCAGCGTACAAAACGTTTAATGATGTTCTGTACAACGTGCACATCTGTAGGGGCACTGCCCACAACAACTACGGTTGTGTCGTGTACTGGAAACACTACTGGGTAGAGTCGACACATCACAAGGCGATTACATATTGGTGTGTGCGGTAGAGCCGTGTTCAGTGGAAACGTGGCTATAGCGTCTTTCTAAACACTTACAAATCTGCTTTAGGGAAATTTAGACACATTTGTATCTGTTGCAGCTGAACCTGAGATCAGAGGCTTCACAATTCTGATTGACAATTCTGATCTATCGCTCAAATACCAGAGACAGAAGAAAAAAACCTCAGCCTCATGAGGTTAGGTTATTGCAGAAGTGAAACCTTGATAGCGATTCAATAAACCTTGCAGCTCTACATCAGGTTATGTATCAAATCTGACTCGTTTGTGAAAATAATTCATTTTAAAACATAAATTTCAAGCTTAAACACAAAGCATGCAACAAATATTGCAGTTAAATTTTGTTTAATCATACAGCCCCTGTGAGTAGCTCATATTTGATATATTCAGAAAGAAAGTTTATACAACATATTAATTTTAACCCAGCAATCCAATTTAAATGCACAATGACATGTCGTTGCACTGTATTACTAAATCTCTCTTCGAGTTGAAATAGTATAATTATTATTTGACTCAGCAAGTCCCATTAGGCAAATACAATTTTAGTACAAATTAAATTACATTTTTGTTGAGATGATTAGAAAGACGGTGAATACACAATGCTCCGCGAAATACTGAAAAAAAAAATTGCGCTAAATAAACGTTTATTATTAAATATGTTCCTTGGGTTTATTCACATACATATACACATATCCTAGACATCCTCATGTATTGAGCAATTCTTCCTGTTTAATAATGGAGAACTAGCTTACAGAGCAGCATTTCCTTTGACTTACTATAGAGGCCCATGTGAACTAAGTGACACACTTGCCGTTTTTGAGTGGTGTGCTGCCGGTCACATGTCGCGGGTCCAGACGGATTTGAACTCCTGACTGCACACTGCATCGCTGGAATGCGACTCTACTGGGTCCCATTTGTTCTTTACACTTGCCATCATATTATATCAAGCTACAAATAAAAAATGTGCATTAGGCCGGTCAGTCTACCAATTTCACCTGCACTTGCTCCAGATTTTGCTCAAATTTTGTTCTCGGTTTTCCCTAGGTTGCCATTTTTCCCACTTTTCTCCCACTTTCCTTAAAAAAAATCACTCCGCTGTTGGTAAAAAAAAAAACACACCAGTATTATCTCATCAAGGTAAGTAATAACTAGGAGAATAGTTCAAAATGAGACGCTAGGGCATCGAAGTAAAAGATCATGTGCCGTGTTTGTTTTTGGTCCTTTTGGTGAGCCTCACAGTTTAGGCTGAGTCAACTGTTTGCTTAATTGGCTCATTGTTGTTCGCTTCCATCCCGTCGTACGTCACACAGGACAAGACTTTGTAACCAGGAAGCGGTCTCGTGGGGATGGTGAAAGATTGACATGTCTTGTTGACTTACTATCGTACAGTGCTGTTAGCTGGGCTTACTGCTGTGTTTGCACTTCAGAGGTGTGGTACAGCAGCTTCCCAAATCCAGATTTATGGCTGATTCAATACCACTTCTCGTTTAAATGGATACAAATAAAGTGGCTTACTCCTGTCCTTTCTTGATAGTTTTGTATATTTAGAAAAAAACAATTACTCAGAGGTGGGTAGAGTAGCCAAAATATTTACTCAAGTGGGAGTAAAAAATACATATATTTTACACTTTGAAATGAAGATTAGCTCATTGTGGCATGAGTTCCTTTTTTTTTCTTTTTTTACTCAAGTAAGACCACTCTGGCCCAGATATTAAAATACTTCACATGTTAGGATGTTTATAAGTCTGATTTTGTGCTCAATATAAAGGGCAAAATAACAAGAGATCTAATGTTAAATAGGTATTCATCAAATATGGAATGATTCAATCATAATTTATACTTGCATTTTACGTCAACTAAATACATATTTCTTTCAGAGGAAAGATCCAATGATCGAATTATAACATTCGTGTCTGCAATAAATGTTTTATCCTCGGTGTGTAAGTGCAAGTGAGAGAACTTAGCCTGGTCTCTGACTAGATTTCTATAGTAACTGAGTCAGACTCAAAGTGAGCCTTGCAAAATAGGCCTATATTGCGGAGTACTCAGGTTTTATGAAACCGCCCCCATGACCCTTAGGTGGCAGGTCTGTCCTGCCAAAATGTTTTCATACCGTCATGATGGTTACACCTATTGCATTTTAAGCCCATTCAGCAAGAAGCCGGAGGGCCAACAAAAAACGGTCTGAAGGCTGCATTTGGCCCATGGGCCATAGTTTGGACACTAAGGATAAATAGAGATATGGTTTTACTATGCATAACCACGTTCTGTTTTGCTTCTGATTATATACATTTTTATTATTTATTAAGAATGATCATGTTACACCTCAGTGAATCACAAACACATTTCTGATACAAAGACCATTTTGCTTGTAAAATGGAATCATCAAAATTGGAATGAAGAGGAGACACAGCAGACATAGATTGTAGAGGGGTTTGTTGATTATTATGCTTACCATAATATCCTATGTCCATGTCCAAAATATCCATTTGTGTTTGTTTTAAACAGTAAGATCATTGTCATGTGTGAAACGATGTGCTGTTATTGTGTAACTTGAGACCCATCTTTGCAAGCTTAGTTTTTTACACTCCACACAGACTATCAGCCCCTCTCTTATCAGCAGTTCCTGGTTCTAGAACAGTGCATGTCTGGGCTGCGGGCATCATGTGTCTTTAAAATATTTATGAGTCTGTCATATGACACTCCCATTTGAATCCTTGTGTTCATGAGCAGATGGACTGTTAACACGTTATATATAGTTTGTTTACATTTATTAATTCATCACTACAGCTTCTCTTGTTGATGTTTTGGTTACAGTCAGGTACAGATACATGGATACATGGAGCACAAGAGGAAGCAATATGACAGTAATGTCTTGCTCTCATAACTCAAAAAATGGTTTGGCTGTAAAACTAGCATATTATAGCAATAAGATAAGAAATAAGTAATACATTTTTTTGGGATGAAGTCAAGAAAGCCCTAGACCCTTTTTTCATTCCCAGGGTTTGTTGAAGTTTATTACTTAAGACGTGTCACTGCAGGTGAGTTTTTATCTTAATGCTTTCAGATCACATTTAATTTTTACAAAGTTACAGGTTTCCAGGTAATCCATAATGTTTAAAGACCAATGTGGGCCAAAATCTGGAAATTTAAAAATCAACAATCTTTTTTTTTTTTGTGTGCAAAAGTTTCACTCATAGAAACCATTGCTGTATGACTCTAGTATCTGGCAATCCCATAACAAACTAGGAGTGAAATAAAGAGAAGTCTGAACACGTTCTGAAGCCGCTGTAATGATGACATGATATATTAACTCCCGTGTCTAGTTTTAAGTGCGTTTGAGTACGGACTTCCTGTAAACTTTTATAGTGGTGTGCGGATGTCCTAGTTCTCAAGTCCACAGTGCAGTCGTGCAGCAGCTATGTTTCAGTGCCAGGGATCGGAGCCACGTTGCGTGTTTTATTGCCAAACAACTGTTGTCTCCACCCCACGGCTCTGTGGAGCAACAGCCAAGTATGCGGCTAAAGAAGGCCAGTGGGACAGTGGTTTTCTGTGTCTGAACTAGTTTAACTTGGATGGAAGATTGATGCTGGGGATGCAATCGCAGTTCAATCAAAATCGCATATTTGATGGTACATGTTTAAGATACAAAGGCTGCAGTGTTATACAATAATGTACTCCACAAGTGACAACATATCCTGTTTCCTTGGGGTCTTATCTATATTTTCCTGCCTCAATATATCGAACTTCTAATTTGCTATTGTGACAGGCCAATATCTGATTCTTATGTCAGTTTAGAGTTGAAGGTTTGTTGAACTTGAGTTGATAGAAATTTCCAAAAGTTTGTTTGATTGGTAATTTTCTATCATAACTGGGGTTAGCTAGTTATGCAGAATACAGTTGTGGTGATCTACGTGCACGTAATGCCATTCAAATAAAAACATGTGTTACAAGTTAAGGTTTCTAGTTAGTGGAAAAATGACGTTGAATATGGCTAATCTGGTGCTTGTAGCTCATCTGTTGTCCAAGGCAAGGTTGGACGTCACCAAATCAGTTTTCCTGTATCACTGGCAGCAATTCAACTTGGGTGTCTTTGTAGCTCATATGAAGATATGGATAAGGCCTTTCCTGAAATTTCTTGACCCGATTGGTATTCCATATTTTTCATTGTTTGTTGTTTATTGGCTGCCAGTCCAGTTGGACTTAAAACATAGTTCCAATTATTATAAAAAAAAAAATCTTATCATTTTATGTTTATATGCTTATTTATTTGCCTAGTATTATGTTTTTTACATATTTTCATTGCGATGTTACACAGTTCTCTGGTTTCGAACCCCTTCTGTTCCAAAGTTATGTCCAAATGCAGTCGACGGTGGTTGCATGGACCTTAAAAAAATGCAGGGCTGCTTTGGTCGCCTATGCCCTAGCTTCAAGAGTGCAAACAAAATGTAATTTTACCATGGTGTCAAATTCTGGATTTAAACCTCTAAAAAAAATATCCTGAGATGTTGAAAATGTTCAACTGAATCTTGATTTCAATTCAAATATCCCAAAAGTAATATTAGTTGCCAGGTTTATGTTTCTCAACAATCCCAATTTGAATCCAGGGAGTCGGCCGTGTCCACCAGTTATCACCGCCCTCTTTCTGGTGGTTGAGTTGAGGAAAAAAGCCTGAGTTGGTGTGTTTTGTGTTACAGGGAAGCACCATGGCTGAAGACGCGCACAGGAGCTCAGCCGCCGAGATCCCAGTCACCATCAACGGAGAACTGGACCAGAGTCCGGAGCCGGTCTTCCCGAGGGTGAGGACTGCAGCACCAGTGTCACATCATATCTTGAGTAAAAGCTGATATGGAATCTAGGGTTGTCAAACTGATCGCATGTGAATAATCATAAACAATTATCTCAAATGAACCACCGCACACATTTTGACCTCCATTGTTCTCATATCTGGCTCTGTGTTTTTGTACCGTCCTATGTCTGTAAATGTCCTTGTACTCTCTTTAATTTAACCGTCTACAAGCCCATATAGGGACAAGTGCTGCAAATACGTTTCTGCTATAAGCACTATGAGATATGTCAGACTTCTGTCAGTTTGTCTTTGTGCATCTTTCCCAATCCAGGAAACTAAACAAATAAATCAAATGAGCACAGAGAGGAGGTGACTTTAGCAGTTTCTGCCATGCCACACGTGTGTCGATGGGCAAAGGCAGATGGAGAGTTGGTGCATAATTTCACCAAGCCACAGAACACAGGAAGACGTGCATAACCAAAATCAGTCACAGCTACAAGCAACAATAAAAGGGCCTCACTCCAACAAAAAGTTGTTTGGTCTTGTAAATTTACCCGAGGATGTTGTACACATAAATGTATTGTAATCCTAAAAATGAAAGCTTTATGTAGAGCCTATTATATATAATGAATATAATCTCTACGCTTCTTTTTCTTATGTTTTTTTCTTCTACTAGGTATGTTTGTATTGTCTCTAGTCTTGTGTTTTTATGTGTCGGTGAGCCAAAGATGAATTTCTACCTCGGTAGACAATAAAATCCTATTCTATATTGACATGAAAATGAACTGCAATTAAGTGTAATTAATCCAATTTTAAAAGTGCCGTTGATGCCAATCCTGCACCAATCCCATGATTGTCAGTTCGATCCCAACTCCGGCAGCAAGTGCATTCCATCTTTGTGTCTTTAGGCAAGACACTTCCCTCACTTTGCCTCTGAGCGTTTGTGAGTTCCAATGGCTCAACATATGCAAATTTGACCAATGGCCATAATCTCTCGTGGCGTGTTTACACCCATGAGACTCGAGTGTTCATTAACATGCACTGTTCTGACCGAATAAACAAATAATCATTATAAATTCATTACCATCTTCTCATGGGGTTGTGGGTACAACCAACTTGGCGGACCCTAGGCTTAAAGTAACGGCACATCTCACCCCCAGTATTTTCACTGAATACTTGTACAAGTACAAGCTCTATTCCCACAGACGGGAGTACTCTTCTAAATATCTATTTCTTGTCTATAGGACTCGTATTCTGGCAGCCCTGGAGCTCTGAACCTCACTGATCCCGGCGTGTCACCCAGCAGCTTCGCCTCACCAGCAGAGGGCGCCATTGAACCAGGAGGGTACAAAGGTGACCGACAAACTCCTGGGAATTATACTGTATCGGGGGCTGATCAAATGACACACTGCCACACTCTACTCTCCATGTGCGTCCAATGTTCGTCAACGGACAGGGCATTTGAATTTGAAACACAAGCACGTCCATTTGAATGCAATTATGGTTTCCCTTTTATCTCCTTTCATCGTCCGTTCCTTACGCCACAATGAACTGACACGTGAGCCCATAGAAACCTTTGTTTCGACGTCTTTTTAATGCAACATGAGCGCAAATAACATTCAGTGATGTCCCTACTTAAATGCAGACATATTCAAACCCGTCTATTTATTCCTGTGTCAATACGTTTGTATTCTGGGCAACGAATAAAAAAATATAAATGTTCCCATTCAACACAACTTTGACTGAGTGAGGCAATGGAAATGGGTCTGCAGTTGTTGGGACTGAACATTTGTCACTTTTTTGTGTTTTTTTTTATTTTTTAACCCTCACCATAACCAAGCGCATTTTTCCCAGTTCAGCTTTACCCAAATCTTAAAGCTTCTCGACTGGGGTGCACAGCCTATAGGCCAGTGTAACGCCTCATTTGAAAGCTACAACATTTATCTAAATGGATCTTTTTCCTCGTGTTGTCATTTTTTGTAATATGATAGGGTAATATTTTGTCAAAAGTTTTTACTACTTATTTAAAGGTATTAAAGGTAATGTCAGTAGGACGAGCTCTTTGTGGTTTGAGGACACAAGCGCACAAGTTTTACTGGGTATGTGAATGTGCCATTCCTCATTTGAAAGCTAAGAATCTCCGGAGTTCAGTTGCTGAGCTTCAATGACTGGTGGCTGCGTTAGCACAAACTGGGGACCGGTGCTGGGATTGTGGAAGTTGGAGAGAGAACCTTGATGTACACTTCGAAACTGGTTTTAGCCTTAGGATCGTACGGTTCCTGTGTTCAGATTGGATCATTATTACGAGAACCAAGACAAAAATTAATGAATCAACTTTTACATCATTTTTGTTCATGCAAGTAAATCATAACTGTCATCAGAAGAAGCATTATTTGATTTGAACATTTTTAACTCTCATTTGGCCTTGACACACACACAAATCTTGCATACCCCAGCTTTAATGTGTCATTATTAAGAAGTCTGTGTTTACTCAGAAAATAAATGTATATGATTTTTGTTTTTATCTGTCATAGTAAAGACATCATTAAAAGTCAACTTTCCAAACCCACTGTATAACTGCGGACTGTGGATACATACTGTATTTCTCAGGGTCATCCAGCCTCCCCTCGTCCCCTGTGACGCCTGTAGCTCCCAGCTCGGCTGTCGCTAGCCGCCTGGCTCGCTCCTCCAGCTGTAGTCAGGCTGAGAAAGGTACCTGCAGCAGCATGTAGGGGGCAGCGGGCTGCTAACGCCAATGTTAGAGTATAGCTTTTCTATTAACAAGTCACCCCTCACTGGTTTCTACCGCCTCTGCATTATTGCCTCCTTTAAATCACTTGTGGATCTTGTGTTTTATGATGTAATTGCTCTTCTGTGTTTGCTTCAGTTTTGTCACCCTTCGTCTAGGGTTGGTCCATATCATAACGTGCACGATAATACCGGTATAGTCTGGACACCGGTGTAAACTTTCATGCCACGGTAGATGAGATAATTTGCATGTGCAGCTGATTTCAGAGCGAGGTGGAGATCGCAGCTAATGCTACGCTCAGAGTCACTAAAAGCAGCAGCATAAACATGACTGTGGAGGCCTCAGAGGCAGGCGCTTAAAGAATCTAATGATATGAATGAAGTATGTTGCTTTGGTTGCTTTTGCTCCGACAAGTTGTAGTATTGCCCAGCTCGCTAGCTAACTTTCTTAGCATGGTGCTGGGGTCAGCCCTATGTTCCCCGGTACCTATGTTCCCCCACTTCTATTGATTAAGATTAGGCACCAGCCCACTATCCTTAAGGTTAGTGGCTAGGGCAGGGTCAGGGTTAAGCTGCTTGATATATGTATGACATTTCACTCTCATGACTTGTGATTGGTTGAAGTACCAACTCACCTACGGGAAAAAAAAATTGCACCCGGGAAACATAGGTATGCACTCCTCTCTCTCTTTCCCTCCTGCTTGTTTGTGCGGCTGTGCGTCTGATCGGGAGAGATAGGGGAAATAGTGGATAGTTCGAAAACTACGATACATTTGACGCATGTTGCTGGCAAACACATGTCCCAAACATGTTATTACCCATAGGTCTATCCCCAGTCTCCTGACAATAAAAATGCAAGTAAACAGTGCCCTGAGGGGCAAAGGCAAAACAAATAAAGTAAAGAATGCAAATATACATTGATTCCTTATATCAGGCTAATATTGGCATTTTCCAGACAATCACCTATCGGCCTTGGGGTATCATCTTTGTTTAAGTTAACCACCCAATAAAACGCTTTATTTCAAAGCCTTTGTGCGAGTTTGCAGCATCCGCTATAGTTAATAAGAAGGTATGGTGTATGGGACAGAGAACTCTGCATCATGTTCATCTTTTGCAGCTTTTGCACTCTGCTACTCTGTCCCCCAAACCGTGACCCTCACAATGTCTTCTCTTACTATAATAACTCCTCCTATCTGGTTAATTATTCATAAATCCATTAAAAAAAGATCCAGATCTTATCATCTTGATATGTCTCACACTATTCTTTATAACTGTCCTTAGGTCAAATGCAAGGACAGCCCCAGAGCGGAGCGCTGGTGCTTTCTGATGACCTCAGGAGCCCAGCTTTGGAAAAACTGGATCTGGTCAGAAAATGGAGCATCAACACGTACAAGGTAAACAACTTGATATATTTTTTTGCTACTCGTCTCTACTGTACTATTTGTCAGACAGGACAGGGAAGCATACTGTATACGTATAGAGACATTCAATTACCATTAAGTACTGGTTTTGTTTTGACTGCGGAAGCCAAACTTGACCCCGCTGTCCTTCCCGTTTCCCGGCAGTGCACCAGGCAGATAATCTCGGAGAAGCTGGGCAAAGGTTCAAAGACAGTGGACATGGAGCTGGAGGCCCAGATCGACGTGCTGCGGGACAACAAGAGGAAGTACCAGCACGTGATCAGACTGGCGCAGACGCTGTCCGCTCAGCTCTCCCAGATCATGCAGACGCAGAAGCAGCTGGGCGACGCCTTTGCAGACCTCAGCCTCAAGTCGCCTGAGCTCCATGTAAGTCGTTTGTAGAGGTCTTAACTGCAGGCTTAGCCAGTTGTTTTTTTCACGTTGTAGTCTTTCTTGTAGCTGGTAGCTAATGATATAGGGCCAGATTTTGTGCCTGGCGCAAGGGCAGCACAAGTTTCAAGCGTTATGGTTATCTTCCATGTGGCGCCGCTGTTGCGCTTTGTGCCTGCGCCACTGGCAAGAGGGCGTCGCTTACAAACAGCTAGCTCTGATGGCAGCCTCACATTCATTTTCTCGTTTACACCGCACTGCCTTGTATTCTTCCTTCAGCATTATAGGCTCTCACAGGTCAAACTAAAAACTTTATTAACCCCATCGTGAGCTAAACAATGTTTGTGTCTCGAGAGAAAGAGATGTCGCCTACAGCTGGTCCCGCTGTGGCGCGGATCGGCACTCGCTCGGCCGTAAATGCGTGAACACGGCACGCTAGCACAGCAGTTACCGCTCTCGCTTCGCAGCTAGAAGGTCCCGGGTTCGATTCCCAATTGGGCCTTTCTCTGTGGAGTTTGCATGTTCTCCCCGTGTCTGTGTAGGTTTCCTCTGGTTACTCCGGTTTCCCCTACCACTAAAAACATGTACAATAGGCCAGGATGAATCGTACGTGAATTAATGATGGTGGTCAGATGGACCGTAGGCACAGATGTGTGCAGTCGCGACAGTGCTTCTGTCAGTCTCTCCCAGGAGAAACTGAAGTTTACCACCACCGAGTGTGGAGTGAATGTAAAATTGTCTCGTGTAAAGCGCTTTGTGACCATGTCTGTGAAAGGCGCTAAATAAATAACGTGACTAAAACAAAAGCGCATGTTCACCCCCTCAACCCCTCTCCCTCCCCCTCGCCCCTTTCCGGTCACGGAGGCTGGTTAGAGGAAAAGGCTGTTGTACATAACATCATCATTGTACCTCACATACTTCCCACTTAAAAGCGCTAATCTGGAGTGGCAAGATCTAAAAGTGCGCTCCTAATAAGTGCAAAATGTTACGCTATAGTCTGCATTTAGAAGCACAAGATCGGACCCGTACCGTCTAATAACCCGTCTTGTGTTATTAGGAGGAGTTTGGTTACAACGCTGAGACGCAAAAGCTTTTATCCAAAAATGGAGAGACACTGCTGGCGGCCATCAACTTCTTCATCTCCAGTGTGAACACGTTGGTGGACAAGACCATTGAGGATACTATGATCAACATCAAACAGTATGAAATTGCCAGGTAATGTCTGAAGTACAAGCTTGGTGCACATTTTGGTTCACATTACTATACTTTGGTGGTGGGGAAAAAAGTACATGTTACTCTATTGTTGCCCAGGGTGGAGTATGACGCATACCGCACTGACCTGGAGGAGTTGAACTTGGGGCCCCGCGATGCCAACACCATGCCCAAGATCGAGCAGTCCCAACAGCAGTTCCAAATTCACCGGGAGAAGTACGAAAGGATGAGGAACGACGTCTCTGTCAAGCTCAAGTTTCTAGAGGAAAACAAGGTCAGATAGCACCGTCATCTCAACCACCAGTATTTGATACACCTCTTGTAATCTTTCTAAATACAAATATCCTATTGAAATATCATATGGCAGATATTCATTACATGCGAAGCTTACTACTAAGCCATTGCCAAGATGTGTACCTCACCCTTCCCCTGCTGTTCTGAAGCTTCAGCAAAGACTGGACGCTAGTTCCACTGTCTTCAGCCCTGTCTGCTCTATCTGTAACCTGTCCGTCCAAGAGAGTTGGATCTCACCTTCAATATGGTTCTCTGGGAAATGTCTCTTCTCTCCAACTGAGTTTTTCAGTTTGTTATTGCTATGAAGGAGGGTCTCGGAAGGGGGGACACCCGGGGCAACTATCATTACATTATTTTTGGCTGTTTCACAGTGTTTTTCTGTTTGGTCTAATCAGGGCTATTTGGATAGACTTGTAATGCATCTGCTGTTGTGATATTGGGCTCTACAAAAACAATTTTGATTGGATTTTGAATCACAAACTTATATAGTTAGCTCATCATGTCTTCTTTCACAGGTGAAGGTTTTGCACAATCAGCTCATCCTGTTCCACAACGCCATCGCCGCGTACTATGCCGGGAACCAACAACAGCTTGAAGAGACACTTAAGCAGTTCCACATCAAGTTAAAAATGCCGGGAGGAGACACTCCGTCCTGGTTAGAGGAGAGTCACTAATGCCTCCTTCTTTTGCTTTGCTCCACATACTGAACGTGGAGTTGAAATTCCACGCAAAATCTGCAGGAACTGCCACATTTTCTCTTTCAACTTTCCCTGCCTTTAAAACTTTTGTAAATGTAATGTTTTAAAGTCAGAAACTCTACAATCCGTTATATACATACCTTGAAATCATAGAAATGCACTTTTTGTACATTCTTTGTATAAAAAAAAAAGAGATGCTGCAGTTTGTAAACGAAATAGGAGACTGTAAATGGCCTTTTTGTTTCTCAGCGTATGAATGTCGTTACCCAGCATAACTGACATGTTGGCTCTTTACGTGCAGCTACAGGGTTCATATATGCCATGAAATTCGATATACAAAAATCACTACAAGACAAAAGAGGAAAATTATGTCCACATGGCACAAATTTTAAATTATTTTTTATCTCTCTTTTTGTGAATACAGAGCAATGAATGTCCTCTGTTCCAAAACATAATGGAGGACCCAGCCTTATGTGACTAAATGTGCCTTGATTTCTTCAATTTTTTACCCTCTGTCATAGCTTGGCCAGCCATTGAAATATTTTTTACATTTATTAAGACTACTATAGTATTGGAAAAAACGTACCCTCTGCGACATGAGTAGAACATTTTAAAGACAATCTAAAACATTTTTTGATTTGGGGACAACAATACTTACACCAACCAGAAGGGGTCAGCAAAAACAAGTCCACTCTTGTGAAAGGACTCACATTTTTGTCCAGTACTAGAACATATCCTTGATTTTGAGTTACTTTACTTTGCTTAAAATAAATGTCTGGTCAGGCTACCTCTTTCTATCTGATTTTGTATAAGGAAATCACCGCTTGTTTACAGGACCAACTTTTTATGGTAGACCAAACCTACTGTATATGCAGACAGAGAAAAAAACAGTGTAACAAATCTGTACAAAACACTCCACCAATATTTATAAATGTTGTTTTCAAAGATATTTATCTGGATTGCACACAATGAATATTTTTACAGTGAAGACAAAATTATTATAAAGTGTATATAAGGTGTGAACCAAAATCGAGTTTATTGTTTTTTTACATGGAGAGACCAGCTTCTTTAGCCTGAGCTGCTAACATAGTTTTAGATTAGGCTGGGAAGTTATATTTTCACGTAGGAGATGCTGCATGGTGGTATTTTGTCAACAATTCTTACATAGTCGTTTTGAGTGTGAATCTTGTGTAACAATCTTGATATTACTCTCTTGATAGATGGATTTATACAATACATAGCTGTATATTTTTTTTGTCCGTTTGGCCTTAAATCTGTAGGGCGATTCTGCCAATTTGGCTTCCTGTGTGTGCGTGATGCTTGTTTTTTTTTCTGAATACTGATATGCTAGCACTTAACTGGCGTATTGCAGCCTTTGTAATAATGAAACAGATGTGTGGGAGTCCAAAACATATGTGAATGTTGTGGATTTTGTTGGAGGAATAAGTGCCCCTTTTTCTGTACACTTTTGTGCGGCATATGCTTCAAAGTACACCAAAGTGGTCAAGTGGATAATAGCTGAATGAAACAAGAGTACAAATGCTCATGACGTATTTGTTCAGTGGTTTTATCTCTTACCTGTGTCGTGTTTTATGACTTCCTCTGTGTATGTTATCCTATCGACTTGTGTTTACTTTGGGATTTTGCAGATCCTGACTTTGAGAAGCCGTGCGCTGCAAAGCGTTGTCTTCACCCTCTCGACCTGAATCCAGGTGCCCACAAATCACCTTGAGATTTTCACAAGGATAATAGAGCCACACCCACATGACAGGATCTGCTTAGGTAAACAAATCGGGATGCCACCAGGAACATCAGTGAATCATATTGTGTGTTTTTATACAACCCACACTATTATTGTTATGACTGAGGCCCCACCCGTGTTCATTATTTCTTATTGGCTGAGCGGTTTAAAAATAGCCTGTATAGACAGTGATTATGTGCGGTTTATGGCTAGGTTAATTATGGACCAAAGTGGTAAATAAATATTATTAATTTTAGTAGCATCATCAGTTTGTCCATTTTTGTGTTATATTTGTAAATTTGTGCTTGAGGCTAATTAATTGCAAATTTACAACATAATAATTGGCCTAAAAAAAATTAAAGCAGCTATCAACTTGATTCCAAATCCTAGTAGGAACATAATTCATTTTAGACATTATGCTCAGAACATTCAATGAGATAAAAAAAGAAAAAAATTGAAAATGTTTCCTGGCTAAACAAATGAACTACATCAGTGGTACTCAAACTGCCATACTTGGGCTTCTTCAGTTTGTAGTAAAACTCTTTAGTTAGGTGTTTTATAGTTTGAGCATGAATTACACCTAGTTGTGCATTATTTTGTCGATTTTAAACCCTTTAAAGACCTAGTTTTGACCCAGATTGCTGGATCTTAATATAGCCCTAGGGTTACTTAAAATGTTAAATATTTTGAGGTGTTGAACAACCACTATAGTACATATAAATACATTAGTAAATGAATAAAACAGCACTTGTGGTGTGAAGGCAAGTACCAATGGAGCGAATAAAGTGTCTGCAGGGCTGTTTCTAGACATTTGGGGGGCCTAGGTGAGAGGCCTAATGGGGCCCCATAGTTTCATCTAATTCAAGCAAATTGTTTAAGGACTATATTATACACTACTCAAAAGAAATAAAGGGAACACTTGGACAACGCAACGTATGTTCAAGTGTTACCTTTATTTTTTTGCACTTATATTTATATAAATAAAACCAATTGGTGTCACATTTGACACCAAATCTCAAAGTGTTACAGTGGACAACATAGTTAAAAACAATACAGTATACAATATAACACAACAGTTAAAGCAGTACTAAGTAACTCTTGCCCCTAGAGGCCATAAGCGCAACTGCCAGTGTTGAAGCAAGTTATGATTTTCTAACTTATTAAATCTCTTGGAGTGTAAATACTACTCTGACAGAAAAGGCAAAGGGAGAGAGGGATGTTGTACATCCAGTTTTACAATGCAAATAATTTTTTTTTACACTCAAACTTGGCTGTAAATACTGTTTAAAGTGGCGCTAGTCCGCAGTTAGCTTTGCCCGTTAGCCTGTTGGCTTCTTCTTCGTGGTTCTTTTAGTGTGTATTGGTTGCTCCGACCCGGTGGCAGTCAAGTTGCAAGCATGGTTTTTTGGCCAGAGAAGCCAGGGGAAGGTGAAAGACCCTCCAATCATCCCATTAAACTTGTATTACCCCCAGAGGGACTACGGAAAGGATTTATTAAGGTAAACACGTTACTTAGTACTAAAAAAAAAAAAAACATTATCTGTTTAAATAGGCTTGTGTAAAAAGGTGGGTTTTAAGTCCATTTTAAATGGGTCCGCCGTCTGCGGCCCTGGATATATAGGGAATATTTAGACCGATTTTTGTGCATTGTCTCCAATTTGGCTTTACCCAAATCTAAAAGCTTCTTGTCTGGAGTAACGTTACAGTGTCTTTTTTTTTAAAGAAAACTGGTTTTGTCACATTTTAAGAGTTTTTGTCTCCCTTTATGTTGCTTTTTTTGTCGTGTTGGTGTTGCTTTTCTGGCACGCTTTTGTCACTCTTTTGTTGCAGCATTGTTGTTGTGTTTTGTCATTTAGTTGTTGCGTTTTCATACTCGTTTTACGCTTTTATTAAGATAAGATGAGCTTTATTGATCTCACAATGGAGAGATTCACTTGTTACATTCAGCTCTCAGAAACATTCAGGGTGTGCAGAATAGACAGGAACTGTGCAAACAATTGAAGAGTGGGCCTAAATCGAGGTATCTTAAAAACAATGACTACCAAAGAACTTTAAGGGGGCAAAAAGTATAAACAGTAAAAAAAATAAAAAAGATAAACAGACTGTAATAAACATGTTGGTATTAGCAGTGCAGGTTTACAGTCATAGCTTTTCAAGAAGCTTTTAGATTTGGGTTATGCCAAACTGGGGAAAATGTGCTCGGTTTATAAAGAGGTTAACCTGTAAATTAATTCCCAGGCAGCTTATTAAAAAAAAAAAAGGAGACTCTTCTTTAATGCTACAGGCAAGTGTCCATGTACCCAAATAAAGCAAAACACATGAACATTCACGCTAATAAGCTTTTTGTAAGCTGATTTTTACCGCCAAAACAATGTGACTGCAGCACACTTCGAAGGCTACGCGGCCGTCTGAAGTGCGCACCTGAGCCAATCAGCTTGAAGGATTCTCCCCTCGGCACTGTCCCTCCCTCCCTGCCTCCCTCCGCCCCTGCCTCCCTCCCTCCGCCCCTGCCTCTGCCTGTGCCGCTGCGTCTCCGCTTGATTTGACTACTGCAGCTCCATCGGGACACCACCAGCCGCTCACCTGGGCAGCCCAAAAACACACCATCCACGCAGATTTTCTCCTTTGAAAAGTATCCCGCACTGAACCCTGACGTTGTCGGAGCGGATTACGTGTCCCGGCCAGCCGTGTCATCGCCACATTGAGGTAAGTGAGGCAGGAGGACTCGTTACTGCAGCATCGTGGAGGGTGGCTGCTGGGTGACGACCGACCTACTGTAACTTGCCTGTAACAAGCAAGCACTTTGTTTTGGACTGAGCTCGATTAATTGCTTTTTAGCTAGCGGACTTCACGTGTTGCACCATTATTGAGAGTGAAGATGACATTTTGAAAGCCTGTTTACATCCTGAACAGCTAGGGCTTTGTTAGGGTAAACATTACAAAACATAGGCTGCTGTGAATGTGTGCTATCATAGATGGGGTAAAGAGCTTGCCCTAGAACTAGATAATTATTAGGTCTATTTATTTTTGTTAGGCTATTTGTTTTTTGGTTTGTTTTATATTTTGAATAGCTTCTACAACTGTTGAGGTTAAGTGTTACCAACTTTATATTATAAGATTATGGGTAATACCTGGGTAATAAAGGGGTCTGTGTGGAGGCGGGTATTTGATTGAAATAAGAATAATAGGGTTTCACTCACACAAAACATATGTGTGGTATTTGCCTTGGACTGGGTACTGCTAGTATGGTACCAAAAAAAGTTAAAGGTTATTCTTTAAATACCAGGTTGTGATGCTTGGTGGGTCCTGAACAACTTAAGGTAAAGAAATTATATACAGGCTATAAAATAAAATAAAAGTTAAATGCATGAATATTATCACTTCCTTCCTTTTAATGATTTGTGTAATAGTGGTAACAAAAAAAATTGTTTATATACCAAGGACCATTAAAGTACTGTATCAAAACATATATATATATCCACCTAACCTAATTTAGGGCTACACTTGGCTACTTGTAAATGCGTTGCAACTTAGGCCTTCACTGTTTCTGCATGGGATTTACCAGTAATTGCATTCATTATGCCTCAGCACTTCAGCCAGAGATCTAATAGCAATTCTGCTTCTACCACTTGTCTTAAGTTATGAAAAACTTATTGTTTTTTATAGTCTAAATCTACTTAAGTGGCCTGATGGGAGGTATTTTATCACTGGTGGCTGTAGCTCTATGGAGTCTGTCTTTTTATGTGATCTTATTGGGATTATTTAGGCTAAATGTATTCCTGTAAAGATTTCTCCCACATCAGCAGTTGTTTTCCATGGGACATGCTGGCAGGGGAGCGAGTGACCCTCTCCTACTACTGTCCTATTTATTTGCACATGTTTAACTTTATACCTTGCGATTCTGGTGGCTTTGTTGTGCCTCACACAGACTGCCTTCCTTGGCTTTTGTACACGGTTACAGACGCCCAGATGAATTAGAGTGCAACCCATTCAAGTGATGGGAACAATGCCGCAGTAGAATGGAGTTTGTCACTGGGTTGGTTGGGCCATGGGGGCGGGTGGAGGCGCCTTCACCCCGTTGCTGTGGAGGCTGCGAGCTAACATGGAAAACTCACTTCCCTGACGTCACCCCTGGAGGAGAAGGAATTAGGGTGCTCGATTTATCTGTGTGGGAGGCGGCCGGTGGCTGAATAGGGTTTGGCAACTTTGGTCGAGTCAAGTGGTCTCTATTGCGCTGTACTTCAGCTTTGTTAAAGAGGTATTCAGTGTCAATTCAATTAAGCTCCATGGGGAAGGTAAAAAAAGCGCAACATTGTAAATAAAAATAGCACACTATTGCGTAGGACTGGGAAGTCATTTTGAAATATATCACCTCGGCAACCTCATCCTCCTGGACCTCCCTGCAGCATTCGACACCATCAGCCACTCCATCCTCCTGTCTCTCCTCAAATCCAACCTCAACATCACCGGCTCTGCTCTGTCCTGGCTTCTGTCCTACCTCACAAACCGGCAACGGTTCATCCACATCAACCGCTGCTCCTCCTCCCTCGCCCCCCTATCTCAGGGTGTTCCCCAAGGTTCGGTGCTCGGTCCTCTCCTCTTCATCCTCTACATCCTCCCTCGTGGCAACATCATCCGACGTCATGGCCTTTGCTTTCACTGCTATGCTGACGACATACAGGTTTACATCTCCACTACATCCATAAACTCCAATATCCACTCCACCATCACCCAATGCCTGAGTGACATCGAAAACTTGGATGAAACAGAACTCTCTAAAACTAAACAGTGACAAAACAGACATTATCATGATCGGCCCAAAAACATCACCAAATCTGCTCAAAACTTCTGCCTCAATTTTGACAGCACCACCGTCACTCCGTCCCCACTCATCCGCAACCTTGGTATTCTCCTCGACCCCACTCTTTCTTTTGAACCCCGCGTCAAGCAAATAACCCGGACTGGATTCTTCCATCTCAAAAACATATCACGACTCCGCCCATCCCTCACTTTCTCCACCGCTGAAACTCTGATTCATGCCTTCATCACATCCAGAATTGACTACTGCAACAGGATCCTCTACGGCTCACCATCCAAAACCCTCGATAAACTCCAGTACATCCAGAACTCCGCTGCCCGCCTTCTCACGCACACTCGCTCCCGTGAACAGATCACCCCTGTCCTTCAGAACCTCCACTGGCTCCCCGTCCCTCAACGCATCCAGATCACTTTCAAAGCCCTCCATAAATTGGCCCCTCCATATCTCACTGACCTACTCCACCACCACACTCCATCTCGATCCCTCCGCTCCTCCAAAGCCAACCTCCTGTCCCTCCCCTGTAAGACCAAGCGCCGAACCTGGGGAGACGGAGCCTTCTCCATCGCCGCCCCCACACTCTGGAACTCACTGCCCCAACTGCTCTGTGCCTGTTCCGACCTCCCCGCCTTCAAGAAAGAACTCAAAACCCACCTCTTCAAAAAGGCTTTTAATGTCCCGTAATTGCCCTCTATTTTTAATGTGCTGTTTTTATGTCTGATTTTATTACTGTTTTTCTGTAATGCGTCTTTGAGTGTCTTTAAAGCGCTATACAAATAAAATATATGTATTATTATTATATTGTAATACTTTTTGTCATATCGTATTGTTTTGAAAACGCAGTAAGAAAATGGCACTGCTTTCACAATCATTAAAGGGGCTCTGTGGAGTTTGACCGTTTTGTGCTCGCAATTGCCCCCTCAGGCCAAACGCGTAACTGCCGCCTCAATGATAAATGGTCTCAACTTATATAGCATTCATACACCAGTGTGCGCAGACACTGGAGGCAAGGAGGGTGAAGTGTCTTGCCCAAGGAAACAACGACAATGTGCACCATCAGTGCACATTGTATACATTGATTTGTGGTTAAACTTCTGTATAGTCCCTTTTAAGTAGTCCAGAATTGTGGTTATCGAACTTTGCTCAGAAATTAACACATCATAAAATATTTGACCTTAAAAGTATTCACTTATCAGGCAAAGATCAAGAATAAACGGGGACTAAACTGGATCTACAAAGGCTCTAACCAGAATTGGATTAAATCATGTATTCAACCAGAAACCAGAAAAGCACCTGGTTTAGACATGGTTTAGTAAATACTTAGTGATAAACCTGAAGTCTAAATATATTACAAATTTTATAAAATACAAAATTGACCATCTGATCTTGCATTTTGTAAAGGTCTTGTTAAGTAAGTATGATATATTATTTTTTGTAAAGTCCCTCCTTTCCAGACCAGATTCTAGTATACCCCCCGTGTTGACCAATGAGACAAGCTTTTCCTGTGAACCAGCCTGTCAGGTCCAATCAGGAGGAGGGGCGGGAGCTTGATTGTTTACTTTTAAAAATCCTGTTCCTATTCTCCTCATTTTGCAAACTAAGAAGTGGCTTTCTGGTTAAAGAGGAGAGGATTTTGCTTGTCTACTTTGAAATTTCTCTCCTCGCTTTGCAAACTTACAGACTATCACTTTAAAGCGACACTGCGTAACATTTCACCCAACAACAACAATATTTATTTTTTACGGATGTTTTAGTTGTAAATTACCTAGAGTAATGTCCAAACAAACATTTGTCTTTGCCACGAGCGGCTCACCTCTCCTCAGACCCGACGTAACTTTACTGGGATGGGGGACGTCAAAAATCAAAGGTCTTTTTGTTGCAGTACTTTAAATGCTCTGTAGTTGGTGACACAGCAGATGGGGGATGTCTCTTCTAACTCTCACAATAGATCCATTACTGCAAGGGAATGTTACAATTGAAGTCAAACTATAACATTTTAACTAAGTCCACAACCGGTTATTGTCATTTCATGTGAGCTGCAACATGATCTGTGACCATAAACTGGCAGAATGTTTTTTTTTTTTGCAGGTCTAGCCTTCTATTCTAATGAGGCTCACTGTTCCGCTGTGCCCTTGGGCAAACACTGGCTCCCCCCCCCCGGCAGGCTGTAAACATGTTTGCATTCCCTGATTACCAGCTGTCGTTTCTATGGTCACCTGAACGCCTGCTTTAATTGTCACCCGTGTCTCTCTGTGGAGGCGGATAACCCTCACTTTACCACACAGCTGTAAGCCAGTTTGATTTACTGATCAGGAGTTTGGGAGGTAAATGGCTATTTTGTTCACCTTCATAATATTTTGAGGAGTTAGAAAAACCTGTACAATGATCGCATTATTCGCACATTTTATGACAGATATTTTCATCATTGAAAAATACCTCATAAATGTACAAACAAACATGAGCCTTTGCTGTGAGCGGCTCAGCTCTCCTAAGACAAAATGCAGACAAAAGTCAGCAGAATTTGAGATTTAAACAGATCAGGTTCTCATCCAAATCCATTCTTTGATTATACACTGCAGTGATAGCATTTTCTGTGTTGAGCTGGTCACTAGGAGCATGTTGTGTACTGATGGCAACAGTATGGTCTAAAATGTTACGCATTGCACCTTTAATCCATAATCATTTGATTAATCGATTAAAGGAGCACTAAGCAAATTTTTCTGTAAACATTTTTTTTTACAGATATTTGGCCTTTCAGTGGCCTTTGTTAGCATAGCGCCTTTACTTACCATTCCGATGGCCTGTAGGACGCTCCAGGATCAATAGTTTTTTATGTTGTCACTGCTGATTGAAGCATATCCATTTTAACATTTTTTTTGTATCTAAAAAGTTGCATAGTACACCTTTAAAGACACTGATAAGATTATGCTGAAATCCCAACTTTTCTATTGCAAAGTATGTTGAGGAAGTATTGTATGCGATTGCTGTAATGTTTGAGTTACTTGAGGGTCTTCCTTCTTAAAGTGACTTTGAGGAATGGCAAAATGGTGATGTCCTGGAGCAACCTGTTCTTTTGGATGAGGAAAAATCCAATTATCGGTTTTGTATCTCGCGAAAATAATTGCAATCAAATCAAAATTCAAATATAGTGGCTGAAATTATACAAATAATAGCTATTTTCAGCACATGGCACCTGTACACTTGCCTGTCATCTCCCCTGCACCACCATCTCTGAGCCTCCCAGAGAAGTGCAGGGGGACATTTGCCTGAAGCCGGTCTCTTTGGCGTGGGGGGGGGGTGCCTCTCGGATTGCTTTAGCGACAATCGGCGGCTGGTGCCAGAGGTGAGGCAGGCACGGAGAGGCTGAGGGCTAGACACCGATCACCTGAGAACAAAGGAGTGAACAGGAGAGCTTTCCGAGCCCCGGTTTGATCCGCACAAGCCCCACGCGGCCCAGGCTTCTCTGTTACCTCGCCCTGCTGGCTTTTGTTTCACCCATTCACCCTGTCCTCCCTTTGTATTTTTTATTAGCAGCTCACTGGCAGAATAGACTTTTTATAGCTTTTTATTGTGGTAAGGCTGGATAAAGCTATTGACTTGGGTTACAATGCTGTCCAGTTAGCGGAGCGTCAACGGGGAATTCACAGAAATGAGATTACATCCCACCTCCTGTGGAAAGGTTACATAACGCAAGTTCACGTCAGGGCAGTTTGCCAAATAATGCTATACTTCAGAAAGTAATCTGTCACGCTCAAAGTGATATATAAACTGGGCAGTCGCTTTCTCAAAAAATTGCCAAGAATCAAAGGACAAAGCTATTGAAGTCTTAAAGATACTTTTTTTTTTTTTTGCTTTAAAAAGTTTATTGTAATGCTGTTCCCTTATCAAGAACACATCTGGAGTTGCTTTCTGTCATTCATGTTTGAGTAAACCTTCTTATGCACCTGTCTCATCTTGCTCCCTCTTGCTGATGTCAGTACAGTAGAAGTTAGTGCTCCCCTGTGGTAGGGCGATATGAGTTAAATGTTTACCGTTGTCTGATCCCTGTGCATTTTTAGCAACGTAGGCAAAAAGAGTGCTGAAGTGATCAGGACGAGTCTGTTAAATGTCAGAGCTTTGACAGCAGAGAAGAAGTGGGCGATATTGAACCGTTTATATCAGAGATTTCCATTGATTCGAAATAGTAGGGATGCGCATTCTGCTCAATTTCTTTAATTGGTTACTTTATCAAACAGTTATCGATAAACTGTTAACCACCGGCTTAGTGTCATTGTACGGGATATTTTATAAGCTTGTAAACATTATTTTCTTTCCCAGTAACAATCATGAAACATTGTTAAAAAGTTGAATTATGAACCAAAATTGGCCCTAGAGAACTATGCTTGTAGGTTGGAGCGCAAAAAATATTGTGTGATATTAATAGTAATACATTATGTGATAGATACCACATCTGCCTCGTAAGAAGCCACATGTCTCGCAAGATCACTTAAGTCTTCCATCTGACTGAGATCAACATATCTTTTTGCAAACTCAGCCTAAAACAGTAAATGCATGGAGCGTATAAATGTGCAAAAGTTCAGTTTTCTAATTAATTTCCATTATAGCCTTGTTTTTGTCCTGACTTAGGGTTTTGACAAACCTACGGAGGATACAGTGTTGAAATGGTTTAGTAAATAATCGCAACAATATTTTTATTGCAATATTGCACATCCATACGTTTTTTCAATATTGTGCAGCCCTAGTTGCTAACTGCTTTCTTATCACTTCAGTCAGAGTGATGTAGTAACAATCTCCTATTTCACTGAATTGAGGCGTCCAAACTAGGATGATGGAATGGTAATGAGAGAAATGGCACTTTATTGCCTTTTTTATTGATTACTGCTCTAGAATATCGGCATTAACGGTATTTCAAGCTCTTTTCCTAAAAAAACAAACTTTAATTTGTCAAGGTTGTTGGGGTCATTGGCGTGCCCTTTGTTACATATGGGTCTTTGGAGGAAATAAAGTCCTTTTCCCATTCCTGCCCCAGACAATGCCGCAACAGAAGCTGCATTTAAGATACTGTTGATCAAGAAGACACTTTGAACATGTGTATACTATAGCATGTGCCATTATGTCAACAGGGCTGTACAATACTATTGTATGGAAACCACCTGCCTGAGCTGCTGATTTGAATGTGGGGCGTTTCCCTGCGCAGTCAGCTGCGAGCAGGTCACTCCGGTGTTGTTTGTGTGGGTAAGGCTTGCATTGGCAAAGCTCGTGTGATTAGGCCGAATCCCCGCGCTGTTGATCATCGGCAAACAAGCCAGATGTAACCTGTCCTTCAGCCGAGGCGCTCTTTCATATTCGTCTTAACTGCGACTCGCTAAAACAGTCATTGAGAGCTGGAGCTGCCGGCTTTAATCTGTAAAGTCTGAAAACCTTATTTGAGGCACAGGCGACTATTAGGAGACTTAGGGTAATCTACTGAGAGGGGCTCGGTCTTATATGATTATGCATGTGTGTGGCCGGGCAAAACACAGAAAATAACTTATTTTAATGCGCTTAAAATTGCCAAAGATTAGCCAAGTTGCACCTCTGTTGGATTTAGGCAATCCACTCCTGTCTATGGCTCCGAAATGTGTAGTCTGCTGTAGCAAGGTGCCGGGCTGAGTAATCACTGTATGATTTGTGACACGAGTTTTGGCAGCGTGGCGTTTCATTCCATAATGTTCCATGTCATTCATCTCTACAGTCCGGAAGACAGTGGAAAAAAGTGCCTCAGAAACTGGCCCATAGTTTGGTCTCCATGCCTAACCTGGGATTGTGTTAATGTGTTCATAAATGGGTGGGTCATATTTTTCTTACATGTAATATTTTCATTGCGCTGTATTTCCAATTTATATTTGAAAATGTATATTCTGTGATATAAATAATAAGGACCCACATTTGTTTCACACATTGAGGGTAAACTTTATGTATAAGCTGAAATTCTGCATTGGTCTCAGTAACGAGTCAGTTGCATGTCAGCATCTTCTTAACAGGCCTTGGATCCAAGACCCCTTATAGGCATGGGGATCCTTAGTTAGTTCAAATGCAATTTTGTTTCTGTGAATATTCATAGTAAGGCTGCATGACATGAGAATAAATTAAACATTTCAGTCTTGAATGTTGTGTGCTCGCAAAGTTTTTGGCTAACGTCGAGTTGGCCAGTGACAGGTAGCAACTACTTTCTGTACAAATTTTATGCAAGTTCAAAATAAAATAAGACAAAAAAATAATTAAGAGAACGAGAATAAACATTAAGCCAAGCTTGTTTCAGAAGAATTTGTTCATATGTTGGCGCTATTTTATAATTTTTTTGCGTCAAATTAATGTTAGCCTTTACCTTCAGGGCTAAAACATCCACATTTAGAAACATGGTTTCTTTGGGTAAAGTATTAACATCCTGTGTAAAGTTTTTAACATGGTAGTAATTATCCAGCAGCTGCATGTTTTCTGTCACATATTCTTTAAATATTTGTATTATTAGAAGACAAGGCTAAGGATGAACAAAGACAGAAACCCTAGGAGGTTAGCATCACGTTGCTATGAAACATTCCATGTGCAGAGCTCATTGTGTCAAAACTGGACTTTTGTAGAGAAAGGCAGAAGACTTTGCTCATCAATAAACATGGGTGCGTACGATGACGGCTAAATCCAAACACCAGCAATCCTGGCAGAAAATGTATTTATGTAATTGCAATGTTTTGACCCACTGGGTCTTCGTCAGGCCAATGATCAGTGGACCCTCTGACCCGAGGAAGACCCTGTCGGGCCGAAATGTTGCAATTACATAAATCGGTCAAATGAAGACACGTGACCAACGAGTCCGCTGGAGGTCACCATTTCTGCCATTTCGGCTGCGTCTCATATGACACCTGTCAATCGTTGAGTTGATCTCCATGGCATATTTTCCACCTAGGAAACCTATAGAGACGTAGGTTTTGGTGTATTTTTTTGGTCCAAAGTGCTACAGCAACTTTTCACTAACAACTGTTCACCCTTTTCTTACTGCAAACTCTTCTGTTTAGCGGTATAGCTAACGTAAATAATAACTCAACCTCCTATGGGCCGAAAGAGACGTCACCATTTTTTGGCCGATACATTTTCTGCAAATCAGGACTTTTTTAATTTTTTTTATTTTCAAGTTACATGGCTTTTGGTTTTCTGCAGTTTTAGCAAAACAATCTCAGTCAGATGGAAGACCTCAGTGATTTTGTGTGGCTTTTTGTGATGTGGAAATGTCTACAATGTCATGTAGCATAAACGTTCATTAACGTAAACGGACTTTGCAAATTATCCTTGGCTCTAAATGTTGTAGTGTGTTTGTTAGGTGTTCAACGTACCTTATCAAAACCTTTTCACAAAATGTTTCACATTATCAGTTTGTTGCAAAGCAATGCAGAACATCAACTTTGTTTGAGCAGCAGCTCAGTTTATGACTCATTTGTACCACAAACAAAACAAAGCCTCTATTATTTGTCACTGTCATTAATTTGATATTTTAAACGCCCCACATTTGAAAAAGGCAATTTAGAGTATGGCCCATATCCAAAACGCCATCTCAAGCAAAACCTCATTTAAACTTACACTCGGTCTCCAACCACGGCATAGAAGAGGAGCAGCTAAGTGCTGCCGATGCACTTTCTCACTGATTAGGACTTCGATGCCCCTGGATGATTGGCCTCTTTTTATAGCAACATTTCTGAATTATGTGCCCATTAGAGCAGAGGACGAGTACCAGGGACAGTGGAGTGGAAAGTAATCATCTTGCTTCCCAGTAAATTACGACTTTCATTGTACTCGAAGGCTTCAGAAATGATTTAGCTTTGGTTAAAATACTGGAATGGTGGATTACTGAAATATGACATTGGGTGGATAGCTAAAATTACCTTCATCACTTGAACACAGTAGTTAGACTAAGGACGTGTTCTCACTTGTTGGTCTACCAAGCTCGGTCCACTTGGTTAATCCGCATCAGTCACTGGTCTGGATCGTGTTCACAAAGTGCAGTAACAGTAATAGCCAGTAGTTGGCAGTGTCATGTTGGACAGAAGCACAGAAGTGGACAATAATAATATCGCTGCTTTCACAAATAACAAGTACTGTATGTAATTATATAGTTCAGCACAACAATATTGACAGGCGCATCTCTCTGGAGATGTATTATTGTGTCAGTTTTGTGTGGGTAGTGTTTAAAGTTTGTTGGCGATGTTAGCAATACATCTAGGCCATAGCGGTAGAGTCTCCCGCTTTTGCCGGGAAGCTACCATATTTTACCCCTCTTTCCCGCCATCCTCTTGTTTTAGTATTATCCCGTAAATGTCCCGTGTTATGAATAAATAAATACAATAAAACATGACGCTGCCTCTCCAAACTGAAGTCTGTCATTAGCCTCGCGAGAACTGCCACCTGCAGTAGCCTGGGTGGCAGTTGTCAAGAGGTTAGCATAGCTGTCAAGTCTCACATTTTGGCCGGGAAACTACCATATTATACCCCTCTTGGAGCTTGGTTGGGTTGGTGGGACTCCTCACAGCGAGTGCCGGAAAATGTCCATTAGTTTAGTATGATCTAGGCCTAAATGTATTTAATCTGCCCTTCATCCATTCAACTGTATACCACATTATGTTAAGAGATGCAAGTATATTTCCCGTAAGTTCTTTTTCATATTTTTAATTGAAACTTTTTGTTTGTTTGTTAATTGGTCTGGAGATCAACCAGAGATTTTTACTTGTTTTTGTATGTTTATGGAAGATACTAGTAATGATGGAGCTACAATTGACCAAGAGAGTGCCCAAATCACAGAGGGATATGTCGATGTTCTTAAAAAGTACGTGGACATGTCTGTTGTGTGTGAGGAGGCTGGATATTCTTGCCACTGCAGTGCACTTTAGCCTCATTATAACTCACCCCTCATTTTAGACAAACAAGTCCATGTAATAATCTGCTCAGGAGCGATTTCACACATCTCAGATCGAGTGAACAAGTCCATTGTGTCGGAGCTCTGCTAAGCCTTTTGTCTCAATCATGGCCTTTTCTTTTCGGAGACTGGAGACTGGGTGTGCTATGGATTTGACTGTTACAAGGGCAGCGCAGATCAATACTGGCTTCTGCTCTCTGCTGTGCACCAAAACAGTCGGGGGGAAAAACATTTGATTATTTACAGTTCAGGAAGCACTAATTGTTTGTGTTCCATCCGCAAAATCTTGCCATTCTGAGCTGTAATGCCACACTGTTTAAAAAGGTGTTGTAATGTATAGGGTCCAATTATCAAAATGATCACTCACTCATTTATATTTTATTAATGTAAGGTAATCAATGTAATTTTTATATATATATATATATATATATATATATATATATATATATATATATATATATATATATATATGGAGAGAGAGCGAGAGGAGCAAGAGAGAGAGAGAGAGTAACAGATCGGCTACATATTTAAAAAGAAATGAAAAAAGGTCTGAAAACCTTCTGAACCCACTGTAATACACAAATTAAATGCTATTTTAAAGCAGAGACAAAGAGACTCCGTGTACTCAATATTGCAAAAATGGCATTCCACAGGGGTCATGTTTAGGTCTCATTCTCTTTAGGAACTTTGCCACATTAATACAATGCAAATGCTTCTGTTTTGGATTGTACTTTTTCCATGCTCAGATACTTGACTCAGACCTGTCCCCCCAGAGGTAAAAAACATTAACCCCTTAACCCCCACCGTAACTGATCACATTACATGACATGAGAGCTCAAAGCCTGAGGCCAGTGTAACACCTCATTTGAAAGCTAAGGCCTACAAAACTCATCTAAGCTCCTTCCTTGTTTTAGTCATTTTTTTGTTGTGCATTTGTCATGTTTTTGTTTGCATTTTTGTAGGGTTTTTACCGATATTTGTCACATTTTCATTGTTTTGTTGCGTTTTTGTCACCTTCTCTTGGCCGCATTTCGTATGATGTAACTGTGATGAAGCCACAAAAATGTGACCAAAATGTATTTGGACAAAAACTTGACGAAAAATCTACGAAAAATTTGACGACAACACAACAAAAACGCGACAAAAAGGTGACAAAAGCACGACAATAACGTGATGAAAACGTGAAGAAAACACAACAAAAAAGCATTCAAAATGTGACAAAAACAACTAAAACGTGACAACAAAAACAAGGAAAGAGCTTAGACCTTAACTTTCAAATGAGGCGTTACCCTGGCCTATACGCTGTAAGCCCTCCAGTCGAGAAGCTTTTAGATTTGGGTAATGCCAAACTGAAGAAAATGTGCTCAGTTAAGGCGGGGATAAGAGGTTAAAACACTCAACCCAGAAATATTTGAGAAATCTCGACTTTCCCCAATGATAAAGACATTGTTACTTTAAGGACACCATTTTGTAATTTATTTTTTTATTTCAATTTGTAGGTTACATGAGATTTTACAGGCAAATCAGCATGCTTGCTACTACTTACAAAATACAGCAGAGAGATTGGATCATACTGTGATCATGCTGACCTTTGTGACAATGCTTTATAATGTTTTTGTAGTCCTTAGTCTCCAGTTCTGGCAAATGAAACAAAATACTAGCTTGTAGCTTCTTATTCAACAGAGCTTTTGAGTTATTTATGTGCACGTGCTACTGCTTGGTCAAGTTACGAGGGGAATGATTTAGTAGTCAAGCATCTGATTAAACAGCGTACATTCTTCCTTACCCATGTTATGACAGCATTCAGGATATGAGGATTACATGCACCAGCTATGCACAAAGTGAAGTCATTTTAAGTACACTATTGAATAACTGGTGGTATTTCAGGCCACATGATCACACAGACACCACGACAGAGCTGTTGAAAGTCATGCTTAGTTCATATTAGAGCAGTGCATACATTATTGCTCTGCAGATGTGACAAAAATGTGGCAAAAATGCGACAAAACAGCAATGCTTAGATGAGCGTTGCAGGTCTTAGCTTTCAAATGAGGCGTTACACTGGCCTATAGGCTGCAACCTCTCCAGTCTCCTTTCAGATTTGGGTAAAACTGGAGACGCCCGCTGAGCCCCATCCCTTTGCACCCTCCTAACAAGCGTCTCCGCGGCGACGGCGATGCGGCAGGATGGGCCCAGTGACCGTCAGGAAATTGGAGTAGAAGTTAACAGCAGGGGATTGTGGACTGCAGCGGCGCAATGACCTTCACCGGTTTGCTTTGGAGAAGTGGAAAGTTGTATTTGTTTTGGAGGGCAGGGCAGCGCAGATACCTGTTGACAGTTTAAAAGCTTTGTCGAGTTCAAAGTCTTAAGGAAGTGACAGGTTTGGGTAGTACTCTCCCCTGGGAAAAAATGGCTTGGCAGATTCATCTGGAAACACTAATGGAGATTATGTAACTACAATGTCGAGTACAATTAGTTAAGCCACAAGATGAGCAGTGAATCAACTATTTATTCTATGAAATGGATCAGTCTGCAGTAAGATCATTTAATATTTCTGTTTTATACATGGTTTACCCCCAGTTTAGACATAATCCAGTCCAAATTAGATGTCTGTTTTAGGGATGTTGATCGTTTGACCGATCAAAGCTGTCGGTTGTCGGTGATAAAAAAAAAAAAAGTGATCTCTAAATTACGCTATTATAGATCATGGACTAAATGCTACTAAAGTAAGATCTTTTTGTGTGAAGTGAACAAATTATCCCTCAGACCCTCCCGCACAATACATTTTTCCTAACTCGCCTGTTTGTACTTAATAAACCAATAAAAACATTTTGTGTTAGGTCACAGCATTTGGTGGTCAGTCAAGAACATTTTTAGTTTTCGTCATCCCTAGTCTGTTTGACCTTTTTTAATGGTGGTATTGCTTAGATTTGGTGGTACTTAGAAGATCAAATATTTTATGACTTGGTCCTTGGAAGATTAATGTAAGTCTGAGAACCACTGACTTGGCCACTCCAGTCAAGTAAAAAGCGTCATAACATAGTGTGATCAGTAAGTAATCTGCACTTTTCCTATGTATGTGTATTAGAGGTTGACCGATATATATATATTTATTTATTTATTTTTATTGGCCGATGCCCAAATGCCATTTTGCATGGCAATCAAAAATACATTTGCGGAGGTTAAAACTGAACTCAGCGATTGAATTCTCCATTTTGTTCTGTTCTGTAAAATTACACGCAGCATGTCCGTATTCATTAAGGATTAGTGGAACTTGTATTCAACAAATACAAGCTCACCAATTTTTATTGCGATGTTTGTCTGTTCCCCTGAGGCCTAGGAAATTGTTGAAGGACTCGTTTTTAAATCCCTTTTGCTCTTTTCCCATAATCTTCCGTATTTTCAAATCCGAAACTTGACAAGTATGCTGTAAAAGTGAAAAAACGACACTCAAAACTAACCGAAAGCATATAGCATAATGTTAGAATTATGGTTAGCATTCTCCGTTATTTATGTATTTACAGGCTGTTGAATTACTTTGCTCTTCTCCGAGTCTCTGTATCTTTAATTGCTGGAAAATATGCGTAGAATTGGAGTGTGGAGCAGTCGGTGATAGAGCAGTTCTTGGTGGCTTCGAGCGTGACCATTTGTGGGCGTTCCCAGAAATACCATCTGTAAATATCCCTCGCCACAAAACATCCCTCAAAATGTGCTGCCTTTGTCTTTTCAGGTGGGACCCCCTAACTCCACTCTACAAAGGGATCATCATTCTGTCCTCCTCTTTCACCACCCCAGTGCCCGTCAGGTAGGTGCGTGTTTGGGTGTGGCGCAGGCCGATACAGCAGTGGGAATGGCCCCAGGGTGACAGCCGGTGAACCGCAGAATCCCAGCTCCTCCATCACTGTAGCAGCAGGTGGATGTGTAGCTTTCCCTGCCCCGGGGCGAGTCGGGGTAGTGCGGCTGACAGCTGTTTCCTCCGCTCTAAATCATATGAATCAGATTTCCCAAAGTAGCTCTGCTAACAGACTTGATTCTCTTCACAAGGGCCCGAGTCGCTTCACGATTCAGTTTAATTGATTTTCGATTCCATTAAAGATATCACGCGGTACCAATTTTACTTGAATATGGAAGACATTCTCAGAAGAAAGAATTCTGCAAATAGTAGAAACTAACACCAACTTGGTAAATAAGTAAAAATATGAATATTTTACATTAAGAATTGAATCTCCCCCTTTGTTGCCATGTGCGTAATGATGCACTGTCACAGCCAATCAGACTGGCCTTTGACAGTAAACAACATGGCTGCCACTAACACGCAGACTGAAGCTGTCCTTGGCAAAATCTTTGGAGATAAACCACTAAATCTTTGTTTGGAAGATATACAAGGAAACATATTTGTAACTTTGCTAGAGGGAAGAGCTCACACTCGAAATGACGAACGGACTCAGACCAGCTCACATTCAGCTAGTTCTTATTGTTGATTTTTGAATACAGTCAGCCGGTAGTTTAGCTCACTTGGATAATCGCTGGACTATGGCATCGACGATGCAAGTTTGCAGCAGCTCATGGACACATATTCTTTTCAGTCCTGATTGGTCCTTTTCTCTGTCCCTTTTTCTATTCTTGTGCTCTTGTGTAGAGATCTGAGAGCAGCTGGTACATTAGACTCATCTGATATGAAATAACGAACCTCAAATGGTATCTCCGTGTTGCAGATGCAGTATGAACAAAAATAATTATTTGGTCAATTTAAATATAAAGTATTTCTGTACCTTTTATTAAACACAAATTGTAATTAACTAGTTTTTCTGCAAATTGTGCCAAAAGAAGACTTAAAGTAAGACTACATCAGGACCAAAGCAAGACTAAAATTAAACTAAAGTTAGTAAATGTTTACCTAAACCGAACTTGTACACATAAGTTTGCAAAAAAAGATGCTCTCAGTCAGATGAAGATTTATTAATATTGCATAATTTCATATCACGAGTCGATCTTTTTTTTTTTACGACAATTGTGCAGCCCTAATATAATGTACTATTTCCTTGTCAAAAGTATGGCCTTGAGTGCTATAATCAGCTCAGAGGTGACTGCGTGTTAGGTGGCGATGCATCAGTCTGAGGCTCCAGCTGACAGCACTGACATGTCCACAGTGATCTGATACTTGACCTTTTGGGGTGGACGCTTATAAGCCTTTGGCTTCGGCCCACTCCTTTTGAGCAGGTAAACTGCTCAAATAAATAAATAAACTAAACTAAATACTGCGCCGACAAAGAGCTGCATGCGGGGTTTGGACACAAAACGGGACAGAATGGATTCAGGCTGTGAGGTTGATGGTTCCATGCCTGAAACGAGACAAGACCTGTCTTTACAACCAAATGAGTCTACACCTAAATTAGGGCAGAAAACATGGTAAGTGAGTAAAGATATATAGAATGGAGTATTCATGTGGCCATTGGAAAAGTGGGATAGTTATTTTCGGTGTAGAAAAAACACTTGGGGAAAACTGTTTAAAACCTGCTGCCTACAGACACAGCAGTTTATTGGTTCAATCCTTCATTCACCCTAAAAGACAATAGCTTTAGGGAATTCTAAAACCAAATCATTACAATTTGCTCTTTCAAATGCTAATCAGTAATAACAGACTCTGTGAGTTTACATTAGCGACATGAAAATCCCGACTTGATAAAAGGATATGCACAGAAAACAATGTCACATTTTGGGAAGACAAGTATATGAGGACCACAAGAAAGGCAGCAAAAAGTGAGGAAATATTTACTCTTACAAGTTTAAAGCGCAGTAACGTCACAACTTAACCTGGGTTAAGCTGCATTTTGAGAACGTAAACAAGGCAGAAATCACCTCAGCGACTTCTTATACAACACGTCAGTCACTATTCATCGGTACTGTCCCTGCAGCTAGCGGTGCTGTCTATCCGATCCGCGGGTGTCCTCACTAATGCATGAAGCTGACGTCACAGGTGGCCTCATGTTGCCCACGCCAGGCCCAACCGCACTCACTCATCCCGGACTGAGAGCTGGACCATCGCACCTTCATGTCTAATTCATGACAGTGTGAAGAGCACCACCTGACCCCACGCGGAGTCATTCTGGAAGCAATCGTAGAAGGATGGAGGAAGTTTAGGATTAAGGCGTTTAAAAGCTTTGTCTGCTGTCTGGCGTCGAAAGGAGAAGCCGCTTGATCGCTAGGATGCCATACGGTTATAGACTTATTGATAGTTACTTATTAGAATGGAACATATCTTGATGAAGTGGTTTTGTGAAATATCGCAAAAATATTGTTATCGTAATATTGCACAGCTGTATCGCACATCCCAACTTCAATATCGTTCAGCCCTACATTATATGGACATTTGGCTTGGAATTTAACTATTACGATCTGGTCAGGGCCAGGTTCAGCAACACTGTGTGCCCAAAGAAGGAGATCAGCCTTGAACATCTTGAACATCATTGGATTTCTTCTTACCTGACGGTGCAGGCATATTGTAAGACGACAATGCTCACGTCGGTCACACTCTCCCATCGTCCATACAAGATCTTGGTGAAAAATCAATGCATTGATCTGCAAGAGTACAGTGGCGCAGCAGGTTAGGGCGTTCATCGTGAGTCTAATGGTCATAGATTGAAATCCTGACTCCTGACTCTTGATTTGTCTTTGGGAAAGAGACTTCACCCCCTTTGCCATCATGAGTGCTTGGTCAGTACTACTCCAGCTGAGGTTACGTAGCTAGGAGGCAATCAGGGCTGCACAATATATCGCCGAATTATTGTTACCGCAAAATAAGTGACTCAATATCCATATATACATCACTGAGATCTTCCCTCGGACTGAAACGAGACACATCTGTTGTTAACACGGTCTCAAACAAAAACACATAACTTAAAAATAATGATTATCTTGAATGGTTGAAAAAAAAGTTGAATGGCTATGATTAGCTTGTCTTATGTTGTTGAATTGAATTTATGTGTGTGTGTGTGTGGGTGCTGTATAAGAGTGAAAGGTATGTGTGTCCATTGTTAGTGTTACTACGTATCATGACCGATGATAAAATAATAATTATAATACAAATTAATAAAAGAGAAAATAAAATATTAAAAACAAGCGAAAAATATTAAGAAATGAATACATATATATATATATTTTTAATTTAGATAGGGACTATCCTTTCTAAATAAAGATCAAATAAAGTAAAATCTACTATTGTTCAGCCCGCTCACACATTTCCACTTTCAGACATGTTGTCATGGATGTGCCTGTGTGGCCTTTACTGTATGGTATTCTACCAAGTCGTTTCTCTTTCCCGTGTTTTCCCTTCTCTCACCCTCGCAAAATCCACCCCAAATTTGCCCAGCCTTATTTGGCGCGCTGAGTTGTGAGGTCAAGGGTGTTGCTATACGACAGGCCCATCTCTATGGCAGCGCGCGGTGCAAGTGACAATGCGTCTGAGACGGCAAGCTGTTTTCCATAGTCACACTCACACACAGACCGCCTATAGACCAATGAAGGAACACATATTGACAGCAAAATATTACAATTTGTCCGAATAGTGGTGAAAAGGCTTTATTTTTGTTCTGAAATCATTGTTGGTTGCTCGATGTGCTGCACGTGCTTTTGAAAAAATGATCACAACTTGCCTCTATGCATTTTGATGACACAATCAAAAAGGTTCACTTACTCCTCTCTCTGTATGTGATAATACCATTATTTGAAACCTCAAGAATCGACTTGCCTAGCTGTAATGTAGGCCCACACTAAAACTCATTTGGACTCGATTAGGGAGATTATGGGATTTTGGTATTTATTTGTTTATTTGAGTAGTATACATTGTGTTCAAAAGGAGTGGGCTGAAGCAAAAAGCTTATGAACGCCCACCCCCAAGTGCAATAAAATAAATAAAAAGTAAATTTCAAGCAGCTACATTCGTACAGACCAACTTACAAACTTACAAAAAAATATATAAACTGTTTATATAATTAATTGAAACAAAGCACAACTACAACAACGATCTCGTTTCAAGTACGATGTCTAATACAAAGCAAGTAAAAAAATGTGATCCTTAATATATTTCTTTCAGATTTTTACCCGTGATTACCGAGAGTTACTTTTATGTTATAAAGGTACATTAATAGATATTATACTCCGAGATCTTGATACTTCCCAGTTGTCATTACCATTCTCAGTATAATTTTATTTGGGTTTAATTATCATCATCATTATTATTATCATTATCATTATTATATATTTATTTAATTGAGTTATATGTGAAGTATGATATAGCCCTGCACAGTGTGGTGCATTAAAAAGCCAGAGTGTAGAGCGGGCCAGTTGAAGAGGGCAGAAGCCCCCCTTCAACAAACCCCACACAGCTGCCCTAACAGCTGATTAACAGTATTGAGAGAGTCCTTCTAGGTTTAAGAAACTGGCAACCCAAACTGTGGTGCTCATTCTGTAACTTGTGTCTGTAGATTTGCCTCTGCCTCTTGGCCTTGACGCTCTTTTTATCCCGTCTGAATAAAGGCTTTCTAATTAGTTCTTGACAATAGTCTCAGAAGCAACACACAAAATGTAAACATAAACACATTTGACATCAAAACATAATTACATTACAACATTACAATTACAAGGTTTATAGAGGCAGAAACTCAAATTGAATGCTTTTTAATGCCATTTTTAATGCCGAAATACTGTATTTCAATGTCACAACCACAGAAAGAAAAAAATCTGAGCATATTTAATTTCTTACGATTTGTAAATGTGAGGAAAAATTGGCAAATTTCTAGCAAATTTTTTTTTTTTTACATTTCCGCCAAAAATGCAACTGTTTTAGACCTGCTTTTTGCTATTATTGATGAACTTGTATAGTAAAAATTGTTGAGCAAAGTCATCATTTTCCTAGGAGTGTAGTTTTAAGGCCCGTTTGATGACATTTAAGGCCTTAATTTGAACACAATTCATGTCATCATTAGATAACGCCGTTAATTTCATTTTTAATTCATCCGATATTGTGACGGGATATGTAACAGCGCCGCTTGCGTCGGAGACTAAAATCCTATCATTAGCACGCCCCCTTAGCATTTCACACCCCGCGGCTCGACTTCAAAGCTCCCCCGGCGTTACAGACGGGATTTGTCATGTCCCTCCTGGTTAGTCCCGTCTGGCTGAGCGCCCCCTTGACTCGGATGTGTGGCACCCCCTTAACTTCCTCAACCTTTTAACTAGTCCCAGCAGCCATGCATGAGCGGCCCGCGCTAATCCTGTCCCGTGTTGTTTTCTGTCGCACCTGCAGATCCGGCGGTGACCCTCAAAGGCTCGAGCGCAGCGCCATGGACGACCAGCCGAGAGACATGCACATGGACTTAAATCACAGACGCCGCCGCTGTGACTAGATGAAATGGACGCTCACCTTCTGGGAGGGAGCAAAGGGGGGAGCAGCGTTTTGATGTTTTCCCGCCGTTTTTTGTTTTTGTTTTTTTTTGAAGCACGGATCATTTTAACCCTTGATTAAGCAACATGGACGGATTTTTAATAGGACTGCGGGAGTAGTTTAGACCTCAGCAAACATGTTCTGAAGCACATGTGATGGATGGGTCACATTTCAATCTTCCCTCAAATGGGAATCCTGCTAGTGTTAAAAGATAAATTGCACATCGGATCGCATTTGTGATACGCGACTGAACGATTTAAATGTAAATACAAACTTGTCCAAATCAGGATGCAAATAGACAGTCCCAAATCAATCTTATTGACAAATATTTCATAAACGATTAGCGCGTGTACAGTGTTATGGTTCAGGTTCACTTTATTGTCCCAATAGGAAGGTTTGTCTTCTGCATTGGACGCATCCAGGAATCAATCTCTAGATCTTCACCTAGTTTTATGATCAGGAGACAGGAGTACCTCGCGGGCGGATTAGCCTATTATGCACGCTCCAACCTCAAGTAGCTGTGCCACAACAATCTGTGACTCAACATTTGAATAGTGATTTATTTTATGGAATATATGAGCTTCCTTCCAACCTTAAGCTCAGGGATGATATATTCTTGCCCACTAATCTACTAATCAGCAAACATAGATCATTTTTTTGAAGATTGTCAAATATTTTTCTCTTTCCAATTCTAGGAAACTTTCAAAATCACGATCAGATTCCCCTTTTTGCTGTAGTTTTTCCCCCTAAAAGACACGATAGTGATGTGAACGGTTGCACCTTGCGATGCTTATTATGAGTGTCCCATCCACGACGTTGGAACCCGAGAGCAGCAGCGAGGGCAGCACCTCTACCTCCGTCACGACTTCGGACTCCTCCAAACATGCCGCCCCACCTGCCCCTCCCCTGCCCCCTCCGCCGCCGCCCGGAGCCCCGCCCCCTCCGCCTCTCCCAGGCAGTCACGGCGGGCGGAAGAAGCGGCGGGTGCGAAGCTTTTTCTGGAAGCCCATCCCGGAGGAGAAGGTGCGGGGTAAGCCCAACATCTGGACCCTGGCGGTGCAGCAGCAGCAGCACTTCCAGATCGACGTGCGTTCGGTGGAGGAGCTGTTCGGGCAGCAGGAGGAGGTGACCGGAGGGAGCAGGGGGCTGACCGCAACCGGCGGAGGGTCAACGCGGGTGTCCAGGCCCAGATCCTTCAAGGAGAGCACCAAAGGGGAGGTGAGTAGAGGGAAATAGTGGGCAGAGCATGGGTGTAATTTGGGTACATACTTTGAAGTTGTCTCGAACAGTGGAGATATAACATAGTGATACTGCAGGGGTCCCAAACTAGGCCACAGTCAAAAAAACACGACACGAACCATTACACACTCTGACTCAAACAGAATGTTTTTTCCCACGTGACGGAATGGGACAGAATCAGTGCAGCCTACTAGCCGGGCACGAGCCAGACTGATCCTCCATGTTAAAAGATACACAGGGATACAGTCTGGAATTGTGTGATTTGAATCTCGCTCACTCAAGTAAAACCAAGACGAACCAATCATAGCACGGGAGGCGGGAATTAACGGTGCGCCCGGCTAGCAGCCTACAGCTTAAAGGGTAACATGTATGTACTACTGCCATGACCAAGAGCTGCTGCTTCCCCTTTACAGGCTAATCATCTCATATTAAGATCGCGCTTCAGCTTTATACAGTTTTACAGTAAGTTAAGAGAAATTCGTTCTCTGCAGTTGACTCATCCTCAATGCCGCTGGGGCGTCCTGAAGGAGCAGTGAGCAGCCAACGTGGGTCGGTGACTCATATCCAGATGTGGAGCCAAGCTAATCAGTTCAGAAACACCTGGCCAGAGGATAAACCTATTGTACATGTTTTTAGTGGTTGGGGAAACCGGAGTACCCAGAGGAAACCTACGCAGACACAGGGAGAACGCCACACAGACAGGCCCTGGCTAGGTGGGAATCGAACCCGGGAGCTTCTAGCCAGGGGCGCCCCCAGAAATTCTGGGCCCTATGGAAACTGGGCCCCCTACAATTTTTACAGATAAGATTTAGCCCAATAAACAGACCCCATTTGTTGGTCAAAACAGGATGAAATACACACATTGAGTGCATGAGGGACCCAAACAAGTTTAACTTCTTCAGCCTGGGCCCTTAGAATTGTCCTCACCTTTCACCCCCTTATGCCGCCCATGCTTCTAGCTGTGAGGCATGAACGCTAACCACAGTGCTACTGTTCCGCCCTATTATTCAGATGCTATATTCTTTTTACGCTCTCACAGGACAAACTTTATTATCCACTGAGTTAATGCTGTCCTGAGAAAAAGCGAATATAGTGAAACGTGATTTCAAGTCTGGTTCCGGTCTGCTGGAGGGGGAAGGTTGGGAACCACTGTATTGTCATGGAGCGCCTCAGTCACTGCCGCCAACACCGGGATGTAATTGCCATTTAAGAATGTTCTGATCATGTTTTCAATAATAAATTAACAAACATGAAAACCTGTGGTAAGCACTAAGCACTTTCACAGCTGAAAGTCTGCACCAAGGTCAGGACGGAGAACCTGTCAAGTGTTCTATTTCTTTAGTTTGATCTTGGTTTCACACCATGTCCCTCAAGTCCAGACTATCGTCTTTTCCCTGAGGCTATATAGTAAAAATATAGTTCAAGTGCTAATCCGTTCAGGTGTGAAGTAACATGGTAAGTTTCCTCTCTTTAGTCATTTATGGTAAGTAGTCTAGACTCTATTGGACGGTAAAGCATCACAATGACAAGTGCACAAACAGTGACAGTGTATTCTATAGACCATGTTGTATACTGTATGGCCCTTCAGGGACACATTAAAGACGGGTGCAGGGTTTCAGATAGCTCTTTCAGAAAATATTGTTCCCGGTCGCCACGAAAACACGTCTGCGTCACCGTAGGCTCTTCAAAGAAACGTGACACCCTCACATATGTACATAGTGTCACATCTTCTTTCCTGTCATCACTAGTATGTATTTAATGCTTTATTTAATGATCTTCAGGGAGTGGTCTCCTGCTGGTTCCCAGAGTCAGGACTAAATGCAGTGATGCAGGTTTATGCGGCTAAAATCTGGAACAGTCTTCCTGAAGATAACTCTGACAGTATTGGCTGATAACCGTTTAGCCGTGGATATGGACCTCTTTTGTCTGCATTCTGGTTGATTTTATAATGATTATTTATGTTATATTAATTTGATTCGGCTTTAAGTATTATAACTAAGAGGTCTATTAATGTATGTCACTCTCTGCAAATACAAAACGCCTGAGCAAGCCCACTGCTTGCACAAAAGGCTTTGACAGTAATGCTAACAGTCATAGCTGCTAGCTTTTAGCATGACAGGCTTTGTAGAGGAAGCAATTTTAAGATGTCATTTAGTGCAATCTGGTGTATTTTAGATGAGCATATTCTATTTTAATCTCCTATTATACAATGATAAAAATTAGAACATAGGCTACATTATTATTAGTTTACTCTTAAAATACACCATTTTAAAACACTCCCAATTTTAAACTGGTAATACTTTTAATAATGTATTATATTTATTTATCTATTGCTTTATTTACTGTAAATCTAAAGTCTTATGTCTAAAGGAAAAATAACAGAAATTAATCACAAGTAGTTTTTTTTTTAACCGACTTACTCGGGACAGTATTAGATCAAGCCAGTTATTAACCAGGACTAAACCAGGACTCACTCGGGACTAAACCAGGACTCACTCAGGACAGTATTAGATCAAGCCAGTTATAAACCAGGATTAAACCAGGATTAATTCAGAACAGAATCAGAACCATCAATAAAAAAGCAAATGGCTCATATGAACATAGACTAAGCTAAAGTTGCACATATTTACTCCAAAACTAAGACAGACAGTACAAAATAAAGTCTAAAACCAACCAAGACCACACCAGTCAAGTCTAGTCTTGCACCGGATACCTTTAGAACAAACACTGAGCAGGCAGGTCTTGTCTGACTATTTCTTACCTGTTTCTTGCTCCATTTCTGTACTGTCCTCACTCTGGTCTCTGTCCCTCTCTGTGTTTCAGTTAAAAAAAAAGTTCTTACTGTTATATTATATACGGTATATTGTAATCCTTGTTTTAAAAAAATGCCTAATTTCTTCAATAATACATACGGGTAATATTATTATCACTATCATTCTCAACTATTTTCTTACCTTACCTGAGGACAATTATTCCATGTCGGTGCTGTCCTCATTCTGGCCTCTGTCCCTATCCCTGCCATCTCTCCCTCTGTGCTATAAATCAACCAGAGCAATTATTAAAAACCCAAAGTTATGACATATACTAGTGCTGGGCGATATGGAAAAAACCTATATCACGATATGGATTATTTTATATCACGATAACGATATATATCACGATATACCATAATATAGTCCGTTTTCAGTTATTCTTTCAAAAGTTAAAAAAAAAGTAAGTAAGTAATTTTTATCTTACTTACTTTTTTTTAACTTTATTTTGAAGCAGTGGTTTCGCTATGGATAATTTATATAGCCTGTATTGTTTATGTCAGGAAAAATGTGAGACAGCAGGATAAATGGGCTAAACATGATCTGAACATCTGAGTCCTGACACCAATTTAACAACAGAAATGTGTAAACTCGTGCGTAGAGAACGACTTATTCAGAGCATCATCTGCTCCTCAATATCAAGGCTCATATTACACCAATACAAATGTAAATTGGAGCTTATATCTCAATTTTAACGTAATGTTTAAGAAACAGTGGGCGAGCAGTTTGCATTGTACGTCTTTAGCTGCTCTACGCGCTGGTCCGTCTCTTACCTCCTGCACCAGCCTCTCCTCTCTTCTCTCTCGTGTGTTTAATCCAGATCCATGCACTATCAATGCGCATTGAGTGGCCTTGTGTACGAAATGCGTGGTATAAATAAAGTTGCCTTGCCTATCAGTCAGCTCCGTTGTGAGATCCATCACTAAAAAGCTGTTTATTTGCCGTACGTGAAGCAGAGCGAAACCACGCGGTGTTTAGGGAAGTAGCTTAGAGAGAGCCCCGCGCGCTCAGAGACGGATCAGCGCTGCGTCAAAGCTAAACATATTACGCAAATGACGGAGAATTTTCGGTTAATGTAACCTCTGTTATGAAGTGACATTTAACTCAGAAATAAGAATGCTGAGTGTAGTAGTAGGGGTGTACGTCCATTAGATGTCGCCGTTGCGACAGCAGGTGTGGCGGGCGGCGGACAGCAATATCGTAAAGCAGGTGTCGTAAAACAACAAGACGGAGTTTCTTTGCGAAAAAGTTCTTTTTTATTCTTGTTTATAATCACTTAATATAAACTTAGAGGATGCGTAGTGACAAGAAAACACTAATACATTATTTGTGGCCTATTTAATGTAATATTTGCTTTAATAATTGATGAAATTAGGTTAGAAACGATATAAACGATAGAAGAGAAATGCCACGATAGACACTTTTCTATCGTCCCCACGATATGTATCGTCATATCGCCCAGCACTAACATATACAGTAGTATTATAAATATGTGAAACTGTACTTTGTTGTTCTCTCACCTGGGTTTCCTTCCTGTCATTTTTTGAAAAAGCACCTGATGTCCACGGTGGCAGGTCACTAAAAATATGCATTATTGTGTTAGAAAATTAAGCAAGATTGTAATTAATTACAATAGATGAGTGAAGCCCCATATGTTTCCACATATTGTCCATAAAACAAGGCTAATTACGTTTCTCAAGAACAAAACACAAGTAGTGGCACCTTATGATCGCAGCATCATGATACTACTGCTAATGATTGTAAACACTAGTTACGAGGAGAAAGTTAGCCTTCGGGGTTTTTCGGGCCACCACTACTTACGATTTCAGAATCTAATGAGATCATGAGCATTGTGCAGACCTCAGACAGATGTTACAGCTTAAAAAATAAAATAAGAAAAGTTGTCCAAAAAAGATCCGGGGCTTTTGAAAAAACATTTGAGGGTTAAGCCCCTAAAGCCACCCCCTAGCTCCGCCACTGTCAAGAAGTGCTCTTCAGTTTAAAAAAAATCCCGTTCTGTTTTTTTCTTCTTCTTTTGATTGCATGAAGATCAGGAAGTGAAACTACAGGATATTTTGCTTTAGCTGTTATACATCAATATGGCCTTTTCTAACCGACAAAGTGTGTGAGATAGTGATAAAAATGTGTTTGACATTTCAATGATCACAATTAGCAAATCGCAAAAGCTGCAATAAGTATGATCACATACTAAACTTGCCAACTTCTCCTGCTTCTGAACTTGTGCAGTCCTAGTTGTTGAGCACTTTCTGCTGATGTTCTGCAGTAAACTACATCCACAGAGCCGGCTGAACAGCAGGCTACACGCTTGATGATGCGCTGAATCCTTTTAAATCAGCGGGTTTAGATAACGTTGACCTTTTTAAAATAAATTAAATGAAATATAGTGATCCAGATTTGTTTGAAATGATCAACAAATACTTGAAAAGGTCCTAATATTCATCTGGCAAGGTAAATAACAAACTGTATCTGTGTTGCAGATCAGCATCCTGGACTCAAAGAGAGGGATGAATGTGGGCATTTTCCTCAAGCAATTCAAGAAGTAAGTGAGCCATCTCTTTGTTCGGTAATAGATCTTATCAACGTGTGAGTGATTCCCGGAAGCGCCGCACGGACAATGATATCACTGACGGTAAAATATGAGCTTTGAATATTAGCAATAGCCTTTCTATTAAACACTTGCAGTAATGAGGGCTTCACGATGCACCGTAAATGTAGTTTGTTTGTGTTCATGTACTACCTACCACAAATGAACAATTGTTGGCGCGAGGAAGTGCAAATATTGGGCCGGAAATCAACGTCTTATTAGTTCTATTGTTGTGAATGAATAGGTTTTAGTAAATGCCTGGGATTAGTACCAGGCTGTGTCGTGTGTCTTTTAATAGAGGTTAACTCAGAGTCTCGAGTCTAGGTGCGTTTTTGCATGGTTCGTCCATTTGCATCGCTCGCCACACTATTTCACTTCATTTGACTGTCAACCTTCAGAACTCTTCCCTGTCATAGTTACTACAGCAGCACAGGATCGAGTGGGATGCAATACTGTGGCTTATTAGTTTATTGCGTAGAATGGCACAGATATGAGCACTGGATTCTTGCATAAGTCTTTCACGGTGCCTAGTGTGAATGATACTGATATTGTGTAACTATACAGTGCCTTAAGAAAGTACTAATACACCTTGAACTTTTGCCCATTTTGTCATGTTTACAACCCTAAACGTAAAGATTTTATTTTGAATTTTTTACTGAAAGTTCACACACAAGTAACGGACAACTGTGAAGTGAAAGCAAAATGACACATGATTCTGTTATTTTACAAAAAAATAGAAAAGTGAAAAGTGGGGCATGCATAAGTATTCATACAGCATTTTCGGAGTGCATTAAATTTCCTTTATAACATTCTTAATGACTGCAGAATGTTCACACCTTACCCTAACCATTAAATAGAGGCCACCTATGCGTAATCTACTCTCAGTATAATTCCAGCTGTTCTGTGAGGGCCTCAGAGCTATGGTCAGAGTGTATTGGTCACTAAACAACATCATGAAGGCCAAGGAGCTCACCAGACAGGTCAGGGGTAAAGCTGTGGAGAAGTTTAAAGCAGCGTTAAGTTATACAAAGATTTCCCAAGATTTGAACATCTCACGGAGCAGTGTTCAATCCATCATTCAGAAATGGAAAGAGTATAGCACCACTGCGAACTTACCAAGACACGGCCGTCCACCTAAACTAACAGACCGAACAAGGAGAGCACTGGTCAGAAATGCAACCAAGTGCCCCAAGATAACTCTGGAGGAGCTGCAACGTACTGCCACTGAGCTGGGGGAATCTGTACATGGGACAACTATAAGTTGTACTCTACACAAATCTGGCCTTCATCGACGAGTGGCAAGAAGAAAGCCATTATTGAAAGGAGGCCATAAGAAATCCCGTTTGAAGTTTGCTAGAAGTCATACGGAGGACACAGCTACCATGTGGAAGAAGGTGCTTTGGTCAGATGAGACAAAAATTGAACTTTTTGGCCCAAATGAAAAACGTTATGTATGGAGCAAACCTAACACTGCTCATCGTCCTGAGTGCACCATCCCCAGTGTCAAATATGGTGGGGGGAGCATCATGCTATGGGGCTGCTTTTCCTCAACGGGGACTGGGAAGATTGTAAGAATAGTTGGGAAGATGGATGGAGCCAAATACAGAGACATTTTGGAGGAAAACCTGCTGGAGTCAGCAAGAGAATTGAGGCTGGGGCGGAGATTCACCTTCCAGTAGGACAATGACCCTAAACACAAAGCTAAATCTACAATGGAATGGTTTAAAAACAAACATATTAATGTGTTAGAATGGCCCAGTCAAAGTCCTGACCTAAATCTTATTGATAATCTGTGGAAATCCCTGAAAACTGCTGTTCACAAACGCTCTCCTTCTAATTTGACAGAGCTTGAGTTGTTTTGTACAGAGGAATTGGCTAAAATGTCAGTCTCTAGATGTGCAAACCTTGTAGAGTCATACCCCAAAAGACTTGCTGCTGTTATTGCATAAAAAGGGGGTTCCACAAAGTATTATTCCATGCTGCTGTATGAATACTTATGCACGCACGACTTTTGGGTTTTCTACTTTTTGAAAAATAACAGAATCATGTGTCATTTTGCTTTCACTTTACAGTTGTCTCTTGTGTGTGAACTTTAAGTAAAAAATTCTAAATAAAATCTTTATGTTTAGGGTTGTAAACATGACAAAATGTGCAAAAGTTCAAGGTGTATTAGTACTTTCGCAAGGCACTGTACGATTGGGCAACTGGAACAAGGAAACATACTGTGGTGCACTATGATAACTTAATAAGTATCAAAGCCACATTTTGTAATAGTTTTCTAACTTTGCAATAAGTCCGGATGGGTTAAGTAGAAGAAGTTTATTACCGTAATACAGGCCTGGAGACATTTGAACAGTCAACACAGAGTTCAGGGCATTGATCATTCAGAGTCTGGCGATACTTCCACATGAAGAAAGTTAAATAATCTTGGTTACATGTAGGCACTAACGGTCTACGCACAGACAATGTGCCACCTTTACTAGGCCACATGTCATGTAGAAGGTCTAGTCTTCTACATTCTAAAGTCTAGTCTGATAATCTATTCAAAACACTGAAAGTTGAAATGTTTCTCCTCATACATTTAGTATTAGAATGGTAAATAATCAACCAATTCTTTGTTGTTGTTTCATTATGAGCTTGCACGCACAGATGAATGAATCTCCGTCTCTCATCAGTTAAACGAGCAGCAAAAAAGTAAAAATAACAATGAAATGAGTGTCTTATATATTTGTGTTTTAAAAGCACAGCAGGCAATTTCCAATCACACTCCATACTCAGTGGTGGCAGTAAGCTACCTCAGCTGCCCTGGGGCTGACTGACGGAAACATAGCTTCCAATCTGTGCCATTGGCTTCTCTAATCAGCTCCACATTCACACAGAACAGGTGGATGGAGTGGCTTGAACAAGAAAATGGCTGTACGTGCTAGTTTTAGAGTTTATACTATCCAAGACAATGCCTTCAATAGCTGCTATGAATGGTGTCTTTCAGGCCTAACCGCGTCATTGTAGAGGACATTCGTAAAGGCGAGGGTAAAGCGTACGGTGCGGAGCTGCTCAAAGACCTGCTGAAGCTGCTGCCGGATGTGGAGGAGGTCTGTGCATGTCTCCAAAGTCCTGCTGACTTTAGACTGAACGTCATGGGGAAGTGCTGTCTAATAGAATCACGTTTTTTCTTTTCTTTATTCGCGAGCAGGTGAAGAAGCTGCAGGCTTTCAAAGGAGATCCGGACAAGCTCACGCTGGTTGACTCCTTTATGTACCTACTGATCCAAGTGCCACGGTAGGATTGATTTGATTCTAAAAGGGGTTTTGGAAAAGAAAACAAGTTGAGTTCTGTGACGGAGGATTTATTGTTAATCCAGTGGCAAAGAGCACAGAGGAGGCCTTTTTGAAACACTGCTATATCCCATTATACAACTGTCTGAATGGCAGTAATTTAGTGGTTTAGGGGAATCATTTTAACCCTTGACTAGGATGAATAGGTCTAATGACTTTAAAGGAACCTTAGATTTAGATTATTTTACAATGTTGAAAAAATAACATGCCCAAAGATGTGTTTTGTCTCATTCATTGAGTAAACCTGAATGTTCAGTCCATCTCCTCCTCAAGAGCTGAAAAGGCAGTGCACACCTGCTGATGTCCTGAGGTGATGTCCTTCATCTCCATGAACTAAACTCTCTGAATGATACAGGGATATTTGAGAGGAAATGCCTTGTTCCCCATCAAAGAGTCACACCATTAGGTTAGACACCAGGGTTAAGGTGTCCAAATGTATCTTGAATAATTTAGGATATATGTTCTTTAAAGGGACTAGATGCAAATTGGTAATTTTTATACTCGCTACTGCCACCTCAGGTCTTACACGTAACTGCAGTCTCTATATCAAGCTCGTGCATGACAGAGCTTCGGACCCGAATTAACAACTTTTTGAGTGACAGTGTAGGATTTTAGAGGCAGTTGTGGTGAACAGATCTGGGCTCATTCTACACATTAGGACATGGCTGGAACATCTAGGGGGAGGAAAATACATAATATTAACATTTTTAAACTCCGTATAGTCCCTTTAAAACCAGAGACGTGCACAGATAGAGCCCAGATGGTGCTAAACACCTGCCCCCTTGCCTTCTGCCCTTCATGTTCATAAATATTGGATCATATTTATGTGCGGTCTAGCGCGGCAAAACTGAATTATTGTGGGGGAATGGCAATGAAAGGGAACCATGACAAGGATGTCAGGGCGGTCCAGTCTGTTTATCACGCTTTAAAATGGTCTTAAAATCAGCTGCTGTATATTACTCAGACTCAGGGCCAGTCACAGCCATAGCTGGTCGTAGGTTAGGGCCTGAGGAGAGTGTGAGTTGAGGAAAGGTTGATATGCCACTGGACAAAACAGATGTATATTTTTGGTCTAATACTTTTGCTTTAATTGTATGAGTAGCCTATTTATGCTAATCATAAGCGCAGAGTCTTACGATTGACTTTATTGGACGAGGTAGGACTAGTTTAAGTTTATCATCATGCAGGCCCACATTGTTTATGTTAAATAGTAGCCTGTCAGGGTTAATTCGTAGTTAGTTACGTAAAAAAAAGAAATTACAGTTTATTATTATACTTCGAAAGGGGTGGGCAGTGGGGTGACCCTTTTTAAAAAAAAATGTGTTTGGCTTGCAGAGCTGTTGAACATTAGATTACTGAAGCTTTATATCGCATTTACAAATTGCAATCTCAGGATATGATCGAATGGCCCGTCTAAGATGTCAGCTCACACAATGCAGCCTCCTAAGTGCCAGTTCATATAACAGATCGTACTTTATCGTATTGCGAACGATAACCCTGTACTTTGCCCCCCAGGTTCGATGTGCGCCTCGAGGCCATGGTTTTGCGTGAAGAGTTCTTCCCCTCCTCTGTCGTGATGAGCAATGAGATCCATGTCATCCGCGTGGCCACGAAAGGTAACGGCAGCCTCATTCAGACAGCTGACCCAGATATGTGAGCCGTCACCCAGAGCACCCACGAGACAGCGGGGCAACGTGATACCAAGTGTGACTTAGCACCGTTACAGCATGACACCACAACGGATTTTAATAGCCCTCGAAATAGAGAATATTTTGTTTTGTGTGTGTTTTGTCTCATTTATAAACATTTCATTTTGCATATTCATAAGCCTTTTCCACTTACCTAACTTGGCCCTACTTGACATGTGTCTACCCAGCTTCTAGGCTTTTCTGTTAAGCATTAGCACAAGAAAGTGTGCGCGTTAGTACGTTGCTCATCCTGTTGTCCCTCAAAAATCAGCAGGCCCGAAGGCGACTGATTCCGCCGATGAGTAGCAAGGCAGCACTCATCTTTGCCGCGGTGCTGCCCATTTACTTTCTAAACCCCACCAAAAGTCCTATTTGTCAAGTGCGACCTGAAGACTTTTCTGACTTCATTTTATAGGTGACAAATTACCACAGACCAGACATTAAGTCACCGAGACACCCACCTATGTGGTTTGTTATTCTATGATTTGGGTCACAACACAAGGACCCCGCCCCCCCTTTGCTGTTGTGAAAAACCAAGCTAAATTGTCTCAATTTATGTAGTGTTTTTTCCACCAACGTTTGTAACTCAAAGGGCTTGGGTGAAGTGTTTTGTCTAAGAAAACAACGACAGCGTGCACCTGTGTGAGCAGAGATTCAAACTGCCAACCACTGTTGCTCCATTCGAACCCCGGGAAGAGTGCAAAGACGTGTACAGCCGTGTTGGTACTAGTCAAACATCTCCCTCTCTGAGGTAACCGGTCGAGACTCATCTAAATGTGGTCTGGGAATAGAACCAAGACACGTCACAGCAACATCACGTGACAAACCTCTGAGGAAGGCCACAGTTGTAGCCGAAACCGTCAGGTACAAAAACTAACACTTGGTCTGTCTATAGGAAAGAAAGCTTGCAGAACCAAGACCCTTTTCAGGGTTTCCATGGGGCATTAAAACGCATTAAAAGTCATTAAATTAATGCCCAAATTAAGGCCTCAAAAGTCTTTGAAAATCACTAAATTGGATTTACACTGACATTAAAGGTGCATTATGCAACTTTTTATGCAGATTTCTTTTTTAATGTTTGAACGTATTTGACCGTGTAGTGACCCAGCGGCTGTATTAGCGGTCAGGATGGTGCCTTTACTTTTGATCACGGTGGTCTCTAGGATGCTCCAGGATCCATTGTTTGAAAGCCTTTCACCAGAAAACCGACAAAACAATTGACCTGAAAAGTTGTAGAGACCACTGTGATAAAAAGTAAAGGTGCCACTAATACAGACGCTGGGTCAAATATGCACAAATATAAAAAATAAAAAAATCTGCTTAAGAAGAAGAGGATCTTTATTTATATAGCGCCTTTCACAGAACATGGGGAGAACATGCAAACTCCAAACAGAAAGGCCCCATCCAGGTGGGAATCAAATCCAGGACCTACTAGCTGTGAAGCAAGAGCACTTAAAAAGTTCCATAACGCACCTTTAAATAAAGATTTCTTAGAAAATATTTTGTTTCCCTTGTAGTTTCCCATAGTGTCCAATTTAGTTTTGAATGCCATTCCTCGCATGGCCCAGTTTGACTGAATGTTTAAGATTTTTTGCATTTGTCACATTAAAATATAGTATTTATATATTAAAATGGCATTAAAAAGCATTACATTTGACTTACTGCCACCTGTAGAAACATTGTTTTTGCTGTAAGGTGAACAACACCTATAATTGCACAAAAATAGATTTTCCTGATTAGACTTGAAACTACAAGGTTTTTATCATCACAGACAACTTCCCATCCACTTAACTGAGTATCCTTTGGGACAAGTCCAATAATGACCCACTCAAGGGCTTTTGTGGAGAGGTTTTGCACTTTTTGGGTGATCTCATTGCATTGTTTGTGTGACTAGTGTATTGGGTCAATACAGTATATGTAACCCATGTATTACAAACTTTGCACCACGGATCATCTCCTGTAACCGATCAGTTACACATCTGATACACTAGTAGTGCATTAGTTGTGATTGGAGCCTGTGTCGTGTGTCAGATAACCCGCACAGCACAAGCCCACAGTCCTCATTCCTTGGGCAGTAACGGATTTGATCACTGTACTTGAACTATTAATAACCCCACAATATCATACATGGAAAATCCCCTGCATCCAATATCCACTAAAACGTCCATTCTGAAACCCAAGGAGAAGACTAAAGCTGCACATTTGCTTGAATGTCAGTGTGGAAGACATATTATGTCACGCTGTAATGCCTTCAGCCACTGCTACAGAAGCAAAGTGTCATTTTTGCAGAGTCATGCTAAGCGCTTCTTGACAGCGTCGCACTGGCCCTTGGTTTAACATTGCATTGGACAAATTAAATTCCCCTCAGTGTCGAGTCTTCGCTGAGTCAGCACCCCCTTCCGCTTTGTGTGGAAAGATTTGGAGGAAAACCCGGCCAAAAAAGACATCGTTGGATAAATACGGCTTCTGCAACATTATGTGTTCAAAGGTTGATGTCAGCTGATCACATGGGCAAAGTGAATGCTCAAAAGAATGTGATTTTATTTATTGTATGTGCTAATACATTTGCAGTTTGCAGCTGACCTCTTTGTACACACTGTAACCTTAACATGTAGTGATTCTCTTACCTATGCGCTCAGTTAAATCTTTGTCTGAGCCGTGTAGCTTCTGCGTTATGTTTGTAAATGTGTGTGATGCTGTTTTACAGAGCTGATGAGCTGTGAGGAGCTTCATGCCATTCTGCATCTGGTGCTGCAAGCTGGAAACATCATGAACGCTGTAAGTTAGTTCTGAAAAACTACTGTTATTAAAACTGATCATTTAAGGAGAATATCCAGATTAGATGGAGGAGGTAACACTAACTTTTGCCACTAAAGATTTACAAGTGTTGTGACTGTAGTGTCACTCAAATAGAAGCAAAAAGTATGACGTGATTAAAAAAACTCATCTTGATATAACTGTTTGTATCAGCTTTGACAAAGCCTCTTTTTTGTGCACATGCTCAAAGGAGGTTTGTGGTTGCCATGTTTGTGTTTTCTCATCATGTTGTGTGTGTTCCTCAGGGTGGATACGCCGGGAACGCCGTGGGCTTCAAACTGTCCTCCCTCCTGTCGTTAGCAGACACCAAGGCCAACAAGCCCGGGATGAACCTGCTGCACTTTGTCGCCATGGTCAGTATCACTTGATGCAAAAATACGACACTTGAAATCACGATACAAAGTTTCGAGAAGAGGAAAGGGAAATGTACTTCCCCTGTTGACAGTCGACAGACCAAGACTCGTCACTTTGGTCAAAACTCAAGAACCGTCTTGTACAAATCCACATGTTGTACATCATACAGGGGAGTAGGGGTTTAACAATTGACCGTATTTCAGTACTTTAACAGGTTACTGTTTGGTGCAAATTTTTCAAAGTCATCAGAAGATATACAGTATGTCCCAGGGGTGGATTTTGTTCCCATTATTATTATTTCATTATTTCATTCTAAAATGTATGTAATATATTCTGATCAAAGGAAGTGCTCAAGAAAACAATGCAATGAAATTCTTCATGTCATGCTTTCTTTGATTTGCATTGGCCTTGGCACTGACATTAGAAAAAAAACATGTCAGCTATGGTGCCATGTTACAGATTCAATCAATTCAATCATTTCAGGACTTACATTTTCTTCACTTCTAAGCCTACATCTGTCAGCGACTTGTTACTGATCGGCAAGCTTTCATTTCACAATCCTTCACCTCCAGTCAAATGGACTGTGATAAACGCTGCACAACGACAGCCAAACAAAATCAAGCAAACCGCCGCTCTAATTCTGTTCTCATCAAATGTTCAATACAAGCACTGGAGGAATGGGAGTGAGCCATCATGGGCCAGAAGTCACAAGCCAAGCATTACATAATTAAAAAAAAAAATGCAGTGATGTCTAACCCCGCTCATATCTGCCCTGCACAGGAAGCAAAGAAAAAAGACGAGAAGCTGCTCAAGTTCCCTGAGAAGCTACAGGACGTCCAGAGCGCAGCAAGGTACACCCGTCACCTCTTATGCCCCTGGTCTTGTTTTAAAGAATGAATTTGTGACGCAATCTGGTTAAATCTCTACTCTGACTTTTATTTATTTTATTTTATTTTTTTTATTTTTTTATGGCGTCGTATTCCACAGTAAGATGTTTTGGCTCTCAGTTGTCCATGAGTTTTCCATCGTAGTAGAGATTAAAATACCGTCGACCTGACTCAGTTGATTGAGTGAAGGACATTTCACATCTTTCTTCAGAAGCTTCTTCTTGCTCTCTTTAACCAGTCTGACAAAAGTGAGAAGAAGCAAAATGTCCAGTTGACGATATTTACATCTCTCCTACTATCTCTTCTGTCAGCACAAATGAACAAAGGTAACATTATTTTCTCACAATAGTATCAAAAAGTATCAGAATCACAATAGGTTTTACTGCCATTGTCAGTGAACCGGTTTACAAACTAGGAGTTTTCTTCGGTGATGAAACATGAAACATAGAACTATTGAAAGCTATAAGGGCATGCATAAAATAGATGAAAGTAGCTTCATCATTTAAAGTTACACAAAAAAATAAAAAAACTGTTGGCCCCTGTCAACTGTTTGAAAATTTCACAACACAGTTGGGGAATCCAAGCGATGAGAGGAACAGGTTTTGTGGTGTGGTTTGGTTAAATCTTGCAAAACAAGGACATTGTGACTAATAGTTGAGACCAGGTACAATAGCGTATTCTTTTTATCCTTCCTTTGAAATGTTGTTCTCCAGTCCATGCAGAATACAGACTCATGTTTCCATCTGACATGATTACATTTTCAAAACTAAAAAGAACTCATTTGTAACTTCGCAATAAAAGCGCAACTTAACTACACCATATTCCCCTTTCTATTTAACACTCAATCGGAATAGCTTATTGATTTTGGCATATTCAGAAACCATAGGCAAAACTGCTGACCGTGCTGAATGTTAAATGTCTGAAACATAAATAGCCTTAGTGGCCGATGTGATGTAACAGACTGCAGTGATGCTAGATGCAGTCTGCTCCCTCACCGTCACAAGGTCATCTCTGCTTAATGTACTTATGCAGCACACGCAGTCTCTTACCTAAAGCTGTAAAAGTCTCCGGCATCTGGGAAAACTGTCAGGGATGCAGTGACAGGTGCTCACTACAGCTGGGTCATGTATTCATTCGGGGTATTGGTGTTTTGTTTAAAGTGCATGTGACTACTACATAACTTAGTTTATGAAGAGAAGTACAAAGGTTCCAAATCCCAAGGATAGAATTGAATAGTTTAAATTGTTAGTTTTGTCCAAACTCATTCCTAACTTTACGAACATGTTCCAAACATCCCAATTATTCACAGGAATTAGTTTTTTTCTTGAGCCAAGCATAATATTTTAAATGCACAGTCATTTTACACATGTCTAGCTTTACAATTTACTGAAGGAGGACAAAACTAATTTCATTACATTACCAGGAAAACTATCAGGTACTTTTAATGTTTTCTAATGGCCCATCCTGAAATTCTCTGTTCCAGCAAGGAAGTGAAATAATAAGCAAAACTAGTGTTTTTGTTTTTTGTCTTAGTTATTGTCAAAATATAGTGTTTGGAGGCATATGGCATTCACAAAAATGACCTCAATCAATCAAATAAAGTTTGATTGATTGATACAAATAAAGTTTGTATCAATTTTATCAATTTGTATCAATTTTATTTGATTAATCAATCAAATAAAGTTTGATTGATTGATACAGACACGCTGAGCAAAGAAATGACTTAATCAATATGTTTTTGCCAAGAGAGCCTCATTTGATATTAGGCCGACAAATGAGCCTAATGATGCTTGTTTGTCACTTGTTCTTGTAGAATCTCAGTGGAGAACATTGAGATGGAGTTCTCCTCTCTGTACGTCCGCATCAGAACCCTGGAGGAGAAGGTTCAGGGAGACCAGGAGCTCCTTCAGCAGCTGGAGCCTTTTCTGCAGGTGACCATTTGTATATCACCAGTTCATAGTGCGAAGTCTCAAAATATCATCATGGACTACACAACTCATCAAACTGTTTGCTCATGGGTCTAAAATGCTGTTTTGTTGTAGCAGAAATGGTTTCCCCAAGTTTAGACATACAGTACATATCTTGTTTATTAGGTAGTGATTTGATCTTGATCTAGGCCTGATGATACTTGGGAGGTCCAACATTTTATGAGGTGGTACTGTGTCTGTGTCCCAGAGTGCAACGCAGACTCTGCAGGACCTGAAGAGACGAAGGCTAGACCTGCGCAAAGAGGGCAACAGCCTCATTGACTTCCTCTGCGAGGATAAGGACACCTTCAAGTTGGACGAGTGCTTCCGAATCTTCCAGGACTTCTGTCACAAGTTCAAAAAGGCTGTCAAGGTCAGTGTGGTACAGTTCACGCAATACCAACACAACAGGTCGAGAGGAGGGAACAGTTGCCTTTTTTCCCCCTCCAATCTATTAGTGCCTCAAAGACTAAGGTGTATCTGAAAATGTTTGTACAATTTCTTTGGCAAACAAAAAAATAGGTCTTATTACTATTAAGGCATCTGATTCTTTTGCGTTTTAGCAGTTAAAATTCTCAATCCTTATCAGAAGAATTGAGATACATTTCCAATAAGCGTCTCTAACTAATTGAGTAATTCCATTTTGTCTTCGCTTTAGGACAACGCGGAGCGAGAGCTGAAGGAAGCGGCCCGTCAGCGCCGCCTGCGGGAGCTGGAGGAGAAGCGCTGCGCCTGGTCTGCTCCAGACCAGAGCGGAGTCTTCGGCCGCAGCAGCAGTGAGACTGACGTGGAGATGCTCACCAAGGAGGGCCTGCTGGAGTTCTTCCACAGATCCCAGAGCCCGCACAGCCCCCTTAGTCGCTCCTCCAGTGCCCGACGCCACCGCTACACCATGACCGGCGTGGCCGATCGCGAGCTGCGAGGGTATCTGGAAGTGTTTGGACCCAACGGGAACGACTATGCAAAGTTCAACAGCCTACCGCGTCCGGGCAGGCCTCACCAGAGAAGGGCCGCCCCGTGGATGCTAGCACAAGACGACAACCGCGAGCTGGGATTGGACAGACACGCGGACACGGAGCCGGTTAGCCCGATCACTAGGTTTTCTACTTCCGAACCTAATAACAATGAAGACCCTTACATCGACAATAACAAGTACTCCTCTGTGTCTGAGGGGAGCGCTTTGCCACGGCCGTTTTGTCTCTTTCAAAATGCCACACAGGTTCCCAACATGAGCATCTCTGGACACATGAACGTCAATGTGGAGAAACACACTTTAGTGCAGGGGCCACGACCTTTTGAGCTCTCCAGACCGAACAATAAGAGCAGTCAAATGCACTTTGTCAAACCAGAAGATGTAGTCGTGACTGATTTGGAACAGGATGAGCCTCCAGCCAATTTGGACAATGCAGATACAATTTTACTAAGTGATCCAAAGGCGGCTATAGAAGAGAATTTGCATGATTTTGAAAAATCTGAAATATCTGCAAAGGACACTGAGGAATATGACAGTACAATTTCATCAACCACTTGTGATACACCTCTCCCGCTAGACCCGCCCGTCTCCAACAAGAAGCCAATGTTTTACATCATAGACTGCACTGAGACCGACTGCTCTGTTACTTTGGATTGCTCTGAGACAGAGCCCTTCAGAGCTGGCAGAAACCAGGAAGAAGATCCAAGCTCTGTGTCGTCAAATTTGGAATCTCCGAACGATCTTTCTAGCAGCGATATTTCTGCACCTAAAGCGGGTGACGTCACCTTTGCCACTCAGACAGAAGACTGGGATACCGAAAGCACTGAAACAACTGAGGGGAAGCAAGGCGTTAACAAAGAAACACAAATTAGTAGCAAGAAACAAGCTAAAGCAGCCAGAACTACCAAGAATAGCGGGACTAGCCGAGGTGTGCGGACGCTAACTAGCAATGAAAACCAGGGCATGAGAAGAGTGGTGCCTATTAGCAAGCTATCAAGATCTGTAAGCAGTAGAAGAGGAGATAGGCAGGCAGACAGTAGCGAAACGCGAAGGCCTTTGCGTGACCAGAGCACCCCAACAAGAGGACGGAGCGAGAAGGCTACGAGGACGCCACGACATTCTAGCATGCCGCCAGATGAGTCCAAAACGCAGAGGGGACTTACCGGATCTGCGCCTCGATGGACAAGAGAATCCACGCCGAGGAAAGCCACCTTCCAAAAACCAAGTGCTAAACCGTTGCGGAATATTCCCAAACCGGAAGAAAAGATGTGCAGGTCGACTATGAGAGCGCTAGCCCAAACTCAAGCGCAAGCTAATTCTGAAAACACTAGTCCAAACCCATCTAAGACCACCTCGGGTGTACCGAGCTTTGCGCGGAATACGGTATCATTTACTTCGAGGACCAATAAGGCGGCGTCCACACCGTCCCACAGTCCTTCAACGCTAGCGAGACAAGCTAAACAGAACAAGCCTGCATCTCCAGCTCCAGGACTGAGGAGGGTCCAAAGCGTCAAGGCAGCTAGTCGCAGCGCATACCCTAGCGAGACTCCGCCGCCTACGGCTTCAAGAGACGACCAGCGCAAGACGAGTAGCTTATCTGAAATGTCGATTACAAACAGAGACTTTGCATCGAGCCGGAGCACTAAACCAACCTGGAAGTAAAAAAAGAAAAGACAGTATACTCTTGAGAATCGGTTCAAAAGAAAAATGTATATAATCGACTGCCATCATTGCACTGAAATATTAATTCGGAGTCCTTTATTCAAAAGGAAAGATGACAAACGGCAAATGATAGTTCATCCAGCTGACTCTTTTTGCCTGCGTAGCTGTACATACTAATGTCTATGGTCATGTAAACAGTAAGTAAACACTGGCTGCTGCTGCTGCTAACTCACGTTTTCATTCAGGGTCAATGATTTGTAGTGCTTGTCTGCTGTTAAACTGAGTCAGTCCTATTAAAGCTGCTTGTTTTCTTTGAGGGGCTCAATACCTCAGAATGTTTTATCAGTGGCCTTTCATCAGTGAAATTTGTTTTGTAAAGGTTGCTGCCATTGTATGTTTCTTCAAAATCACATAGATTTCAAAATGTGAAATTTACCGGCTACAAACAACAAACAAGTTCAGATATCAAGTTCACTTTTTTCTTCAAAATGTAGATTATTGGTGGGTCTCATTCAGCCCCATACATAGTAATGATCCCGAGTGGTCTGTGAAATTAACATGGATACTGGTCCCCCCTCGGGGGCCCAGACCTCCACAGAGCTCCAGAGCCGGTCAATCATAGACTTGGGCTTCCACTTTATATTTATATTACACAAAAACCAGCGTGGTTAAAAATAGGATACATAGCCCAGGGTTGTCACATGGGTCATAGCAATTTTTAGAAAAAATAAAACCCTCAAACGAGGTCCAAAGCTACATTAGAATCCTGTTTCCAAAGTCTCTTTTGGAGTCGCCCCTGGCCACCAGGGGGTGGTATTACAGGAATGTTAGCTCCCCGCTATGAGGACCAAAGAGAAGTGCTTTCCTCGTCCATTGGTCTAAATGAAGTTGAAATTGTACAGTTGGTTGAGTTGGTTGGCCAATATTTTGTAATTTAATTTGTGCTATGAGAAGCTAAACATTTTCTTTCTATCTAATCCAAAAATGTGTCAATTTCAATACATCAAAACCTAATTGTTGAAATGGCAAAAATGGCACAGTTTCTTCCCAACATGGTCTGTTTGTTTCAGCATGACAAATGTTCACAATTATGCTATGGTACACAAAAGAATGTTTCACTTGCAAAGGTTAAACAACCTATGGTTCAAATTGTACCTCACGTCATTAGATGTAAGTAGCATTAGAACAACCTCTTTGTTATGGAAGTAAGTTAGCGCGTTTGGCTATTGTTATGCCTCAAATCAACATGAATATCGTATTCTATTGAGAAAAGAATCGCCCTCTGCACTCATGCCTTCAAACTCATTGCCTTATAGATAAGCCTCACCTGTACACAGCTGTTTATAGCAACAAGCAGAATAGACACACGCACAGGGTTTAAATCCACTAGGAGGCCCCAAAGCTGAATGTTTTTAAGGCTAAATTATACTATGTTGCTCAGATATATATTTTGTGGGGATTTTTTTCTTATTGTAATCACTAATGAAGCTCAGCAGTTTCCCACAAAACCCACTCTGTTTCCATTTGGAAAATTACTATAATGTTTCCCATAGACTTTTTGAAAGAATTCAAAGACACAAATAGAAATGCTAACTTTAGTCAGTCTCAGTAATCGTTAGGTCTACGAGCCCTGGTTAGGAGTTGTATCAGTTCTGAAAAGATTTGTGAACAATTTTTGTGCGTAAAATGCTGGAGAGAAAAGCATTCATTTTCTTGTTTGAGTTATGTTTTGTTGTTTTTAATTTCATGGATTATAATATTAAAGCTATATTTATTTGTTCTTAATATGAAAGCGTAAACTCTAATCAAGAGTGGCCAGTATGAAAAGGAATCAATTGTGATTAATTATGTGGCATATCTTTAAGAACTTTTCAACATAAAAAGTTTCAGATAAATCTTCAAACTAAAATCTTGTGGGAGGGTTTTGATCACGACTACATAGCAGATTAGCGTTCTTCATTCTTGAGCTCGTAATTCTATTTTCATTGTTTTTGTCTTTGGTAAAAAAAAAAAAAGAATTTAATTTGTGGGCGGCATAGTGCATTTTTCACTGAAGCCTTTTTATTTTTTGTTTCTATTACTTCTCAAGACGAACAAATTGTGGCATGTTCATGGATGTTGTGAACATTTAGCAAACAGAGTCTCCCCCAGTGAGCATTTTACATGGGGCCCCCTTATACCTAGATACGGCCCTGGACATACGTAGCGGTCAGCCTTACATTCCTTGACATAGCTTTATCAACACTGCTAATTATGTACATGTTGTAAAGACAAAGTATTTTTCTGACCAAATATCTGTTATAAATTCTAAATACATCTGGTAACGTTGGGGCACAGACACTTTTCTTTGTTTCCACAGACCTGACCTGTCCTTTCACTGTAGGTTGCTTCATGCGTCTTCCTCATCCCTGTCATGCAAATGGAGTTAGGAGAGGTCACAAAAGCACAGCCACATGTTAAAGTGTGTGTGGTCTGCCGTAAAACACTCCACATGAAGAATTTTTTTTTGTATATCTTACCCTAACCTAATACACAACAGACCAAAGGAAAGAATTAGCTCTGGTCAATCTAAACATAACAGCTTAGACAGACAATCTATTTAAGGTGGACTTTTATTCAACCTAAACTGATCAAGGTAATTCAGTAGTAGAGGTGTGACAATATATCGATTATTGTGAAATATCGTGATATTTTGCAGCATGATAAAATACAGATGTTATTCTTTTTATGCCGATATCAATACGGTTAATGACACTATGCTAATAATGGTCAATAATACAGTCAGACGATGAAAGGCAGCACTAGGACCAAACACTGTCACTGTCAAATGGATTACTTTTAATTATAGTTTTATAAATAAGTTTAACATAGTGGTGAATTTATTCCTTTTGGGAACAGGACCGTGGTTTCTTGTTTATTTAGATGTAAATGAAGTGATGCCACTGACGGCAGACGATCAATCGGCCCATTTTCAGGGATCATTTACTTATTTATTTAAAGCCACACTGCCAAACATTTCATCCAATAAATACAACATAATACAAGCATTTATTTTATTACAGACATTATTATTGTGGAAAAATACAAATCATTTAAATAAAAATGAACAGAAACAAATGTGTGAGAGGCTCACCTCTCCTCAGACCTAACTGTAACTTTACTGGGAGTGGGGACGTCTCCCGCTCGTGTCCATAGAGATGTTGTCTGAAGACAGCCAAATATGAGATTTGATCTGAGCTATGACACTGATGATTGATTAAGTATTTTCCAATCATTTACAATTGTTGGGTTTCAGATGACAATCACAATCTCAGTACTCTACACCGCTAATGTATAATTGGGGTAGGGGCTAGCTTAAATAATTGTGTTTGTGATCGGATAACTATTGTACTAATATGACTGATCAGGTGGAACATGTAGTTGTGGTATTTTGATTTGGATGATACGATGTAATTGACACAGGAATCCTGAATACTTCCCCTAGTTTGAGAGTTTAGCACATTCTACGCTCTGAAAACCATGAATAGCCTTGCTTGGCCCCGTACGCTACAATCCTTAGCCTTGACCACTTGGTATACCACTATTAAAAGTTGTAGCCACTTCACCATACCGTGACTAACGCTGCCCCCTGCTGCTACCGCTTATAGCCTTACACCCTGTGCCCTTTACGTAACCAGAACCTCTGTGGCTTTTTCAGCATACTGGCCTTCCCTTTCTCTCCACTGCTTCCTTATTGTTAAGAGGACTACCATGGTGACACAGTCTAAACGCTTATTACCATGCGGGACAAAAGAGGCCAGTAAAAATCAAAAGACTGTTCCCACACTTGTAGCTTATCTTCATCGAGTGGCCTTTAAGTTGATGTTCTATGTTTGGGCTTAATGTCACCTTGTACAGTGATATAGACTATAGTTTTATACTTGATTGTGATGTGAATGTACATGCTTGACAATGAGGTGCTCTGCCTGGTCAGTACACTGTATAAGATAATAAAAAATACACTTTATTAGGCATATATATCTATGGCTATCTGGAACATTAGACGATATGGCTGCAAGACATTGTGACTGCTCATGTTGATCCAGTGACCTCAATAAATCATTTTGTGAAACGAATGCTTTGTTTTACTCGCTTTATTCTATGGCTTTTTGTTATGGATGGAGGAGTTTTGATCTGTCAAAGGGTTGAATGGTTTGTTTGGAATCTCTGGTAGTAATACATCTCATCACTAGACTACAAAGGTGTAGAGAGCGTAGTCAAATAAGTAAAAATAATATTAATGTGAGTAAACATGAAACTTCTAAATTTCACCCCAATACCGTTCAGCACGGGCTTGCAGAAACTCGCTCATGGTAGAAATTTGGTTGCATTTTTGGAGCCAGTCCCATTATTTAGAATGGGGAGAAAATAAAAATAGTAAAAGGATAAAATTAGGATGATGTTGCGCATGTTAAGGCAAACCGGGAAGGTCAGAATGACAAGCTTGTGTTCAATACTGACCTAAAGCGGGAAAATGGAAAGTCCATATAGGGACCAGGAACTTCCGGAGCCAGCTACCATTTCCTTATGGTTACAGGAAGAAGTCGGCCACAATTAGTCCATTCTTCATGCTATAGTCTATGGACTGCATGAAACTCAGGGATGTGACTGCCTCTATGTTGTTAATGTGACGACTAAACCTAGCAAAACATAGTAGTTAATGCTCGTTTAGCACATACTGTACAATTCTGTTTTTAAGTGTATCATTTACAGTTGCCTAATTGTTGACAAGATTCTACACCTGTAATAATGTCTTGATTTAAAACATTGAGTGCCTGATGTAGGTGGAAAAGCACTATATAAGTTGAGACCATTTATTTACAATACAGGTGCTCGTCATATAATTAGAATATTGTGAAAAAGTTCATTTACTTAAAATGTGAAACTAATATATGATATTGACTCATGACATGCAAAGTGACATAATTATGTCAAGCCTTTGTTTGTTATCATTTTGAGGATTATGGCTTTTGACAGTCCAATTTCAAAATATTCTAATTTAATGAGATTTTTAATTTGGGGTTTTTACAAACTGAGCCATAATCATCAAAATTATAAATGACAATAATTACAAATAAAAGCTATACATATTGTTTATTGTTTATTTGTTTATTTGAGCAGTACACATAGTGCTCAAAAGGAGTGGGCTGAAGCAAAAGCTTATGATTGCCCACCCCCAAGTGCAATAAAATAAATAAAAAAAGAACATTTCAAGCAGCTACATTCATACAGACCAACTTACAAACTTACCAAAAAAAATAATAATATATGAACTGTTTATACAATTAATTGAAGCAACGCACAGCTACAACAACAATCCCGTTTCATGTACGATGTCTAGAACAAAGCAGTCAAAAAAAAAAAAAAATGTGATCCTTAATATATTTCTTCCAGATTTTTACCCTTGATAACCGAGAGTTACCTTTATGTTATGAAGGTACATTAATAGATATTATAATCTGAGATCTTGATACTTTCCAGTTGTCATTACCATTCTCAGTATAATTTTAATTTGGGTGTAATTTCCATAATCATTATTATTATATATTTATTTAATTGAGTTATATGTGAAGTATGCTGCAAGCCCTGCATAGTGTGGTGCATTAAAAAGCCAAAGTGTAGAGCGGGCCAGATGAAGAGGGCAGTAACTCCCAATCAACAAACCCCCACATGGCTGCCCTAACAGCTGATTTTGTAGAATATGTTCCTATGCTGAGTGGTGCATTAAAAGACAAGGTTTAGAGCCCGTTGGGAGGATTCCTCTCAACAGATCCATAACCTGCCAACCCTAATTCTCCATTTGTGAATTTGAGCAATAGAATGACAACCGTTCCAAGCAGCAACACTCTTCCAGATTATAGAGGAACAATACACATAATCCATCCTACTGCTCCCCCTAGTGGCAACACATTTCTTCTTGTCTGTATATTTCAAAAGTCTTTTGTTTGTATTTAAATTTGAACAGGTTGATGTTTGGACATCGTTTCAAATCCATCTCCAGTTTATTCCACAATTGAACACCATTAACTGTTGGACTAAAACTTTTCAAAGTTGTGCTATGTTTCTGAATCCTAAAGTTTAATTCATCACGTAATTCATAACGACCAGTACGTTCTTGGAACCTTCTTTGTAATTGGTTTGGTAACAATTTATACCTTGCTTTGAATAACATTTGAACAGTTTGGAACTCAACAATGTCACAAAACTTCATGATCTTTGATTTTAAAAATAATGAGTTTGTGTGGTCCAAAAACCCAACTTTATGAATTACTCGGATAGCTCTTTTTTGCAACAATATTATTGGTTTAACTGTGTTTTTGTAAGTACTACCCCAAACCACAGTACAATAATATAAGTAGGGCAAAATCAGAGAACAGTATAAGGTATGTAGAGCTTTGATGTTTAAAATGTGCTTTGCTTTTGCAATTACTGAAATGCTTCTAGAAATTTTCGTAGATATATATTTAATATGAGATTTCCAAGTAATTCTGTCATCAATAATCACACCAAGGAATTTGATTTCATGCACTCGCTCGATAACAACACCTTCTATCTGAATTGCTTCCTGAGCATTGGAGTTACAGTTGCCAAATATCATCATTTTGCTTTTACTCAGATTTAAAGATAATTTATTTTGTTTGAACCACTTGTTGACACTTTTGAGTTCCAAGTTAACAATCCGACACAGCTGCTGTAAGTCGTCTCCTGATGCAAAAATATTTGTATCGTCAGCAAACAAGATAAATTTAAGTATTTCAGACGTTTTACAAATGTCGTTAATATACATATTAAACAATTTTGGGCCCAGAATAGAACCTTGAGGTAAACCACAGACAATTTGTCGACAACTCGACTGATAATCACCGATTTTCACACATTGTTTTCTATTTTTTAAGTAACTGGTAACCCACTGTAGAGCTACCCCCCTAATTCCATAAAGTTCTAGTTTATTAATTAATATATCATAGTTTATTGTATCAAACGCTTTACTCAGGTCAATAAATAACCCTATTGCACATTTCTTGTTATCTACAGCATTAGTTATTTCTTCAGTTATATCAAATATCTCACTTTAATGAGTCTATCATATATTAGATTCACAGTTTAAGTTGAATAACAGAAGTGAATGCACGTTTTCATTATATTCTAATTATATATATATATTTTTTAAGTAATGCCTGGATGGCTAAACCAAAAACACCATGCGAATTAGATACTAAACCCTGCATCATTTATGTTTATTAAGGAATACATTAAAACTGAGACATATAAGATACTTTACTCTTGAGACACAACCAACAAATCACATAAACGGATCAAAAGTCCCTCTGCTCGACCTGCTGAAATCAAAATTTTCAAGTTCAAGTGGAAAAAACGAGCAGTCCTCACTTCTACCCTTGAGCCACGAGAGGGCAGCAGAGCACTTGCATCTGTTTGTTCGCGCGAGAAAACAAGGCCCAACATAACTAGCCTAAATGTTTTCAAAAGGGGGAAAAAGAAACGGAATCAATTAATAAATCTATGCAACGAGGTTCGACGGCAAAGTTGACTACGTGGTAAGTATTTATTTATTTATTATTATTATTATTATTATTATTATTTTGTATATGTATGCTAAAACATCCACCTTGAAGTAGTTTCCAAGTCTCTTTGCAAGAGGTTGTTGTTGTTGTTCCTTACCGACCTACAATCTATATTTATTTTCCACAGATAAAAATCTAGCTTTTTATACATTCCTTTTTTACCCCCTCGAATGATCGTCTCGCCCACCACCTGATGACGTCACGAGGTGCTGACCATTTCAGTGCTGAAACAGTCTTTACTACTTACCATTTCTTGCTGACAGATGGCGCTACTTCTTTACATTCTGTGCCAGCTGCGGACAAATCTGTGTCCTAAATTAAATGGGAAAAAAACGTCTCCATGGCGTCTTTAATGATGTTTAAAAAGTGAATATCTACTGGAAAACCCATTTGCTCGGCCAACAAATCTCCATCCACAGTGTTTGTCCTAATGGGTAGTGGCTTGTGACTTACTCTCATACTACCTCCCCAAAAGCAGAAGCAGCAGCAGCAGGAGATTAGGATTAGACCATCTCAATCCCGTCTATCCTCAACCCTCGTGCACTTTCACTGTGTCGCTCCACCACAAGTCACTACAGAGCAGCCTACCCTCCCGAGGAGTGACCTGAGGAGTGGACCTCTTCTGACTGGAATCTAAACAAGTAAGACATTGTATTTGTGTAATCAACTGTAGTTTGTGTTGCTTGCAAGATATGAATGCAAATGTCGTTTGTTTTTTATTAATCTGATTGGAATTGTGACTGCAGTACTTTCAAGTGCAGTCAGATCAATGGACAAAATGTTACTGAGACTGGATAGTTTGTACTTTCCATTCATTTATGCTTTAGGTTTGCGTCTGAGCTTGGTGTTTTTCTGGTTTAAAGTGATAGTCTGTAAATTTAAATGTTTTACAAATTTAGTAGGTTACATATAATTGACTGCCTCCTGCAATTTAACATAACGTAAATAATATCGAATGATGATATTTTTTTCCAAAGTCCCTCCCTTTGTTGATCTCAGCAACCAATCAGAATCCCCCGGTGCCATAGCGTTGACCAATGAGACAAGAAAACCGTGAGGTTTTTGGGAAAATGTAAATGTACATTTTTGATGCAGGAGAAATGCCTTGTTTTCTTATTCTTACATACTTTATAAACTTTTACAATGTACATTTATTGAAACCCACACCCCATCCCCTTCTCTCCACAAAGAGCAGAATAACAGTTAAGTCCAGAGTAACGTCGAGTCCTTCCTTTCAATTCTTAAAAAAAGCATAAAAAAAGGACCAGAGCAAAGGCCACAGGTAATGTGTGGTCTCAAATAGAATATAGTGCAAACTCCATTTCGGAGGCATCTCCAATCAAGCTACTGCTGTCCCACTACTACAACGACGACCGCTACGACACCGCTCTTATTACTACCTCTACGTCTGCTTTAGTCGTGTGCGTTCCTAGCGTGGTGTTGTGTCCAGACAGCATGAATGATTTGTTAATTATTCAGCAGCAGAGCCTAAGTGCAGTGAGGCCTAATCCCACCACGCTCCACCGGACTGATGCAGCAGCAGGTGCACCCTCCAGCCAACCAGATGTACCAAAACCACACCGTGCCATCCAAGTGTGTTTATCTGTTTCAGTGTAAATGTCCCATAAGTTGCCATGAGCACACTGCCCGTTCAGATCACAGATTACGATGTATGGACTTGTAAACATTGGTTAAAGATTGAAATATTGTCCATTTTTAACTTATTGCTTGATAGCTGAATGAGCTCGCCCCTTTCTACTTTATGCTCAGGAGCTGGCCAGGCTAGCTATAGGCTACACTGTTTTGAGGGCTGCAGCTCATGACAATTTGACATTTTGGGGAGATTTTCATATTGCGATTCAGTTAGTTTGTTATTTTATGTTCGTGATGGTTTCTTTTTTTTTTTGCCATATCGCCCATATCACCGTGACTTGTAAATTATTGCGAATATTATATGTGCAAGACATTATTTTTAAACTTGTTAACGTGCTTTTTCCCAATTGTTGTAACTTCCCTTCACAATTCTTTACAAACAAGATATCATGCTAGGTCCAAAACACAAGATATCCACATGGCTCTTGGATTGGGCTGGGTAGGCTACTGTTATGTCTGTGTAAGGTGCCTCGAAAGGCGCTATATAAATAAAGTTCTTCTTCTTAGACTGGTATTGGAAATAAAGTGTAGGTATCGAAAGAAAATTAAAGTATCAAAAGCAGGTTTATTTATTTATTTATTTGAGTAGTTAATCTGCTCAAAAGGAGTGGGCCGAAGAATTCTTAAAATCTTTGGATCCAAGTTTTTATGCTGTTGGTCCAGGGACAGCATTAAAGGAAGTTGTTTCAGCTCAAATAAATAGTTTTTTCCACATTTTTTATTTATTTTTTGCCCAATGTTTGCCCCATTTTTCTCTATCTTTGCTCCAATATTTTCTCATTTTCCCAAGTATCGTTAAAGTACTCGTATCGAAAAAGATTTAATGGTTCCCAGTCCTACTCTTGGAGTAATTAAACAATTGTCCGATATGGGCTCTCTGCAGCAAAAATGTTTTATCGAACCCTGTAAAATCACAGCAAAGACATACAAAAGCCTCCAATAAAACAATGTGCAGTTTGTGGAAAAAGGGCAAAAAACTCAGCTGTAACAAGAGAGATGGAGGTTGCTTTTTGTTAAAGGTACCTGTTTAGTCTTAAAAATGTGTTTTCTTTTGTCCTTATAAGGAAATTGGTCTGATCTTCAGCTATGATCGGTCAATCGTTTTAGCCTATAGATATTTAGGGGATGGAGCAACCAGGTACAAGGAGAACACACAGACTCCACAAATAACCTCCACGTTTGAAGCACAAGTTCAAGTGCATGACAGACAAGAGAATATTGAGGAGTGCCCTTTTTGTTTGTGTAGTTTTGGGAATAGCGCGCTGCATACTAAACAGCTGTCCATTCAAACTCACAGCGTTGGTTTTTCAAAATGTGCACACAAAATCAGCACAACCTCCCACCTTTCCAAGACCCCCCCCCCCAAGACTTTGTTCCTCGTCGCCAGAGCACAATGGCCCCCCAGCGTCTTTATCCGCTCGGCATCACACCCAGTCATTAATGGAAGGGGAATGCAAATAACTGTTTCTGTCTTTATAACTTATCTGAAAGGACTCGCTCAAAGGCTGCAGCGGGATAAAGGAGCGTATCGCCATGGTAACAGCTTCCCTAAAGTGGGAGGGGCCAGACTGGAAAAGGCTCAGATTGGGGACGTCCGGTCAGGGAGGGGTCACCTGCCTGCGTTACTGTCAGAAAAATACAACTTTGTACATTAACGTGAAATTCTAGATAACAGTGTCCTACTGTACTGTATGTGACTGCGTTTACACTACATTATAAATATTAGTGGAGTAGAAAGTACAGTAAAAAATATAATGGAGTAAAAGTATCCATCATATGAAAGAAGATACAAATCTATCTTACTATAGTTACTTTTCAGGACTGACACAATAGAATAGTTAAATTTACGTTGATAGTTTTATTATCAACGTAAATTGATAGTTTATTTTTATGTATTTATTTATTTGAACAGGGACAGTGTACAATCTACATTAGCCTCAGAAAGGAGAGATGCATTGTACCAGGTTATAGCACTTGTGCTAATTTCCACCTGCAGTCCCTGGACCTATTGTACATGTTTTTAGTGGTAGGGGAAACCGGAGTACCCGGAGGAAACTTACGCAAACACGGGGAGAACATGCAAACTCCAAACAGAAAGGCCCCGTCCAGTTGGGAATCGAACCCGGACCTTCTAGCTGTGAAGCACGAGCGCTAACCGCTGTGCTAAGTTACCCCGTTACTTTAACATGCATTAGGTTCAACACTTTACATACATATATACATACATATTTAATCTGCATTTACCATATTTAATCAGTTTTTGTCAGTCACGTGACCAAAAATGCCTCCGGCAGCCATATTTGATGGTTTCTAATTCAAATAATGTCAAACTGAACCAGCATTGAAATCACAAAGCTGCTCATCTATCCTGTCTTTGCCACGTTTTACTGTCAGAGAGCAGCAACAAGAATTACTACAACCACAGGGTACAGCATCAAGACCTCAAAGCATAAAAATAGCAATATTACGGCGTATTTAGCCTAAAATGCTAACTAGGGATTAGCAACTGTGATTAGCTTACAGGTCTAACAGCACAATAAAATTGGTTTAATTTCAGACTTTTAGAGATAGATATTGATCAGTTCTGCCTAGCCTACTTTAAAGGGATTATACAGTTTAAAAATGTTATAATTATGTATTTTTACCCCTACATGTTCCAGCTATGTCCTAATGTGTAGAATGAGCCCAGACCTGTTCGCCACAAATGCCTCTAAAATCCTGCACTCAAAAAATGGTTATTTCGGGTCCGAATTGCCGTCATGCACGAGCTTAATATAGAGACTGCAGTTACGCCTAAGACCTGAGGTGGCAGTAGTGAACATAAAATTACCAACTTCCATCTAGTCCCTTTAAAGGCGCACTATGCAACTGTTTATGTAAAACAAAAAGGTTGATATTATACGCTATATATTAGATGCTAATGTAAAGGTGGCGTCAAGAAAATGTTCATATAAAAATATTTATTTTGGCGGAGAAGCATCAAGTTTGATCCAATCACAGGGCTCAAGTAAAATAAGATACAGAAGAACTCCATTAATCTATTAGGCACTTCAGAGCGAAATAAAAGAAACAATGAAAATGTGTGACTCAAGGCAATGGGAGCTCTGAAATGATCAGGTGTATAAACTGTAAAAACATAGAGGAACACCAAGCTCAAATAAAGTTGCATCTCTCTATTACACAACTCTCTTAAGTGACTGCGCGGATGACGCAAACCCCACTGTTACTCTTTTACTTTTATGCGCTGACAGCTTGGACTCCCGGGGGACCTCCATAGAAATACTGCATATGGTCTATTTATATAAGTGCGTGTATTATTGATGCTGTTTCTTCCCCCTCTCTGCAGGAGCGCTCTGCCGGTTCACGTGGGGTCCCTTTAAGCAGCTGCACGAGTGTCGGAGTAGCGAGCAGGAGCGGCACTGAAGAGGTTCAGCCCTGGTTCGGACAGCTCTGCGGATGAGAGGAGGGATCGGCTGATAAAGTCCAAGCAAGTCTCCACATACGGGTGTAAAGGATTGAATTGAGGTGAGGGCATTGTTTCAAATCAAAATCTTACTTTGCATTTCATTTTTTTAAATGTAAATGTGCTTTGGACTCAAAAGTGATGAGTCAGATGGGAGGATTTCACAGCTTAAAGGAGAAGACTGTGTTCTTGCATCACCGTTTTGGAGCTTTTACCCATGTTATAATGTTCTTTTGTCATACGTAATCATACTTATAGGAGTATTGTTACTTAATTCACGCGGTTTTGGGGAATCCTGCCCACTCTGGTTGTTTCTTCTTTTATAGAATGCTATAAAAGCTCTCAGATGTGTAATTTTCTGAATTTTGAGAACACAAAACTGTCATTTAAACCCCATAATCCATCATTGCACTCAAAGTGCATTCATCACGGCACCATTGATTTACTAGCATACCTTTAGCTGAATGTGAATGATTGTTTTCAGTGTTTCACAATGTGTCATTTACACTTTTACCAGCTCCAGGAGTCAGGACAGTTTGAAAACTAACCCCAGTTCATTCTCTCATATCATGCTGTCTTTTATTCACACAGACATTATTTAAAATCCAGAAAAATTCAAAAGTGAAAGATGTACCCAAAAAATGTTTTAGGCCTGAATTATGCCTGACACATCAACTTTCTTTGTCCTTGTTTATGATCTACTGTTACTTTTGGCCACATTAGCTTTGATATCTAAAATATTGTACAGCCTATGTATGTAGAATACAAGCAATAGTATTATAGTTCTGAGTTGCCAGTAGAGGGCGCCTGGTCTTGATACTTGTTATCTTACTAACTTTGATATTAGAGCGCAGGCCCGGACTGGCCTTATATTTTACCGGGCATTTGACCGGTGGGCCGGTACCAAAATGGGCCGGTGCGATTGATTTTATTTTTGTATTTTCTGCGCAGCCTGTGCCGCACGCACGATCAGCGGCGGCAACTCCGGCTATACGTGGGCCTGTCCAAACAAAAAAATGCCAGGGCTGAATTATTGTCCCAGTCCGGCCCAGTTTGAGAGGCATCGTCATGTTGGTGATTGAAACATTGACATGATTTTAATGAGTTTGGTGAAGGTGTATGGACTAAAAAAACATAGAGTACCGACTGAATTACCTAAATAATGTCATAAATACGAATCAAGCGTCTGTAGGAAACATGAATGAAACAAAACAGTTTTTTTAAATTTTTTTTATTTTGAAAAAGACAATATTGAAACGCAAAAAGGGACCCGATAATCAATTCTAATCAGGTTTTGACAATTATTGCGTTTCCTTTTTATTGGCTATTCACCAATTAATCCCCGGCACATCTTTGTTTGTATTTACCCGTCACTACAAATGATCTTTTTGTTAGCTTCATGTCGGCAATAGCCGTGCTGTTAATTTGTCAGGTCACATGGCTGCACTCCCCACTGTTGCCAGCAGAGGGTGTCAGGCAGACACCTAATCCAACCGTTCAAAAGGAAAGTCAAAGAGAAAGCGCCGCACAGAAACACTATAGGAGCAACTTTATTTACTGCAATTGTGCTCTCCGTAAAACTGTGGATCACTTTGACCTGTTACATGTGACTCTCTGACCTTGAGCCGCTGTGGGACAGGACTAAGGCCTATTGATTCTCAGGAGTGGACAGATTAACCTGCACGGTCACAGGGGCAAAGGATTGACTGAAGGTTACTACAAGAGGCAATGGCCTACTCTTGGTATGAACAGATGAGGTTGAACGCAATATCAAGTAGCACTGGAAGTTCATTTGCAAAAACCCCAGCAAAGCACCAGTTATCTGAAAAAAAAAAGCCAGAGGTGTGTGATTTTCTCTTTGCATAGTATTTTCAATAGCCATATCTATTCTAGTGCAATGTCATCAAATCCACTCAGTTTTCTATATATTCCACCTGAAGGATAAAGTAACAAAAGTTAACTTTCTTCTCAAACTTTTTCCACCATGCATTACCACATATTTTTGCACTTCACATGTTTTTCTCTGACGCTCAAAAGGCTCCGTCCCACCAGCCGATCTCATGAGGTGTTGGCTTTATTTTTGGGAAGGTGTCTCTGCTTGAAATTATTATGCTGTTTTCACCTGTAGCTTAAGTAAAATGTGGAGAAAATTGGATATATGAGCAGGAGGGAATCCTTAGAATAGACAAAAATGAAGGCAATACCTTCCGATTTCTTTTATAAGGAAATACATTTAAATTGCATGTATGTGACAGGCCCAAGGGGTACACAATACAAAAATAGATTTGGAATCACTGCCCCCCTTCATCGTGGCTGATTGTGTTATTGTTTAGATAAAGTGTGACTGTCTATTTGGCCCATTGTATCATGTGGGGGTATAACTTTATGACTTTATTTATGTTTACCATATATAACATTCCATACCTCTACACAGAAACTAAAGCAATAAAGCAACCCATTTTCACTGACTGATCTCCGTGTAGCTGAAAGCGGAGAGGAGACAGATGCATTTTGGTAATTACTCCAAACATGGTTATTGTAGTGAAAACAGGATTACTTTGAGGGGGTGGAGTCTGCCAGGCCTGGGCCCATGTGCTCATGTGCCATATAGAAGGGAATCAAAATGGGAATTATGTAGCAATAAGATTATGCTAGAATTTCTACAGGGCTGAATGGTTTTAGAAAAAGAATTGTAACTGTGATAACTAGATATTTATTTTGTTTGTTTTTTGCGCATTTTAAACATTTTTTAGACCAAAAGGAGACAGGATATTTTGTTAATTCATCATTTGATTGTGAGCGACCATTCAGCAGCCCCATATTGCCTAACAGTGGTACCGTATTGTAAATCCAATTCATTTTTGAGTAAACTGTGAAAGAATGCCCTGCTCAGACAGTTATTTCAGTGCTATTTCCTCGGCATTTGTGGCCTTGCTGCTTTCATAGCATTTGATCGTTTTACATCTGACAAATAGGGATGTTTTTTGGGCAGGGATATGGACTTACTGGGGTCATTTTAGTTTTTTAAATCAGGATAAACTTGTTCGATACAGGGTGAAACACCTTCAATTCAATTCACTTCATGAAAACCTTTACCTTGATGGTTGATGGATCACTCCTGGACAACTGAGAGCTCCTATAACAGTAACCTATGGAGAATGTAGTCTTGAGTTTAGCTCAGTTTAGTCCATTTAAATGCCCTATACCTGATTAGTGGAGCTACTTTTTCCTTCTTAAGTATATCGTAAACGCAGACATTTGTGGAAATAATACTTTGATACTTCCTCTTTTATTGTTTTTATTCAAACGTTCAGGTAAAGGGCCTTTAATCTCTTAACCCCCATCTGAACTGAGCATGTTTTGTCCAGTGTGGCATTACCCAAATGTAAAAACTTCTTGAGAAAAGCGTCAAAATAACAACAAAAACAAGGATGAAAACGTAATAAAAAGAGCGACAAAAATGTGACAAAGCCAAGACAAAAAAGCTATGGAAACCCGACTTAAAAAGCAATTAATTAAAAACACGACAAAAATGCTGACAAAATCACACAACAGGACAAAAAAGTTGTGATCAGTTTTGTAGGCCTTAGCTTTCAAATGAGGTGTTACACTGTTGCTCTTCAGTCGAGCGGCTTTTAGATTTGGGTAAAGCCGAACTGGAGAAAATGTGCTCAGTTAAGGCGGGGGAAGGGGTTAAGATGCTTTACTTTTCACTAAATATTTTCAAAGTTTGAATCTTAGTCCTGTGCGTTGTTTTGCTTGAGAATGAGAGAGCAAAGTTTCGAATAATGTTTTCAGATTAAAAATTGCACAAACAATTCAATTTCTATATATCCATTTCCAACCAAACTTCTCCCACTTACGGTATTATTCGCTCCAAAAGCGCTACCTCTATAACCCCGCCCATTTCACCTCCTCCGGGCGTCGTGATTGGCTGAGCACGCTCCCTCGTGTGTGCATAAGTCCCGCCCCTCAGCCCAGTGTGTCAAATCCATCTGTGTTTGCGTTTCTCTGGTGGCGCGCACACATGGCTCACGATTAGCTCACGATCGGCAGATAGGAGGGGGACATCGCTGAATGGAGGATTATTGCAAAGAAAAGAGGACAGTCATGGATTTTAGGTAAGTGTGGACGCTTCTAGGCAAAGGAGAAAGCAACAGGTTGTAGCTACATGGAGGGTAGGGGTAGACATTTCAATGCATGGTATATAAAAATTGACTGACAATTTGCATATTACCCATGGATGTGTTAAAGTCTGTAGCTACTATCATAATATTGCAGGGACGAGGAGAAAAAAAAATCTTCAACTTTAATGGCCAATATAATATAGTAACCAACTAGCCAAACACTGGAAGATTTCTGTTTTGGTACGTAATTATTTTACTCTCATTAATGTGGTCAGTTTGAATTATGTTTTACTAAAAGAAAGCAACATTTGGTACACCAATTGGCCTATAGTAGATCAAATCATAGTAAAACCATTCAAATACTTGTAACATTTGAAAATGATTAACTATAGGGGGCAGTGGGTATAAAGGCTGCTGTCATGTGAAGCTTTTTGTGCTGTTATTGTTTAATGTAACAAAACAGTGACTACAATATGACCCAATCATGACCAAATGTGATGTCACTGGCTGCTTTAGTGATGCTATGTAAAAAAAAAAATAGGACATAAAGTCATTCTCCTTCACTCAAATCCTCAAGTTAGTTCTCTATATACAAGTGGAGATATCTTCATACACCAACGATGCATTCATAATCAACCTCTTCCTGACAGGTGGTTGTTTGTTTGCCATCACAGAAGTTGACTTCCTGTTTCCTGTTCACGCATCATGTCTCCTTCATGCATAAGCAGCTACACTTTTGCTTTGTTTATTCAGTAAGTGCAGCATGCGATATGTGACGCAACTGGGTCTAGTAGCGTATAATGTTAAGGGGTAGTGGATGGTGTACGTTTATTATTGGATTGGTTGGTGTTCTGGAAATATGGACTTTACACTGCCCAGCCGGTTTTCAATGATCAACAAGAGGGTTGTGAATAGTAATCATTCCTATACACAGCACTTTTGACTAGTTTTCAGGCGGTTCCCAGATGTTCATGTTTCTGCCGCAGGTTTTGTCCTTCTCCTAATGGCACTCTCCTGCCCGTAGTGTGCTGACGTCTGGTTTGCGGCTGACTACATAGTGTGTGACAGATGTGCACAGTGGACTCTCTCCCGTGGCCTTGAGTTAGCATTAGAGGCACGCTTTATTTAAGGTCACAGACTGAACTGCTTCTTATCTCCAGTCTGACAATGTGCTCTGGGCTGATAGAGGCCGCACTGATGCAACAACGGCATGGGTTTCCCGTTTTACACCATAATAATAATAATAATAATTACATTTTTACACGGTGTCTCCTAAAAGTGACACCGGGAGTTTTTGTTAGGAAATATTATTTAAATGAATGCTTGTTATCGGTCGACTGGATCTTCTACTGTATGATCTTGAGTGTTCAATGTATTTGCTACAGCTACATATAATTTTCCTATAATCATTGGCTTTAAGTTTTCCATCCACCTTTCCTTGTTTAACAAAGCCGCCACAATATGTTGAAAAAGTATGAAATTGTCTTCTGTACACTCTGATCTGCGGTTCCTGCAGTTGGTCAGGTCTTGGTTCAGCAACGCCAAAGAAAGAGATCAGCTGAACGGGGAGCGTGAGATGGATTGGCCACCACAGGGTCCAGATCTGAACCCCATTGAGAATCTTTGGGATGTGCTGGAGGAGGATTTGCGCAGTGGTCACTCTCTCCCATCATTAATACGAGACGACAAATGAATGACCTGATCTTTTGACATTGCAGCAGCTTATTGAACCAATGCCTCCTGTGTCAAAGCTAACGGCGCTATAACCGCTTGTTTTGTTTGGTCAGGCCGTGTATATCCTTTATCTGGTACTGAGCTACATTATACTTGCTCTTTTTTCTTTTGGTCAGAAGCCTTTCTGAACTGATGTTTTTGCCAAAGCTGCAAACAAAAGTTCTTCAGCCAGTATCTGCACTCTGTAGTTTAAGTGGTACTTAATGCTCTTAGTTTTGGTCAGCAGGCATTTGGACCTTAAATAAGAGGGGTTTGACTATTTTGTTTTTACACAAAGAGCTACTCTCGAAGTGCTGCTGATGAAGCTCCTTGGTGGAGAGACAAAACCTCCAACACTTAAAACACAGAATAGAGATGACTGCTGTTAGACTGATAAATAAATAAGGGATTTTCATGTTGAGTTAAGCTTGGTGATCCATATACTATTGAAATGAGTCTTTCCTTTGTTTTCTTTAGTCACCAACAGTACTGAACATTAGACAACCATTGCCTGTCTCCCCTGTGTCTATTGCTTATGATGATGATGCTGCTGGTGATGATGATGGTTGTCTGTCACAGGGGGAGGGGAGAGCAGTAGCCCGAGAGGAGGATGTGTAGGCTCGGGGCTTCATCTCTGGCTGTAATCCTTCACCCTGTCTTCCCCCACCGGAGCTGTAGATTAGCATGGCGGACAGGTCCAATCACACAGGCCCGACCGTAGATTCCTCTGTCACCAAAAGCATGCGAGCTTCGCGGGATCGCTGGTTACATGTTTGTTCAGGATCTCAGCACTTCTCGTTGCATAATGTCCAGTTAATGCCGGTTCATGTGAGGAAAAAGTGGTGTTGTTAGGATGGCTCTGGGATGTTCCAGTCATGGTATTCTTTGTTGAGTTGAAAAAAAAATTGCGTTCAAAAACGTGAAAGACTAACTAAATGTTTCTGTTTACTCAACATTTAGTGGCGCGTCCCCTTCCTGTTTGTCCTGCTCTGTGACTTCAGTGCGTCTGTGTTTAAAACAGGTGATGCACTATATGTTTTGGTTAATTAAGTTAGTAATTAAGGTTGTACATCGTCAATGACGCACACAAACAGCAAAAACTGCTGGTCAAAGTGTAAATAGTTAGTCCTCTTTCTAACCTCAAAATAAGATGTTTCTGATATATTCTTACTTCAATATCAATATCAAGAAAGTCCTAAAAATGTGGATTGATGTAGATATTATTTTCTCAGTATTAACCATTTTTAAGTCAAAACACTCTACAGTCAATATGAGCTGAATGCACCAGTCCCCAGCTGTGATGGTGGGCTAACAGATCCACAGTGACATGGTGCGAGGCTGTGAGGAGCGCAAGGCGGTAACTATAGGCCTGTCCTGCTAAATCAGTCGACAGCACAGATTGGACAGGGCGTCTGCGTGAGCGGGGCGCTGCTGTTCGCTGTTTGACACCGGGGTCGACACCATGACACCAGTTTAGAGACAAAAAAAGATCCACCAAATAAGATGCCACTATACCCAGCTATGAGCATGCTTCTGTATTGAAAGAACACTTGGTTATTGTGTAGGACGTGTTATAAAAAGGACAAAATGTAGACACTAAATATCAGTTATTATAATAAGGTACAATAACGGATCTTGTGTGTCATCTCATAAAAAATGCTTCAAGTGCTCTCTCATGATGTTTTGACATATTTAACTCTGGAAACTGTTAAAAGTGCAAGAATTTGTGCAGCTGACTGGAGATGAGCAGGAAACGTGTGCCGTCTTTAAAGTGTCGTCTTTAAAGAGCCGTCTGCATCATAAACTACTGTTGTGGGCGGGACACAAACGGGTTTGATGACATGTCGACCTCTGTGCAATCTCCCTGTCCCCTCAGGCCTCACTAGTTATAAAGTCCACCGCCGTCTTCCTGTCAAAAATGTTGTTAAAAGGTATTAAAATGGCATGGGACCTCCCTGGATTAGGGCTGCACTTTAATCACATTCAAAATCAGAGTTTGAATGTATTGCACCTAGGGCTCTGCTCAATAAATTGTATCAGCAATGTTTTTTATTTTATTTTATTTTATTTGAGCAACAGATGCATACAGGTATAGTATACATGTTCTTTACAGAAATTCAGTGCTTTAAGGGGGCTGGTACACGCTGGTACTCAGTACCCCCACTTCCCATAATAGCTCTTGAGTGTACCGCCACCTCTCCGTGCGTCAAGAACGTACTTTTAGCGTACCGGTACGCTCATTTGCACATCTGTTTTAATCCTTTGGCCGCTCCGCCGATTTTCAAAGTGCCCTTCACAACGCACGCTTCCTATTTCGACCCACAGTGAGCAAAGACTACATCGCTGTAGCCGCTGTAAACAACTTAACGTGGTGGTCGTCCACACAAACAAGCGGATCCCGGAGAGAGTGTGTGAAACACCACCATCACTGCTCGGTTGAAATACAATGAACACGTGACTAGGATCTCCTGGCTTCAGAGTAGTAAAAGAACAAGGTCAGAAATAAAAACAAAACGAAGCGGTAAATATGGATTGAAACAAACAAAAACTAGAGTACCGGCACTTCTTTTTGTTCACTTAAAGCACTGCAGAAATTATTAACAACATAAGTATTTGTGCTGCTCAAAGGGGGTAGGAAGAAGTTAGTAATAACTTATGAGGCCCTACCCCTCCTTTCAGTTGACTTACACAACTACTGCTCACGGCAAAATCATTATCAAATGTGTATTTAAGCTTTAACCATGAGATCTACGTGGCAATTCCAATCTATGGAATTGCCTATTGAAGCCGATTAAATCAACAAATGGCTCCTCTTAGCCGTCCCAAAACAGTAAAGTAACTTGGTTCATAACATTCTTGTGTGTGCACTTGCATAAGATAGATGGTGCACATGCTGTAAATTACATAATGAGTCCGAATTCATTACAAACTTCTCATAATCGGATCAAAATACAAAACAATTCATTCTTCAGGAACAGATGATTAATTTACAAGAATTCTGCATTTTTTTCCAGTATTTGCTTTCTGTACATTATTTTAAATTGTACTACAGTTGAATGTATTTTTAAATCCTCTTTTAATGTGTTCCAGAGGTCAACTCCACTTCGTGTAATAGACATACTTTTTTGTTGTGCGGGAATATTTTTTCTTAAAATTCATTTTCCTTCTTAGGTTGTAACCCCCATCACGGTCTGAAAACATGATTTGAATGTTTGCAGGGAGTAAACAGTTTCTGGCTTTGAAAATAACTAGGGCAGTTTTTAATTGCACCAATTCTGAGAATTTGAGAATCTGCGACTGTACAAATAATGGGTTGGTGTGCTCTCTATATCCAACTTTGTGGATAATTCTAAAGGCCATCTTTTGTAATTTAAATAAAACATCTGTATAGCTTTTATACGTGTTCCCCCAGATTTCCACGCAGTAGGTCAGGTAAGGTAGTATAAGAGAACTGTACATAATATGTAATGATTGCTTATCAAAGAAATGTCTCGCTCTGCTCATTAAAGACACGTTTTTAGCCATTTTGGCTCTAATCTTAGCGATATGGGTTTTCCAGCTCAACTTGTGATCAAGAGTTACTCCCAGAAAGGTATGTTCATAGACTCTTTCAATGATATTATTATCGATTTACAGTTGGATCTCGGCTTCTATGCATCGATTTGTGAATACCATACATTTTGGGCTTTGGGTTGATTTTCTCTCCTTGGTAATGGATGGCAGGCTTTGATGTCCTGAGCATTGATGGAGATACCTTTTGCTTCGCCAATACTTGCTGTTCAGCAGATTCTTGGTCCGCGTCCGTAGGCTCTCCACTCCCATTTGCCACAGCCTTGACATAGGTACGAGGTTTGATGTTTAATCCAGTGACGATGATGTCATTTATCCTGGTATATTGCTCTGGATCTGCGATGCGACTTTATAGAGCATCGATCCCTTTTCCAAGTTTTTATTCTTTAAGAATTTAATCTCAGCCATTAGGCTCATGATGGGTTTTCTGTTGTTTGGCAACAATGTCCATTTGCTCCGCCATGGAGTTTAGCAATGTTTTTATATCCTCAAGCTCCGCTTCCATACTTGTGCACCGTGCCAGCTGACCGACTATCCCGAGCGTCCTCCTGGCTAGCTGTATGGTTGTCACACCAGCTGGGGCTCCCCGCTCTCGGTGGCTACACAGGCCCCACAGTGGTCTGACAATGAGACACTGGATGGCTACTATCCTGTAGTCTGCTGTCGCCAACTGCTTTGTTGTTCGAGCGATAGGAGACGGGCTACTCGGAGTCTTGTTTGGCTGGTTTAGCCTACGCAGTGGCTAACCGGTCAACGACTGATCCAGTGACTGTGTGGCTTCTAGCGAGCACCTCCTGTGTATACAAATGCAAGTCACAATTGCCCGTAGGCTAATCCAAGAGTCCAGGAAAGTTTGGGCAGCCGATTATTCCTTGTTAATCCAAGTTTGTTGAAAGTTGTTGAGTGAGTAAAACCGTGGGCAGCACGTATCGTGTATCGTTACGGCATGTGTGAAAATGTGCGTATTGTACCGAGGCACCTGTATCGTGATACGCAAGTATGTTTGTCTGACAATCGTTTTTATTCAGAATGTATCACAACATGCACTGCAATATAAAGCTTAAATTGCACACTGCGCTTATTCAGCATAATAAAAACCTCAATTTTGTGCACAAATTTAGAATATATCTATTATTATTATTATGGACACTCTCTTGCGGTACACTTGAATCACGATACGTATTGTGAACTCTGTATCGGCATACGTATCAAATCGTGAAGTTGTTGGCAATATCCAGCTCTAATAGCACCCAGGCTTGGTCCAAATACAAGAGACAATATATTTTTGGACATGGAGTAATTGTTGTTTTATCCATTCAAATTGCAATGTTATTTCTAATTGAAACCAACTTTTGTTGTAAGGTTGCCAATAGAGTCAACTACAGTACAGAAGATGAATCAAGTACCTTCATTGAACAATAGAGTTTAGTTTGAGTTGCCTTGTGTACGAAATGCGCGGTATAAATAAAGTTGCCTTGCCTTGCCTTGTATCTTAGGAATCTTGGGTTATCTTTACTGCAATGTAAATACACAGAAGTGGAGCGTTTTTCCTGCCTGTTACCCTTATCGCTTCCCAAACAATACGAGGAAAAGAATTCTAAATCATGTGCTATTTACGAGTCGCTGCCACTTTCCAAAGACAGCAGAAAGAACAAAAGTCAAATTCATTTCAGATCGTTTGTGTCCAGGTCCAGTGTAATTAACAGTAGTCCAGTGTTTGAGTTGAATCCGCCCCATTGTCTGGCTACGTCCCGCCACACTCTGTCTTCGGTAGAGGATCTGCGTCTTCTCTCCCGATCACAGTGGCCTCTCTGTCTGCGTGGGTGAGATCAGTGGAACGGGCTCCAAACAGCACCGGATCTACAGCCCAACAAACACAATCATTCAAGAGCTTATACTGTTGCTTTTAACCTAGTTTGTTCCTCGTTATCGTGAAAAACATACCTGTAGTTGTAAACATACTTTAATGATGATTTCAGCTTTCAAAGTGCCTTCACCTCAAGGCATAGTATCTTGTGTACAGCTGTTGTTTTTAGAGTAATTCAAGCCGTTTCTCTACGCTACTGGTAAGAAGGGTGGCTCTTTGCACGATGTGGCTACGCTAGTTCCACTAACCTGAAGTTGTGAGCGCCAGCAATTCTCGTCCCATTCATTTCCGATGGAGATTAGCTTCGACCAGACTCGATAATCGTATTCTTTAAAGATTTTGTGGTGGACGGCGAGCTCCTGGTAGATGGTCACTTACCGCCTGTTAAGAACTTGATGTAAGATCTATACTTCAACAGAGAAGACGTCTTTGTTTATGAAGGTAGAAAGGTTTGTGTTGAAGCTAAAGGCTAACATGCAATAACGTTTTTCCGACCTTTAATAAACACTGACGTCCATTGAAGTTGACTTTTTTTGAGCTGGTTTGCTTCATTCAATCAGTTTTGAGTAATCCTGTACATGGTTTCTGCTTCTACAGCTGGAATGCGCTCATTGGTATATTCAGGATTTAAAGCAGTACTAAGTAACTCATGCCCCTAGAGGCCATAAGCGCCACTGCAGGTATTGTAGCATGTTGCGTTTTTTTACTCATTAATTTTCCTTAGGAGTAAATACTAAGGTGACAGAAAAGACAAAGGGGGAGAGGGATATTTTACATCGAATTACACAATGACAATAATTTTTTTCACTCAAACTTGGCTGTAAATACTGTTTAAGTGGTGCTAGCCCCAGGCTCGGCTCTATGGGGGTGCAACAGGGTGCATTGCAACCTCATTTTGAAATGGTTGCCCCCTCAGTTTTAATGGCATCACAATGTATTTTAATGGCGAGAAACTCTATTTGCACCCTTTTGAAACTCGAAAGCTCCCTCAGTCAGTTTGTTCTGGAGCCGGCACTGGCTAGCCCGCAGTTAGCTTTGCCCGTTAGCCTGTTAGCTTCTTCTTCGTGATTCCATTAGTGTGTATTGGTGTCATCTACCCAGTGGCAGCCAAGTTGCAATTGTGGGTTTCTGGCCAGAGACACCAGGAGAGAGACCCCCCCCCCCCACACACACACACACACACACAAATCATCCCATTAACACTTGTATTACTACGAAAAGGATTTATTAAGGTAAACAAGTTACTTAGTACTGCTTTAATTGCGTAGACCACAAAACTGTTCTTGACACTTTTAAAGTTCATTGTTCAGAGTAAAGGATTTGCCAACATGCTGTGTGCTGAAAGTGAAAGAGTTATAAAGATTCATAGCATGTCATTCCCACTACTGCCTACTGAGGCCAATTTATAATCCTGACCAGTCCAGTGTCTCTCTCCATGTCTTTTCTTCCTTTTTTTGCGTAGACATTATTATATGTTTACATATTTACTATGGAGGTTTTTTAACCCTCGATTTTGCATGATATGACCACTTTAAGATATAAAAATGTAAAAGATGACGTGCATCCCATTAGATACATGACACATGCCTCTTTGAATCATTGCAAGATGGGTAATAATGCCTTTGTGGAGGTCTGGGCACTTTTTTTAAGCAACGCTTGTTTCCAGAATGAAATAAAGCTGCAACAAAGTCCCATATGCTCGAAAATCTGGATTTGAACATAGCATTTCTTTCCTTAATACTCCTCTATATTCCCCTCCCCTGTATTTTCCTATGTGACTGCTTGCACAATGAGTCAGCAGCAGCCTCTCTCTCATCACACACTCCCCTCACTCCTCTCACTTTTGGCTTTCTCCTGATTGGCCCGGAAGGAACCACAAGTCCGCTCTCCGTTTTTTTTTTTCTCCTCTTTTTTTGTGCCATTTGTCAGAACTGCAGCCACCTCTGTACTCTCTCCCCGCACTGCAGGCAGTCAATGGAGCTCGCTGCCAGAGAGAGAGGGAGCCGTCACTTGTCCGCTGCATGTTTGTCTCGCCCGGACCGCTCGTCATTCGCACATTGGGAGTGGATGGACATAGAGATTTTTGTCACGTGGAGACAGCGGAGATTGTCCCGTGCCTTCGCGGATGACGCCTGTTGATATAAATGCTGCGCTGTGAGTGTCCAGCCGGGTTAGGGTCATTTTGTACGAGCTGTGTAGTGAGATTACGTAATATGTAATGTTGGTAGGATGGAAGTTGGATTTGAATATGAAACTATAGGGCCCGATGATGAATTGCAATTTTTATGGTAACGTATCGGTTATAGCCAATTGCAGAATGCAGCGCTTTGATGCCATGTATTGAGTTGGTGTATCAAATGAAGGAAAACTGAGACTTGGGGATCATTGGTTTACTGGTTTCTCTTTCCCTCATCAGAGGTCTGTTATGGGCTGTGGTAAGCATCGAGTCATTTTTCACTTGTTCTCAGCTATGACTACATGTGTATATAAAAAACAAACACAAAATTCTGCTGATGTGGTTGTTTCGAAGAGCAACTGAACTGTCGTAAAACCTGTAACATAAGCATCGTTGCTGATCTAAAGCGTTTGAATGAGGACCGAACATTTTAAACCTGATGTCTGTCTGAAGCAAAAGCGCATGGTGATGAGGAAAAAAGTTTCGGGACTACTGGTATGAAAAAAATCCATCTTTAGATCCCGGTTTTGATGCTTTTGGTCCAGGAACAGGATTGAAGGAAGTGACTTGGTTGTTTCAGCTTAATGATTTTCCCCTCTATTTTTGCCAATTATTAATGTTTTTTTTTTTTTTTTGCCAATGTTCTTTCAATCTTTCCCAATTAGATTTTTTTCTTGTTTTTTCCTAAATGTTTTTCGAGTTTTCACAATTTCCCTACTATTTTTTTATAACAAATATTTTCCCTATTTCCGCCCATTTTTGAGAAAAATGTTGCCACATTTTTTCCCAAAACTTTTTTTGCCGCAATTTCCCCCCTATATATTGTGCAGCCCAATTGAACAAGGGTAAAGATCAACAAAACCATGCCCCTGGCTCACGTGCCTTTGTGTAGTTCTCCTGTAAGTTATCCTCTGACTTCTTCTCCTCCTCCTCCAGTGGTGCCTCTTGGCTTCATGACCGGGCCCTTAGACTTGTGCAGCTCTGTTATGTAAGCGAGTGCTGTGCTGTAGTGTTGATGCAGCGACCTTGTGCAGTTGGACTCTGCGTTCTGCTGCTGCTGCTGCTGCTGCTGCTGGCACACTGGGGTTTGACTCTGTGGGATATATACTGTACTTGATCATCATTATTATAAACCCGTCTCATCACAGGCAGGTTCGCTCAGTCTGGTAAGTCATACTGATACTGACAAGGAGCTGGGAAAGAGGCTGGCATGAGCATTTTTACCATTATTTCAGCAAACATTGTAATTGAGAGTTTTTATCTAGATTTTTTTAATTTGTTTTTGGATTGATTTTTGTTTTTTTTTGTGGATACAGATTTACTAATTCAAATGTTGTCATGGCATTTATTATTATTCATTGATATTGATCAAGTCCATGTGTTGAGCCAGAGAGATTATATTATATTCATTACTTTATTTGACTACAACGCCATCTGTATTCTTCACGTTTTGCTATAGATAAATATATACTTTTAAATCTATAGTAAAATACTGTATTTGTAGATGACATTTTATCATAGCCTTAAAGTGATAGTTTGGAAGTCTAAATTTACATTTACCACCTGGTCTACGGTATTTTGATGTAAAGTAAGTAATAATATAGGTTAATATATAAGCTTTTCCTGTGAACCAGCCTGTCAGGTCCAATCAGGAGTTAGGGGGAGGAGCTTGATCGTTTATTTTTGAAATTCTGTTTCTGCTCTCCTCATTTTTCAGACTAAGAAGGGCTTTCTGGTTAAAGAGGGGAGGAATTTGATTGTTTACTTTAAATTTCGCTTGGTCTCTTCACTTTGAAAACTTGCAGACTATCACTTTAATGAATTATCAGTTAAAATAATTTGTTACACTTACACTTTGTTTTCTCTGTTTTATAGATTTTTGTCATGTCAAGTATACATTAAAACATGGCTGTTTATTTAAAGGGACTAGATGCAAGTTGGTTATTTTTATACTCACTGCTGCCACCTCAGGTCGTACACGTAACTGCAATCTCTATATTAAGCTCGTGCATCACGGCAATAGACGAAGTCGTAATCTCAGTTCGCGCAATGAATTGTGGGATTGCTCAGAGGTCAATCGGGATAAATTTGACCCGGAAGTAGGTTTTGACAGCGCAGAAGCATACACGAAGACGAGCGAGTGCAGATAAATGTAGTTTAAATGATTTGTTATTGTTTGTATGATATCCAAAACTTACTAAACTGTGTGAGAGGCTCAGGTGGAGGATACAGAGATGCGTCATGATGTTTATAGACGATGGACAATTGCTAATTTGAAGTTATTTGTGTGGAAACGCGGGCTATCGCTAAGCGGCTACAGAGAGGACTCGTTGGTGTCAGACACAAGACGGAGAAACTCTGGCAGATCCTTGAAACTTCCTTCAGTGAAACAGGTCGTGGAGATAGATGGAGTTTGCTGCTGATCTACGATGTGCTTGTGCCGTGACATCGGTGAAAATAGCATCATGTCTTTACCGTGGGTCTGGAAGTGTCGGGCCACTTTACTGCAGTCCGCGACTTGAGGAGACGGCTCGTTGTTGTTTTTCATCACATTTTATTTTGATCTCCTTTATGTATGCCCTTTTAAGTTTTAAAGTTTATATAGTTTATTATTTATCTAAGTTTTATGTTTCATGTTGCACAATTGCTCTGAAGAAAAATCCTACTTTGTGAACCTGTTCAATGTCAATAAAACCATTTATGATTCTGATTCTGTCGGATTATTAACAAGGAAAAGCTTTCAGTTTCTATACATTTGGATGGTGTGGGACGAAGTACGAAGTAGTTTCTTGAAGGCCGAGAAAAGAGCCAACAAATTACATATAAAGCATGTGATCATTGAACAGGACGCATATAAGGTGCTATTGCACATGTTTTCCAGGGTATGTTTATTGTTTCCTTTGCTGCATGACTTTATTCAACTTCTAGGCATTTGCCATTTAGCCTTTCCTTCAAACACAATCATCGTAATCCTTGTTCCTCCCCCCAGTACAATGCTGAGAGAAAACATGTTCATGTAGGCCAGAGCATTGTGTAGTATAAAAGTAAAGATGGCTTACGTTGTGCTTTTCTATTGTACAATTTATATATAGTGTGTAATTTTCAGGAAAGAATGATCCCCCCACCCAAAAAGTCGACATTTCATTTAGCTTGTGCAATTGGAAATTAAAACCATTTGACCAAAATGTTAGTGGAAGCACAGATACTCACCCTCGATATATTTGTGATGATCTGTTAATGTACCACATTTTTTATGCCTGTAAAACAATCTTTATTCATGCATATTTTACATTGGGATTACTGGGAGATAGCGCTTTTATCCCGATTGACCTTTGACCGGAAGCGCTGCGCATGCGCACTACGAGATTACGACTTCGCTTATTCAGACCCGAATGAACACCTTTTTGAGTGACAGTGCAGGATTTTAGAGGCAGTTGTGGTGAACAGGTCTGGGCTCATTCTACACATTAGGACATGGCTGGAGCATGTAGGGGGAGGAAAATACATAATAAAATTTTTAAACTCCATATAGTCCCTTTTTAAGATTCAAAATGGCGCATTTTCATCCTCTTTCACAAATGTAACTAACCAATTAAATCACCATTATCACTTTTTACTTTTTTTTACTTTTTGTACCATATAGGCCCTTAAGTCTGGTGCGTTGCCTTTAATTGCACGTAGAGATTGAATACTCAGCCAGAGTGCACAGTATATCCGTCTGAACTCCCTCAGGGCTAACATGCTGCTGAGGTCCACGATGCTAATTTACAGCCGATCGATGTGTGCACTCAGTCATAAGCTGACACCAGTTACAGGGGAGGAGCTTGGTTTGGAAACGATAGTAACGATATTAGGCACTTTCAGATGACTCTCAGTATTATGTGTAATATTTAATGGTATCAAATGGCTCGATACGTTTATAATGGATTCTTTTTGGCTCTGTTATCTAAAAAAGCTCATTAAACCCGATGGATCACTATGATTAAATTGCTTTATGCACAAAGCATTGTCAGGTTAATTAAAACCGCTATTTGTGTCTTCCCGAACCAGCACACAGTCACTGGTGTAGCTACATGTGTTTTAGGTTTGAGGAGCAGTGTTAGGGCGGTAAGAAAATCTGGACTTAAGCTTCAAAAAATGTATTTTGTCATACTAACTGAAAAAGTCCATGTGTCTTTAGGTGCACGTGTGTTGTTTGTCTCATTGTTGCATGTAGGAGACAACGCTTGTAAACGCTTGTATAGCATTGCTTTTTTCGCTTCTGAAGTCTTCAAGGAAATGGGGGCAGGAAGTTCCTCGCTGTAATGGACTTTTTTTCCCTTTCGCTATTTTTAGGCAAGATGCTGCAGGTGAATTGGGAGGAACAAATGAATTTAGAGATATCACTTTGAAAAGTTGCTGTAGATTACTGATATAAATGAGGGTTAAAGGGACTATACGGAGTTTAAAAATGTTCAAATTAAATATGTTCCTCCCCCTAGTCCCCTACACGTTTCAGCAATGTCCTAGTGTGTAGAGTAAGCCCAAAACTGTTCAACACAACTGCCTCTAAAATCCTGCACTGTCACTCAAAGGTGTTCATTCGGGTTCGAATTGCCGTCATGTACGAGCTCAATATAGAAACTGCAGTTACGTGTAAGACCTGAGGTGGCAGTAGTGAGTATAAAAATGCCCAACTTGCATCTAGTCTCTAATTGTTGCTAGTTTTTTTGTGTGTCATTTATAAAAAAGCAATTTATGCATAAAAAATTGCCCAATTTTGTTTATTAATTAGTTACAAAGATTGTTTCAGAGGGGATTTGGGATATCTTGTTTAGTTTCTGAGTTAGCTATTTATAAGTGAAACAAATCTTTACAAGTGTTTATTTTACCTTGAGTTTTGCAGTTAAACTGGTAGGAACTGTAAATTAAAAAAATATTAAGTACAAGACTGGAACGTTTGGAGTCTATAGAAGCTATTAAAGTGGAGATGTTGTTGCAAGAGTGTAAAGAAAACCTCAGTTTTTAGAAAATGGGTCCCAATGTTTTCGTGTGTATATTTCTCCCGGGCATAGCCATGGCCCAAAAAGGAAATTACAATATTTGGATTACGGTGTCATCTCGGTTGCCTTTCGTGCTACACGTGTATACCATTTTCTTACTTTGATGTTAAAGCTCAAATGTTAAGGGAGAAAACTAGCTAAAAATGCTAACATTGACCACAGGTGAAATACTGCCTTCATTTTTAAATCCCAGTCAAATTGCTAGCATAAGCGAGCTTCCGTTAGCCCGTGCTGAACGCTATGGGGACACCACCCTCACTTTGTCCATCACTTTTGTACCGTCTGTGGCAGAGATGGGGACTCGCGAGTCGGACTCGGACTCGAGTCGGACTTAAGTCGCTATTTTTAGAGACTTGCGACTCGACTCGGACTCGTCCCCTTAAGACTCGAGACTTGACTCGGACTCGTCCCCTAAAGACTCGAGACTTGACTCTCTCTCTCACTCTCACTCTCACTCTCACTCTCACTCTCACTCTCACTCTCACTCTCACTCTCACTCTCACTCTGGCTCCTCTGCCGTATGCCCCCCCTCCATGCGTGCGCACGCTGCCCGGTCGTGGGTTTGTTGACATCGTGAGCGCGCTATTCGGACTGTACTTTGAGCGATCACGGCGAGACACAACAGTTTCTCTCATTATTAATGTAAAGCCCACAACGGTAAGCCTTCATTGGTGCTTAATAAGAGCCACAGCGAGAGTGAAGGAAAAAGGCGGAGGTAAGAGGAGTTTGAGCAGCTGCATAAGTTGTAACTAATACTCAGTAAAGTGATTAGTGATCAAATCATTACCTTTACGAGGCTACCGTTTATTTAGGGAATATTTTGTCAAAGACCAAAAGCTGGCAGTGGATATAGCAGGTTCTGTAGCTACAGGCTGAAGATAGAACACTCATGTCAACAGTCTGTAAGCCTTCAAGGTAAGACTGGAAGTATTATTATCCACAGTGGAGTTTTACTGTATGATAAAGGGCACTTCAGTAACATTCTGAAGCTTCTGCAGACATGTTTGTGACAGAGTACAGCTGTGATAACTATACTGATGTTACTTTTACACAACTGAAGTAGTGGTGTGGGAGGGCTAGTTGAATGAACGACACAGGGCCTGCCTTTGGCCACAGAAATAGTTCATATATTTTTTTTCCTAAATTACCATTACATAGAAACCATGGGACTTGGACTTGCGGTCAGAGACTTGGACTTGACTTGGACTTGTGGGGTCACAGACTCGGACTTGACTTGGACTTGTGGGTCAGGGACTTGGACTTGACTTGGACTTGTGGGTCAGGGACTTGGACTTGCAGGTGAGAGACTTATGTGCATCTCTGGTCTGTGGTATGGTTTTGTTGCGTCATAGAGGTAACACAAAACAGTCCTCCACACAGAGATGCACATAAGTCTTTAGGGGACGAGTCCGAGTCAAGTCTCGAGTCTTTAGGGGACGAGTCCGAGTCGAGTCGCAAGTCTCTAAAAATAGCGACTTAAGTCCGACTCGAGTCCGAGTCCGACTCGCGAGTCCCCATCTCTGCCTCCACATGTTTGATTGGATTTGCTAGCATGCTGAAAACGTGTTATTCCTACTACTGCCTGCAGAGGGCGCTCCAGGCTAATTTGAAATCCTGTTTCACTTACTGTCTTTCCTTTACTTAGACCTTTTTTTATTTTTATTTTTTTTAACATAGTAAGTCTACTTGAATGTCATTTTGTGAACTAGTTTCCAATGACACCAAATAAACTTGGCCATGAGGGTAACCTTACCCACCATTCTTGCTAGCCAGTCTGCACAGTCTGCTAAAGGAAGAGAGAGGTGCATAAGACAAAAACACGATCCACTGAGAGCACAGTGTGCTCCCCAAGGCTTCACCCTGAGCAGCTAAGGTGGCCTGTTTTCAAGGCCCTTTCACAATGAAAGCCCTGACACACTTTCCTTATCCATGTGAGCTACTGTTACCGCTGGTACAAAAAAAGGCTTTGGATTTAAAAAACAAAACAAAATGAAAAAATGCACAATCTCTTTTCACTTGACATTGTTGCCTGTACTTTTCCATCCAGGTAGACAAAAATAGACCTCAGCCTGGAGTACACTGTGTTCCCTATGACTAGGACTAAAAGAAGCATTCGGCTTGGTACAGCTAGTGCTAAAAGCTATGTATGTATTTGGATGTTACAGTGTAGAGCAAGTTGCCCCACGGTTCTTTTGTGCATTTGTTTGTCGGCCATTGCAGGTCATTGAAGATGTGCACTTGTTTGTTTCCCCATAATTGTATGTGAGTGCACAGACTGCCAGCAGAGGGTGACAGGCCTGCAGTCTGCTATAAGCAAATTCATACTTTTGAACTCCACTCCTGTATGGTTTAGATGCAGGTTAATGTCATTGTCGATCCCTGACCTGTCCTGCTGTCAGTCAAGAGAGCTAACCACTCTGCCGTGAGGATACTTTTATGACATTAAGAAAGTCAATCTGCGTCTTTAAGCGAGTGTTTTATTGGTGTCATCCATCACTGTCTGAGTGCTTTGGCCTGGACGCTCTAATCAAATATTCATCCGTTTAAAAGCATCTCCTCCCTCGTGGCCGGAGGAGGCACTCGCTCACTCTGTGCTGAGCTTCTGTTCTGTGGGAGCAGAGATCTACATCTGTGGACGATATGGCAAGGCAAGTTTATTTATACCGCGCATTTCGTCCACAAGGTAACTCAATGCGCCCATGTTAACATAAACATATCTATTATAAAAAAATTATACTTTGAATACTAATTGAAAAGTGGGGTGGAACTTTCCATGAATAAAAGTAAAAAATCAGATACTATGATCATTTAGGACTCTTCACAGAAGTATGAACATAAATGCTTTCTATTGTATTACAAGCCTGTGTTTCTCAAAGCGCTACACTGTAGTCATTCATTCTCTCTATACTCAGTGGTGGTAAGCTACTGTTTTAGCCTCAGCCGCCCTGGGGCATACTGACAGACACAAGGCTGCCAGTCTATGCCATCAGCCGTTCCAATTCTCACATGTTTGTGTCATTACGGTAAATGCTAAATTGACTCAACTTGTATAGCGCTTTATCAGGCCCAAAGCGCTTTACAGTAAGAAACCAGTCACCCATCACTCTCTTATTCATACACCAATGTACACAGACACTGGAGGGAAGTAGGGTGTCTTGCCCATGGACACAACAACAGTGTGTATTTGCGGGAGCTGGGATTTGAACCCACCACAGACATAGTCTGACACACTCACTCTCTCACACACGCACACTCAAACTATGAAGCTATTTTAGACATGGCCTTGAACTTGGGTTGCTACTTCCTTGCACTATCTGGTTGTTGTCATGTTCAAGTTTGGAGATGGTCTGCGTTTCCAGAGCTGCACAGAAGGGATGATATTGTCTTAACCAGTGGCTTCAGTCATGATTTGTGCCTCTGTTTGTTCATTTGGCATTTCCTGTCAGGAAGACACTTTGATCTTTGCACCCCTCTGTGGCAGGGCAGATCTGACTCCGAGATAAGACTAAAAACGGGCTAACGACAAAACTCTGATGCTGCTCTTGAGACCAACAGATGCATGCGGTCATTTCTCGTTTGCTGATTGATGCTCTCGTTTAAGTTTGAAGTTGTTGATTTAGGCTTGGAAAATGTGCATCTTCAGATATTATACAACATCTCAACATCCTTCAGTTTCATGGCAGCGCAGTGTGAGAAGGAAACGGCTCATGTATAACGTCTTGTATGTCTGTGTGATCTGTGCAGGGTGCGTGTTGAGAGGAGGGCACACCCCTGTCCCGCTCTATTAGGATGGCCTCTGAGGGCTCCACTATTCCCAGTCCCGTGGTCCGTCAGATCGACAAGCAGTTCCTGATCTGCAGCATATGTCTGGACCGCTACGAGAACCCCAAAGTCCTGCCCTGCCTACACACCTTCTGTGAGAGGTGAGTCCTGTCGCCATGGTAATATCTTTATCTTAAAGGTGTAACATTTTAGTTAAGTTCATATTCGTGCGTATTTCACTTTTCAGTGACCCAGTGGCTGTATGGGTGATTAGCTTAGCACCTCCATTTTCTATCCCGGTGGCCACTGACGCCTCAGGATCCATTTCATTTCATTTTAGGGTAGATTTTCTGATTGGAATGTATACACAACCATGGATGTGGTTCAATCAGCAGAGAAAACCTAGCAGAAACCTTAAAAACAACTGATCATGGAGCGTCCGGGATGGTAAGTAAAGGCTCTATGCTAACCACCCAAACAACCGCTGGGTCACTGAAAGGTCAAATGTGCACAGAACTGTCAAAAAAGTTACATAGTGCACCGTTAAGTCTTCACTTGGATCTTTTAAAAGATTTAAAGCTATACCTAAAGTAGTAAGCATGAAAGTAATAATGTCTTATATTAAAGGTCCTATCCTTTTTTTTTTTTTTTTCTTACACAAAGAATAAAAAGCGAGGGAGAGAGTACATTTTAAACTTCTCCAAACTCATTCTTAATTTTCCGGATGTATCACAACACATTGGGTATGAGTTTATGAACATGTTTCCCAACATTCAGGAGCAACACTGTCACTGTAATGGACAGCTAGCATGCTAATTCACCATTCATTAAAAAAAATAAAAAATCTTCTTTTACAATTGAAGGACACAACTACTGCTGCTCTGTGTTTTCTTCTCACAGCAAGTATTTAAAAAGAATTGGGTTTGTAAGAGCTAGATACGAGTTGGGGCTGTCGCTAAATTAAACTTCCTCCCTGAAAGGGTGAAAGAAATTGGGTACAGGGGCTTTAAATAATATACATGAAAGAAAACTAAAATGTCTGCTCAGCAGTGTTAGACTTAAACTTTTGTCCCTTTTTATTATTTTGGTTTACTTTGCTCTTGTAGGTGTGCTCAGTAGGTTTCGCTGCTCAGTAGGTTTCGCTGATCTACTGTCCATTTTACAGGTGTCTGGCAAACTACATCCCGGCCCACAGCCTGACCCTGTCCTGCCCCGTGTGCCGACAGACGTCCATCCTGCCGGAGAAGGGTGTGGCCGCTCTGCAGAACAACTTCTTCATCACCAACCTCATGGATGTGCTGCAGAGGACTCCGGACCAGCACAGCCCCCAGACCACCACCCTCAACCACATCAGCTCTGTGGACCCGGGCCAGCGGCTGTCCTGCCCCAACCATGGAGGCAGCGTAAGCAAATTATCGTTATCGCAGTATTTATTTGGGTGATGCAATACCCTAATCACAAGAATATTATACACAATATATTACAAAATCTTCCATCTGACGTTATTTTTATTCATTATTTTGGTCACAGTTTTCCTTATTTAGTCCCATTCTAGCCTTGTTTTGGTCCGAATTAGACATTTTAGTGTCGTTTTGACACAAATTAGTGGCATGTTCTGTGGTAAAATAGTTTAGCAAAATCCAGAAAATATATTGTTTTTGGAACATTTAAAGAAGAACTAAGTAACGTAGTCCCTCTGGGGGTAATACAAGTGTTAATGGGATGATTGGGGGGTCATTCATCTCCCCTGGTGTCTCTGGCCAGAAAACCACAATTGCAACTCCTCTGCCTCCGGGTTGGAGGTGCAATAGAATCACGATAGAATCACGAAGAAGAAGCTAACGGGCAAAGCTAACTGCGGGCTAGTGCCACTTTAGCAGTATTTACAGCCAAGTTTTAGTGAAAGAAATGATCTCCATTGTGTAATTGGATGTACAATATCCCTCTCTCCCTTTGTCTTTTCTGTCAGCGTAGTATTTACTCTCACGGACAATTAATGAGTAAAAGAAACTTAAGGTTACTCACGTAACCCCGGTTCTTTGATAACAGAGTGAGGTGTTTCACTATGGGAATCGCCTCGGGCGTGACCATCCACGGAAGCTCCAATGGCACCACATCTGTCCATGACAGACAGGTTGACTGTACCTTGGGCTACGCCCCCTCTTCTAGGTACAGCCAGCCTCCTCCTTCAGTAAACATTCTAAAGCGATTTCTGACCGCCTTGCAAGGAGGGCAATGAAGGTGAAACACCTCACTCTGTTATCAAAGAACCGGGGTTACGTGAGTAACCTTAAGTTCTTTTTCTAACTTCGTTCGGTGTTTCACTATGGGAGATATGGCCTACTCCCGGATTGCAAATAAAGCTCCCGAAGCAGCAGGGCACAATTGTGCCAAACGGTGACCTTAAAGGGAGCCAGCAACCCTTGGCTGCAAGACTGCCTGGGCCAAGGAAGGACCAGAGACGTCCAGTCTGTAAAACCGCACAAAAGTGTGTGGTGACGCCCAGCTTGCTGCGGCGCATATATCTTGAACAGAGATACCTCTGAGCAGGGCCCAAGAGGTAGCCACACCCCTAGTGGAGTGAGCCCTCAACCCATGTGGAGGTTGTAGGCCTCTGCAGGTATAAGCCAATGAAATGGCTTCAACAATCCAGTGAGAAAGTCTCTGACTGGACACAGGCTTCCCTTTATGGGGAATGGCCCAGGACACAAACAACTGGTTAACCTTGCGGAAACCAGCTGTCCTGGCCACATACACATGTAGTGCACGAACCGGGCACAAAGTATTAAGCCGCCGCTGCTCTGCAGAGGAAAAAGGCGGAGGATGAAAAGCTTCAAGCTCGACTGTGGAGCAGCTAAAAGCAGAGTCCAATACCTTCGGTACAAAGGCCGGGTTAGGACGCAAGCGGACTCTAGAAAGCCCAGGGGCAAACTGTAGACATGCAGGACTAATAGATAAGGCCTGCAGTTCGCTCACACGCTTTGCTGAGGTCAAAGCCAGAAGCAACACCGTCTTGAAAGCAACATACTTCAAGTCAACAGCCTCCAAGGGCTCAAAAGGGTGCTGGCAAAGTGCGTCTAGCACAACCACCAGATCCCAAAGGGGTACCAGGGGTTTAACCACTGGAAGTTTGCGGCGTGCTCCTTTCATAAAACGACATATCAGAGGGTGTTGACCGACTGATTTGTCCCCAAAGCCAACATGACAGGCCGAAATTGCGGCCAAATAGACCTTGACAGTCAAACGCTCTACGCTTCTCGACTATTTCTTGCAAAAAACACAAGACGTCAGCCACAGAGCATTGAAAAGGAATGGTCTGCCTAGCCGCACACCACTCCTCAAATATGCGCCACTTACAGTCATACAAAGACCGAGTGGAAGTGGCCCTGGCACACTGAATAGTATCAATAACATGTGCAGGGAGACCGGCAGCATTTAAGTTCCACCTTTCACGGGCCAAGCCCAGAGAGCTACTCGGTCTGGGTGAGGATGGTAAATCTCTCCGCCCGCCTGAGATAGGAGGTCCCTCCTCACAGGAAGGGGCCAAGGCTGTCCCCGAAGGAGCTGCATTATTTCCGCCATCCAGGGTTTGGACGTCCACCGCGGGGCAATTAAGATGAGTGAAAACCCCTGCTCCCTCACCCGAGCCAGGGTGGGTGAGATTAAACTGATCGGTGGAAAAGCATAGAGCAGAACGTCCGGCCATGGGTGGGCTAGAGCGTCCATCCCCAGGGGCGCGTCCACGTCCGTCAGGGAGAAAAACAGCGGACACTTTGCGTTTTCCTGCGAGGCGAATAGATCTACGGCGGCCTGGCCGTACATCTGCCAGAGCTGCTCCACCACTTGAGGGTGGAGAACCCACTCGCCGTACAGGGGATTTCCCCGCGACAGCAAGTCCGCCCCTCTGTTCAGGGCACCTGGCAGGTGCGTTGCCCGGAGAGACAGCAGCCTGGTGCTGCTCCACAGAATCAATTTCTGTGCCAGCCTGTGTAGCTGCAGAGAGCGTGTTCCGCCCTGGCGGTTGATGTACGCGACAACCGTTGCATTGTCCGTTTTTACAAGGACATGCTGGCCCTGAATATACTGTAGGAAGTGTTTCAGAGCAAGGAAAACAGCCCAAAGCTCCAACATGTTGATGTGTAACAGAGCCATATGCGGGCCCCATGTCCCGTTCACCGTCCTGCCGGACAGGGTGGCTCCCCATCCTGACAGGGAGGCGTCCGTTGTCAGGGTAACTCTTGCGGACACCGTGCCCAGCGGGACCCCCGCAGTCAGAGCGTGCGTGTCCCGCCACGGGCGAAGCGCCATGACGCAGCGCTCGTCCACTTTCACCCTGCGATATAGGTGTCGGCGGGGGCACAGACGTAACGCTGCGACCCAACGCTGAAAGTCTCTCATCATTAAGAGGCCCAAATGAACGACAGATATTACTGACGCCATGAGACCAGCTAGGCGGAGGCATGTCCTGAACGTGACCCGTGCGCCCTGGCGAAACAGAGACACTGGCTGAGAGAGCTTAGTCTCTGAGAGAGCTTAGTCTCTGAGCCGTAAGAGTCACTCTGAATGAGAGGGAGTTTATGCACAAACCCAGATACTCTGTATTCTGCGCGGGTTCTAACCGACTCTTGGTGCGGTTTATTCTGAACCCCAGAGCAGTGAGATGACAGACGACCGTGCGCGTGTCCGTGAGTGCGCGCTCGCGGGAATCGCAGGAGATCATATAATCGTCTATGTACGAAAAAATTCTGATCCCGCTGCTCCGAAGAGGAGCCAGTGCGGACTCCACACATTTGCTGAACACTCTCGGAGCCAATGACAGCCCGAACGGAATTACTTGATATTCGTAAGCTGTCCCTCCGTGCGCAAACCGCAGGTACTTCCTGTGCGCGGGGTGTATTGGGATGTGAAAATACGCATCCGACAGATCGATTGTGGTAAACCAATCCTCTCTGCGTATCGAGCGGCAGAGAACCTTGTGTGTGAGCATTCTGAACGTAAATCTCCGTAAGTGTATGTTTAATACACGGAGATCGAGAATGGGACATAAGGCTGAGGACCCCTTCTTCGGGACGAGGAAATAGCGGGAGTAAAACCCCTGTTGACACTCGCTGAGTGGAACAGCTCGTATTGCTTGTTTGCTCAATAGAGATGTGATCTCGACCGCTAGGACATGAGCTGCATCTTCTTTCCCTACTGAAGGCAGCACCCCGTTGAAAGTGGGCGGTTTCATTGCAAACTGAAGCCTGTATCCTCGACATATAGTGGAGAGAATCCATGGATGAACTGCGCATGCGCGCCACTGCTCCAGCTGGGCAGTGAGCGGCCCCATGAAAATGCTCGGTGACGTCACTCCCTTTACAGGAGTCTCGACGTCTGCCAAAGAAGGAGCGTGAGCTCCCTCTTGCGGCGTAAGCCGGAGAGTTTTCAAATTTAATTGAATTTTTATTTTTTGAACCAAACTCGCCCTTAGCCCATGGCCTGGATGCGAGCCCTTGGCACCGGCCGCTGCAGTGACACCTGGTCGCTGAGTTTGTGCAGGACGAGAAGGCTGCTTGCGGGGCAGGCACAAGTTGAAGGCTTCGCCCTCCTGCTTACGGAGGGTGCTTGTCTCCTTCATTTTGTCCAGTGCTGGCCCAAACAGACCCTTGGTGGGGTCATAGGTTGCGTCCATGACGTCAGCCTTCTGTGTGTCGGTCAGTCCTGAGTGGTTTAGCCATAGACCTCGCTCACCCGCCACAGCCAGTCCCATCACGTGGCCGCAGCCCTGGACTGCCCCTCGAGTTGAGCGCAAAAGGAAGTCATTCACCACACAGATTTCATCCCAGAGGACCGGGTTGGGTGCCCCCGAGTCCAACTGTTGGCCCATTTCCTCAAGTAATTCCCCTTGGTAAGCGGACAGCAGAGACACTGTATTCAGTACGCACACCGACTGAGCGGCGTATTTGTACGTCCGCTGGAAGATGGAGGATGTGACCCTCCCCATCTTGTTGGGCAGGGAGATATTAGTTGAGGCTGAGACGGCACGGCGATTGGGATGTAGGTGATATGCCAATGAAGGCTCCACCGCTGGGGGTTCGGCCAACCCCAGCTCCTTCATCCCATGTACTTCCAGCTTTGAGTAGCCCTGGACTGGGAGCCTGCTCTTAAGTGGGCTGGACCAAAACCGGCTCATCTCCTTCATGCATGCAGATACAGCAGGAAGGAGCTGCTTTGGAGGTGCTTGGGCCGGTGGGAGCCGTTTGCCATCATAGAGGTCCCTTACCCCTCCCTCTGCGTCTACAGCCGCGGGCCAGGGTATGTTGAGCCTGGTTGCAGCGCGTTTGCACACGTCATACAAATTGCTGTCCAGAGGGGACGTTGTTTCTGACGCACTCGGGGGTCTGGACTGGACCAGTGGAAATGTGGAGTCCTCCTCCACATCCTCCATATCCACAGCCTCGAGGAGGTCAGAGGCAGCATCGCACTCTGCGTCCTCACTGCCTGCATCCATGTCGAGGAGGTCCTCGAACAGTGGCGGCATTTCGTCTGATACATCCAGCGCGCTGCCCCAGGTAGTGGCAGCTCGCTGATGGGTATCGGCTGTGGGCTTAGCGGCGGCCTGTGTCAGGCACGCGTCCTGAGAATTAGCCACCGCTACTCTGAGTCTCCTTTCTAATATTTTCTCCGGCATTGATGTGCAGTGATGGCAAAAGTCACGGTCCGCCAGCGCTGTCTGAGCGTGTTTAGCGCCCATACAAGCGATGCACATCGGGTGAGGGTCCCTCCCTGAAATGGTAGCCCCGCACGACGCGGGGCAAGGGCGGGATGAAACCTCCTTTGGCTTCGGGTCCGACCCTTTGGCGGGGGTAGGAGCCGAGGACATAATGCCTAAGACCGGGAAAAAAGACCAGAAATAAGGGCAGTGCTAGTCGTGCCGCGAAGCAAACACGACTGGAGAAGCCGAGACACGGGTTGAAAACCGTAACCGGGTCCGGGGAGCCTGCTCGCCGTAACGCGTTAGCAGAACACCGCAGTATTGAATCAGTCAACAAATTAATGTCAACCGATCAAAAGGGCGGGCAACAGGTAAATCTGTTGCCACGTCACCTTGTTTCCTGTTGCCACGTCACCTTTGCGAGACTCGTGTTTGTTTCGCTGGAAGTCTCTTGGAATTTCAGTAACATTTTAAGAGTTGGTGAAATCAATCATTATGGCTAGCCGCACCGAGCAAGAGCTTCACCGTCTAAGACTGGACATAAAGCGATTGACGGAGGATATTAAAAAGAAAGAAGCGCTTGTTTCCGACCTCATGGAAATATCCCATAGACAATCACTCCATATTTCCTCTCTGACTGCTGCCCTCCAAGAGACAGTGCTCGGAGACCCGGTTACCTGTCCCTCACCCTCTAGCTCAACTCCCCACCCGCAAACCGTGCACAGAACAAAAACACTTGGATCCACCTGCTTGAGCCTCACGAACCGCTTCTCTGTGTTGGCGGAGGACTCACCTACTCCAGCTGTTCCGGCAACGGCGCTCTCCAATCTGGACCCGGCGATGGATTTCCCGGCTCTCCAAGGGGGTGGCGCGGATCCCCGCTCGGCCCAGCCTCACAAACAGGGGGAAAAAACATCGGCCAGGCGTAATATCCTAAAAGAGGCGGTCCGGAGACGATCCAGTGGATCCTCGGGTATGGCTCCGGTCTTGTCGCTGTCCCCGACGCTGCACGCGCCCTCGCAGCTGCTGACGGTGTCGCGGTCTCATCAAGCCGCGACACCGCCGGTGGCCCCCCCGCGGTCCTCTCCGGCGGAGCCACGGACACAACAACCCGCGGTGCAGCCGGTGATCCCGGACGAGGGCGCGCAACAACAGCAGCCAGGATCCACTCCTGTCGGGGCGGGACTTGAACCCATCGGTCAGCCCGCGGCCCTGGTCTCTCCTCCGTCCTCTCCACATGGTGATGTTTCCGAGTCCGCCCACCAGCCAAAGCCACTATTCCCCACCACAACACTCATAATAGGAGACTCCATTATCAGAAACGTCCGTTTTTATAACGCCGCAACCCACTGCTTCCCAGGTGCTACAGTTTCCAGGATAACACAAAAACTCCCAGGCTTTCTCCAGTCCATGCCCCCATCCGTCCATAGAGTGATCGTCCACGTGGGTACAAATGACGTATCGAAAAGACAATCGGAGCGTACAAAACTGGATTTTAAAGAACTCCTCAGCGTTCTGAGACCATGGGGTGTGTCTGTGTTCATCTCGGGCCCCCTCCCCACGCTGAATCGTGGCGATGAACATTTTAGCAGGACCTTCCATCTGAACTGCTGGCTTAAATCCGTATGTAGACCTCTAACCTCTTTTATTGACAATTTTAGCCTTTTTATGGACCGACCCTCTCATTTCCGAGTCGACGGCTTACATCTGAACTTGAGGGGCAGCCGTCTGCTCACAAAGAACATGTCCCTGGCAGTCCACTCCGCACCTGCGCGTGATTGACGGTTTGCCTCCAGTCAATCACGCGCAGGTGCAGCCTCCGCCAACACTCCCCCTCCTATCGTTTCCACGCCCCCCTCACAAACCATCCCTGTCATCACTAGCAGAGAGCGGACACAACACAACCCTCCATGCAATTATCCCGTTAATATGGACAGGAATTATCCTGTCCATATTAACGTTTTAAAACCCCTCCCCAAAGCCCCCCCACAGTCCACAGCTAATCCATCTCAAACCACAATAAACATGGCTCTTTTAAATGTCCGCTCTCTGCAGAACAAGTCTTTTATTGTGAATGACCTGATTTTAGATAATAATCTTGATTGTTTGTTTTTAACTGAAACCTGGCTGGGTACAGATGCGACCGCGGTTCTTGCTGAGGCCTCCCCACCTAATTTTAGCAGCACCTTTTCAATAAGGAATGGGAAAAGGGGAGGTGGCACTGCTTCCATATGTACAAACACTATTGCCACCAAACCTATTTTATTTGATCCATTCCCCACTTTTGAGCACCATGCAGTTGTTTTTAGTAATCCCCCCATTTTATGTGTCACTATTTACAGACCCCCCAAAAAATGCCCTCTTTTTGTTAAGGAATTTTCTGAGTTTTTATCACTTTTACATAGCTCTTTTAATATGATTCTTTTAACTGGTGATTTTAATCTACACATAGATGATCTTTTAGACCCTGTTGCTAGGGATTTTTTAAATGTTCTTAATTATATGGATTTTACCCAACACGTCACACAGCCAACTCACGACAGAGGACACAGTCTGGACCTGGTCATCACGTATGGCCTGTCCACAGCTGTGTCTTCTGTCATTGACTTGGCTGTTTCTGACCATTACTGTGTGTTTTTTAATATCACCAGTTTTACCCAGCGGAAGACCTCGGTAAGAGCTGTGAGGAAACGTCATCTCACCCCTGAAGTGGCTGCAAATTTTATTGATGTTTTAGAGAAATATTCTCCTATTGTTCTACCTGCCCCCTGTGATTTTATTTTTGAAAATTTTAATAGCAAACTCAAGTCAGCGCTTGATTCTATCGCTCCTTTAAAATCCAAGAAACTCCCTACAAAACCAATTACTCCATGGAGGAATGAGGAAATTAAACAACTCAAAAGACAATGCAGGGTGGCAGAGAGAAAATGGAGAAAAAACAAAATTACCATAAACTACCAAATCATCCGTGAACAACAATCAACCTACAATAACACAGTAAGAAACACAAGAAACAACTACTTCTCAAAAATTATCAACAATAATAAAAACAATCCCAAGGTACTCTTCTCTACAATAGAACATCTAATCAATCCTGATTTTAACAAGACCAACTTTACTGCAAGTGACTCCCTTTGTGAGGCGTTTGCAGACCACTTCAGGGGAAAGATAGACACTATCAGATGTAATATTTTATCTACTCAAAGTAACACGGTTTTAAATACATCTGGTTGTCTACTTGTTCCAGAGGAAACACTGCATAGTTTTGTCCAGGTTAATGCTGAGATGCTTGATAAAGTTTTCTCCTCAGTGAGGCCCACCACATGTCCTTTAGACCCAGTCCCAACCCCGTTTTTTAAAACTTTCTATGGATCTCTTAGAGACGAGCTTTTACACATGATGAATTGCTCCCTTCAGACGGGGGTCTTCCCTGCTGCCTTTAAGGGGGCGGTGGTGAGGCCTCTGCTGAAGAAGAGCAACTTGGACCGTAATGATTTTAACAACTTTAGACCGGTATCCAACTTACCATTTTTAAGCAAAATCTTAGAAAAACTTGTTTTTACCCAACTTAGCGACTTTATAAATGCACATGACGTCCTTGAGAAATTTCAGTCTGGCTTTAGGGTAAACCACAGCACCGAGACAGCCCTTTTAAAGATTTTAAACGATTTTAGATTAAATTATGATTCCAAAAGGTTGACAGTGTTGGTTCTACTGGATCTGAGCGCTGCCTTTGATACAGTCGACCATACTATTCTTTTAACTCGTTTAAAACACATCGGCCTCTCTGGTGCTGTCCACAAATGGTTTACATCCTACCTCACAGACAGGACATTCATGGTAAGTGTGGATACCTGCTCCTCCAAGGTCCATAATATTACATGTGGTGTGCCTCAAGGTTCGATTTTAGGCCCAGTGCTTTTTAACCTGTATATGCTCCCTCTTGGTGATGTCATCAGGAGACATGGAGTCAACTTTCATAGTTACGCTGACGATACACAGTTGTACATCTCCATGTCTCCTGAGGACACCAGGCCAATGGATGCACTTTTTAACTGCATTTTAGATATCAAATCCTGGATGGCAGAAAACTTTCTCCAGCTTAACCAGGACAAAACTGAAGTTTTAGTCATCGGTCCTCAGGCCCAGAGAGAGAAACTTTTACCCAAACTACAGTCATTGTCTTTTAATCCTTCCTCACAGGTGAAGAACCTGGGTGTGATTTTTGACTCTGAGCTGACTTTAATTCCACACATTAAGAATATCACAAAGATAGGTTTTTACCATTTAAAGAACATAGCCAGAGTCCGCCCCATTCTCTCTCGGGCCAACACGGAGACGCTAATGCATGCTTTTATCACCAGTCGTATCGACTACTGTAATGCCCTGCTTTCTGGTCTTCCCAAAAAGAGTATCTCAGGTTTACAACTTTTACAAAATTCAGCAGCTCGTGTCCTGACGAAGACCAGGAGGCGGGACCACATTACACCGGTTTTAGAGTCACTGCATTGGCTCCCCGTGTGTTTCAGGATCCATTTTAAAGTTCTTTTAATGGTTTTTAAATGTCTTAATGGTCTTGGTCCTTCTTATCTTTCAGAATTGATTTTACCATATGAGCCTTCGCGGTCCCTTCGCTCCTCTGGCAGGGGTCTCCTAGTTATTCCTAAAGTCAACAGAAAGACTCACGGCGAGGCGTCTTTCCAATACTATGGCCCTCGCCTCTGGAACGACCTGAGGAGGAGCTCAGGACCACAGAGAACGTTCATGTTTTTAAGAGCAGGCTCAAGACCCACCTTTTTAGTTTAGCTTTTAATTAATATTTACTTATATTAACCTTATTCACCGGTTTTAGTTCTATTATTTCTTTATTTTCCCTCTTTTATCCTGTGCTATTTCACGCACAGTTTTAGCTGTTTTTAATGTATCTCTTATTAAATATTTATTTATTTATTTTTATTTATTTTATTCATTTATTTTTTATGTTCTCCTAGTGGTTCCTCTGAGGGAGCCCTCTGCCCCGGGAGTGCTGGTTGGCTGTGGCCGTGCGGGCGCTCTCCTGGGGGTGCCTGGATGGAGGTAGGACGTCTCTCCTACACCTACTCCGGGCCCCCTGGGTTGGCGCTCTGTGGCTGTGGGCGATGGGCTGCTCCTGGTGCAGACGGCTCCTTGGATGATGTTTCCTCTTTCGGCCCATCTGTACCCAGCCTTACATACTCAACTCTATGTCCATTTTTATTTAAGACTTTTAATTGCTGGGCTGTCTGTACGTATGTGTCTATGTGTCTGTGTGTCTGTGTGTGCGGGTGGTGGGTGGTGGGGTTGTAGTTATTTATGTATATGTTATTTACGATTTTTATTATTTTTAATGATTTTTAAGCACTGTAAAGCACTTTGTGTTACATTTTGTATGAAAAGCGCTCTATAAATAAAGTTTGATTTGATTTGATTTAAATGTCACCCGCAAAAAGCTGCCTTGACGGTAGCAGAATGGAAGAGCTAAGTCAGTCGACAAATAAATGCTAACCAACCTGGCTTATTATAAGCTATACGGTTAACGGTGCGTAGTAAACTAATACAAGCAGCCTATAAAACAGCTCGCCTCTACGCGGTCGCTGCACAAATAACCGTGTAATAGCAGTATCAAGTCCGTGAGAACTTACTCAGCGTATCCGAGCCAAAGCCGACAACTGCGCTCGTCAACGATGTCCTTTACGGCTCGTCTATGAACTGTTAAACAGAAGCTAGCTTGCTTGGCAAGAAAAGCGCTGAGGGAGCTATAAAGATGTGGCTTCCACGCGGGAAGAAAGCGAGAATGTTTACTGAAGGAGGAGGCTGGCTGTACCTAGAAGAGGGGGCGTAGCCCAAGGTACAGTCAACCTGTCTGTCATGGACAGACGTGGTGCCATTGGAGCTTCCGTGGATGGTCACGCCCGAGGCGATTCCCATAGTGAAACACCGAACAAAGTTAGAAAAAGAACGCAACATGCTACGACACCTGCAGTGATGTTTATGGCCTCTAGTGACATGAATTACTTAGTACTGCTTTAAAGCATTTTTTTCACTCAAACGTGGCTGTAAATATATATATATATTTTTTTTTTAACAGGCAGTTAGCTTTGCCCGTTAGCCTGTTAGCTTCTTCTTCGTGATTCTATTAGTGTGTACTGATGCCTCCGACCCGTAGGCAGCGAAGTTGCAATTGTAGTTTTCTGGTCAGAGACCCCCGGGGAGATGAAAGACCCCCCAATGATCCCATTAACACTTGTATTACCCCCAGAAGGACTACAAAAGGGATTTATTAAGGTTAACAAGTTACTTAGTACTGCTTTAAGACTGTAGTGCGTAATAACTCTATTTTCCCATATTGTGCAATGTTTCTGTACTTGCGATTAGATCTGAGATTTATGTCACAGTATACATTTTAAACAGGAACTTTAACATTTGGCGAAAGACTAAAACTTTATTTTTTTTTTTTACCCATACACATCTAAACAACAAAGTGAGCAGGGGTCTTGCATTTCAAAATTCAAAGATACAAAAAAATAAAATTTTCTTTAAGATTTCCTAATACTGACTATTTAAATTTACTGTTAATGGCTTTGTCTATTTCGGTGTTCAGGCCGACATAATTACGGTAGAATAATAGATATTTTATAAGAAAGTAATAATAACGTGTAATATTTCTGTTGGATTGTGTTTTATGTTATTTGAGATCATTTAATTTCTGCTTTTGTAAGTAAGTTGATTGGTTTTCTGGTTTACATCCAATTAAGACACATTTTCGTTTGATTTACATTTCTTTCTTGTGCGGTTCAGTTCTGAATTTATACTTATACCTGTTGCGCTTGAATGTGAAAAATTTGAGCAACACCGTCCTACTCTAACGTACTGTTCATGAGCTTCCAATCCAGCCTTAACCTCATTGTTTCACAAGCCACTAAAAGCGATGTGAAGAGTTGTATACATTTCTTGTGACAGGTGATGGAGTTCTATTGCCCGCCCTGTGAGACTGCCATGTGTCAGGAGTGCACCAGTCGGGAACATGGAGAGCACCCCACAGTTCCCCTCAAAGACGTGGTGGAGCAGCACAAGGCCTCACTGCAGGACCAGCTGAGCTCCGTCAAGAAGAGGTACAGCCCACGACGTCAGGAATTCTACATTTTACACTTCATTAGGATCGTAGATGTTATAGTATAGATGTTGATTTGACCTAATAGGTTCCATCGTATTCAGTCTGTCACCTTCTCAACAGATCACCAGCTGATGTCATGAGGTGCTATCCTCACTTAAATGTCTTTGGAAATAGTGGCATTTTTACGCCAGGAGTTTATCAAAAATATGAAAATATGGCCCAAAACACATTCATTTGCAGATTTGACTAAAAACGTGTGTCAAGAGTTTTTGCTCGAATGATTCCTGTTGTGTCAAATTTACTTTTGACATCTACGTTTTCCAGCACTCTTCGCTTTTCTGAAATGGATGCAAATTGTTAATGCATTGATTTCTGTCTCTGTGGGGCATTAAAAATATTACGATTAATGGTATTAAAAGCATTTAATTTGGCTTGCTGCTATTGAATCTGTTTCTTGCCTCGTCATCCTGAATTGACCTCATGTTATGTAAACATTATTTTGGGTTTAAAAAATGAAATACAAGGCTATGTTGCAACATATTTTTTTTTAAAGTCTGTTCAATTTCTTAATGTTGGACCTTTATTTAAGCTGGTCAAAAAGTATCTGAAAATGGAAATCTTCTAGATTGTGTGAATTAACGCAAAATAGACACTACACTGATATTTAATCGTGGTTAAGAGTTGACTAAACTAAACCCTGTTGTAACTTATTATGCAAATGACATTTTTCTCAGATTTTCTAAATTATTGTCAACTCAAAGACAGTCAGCATAATTTTCAGGTCTTTAACTGTTAGAGGATCATTTAAATGTGATTGAAAAAACCTCCCTTTTTTGTTTTTGTTTAAATACATTTAATAAACAACTCAAAATCTACTGTTACAAATGATTATGCACAGCAGCGTTTCAATACATTTTATAGGTTGTAAAGAAAAGAACATTTTCATTTATTGAATTTGCAGCATTAGGAGGTCATATTTGCTGAAATCAAAAGCAATTTAAATCAAAAACACCTTAACAGGTCCAGTTACATTTTAACATAGGACGCCTTATTTAATATCCGCTTCGAAATACTTGCATCCATTAAACTTGTGAGTTTTTTGGAGGGTTTCGGCTTGGATTTCTTTGCAGGATGTCAGAATACCCTCCCAGAGCTGCTGTTTGGATGTGAACTGCCTCCTCATAGATGTTTTGCCTGAGGCTCCAAAAGTTCTCAATAGGGCTGAGGTCAGGATAGGACGGGGTCCACATCATGAGTTTCTCTCTTCTTTTATGCTCATAGCAGCCAATGATGCAGAGGTATTCTTTACAGCATGATATGGTGCATTGTCATGTATGTAGATGATGTCGTTAGGGAACGTACGGTTCTTCTTTTGGGACCCTGGAAGAAAGTGGTCAGTCAGAAACTCCACATATTTTTCAGAGGTCAATTTCATACCTTCAGGGAGCCTAAAGGGGCCGACCAGCTCTCTCGCTTTTGATTTCAGGCCAAAACCTGCTTTGTAGCAGCTGTTCTATTAATCTGATGTATTTGTCTGGCATAAACCGCGCTCATTGTGCCTTTATCTGCACAAACCCGTGTGTGCTCTGAATCAGCCTCAAATCTCTTAACAGTACAATGATCCCGCTTTATCTTTCGGGAAATGTCGAAGGTTTTCATACCTAGGCCTAGTTTTTTTTAACCTTTTTATGACACTGAAATACAATTTGCATAGTTAGTTGCAATATAGTTGGTTTATATACATAATAGCTTCGGCTGATTCCTCTGACGCTTCTCTTGTTCCACAGACTGCCAGAGATCGACTCGGCTCTGCTCACCCTGTCAGAGATCCTGCAGCAGCTGACCAACCAGAAGAGCTCCATCGAAGAGGACATCCACAGCACCTTTGACGAGCTGCAGAAGACTCTGAACGTGAGGAAGAGCGTCCTGCTCATGGAGCTGGAGGTCAACTACGGCCTCAAGCAGAAGGTGATTCTTGGATTCACTTTACACTGCCTATTTGCTAAAACTAAGCCACTAAATGCCCTTGACTATACCAAGCCACTAACGGAATAAACTTGTTTCTCTTGCCAAAACCTTAAACATTCTCGCTCTTAAAGCTCATTTATCATTTACAGCATACATAATAGAAAAAGATTACCACACACACTTATTTTCAAATGCAGTTTCACGTGACAGCAGATTAACCGAGCAGCGTTAGTGTTTTGCCGTGCTGTGTGCCATCTGATCTGTGTGTGCAGGTTTTGACTCAAGAACTTGATCCCAGTAAAGTAAATAATGTGCAGTGTTTAGATAAATGTCCTGTCTTCTACAGCTATTACTTTTATTTATTACTGTTGTATCTGGCTATCAGCTGGTCTGATCAACGATTACTACTAAGGAGAAGGAGGAGTAGGAGTAGGAGGAGGAGGAGGGCGACTGGAGGTTAGCCCGCTTCCCGAACACTCCTTCCCAGCCAATCAGAAAGCCGCGTTGACACCCTGCTGCCCGGGGAGCATGTCACATGGGAGCGGGGCTAATCAGTCACAATGCACTTTGCTACTGGGCTAACAACTTTATAAACACTCCAGGGATATCCACACGTCGAGATGAAACCAGGGCACACTCGGGCCGGTCAGGGTGTGTCAAGGCGCTCACTTTGCATAGACGGAGGCTTTTCTCTGCGACTGTGCTAGTTTCCAATTCTGCACAATGAGGGAAAGTGAGCTTTAGGGTGAACTGTAGAAGTCATGGCTTCGCCCGTCGAAGGTGAAGATGACGGGGCCATTGGGGTGAGTCGAGCGCCAGTGTTTTTTAGACTTGTTTTCCCCATAATGTTTTTACAATATGTAAATTGACAGCTTGTAAATGGAATGTGTCACATGATAAGAGTTTATGAGCTGTGTGTTCAAAGTGGTTATAGAAATATGCCTGACATCCAAGGCTTGTCACAATGGAAAACTTCCAGCTTTGATTTTTGACACTATACGGAACTGTTACACTACCAACCACTCTCATAGTTTGCAAAGACGTATTGTAAATTTTCCATATTTTGAACAATTGTTGTGACAGGCCTGTTCTTGGCCTGGTTGCAGATCTACGCATGAAGCTAATCCACTTAATTTTTTGTTAAGCACGTGCTTAACAAGGATGAGAGAAATATAATTTAAAATCATTCACATGGTTTGACAAATAAAAAATCTTGAATCTTAATTTGACTGCTTCACTCGGAGAATACAACAACAAGCTGCCAGAGAAACTCAAGGCAGTGTGGGAGAAGGTCATGTGGGGATTACAGTTAAAAACAAAAAAACTGTGCAGTTAATGAGGAGCAAGATGATGTGAGAAAGATTGGTCAGGAATAAAGTTTTGTACATCTAACCTGGGTTTGCCCACTTCTATTATAGATTATAATGAGTTTGTATAATGATGGCTCTAGTGCTCAATGGAGACAACATATACATAAAGTGTTCTTACTTTATGTCTAATCGATCACTAGTCTTTTTTTTGTGTCATATACCATCCTCTGGATCATCACCTGACATGCACCGGAAATGGTCTAGAGTATAGCGCATGTCAATAGAAGATTTTTGTATGCGTGAAATGTTTTTAACTATTTGAAAATGGAAAATGAAAACATTACCCCCTAATAAGCATTGTTCATCAGTAATGGAATACTTATGTATCCAAACCATCCATTTTCTCCCGCTTTATCCGGGGTTGTGTCACGGAGGCAGCATGTTCAAACCACTTAATAATAGAAATGTCAACAATCCAAATTTGGGCCCATATTTACGGTTGGACTGTATTTACTATTTATTGCACAATAATCTTCTACACATCTATTATGTTAAGTCATACAGTAACTGTCAAAAGTTTTGAAACGTGTGATTCTCATTGAAGACAATGAGAATCACACAATGTAAATAGTGTTGAAAAGCTGATGCACATCAAGTACTGTATATACATAAAGGATATATTATATGCCCTTTTTATTTTTACAATCCCTTGCTGTATTGCTCAAGGACCCATCATCTGTATGTATTTGGGGAGGTTCGGAATACCTGCCCTCAAACTGGTGGGTGAATGCCTGACAGACTGTGACACCGTCTCCATGTAGCCGTTTCTGCAGTAAACATGGATATGCCTACCATTCCCATAACTCTGTCTCCCTCTGCTGCCCGCCGCAGGTACTACAGGCTCAGCTGGACACCCTCCTGCTGGGCCAGGAGGGCATTAACGGCAGCTGCAACTTCACCGAACAAGCCCTGAGCCACGGCACGGAGGCGGAGGTGCTGCTGGTCAAAAAGCAGATGAGCGAGCGGCTTCTGGAACTGGCCAACCAGGACCTCCCTCTGCGCCCCGGGGAAAACGACCAGCTGGACTTCATCATCGAGACCGACGGGCTGAAGAAATCCATTCACAACCTTGGGACCATCGTAACCACGAACGCAGTCGCCCTGGAGACTGTGGCGACGGGCGAGGGGCTGAAGCACTGCGTGGTCGGGGTGCCCACTTCCGTAAGCATCACCACCAAGGACAAGGACGGCGAGCTTTGCAAAACGGGCAACGCCAACATCACGGCCGAGATGTCCACGTCCGACGGGTGCACATGCCGGGGGGAGATCGTGGACAACAAAAACGGGACGTACGAGTTTTTGTTCGCGGCGCCCAAAGAGGGGACCTTTCACCTGTCGCTGCGTCTGTACGAGCAGCACATCAAAGGGAGCCCCTTCAAAATAAAAGCCTCCAAGTGCATAGACGTGTCCCCGAGCAGCGACGGGGTGAAGAAGCGGCTGAAGTCTCCGGGGAGCGGACACGTGAAGCAGAAGGCCATCAAGAGGCCGGCCAGTATGTACAGCACGGGACGCAGGAAGGAGAACCCCATAGAGGACGACCTTATCTTCAGAATAGGTACAGCAGCGGCGTGTTTGGAACAGGATTTAAGTATTTAAGAGAGGGTCCTGTTGAGCTATATCATCTCCTCTCTACACCACTGTAAATCTACACTAGTTTGCATACATTTCTTGTATGGTTAAATAAACATGTAACGATACTTGGTTTTCAATACCGATATCTGAACGATTTTTCCAATACCTATTCAAAAATATTTGTCATCTAGAAACAGAAAATTGGACAATAATGTGTGGAAGATCTGCAAATCTCCAATATAGGGTTTTTATTTTGTTCACCTGTTTATTTGATATGGACATAACAAAAGCATTGGACAAACCAGATACATTGTTTTTAGTGTTATAGCTAGACTGCTCATTTGCAACACTTGTCCATAGGTTCCTCTCCAACGTCAGGAAATGTATGAACAATTAGGAATATTTTTGGGGGGAAATTGGGAGAAACTGGGGCAAGAACAAGGAACATTTGTTTTTAAAAAATTAGGGGGTAAATGGAGCAAAAGTAAGGGGAAAAAAATTGGAATAAATTTGTTAAATATTAGGAAAAAATTGGGTAAAATATTAGTGATATAAAATGACCGAAAATTTGAGAAAATGGACAAAAATCATGATGCATTATTGTGTCGCAACTAAAGCGGATTGTCCCAGCCCTACTAACGACAACATTAAATAAACTTGAAATATTGTAATAACGCAGCACACATATGTCATTTCAAAATAATCTTGCAAATGATTTATAGTTTCTGGATTGGGTTTAGAAAAAATAAATGTTCATTATTTAATTAATGATTCATAAGTACAATAGGCCTACCGTGGAAGATCATTTCATTTTATGACACATTAGACACTTTTTTTAATAAAACAAGGTTAACACAATTATATTTAAGATTTTGCTAAGTATTTTTCCCAGCTTTCTTTAGTTTGATCATTTTTGTGATTATAGTTTCACTTCCTTATTGGACACTGACAGTAAGTGACAGACATAATGTCAGTTGGGGGTGGGAACTTCTGGGTACCTCACAATTCATGACAGTAATCTCACGATACGCTAATATTGCGATTATCGATATATTGCACAAAAATAATCTACGATCCATCACAATTTTTTAAAACATGAGATGTGTATTCTTTAGTTTAACATACTAGATATTTCTGTGTAAGTTCTCAGTTGTACAGGAGTTTTCCTTCTTCATTGAAGATACTACATATTATTCATCATAAATTTGTTTCCATGTGCTTTGTACCCCTTTTTCTTATTTGAATAAATGAATAAATGATGCCTGACTAAAAATGGGGCTATAGAGCTGTCAGCGGCGTCACGTCCTTTACATTTAAATAAACAAAAAACCACTGTACATTTTCAAAAGGAATAAACCAACCGCAAATTAATCTTATTTACAATTATTAAAAACTCAAATCATTAAAAGTTATATATTTGTGTGACAGTGGTCCAAGTGCTTAAAAGTGTAGTGCTGCCCTCTATTGACAGCACTATTGAATTTATCATTATTAGCCTCTATTGACTGTGAAAACTGTGAATAGTAAACTGTTACCTCATTAATATGCATGACGGCGGTCATTAATATGCATGAAAGTATCGATATTGGAATCAAAAGTATCGGTATCGTCCCGTGATGTATTAAAAAATCCATATATTGTCACACCCCTAATGTCAATGGGAAACCGCTATGTCACTTCCTGTCAGTAGCTTAGAAATTCAAATACAAATAACCTTTCTGGCCAACATTTCTTAATTTATTTGCTGCTTCACGGAAATAAAATGATAATTACAACTTACAATAGTTACAAAAGAAGTTATATTTTCAAAAGCATTAAAACCTGTCGTATGCACTTTACGTCCCCATAATGAGAAAGTTCTGATGACAGTTACTGCATTTTGTATACTGTGTTTTTAGGCACAAAAGGGAGAAACAAAGGGGAGTTTACCAACCTCCAGGGAGTGGCAGCGTCCACAGACAATGTTCTGATCGCAGACAGCAACAACCAGTGTGTACAGGTAAGTCTGATGGACAACTTTCTCTACAGTGGGACACACAAAACTACAAAATAAAAAAATACAAAATGTGCGTTTTCAGATTTTCTCAAACAATGGCCAGTTCAGAAGCCGCTTCGGGGTCCGCGGCCGCTCCCCCGGTCAGCTACAGAGGCCCACTGGCGTCGCAGTGCACCCCAATGGAGACATCATCATCGCAGACTATGACAACAAGTGGGTCAGCATCTTCACATGCGAGGGCAAGTTCAAGGTGAGACAGACGGGACACTGTGCTCGTCGCTTTCACTCGACAATGCAAAGTCAGTTTTGTGCTGTGTTTTTTATTTTTTGTGTAGAATAAGATTGGCACGGGGAAGCTGATGGGCCCCAAAGGGGTGTCCGTGGACAGGAACGGACACGTCATCGTAGTGGACAACAAGGCCTGCTCCGTCTTCATCTTCCAGCCCAACGGCAAACTGGTCACCAAGTTTGGGAACCGTGGCAACGGAGACCGGCAGTTTGCAGGTATGCTCCCCCCGAGAGATCGGGATTGTGACGTCGTGCTGCATCGAGTTGTCAGTCAGTGCGACGTTAAAACTAAGGAGAATGTAAAAGTTGGGCTTTTCTGTAGCGACTGATTGTTGATGTTCAATCTCTATAAGCTTCTGTGCTGTGACTGTAGCGTACTAAAGGAAGGACGCTTTGTTTTTAGGGCCACACTTTGCTGCTGTCAACAACAACAATGAAATTATAGTAACTGATTTTCATAACCATTCTGTCAAGGTAAGAGTCGTAACTGTCACAAGAAATGTGTGTAATATGCCCTGCCCTCCATTTATTGTTGACTAGCCAGAAAGTTGATCTTCTTGACGCTAACGGTGTTTGTAAATGCAGGTGTTTAACACAGAAGGAGAGTTCCTGCTGAAGTTTGGCTCAAACGGCGAGGGAAATGGTCAGTTCAATGCTCCGACTGGAGTGGCTGTGGACGCCAATGGGAACATCATAGTGGCAGACTGGGGCAACAGCCGCATACAGGTGCGTGCCTTTCTCACCTATTAATATCGTGTTATCACAGTTTATATGCAAATAGGGTTAGGGATATTTTAGTTATATTTGTGATTTTCTTTTTTCTTTCCTTTTTAAAAGACCATAATAATAATATTTTTCCTTCAAGGATTTGTTTTTGTTATTTAATATAGATTATTTAAATTGTTCACTTTTTATTATTTATTTGTTTTATTTATTTATTAGTTTTTGGACATACCGTACTAGCAAACAATCCATTATAACATTAAGATATAACAATTAAAGTGCAGGAAGAGGCAGAAAACCCATATGGGCTTATAATTACGCCTCCACCTATCAATAGATATAAAATGGATACATTTTAGAGTATAAAATAATATTTTAAAATATCTGCTGTCACGATTTGATTAAACTGAATTCTGTGCATACAAATACAAATTTGATGCTCTTCAAGGACAAAACCTGCCATGGCGTGAAAATAAGAAGAAAAGTACATCAGGTACTCTGATGTAGTTAAAAGTCCTTTTATCGAACAGGGAGCGCCAACGCGTTTCGACTTGGCCTTTTTTCTTCTTCTAAAGCGCCATGTTTGAATGAATGTTTTTCTGTGCGAAAGCTGAACAAGTATCCTCTTACTTTTGCGCTGCAGGTGTTTGACGGCAGCGGCTCCTTCCTCTCCTACATCAACACGTGCGCCGACCCCCTGTACGGACCTCAGGGACTGGCTCTCACCTCGGACGGACACGTGGTGGTGGCCGACTCTGGCAACCACTGCTTCAAAGTCTACCGCTACCTGCAATAAACCCCCCATTAGCACCCTGCCCACCCTCCCTCACTCGCTCACTCACTCGGGGAGAAGGGCCGTGTCACTTTTCTGTCCGTTCACCTCCTCGGAGTATGAGCGAAAGTTTGGGAGGCACAATTTGAGCTTAAACCGAGGAGTTTAGGGGGGCAAGTGAACAGAATCGAGACGCAGCCTAAGCAAAAAGGACATCACACAAACATGGCAGACTTTACCCTCTTCATCCCAAACCCCTCTGTCACTGTGCCATCTGCTCTCCCCACAAAGACAGAGACGTTTCATCGATGGTGTGAGATATGAACACGCCTGCTGCTGGACACTGGTCTACATTGCATTCCAAATCCCTGAAGCTCATAAGGAAAAAAAAGCTACCTAATATTATTTTTTACAACTCTTTTGTTTGTTTAATTGCCTTTTTGAACGTTATTGGACATATTTAAGGCATCGTTATTCAGGTTTGAACATAAATAAAGCATATCGAAAAGCCCCTAGTAGAGTATCGCTGCTACCTCTGTGCATGGTTTGTCAATGTTACCACATGTAAAGGACAGACACACAATCAAAGTACTCTCAAACCCGCCGTGCAAATACTTCACATCAGCATTATCAACAAAATACAGTACTAAAGAGGCTGAGGGATGACAGTGTGCAGCAGAGCAGGTCAAACTGCCACCGTCCGGAGCATTGTTGATGAGTCATGTCTCCGTAAACACAAAAACACCACACTGGTGAGTCTAGTCCAGCTCGGCATCCAAAGAGCATACAACAAAGTAGCCATATTTCATTAATATCCAAGAAAAAGAACAATTTTCTAAGATCTTTCACATTTGACAAAAGGCCTATAGAACATAGGTGACCAAAATAATGCATGGATTAGTAGATATGAATGGAAAAGTCTTGAACTTGCAATGAAGAAGACAGTCTGTCGCTCTTTGTTCATTATGTCCCGAGCTAAGACATATCACCCACATTGCCCATCCTTATCACAACTGTGTGGTAGGGCATCTGGCATGACAAAAAAGGAGCAGCGAGATATAAAAAAAAAAAGATACAACATACGGTACTCCTCCAATAGAGTAAATATTGTTGATTTGAAATATTATTCTGTAGCGTGCGCTGTCAGTAATTGGAGCTTCCTTGACTTGATATTTCACCTACTTGTCTTTATGTATGGTCAAGCATGATATAGTTCTCTACTGCATGATTGTCCTGTTGAATGAATCCCTAAGGCAACAGTGCACATCACCAAAAGACACAGAAGCAATGTTTAGCACCAAAAACTATTGTCTGTATTTTTAACATGACTACATATGTGGTAGGACATTGCGCGAATAACACATAGGCTAGTAAATAAAGTCGATGACACATTTAGGAGGATTGTAAATAGACTGACAGTTGGTCAGTTTTGCTTGAATTGTTACTGTAACTCCTTCACACAGCTCAGTAGAGTAACCAGGGAACTCTGGACCTAATAAGAAAAAACATGTTTCAATGTAATGTTCCATTTTATTTGGTAATCTTTCACTACTGATCTTTTGATTTGTCTCCAAGCACACTTTTGTTTTTCTACAAAAAATATTTAAATGATTTGTTTTGCATTGTCTTATGTGTCATGCCAAAATGGAATAAAGTGCCCATGTAAAGGAAAGCATTTTGTTACCGTGTTTTGTGGCGTTTTTATTTTTATTCGGAATATTATAATTAATGCATCTTCAATCTTTTATCTGTGTTTGTTTTATATCAGTGTTTTTCAACCACTGTGCCGTGGCACACTAGTGTGCCGTGAGCTATTGTCTGGTGTGCCTTGGGAAATTATCCAATTTCACCTAGTGGGTCTAAAAAATATTTTTTGAAAACAAATTAATTATTATCTGCAAATAATGTGCCGTTGTCAAGTCTCTGTGCTGTCTAGTGATCGGCAGAGTAACCATGTATTACTCTTCCATATCAGTAAGTGGTCGTAGGTAGCTCATTTCTTTGAGACAAGAGAATTAGTGATGCATGGATGCAACAGGTGGCCACGGACAGTGGCATTGTGGTGAATACAGGCCCCAGAGTTACATTTTGTTACATTTTCTGCTGGTGGTGTGCCTCATGATGTTTTTCAATGAAAAAAATGTGCCTTGGCTCAAAAAAGGTTGAAAAACACTGGTTTATATGACTTGACACTGCGTAATTTTAACTGTATTTTAAGAAAGATATATTTTATTAAACCAGCAGATGGCGCCTAAAATCCATAATTTCCTCCACTTCCTTTCCCACGTGCCGTTCAATGAGCTAGGAAATAGTGCAGCTACGCCTGGGTCCAAAATAATTTCTTACCACTTCACATTCAAGAATATTAAAACAATGAATTACACGTTAGATTTAGTTGGCCATAGACATATTATTTAAATGTTTGTTTCTTTGTAATAATACAGGGTTTTACGTTATTGGATTACAAAAAAAGCATAATGTGAGAAGGTGCCTTAAAGCATCGATTTGAACACGTGACTGGCTTCCGCGGGAATTTCAGTGCATTTCTGGTTTCTGCAAGCGATCAGGAAAATACACTAAAAAATACACTAAATACAAGGATTGAGGACGTAAATATTACTTTTCTGCTTGTGGACGATACTGAAGATGGTGAGTATGGCATGCGTTAGATCGGACCGGGTTAATGAGAATATTCACCAATATACCTGAATGTTCCTGTACAAACTGTGAGTTGTTTAGTTTTAGCCCAAACTTGTTTGAAGCTCTCACAACCCGTCCTACATATCCGAATAGTTCAGGCAAATTAATTTATATGCACGTTTTGACATTTGAGCGGTGGCAAAGTGAAGCAGCAGGGACGACCCCCAAAATAAACTTAGATTCTACTTTTATCTTCCATCGCTCAATAAAAATGCAACAGGGTCTGTTTTATGCTGTGTTTAGGTGGCAAACATAAGTTTAATTTACAATAACAAAAAGTCTGGTACCCCAACTTTAAAGGTGCATTATGCAACTTTGTATGTAGAAAAAAATATACATACAGAAAAAAATATATATATTTGTGCGTATTTGACCTTGTAGTGACCCAGCGGCTGTATGAGTGGTCAACATGGTGCCTTTACTTTCCATCACAGAGGTCTCCAGGACACTCCGGGTTAAATTGTTTCACCAGAAAAACTTACAAAACAATGGACAGCATAGAAAGTTGCATAATGCATCTTTACGTAGAAGAAAGAGGGAGTATTTTTCATCACCCGGATTAACGTTTGTTGTTGTTTTTAAGTCAAAGAAGAAGGGTCTGAGTTTGGAGGAGAAGAGAACTCGCATGTTGGAGATTTTCTTTGAATCAGTAAGTATCAGTAATTAATATGCCAATTATACCAACTAATCAATAAATACTTAAGAGCAAGACATTAAAAACATGCACTTGTGGTTAATTGCTGTGGTTGAAAAACAATTTTAGAAAGATGATTTATTTTGAACTCTTATCTTTGTAGAAAGATGTGTTTCAGCTGAAGGATATTGAGAAGATCGCACCAAAAGCAAAGGGCATAAGTGAGTATTGTAAACAAAGCTAAATAATATTTGGAAATTATTTTTCACAGCTTTCTCTTCACCTCTTAACCCCGCCTTAACCGAGCACATTTTCTCCAGTTCGACTTCACCCAAATCTAAAAGCTTCTTGAAAAAAATTGAAATTACAAAAACGCAGCAAAAAAAAGCAAAAGACAAAAATGCAGCTAAACAAGTGACAAAAATGTGATAAAAAAAGAAACAAAAAGTTACGCCAACGCAAGGAAAAATCAACACTGGACCACAGGCTGTAAGCTCCAGCAAGAAGCTTTTAGATTGGGGTAAAGCCGAACTGGGGAAAATGTGCTCAGTTAAGGTGGGGGTTCAGAGGTTAAAAATGTATCTGTGAGAAAACAAGCTGTTGTTAAAAAATATAGTTTTGAAATAAAAATTTGAGAAAGAGGAAGAGACTTGCAGCAAACCATTGGAGACTGGATTGAACTTTCAGTGTTGAGTCAGGCAGGAGTCGCCTGTGCATGTGCAGCTTGACCAGTGGCCCGCAACGAAGTGCTTTACAAAAATGTAAAGAAAGTCAGGCAGAATGGGACCCCTAATCAGGAAATAAAGAATAAAATAATCTCCCTACTAAATTTAAAAAGAAATCAAACCGACTACGCTACTTCTACCTGTGAGCTAAGAAAAGTGGTCAGGTCATATCTATTGTGCGTCTTTCTTTTAAGGTCCGCATGCGGCCTAAAGATTTCTGAGGAACCTAAAACTGAGTGGTTTGGGTGAAGTGCGCCTCAATGAGGAGATTGTGTGACTGATTAAAAGCACATGTTTTGGGACTTGTATTTTGGGAATTGTGTGCTTTCAGCTGAGCAGGGGGAAGGGGCACTCGTCGCCAGATGTGGAGGAGTAGTGAAAACGGCACTTCAAGCAACTTTACTTGAAAACTCCTGTACTCCAGTAGATGTAGTCTTTTTCACCAACGGATTACCGACTAACCGAAATCACACGCGTTCATCAGAACATGTTTTTTTGTGTGCTTAAAACAACCCACAACGTTCTACCTAAGCAATGTCATTCTTTTTATTATGCTAATTGCAACCATTCAAATTGCAATTTCAGTGGCCTAAATGTGCCTGCAGAAACACGACACAGGCATATTTAAAATTTGACTTGCATAACCGCTCTTGTACAGGATGCGTTTTGACCATGGAGTAAGTTGCTCTCCAAAGCGTGTGGGAGTTTCACGTTTCAGCGCGAGATATGACTCCCGCTCGGCTACATCGGGGCACGTAGAGAGAGCACTCGGAAGCAGCAGCTACACGCTCGGCAGATGTGTGGGATCAATCCTGGAACCAAAATAGTCGGTTCAAGTGCACTACCGCAGACATTTAGCACTTCTCTGGGTTTAGAAGGCTCCGTTGAAAGCAGCAAATTCAGTGCAGCTTGAACGTTATGCAGTAAATTGTAGATACTGTATACTTGGGATAAATTTGGGCAAAATGAAGTGCTCCTAGGTCCTGGTGTTCCTGCTATTAACGCCGCGATGGACTTCCTGGTGAAGATCTGCTCAAATCGAGCTGTCCCTGTCAAATAAACACGAAACGAGTGAATAAAACGTTTGTGTTTCAGCTCCCATGTCAGTGAAGGAAGTGCTGCAGAGCCTGGTGGATGACAACATGGTGGACTGTGAACGAGTGGGGACGTCCAACTACTACTGGGCCTTCCCCAGTAAGGCCTTAAACCGTCGCACGCACAGGCTGGACGAGGTCAAGAAGCAGGTGGGCAAAGAGATTGAGGAAGACAAACATTTTGCTTCTTGCTATTGTTCAATCACCATTGCGATTCCGTTGAAAATAAATAGTTTCACTTTAGATTATACAATACTGTACATTTTACACATAATACATTATTTTCAAAATTGACAGAAAAAACATTAAAAAAGTGACAACACTAATTTTAAAGCTTCAAAAACTAATTTTAAAGCTTAAAAATGACAGTAAAATGTTGCACTTAATCTTAAAATATCCCACAATGAGCATGAAACACAACTTACTTTGGGTCAAAAATTAAGTATTACATTAGAAAAATATGGGGAAAAATGCAGATAAACTGACGATAAATATTGAGCCCAAAACTGTATTGTTTATATATAATTTTTTGAACGACTGATGTAGTAATTATCATGACAGCCCTAGTTGGTGAACTGCACTGCTCTCGCGGCACAAGTGTCACACAAGGTGAGGTTCTAAACCAGCTTAGAAGATGCCACTGTTAAATAATGATGCCGTGCTTTAAGAGTTTATGTAACTTTACTTAAAAAATGTATAAAAACAGTCAGTATGATATATAAAAACAAAACACAAAGCCAACGGATCCAGATTTCTGAACGTTCAGTCCTCCTCAATACAATCCGGACGTAGGTGCAGTTGGGAGAGAGGAGGCAAATTGGTATCCCGGGGGAATGGGGGGGGGGCCGTTCCGTGCAGCTCGAAGTCCCAATCTCACTCGTGGGCAGGAGGCGTGGCTTCCCCTCGTAGACACCGCTTATCCTTCGTCACTGCAGGGAAGAGGGTTCGACCTCAGTAATAGGGTACAGTAGAAATAGATCGATCACGGTGCACGTGAGTCGGTAGGGGGTTCACGTCCCTTCACTTAGCTTTCGTTACGCGTTGAGTCGAATCTGAGTGGTCCGTAGCGCGCGCGCCCCTCCCGACGCGTTCTTCTCCACAGCGTTGTGCCTTGAATCGCCTCCGTCACACGTTACTTCCAGCGACCTGGGTAAAGATGCCGTTGAACAGCGAGGGTAGGAGGATCTCAGGAAAAGCAGGATCAGAATGACAAAGAGCGAGACACGACAGGCGTTGTACATAATCCGGCCCGCTCCTTCACGGCTGCTCCTCGGCCTCGTCTCCGCCGATCTCCCCACAGTCTCACCGGTAGCCCGCTGGTGCCGTCAGGCCGTCAGTCCTCCACTCTGGTACTCTCCTACTCCGCGTATGCACCTTTTCCTCCTCTACCTGGCCGCCTTTCTCCTTCTTAAGCTCCAGTCTGGTTGGTCGCAACCAATCAGCTTCGGTCAGGGGGTGGATCACTTAATTAACTGTCACGTATTGTCCGGTCACCCCAAACTCAAAACACTGCAAAAAGTCATTACAAACAATACACACAAGTGGGGTGAACACGCCAATACAAGGAGTTAAGTGACGAAATAAGGGCCAGTGTCACAAGTTTAAAGTGATAGTCTGTAAAATAGCAAAATGAGAAGAGAAAGAGAGTAATTTAAAAAAGTAAAAAGCAAAGTCCCCCCCGCACCGCTCCTGATTGGACCTGAAAGCTCCCCCTCGTTCCCAAGGCCGGAAGGAAAGCTCGTCTCATTGGTCGAAGGGATGGCACCGGCGATTCTGATTCAATACCGAGATCAGCAAAGGGAGAGACTTTAGAAAATACGTAATTTTTTATCACTTGCGTTGCCTCAAATTTCAGACCCAGGCGGTCAATTATACTCTTTTAAATTTGTAAAACATTTAAAGTTTCAGACTGCCATTTTAAGTCACAAGCGGTTCCTTTTCAGACTAATAGAGGATGACAATATACCTTTTACATTATCGCAAATGGGAAATATAGAAAAAGAATGTTGTGACCTCCTCTGTATTTTTCACACATTATTTCAAGTTATAAATACATGGATAACATAGATCTTTAAACATCTGAATCTAACATAGGACACATTTTCAGGTACAGGATTCAACCAAATGAATTAATATCTTTGTTGACAGATTTCCGAAGCAAAGCAGAGAAAAGAGTCTCTACAAACGGCAGTGGAAGCCGCAAAAGTGGGACGGGAAGATACAGTGAGTTTGGTGTAAAAAGTTAAATATCTCATGTCGTTGACTAAACAAAGTTAAAAGCAAATAAGTATAATACAGTTAAGTAGATTATTTGTGAGACAGTGTTGAAAATGCAGTGCAGCCATCTACTGTCCTGGCTGTATTCTTCTCCGCTATAAAGTTTACTTTCTTCTATTCCATGAAAGCCCCAAAAAGGAAGACTGATCCAAAAGTCGAACCATTCCATCCATTGATAGGTTTTTGGTCCTTGTGTATAACGCGTGAGTCACAGACGTTTGGGCGTGTGTTTGTGCAGAATAAGAGGAGCACTCTGCTGAAGGAGCTGGTGAGTCTGCGAGAAGAACGCGCTCAGCTACAGGCCGAGCTGGAGAAGTACCGAGAGTGTGACCCGGAGGTGGTCCAGGAAATGAGTGAGTTTCACCCATAGGAATCTCAGAAACGGCATTAGCTATCTGAGCCAGTTCCTACAAATGTGTATTCTGTCCCCATTGAAATGAATGGAGAAGCCAAGCCCTATATTAAAGTATGGTGAGGTATTACGTGTTCGTTTCATGGCCAATGTAATTTCTGTGGTTCCTGTATCACTATGTTGTAAGAGGAGGTTTAGTAGATGTGTATCAAACCCACAAAAAGCAGAAACTAACGGAATATGATTTAGCATTTACCTCAGAGGACACTTTTATGCGCTAAGGCTAAAGTACGATTGTCAAAGGTCTGTACATTCATTCTGATCTCTAACTAGGCTTTGATACCACCTCAATATGGTCCATGGGTTGACAACAGCTGAAAATGTCTATCATTCATAATTTGCAATGGCTAAATGTTAGCCGCTATAGGAAAAACACTTTGAACAGGCTATCGACTAGGACTGGGTACCGTTGCACAATACCACTCTGGTATCAATAAAAAAGTTTAGGTACTACTGGCATAAAAAAAAAAACTGCAAACATTTTTTTTTTTTTTCTGTTTTATAGGTATAGATGACAAAATTGAAAGTACGAAGTATCGTTCAGGTATTAATAGAAGGATATTCAGGTATTAAAAAATGTCACTGCCTGTAGAGCCCTCTTTCCCCCATCTTTATAACCTTTACATTCAAATGGATGTAGCTATTTCTTCATACGTAATACTTTTAACACATTTGCATCAAAGTCCTCATTTTGGAGCCGGTTACAAAGTTCTTCTTTGCTTTGCATGTTTGTTAAGCATAACCACAGAGTTCCCACGGTTATCATAAAGCATGATGAGGAAGTCTAAGAGCTCTCACACACCGCAACACGTCTGCTTGAGCTGTCAGAGTAACCGTGTGAGGACACATTCTCACCTGCAAACTATTTTTACCTTATTCTACATAAACTCTGCACATATGCAAATAATAACTTTTGAACCTCAACCGTGTTATAATGTTCACTCTTCAAAAACATAACTGCTTTATTCACGCAGATTTGAGTAATCCTACATGTAATGTTGAATTTCTTCTTCTACTGCTAAACTAAGAGTTTCGATGGGTTTTGTTGAGTAATAGATAAAAACTTTGAAACCATCAATGGGCTGGTTTAGAGTAGTTTTCTGCTCAAACTGTGTTTTATTGTGCAAACTGTGTATTATGGTGCCATTGATTGGTTAGCTTGCTGTTTGCTTGTTAATTCCATTGCTGACTGTAGAGGGCGCTCCAACCAAACAACAGGTGGAAAACAAACACACTGCTTTATGCTAAAGTGTCCTTTCCAACACACATTTCTATTTAAAGAAGAGGGTAATTCACTTTTTGCAGGAATTTGGTGATAATCTCAAACATATCTTTATTACATTTTGTTGGTTAGAAAACATTCTACATGATTTCAAGTTGGGACGTTAAGGCCCCGTCAATAGGTGAGTGTATGTACTTTGTTACTCAGTGGTAATTGCTTGTGTGTATACGCCTCGTAAACTGGCCGGTGTCTAAAGGCGCTACTATCTGCTCTGTTTACCTGAGCCTTCCTACACTATCACACTGTTGCTTGGTTACACCTTTTATGAACCAGTCATTAACTATACAGTTATTTTGTAAACTATGGGCCCTTTAGTTTACAAAAGTAGTACAGTGCCTCTCGAAAGTACTAAACTTTTGCACATTTTGTCATGTTTACAACCATAAACATAAAGATTTTATTTAGAATTTTTTTACTCAAAGTTCACACACAAGTAACAGACATCTGTGAAGTGAAGGCAAAATGATACATGATTCTGTTATTTTTCATACAGCATGACTTAATACTTTGTGGAACCCCCTTTTGCTGCAATAACAGTGGCAAGTCTTCTGGGGTTTGACTCTACAAGGTTTGCACATCTAGAGGCTGACATTTTAGGTCTTTACAAAACAACTTAAGCTCTGTCAAATTAGAAGGAGAGCGTTTGTGAACAGCATTTTTCAGGTCTTTCCACAGATTTTCAATAGGATTTAGGTCAGCACTTTGACTGGGCCATTCTAACACATTAATATGTTTGTTTTTAAACCATTCCATTGTAGATTTAGCTTCGTGTTTAGGGTCATTGTCCTGCTGGAAGGTGAATCTCCGCCCCAGCCTCAATTCTCTTGTGACTCCAGCAGGTTTTCCTCCAAAATGTCCCTGTATTTGGCTCCATCCATCTTCCCAACTATTCTTACCATCTTCCCAGTCCCCGCTGAGGAAAAGCAGCCCCATAGCATGATGCTCCCCCCACCATATTTGACACTGGGGATGGTGCACTCAGGACGAGGAGCAGTGTTAGGTTTGCTCCAAACATAACGTTTTGCATTTGGGCCAAAAAGTTACATTTTTGTCTCATCTGATCAAAGCACTTTCTTCCACATGGTAGCTGTGTCCTCCGTATGACTTCTAGCAAACTTCAAAGGGGATTTCTTATGGCCTCCTTTCAATAATGGCTTTCTTCTTGTCACTCGTCCATGAAGGCCAGATTTGTGTAGAGTACGACTTATAGTTGTCCCATGTACAGATTCCCCCAGCTCAGCGGCAGTACGTCGCAGCTCCTCCAGAGTTATCTTGGGGCACTTGGTTGCATTTCTGACCAGTGCTCTCCTTGTTCGGTCTGTTAGTTTAAGTGGACGCCCGTGTCTTGGTAAGTTCACAGTGGTGCTATACTCTTTCCATTTCCGAATGCTGGATTGAACAGTGCTCCGTGAGATGTTCAAATCTTGGGAAATCTTTGTATAACTTAACCGCCGCTTTAAACTTCTCCACAACTTTATCCCTGACCTCTCTGGTGAGCTCCTTGGCCTTCATGATGTTGTTAAGTGACCAATACACTCTGACCATAGCTCTGAGGCCCTCACAGAACAGCTGGAATTATACTGAGAGTAGAATACACACAGGTGGCCTCTATTTATTGGTTAGGGCAAGGTGTGAACTTTCTGCAGTCATTAGGAATGTTATAAAGGCAATTTAATGCACTCAGAAAATGCTGTATGAATACTTATGCACGCTCCACTTTTCTATTTTTTGAAAAATAACAATCATGTATCATTTTGCTTTTACTTCACAGTTGTCGGTTACTTGTGTGTGAACTTTCAGTAAAAAATTCAAAATAAAATCTTTATGGTTGTAAACATGACAAAATGTGCAAAAGTTCAAGGTGTATTAGTACTTTCGAGAGGCACTGTATTTAGTACAGCAAAAGGTAAGTGTCACAGGTTCGAGTTCGATTGGAGTATATGGGTGTGGTGTAGCCAATAAAACAAAGCGGTTTAAAAGGATAAAAACACAATTTAATTTATAGTTAAAGGTGGACAACATTAAAAGGCCTGCTAAAATTAAAGTTAAAAGGACAATACAAAGACAGGTTCAAATCGAGGGGCGTGCATTAAGGTGCAGTAGTGGTCCTCAGGACGGGGGTCCGGCCGGCTCTGTAAATTTAGCGGAGGTTCTGGGGTCCACCTCGGGGAGAGTATGCTCGGAGCGGCTGCCACCGCCGCTCAATCCCGCCGCTCCTGTCCGGGGGACATCCCTGGCTCGACGCCGCTCCCTTGCCGCCATCTCGCGTCCCGACCTGGTGTGTTGTCGTGTCCGGTCCATATTGTCCGTGCCTCCTCGTGTGTGCGCCCTCCTGTCAGCCAGGGCACGCTCGGTCTCCGTCCACTGCGTCTGCGTCGCGGGCCGGGCCGCACCTGCCCCTAGGCCCTCTTGTCCGCTCTCTGGGTCTCCTTTTTCTGCCGTGTGCCTGCCTGCGTGCGTGCATGCGTACATTCGTCCGTCCTCCTTTCTCCGCCGCCCGGCGGCCCATGGTGGCCTGCGCCTCTCCGCGCACCACTTCAGCCTCTGTTCTCTTCCTCCCTGTCTCCGACCGCTTCCACCTTTATTCCTTCCTCCAGGTGTGCCCACTTGCCGTGATTATCAGGGGCGGGGCAACGAGCTTTGTATAAAAACATGCAGATAAAACACTAAAACCAAGTTAAAACCAGTCCACTCGTGCCCGTGTCATAAGCAATACAACTAAATATTAAGGTAAAATGGAACTAAATCACCATGTGTTTTTTGTTTTAGGCTGTATCTCATTCCTGGCCCAGTCTAAACATTTCAGCTTACGTGTTTTGATCAATACTGGTCAGGCTGCTACTTTTCTTACATTAACAATGTCTCTGAGCACTGAACACCTTGTACTTCTGGCCACTTCAGGTCAGTTACAGCTGCATTGATAGATAATGGATTTCTGGTGGTGCTTTTCAGATGTCTACCTTCCCATTTTGTGTGAGGGAAAATGGCTGCATAATAATTCTGCACACTTGATTCAGAGCGTGGATGTGCTCGGCACACACTTCCTCTCATTACATACATCGCCATCACGTGGGACATTTCAATGCAACAGTTTCAGTTTTACAGTTTGAAGTTGGAAAATGTAAAAAAAAAAAAGAGTGTGGTCATTGCATTACTGCATTGTTTTGCGATAACATGCCACATACTTGTTAATCATGATGCTTAAAATGAATCGTGTTTATTTTTGTCATGTGGTCTACAAAGTGTTCGTTGTGAGTTCAGCCTTTTTTTGAAAACATGAATCGCAAAACTAATGACATTTGCTTCATAAAAGCATTCATCCGCATTGTCTTCTCCCGCTGATCACACTGACAATTATCAACAATGCGAGTATAAATACTGCATATCCCCTGCTGAAAGCCTGAACAGACTTGCTGCACCAGTGAAAGTCGTATTATTGCAGGTTAATCACAATGGCGTACATTCCATGTGATTAGATAACGCGAAGTAAAACAAAGCACAGGCGCGCTGTATCCTGCTGCTGGAGGTCTTCACTTTCACATACACGCTGGTTTTATTTTCAACTCCTTACACGCCCACACAGCCGACACAACCGTGAGCTCTGCAGAAAATACAGAGGGTTCAGGAGGTATTCAGAGCTCTATATTTACTGCTATGTGAATATGTTGAAGGGTCTAACTGAAAATGTTCAATTATTTACTGAACTATACACTTAAGTAGAGGCTGCACCTTTCTGTAAGGGATCAATTTAACACAAACATTATTTTCAGCAAGTGTGCTGGATTTCACCTAATGAAAAAAAAGGTCTGAAAACTACATTTGAGCTGCATGATTAATTTCAACCAACTCAAAATTGTACGTTTTAAAGCAGACTAACATTTCACCCAATAATGTAATCAAATACTAGCGTTTAAAAAGCTCTCCGATGACCTGACTATAACTTTCATCTCCAGCTCGTCTCTGGGGAGATGCTGACTGAAATTGAATAGGTTGTGTCCTCATCCAAATCCATTCTTTGATTACCACTGCAAACATATATTTTCTGTGTGTCGCAGGTCATTAGAAGAAGCATGTTCTGTATTGTAGGCCAAAATGTTATGCAGTGTGCCTTTTTAATGTTCACAATTTTCAAAGAGTGCAACAAAAGTCAAAAGTGATCTAAACCATTGGCCCCGATCTTTTGCCAGACGAGGCTGTCAATTTGCTCGCAGTTCGGCTGAGTTTATTTTGTTTCAGTCACACAAAATTATATATTTTTTTCAAACTACATTGAAATAATGTGAGACCAAAACAGGCAGAAGCAAACGCGCGTTTGCTTATTTGAACACAAATGCTGTGTCAGTGCCTGCGGCCTTAATAACTGCTCTCTGTAAGTATATTTTGAATATCTATATTAAGTAGTTAGTTAAAGTGCATCAGCAAACCTTGAAAAGTAAGGCAATCACTGTAAAAAACTGAAAAGTCACTGTCCAGTGTCGGTGTGCAGTTTGTACAATCCAAATCATTAATACTAAAAAAAATGAAATAATGTTTTTGGAAAATATGAATCGAGTCAAGTCGATTCATACTTTCAGAAAATCGTTATTTTTTTGCCCAGCCCTAGCTACAAGAGTGCTGAAGTCGCAGCTTCCCTTTTGCAGCCTCGCCATCTGTACGTTAACGTCACGCTAAAGCCTCATGTACATCATACAGAATTTAGGCCACGTCCTTCTTAACCTATGGCAGCACAAACTTTATTTATTGCACTGTCCGTGTCCCGCTCTGAGCAGCTATCCACGCTCACCATGCGGCAGAAAACCCCAAAACAAAATGTTATGACTGTCATTTTTGATAAGGCAAAGATTATGGTTTTACTGTTTTGGCTAAAATTGTTCACCATTTTCCACTCGGATGTTGTCTGTTGTATCAAACCTTTAATGGAATATTTTCAAATATGAATACATAATGAATTATGCACTGGTTTGCATTTCTGGAATTAACTAGATGGTATTTGGACTTAAAAATGGCATGAAACAGCCACTGACTTCCTGCTACCTGAATGAAGTTAAGACCTCTACAAACATTAGTGCAGCTGTTCATATTTCCGTCTTCTCAAATGTTCCAAAGTTATTAAAAAGTGTGCTCCCCGATGAGCACAACTTCTCGAGCAGAGCTGTGTAGCAATGGGCCTGGGGCGGTCGCATTGCGGCGTACGAACGTTCTCAATATGTCTGTGCACGACGAGGGAGTCGAGACACGTTTAACAGGTACGCACATCAGCCCTTTCCACCCCGTTTTGAGGAGCCATACGAACAAAAGACTGGATAGACATTCTTGCGATACGTTTGATTCTGGACTTCTATTTTATCATCTAGGTGTCTGATACTAAGAAATCAAGTGTAAGGAGCACCCCCTCATGACATCAGCAGGTGGAACTGGGTGTTCAAAAGCTCAAAATAGTCAGTGTGGCATAACAACATTTCTTATATCGCCTTTATAACTCGTGCTGTCCTTTTTATGAGGCAAAGTTTTACAAGACCGTTGATAAATCTAGCTGTAAATGTGTAACTAATATTACAACTAGAAGGACTAATCGCTGAGAGGCAAACGCTTACATTAAAATCATCCACGCTCATATATGTACATGTCACATTACTTTTTACAGCACAAGGCTTTCCCTTGTGTTGCCCCTCCGTTAGCTGATGATGATGTTAGCTGTTGTGGTCGGCCTGTGGGGGTCATCAAACTTGTCACCCCAGACAGGTCCGGCTTGTAGCCCCGAGCGTAGCGTTGGATCAGGTTTCCTCTTTTGGATTCATCCGAGCCGCACTGCACCTTCAATAAATCCACTGGCTGCAGAGGGCCTGTGGAGGAGCGGAAATATCTACTGGAATAAAAGTAGCATTACTTTAAAAGAATTTGATTCTAGAAGTACAAAGGAGTCGTCTGAATAAGTACTCTAGTAAGTGTTGGTGAAAAGAACCCAGAATTTGTTTGAGCCTAGACGTCTGAGCGTAGAAGTTATCTACAAAACAAAACACAGAAAAAAAACATAGGGTACAGGTTGGATAAATACATATCCTTTACGTTTTGTCACGTAAAGGAGACACATTATGCATCTATTACACACATTAGGGCTGGGACAAAATATCGGATCGGATTTGGATCGCGATACTTTTTGCTGCAATACCCTGTATTGCAATAGTTTCAATACTTGTGTTTGGAGGCGTTTTTATCACACACTGCTTTGTTTTCCAGTAACAGCACTTTTTAGTGTAAATGCGCTTTTCATTAACACTTCAATAAATGTCAAATGGTATTTGGTTGATAAACTTTGGACACATGACTTTTTACACATTTTAAGGTAACATATTATCATAATTAATGTATTGCAACACGTGTCGGATCGGCCTCTGAATATTGTGATGCGAATCGGATCGTGACTCAAGTGGACCGTCCCAGCCCACCACACACACATTATTTAAGACGTTAAACATTGCGAGAGGCAATACTGACCAAAAACCACTTAAACAATGTCTCTCCTAAACCAAACCAACAAAAAACGAACAAACTGTTTCTGACAAACGCCGACGTGAGGATAGCTTTGTAGTAATGTGTAGTTTCTGAGACATGTAATGTTAGTGTCACAGTCAGGCTTAGTGTGTTTATATCATAAGAAGTAATTACTGGAGCTTCTAGCCTCTTAATGCCCCATACATTACCCAAATGGAAACATTTTGTCGTAGTTTTTTGGGAAAGCAGCAGCTTCTTGTGTCTTGGTACTGCGCCAGGTGTGAAACCAAAATCTAATTTTTCTTCTGTCCAATAAGTCCTTGTTTACGAAGCATTTATCAAATAAGAGCATTTTGGTCCAAAGGATCCTCACCACAGATAAACTTCAACTTATCTAGTCTTGTACCATCGCTTGGAAATTTGAAAAAGGGGCTTCTTGACATTCAAAGAAACAATTCCCTCGTGGAGACATTTTAATAATCCAGAAATGAAAATTAGCTGGTAAAAGTTTGCAGAACAGAACAGTATTCCTCAGACTTGCGTGAACGATCAGAAAAATAACTACACAGGAAAAACATAACCAGCTCAAAAGCTCACAAAAGATAATTTTGCATAATATGTCACCTTTAACAGAGGAAAGAGTAATGAAATGTTTTCTCAAGTTCGAGCAGCAATACTTCAAAATGTATTTTATTCAAGCAATATTCAAATAAATGTACTGAGTAAATGTAACTGATGACTTCCCTGCTTTGACTGTATTTATAAATGTACTTCAATATCTTTTATGCCATGACATACTTTTATGGGATAATGCCTGTGGTAAATTTCATCATAGTTTTACATCAGTTAAATTTTGTTGCGTTTTTTTATTTTGCGTTCTGGAACATTGATGAGGTAGGACGGGAGATATTCCAAGGATAGAACTGGGACTATCTTGTGGCCCATGTGTACTGTGTGCTCTGTCTCACTATGTGTACTCTGCCCATTTTTGATAAGGAAGCGAAATAATATCCATCACAATAAAATTTCAAAACGGGAACATGTAGGCGATTTCTTTCTTTTTTATAAACAATCTTGTATTGAATTGTGCCATATTCAAGTGAATTGGGTGGTCTAACCTGTTAAACCATGTGCTTTAAGTGCTCGCATTTTAGTTTACTTGTGTTTTCTGTCTATTTACAGAGAAAACAAACGTGATCGCCAAAGAGGCCGTCTCCAGATGGACAGGTGCGTCCTTTTGAGATCCCGTATTAAGCTTCTCTCTGACTTTTTACAAAATATGTTCGACATTTCTTCTTCAGTTTTACTCAATTAAAGTGCAATCGGATCCATCTGGGGCCAGGACTCTCTGGAAAAAGAGTTTCTTAATCTCAAGGGGACTTTCTTGGTTAAATAGAGTTCAGATTAATAAATAGAGTGTGGGAAAAAGGGGTAATACTATTAGTTTGCATTAATTTCTTAATACACAAAAGGTTTGGCTCTTAGCTGCCAGTTTAGAGCAAGATATTGTTGGATGTTGAGACAATTTGAGCCCCCGAAAGATCAGAACAAGCCTGGTGAAGCTGTCTTTACCTCCAACTTTTGAGCTATTCAGAAGGACAATCCAGGTAGTTTTTCTGATGAGGGAGCAACATTATAGTTTAGGTTTTAAAGTGAGTTTGGCAGAAAAGTTTCTCTTTCGCTTGTTGTTAAGGGGAAGCCCCTAAGTTTGCGCGCACATGTCCCGCCCGCCGCGCTCCAGCTGACCCCGGCTGTAACCTAGACAACGGGTGACCTTTTCAGATAATGATGGCCAAAGATGCGAGCCGTTAGGTCAACATTGACTGGTATGGGTCAGCTAAGTCTGTTAAGACTGTTCACATTTTTGCTGGGTAATTTGAGGTGGTTATCTCCCAATTCAACTGATGAGAAGAAAGAAACCATATAAGGCCCATCATAATGACAAAAATGTCAATTTCTTCTTTTTTTTTTTTACACTTAATTTTCAACCTTCAAGGCAAATTGCTTTAGACTTTAAATTGGGCCGCATCCAACTAATATTGCTGTACATCAAAAAGATTCCTTGACTGTGCATTCTTTCGCTATCTGCAGATAACGTCTTTTCCATCAAGTCCTGGACCAAGAAGAAGTTCTCCTTTGATGAAAGCCACATTAACAAAGCCTTTGGGATCCCTGATGACTTTGACTACATGGACTAAAAGTCTCACACTCTCGCTCATGCCCGCACTGACGGAGAAGCTTCCACTTGTCTCATTCTAGCCTAATGAGCATGAATACTAAGATGAGCAAGAAGTTATGGTGATCCCCCAAGGAATTCGGAAATGACAATCCTCTCGCCTCTTTCTTCAACGCAATCTGAGGAGGGGACGAACCAACCATTAGTCAGCGTGGGAAGTGTTGCGCGATTAACACAACTTTACAGACTTAGCAGCAGCCCTTAGCAGCTTGTCTTTAGCCACACCTGTTTGCTGGAAAACCGAGCCACGAGCTGATGATGGAAAGGAATTGACGCTTCCCACTTGTATGCCAGCTATGTTCTGATGGATTTCAACAGTTTGGAAATGCACTTTCAGTAGCTATTTGTATAATTTCGTTTGTTGTGTTTGAGAGAGATGGATAATATCCTCTCTTATTTGTAACAAAGTGTTTGTTTTTTAGTTAATTAAAATCAAATCAGACCATTGCCGTCTGGTTTGGTCAAAGGTCATATATTGCATTATTGGTCTTTAGCCTTGGTAGTTCATCGTGTATGAATGGAAAAGCACTCAACTGTTCCTCTTACTCTGCTACCCCGGGTTAGACAGGAGTGGAATTGTTCAAAATGGCTAAAAACAATGGCTTCCAGATACAGTATTGTATTAAAAATTGAAATGATCAGATTTTGGCGGGACTTAAAGGTCAGGGTGTGTATGATTTTATATATATATATATATATATATATATTTTTTTTTATTTTTTCATAGATATCTGTCCCATCAGATATGAATTCAAATATTGAAGTCAAATAGATTTTATGTTGACTGTAGGGTCTTTTCGTTTTTAAATCCCACAGAGTCATATTAATGGAGATACCAAATAGCAAGTCTAAAACCAGTTTTTTGTGTTGGGTTAACGCCCAGCTTGAATTTATTTCTTTTTAAAACCACAGGTGTGCTACTAATCCAGGTAGAGGAGAGTGTTTTTAACTGCTACAGGATTACTCAAACTTGCAGGTTTTTTGTTTTGTTTTATGAAGGATGGACAGAACATCCCCCTTTTATAAATCTTTGTTTATTTCGTCAGAATCTCAGACAAACCAGATGCAAAACTGTGGCCTAGTTCACGAGGCGAGCTGCTGTTAATTTCAGATGCAAATGTGCCCGTATTTGTTTCAATGAGTGTTGTGGCAACAGCGCCTTGCCTGAAGTTTACCAATGTGTAGCAATCGTCGTGTTTGGCGAAGCGGACACACCCACCAGCAGAGAGTAGCCGACATGTGCAAGTGCCTACCTGCCCAACCTGCCCTGCTATGATTCACAAGACTGACACGCCGCCTTGAAAACATGTAGACACTTTGAGCTCGCTTGAGTTGAGGAGTACCGGTCTAGTCAAGGTTATTTTTAAAAGGGACTATTACAAAATTTGTTGAAACCTCCAGGGAATATATGAATGGGATGGGTCTATACCAACTGCTTAGGGCCTTAGGCGGAGTATACATTCGATTTCTGCCATTCACTCTAAGCATATAATAGGTATAGGCAGATGTGGGGAAAAGTCTTTTTTACTGAGTTTATTAATGCTGCAGTTTGTTTGGGTGGTGCAGTTGACATACCAAAGAAGCACAAAGTCTAAAGCTGTCCATGTCAAGTTCAAAGATACTGGTGTAATGTCTTTCAAGTAATCGCATTGAGTTGCCTTGTGTACGAAATGCGCGGTATAAATAAAGTTGCCTTGCCTTGCCTAATCTAATTTAATCCATTTAAATTAGTCTGTGGATTAAGCTAAATTAGCCAAGTATGTCCATGAAGACATACTGTGGTCACCGAGACTTGGCCTATCCCTCCCCATAACCAGTTAATTTATAGACTTTTTCGCGTTATATAATGGCCTATTAGTAGGATTAGAGATGTTTTCTTTACTTTGATGTCTCGGTGTTCAGAAAACATCTCTGATCTGATTTTTCGGACAAAAATATTGCATATCTACCAAGACAGACAAGATTGATTTTTGTATAGGCATATTCCTGGACCTTACTTTGTGCAGTTTGCATACTGTCCCTTTGCCTGTGTAGGTTATCTCCAGGTGGTAATGTTTCCTATTCCACAGAAACATGTACAACAGGGTCCCATCCGTGCCTATAGGATACCCCTGAAAGAGATTCCGATTTCTCTGTAGGACCTTAACCTCTTATTAACCCCCGCCTTAACCGAACACATTTTCTCCAGTTCAGTTTTACCCAAATCTAAAAGCTTCTCGACTGGAGTTTACAGCCTTTAGGCCAGTGTGACGCCTCATTTGAAAGCTAAGGCCTACAGGATTTTTCTTCGCGTTGTCGGCGCCTTCTCGTCACTGTTTCGTCGTATTTTGTCGCGTTACTGTCACTTAATTTGATAGCCTACTACACAATAGAAATGAACAGAGGCAAGTATACATGGGTGAGCAACGTACAGTGTTACAGAATTATTGTGTGGAAAATAATGACTTGTGTATCCATCCGAAAATTAGGACCACACAGATAATTTAAACTAAAGTAACTAGCCATCCCAGGAGAAGTACGTGTTTCTGTCATGTACAGTATAGCCCCAGTGAGCGGCGGGCTGCCCCATAGCAAACCCCTGCCCGAGTCTTGAGCGTACACATTGTGCAGCAGGAGGGAAAAGGAGGGAGGGAGCTTCTGCGCTGAAAGAAAGACCAACGCAGCGAAACACAAGGCTGGCTGCTAGCGAGAGGGCAGCATGGCGGGGCCGCAGGACTTCCAACAAGGCAGCCACTGTCACAGGAAAACGTGGATCAATATACTATTAGGAATACTACAATTACTTTTACCCTGCGTACAGCACGGAGGAGCCCAGCTGCAAGGTCTGTGCCCGCCTTTAGCCCCGCTGCCGTTTAAACGTACGCGGGTGCACTTTAGCCAGCTCGAAAATGGTCGTGAAATGGGCTTCGGAAAATGTTGTCACACTTCGCCCAACAAAGCATTTATTTATTTATTTTACTTTCAATGCATGAATCACAATTGCGTGTTTTATTTGCGGACTTGAAACCACATTGTGCCTAGTCCAAGTCCCATGAGGGCTGCAGCCGCTGGTGGTGGTACTGTTTTGTCACCGCGCTAGTAGTTACGCTAGTAGCTGTAAATGTAAGCACAACTTGCTCTTAAAATCTTACTTTTTAAACCCCTTGTTTATGACACGTTTAGTCAGCGGAATTAAACCACACGGACGGACGTAAGAGTGTGAGGCTGGAACAACATGGGGCCGCTCAGTAAAGGGGTGTTTATTGCAAGTTGGTTAGCCTGCGTGCTAACCTTGTGCTACACAGTCACTGGCAGCTAGCGCCCTGTCTTTGTCAGTGTGTAGAGGCGAAGTCATTTCCTCACTTAAACTGTACAGTGCATCTATATCTTCTTCGTTTTATCGCACACAATGTGCACATTTTAGTTCTTAGACGCAAACGACATAGCAAAACACACATTTGCACCCAGAGTCCATAACATAACCATGAAGCTTTTTTCTAAAAATTACAAAGTGAAAGTGCTACTCGCAGTTAAACCTACACTTGCACAGATAATACATTTCACTGCACTCGATGTTTGTTGCACAGACTTGAACCGGGTCTACTCAAATATTTAATGCACAAACGCAATTATTTATGTTATTTGTTGGTTAATATTCTTTTGGAGTTGGATATTTCCACGTGTTAAATTACAGTTATGGCGAATGAGTTCTGTGTTAAGTTTTCCCGCACATACTTCATAATAAACACTTGTTTACACGTTTACTCTACGTCTTGTTTTTCTTGTGCATCTTATTGATCATTGTGTTTGTTTCCCAAAGCTCTTAGTCAGATTTCTACCAGCGTCGTTGAGGTCTGGCAGCCTGAAGACGCAGAGCCATTAATTCCACTTCAGGTATGGAAATAGAAGTTTATTTGCATATATGTAAACGCTCAAGGCACAACACCCCTACATTCAAGCTCATATACAGTACAGCCCTGTTTTTATAGTCCACTTTTCACTTTTACACTCCCTTTTATAAGGTATGTGCTACCCTTAATCTGCTGCCCCGCATATCCCTTGCAAATGCCCCAGTGATCACAGTAATTTATGTCTTTGAAATGAAACCGGAGTGTGCCGCCACCTGCCATGGGGCTGCTCCTTGTTTTCTTTTGTACATGGTGTCCTTTGTGAAGCACAACCACAACAGCACACACTTATGAGGGACACTATGGCATGTTTGGGATGAGCCAGCATGATCACTACTATTAAATTCCTTCCTGCTGCGCCGCACGGTTGCTTCTGGTACAAATGGGTTGACTTTTAACTCGATTCTGTAATGCCGTAGTCTCTCCGACCTGCAGGAGTTGTTTTTACTGATAACCTGTCATGAGGTCATCCAGCTGACTGTCATGTTACCTGTGGGGGCGTGGCACGCTCATGTCAACACATGGGACCATAGTTAATGTCAAATTACAGCAGAACTCTACAAGGGAATATTAGGGTTATTCTTCACTTAGCAGTGTGTGTGTTCTGCAAAATATATGTTGGCAAAACTGTTTCTCTCGTCTTTTTGGACTTTGTGAGATAATATGTTTACATAACTGCATGATGATAATGCGGCCAACGATAAAACTCCATTGTGACCTTAGTTTCTAAAGCTGTGTGTGTTTTGTGTTCTTTAGAGTCCAGCAGGTTTGTTACCTTTTACAAGCAACAGATTAAACTGGTATGACAACTTCGGAAGCAAAAATAATTATTTATCACAGACATTCTCTATACTGATCAGAGGAAACTGTTTAAAGGACATTTTAAGTTCCAAAATATCCACACACATCTCTGGGAAACCAGTAATGTCATACAGTTTCCGCAAATGTGAAAGTTTTGCAACACAAAATAAACCAGCACACTTAAAAATATATATACATTTTAATACAGCCATTTTCAATTTCTTGATATTATTAAGCTTCATGTATACATCTAGATTAAATACGTATCATGTTCATTAATATGTATTGTCCCTCCTTTAAAAAATAAATAAATAAATAAACTGCTGCAAATGCCAGATTGTGAACATGGATCTCGGTCATATTGTAAAGCTTTGATGTAAATGTGTCTCTTTAATGAAATATGTGATTAATACAATCACACGGGAGGACAAAAGCTGCGATCCATTTAAAAAATTGCGACATACTTTGAAATACGCTGACACAAAAATATATAGAGCAGATATTGATTCCTCATTTTCGTATGACTCATCACAGTGCGGTTTGTTTTGTTTACTGGCATTGCTTTGGTTAAGTGGATTGTTTGAAAGTAGAGTTTGTAAAAAGTCAAATGGAAAAATAGTTGTAATCCATGACTGCTCACCAAAATGTCAAGGTTAGGGCTGGGGGGGAAAATCGATTTGATTTAAAAAATCAAGTTGGAAGGTCAAATCGATTCATATTTAAAACAAAAAACAAAAAAAACATTTATTTTTGTAGATTGTTTTTTTTTTTATATAAAATGTTTTGTTTTTGTTAGATTTTTAAGCTCTCTGCCCTCTGCTTAGAGGAATAAAGTCCTACTGTACAAATGGACCTCAGTTACCTCAGGAGTTTTGTTATTTTATTAGCTTAATCCAAATACAGTATAAATAATTTGGATGTTTAACAATCTTTTGTTGCACACTGCATAGTGACTTTTTAGTTAGACACTTTAATTAAATACAATAAATATATATATTTTAAATATATTATTTTGTTTTAAAGCAGTACTAAGTAACGTGTTTACCTTAATGCATCCTTTTCGTAGTCCCTCTGGGGGTAATACAAGTGTTAATGGGATGATTGGAGGGTCTTTCATCTTTCCCTGGTTTCTCTGGCCAGAAAACCATGCTTGCAGCATCGGAGCAACCAATACACACAAATAGAATCATGAAGAAGAAGCTAACAGGCTAACGGGCAAAGCTAACTGCGGGCTAGCGCCACTTTAAACAGTATTTACAGCCAAGTTTGAGTGAAAACAATTATTTCCATTGTATAACTGGATGTACAACATCCCCTCTCTCCCTTCGCCTTTTCTATCAGAGTAGTATTTACACTCCAAGACATTTAATACGTTAGAAAATCATAACTTGCTACAACACCTGCAGTTGCGCTTATGGCCTCTAGGGGCAAGAGTTACTTAGTACTGCTTTAAATGGGGAGGAAAAAATTGAATCGTAAATTGAGTTTTTTATTCAAAAATATTGCAGGGTTTTTTTTGGGGGGGGGGGAATCGCCCTGCTCTAGTCTGGGTATATGCAGTACCAGTGGAAGAAATAATAATTTGAAATGAAATCAGGTTTACATGTTATACAGCTCAGGAAAGAAGTGGAAAACCTCACTGAGATGCAAAACTTGGCTGTTGTCCTGGACTGCTGTACAATTGCATGTTAACTAATAATTACTATATACTTCAGAGACCCACAGGAAAGTGTAGGAAGACAAAACTTTGGTATTCCAATCCAATTGCAGTGCATTTTTGTAAAGTTGCCTTTGCCTGCTTTTCTACCCTGTCTTGACTGTCTTCACTCTTTTTAAATATCAAGTACAAATGAAAACATTGGCCGCTAGCTTTGACAAGAACATCATATTATTTTCAATATTGGAATGGTACAGTGATATTTTACAAGCATTATCACCTCCTTAAAATGTTTATTTTTTATTTTTTTTCAGGTGGAGAAGGATAGAAGAAAAGAAGGTCTTCCAATAGAAGAGAGGTAATCAACATCATTTGGCTTGCGTTTACTTTTGGACCCATGTTTTTCAAATGTCAGTTTGTCGTTTACATGTTTTATCAGTTTGTATGTTGGCATAACGTAATTTCAAGATTGAATAGAGGTATTTGTCGGGCAAATTAAAAACCCCAATATAAACTGGCAGTAGGCCTTGATACTACTGCAAACTCTTGCTCCTGATACAAAGCTGGTATCCAACTTGTATGGTACAAAAGTTCAAGGCCAACTGCAGAGAACTCATCACCCACGTAGGCTGATGATATTTTAATAGTTCTGCAGTCTTTTAGTTTTGTATTTTTTGAAACCTAATGGACACTTTGGTATGGACATGTTTTTACACTGGCAAAGACAAACGACACGCTGTGGCTGCAGCCTGTAAAAAGGCCCTTAAAAGTGCTCCTCTTTGCAGACTGTTGTTTATATTGGGGAGTGAGGGAGTGAGGAGGAGTGTGTGACGGAGAGAGTTTTTGGGGGCGTGGGTCCGAGAGGCGCACAACCGAATTCCTCACTAATTTTAGAACTCCTTGAAAGAAAACGGAGCGAACGCTGTGTCTTTCCCAGCTGTTTAGTGCCCACAGTGAATTATTTGGGGGGAAAAGAAAAGTTTTTTTTTTTTTTTTCTAAGCCAATAGTCAAGACGTCATGGAAACATATAAAAATAGATTGTTTTTAGTGTCTTGTGAACAGACATCAGTATTTAACCTTGGCTTGCGATTTCCCTTCAAGGTCATAAATGTTGTTTTATGTGATACATTTTTTTTTGCAGTGGAATTTCTTTTTCTTTTTTTATATAACTTAATATAGCATATGGAAAAGGTGAAGAGCAGCACTGTAGGAAACATATAAAGCACTTCTACTCAGAGGTATTTTTATTGTATTTGTTTATTTGAACAGGGACAATGCATATTACCGTAAATTTCGGCCAATTAAGTACACCTTACTAAAAGCAGCACCAGCTAAATGTGCAGCCTTGTACACATACAGGCCGCAGTCGAATACAAGCGGCTGGTTTTCATAGTGCTGTGCATCCGCACAGAGCGGCCCATGGTGCAGATGAGGAGGAAGAGACATCTCATCCCAGAGAAAGGTGCAGTTGCTTGCAAAAAAAAACGCATAAAAAAGACAGCACTTCAGAGGCTTTTCTCAAACCGTGCGGGACTTTACACACGTGATTTATACATGTATCATAAAAAAAGAAGACGCTTCTGTCCGTGTTGTAATAGAGAGCAAACGTGGCTCTTGTTTGTAGGTTAATAGTGAGTTTAACATGGTTCCCCTGATGCCTGAGCCCTGACGATGGTTTCTCTGTCTCTGCGGCTTCTCTCGTCCCTCTAGATAAAGTTCACGGTGGTCTCCCTGTCTGTCATGGCCAGACCCACCGTACCTCTGCAAGATGGTTAAAAGCCGGTGTTTTCCTCCGCTGCGCCGCGTCGGACTTCAGCAGATCTCAATTGTGGCGCGGGGTCCAGCGTGTCACTTTAAACTCGGTGTGCGTTCTCTCATAGATTTAGTTTAGTTTATTTGTTTATTTGAGCAGTACACATAGTGCTCAAAAGGAGTGGACTGAAGCAAAAGCTTATGAGTGCCCACCCCCAAGTGCAATAAAATAATAATAATAAAAATAAAAAAAGAACATTTCAAGCAGCTACATTCGTACAGACCAACTTACAAAAAAAATATATGAACTGTTTATATAATTAATTGAAACAACGCACAACTACAACAACGATCTTGTTTCATGTACGATGTCTAGAACAAAGCAGTCAAAAAAGAAATGTGATCCATAATATATTTCTTTCAGATTTTTACCCTTGATAACCGAGAGTTACTTTTATGTTATGAAGGTACATTAATAGGTATTATACTCCGAGATCTTGATACTTCCCTGTTGTCATTACCATTCTCAGTATAATTTTAATTTGGGTGTAATTTTAATATCATTATTATATATTTATTTAATTGAGTTATATGTGAAGTATGCTGTAGCCCTGCATAGTGTGGTGCATTAAAAAGCCAGAGTGTAGAGCGGCGGGCCAGTTGAAGAGGGCAGTAACTCCCCATCAACAAACCCCCACACGGCTGCCCTAATAGAAAATAAAGGCGTTTTGGCGAGAAAAGTCCTTCGACATTTAGGCTAAAGTGAGCCTTCATCATTTTAAAAGTTACTCGTCTACCGTAAGAGCAGCGTTGATTAGAAGTCCCGGCTCACTTTTGCGTTTACTGCTAGAGAGCGCCGCTAGTGCCTGTTGGCGGCTCTATATTAGCCGCACCGTCATGTTGGCCGCAGGGTTCAAATCGGGGGGAAAAAGTAGTGGTGTGTTATCAATATTTCTGTAAATGTGCCAGTTTTAGCTATAAAGCTACTTTTCAACCGTAGTCCCTGGGCAAGATGTAGATTGCCAGCAGCAAACAATACACAATGACAACAATCATTATTACCTTTCTTAAAATTAAGACAATTGCTTATTATTTGAGGCAGTTTAAGTGCTATAAATAAGTGAAGTGGTCTGGACTGGAGAGGAGAACCATCTTTTGAGTTTCTGGAAAGTTGGAACTAAATATGCAGAATGACAAGTAAATGAGTATTAATAAGCACATCTTTAGTTTTGTATTTTCATGAGTAGTTAACATTATAACAGGATTAGCATAAGTCTGTTCATAACATGGCTCCAAATTTGTATTTACCATAGTATTATTGACTCTCTAAAATGCCCCCATTTTTGCTTTATTCATATACCAGTGTAGTTGACAGAGGACCAGTATTGGTTAATTGATTATTTTAGAACTATTTAAAAATTGATGTTTTCCTCATATACTACTTGTATGTTTATCCTTTGTTTTGTCCCTTTTTCTTATTTACACGTATTACTTATTTTGCTTTATTTATGAGCTTTGCTGGTGTTCTCCAAGGTTCACTTTCTGACCCCTCTTTTTCTCTTGTCTCTCTCTCTCATCCTTTTTAACTCGGTGTCATCCTTTGTGATTGAGGGACTATCACATGCCAAGCGTGAATGTCTAGTGATATGCACTATGCGCACAATGTGATGGCAATATTGCAATGTATTGTGCATTTTGTAGAAGTTACACAAAGGGAAGAAACGAGGGAGTGAGCAGTTTGTAATACAGGACAAGGTCCCAAGTTACATTTTTACATTATTTAAACTACAGTGGACACGTAAGTCACCTTACCCATTTCTTTTAGTTTAAGATAATTGTATGTCTCTAAGGCTGATTAGTTTCTAATATGGCAAAGTTGTTGCACAGTTAATTTGCTATGTTCATAGCAGGTCTGGGTTTGGTCATATTTAAATAAATACGCAGGATTACTCAAACATGCAAATGAGACAAAATAATCTCTCCATGTATGTTTTGATGTGGGAAAAATGCTTTAGTTAACTGCTCCAAAAAGTGTTTTTATTTTTTTATATTTGGAATCCAGGCCTTTTTTAACTCAATAAAAAGTGTGTGGAAGAGTTCTCATTGACCCATGTGTAGCACCATATGTTAATGACTTTGTTTATTTAATTTTCCCCCTCAGTAATTAGATTATCTTGCACTTCAAAAGAACCAAGTTGAGACAAGTCTTTGGCGAGGACAGTCAAAAGAGGCTTGTTGGCCCTGGTTGACCTGGGGTTATCCAGTGCTCTGGGCTGAGCGGCGCTCGTGCCTGGGTTATCAGCTTTGGCTGCCATCACTCTCGAGGCCCAGTACTACAGGCTGCTGCTGCAGGCCTATGTTCTTCTGAACATTCTTCATGCTTCATGCTTGTAATGTACTTTTTCATGAAGGATGTACCCAGAGTTGTGTTTTTTTTGTTTGTCTAAATGCATGACTTCCACTTGCTGTTATTCTCTGATATTTCTGCCCTGGCACCTTCACCATTCTCAGATTGCCTCCACTTTAAATAATTTCTTGCAATGGCAGATCATTTATAAGTTTTCATTTACTGCTTTACTCCAGTTTAATGTATTTTGGTATTCGGTACTACAGAAAAGTTATATATTTATATATACATTTCCCAAAATGACTTCAACACGATGTGGCATCACCACTGGGCCCTCATAGCTTTGCCTTGCTACTCGTGTACGGCGGGTTTCTGTTATTGTTGTTCTCCGTGAGGTCACACACTTTGATCTTCACTGCGCTCTGGCACTGACCTCTCTCTCGGGAGTATGCCTGAGGTCGCGGCTCACGTCCACTTTATTTGACTTAGATCCCAGGATCAAATGGCTGCAAGCACACGGTGTTATTTCTGCGCTCTGTGTATCGACAGGCTTGTTTTTCTTCCCGGGGCAGCTGTTGATGAGTTGCGGGTATAAGGTGACAAGTTTACATTTTGAGGTGACACCCCTCTCTTCCACATTGCAGCATTTGAAGAAAAAGCAACACACACATTACGGCTTTGAGAAATAAAGTTGTTTATTTATATCTACATACTGTACAGTATTTATGGAATTATGGGAAAGCCTAGCCTTAAGTTTTAAAACTAGAGGAGGCAATTTGGGCTTTGAAAAGAACTTTAGTCCCAGCTGGAGAGATGGATTGAGCTTTCTAAAAGGTGACAGCTTGAATATGTAGGATAGGTCAAACATGCATGAGTGAAACAAAACTTAACTGAGTGCTGCTATTTGTCTGGAAAATATGGCTTGTACTGCACTTATTAGATTCCACATCGGTAGCATTCAGTTTCCAAACTAATGGGCTTTAGTTAGACATTCAATAGATTGTAGTAATTGAATCTCATAGCTTTGCAGCGGGGCATTCAGAATACCACGTTAGCCGAGCCAGTTGACATGGAAAAGGCTATCAATAATCATTCTAGCCTAATTTAATTCGGTCTTTTTTTATTTCCTGGTGATCAACGCAGGGCACTCGATAGCGATAAGTCCAACCCCTCCTTACTTGAGCGTTATGTTCCCAAATTTAGATCGCTGCGTACCCTACCAGGCTTTGTGTTTTAAGGAAGTGGTGCAAGAGGAAGGAAGATGAGATAGTGGTATGGACCGACCGCTATGTGACAAGATTATAGTTAAGTTTGTATTGCGAAAATTTAAAAAGTCTGGTCAGCCTGTTCTCTGTCAAAACAACATTTCGTATGCTCTGCAGATTGTTGCGTCCCACTCTCGATGGCTCAGGTGGTAAAGTTGTCTCATTACAGGATGGATGGCATTTCTATCCCAGCTCTGACCAGTAGAGAGACTCTCAAATAGCCTATAGTTAAACATGTATTAATATAATAAAGATTTCAATCATAGAAATATCTAATAGAGGTCATCCGATATGGGTTTTTCTCAGTCCGATGCCAATATGCACCGCTGATATTTTTGGCAAAAAATAAATGCAATAAAATAAAAAAGTCTAATCTATAATCCTGTGACGCTTCTCAACGTGTCAATGTGTGACAGCAGGGTGGCGCTGTATGAGGGGCTGAATTATTCAGGACATTCATGTTACTTCAGAGGGAGCTTGTTTTGAGAGACAAAAATCAGTAGATTCCAAAACAAAATAAGGGGTAAGTCCTCTATCTCTTATGGTTCAGCCAAAGTCTACAACATAAAATATATAAAATAGGTTTACAAACTTGTGACTGATTTTCACGGCGATGTTTCTCTGCTCCCCTGAGGGCTCATTTTAAAGCCTAGACAGAGATCCTTCCAGTGCAAACAAAAGTTTTACTTGGGAACTCTATCAGTTTCTGTTCATGAGATATCAGCATTTTTTAAATACCCATATACTGGCAGGTCTGTATATTTCGGTTGGGCCCTACTGACCAGTGTAGGCTGTCTTCGTTTCCTTGGGTTAACCCCTCCAATGCAAATGAGTGAATAGTGGTGGTTTGGCACAAACTGGCAGCCATGTTTCACCTCCAGGGCTGCTGTGGCTACAATAATGTTATCGTCGTATATCGTCAAAGGGAATAATCCTATGATGGGTCTCTTTACAGTGATTGGTTCAAAGTGAATGAGATTGAGGTATTTTGCACTTTATTCTGTTCATAAGGGGCAAGAAGCTTCCGTCCATAGAGCAAAAAAAAAGTATTCCTTTTCAACTTTTCAGTAAATAAAATAATAAAATAACTTACCCCGTGCATTTTAAGCACCAAACTTAAACATAATTGTATTCACTTTTTTTCTTGATTTGCATACTGTCGTTATTTGCACTTTTTAGCAATCTCAGAATGCAGAGTCGTTAAAAATGACCCTAAAGCATTTGTTGAGGAAGGTAAATAAAAAAAATACTTTATATGCGTAATATCTCCGAAAAAGAGTAAAGTGCTCTGAACTTTTGTAGTTTATTCACGACAATCTCCCTTTTAAGCGACAAAGCAATCTATATAAAAGGCGATGAAAAAATATCGCTTCATTATCGTTATTTAAATATTGAGATATTATTTTTCAATATCGCCCAGCCCTTGTCGAGGCCCAGTGTTTGTGTGGACCTGCCCAGCCTCTGTATGTCAACAGCTGTGTGGGTTGTCAGTCAGCGGGGGTGAGCCCTATTTTCTCTGGCGGACACGCTCTTTTTCTTTTTGAACACACTCTTCCTTGCTCTATCAGCTGCTGCTCAAGCAGTCCCACCGCTCATTAGCTCAGGATCACACACACACAGTCATCACTTACACTCCTCACACACCTCAGCGTACTCTCCTGACGGCCAACATCCCTAAAGGGGAACTTTAGTACTGGCACAGATAGTAGAGCGGGTCGTCTTGTGATCGGTGGTTCGAATCGCGCAGGTGCAAGACCCTCCTTGCCTACAGTGCCTGCGTACACTGGCGTGTGAATGAGTGTGAGAATTATGCGAGTGGTTCCTTGATGTAAAGCGCTTTGAGAGCCTAAAGCATGTAGAAAGGCGGTATATAAATTTGACCATTTACCTAGTTTTGCTGTGTGTAGGGCTGTTAAATTTGTTTCGATACTGGTACTTTAACGATACTTGGTTTTTGATCCCGATAACTGAACGGGGCAAAAAAAAGGGAAAATATCGGTAATTAGATATGGGGGAACAATTGGGAATACAAGAAAAAATTGGGGAAACGTTTTTTATTTATTTTTTTTTTTTAAATCGAAACATTTATTTGAGCTGAAACAACCAAGTACGATACGATTTCTTTTCGCTAGTACCAAAATGTTTTCCAGATACCATACTGGTATCCTTTAACGGTGCCCAGCCCTGCTTCACCTAATATTACAATAACGATAATCTGGAAACAAATTGCCAGCTAGTTAAAGTGAGTCATTTGTGACCAGTCACTAGAATCAAAAACACAAGTCGGTTCTGGGGCATTTTGAGATTTTCATAGATTATTAAAGTGTAGTCTCCAAGATTTCCAACGATGTGTAATCTGATAATATTTGGAGGTGTATGGGGTACTCAACAGGGGTCAATCTTGGGACCCCTCTTATTCAACATGTACATAATTCCTTTGGGTCAGCTAATAAACAATGCGTCGTACCACAACTACGCGGATGACACTCAGATCTACGTGTCGCTGACGGCAGGTGAACATGGGCCTGTAGATACACTCTGTCACTGCATCGAACAGATCAGTTTGTGGATGCAAAACAACTTTCTCCAACTAAACTCAGACAAAACTGAGATCATTGTTTTTGGCCCACAGACACAAAGACAAAGTGTTATCAGTCACCTTGAGTCTCTCTCTCTAAAACCAAAAAATCAGGTTAGAAATCTAGGAGTAATCATGGACTCAGACCTGAACTTAAACAGCCACATTAAAGCAATTACATCATCAGCTTTTTACCATCTGAAAAACATTGCTAAGATCAGAGGAATAGTGTCAAAACCAGACTTGGAGACACTCATCCATGCATTTGTCTCCAGCAGGTTAGACTACTGTAACGGCTGCTCACTGGCCTTTCTAAACGAGCTGTTAGAGCTGCAGAACATCCAGAACACTGCTGCTCGAGTCCTGACAAGAACCAGGAAATATGACCATATTAGTCCAGTGCTCCGGTCCAGGGGTGTCCATGGTTAACCGGTTAACCGTTAGAAATCGCATGGCTCGCTAGTTTAACTTTTCAAAATGAAGCGGGCCATAAACAGCACAGCGTGGGAGTGCTTTGTAACCGAGAATGACGGATCAAAATGCAAGTGTTGCATTGCAGTGCTTGGATATACTTCAACTTCGTTGTTGTACCATCTCAGCCGACACCCGGGCATCACTTAGGAGGTAGCTAGGTAAGCTAAAGGCACAAAACTCGCCTTTCTCGTTATTGTTAAAACGTAGTGGAGAGATGCGTGTTGTTGTTGTACGAATGACTGTTTCTTTGCACAATGTTTAAAAAAAAAAGCGTGCACGTGAACGCAAGTCAGTGACCTACTTTGACTGCTCTGTCATTACCACTGCGTTTTATTTCTATACATTAATTTAGTTTTAAATGTGTTCCAGCCATTTAATAAAAGGTGTTAACAATGAAAAATCCCTTTTGCGTCTGTCAGTATAACGTAACGGAGCGGGCGGCGCACGCGGGGGGTGGTTGGTGCGCACACTAATGGTTAACAGAGTATTAACCGCTAAGTACATCTCTGACATGTTAGAGCCGTATGAACCATCTCGGGCCCTGAGAACTTCAGGGGGGGGTCTCCTGGTGGTTCCTAGAGTCAATAATAAACACGGTGAGGCTGCGTTTCAGTTTCATGCAGCTAAAATCTGGAACAGTCTTCATGAGGATGTGAGACAGGCCTCAACTCTGACAATGTTCAAATCCAGGCTGAAAACAGCTCTTTTTACCCGAGCATATGAAAACTGAAAGTATTGTATCTGCACTCTTGGCTTTTACTGTAATTGATTAATTTTAATGTTGATGTTTTATTGTTTTTTTTGTAATTTTATGCAACTGTGAAGCACTTTGAATTGCCTTGTTTTATGAATTGTGCTCTACAAATAAACTTGCCTTGCCTAAAGCATGTGTCAACAACGCAAACCAAAGCAGCGGTGCCTGTGCCTCCTCCTCCGCGGTGTTTATCCAGTATGTAAATAGACACAGACAAAGTCACGCCCCTACTGCAAGCTCCGAAACTAGTCGGTTTGAACCTAAAAGTTTACGCTTTTAAATATACCAATACTGGTCGCTTAAACATGGAGACACTTCTTCGTGACTTCAACTGAACGATTCTGCCAAAAAGTGAAAATCACAAATTTTCTAAAAAAAATAGCTTTTGTTTACGGTTTTCTCCAGACAAGGGCTGCCGACTTGTGTCTTTGGAATCCATCGCGGGTCACATTTGTGTTAAGTAGCAATGAGTTTATTTTATGACATTGTTTTGTCTTTTTCCCTAGCTCTTCTGCGTACAGCCAGGAGAGCGGGAGACCTCTGCACTTCCAGCCGTCAGCGCTGGAGTTCGGGACACAGTACGTACACTCTCTCCTCTCCGTCCTACCTCCACACGCCCAAACACCCATTATTATTTTCCTACCCTCATTTCCCTCTTGTTCCAACCGTCTACACAACCACCGACCCGAGCGTTTTGGCAAAGTCAGACAAATCGGTGGCGGTCTCCGAAATGGCTTGTTGCTACGATGAGTAAGTGGCATTATTTTGTACAGCAGCACTTAGTTGTTCCAAAGGGGGAGAGGAGGATATCCAAGTACGGCCATGAGCTCAGTTTCCCAGCATCCAGCACATACCAGAGAGGGCTCAGCCGGTCTGTTTGCCTCCACTCTGCAAAACATTGAAATCCAATCTAGACGGGTCACAAGGGAGTACAAAGCAGGTTGGGTACAGAAATCTAATAAATGACCTGGTGAAACTAAACAAACTAGATTTAAAAAAACATATGCAGATATTTCATGGTGAAAGGGGTTGAGTATAGGGCTGAACGATTAATTGCATTTGCAATTTTATCGCGATATTACACAACGCGATTTCGTAATCGCAGGGCACGCGATTTGGGAAGTAAATGGAGCAACGAGATATGGCAGCAAAGTCCGCTCCGTCGCGTGCTTTTGTTTACGTCTCAGTCTAGTTAAGGTGCGCGGTAGATTGTGGATGTACAGTGAAAATATCAGCGTTTATCATGCAGGCACCGCGAAAGGAATATTGCTTTTCTCCGTTAGCATTGCGTTAGCCGCAGCGCTAATCACGCCATTCCGTCGCCGCTACTACACGCTCTGACGATCACAGAAACTCCCTCACCTCCGGATTCACACGCCTCTGCATCCACAGACATATATAGGTGAGTCTGTGCTGATTGTAAAAAGTAAAGAGTCGTTTGTGGCTCAGTTCAGGAGGCTTATGTTTGGGAATGTTGTGGATAAAGAACTTATCTCAAAAGCATAATGACGTTTCATGACCATTAAGTATCCGCGGAGGCGATGTGCCATGTGCCTTTATTTACCTTTGCGTCTACCGCATATCCGCTCCGTAGGTCGTACAGACGCAAGATATAAACACTAAACTGCAGTATGAAAAGGGTTGGTAACTAGGATCCGAGGCAGGAGCCCGTGTCATGTCTTATGTTGCTGAGGAAATGTGCTGTTTAAGCTGAAATGTCACTAAATGGCTGCGAGTCAAAGATACGTGTCTGTGTCTGGCCTCATGTCCCGTCTCCTTGTGTCAGTGTTCTTCTCTTTCTTCATATTGTCCAAAGTTACATCCCAAAACCAAAATGCTGCTCTTAATTCCACTGTATTTTGGCGTGTGCTCCATCTGGCCTCTCCGTGTCCTTCAATAACGCGCATCTGAAGCAACTACCAGTCGCAGCTCAGACTGGGATTTGATTGGCCGAAATAATAAAGTACTATTTAATAAATTAAATAGCTTATTTTGTATTAATTGGGAGTTTGATTTCCTAAAACTTTTCCAACTAGTTAAAGCAGACGTTTGTTCTTACTTTCCTGCACTTTAGTATGGGTGATGTTACTGACTGGATCAGTGAGTTTTTTTTTTTTTTATATCTATATAATTTAGCATTTATTTATAGACTGTACTGTTAAGTTCAGACAGTTTAAGAAGTGCAGTCCACACAAATTTTGAATAGGTCAAGCAACAATTTTGTTGCAATTTTCACTTCAAATATTGTTATGAAACAGGCTGATTTATTGCTTGTGTTAGGTGAAAAATACATGAGAAGAGGACCTTGCAACAATAATCGCATATTAAATCGCAATCGCAATATTGAAGAAAAAAAATCGCAATTAGATTATTTCTCTAAATCGTTCAGCCCTAGTTGAGTAGAGTATTACGGTTTTATAATTAGAGGTTCTAAAAGCTCACAGTAGGTTCATCAGGTAGGATTTTAGGATCCACGGCAAACCACTGTCACGTCACATGAGCCCATGCGTATTTATTTATTTAAAGGGACAAAGCAGATTAATGAACACATAAATGTGAATATGCCAGAATTAGCCAATGGCTGCTTTTCCATCTCTAGTCCCTATTTGGCACGGTAGTACAGCGGTTAGAGCTCTCACTTCCCAGCTCAGGGGGTTCGATTCCCACCTGGACAGGGCCTTTCTGTGTAGAGTTTGCATGTTCTCCCCGTGACTACGTAGGTTTCCTCCGGGAACTCTGGTTCCCCCTACCACTAGAAACATGTACAATTGGCCAGGATGAATGTTTGTGTTTGAGAGTGCGCATGGGGGACAATGGATGCAAATTAACCCAAGGCTACAATCCGGTGTGGCTTGTTTACTTGCATGAGACCCATGTATGTTCATTAACATGCACTGTCCCAACCAAATAAACCAAAAAATAAATGCATTTGTGTGAAAAAAGATGCGCACTCACCGTAAAGGCTGACGAAACTGTTAAATCCACAACCAAAGCACATGAAGTCAGCGGCAGATTAAATAATCCCATGTGCAGAGAGCAAATCTTATCTGTTTTCACATGATAATCACATAATGTTGCCAAAGGAAGAGTCCCAAAAGAACCATGTGCTGTAAAGGTCCACCGATATGGGTTTTTCTAAGGCTGCTGCTGGATGTGCATTATTGGCCAATGCCATAATGCACGTCCGATAATTTTGATTTCATTTGTTTAGGTCACTTTTCAAAAGATAAAATATAACACAGGCTGAATGTCCAATAGGTTCTCAATTAAAACCCTTAAATAAACATAAAACTATACATATAATCTTGTTCCAATTTTCAATCATGACGTCCCAACAATCGAGGTTGCTTTTAAAGTTCAGGGTAGTTGAGATAAAGATGGGTTGTACCATCATATTTGACCTGCTGCCAAAGATCATTAGTTCCTGACTAAACCAATGAAGCTTCTTGAATGAAAGAAGAAATGTCCTCTCAACCTCCACACTAGGGGTGTCACGATTTCAATTTTTTGAGTCACGATTATTGTGAAACAAAAAATTGCGATTTTACGATTATTCACGATTATTCCCAGAATGAAAGGAAAGAACTGATATTTTTAGTTTTTGTCTTTAAAAAGCTTTTTAATACTTGTAAACAGTCACTGTTTCTAAAAATGAAAAATGCTTTAAGATTGTTTTGCATTAAAATAAATAGGCCTACATTGAATAATACAAAACAATGTCAACTTTACTTCTTTATAATGACCATAATTATCATAATTGTTTTACTATATATTATTAGGCCACAAGCTAGGCTAGGTTTTATGCTCTCAAAAGTTAAGCTGTTGCTTAATTATTTTGATGAACAGAGAATTAAACGTGTTTACTAAGTGACTAAGAAGACTCTTTAGAACAGCTGATTTCCACACGTGCGCGGTTTCACTTTCCTTTCTGTCGCGCTGAAGCAGAGCGGAGCGTTAGCTTTTTGTTTACATCCTGAGCCGGTTGTGGCGGATATTTCCGAACATTTGGACTTTTTTGGGAAGTATGCAGTTCGTTACCTTGACCTGGACATTTACAGCGAAGGATTATCTCCAAGATGCTGTTTATATTCGACGTAGCCGATATCAGCGCCTTTTGCTGCAACTTTCTGACGACAGGGTTTGCATAACAGACGTCCATCGAAAACAACAACGCCTTGGTCATGTTTTGGATCCTAAAGAAGTCCCACTCTGCTGACTTTAATCGTTTTTTGGGTGGATACAACACTGGAGGAGAGCGTCCTCCTGCCTCGCTCAACTACCGGTGAGTTTACGCACTGTTTGAGGCGCGCAGCGGCTCGTGCGTCCGCGTGAAACATTTCTGCGGTAAACCGTGGCTTCTGAAATTCTTACGGATAACCTACCGCGTCCTTTTATAATCGCGGTAATCGTAAAACCGGTTAATCTTGACATCCCTACTCCACACTTTAGTCTAATTATTTTAAGTCTGAACTTGATTATTAAAGTAGAAGTAAAAAAGAACTGTGTAAATGTTCGAGCATAGAAGTCAAAAAGTGTTTTTGTTGATTTACTTTGACGGGCAAAACATCAGATCCAAATGTACAGTTATAAACTAGATTGAATAGTCTACTTAATTTAACTTAATGTAACTGCCCGCCTCTCGTCTCTGAACCCCTGTCAGTTCACTTGGAGTATTCAAGATGGTAAGAAGTTTAATTTGCTTTTCTTGGGGAGGTATACAATGTGTTGGCTGAACAGACACAGACACCTTCAGAGCTAATTTTGAGCTGACCAAAAATGATGTGTGACTGAAAGTACTGCACAAAGCCACAGACGCACAAGTTTAGCGAGCTGTTGGTTTGTCTCACTTTAGCTGCGGAAGAGGTTAAAATAGTTTTGTATTTACTGAAAATGTCATCTTCGTACACAGCCACAGTGACTAGCCAGATGAATCATTATGTGGACTTTAAAATCCACCTTGTGCTGGTCAAAACGCTTCAAGGATACACGTTTGTGGTTTTCATGATTGTAATGTCTGTCAAATGTCTAGAGCTACATGTGGTATAAATGAATGTATACCTGTATCTAAAACGTTCAGTCATGCTTTCATTGTCTTCAACAGAAACGTTGCATATTTGGCTGCACGATATAAGAAAACTTGCAATTTGTGATAAAGTTACTGCGATATTTTACTTAACCATTTCAACACAATGAAGAAGTACTAATGCACGGTAAAAATGTTTACGATACCGGTACCTTTAAGCTGCAGCTTCTTTAATACCAATACCTGTATAAAAGTATTTGCAGAGGGGGGTAGAGTAGCCTCAAGTACTCAAGGTAGAGTTGCATTACTTTGAAATAATTTTACTCAAGTAGATGTAAAAAAAAATGTGACCCAAATAAATACTGAAATGAATAAAAAAAAGTACTTTTGTACTTACTTCTGAGTAACTGTTTGAGTAAAAAAACAAAAATCATAAATAATTAAGTAACAAAACAAAAATCTTTTTTTTTTTTACTCGTCAAAATGAATGTCACTCAAGTAGAAGTACTGGATGAAAAAACTACTTGCAAAAGTACAATTGGTTCAAAAAGTTACTTGCCAAATAATCAGAGGTGGATAGTACTCTCATATTTACTCATTTAGAACCATAAAACCGATCAATAATGTTCATTTATTCAATAAAGATGACCTTTTACACATTAAGCTGTGTAAATGTGTAAATCTCACTGACATTGTGATGCGGATGTTGTGCCCCCTAATAATGCGATAACGATCTGTTGATCTGTTGTGCGGCCTAGTTGGTTAATAAGCTATAAGTAAAAGTACATTTGTCCAAGCCTTGACTTCTAACTGCCCTATTGCTTTATGAACGGACTTGCTTTCATTCGTTGAAAAGACACTTGCTAACTTTACGCAGATGTCGCAGCGTCCCTTTTAAACTGAAGTAGTTTGTTGAAATTGAAAGTGACCGAAACAGGAAGTTGACACATGTCACTTCTAATGTGTAGCATTTCAGTTTCTCCTCCACTATTAGCACATTACGGTATATCTTACATTTCCCCTGAACAATTTACAGCAACATTTCCAGCACAAAATCTTGAGCTCACGTTCACGCTTTAGTGCAAATTTGTGTTTTGGATGTGGTAGCTAGCTGCATTTTACATGTTTTGCGTTTGCAAAAGGAAACACAGTAAACCCATTGACCGCGCACTAATTACATCAGGGTTTCCTCTGCGCTAAATTCCATGTCGTCTATGCGCTGTGAGCTGTCAACTCGAGACTCCAGCACAAGCTTCAGTGTAGCAAAGCAAGGTACAAACTTAGACCCAGAAATGAAGTGATGTGGCTAAATATAATGGAAACTATCCCACTAATAAGTCGGTTTACATCATAGTTTATAAATAAGTTCAGCAATGGACTATTACAGGTTAAGTAGTTTATTATTATTGTAACGTGTACATTGGCTGCCATTTGTGTTTTTCAGTTACCAAGGTTATGCACGTGCTCATTATACAAAACAAGTAGAAAGTGCAAAATTAGCTTCTAACCACTCTGTGGTTTGCCTGTCTGGATGCTTGTTCATTACTGCTTTAAAACATTTTCACTGAGATTGTTTTAGCACATTTGGCAACTACTGCCAAGTCGGTGGAACAGACCCACTAACAGAGTTTTAATGCAGGCAAAGCCATTCGCTGTCTTGAACTGCCTGACTACTGCAGCACCTATTTCCTTTTTTGGATAAACTACTTCTGACACCCAGGGGTTTGTTCTACGCTGCTACGATCTGTTTGACTGACTGCAAAGTCTTACAACATATTGCGCTGTGCAAATAATCAAACTTTATCGCAACTGTCGGCCACTCTTTGCCATGGGCTTTTTATGCATCAAGGCTCCTGTCCATTTTGTGGCACTGACGGCACACGGTTTGAAGAGGATCATTTGCATTGTTTGTTTGGGCTGATGTTTTTTTTTTTTTTTTTTTATAGATCTGTCTTGTCTCTGTTCCTGAATTGCATTAAAGCTATAACAATGTATTTTTGTTTTGGAAAAGTGGAATAAACAACAAGATCGATCAATTTTATTAAAAAAAATAAAAAATACTCTAACCCGATAATGAAGTCTGACTGTAGCGTGTACTCAGGAGAACATAGGAAAAGGAGCTGACATGTAGACATGTATCTGATCATACCACACACTGCAGCTCACACGTGTTGTAGTCCAAGCAGACGCTGCAGAAGGTAGTGCTGTGTCACTTCTCAGAGAGCGATGGCTAAAGTCTGGTGTGTGCTGCGCTTGTGTGCTTACAGGCCGCTGGGGCTGCCCAGAGCAGAGACCATATATATACACAACCCCAGCCAGGAAGTCCCTGTGACGCTGCTGTCAATGTTTACATCCAGCAGGCATTTTTACATCCCTTCCTTTCACAGAAGAGTAAGTACATCCACTGCACTGACTTTAAATGGGACGCCGTCATAACCCGTATCCCTCTCTGTGTTTGCAGGTGATCCCGCCCAGAGGGAAGGCTTCTTTTAAACTTGTATTCCTCCCGTCAGAGGAGGGCAATGTAGAAAACACATTATTTATAAACACATCCGCCCATGGGCTGCTGTCATACCAGGTGAGTTGTGTGGGAAAGAACAGTTAAATAATAAACCCTTATCTTTGTTTCAAATAGATCTTGATTTGGTTCAGACCTCTTTCAGATACTTTTACATTATGTGGCACTGTGGATATTCATGTCATATTATTTCATATATAATATTGGTAAAAATCTACACTTGCAATAATAATCAAGAGTTTAAAGCAGTACTAAGTAACTCGTGCCCCTAGAGTCCATAAGCGCCACTGCAGGTGTCGTAGCATGTTGCGTTTTTTTTACTCATTAATTGTCCGTGAGCGTAAATACTACGCTGACAGAAAAGACAAAGGGAGAGAGGGATATTGTACAATTACACAATGGGCATAATTTTGTCCACTCAAACTTGGCTGTAAATACTGTTTTAAGTGGCGCTAGCCCGCAGTTAGCTCTGCCCATTAGCCTGTTAGCTTCTTCTTCCTGATTCTATGAATGTGTATTGGTGGCTCCTACCTGGAGGCAGGGAAAGCTGCCCAAAGTTAACCCAAAGTATGTCACATTGTTCTATTGCTGCTCATATGACCAATAACCACGAGAGGGAATTGATTCAGCAGCATTTATAACCATGTAATAGGACAGTAAACATCAGAGTACGGTAGAAGTGATCAATAGAGGCAAAGTCTACAGTTGCTTTAGTGTGACCCAACATGCCACGAGTGTAATGCTCCTGTCTAATATTACACAAAGCCATGTGGAAATGTGTGGTCATTTATAGTGGGGATTTGATGGCAGCTAATGGGAGTGTGGGACTGCTAATCCTTCACGAAAACATCGCTCAAAGCCACACTTCGTGACATTTCACTCAATAAATAGAATAAATCACAAGCATTTATTTCACTGCAGGGCTCACCACTCATTAGCCCTGCCTGGTATCTTGGCTAGCCACGGGATATCACCAGCTCGTGACCATAGAGATGCTTTGTTCCATTTATAACATGCCATATCTCAAGCTCAGCACCTCCAGAATTCAGTCTCAGAGTTTTAACTAATGAAGGCATGTACTAGCACTACGTAGGACTGGACAGCGGACAGGTGCTGGGGTTTCGCTTGTGACAGCGTGTCATTTTGGATTTTTCAGAGATGGTACTTTTAATTAAACGTTTTTGAGGTTGTAATCATGTGGAACTATTGAACTTGAAGGCGAGACACGGTAAGGGAACAAATGTTAGCTTGTTTTCCCCTTTAACATCTTCGTTCTAATGATGGAAAAAAAATAAAGAAACTCACTCTTTGAGATACTTATTTTATGGCGTTTTTTCTGCGCTCGCAACTAAAAGTAAGTAACTAAAGTAACTAAAAATGGCGCACGGTTTCCCACGTGTATTTAGTTACAAATATTGACATATTTTGTATCCTCATGTATTGTGAAAGGTTACCAAGATGACGCCGTTATCAAAATATGGTAATTTCCTTTTCTGGGAGAAATATGCACGCTCCACACTTTCCAGTCTTGCACTTAACAATATTTTATATAACCAATTCCTGCCTGTATTATTATATATTGTATTAGATTATTAAAAACATAAAACAAGGCAAAATTCATTCTCTTTTTAAAATAGCTTATTAACTAAATGAAGGTCCCATAACCCCCTATGGAAAAATATTTAACAAAATAAAAACAATAATATAAACCTGGGTACATCCATTATTTAGATTTAGTCACTAAAACTAAATATAGGCAATTTTGACAATTTTGATGCATGTTTTGTTTGAAAATATAAAATCACTGAACATGATTTTCCTCATATTTATATCGTAATCTACAGCAAAAGTTTTAAATTGATATTTTTTCTTTTTTTCCCAATTCACCTGCAGTGTCTCACCTTAAACCTCATAAATGCACCTTTTTAAATGTTTGACTGCTCTGACCCCAGATGCTTAAGACACTTCCAACACGCAGCCCTCAATGAAAAAAGTTTGGACAGCCCTGGTTTAAATCATCTGACAATTCCAAAAGATTTTATCAATTTTCCCGAACCCCTTAAAATATGAAAATGACTGCTAAGAGCCTGGAAAAATGCGTGTCAGTTGTGGCTGGCACGTCTTGTTTCTTCACCGCAGCTTTGCCTCTGTCTTTGCAGGTGTTTGGTGTGGGAGTTCATCGGGGCTCTTTAAAGTCGGTCCACAGAAAGGATGGCCTGCTTATATTCCCTCACATCCAGAGCATTAAGCTGACCCAAACTCAGGTACGGCCTCGATGGAAGCCGCTCGCCTCGGCCTTTCCAGTTCACTGCATTAAATCACTGAAACCAGCCACATTTGGTTGAATTTCTATTGAGTGCACAGCCCGAGATGTCAGTTTGTGAAAGTGTGTGTAAAGCTCTCCTTGCCCCCGCAACAGGAAGTGGAGGTGCAAAGACTGCTGTAACTGTTGCCCATTCTTGACTCTGTCCCTAAGTGACCTTTGATGTGCTCAAACGTGAGGTTTTCTGCGCATGAGTTTCAAACGGCTCCTTGTGGTCGGGAACCGAATCCGTATCAATGCAACTTGACGAAAGAACTGCTAGTTTTCACAGCACATGATTCTCCCACAAGTTTGATCAAATGCAGAAGAATCTCTCATATATTCCTCTAGCAAAGAGAGCAAACTTTATAACTTCTCTCGCTTACGGTTATTTAAGTGTGTCCTCCACAGATGATGATTATTGTGGTGAAACTTTCTTCTGTTTGTGCTCCTACAGGAAGGTGCCTCGAACATCACCATTCTGGGTCTTCTTCTTGAGTGCAGCCTGCCCAAGAGCTTGTTCAACAGTCTTGAGGTAGTCTCTCTTGCTATTGAGACGCCATGTTACCATTTTAGCTGCTAAGACGGATATGATAGATCAACAGAAAAACAAGGAATTACTGGGATTTTTCATTTATTCTAGTGCCAATGCCAAGGTAATGAAGGGAAAGTGAGCCTGGTGATTGTGGCTCCTCGTATTTTCCTTGCAGGGAAATGTGTCACATTTATATACAGTGTGTGTATATATATATATATATATATATATATATATATATATATATTATTATTGTGTGGTTATAAAAAATTGACTAACCCTCACCTTAACAGAGCACATTTACTCCGGTTCAACTTTACCCATAACCTAAAGGCTTCTTGACCTGAGAGCTTACAGCCTATAAGCCAGAGTATCGCCTCATTTGAAAGCTAAGACCTAAGCTCTTTCCTCGTTTTCATCATGTACTTGTTGCTGTTACGTTACACTAAACAAAATATGGCCAAAATGCAAAAAAAGCAATGAAAATGTGACGACAAATGCAACAAAAACATGTCAAACTCTACAAAAAGCTCACTTAACTCACCGCCTCTTGTTTCTGTTGTCAAGATTTTAGTCGTTTTTGTTGCGTTTTTGTAGGTCTTGGCTTCCAAATGAGCCTTTACTCTAGCCTATAGGCTGAAAGCTTTCAGGTCAAAAACCTTTTAGATTTGGGTAAAGCTGAACTGGAGAAAATGTGCTCGGTTACAGTGGGGGTTAATGGGGGTTAATGGCGGTAAATGCAGAATTTAACAGAAAGGAAAGAAAAAAAAAAGTATACGTGTTGAAGAACTTGAAGGATTCTCTGCTTTCTTAGACCATGTACTTGAAACATGACTTGCTTGCACCTGATTTTATTCTTGGAGTGGAATACTATTTGACTAGTCCTTCAGTTGATTGAATAAGCCGAAATGTAGGTATATAGATGCCATTTAAAGTGAACATTTCATGCTTATCGAGCTTAAAAGTTGACGTGAAAACCTTATTTTGAGTACCTCTGCTTTGACATTTTATGTTTTTATAATTGAACAATGAACGCAAGTGTCATCAGGAAGAACAAAACGAGGCGCTGACACTGTAGAAGAAGAAACAACTAAATTTAACAGCTTTGTCCGAGGATTAACTCCAAACTACGTGAATGTTGTGAAATACTACTCCAGGGTATGTCTTTGACGAGGGAACACCGTTCACAGTTTAAACCAAAAAAAAAAGAAAAAGTTATCTTTTTTTTTTATCATATGTCCTCTTTAATAACTAAAGCTTGGACTAAAGTAGTGTAGTAGCTTTGGTCACGCCGCAGTAGAATCCTCCTCATATGTATTAAACAAACTCCTGCAGCCTTATCAGAGACCACGCAGCTCCTTCCTGGTCTGAACTAGGGCTGGGCGATATGGCAAGGCAAGTTTATTTGTAGAGCACAATTCCTACACAAGGCAATTCAAAGTGCTTCACAGTTGCATAAAATTACAAGAAAACAGATCAAATCAATCATTAAAACATCAACATAAAAATGTATCAATTACAGTAAAAGTCAAGAGTGCAGATAAAATACTTTCAGTTTTCATCTGCTCGGGTAAAAAGAGCTGTTTTCAGCCTAGATTTGAACATTGTCAGAGTTGAGGCCGGTCTCACATCCTCATGAAGACTGTTCCAGATTTTAGCTGCATGAAACTGAAACGCAGCTTCACTGTGTTTATTATTGACTCTGGGAACCACCAGGAGACCCCTCCCTGAAGTTCTCAGGGCCCGAGATGGTTCATACGGCTCTAACATGTCAGAGATGTACTTTGGTGCTAAACCATGAAACTTGTACACAAGCAGAGCTGTTTTAAATTCTATTCTCTGAGTGACAGGAAGCCAGTGCAGAGACCGGAGCACTGGACTAATATGGTCGTATTTCCTGGTTCTTGTCAGGACTCAAGCAGCAGCGTTCTGGATGTACTGCAGCTCTAACAGCTCGTTTAGAAAGGCCAGTGAGCAGCCGTTACAGTAGTCTAACCTGCTGGAGACAAATGCATGGATGAGTCTCTCCAAGTCTGGTTTTGACACTATTCCTCTGATCTTAGCAATGTTTTTCAGATGGTAAAAAGCTGATGATGTTATTGCTTTAATGTGGCTGTTTAAGTTCAGGTCTGAGTCCATGATTACTCCTAGATTTCTAACCTGATTTTTTGGTTTTAGAGAGAGAGACTTAAGGTGACTGATAACACTTTGTCTTTGTGTCTGTGGGCCAAAAATAATTATCTCAGTTTTGTCTGAGTTTTGTTGGAGAAAGTTGTTTTGCATCCACAAACTGATCTGTTCGATGCAGTGACAGAGTGTATCTTCAGGCCCATGTTCACCTGCCGTCAGTGACACGTAGATCTGAGTGTCATCTGCGTAGTTGTGGTACGACCCATTGTTGGTGTTTATTAGCTGACCCAATGGAAGCATGTACAAGTTGAATAAGAGGGGTCCCAAGATTGACCCCTGGGGGACCCCACAGGTCATGGAAATTTTGTCTGAGACACAGTTGCCAATTTCGACAAAGTACATCCTATCCTCCAGATAGGACTTAAACCAGTTTAGCGCAGTACCAGAGATTCCCACCCAGTTTTCTAACCTGTGAAGTAAGATCCCGTGGTCCACTGTGTCAAAGGCAGCGCTCAGGTCCAGCAGAACTAAAACTGAGACCTTAGCTGCGTTGGTGTTCATACGGATATCATTTGTCACCTTGATCAGAGCTGTCTCAGTGCTTTGGCGGGGCCTAAATCCTGACTAGAAAGTATCAAACACATTGTTAGATAGGAGAAAGTAAGTGAGCTGATGATATATTACTTTCTCTAGGACTTTTCCTAAGAATGGTAGGTTTGATATGGGCCGGTAGTTGTTCAGTATCTTGGGATTAAGGCTGCTCTTCTTTAGAAGAGGCTTAATGACTGCGGTTTTCAAAGCCTTTGGAAATGCTCCCGTCTCAAATGAGATGTTAACTAACTGAACAAGTTGTGGTAACAAGCTGGTCAGCACAGACTTCCGAAATCTAGTGGGCAATTCATCAAGGCTGCATGTGCATGAACTCAGACCGGAGATAACCTCTTCCATTGTTGTGTCAGTAACAGGTGTGAAATGTGTCAGCTCAAGGTGTTTATCTGGTGGCAGGGTTTTCATTTGTGTTGTGGAAATTATGGCATTTTTAATGCCTTGGACTTTGTCATAAAAAAATATTGCAAACTCATTGCACTTAGATGTAGAGATTAGTTCTAAGGGCAGTGAAACTGGAGGGTTAGTTAATCTGTTCACTGTGGAAAACAGAACACGAGAACGGTTTCTGCAGTTTGCGATGATTTTAGAGAAGTACTTCTCCCTTTCTCCATGCAAAATCTGGTTGAACTCACAAAGCACTTCTTTGTATATCTCAAAATGAACCTGGAGCTTTGACTTGCACCATTTCCGTTCGGCTTTTCTGCACTCCCTTTTCTGTGCCCTGACCGAATCTTCACTTCTCCAAGGTGCCTTTTGTCTATTGTTAACCATTGTAACCTTGACATGAGCAATAGTATCCAAAACATTTAAGACGCTTGATGTGTAAGAGTCCAACAGATTATCAACATTAGAACATGGAGGATTTTCAAAACTGATCATTTCCATAAACTGTGTCCTTGTTGTATCATTTATGTGTCTTCTTTGAATAACTCCAGGCCCAACCACTGGTTTGGGTGTAACAGACAGGTCAAAAATGATCAGATAAAGCAACATCAACAACATTCACATTTGATATATTAACACCTTTTGTAATGACTAGATCTAGAGTGTGACCTTTGTTGTGAGTCGCTTCACTCACGTGCTGAGTTAAACCAAACATTTCAGAACAGCTCTAAATTCTCTTGCATGCCTGTCATTGGTCACATCCACATGCACATTAAAATCACCTGAAATAACTAAACAATCAAAATCAGTCAATATGAAAAGTAATTCAATAAAATCTTTGATAAAACAATTCTGTGGTGGTTTGTAAATAGTCATATAAAGTATGGAAGATTGTTTTATCTCCATTTTGAAAGACACATACTCAAATGATTGAAAAACCCCAAATGACAATTTGTGGGTGACTATATTGTCCCTGAATATGGCACAGACACCCCCGCCCCTTTGGTTTTGACGTGTTTCAGACACTAAATTTAAATTTGATGGACTACACTCAATCAAAACTGCGTTTCCAGTGTTTTTGTCAAGCCATGTTTCAGTTAAAAATATAAAATCTAGATTATAAGAGGAAATAAAACCATTTATTAAAAAGGACTTGTTTTTTAATGATCTGACATTGAGTACAGCATGTTTGAGATTTATCTGTGTTTGAGTGGATGGAATCTTTTTGCAAGGGATATGGATTAGAGTTCTTTAATTGGACGGTCTGACTGTCCCTCTCTTATATAATCTATGTTGTTTGACAGTACTAATTGTTTCAGAAGAACACACTCCCTCTATGGACCTCTGGTTGGTTTTGAGTTTGCTATGCATGGTAGCAACGGAGAGGCCTCTAATGTCCTAGACAGCAGCAGTGAAGTTGCTGGAGATAACAGCTGTGGGCACCGGTGGTGGGGGCCGAGCTGGGGAGACCTTGGGTGAAAAAGGCGGAGGTGGGAGGGGGACATGATACATGATATGGACCAAAAGTTATATCCCAATATATTTAGGTTGAATATCGATATATACGATATATATCCCAATATTTTTTCCGCAAAGTAAGAGCTGTGAAATGAAATGTTAATCAAAGTCACTGCCAAATAGGAGTGTTTTAATATTTAATATTGCGATTTATTTATTTTTCTTCTACCCCATTTGCTGTTAATAACTTTATGTAGCATACAACTAAACTAAAGCCTAAACTGAGACAATGAAATATTACTTATTAAAGTATTACTTACTTTTTAGTCCTTAATAATCATGAAATATAATCAATCAATCAATAGCCCAAACAATTTCTTGATATTTGCTCTTGATTTAACTGTGCTTTAGTCAGTGGTTTTGAGAAGTTCTTATCTTTATCCAAAGCATTCCCAAACATAAGTCTCCTAAACTGAGCCACAAACGACTCTTTACTCTTTACAAGCAGCACAGACTCACCATCAGAGCGGGTATCAGCGAGGGACTGGAGTGATTAGCGTTGCGGCTAACGCAATGCTAACGGGGAAAAAGCAATAGTCCTTCGCGGTGGCAGCATTACAAACGCTGATATTTTCACAGTACATCCACGATCTACCGCAAACCTTAATTAGACTTCACAGACATTGTTGCTTTCTTCATGTTTGTTGAAGTGTGTCTGAGGAGGGGCGGGGCCGGGGCGCTGGGAGCAGTGCAGAGAGCTCCGACAGCGGCTTGCCTGAAGCAAGTATTACAGTGCAAATGTGGACTATATCGATATATGCGATATGGTCAAATTCCATATCTCATTTAAAAAAAATATCGATATATATCGCCCAGCCCTAGTCTGAACCCAGCCTCCCCTCTGCTCTGGGTGACGGGAGTGTCACAGGAAGCGCGCAGTAGCTGGGCGGGGGGGGATTAGGTTTGCTATTGCAGGCCATGAGCGTCGGTGGCAGCGAGCCATGGCATCTGTCCTCAGGTTGTCAGGCGGTGATTCACCCACTCGGGCCCGTTCTGACATTTAGATGTGGGTTGCAACTTGCAACTGATCTGGCGGTTCCACAGGGGTGTCACCGAGTTAAAGGGAGGAGGGGATGTGTCCGGCTTTAGTGAGTTAAATCTATTCTAGTTGTTACATTCTGTAATTAGGGTGTAAAAGTAAATGAAGTTATGTCAGATTTCTCCTGATTCTTTTTTGTGTCATGTAATAAATAAACATAATATTTTGTTTTCAGGGCTCCTGTTTGCAGAGCGAGGAGCGGCTGAGTCTCCAGATAAACCTGTCGGCGCGCGGGGACCGGCCCGCTGACCTGGACAAACTCAAGCCCTACGTCATCGAGCACATCCTGGTGCTGCTCATCGCGCGCAGGGCTGGGGTGCTCACAGCAGGTAGGTTCATCCAGATTCTACTACATAGGCGTTTTGGGAGCACTTTAGATTACAGCAACAACTGTATACAACGTGTAATACAGATGTACGCAGGGCTTAAAGTATTCCGGCCGGGGGCCGGATTTCTGGCTTGAGGGCAGGTCCGGCCTCTGGCGCAAGCAAAATGTATCAGGCTGCAAATTACAGTTGCAGGTACTTTAATCTGACTTAGATAACACACCGGTCCCTTCAACCTACCTGTCACCACTATTGCCACCCACTGGAGAACTCGACTGTTATATATTTGTCCTGATTTTCCGCGCATTTGTGGGGGAAAAAACTCACCTTTCCCGCACTTCTTACGGCCCCTGAATGCATCTCATGCGCAGCCTCACTCTTGCGTGGTTCCTCTGAAACCCCAACAACGGCCAGGCGGCTACAGTAGCTAGTGTTGATGCTTATTTACAACTTTAGACATGTAAACGAAGCGGCGATGGGCGCAGGGCTGGTGAAGACAGGCCTGTGGTTGTGGATTATGCGAAAGAAGTTTTGCCAAATGGACACGACTGATCCCCAGTGAGAGTAGAGTGTATTTACTTATTCTGTGGAGTAGAGTCGGGCTAACAGGGTCGCTGCACTGCGCCTTATCACCTGCGCTAAAATGAGCACTAAGGCTCTGTCGCTCATGAATTAATTTGCTTACCGCGCGCCCTCTGCAGCCGTGCGCGCGGTAAAACAGGTGTGTGTGGGAAAGACCCCACGGTGTAAAACATTAATAACTTGCTTCATATTCATATTGAACAGAGCCTCGCACTGTTCTCCATTCACAAATACCCGAACTTCAGAGCTCACTGCAAACGGTGCACACAGTAGCGTGCACACACACGTGTGCACGCTCTCACGTGAACGTCAGTGCGAGACGGTGTTGACCATAGACTGACCCACTGGACACAAGCTGAAAGTGTCAGAAAACAGGCTGTGGCTCTAGTTCATTATTAAGTTTTCATTTGGGCTCAGTCCCAGAGCTACAGCCAAATCTAACAGCCTGATTAACAAAACGCGTATGAGACTTAACCCTTATGTTATCCTATGTACATTTTTGTACATGTTGCAATATTATACATTTTTTTCATTTCCTGACCATTTGTCTGTGTTGCAGCTTGAGACGTGGATTTCGGCAGGAAATGTAGTGTACAGAAATGTGCACGCTTTTTGTGCTTTTCAACTGCTATAAAAAACACATGCTTTCATCTTTTTTCAAAATCACTTCTCACCTTCTCAAAACTACTAAACATGTTGTTTGTTTTGGATTTTTAACCCTTTATATGCCAGTTTACAAAACAAAAATTTTGAAGTTTGTGTTTCAAAACAACAAACTCATTTTTAGAATAATGAGTTGTAGAGAGCTGGGGCTTTGGTGGATTTTAGGGCCTTGGATGTTTCAAAGATGAGCCAAAAATGTATTTGATGCATTTGTAGTTTTTATGTAATGAGAGATTTACAACTTTCCATACGTTCGTTACCCTAGTGTACAAAAATGTACACTTTTTGCATGAATCACATGAACTGGAAACCTTTCCAAAACTACCAAACATGTCATAATTTTCTGAATTTTCTTTATAATGGAAGTCAATGAAGACCAGAACATTTTGACACACAGAATTGTCCACTACAGAAAAACTACAAATGCAATCAAATTAATTTTTGCTCATCTTTGACACATTCAAGGCTCTAAAATCCACCAAAGCCCCAGCTCTATTAATTATTCTAAAAATAATGTTTTTTATGTTGTTTTGTAACACAAACTTCAACGTTTTTGTTTTGAAGCTGACATATAAAGGGTTAAAAAAAAAAAAAAACATGTTTGGTAGTTTTGAGAAGGTGAGAAGTGATTCTTCAGATTTGTGATTTTTTTTTTTTTTTTTAAGATGAAAGTATGGGGTTAAGGGTTAATCCATTATTTACTAGATAATTTTGAAAATATGTACTTATATTTTGGTCTATACAGTACTTGTATTTTACCTCCCATATATTAATTGTTTGCACAAATTGGAAATAAATGGGGTCCAAACGTAGAGTAAATGTGTAATTAAAAGTGTATTAAAAAAATATAGGCCTAGGCTACATTGCCTATATACATTGGCCTCTATCTAACATTTTTATTTTCCTTTTAAAAGTACCGATGATAGTATTGTTTATACTGGATTTGGTGTACTGGTGTGCGGACGTTCAACGCAAGAATTGCTTTCTTGCGCTTATCATAGAAGGCAATTTCCCCCCTTTTCAATAAAAGTCCTGGTTAAGCCACAGAAAGTTCAGGTTTATGATTTTTTTTCACTTTAAGCCCTGTGTACGTGTAGTTGCAGGTGTTTTGGCCGTCATAGAGTTTCATAAATTGGCCAAATATTCTATTTTAAAACCACAAACACCAAAAGTCAGCTCTTATTTTATAACCTCGTAACCACCACCTGAACCGTGCACATTTTCTTCAGTTTGGCTTTACCCTAATCTAAAAAATATGCCTCTAATTGGTGACAAAAACGAGGATGAAAATGCAACAAAAGATTGACAAAGTGACAAAAATACGACAAACGCAATAAAAACCCGAAAGCAACAACAAAGCAAAAGCAAAGAAAATGTCAACTTCAGCAAAAACTGTAGCATGTATTTTGGATGAACTTATACGGTAACAAATGTTGAGTAATGTCATAATTTTCAGATACATTTTGATTTTAATGCCAGTTCGAATCCAATTTAATGCTAATTGCTAAGGCCTTGATTTTGGCACAGTTTAATGACTTTTAATGCTTTTTAATGCCCCGTGGAAAGCCTGTAATGTGTAAGTACACATGAGTGCGGGCTGTAATCTAAAGTGAGACGCTATACACCTTTATTACGCCTTGTAGCCCTTTGTTACACGTGCGCCTACATGTTGTACACCTTTATTACTCTTTGAACATATTATAACCTAATCCTGCTTATTCATTCGGTCGTGTTCACATTCTTCCCATTGTTGTCGTTTTTGTGTAGGTGAACCAAAACTGGGAGTTTATATGTTGAACTCTGGAGGCAAAAAGCTAGACGTGAAGGTAAGTACTCTGCCGAGTTGTGGTTTATCCATTTAAAATAATACAAACGTGGATCTGACTTTTCTTTGTCTCCCAGGACATGCAGGTGCTTTCCAAAGCAGAAGTCGACCTCGATGTCCATCAGGCTTTACTGCGGCCCGAAGCCAAAAACTTCACTCAAGTGGCCACGTTGTCCTGCCGAGGTGAGGTTTCACTTTTAAACTAAAAGCTCTATTGTCCCCTGTGTTTATGATGCAAACCTTATCGTCTTCATTTAAATATAGGTTCAGGCCCGGGCCATGGAGGGAAGTGCATCAGTCATATTAGTTTAGACATTGTGGGAAACCGGAGCATGGTCCACTTCCCCGGACGATACATCACACACAGGTAACCGTTAGAACTTCATTTTAAGAAAACTTAAAGCCAGATTGAAGTCCAGTGTAAATTATGCAAATGTACCAATTGGAGGAATAAGTCTCTGAAGTACACTTACTGGAGCCTATTGATTGTGTTTTGTTTGTCTCCCTCTAGGTGGAGCACAGAGGACGTAATCAGCCTCCTCCAGGTGAAGCAGAGCGTCTCGGACCAGGTGGAACTGTGGATCAACAACCCTCTGTCGTTGCCCCTGACAGTGACCAACGCCTCCCTGTCTCAAAGGCTCACCAGTGCACTCAAGGTACGGGTCGCTAGGACGGAGACCAGGAGGAGCTTAGCAGTGTATGAAGATGCTCATTTACATTTAAGATGTGGATATTGCATTTGCAGATAACATAACAGTGTATTTTGCGGTTCCAATTGTACACTGTTCATTATATTAACATTCATTTTAGTAACTCTGCTGCCCTCTGGTGTTTAGGTGGTAAACTTCAGCCGTCCTGTCACAGTGGCCCCTGGCTGTTTCCGGGTCCTGTCCCTGCAGTTGCTCCACAGAAGCCTTCCTCTGAACCAAGTGTTTACCTTGAGCCTCAATACCAGCCTGGGGCCTTCGCTGCACATCCCACTGTACTTTCACTCCACTTTCTCCAAGGTAACACGAAGGCAGCTGTTAAAGTGTTAACACGTTTTACCTATCACTGCTCTGTTTGGAAGTATAAAACATACTAATGAGTGTAATCCTCCCAGCAGGGCGGTGTGCTGTTTGGTGTTGAACGGGAGTGTAGCCGCCCTTGTCCCCTTAGATTGTCTGAAACAGGTGAGACATGAACTGTCTGAAAAAAAAGTAATGAGCCCTTCTATTTATGTCTTTTGAAATGATTTTTCTCAGGTCGCTCCGAGTGGCAGCGCTCTCTCCTCCCAGACTTCTTCCCTTCCTCCTGGGATATAGACAGTAAACTGGCCTCAGAGCTGTGCTCTCGATGGCAGAGACACAAAGACAAGCCTCCATGCAGGTCTGGAAATGATTTCCTGCTGTGAACATGTTGTAAAGTACTGCTATTACACTCATACAACTACGTGTTGGTTAAGGTGGCCAAGACTTCCCGTGGAGACGTCCTCCCCTTTAGAGTTTGGTGCGACGCCTGTCAACGAGAGTAAGGTGAGCACTCGAGTACAGTCATGGATCTAAAGCGCAGTATTTCTAACTCTGAGGGAGTCATTTACAAAGTGTTCCAGTTCCGGTGGTGTGGCAGTGCGCAAGTGTGTGGCGTTGTTAATCGCTTAAATTGTTGATTTACAGTGCCTTGCGAAAGTATTCGGCCCCCTTGAACTTTTCAACCCTTTGCCACATTTCAGGCTTCAAACATAAAGATATAAAATTGTAATTTTTGGTGAAGAACCAACAACAACTTCACACATAACTCAATGTAGATGTAGTAGTAGTATATTATTAATATTAAACTCAAGATCTAATATGTATTAATGCACCTTTTTATAACACAAAAGTAACTCTAGGTAATGTTTAGCATGGGTAACATTCTGAAAGAAATTAATCGCTTTTTGTTACTTGCTTTATAGTAGACATGGTACATGAAACAAGATCGTTGTTGTAGTTGTGCTTCGTTTCAATTAATTATATAAACAGTTCAAATATTGTTTTTGTAAGTTGGTCTTGTACTAATGTAGCTGCTTGAAATGTATCAGATTCTCTTTGGATGATGTTGTTTTGTTCCTTCGGTACCATTGTGTGAAATGTACTTTTTTTATTGCACTTGGGGGTGGGCGCTCATAAGCTTCTTGCTTCAGCCCACTCCTTTTGAGCAGAATGTATACTGCTCAAATAAACTAGTGTTTGCTCGTGTGCAAAGTTGCACGAGCCAAAGTGGGTTAGCAGCAGAGCCATTTCTGCATTTTTTCCTCACACATTACCTCACATTATTATTTAGTGCCCTAATACTGTAATACAGGTCATTTTGGATGGTACATTTGGTGCAACACACTGTTTTCCAGCTTGTACTCGCTATTTAGCACCTGTCTTGATAAATGATCCTCTTAATATGTAACGTGACACATCTCACTAAGTAACATACCCACAGAAAACATAATTTTACTGTTTTATTTCACAGTTTTATGCAGGGTTTATGTCTCGCGTCCACATTTTGAAAGGAAAACTAATTCAAAACAGAATTTAAATAAACAGACCATACATCTTATCATGTCTTGTTTTTATGTATTTATCTTAATATATTCATCTGTGGTAACTGAATGTTTCTAATTTTCTGAGTTTTTTTTCTTCTAGGTAAAAACCTTTGTACTGAAGAACCCCTCCTCCGCTGTGGTTGCTGTAGAAATCCGCGTCCTCTCCTTGTACCCTGCTCCCCTGGAGGCTCTGGACCTCCTAACTAAATGGTACGATCCAAAAGATATGCTTCCTGATTTTTGTTTAGTTTTTATTTGATTTCAACTTTCTCTTTGTTCCTTAGGTTCAATATCAGCCCTGTTTCTGTGAATATTAGTGCTGTAGAATTCTCTCTGCTGGCCACTACACCAAAGGTACATGTTCAGCTCATCTGCTCCTCATGGCAGACTGTACCGCACATTCGATTGTCTTTGTTAACTGTTTTGCGTTTCTCAGTCTGGGGCGAGTGTGCAGGAGCTGAGCGGAGCCGGAGTGCTGCGTCTCCTTCTGCAGCCATGGGAGTCCAGGGAGGTGGCCGTGGTCTTTACGCCCTCTGAACACAAACCCACCACCACCATTCTAATCATCAGGTACTTCGTCTTTAAACTGATCCAAACTTAACCAGATGCAGAAACGAATGCTCCCTTTCGCCGAGAGATGAGGTCATAGTTTACGTTTGAATTCTAGGAACAACCTGACTGTGTTCGACATGGTGACAGTGAGGGGCCACGGGGCCAAAGAGCTGATCCGAGTGGGCAGTAAATTCCCGGGCCCCGGGGCCTCGCTGAGGTTCAATGTGCCCCAGTCCACGCTCATGGAGTGTCGAGACGGTAAGTCACTGGTTTTTGTCGGCTCATAGACTGATTTGTTTTTGTTTATGACATTTCTACAATATCTCTTCTGACATGTTGTTGTGGAACCCGTAGGTCTGCGCAACAACAAGCCCCTGTTTGCCATCAGGAAGAGCTTCAAAGTGGAGAACGCAGGAGAGCTGCCACTGACAGTCATGTCCATGAACATCAACGGGTACAAGTGCCAGGGCTTCGGCTTCGAGGTGCTGCAGTGTCACCCCTTCAGCCTGGAGCACAACTCCTCCTCCGAGATCACCATCGCGTGAGTGCTGGATTTGATTAATATAAGATCTTCTGAAAATGTGGGTTTCGTTTTTGCATTTGAAGCACATGTTATTTTAATACCACCTTTTTAAAATCATGGGACGTGGGTCAGCCGGCCTGAGGCACAACACTTGGAAACCGCTCCGTGAAGAGCGGCTGGCTCTGTTAGACACGATTATCATCACTTTTTTTTTTTTTTTTTTTTTACCTCAGTGCATATCAGTGAATTTCTCCATTGTGAGATCAATAAAGGATTATCTTATCTTAGCATGACAGATCAGTGCGCAGCAGCACGAGCGAGCATGGGATTGGCTCCATTATACACCCATGGCTATTGGCTACATCTTCTAAAAGTTACAACAGTGTGTCAGGGGTCACATGGTGCATGTGTCTGTGCTCCCTTTCACACTGTTCTATCTGAGAGCTGTGAACAGTCGACAGGGGCGTAAGGGGCACAGAGGTGTGCACCTGAGTGAAGTGATGACGAGTGTGTTCTCTCCATGATGAGAGGATTAATACGCCCCAATGCAAATTGACACAATATGTAAAAACTGTTGCTGGATATCTCTTTTTTTAAATGTATTTTAATTTATTTTTTTATCTTTTTATTTATATTTTTCACTGCACAAAAAGAACATTATCTGAGACAAGTGAAAAACTAAAGTAATAATAATAATAAATAAAAGTATTCAGTACACATATGCTGCACATAATATGAATGTTCACATCTCAACAAACACGGTACAATAATACAGCAATATAGTGATATCAAATATATAATGTAAAAATAAATAAAAAAATATATAAGTTACCTCACATTAGAGCAGATTTTTTATATATATATTTTTTATCATTTAAGTTATAGATTTAAATATTCTTTAACCATGTGCCATCTCTGATTGAAAAGGTCAGTTTTCAGTTGTAATGATTTTTCCATCACATACATTAATTTGTTTTTTGTCTCCGTTTTCATTCAGTTACAGTTGGGGATTTCACAGCCTTCCAATAAATGTAGGCCTGAAATGCCTGGAAAAAAGGCCTGTTCTATGGGCGATATCAGAAATGACCCCAAAAACCTGAAGTTAAATTATTGATTTCTCAGCCTCTGTAGCCGATAGGAACAAAATTCAAAACGTATTTGAGAGCTTACACTTGTGGCTTTCCTGAGAAATTGGATTTATTTAGATACACCTTCACAAAAAATAAAATATGTAAAAGCAAAGTGAAATAAAGTATATAGCCCTCTTGTACTAAAATATAGGCTTATATTTTTTTATGTTAAACCTTTTGTAATTTGTCACTTCAAAAATGTCTAGCAGCTTCTCTCTAAACCCAAAACAATATCCACTAAAATAACTTTTATTTGAGCAGCATCAGCTCTGTGGCTGTAAGCTAACGCCGCGGTACCATAGAAATGCGTTAGCCTGGCATTAGACTAGCGCCACTAAGCTCTTCAAATATAAGAACTGCATGAATTTAAGAAAAAATCATCTCCAGACATCAACAACACTCTGATAACTAGAAAATGAGGCCCCATGTCAAAAATCCTGAAATATCCCTTTAAGTGTGAGTCATCTTTTTGTGTGCATGGTCTTCGATTGTGTCTCAAAAGGTCTCGACGTCTTCCATTTCACATTGCAAAGCGTTCAAATGTATTCAGTTGCTTTTGTGTGCCCCTCAGGTTCACCCCAGACTTCACGTCGTCCTGGGTGATCCGGGACCTCACCCTGGTCACCGCACGGGGCACCTCTTTCCCCTTCACCCTAAACGTGACGCTGCCCCACCACATGCTGCCTCTGTGCGCCCAGGTGGTGCCCGGGCCCAGCTGGGAGGAGAGCTTCTGGCTGGTCACCCTCATCTTCACATGGTCAGTACTTTTAGCTCCTGGAATAAAAAGAAAAAGTATGGTAAAAATTAACTTTGACTGTCTGTCCTCAGCTTCTCTCTGTTCGGCGTGTGTTTGATGGCGTTCCATCAGGCCCAGTACATCCTGAGCGAGTTCTCCACACCCGGTAGTCGCAGTAACCATAACTCGGCCCTACCTCGAGACAACGGCGCGGTCAATAACATCACTCCCAATGGAGTCGGGTACGTGTCTGTCCACTCGTCCGTGTGAAGCAGTTGTGTGCCCTTGTTTTACTAATTAGTCTGGCTTGTGTGCAGTAAACCCAAGGGCAGCTGTAAGAGCTACATGGACTCGTGCCACCCATCGGACAAAGGCAAAGGTCGCGGCTCTCCAGCTCTGGCCAACTGCCCCCCGCAGAGAGCCCAGTCCTCCAAGAAAAGCTCCTCAACTGCTCCCTCCCAGTCCCAGAAGAAGCCCAAAGTGTCCCTGTACTACTCCAAGTACAAGTACAGCCCGGCCCCCGCAGCGGCCGTGAGCATGGAGGAGGAAGAGGAGGAAACCGAGGAGCTGGTCCCCGACACGCCCTCCAGCCCCGAGCCCGACTCCATGGAGCCCGCTTTCCTCTCAGAGATGGAGAGCAAGGGGGAGTACGCAGAGGTAGGCCTGTCACTGTAACGAAACATATCCAGTCATGGTGGCGCAGATGGTAGAGGGTCGTCTCATGATCGGAAGGTCAGGGGTTCGAATCCCGCCTCCTGAAGGTGTATGCTGTCGTTGTGTCCTTGGGCAAGACACTTCACCCACCTTGCCTCCAGTGTCTGCGTACATTGGGGTATGAATGGGTGAGAGGTTCCTTGCTGTAAAGCGCTTTGAGTGCCTAATGTAGGTGGAAAAGCGCTATATAAGTTGAGACCATTTACCATTTTACCATTTACCATGGTTCAATACGCAACCAAACATTTGAAATATCCTGCTTTAGTCTTTCACTTTTAGACTGTGTGTTTGAAGATGGCTAAAGGCGTTTCTGTCATTTCTGTGGACAGGCCTACGTGGAGGACAGTCGTGTGGAGCCTGCAGCGGTGGTTATGTTTCCCATGGAAACGCCTGCTGGATTCCCCGAGAATGTCATGCTGAGCCCCGGTCCGCGGCCCGGCCTGCTCATGTGCACACCTGCCGTGCAGAACTTTGTACAGCCCTATGACAAGATGGAGGCCGCCAAAAGGGACAGTGCTGAGCAAGAGGTAAGCAGGACAAAGATCCAGAGTCATTTATTTTATTTTTTTTATCTCCACAAAATTACATGACAAATGTTATTAAAACGCATTTATAGATCCAAAAGTGCTACAAATAAAACATTTCTATTCCATGACTTTGAAAGAGCTCAGGGCTGGGCAACTTTGGGAACAGATGCCATGGTTGGACTGCTGCAGTGACAAAGACACCTATAACCTCACAGAACATGCCCACCTTACATGCTCAGGACCACACAAACACACAAACATCTGCAAAAAGGTGGAACTGTTTAAATTCAGCAGATCCTCTTCCCATGTCGCATGCCTTCGTTTGTTTGTCCAAGTATTCCCTGGGCTTGACATAACAGGCACTGCAGCATCAGCTGGGTTCCATTTTATTTTTCCAGAATGCGACAGAATTGGCCAATGATCCTGCCGATTAAAACGCACCATGACATTATTGAGATCAACCTTTATTAAAATCTCAATTTGCATACAATTCGATTAATTGCCCAGCCATACAAGAGATTTAAACAAATACACCAAGGACCAGACTTGGGGCCGCTTGATTGAAAAGGAAGAAACCGTCTAATAAGATGGGTTTGTGTCTGCAGCTCAGAGGAGATTGCAAAGGCCAGAAGAAGAAAGTACAGAGTGCAGAATCTGGCCCTGCATCAGGAAATAAGGGAAAAAGGAGTCGCAAAAAGGCAGAAAATGGCTCAAGGTAAAGTTGTCCGTTTTAATTTCGGTTTGTCTTGTGACAAACTGCTCAAATAAGTAAATAAAAAAATCCTCCTCCTTTTTTCAGCACTCCTGAACACAACATGGTGATTCCAGAGCGGGTAAAGGAACCAGAATGGAATAATGGCAATCACATCAGTGCAGCACGCAGCCGGAACCGCAACGGCTCTAAATCAGAAGCACCAAAGACAGGGCTGAGTGTAGAGTGCCCCCTCAAGCAGAACGGTCAGTGAGTTCACTTACTCTGCACTAAACCTTGTATGAGCTGTTATCCAAGGTACAATGGTGTCCACCACCAGGTTCCCATCACTTTGAACAATTAGTGAAAGTTTCAGTTGATTTGGAAAAGGAAACATTGAATTGACTAGAGCTGCTGCCATGTAGCAAATGTTGTTCAAATTTCTAATGCACATTTATAAAGCTGTCTTTATGCATAAAGAGACCTCTTATTCAGATATTTACAATGCAAACGTTATAAGCAGAAGGAACTGATTAGTCATAGCTCGACAGCGTGAGACGTTTCTATGCGAATGGCTCCTTTATGGTTTGATAATCCTGTTATTCATTGTTTTACTCCGCTCTCTCAAAAGATTTCTGGGACTAGATCTTATGCTGGGTTTACACATAACGACAAGTCACGAATGCCACAAATCACGAATGTGAGTGGAATTTGAGGCGTCGGGGTAGAGGTTATACAAACTGTTGCGACCTGTTACTACGTGTTACGATTAATGGCACAAATTATTCTGTACGGTCACGAATATGCGTCCCGCACTGCTGCAGGCTGTTGCGGGTTATTGGGAATTGTCGCGTTCTGTCAGAAATCGGTCAAGAATTGGGCGAATGTGAACAAGACCGCCTGCCGCAATAGGGGCACTAAATTCACTAAATGTGCCCATGTGTAAACCCAGCATTAAAGCCTTTTTACCATGTTCCCCAGTTGTGTCTCTCATTTCTCTTTACATTCATCAGAGTTTATTAAGTCTTGCCTCTGTCCCTCAGGTGTGTGTCCCAGTCGCTCGCGCCGCAGAGGGCCCTGTGATCGGCGTGGGGGTCCGTGTGAGTCGGGCTCAGACTCGGGCAGCTCCTCTGGCAGTGTCCGAGCGAGCAGGGGCAGCTGGGGCAGCTGGAGCAGTGCCAGCAGCATAGAGGGTGACAAGGAGCAGAGCAGAGGGCACATCTGCCCTTCCTCAGCCAGAAAAAGTAACTCCTCAAATGGGAATTCAATGACTTATTTACTTTTCTAAGCTCGTGGTTAACTGTTTGACGTTTTCCCAGGAGAATCCTTGCAATACAGCACTTATCCATCAGAAAGGGAGTACCAGAGCATGCATACAAAGGCTTTCAGGTACAGCCACAAAGCATGGCCTTCCATCTTCTTATCGAGTACTTACTTTCTTCTCTCGTTCTTCTCCAGCATGAACACATTGTACGCTAAAGACCTGTGCCAAAGTCCCGAGCCCCCCGTGCCCAGCTTTAACCCCAGTTTTGCCGCCGTGGCTGCAGGAGTGGACAGGAACATGGGTATGCCCTCACATAATCCATTCTATGTCTAAACGTGCCGTTGTTAACGTGCCGTCCACCTGTTGTGCCAGACATGTGCAGTCAGTATGTGCCAGAGGAAACGTGGTCCGCTCCTTCCATCCCTCTGACCAACGAGTTCAGATACAACACCACAGAGGCCCTGCCCTACCTCCCCCAGCCGCCAGCTCCCAGGACCTACAACGGGTACGCACTTCCCACTAAACTGTTTCAAACCATTTACATTTGACTCTGTCTGCGGCATGTGTGTCCTGGTAAGAGCCTCCTATTGGAACGACGTACGACATGGACAGTTCATTCAAGTTTAATCCAGACAGAGACTGGCTTTTATTGTATCACTGCATTTCAATCATCTTGTTTTCTGCAGGTTTACATGGAACAGTTCCAACAACAACAGTCCATACACGTATTGTGAGGAGAGGGACTACATTGGTAAGTGTCTGCCAGCTTTATGTTTATGGAACTCTGCTGTGATTAACCTCTTCAACCCCCCGCCTGAACCTGCACATTTACTCCCGTTTGGCTTTACCGAAATCTAAAAAATTCTTGAAAAAAGGGTCAAAACCGAGCAATGAAAAAGTGAGAAAATCAATGAAAAAAAATATATATATCAATTAACAAAAAAGTGACGACAACGTGGCTACAATGCGAGTTTTGTAGGCCTTAGCTTTCATATCAGGCGTTACTCTGGCCTATAGTCGGTAACCTTTTAGATTTGGGTAAAGCTGAATTGGGGAAAATGGGTTAAAAAAAAAAAGATTTGAAAATCAAAGGGTACAATGGCAATTATTTTACAACGTTGAGAACCTTCTTTCACTGAAAAACACAATGAAAACTAACTTAAAAAAAAAAAAGTAATTTTGAAATTCTACTCGGTTCCTAGTACCCCCTGCCCCGTACCGCTGGTTGGGAAATGCTGGTGTAGAAGATTGAGGCATGTGTCTAACTACAAAGAAATAATGGGCTGAACTGTCTGTCTGTAGGTAATGGAGCCTTCCCCAGCGGATACCCCGGTAAGGAGTGTCAGAGTGCCCACAGCCCTCCGCAGAGTAGCTGGACAGAGGAGCAGCCTCCTAGTTCGCCCCCAGCCTGGGACACTGCAGCTGCCTGTGTCGGCAACAAGGTGAGGACGGGGCGGTTAATACATGCAGCAAAACACCTTGGTTTGAGCATGGGTAATGAGCACTGTTTTCAGTCATGCTAAACCTATTGAGACCAGATTGAAACGGTTCTTTAGTGTTAGACGCTCATTTTTTATCAAGACAAAAAGTCCTTATACATTGTCCAAGTCAACTGGGTAAAACATCTCTACAACTGAGTAAAACATCTGAATGCTCTTTTGACTGTTCTATTTTTGTATCGTTCCAAACATACTAGACACAGCCGTTTGAATTCTCCTACCATTAAAAACAGTTGCCAGTGACTTGATTTGTCTCAACTCTACCGACCAATGCCATTGTAAAACCACCAACTTCCTTGTTTACAAAATACACAGCATGCCACTTGTGTCATGTCATGTATGGCTTGCGCTAGGCCTGCCACGATAAAAAAAATGTTTAGGACGATAAATCGTCTCAGAAAATATCGCGATAAACGATAATATTGAGTATAATAGGCCAGTGTTTTTCAACCTTTTTTGAGCCGAGGCACATTTTTTTCATTGAAAAAATCACAAGGCACACCACGCACCAGCAGAAAATGTAAAAAAAATTCACTCTGTAGCCTATATTCACAAAGTGCATCCATGCATCGCTAATTCTCTTGTCTCAAAGAAATGAGTTACCTGCGGGCACTTTCTGATATGGAAGAGTTTAATATGGTGACTCTGCCGATCAGCACAGAGACTTGACAATGGCACATTATTTGCAGATAATTATTGATTTGTTTTCAAAAAATATTGTTTAGACCCACTAGGTGAAATTGGATAATTTCCCAAGGCACACCAGACAATATCTCATGGCACACTAGTGTGCTCCGGCACAGTGGTTGAAAAACACTGATATAGGCAATAAAAAGAAAACTGTAAGCAACTATTTTAATTGAAATGTATTGAACTTCTGACATTCAATATTAACACCTTATACCAAACAAAGTGCAAACTAGAAGGGTCGACATGTTCTAGGACACTGTATCCATCTGTGCGTTTCAACCTTTTAACATAACTTACACTCTCACCAGGTTCTGTGTTTGAACTAGGCCTGTCACAACATTTTTATTTATTTTTTCAAATAGTCAATATACAGTATCATCTTTTAAAAAAATCCCAATAACAATAATATTGATATTTCATTTGCATTATTCTGGTTAAATATTTCCTGACAAAAACTCACTTCTGTGTTTAAATAAAACCTGGTTAGAATAAAATGTATATTAAATGTATGGATTCAGATAATACTGTATTACTGCTAAAGTAGAGTAGCCATATGTTGTGTTCTTTTTCCTTTTCTTTTAAAATGTGAACCATCATGATGGACGATGATATCCCCCACTCAGCTGAGGCAGTGGCCTTTCCTCCATAGATTCATGGATAAAATTCAGCCTTGAAAAAGGCTATGAGAACAGGAAATGACGCTCGGTTACAGCTTTGTAACACGAACACACACCAAATCACAAGCAATCTAAATACATCCACATTAGGTACAAGCTTATGGCAAAACCAGGGTACAGAAGAAGAGAAATTGGACTTGGACACAGAACGGAAGCAGCACAGGCCGCTCCCCTTAAAGTCAGACCTGAGACGAGCGGTAGTCAGTGAGGGAGAGCGTGCAAGGCGGTGGTTCAGGTGGACATGTCATGTCTCTGGCAGGCTACTTAAACTAGTGCATATTAGTTACTGTATATTCGTGATTTAATTTACTGTGCAATCCCTGCTTTTTAGTTTTACTAGGCCTACAGAAGATCAGTGCGTGCGCGTTTCTGATGGTGGCTTTTCATTGTCATGTTCATTCATCCATTATTCATTCACGCCATACTTGGTGGTGGTAAGCTACTATTGTAGCCACAGCTGCCCTGGGGTAGACTGACAAGTGAGGCAACCAGTCTGTGCCATCCGCCTCTCCGATCACCACCAACCACTCACTCACTCACTCCGTTGGCCCAGGCTTCCTGGTGTTCCAAAACGGTCTCCCATATGAGTACCGACCAGGCCCTTCCTGCTTAGCTCCCGAGATCTACGGGATCGGGCAGAGCAAAGGCGGTTTGACAACTTTCTTTGATTTCGGCAACTGGAAGAAATCACGCCCAGACTAAACGTCTTTGTAAAGAATTGGAAAAGCATTCAGTGGCTGGTTAGGCTATAGTTCTAGTACCCTGTTTCAATTTCTTCTACTTCAATTCTTTTTCCTCCTCCAATATCTTTCTCAATGTGTGGATAGTTATAAATGCAGTTTTTGTTTTGTGTGGACTTCACTCTAAGTACAGTGTTTGAAAGGTTGTGATGGGAGAACCATTAATCTCCTTTACACACTTGAAAAGCCTCAGAGCTGAATGTGTGCTGTGTCCGCAGGCATTCTTCTCCGGGACCCGCAGCCTGTCACCCATGTCCAGTCTGTTTGGTTCCATCTGGACTCCTCAGAGCGAGCCTTACCAGAGTCACTTCCACTCTGAACGCTCGGCACCTATCTCCCCCGTGTCACCCATCAGCCCACCCCGGGAGCCTCAGGGCCCCTGTGGCCCCGCCCAGTACCCCGGCTTCAACCCCTTTGGCCCCCACATGAACCTGGACATCTGGAACTCCTCGTCCAACCGCAGCTCCAACTCGCAGCTGTCCAACGACTCGGGCTACTGCGGAGACGTGTAGGCCACGCCCGTGCCACGACCAGAGGAAACGTCAAAGGAAATAAAGTGAATGTTCTTTTATTGTTTGGGGAAAATGTGAAGATTCCTTCTTTTATGTTCCCGTTTTCAAATGTTAAATGTTGTGAAAGGTTAAGCATTTGTTGTATATTTTTCTAGATGTTTTGCAGTTTTGATCATAGAAAAATAAAAAAAAAGTTTTGTACACGAATGGCATCTGTCTGTTACATTTTCCCCAACACTCTGCCTGGTGACTGAATGTACAAGTTTATTCCATGTTGACTTAACTTTTCACTCTGGAACCCACCCAGAAAATATTTGACCTTTTTCTAGTCCGACCACCAGGCCTAGATCAAGATCAATTCAAGACGATGCACAGTCTTACATGTTCTAAAGTACCCTTAACTTAGAACTAAATTATGTCTAAACCATAAAACATCCGACTTCAATACACTGCAAAAAGCACTAATCAAAAGATCTCATTGAGATCATTGTGTTTGTGATGGTCGTAACATGTCAATGATTCTCAATCAAATACCTACCACTTTGTACTCTTCCAGTCATAAAGTCACCACTCTATTATAAACTAATCAATGAAAGAAACTGAATAGTGGTGCAGCTCAAAAAACAACTACTTCTGTCCTTCATTTGGGCCGTCTCTGCTTTTCAAAATCTAGGCTATTTAAAATACTGCACTTAAAACAAAAGTCAATGATTCTAACTTCCCAATACTTTTAAAATAAGCAATGAACAAAAGACAATACAAATCAACCTTGTTCACCTAAGGCTCCTACAGGTGCACACTGTCGTCGTGTCCTTGGGCGAGACACTTACCCTCATTGCCTCCAGCTTCTGCGTACATGAGAGTATGAATGGGTGAGCGGCTCCTTGATGTAAAGCGCTATAAAAGATGAGACCCCAAGAGCAGCAGCCTCTTGAGAATTCACAGGTCACTCTCATGTCCCTCTGAAGCTGTGTTCATGTGGAGTTGGGTTAGGACGCCCTCTGCTGGTGTGGTGTTCACTCCCGGATGTGGACAGTACCCTGGACAGCTCCGTGTTTCCCTGTAAACAAACAAAACAAAAACACAAACGCCCTACCTTTCCATCTTTAATATTATGGCCATTTGTCATAAATAAAAGGCATTGGGTGAAAATTATGCAGCAGTTTTAATTAAGGCCCATTTTAAATTCACATTTCATTATATTTTTATTAATACTCATAAGCCTGTTTCACTTAACGACATGTTCAAACATTTTTTTAAATGTCTTTTGTTTCTTTTGACAAACCAAAATCAAGTGCAAAGAGGCAAGTCAAATCTTTTAATGATAATAGTACAATAAAAACAAGATAAACGGGGGAGTAGGGAGTGTCCCACAAACTGTTGAGTTCATGGACAAACCCAAATCTCCGCGTTAGTTTATTTACAGTCAGACACTAGTAAATCACATAAAGCAAAGCCTCAGAGAGGCTCATGCGTACATTAGAGCATGAATGAGTATGAATGGGTGAGTGGTTCCTTGATGTAAAAAGCTCTATAAAAGATGAGACCATTTACCAAGAGCAGCAGCCTCTTGAGAATCCACACGGGTCACTCCCATGTCCCTCTGGAGTCGTGTTCATGTGGTGTTGGGTTTTGACGCCCTCTGATGATGCGACGTTCACTCCTGGATATGGACAGTACTCTGGACAGCTCCATGTTTCTCTGTAAACAAACACACAATATGTATATTATCACATATTTATTGTATATTATGTAACAATATCACCTGTACTATATGGCGCACACACACACACACATGTTTGTAATTGTATCTTAGTGAGGACACTCATAGACATAATGTATTACCCAGATTCTAACCCTGAACCCTAAGCCCCTAACCCTAATCTAAACCCAATTCTAACCCTAGCCCTAAAACCACATCTTGACCCTCAAACAGTCCTTCAAATAAGTGAGGACCACCCGAAATGTCTTTATTTTTTTGACTATCTTTATTGAAAGCAAATTCACAACATGACAATACAATATGACGGAGAACTTCCAGTTTTCTGTAGTTGCAGGTTAGATGCTCACAATGATCAGGATGAATCTTGGATCATTCCTCTTTACAAAACTGCTGCAGTTCAGTGAGATTCAGGGGGTGTACTTAATTATTCCACGCTCTCTTGTGCATGTTGACATGTTGTAGCCAATAAAAATATGATCAAATGTAAATGTTTGGGTGGAATTAGTTCAGGCAGACACTGTTTAATCATTCCTGTGATTTTGATGAAGATCAGACCACATTTAGTGACCAATTTAGGGAGAAATGTGAGAAATTCCAAACAGTGTACTTACTTTTTCTCTGCACTGTATATTGTAGCTCAAAGTGTCTCCTTTCATCAGCTAATTCATCCAAAACAACTGCAAAGGGTCCCTGAGACTTTAAATGGTCTCAGTGGTTCAGTAGAATTCACCATCATGGGGAAGACTGCTGACCTGACAGTTGTGCAGAAAACCATCATTGACACCCTCCATAAGGAGGGAAAGGCTCAAAAGGAAATAGCAAAAGAAGTTGCATGTTCTCAAAGTGCTGTATCAAAGCACATTCATAGAAAGTTAAATGGAAGGAAAAGTGTGGAAGAAAAAGGTGCACAAGCCGCAGGGATGAGCGCAGTCTGGAGAGGACTGTCAGGAAAAGGCCATTCAAAAGTGTGGGGGACCTTCACAAGGGCTGGACTGAGGCTGGAGTCAGTGCATCAAGAGCCGCCACACACAGTCGGCTACTGGACATGGGCTTCAAATGTCATATTCCTCTGGTTGAAGCATCCTGGTCTTCCATAACGCCTCAGCAGTGCCACAGGCTGAGAGCATCCATGCCACGCAACCGCATTAAGTAATTCAAGCAAAAGGCCCAAACCAAGTACTAAGTGCACTATGTAGCACTATTAGACTACAGTTGGGGGTTTGACAAAATCAGCGGTATTTTAAAATCACAGCTCGTTACTATTTGCAATATATGTGGCCCGCAACATGCCGCGGGAGCTGAATTGCAGCCCACGATCCAAATGATAACAGCCCTGGGCTACAAAGTCTTTTTGGACTTGCACTTTAAGAATTGCGTGTTGTCCACCCCTCTGCAACCCTAAATGATAGTGTAAGTTTCAGAGTTATAGACTGAAACTGTCATTTAAACTCTGGTGACTGGGCAGTGTTTGCTGAAGTTTTCTTTGACATTACGATGTGTGCCCTCATAATCCCTGCATGTGTACTCTGGTGCGTGTGTCCATGTGCTTGTGTGCCTAAAAGCGTGTGTAATTCATTGTTAGCCTCTTGAGAGCTAACATATTGCTGCTATTGATCTTTTAGGCTTGAATCAACACAGAAGCCTGGAAACTGAGGACAAGCGGCAGCCAAGCCCAGATAACGCCTACAGATGTCAGCGCCACTGGACCACAAGTACCGCTATATGGCTAAAGCTAAAGCAGGAACACATGTCGCTTAACCTCTTAACCCCCGCCTTTACCCAAATCTACAAAACCCATCTACACGGATCATTTACCTCGCGTTGTTCCCGTATTGTAAGCACTTTTTTGTTGTTGTTGTCCCCATTGCTTTTTGAATGCGTTTTCGTCATATTTTTGCCACATTTTCATCGCAGTTTTGTCATTTTCTGTTGCTCTGTTGTGGCTTTTTTGTTGCATTTTTGTCACACATTTTTGTCACTTTTCGGTCATTTTGCTGTCGCTCTGTTGTGGCTTTTTGTCGTGTTTTTGTCACACTTTTGTGGTCACTTTCTCATTGTGTGTTTGTCGCCATTTTGAAAAAAAAATTCAAGAAGCTTTTAGATTTGGGTAAAGGTGGGGGTTAAAAAGTTAAAGTAGCATCTACACACCGCAAATTTTACTTTTTACAGTTTTATTGGTGGTAGACTTGTTTATTTTAAAAACTAAACTCCAAAATCCCCTCTGAAAATATCTTTGTATGTAAATCAAGCCATTAATTTGAACCTGCCCTATTTAGATTTTGTTGCCACAAATAAGCTTTGTATTATTATTATTATTATTATTATTATTATTATTATTATTTTATTTCAATTTTGCTCATACAATCAGGGAAATCAGCTTCTAAACCATTATGTAATGCTACACTGTGAAAAATGGACACCCACAAAGCTTTAAGCTTAACAACAGGGGTCCATAAGCAACCACCCTGAGCAAAGGTGACTTAGCACATAAACCAAGGATAGCTCAAAATGGAGCTAGCTCCGCTGACTTCTTTCAAGAGGAGCAGGCGGACAACATACAGGTGACATTTCCACAGCCTCACATATTAACATTTATAGAGTTACTTTGCCACCATTTACCAACCGATATCTCATCCTACCAAAGTATCAGCGGGGCTGTACAGGATGGGCTTTCGTGAGCCTGAAAAAAGCGAACTCAACACTGACTGAGCTCATTGATTCTCGTTCAGAAATGTGAACCAAATCGTCAGGATTGAGCTGTTGAACCAGCTGGGAGTGATCATTTAGAAAGAGGAAAACTGCTCAGGATTATGAGAATAGGATAAAAAGGAATGAGAATTCATGAGAAGTAGCTATGAGTGATACAACCATCTAAAAATGAAGTCACTTACTAAGATTTAATAAAGGATAGTCTTACTCTCCTTACTATAGCTATGCTTTTGCGTTGCACTTCAATATTGGACATGATAGAGGAGAAAAGAGATGGCTCTTGTGCTTTACACGCTATATCTATTGAACCATTTTGTTATCAGATCAGATTCACCTCGTGCCCAAAGTTTTGGGCGGCCCCCGGAGCACCCACAGGATCGGCGCCCGGTGCATAAATCCCAAAAGACAAAATGAGCCAGGTGTTGGTCTCGTTCAACTGGGGCGCCCTGCTGCTAGCTGCTGCTCGCTACTGCTGCTCGCTGCTGCTGCTCGCTGCTGCTGCTCGCTGCTAGCTGCTGCTGCTGCTTGCTGCTAGCTGCTGCTGCTCGCTGCTGCTGCTAGCTGCTGCTGCTCGCTGCTGCTGCTCGCTGCTAGCTGCTGCTGCTGCTTGCTGCTAGCTGCTGCTGCTAGCTGCTGCTGCTCGCTACTGCTGCTCGCTGCTGCTGCTCGCTACTGCTGCTCGCTGCTGCTGCTCGCTGCTGCTGCTCGCTGCTCGCTGCTAGCTGCTGCTGCTGCTTGCTGCTAGCTGCTGCTGCTCGCTGCTGCTGCTAGCTGCTGCTGCTCGCTGCTGCTGCTCGCTGCTAGCTGCTGCTGCTGCTTGCTGCTAGCTGCTGCTGCTAGCTGCTGCTGCTGCTGCTCGCTGCTGCTCGGCTGAGGCATTGCTTTCAGCGCATGATACGCGTATAGGTGCCTCGGCTCGTTTAACTCATCACTAGTAAAGGCTAACCTGCTGGCTGCTCATTTTAGCCATCAGATTGCCTTCACTAGATATTGTTCAGGATGGAATGTTAGAATTGACTATTACCTTAGAAATCCACCATGTAGGGGGGTGCTGTTAGAGAATAAACAATAGAGTCTGAGAGGATTGATGAAGAGTCTGGATGTCTTACACAGGAGAAGTTTATTTACCATCAGTGCGGGACCCGGAGACATGAACTCGAGACATTGCGCTAGTCCTACCATTCAAGCTTGTGTATGCCCCGTCGAGCGTCATACTGATACGCAAGCAAAACATTCAGTGGCTGAGGGAAGGCGCCTGAGCACCACAGTCAAGGCTACGGAAGCGACAGTACAACTGTACAGCTTGACCCAGTGTGATAAATAGCAAACGTTAATAGACCAAAAGCAATATATTCACTTTTTTTGCATGTGAAAATCTCCTACGGTATATTATTGGACTCTGAAAATACTGAGGGCATAAGGAATAATTGTCTGTGGTACGGTTAATGTGGTAGGAATGACTCAGTAGGGTTTATGAATAACTGGAGAACAGCAGGCCTTACCGAAACTATTTTACAAAATACTGTACACTGCCTGATTTCAATAAGCTTTTGCAAAGTCAAAAGATCCAGTGGACTCTGTGGTGGTCTATGCATGTGTGAAAAGGATGTCTCATGCTCCCTGAACCACTCTTTCACAACGTGAGCCTGATGAATCCTGGCATTGTCATCTTACAATACGCCCGCGCCATTAGGGAAGAGGAAAAACAGTAAGGGAATAACCTGGTCATTCAGGATGTTCAATACTCAGCTGATTTCTTCGGGTACATAGTGTTGAAGCCTAGAACCCAGGCCCGACCAACTGCAGCGATCTAGCCTGGCATCCAGAATGATCCCCCCACTCTTATCCGAGTTTACAATAGGACAGGACACATTTTGTTGCATTAGGTAAAGGGCCTTTAACATTTGACAGAAAAGTGAAAAGAATCCTGTGCATTTCGGAATAAAAGGTGTAACATGCGATATCCTAATGTACAAGGACTTAATATTTTTTCTTTACTAATATTTTTTTCTTATTCTCACTTTCTACCGCATTGTCAAAGAATTTTCATTGTCCCTCCCCCATTACAACTCTAATCACTAACTATCCTAACTGTTCCATAGCTAACATGATGTTGTTCTTCCCTTTATCCTGAGTACATAACCCGCTCTCTCCAGCGAGTGCACCCCCTTTAGAAGTCAAAACAGCATATGATTAGATTTCACGCTCTTTTCTCTTTAAACCAGCCTGATAAGATGGGCGGAAGGAGCGGCGATGGGCGAGTGTGCGTGTGTAAAGACCCTCCAGCGTGTCTTAGCACAGGTCCCATTAGCGGGCCCGGCCCTCCTGTGTTGCCCGGCGATAAGGTCAACACAATCTGTTTGGACAATGAGGCGCACAAATATTCCAATATTTGTCCTGGAAGCCGGCTCATGTGATACACACGCGCAGCGGGACGGGGAGACAGTATAAATCCACACGCACAGTCCATCAGAGAGACGGCACCCGCGGGACTGGAAAGACGAGGTAATGTCACTTTCGTCTTCTTATTCCAACTAGTTTATTTTATCTGGGTGTACTGGCTTTGTATACGTTGATATGCGTATTTGTGTGACGTTACACAACAAATGGACATAGTCAATCCAAGATTAAAATGATTTCTTCACATGTAGGATAGGTCTACTTGGCATGTGCTCTCACTTTAATTCAGCCTGGGTAAGCTGTGCAAATGAATCTCACTCTATGTGGACATGTCTTAACTCATTTGAAAGCTCAGTATCTAATGGAGGACTGCACTGGCACTAATTACAACTTGATTGGTTCGAGATGCTGGGATGTTGGAACCAGACTTATACTGTATAAAGTTTTATTTCTAGTCTGTTGGTTTGACCTGGGGCTCCTTCTGCTTCCTGATTGGACTGTCAGCTTGAGAATCAAAGCAAAAAGCATGAACAACTTTTACATCATTTAGAATATTTAAAAATTAATCGATATTTGAAAATGTTTACTTTATATCCTGAAACAGAACTATATGAAATTGTAATACAATGTGCATCAGTAAAGCAGAAAGAAAGCTGAATGTAGCTGTTGAGAACTTTGTTTGTGCTTACTGTTAGATAGAGATAGATAAATACTTTATTAGTCTCCCATTGGGGAAATTGGGGTGTTCATCAGCATACAGTGTGCCATCCATCCATAGCCAAGCACTCAATACTATACAATACAATACAGCACAGACATCAGTTAGAATGAGTTACTATCAATGGTAATAAAATTGCACATTAATGAGGTTCAATGTATAGTCTTATGGCGGCCGGGGCAAACAACCTCATGAACCTCTCAGTATTACAGCTCATGGAAGAGAAACGGTCAATGCGATCACAGTGCGGTGTATGGGGGTGACTACTGTTTTTGAGGATGGCCTGCATCATGCTCCTCATTCTTTTCTCCACCAGTTCACTTTAATTCAGGATCATCTTTCCTAATGGTGCTATGTGCTCATTCAGGCGCATTGAGTTGCCTTGTGTACGAAATGCGCGGTATAAATAAAGTTGCCTTGCCTTGCCTTGCCTTCAGGCGATTAAAAAAAAAAGTAAACCATAGAAATATGGACATCTTTCAGATGAGGTATGAGAGGTCCAGGAGTGATAAAACATTTAACATTTTTGGCCAATTAACTTATTTTTCTGTAATAGATGGTTATCTACTGCAGACATAGTTTAAAAAAAAAATTTTTTACACTCAGCCACAAATTGGGCATTAACACTACATTGCGTTTAACTGTTCTATCTTTGGCTATTTAAAGCCACACCGTGTAACATTTCACCCAATAAATAGAATAAGATACAAATATTCATTCAATTTCAGACATTTTTGTTATTGAAAATTACCTATAAAAATGAACTAACAACAAAATGTTGTTAAGTCTAGCTCATCGCCATGGAGATGCTGACTAAAGACAGCCAACTATGAGATTTAAATAGGTCAGGCCCTTAAAGAAAACAGCCGTTTTCCTGTGTTGTCGCTGTACACAATAAAATAGTACCGCTACGACGGCGGTTACTTTTTCCCTATTTAACATTACCTTTAATTGACAACACCGCGTATTCAAACTGGAGGAGGAGTTGAGAGTCGTCAAAAACTACTCTACATAAACTAATAATTAAATACCAGGAATTGATGACACATCAAGGAGTTAAACAAGTTAAACGTTTATTTCTCTAACATGTCATCTCAATACAGAATTCTGTTTTTCCTATCCATCGTGAGTCTGCCTTCAGCCGTTCCCATGGTCAGACTGACTCTTCCTGGGGAAGCACAGCACTCCACATTCCATTGTCCACAAGATTTCCCATTGGCTCCCCAAAGCTGTCCATTCAGTTCCGTCGTAATTTGACCCCTTCTGTCCAAATGGCCAGTGGACCGGGTGGGGGTTGCTGTGTCTTGAAACAAAAGATTCTGAGGAACCCACACCTTTCTGCACTGAATGACAACTTTTGGTTAGTTTGCTAAATAGCCAAAGGAACAAAACATCGTATAAAAATATTATCTCTTCAGACCCCCTTTTTGACCTCCCAAAGGAGGACAACAAAACCATAATATTTTCAAGTTCACAAAAGTACAGCCTGTATCAAAAATCACAGTACAATTTCACATATTATAACACCAAAAAAACATGTTCACTGTATGTAGGGCATACTCAACCAGCCGCTGAGTGGTTTCAAAATCATCTCTCTCTTCCCATGTGTAACGTCCGCTTACTAATCTTTCCAGGCGGAACTCAGCTGGTTTTTATTCCGTGTCAATGGTACATGTCAACTTTTATGTCCCCCTGGGACCGTCTCTGATTGACACAAAAATAAACATTCCTGCACACAAAACACAGCAAGCGCAACAACACCGAACAGTGTTGTTTAGATATTATCTCCACCACAATATTCTCCATCACAGCCTTGTCGGGGGTCGTTCCATTCATATCTCAAAGCCTGCCGTACTCTTTCCAAGTACAGGCTGGGACCACCCCCTTCTGGCGTTTCCCTTGTCCCGAGCTCCGTGTCCCCCTGGGACGCATCACCCATCGTATAGATGCCCCCAGTGGAACCCAGAGCCCTGGAGACCATGCTGCGAATGAGAGGCACAACACAACAAAACAAAATACAACAAAACAAGAGTATTACACCTATAAGAATACCCACCTTTTGAAGGATATGGATCCAGGAACCGGAATTTAACCAATTTAGCCAGGTCCACTGAGGACCCTGGTCTTCTTGAGACGCGAGGAAGTCTTTGAGTTCCTTTACTTTATTTTTAATGGCTGTCCAATTGCCAGTTTCGTCGGGGAATATATGTACAGCAGTGGTCAAGGCCAACTGCTGCGCACATACCACCCTGTTCAGCGTACATGGCGTCTAACGCCACTCTACTTTGCATAACCACAACAGCCACTGCCTTAAGTTCTGGACTCCGTTCCATTTGGTCCAAGATGTCGCCTATTACCTCAGTTAGGTCCTCCAGGATCCACCATACCTCATTTAGACGCTGCATGGAGGACGCCACACCGATCATAGGGATCAGCGTGGCGATAAATCCTTTCCCATCTCCGAACAGGGGCTTACGGCCGCCGTCATCAGAGAAAGGTACGTATGATTGACCGAGGGTACGGTTTCCCACCTGCAGGGTTGAGTTGGTAATCATGGCCGTGTGCTTAGCTAATTTTACCCATTTATTCTCTCCTGGTGTATGACCCCCCATATTGAAAGACCGTCGCTTCCTAGATCCATCTCCCTCTGTGGAAACAGACATGTTAGATACATCATAAATCACAGGTTTCAAAACAGCGTATTTTGTTCCTTCTTTGTTTTCCCATGTTTTTATCATTTTTTCTGTACAATGGGTGATCCAGTCTAGGGTGTGTTGGTCCGACACTGCTTCTCTCATTTTCAACAACATTGTACCTGCATTGTTGCAGTAGATGACCAGATTTTCTCCAGGTGTTTTACCTACTTCTTTGCATACCTTGTAGAGGGCCAATTTCAATTCTTTGATAGGGTGTCCTCTGACCCGTCCCTCACAACTATGTGGATCGTCTATTTTTATTACTGTTGGTATGATGAGCAAGCAAAGAGCAAGTGTCAGGCCCCACACCCCGTATGGACACCTTAAAAAGGTCCTGGTTTTAAAACCCAGGCCTTAAGTCCATATTTGTTAGTCTTTTTTATGTCTTTGTGACCGTGTGGGTCGGGGTTGGTGTCCCCCACCCCCTTCAGTGGGGCTGTTAGACCCACTACCATATTCGTCAGGATGTGTCAACCGTCCGGGATGCGTATGAGTCCAGTGTAAGCCGGTTTTCTCAGAACAGGGCTTCAAGTGTGACCAGTGGTACCAGTTGTCACGCCCCTCTACCTTAACTGCGGTGGCAGTCCTTTGAGTCACTTCAAAAGGTCCTAAGTATCTGGGAGCGTCCAACAGGTCCTGGTGTTTTTAATGTAGACCCTCGATGGTAAGTCCGCTCAGGCAAGGTCGCTGAGTTAGACTTAGGCGGGCACCCGGGCATGGCCATTTTTATGCTCTTCCGCTGATAACAAGTTCGCAGCCGCCACGTCCACCAGTCCATGAAGGGTTATTAACTGGGTGTAAAAAGTGGAGCCGGACGCCCCGCTCTGTACATATGGAGGAGGGGCCGATGGGGCCAAAGCGGGAGCTCCTCCGCTCGGGAGGGGCTCTCGAATTCCTCCCCGTATTGATTCTGTCAGGTCGTTGTCTCGGTTCATGCTCCCTCCGCGTCCGCTATATTTTCTACATCACTATGCTTTGGTCAACTTTGATTATTGTAAGGCGCTTTAGAAATAAAACTTGATTGATTAATTTGGGTCAAAAACTCACAATTACGACCACTCACAAGCACCCACCGAGACAAGGAACCAACAGAGATCTGTAACAGAAACACAAAAGAACAGACGAAAATTACAAAAACAAAAATTCTCATCAGGGCCGCTCACCGTTAGAACGACCATGCCAGCTAATCTTGCAAATTATGGCTGGACTCAAAAACCTATTTAACTTAATCTATCTGTTGGAATGCTAGGGTCAATTTTATCTGGAAAATTCAGAAATTCAGGTTTCATTAATCTACAGAGAAAAACTCTCTTTTAGCTTCTGTTTCCCACATTTACCACAGATTCTGTGTGCACTTCAGAATCACAGCAAACGTAAAAAACAGAGTATTATAAATTGATTTACCTATCTGAAACTGAAATCTTAGTTGGCCATAACATTTGTCAATTCGTCACTTTATGTTTTCGTTTGTCTTGTCATTTAGATATATGTGTATCAGTTCCTTCTCATGTCAAAATAAACCAAATTATAATAATTTCCCCACATAAGTAACACCCCCTCTTGGACTGAGGACACTCAGTCCAAAAAAGAGTCACGTAACATGCATAAACAAGTGAGACCTCAATCCTTGTACAGGAAACACAACAAACCAACTCAAATTGCACTGGAGGTAAATACCTCCGGCACCTACATAACACAAAGAAAACAATAGCAAAATAACAAATGTCAGGTGCAGGCCAGGGAGGTTGAAAGTGGGAAGAATTGGGTCGACAGGGCGAGTGAGAGGTGGACACCACTCGTCAGGTTCGCGACCCGGACAGCATGTGAGGTCCAGGGAGTGTCCCCAAAAGAGATCACACCAGCACTGGTGCAGTCCAATCGCGGCAGAGGACCGTCAGACAGGCTTGGGAAGGAGCTCTCAGCGGCTCCCAAAGTGAGAATAACAGTCACCTCCAACCTGAGTACACAAACTAATGAGTGTAGATGGTGTCAATAGGGATCATAACATACAATCTTAAGATCAGTGTCCACTGGATTCCCGTGGAATCAAAGAGGAGGCTGAACTCAGGCAACAGAATGGCCTGTTTCAAGTTCATAAGAGTTTCCTCTCGATCTGCTCACGGATTGACGCCAGGAGCAGAGCAAGAGAAAGGATCGAAACCCAATTCACTTCAGCTTTTTTTTTTTCTCAGTTCTATCACATGTCAATGCCCTCTAAGGCATCAAATTCAAATTTTGTATCAAAACATTCAGACAAATGCATTTAGTTGTAACTGAAAGATTATCGATTCAATTTAGTAAATAAACCAGCATCAGTAGGTCCTAAAGACCATCTTTATCTGGTGCATTAAGATATTTTCAGTCAGTTCATAAACACGTAATTCTCTATCATGGTGTCGTGGAATGATGTCCCAAAACGGACACAAGTCTAGCATTAATGTCTATAGAGTAGGCATACATGGATGGAGAGTACAGGACATTTTAGAAACTTCAATTTCTTACCAATCTTTTGTTTCACTCACGCTTTGGTCATGGAACAAATTCTTTAGCCTATTGTCCAGGAGAGAGAGCAAACGAGTTATAAACACATCATATTACTGTTCTATAGGGTGTAAACAGTTCGCAGTCACACCTCGTTTGCCTAATTAATTTTGTTATTTTAAAAGGACCATTCATGTCCACTAAGGTTAGTCTTAAAAGCTTTTCTATATCATATTAAAGTACAGTGATCAATGGGTGGGTGGCTTTGGCAAAGTGAATGTTTGATCCAAGGTCAAACGTCAGTTGTACAGTCCTTCAGCTCATCCCAGTAGATATATCTGCATTCAGCAACCACTGTCAGACAGCAAGGTGTTTGTCCAATCAGGGAAAAGTCACTGTTAGTCCATTCAGAGAGCACAAAACTGTTGCTCTCACTGTCATCAGCATATCACATCCGAGGAGAGAAACAGGAGTCTGAGTTGGCGTGTCAGATTCAGTCCTGTGAGCTGACTAGGCACTGGCTTGGTGAAAGGTTTTGGGTGGTCTTCCTGTATCCACCCAGTAGATGGTGTCCGTTAATGATCACAGTCTCATAGTTCACAGATGAGTGTCGTTCACCTTTATCCACCAGCACGTCAAGAGTCTGTCCGTTCACCTTCACAGGTAACAGAGTTCTGCCGTCCCATGCCACTGAACCCAGCAGCTGCCAATGATCAGAGTAGCATGGTTCCCATCAGCGTTGTTGTAAACGCCTCGATCTCCTCGAACGTTGTTGGTCATCTCGTCTGAAACAATCCTTGGCCACAATTACCAACACCACACCCACAGGTCACTGCACATTCAAGTAAACTCATTATTACTCTTTTTTCATTATTACTTTCATTACTCGCTCCTTTAAGCTGCACCTTTAAAAGTTGCACTCATTTCTTTCAGTTCAATTTTGCTCTCGCTTCTGGTCAAGGGCATTCTCAAAATGTATTCATTAATTTATTTGGTTGTCTTTAACAATAATTTGAATTTTGCATAATTGCTCCTTCATAACTTTTGGTAATGCGTCCAAAATGGCGCATAAAGATCAACTTAAACTCTAAATCAATAGTGGTTTGTACTTTCAATCAATGTATTAAAACTCACGACAGGTCTTCCCTGCTTCAGTTTTCATACCACGGCGCCACCGTGTGGAGAGAGGTTCTATTTTTTTTAGCAACATCTCTCAGAGCCCTAAATGCTCCGTCAATCACAGGCTTAAAAAAATAGCATTTTTCTCACACTGATTTTGGATACTCGTTCTTCAAATGTATGCTGTGGAGACATAACTCTACCACCAGCAGAAATGTTCCTCTTTAAAAACAAAACAAAATAATAACTTTTAAAACAATAACCTTTAAAACAAGAAATTAGGTCAAAAAATGTTCTTTTTTCTACTTTTTTGTTTTGCAATGAGGGGCGGAGCAATTTCTCCACTTACCCTCCTACACGGATGTCTGGGCACAAAGGAAAATGGCCACTTTCCCAATGCGCCCATCACTTCCCGTTTAATCAGTCCTTTGCTGCGTCTACACAAATGCAGACACAGCAAATGCACTTTTAGTTTCACTCCGGACACACTCAGTCACTCTACAATAAAGAGAACATTACACAAAGAGACAACAAGACACAATAATTTCCACAAACAAAACAACAGTTAACAAAAAACCAAACAGACTAACAAGAACAACCAAAACAATTTAGTATTCTCCCCCTCCGATCAACAAAATCAGATAAGTGTATAAAAATAAAAACACGCGTTAAATAGTATAATGTGCCTAAAGTCCGATGCCTTTCAATGAAAACCTAGAGGCCATACGGTTGCACTACAGCGATGGCGGCCAGAAACTCCGGTATTACAAAATAACAGCCAAATAACAGTACGACATGGAAAAAACTAAATGCTAAAGCTAATCCTTTGTTCTCAGAGCTAACTTAGCAACCTCGCACACCAACAGCAAACAGATCATATCGAAAACAAACCATGCACCACACTTCAATAAAATCCTACACTACTACACAGAACAGCCTTCAGTGTCCACACACCGAGCTGGGTTTAACACATGTGTGGGTTTAGTACACGTTTATCAACAATATGCTGTATGCTAACGCACTAAGCTAACCATGCTGTATGCTAGCGCACTAAGCTAACGAAGCTAACGAAAGCTAACAAAGGCTAATATAAAATATAGAATTTAAGAAACCCCGTTTCTCAGGCCTTCAACCTATTTATAGAATCACCGTTCTAAGGGCCTTCAACCCGTCTTTTAGACAGACCCCAAATCCGTCTACGATTATTTCAACGTTTTATTTCAGACCGTGCGTCCACGGTCTTGGGCGATTCTGCCTACGTGCATTTCAGCTTTTACAGGGGTAAAACCCAACGCGCAGCCCGTTAATTACTCGTAATTTCAGTTTATCCCACTTATTTTGTCTTCTGTGGTATCTAAGATATCAAATTATAACGTTTCTTTCCTTAATTCCACCATCAATTCACAGATTACACCACACAACAGACAACTCCGTTAAAAAGTAATCTAAAATTTGGAAAAATATGCCAACTAGACGTACTTTGAGACTCACACAATAGTAGAGGTCAAAAGCAGTCTTACCTTAAGCTAGAATGACGTCCATGAAATTGTTGTTGTATGATGTGGAAGAAAGAACCTGGTATTTCTAACGCAAAATGGGTTTTTTTTTCTCGAAGACCGAACCTCGTCGCGTCTCCGTTTGACGGCTCTTCAGCACCCCCTGCAGTTCTCCCGGGGTCACCACATAAAGAAAACAGCCGTTTTCCTGTGTTGTCGCTGTACACAATAAAATAGTACCGCTACGACGGCGGTTACTTTTTCCCTATTTAACATTACCTTTAATTGACAACACCGCGTATTCAAACTGGAGGAGGAGTTGAGAGTCGTCAAAAACTACTCTACATAAACTAATAATTAAATACCAGGAATTGATGACACATCAAGGAGTTAAACAAGTTAAACGTTTATTTCTCTAACATGTCATCTCAATACAGAATTCTGTTTTTCCTATCCATCGTGAGTCTGCCTTCAGCCGTTCCCATGGTCAGACTGACTCTTCCTGGGGAAGCACAGCACTCCACATTCCATTGTCCACAAGATTTCCCATTGGCTCCCCAAAGCTGTCCATTCAGTTCCGTCGTAATTTGACCCCTTCTGTCCAAATGGCCAGTGGACCGGGTGGGGGTTGCTGTGTCTTGAAACAAAAGATTCTGAGGAACCCACACCTTTCTGCACTGAATGACAACTTTTGGTTAGTTTGCTAAATAGCCAAAGGAACAAAACATCGTATAAAAATATTATCTCTTCACCCTCATCCAAATCCATTCTTCTATTACCACTGCAAAAAATAGCATTATCGGTGTCTATCTAGTCATTAGAAGCATGTTTCCCCGTGTGCCAAAATACTTAGAATTTTTTTTTTATTAAGTGTCGTATCTTTAACTCTTTTTGTAATGCAAACAATAATTGTGGGTTTATTGTTAATCTTTATCAGAAAAAATCAGTGCTTTGATTACATTTGGCTGGTGATGCTTATGACATGGTTTTGCAACATTGTGGATTTAAAAAAAAATAGCTTAATATAGTTTTTTTTTTTGGTCCACATATGAGCCACTGTCTATTCATTTTCTCCCTCCTCCCTTTATGTGCAGAGAACATCATGGCGACAGGCGTGATCCGCAGTTTTCTGGTCCAGCCTCCGGGATACTTCCCCTTGATGTTCCAACCCTCTCCTCAAACAGACCCGGACGAAGAGCAGTCGCCTCATCATCACGAAGAGGAGCGCAGCGAGGAAGAGGAGCTCCAGGAGGAAGAGGAGGAGGAGGAGGAGGTGTTCTTTGACCCCGCCCCCACCGGCCTGGACGTGACCAAGCAGCTGCTGCGGTTCGCCGATCTCATCAGCCGTGACATCCAGCGCTATTTCGGCCGCGGCTCCGGGGACCAGGACGCCTGCGACATCTACGACGACTCGGTCTCCTTGACGACTAGCGGGCGTCTGCGTTACTATGACGACCTGCTTAAAATAGCCAAAGGGGGGAGCGCAGAGATCCGTGAAGATGGGCAGACGGTCGCAGAGTGCAGCGACAGTTTGGGACCCCTGGCTGAGCTGTTCCACCAGAAGGGTGTGACTGCGGGGCGACCCATGGTCAAGAGAGCCCTGCCGCTGAGCTTCTGGACAGAGCCCCTCTCAGGCCTGGATCCTGACAGTGAGGCGGCACAACCAGACCCAGCCCTCTCCCCGCACGCGCACCAGTTAGTCGGGACACCCATGGACTTCAGTGACCTGCTGGCCTTCTGGGACAGCCACCCTGAGCTCCCCCAGGCTCTGACTGACACCTCTCATATGCAACACTGAGGAAACTAGCTAACAGACTTCTATAGAGCTCGGGATAACCACTGAGATCCACCATTTCGCAAAACAATGTCCAAAGACTGTCAGGAGATAAAACAAAGCAAAGAAAAGAACCACAAAAGAACTGCTTGGTCACTGCTAAACATCGTACTGTAGTGTCCAAATGTGAACAATAACTCAATTATTTTTCAGTTTTGATTGATTGTTTTGCAATGTCTCCAAAATGTACACATTTTATTACACAATCTCAAGCTCTGTTGATGTACATGTACTTCCAGGCCCGGTAAACACTTTCAATATGAAAAGAGTTACACTTTTGTATTTTTGAATTTTCATTCATTTATTTATATATTTATGTGAACTGATGTGTGCAAAGGATTTTGCACAACAAATAACAAAGCTGAAGACGTTATTATAGCAGAAGGCTCATACACTTTTTAACTTTTTCTGTCAATAAAGTTAACAATGCGGCTACTACTCGTTAGCCTTTAGCATGTCCGCTATGTAAACAAACTATAACGACAGCTAAGCAGATTGACTGACTGCTTTTCTTTGTTTAGTTGATGTTTGACGTGGACGGTAACATAACTTGTTTCTGTTCTCATGCTTCACCGTTGCCTATCAATATTGGGAAAAAGATTTTAGATTTGGTTGTTTTTTTGAAATATTCGATTTGCATTTGTAAACTTCAATTGTATAAGCTCAAACATTTGTTTGTTTCTTCTAAGCACTATTTTTTTTACATATACTGTGTGCATCATGTCTCTTTTATATTAGAACCAATTGTGGTTTTATTATGATGCCTAGACAGCAATGAAATAAATAAAAATTACTAGCCTGCTAACTTACTTTGTAGGAAAAGCCAAACTGTTATCTTCTTGCTGTACTAACTAGTTTATAATGTGTCTGACTCATTATTTAAACTTCATCTATGGTCTGACTAAACACATTCTTCCATTTTATACCTTTCAAAAGTCATACAGTATCTTTAAACCTTCTATATAATTTTACTTTCCTCTAGCTTCTCATTCAAATTGCACACCTTGAACAAAACCTATTATTGCAGGACAGTCAATAATAAATGTATTTTCTAACAAAATCCGACAAAACTATACAACCATTTAGAAAGGTGTGCCTCAGGGCTCATTGTTTGGGTCACTGCAGGGCAGGGCTCAAAAGTGCGCCTAAAAAATGTCACTCGTGCGGCTTCACATTTGTCCTGATCCTCACCATTGTAGAAAAGGTTAAATCATCGACTGGACTGGGTTTTGGTAAAGTTAAGGACGTTTTGCTTCTAGTCACAGAAGCTTCTTCTTTGCTCTTTTTGTCAGAATGGCTTCAAACCATACACACAACTTCAGGCACAACACGGACAACACAGACTTTAATGTAATGATTTCAGGGACATTTTTTATCATTAGCAGCAGTTATAGACAGTTATAATTACATCAATTACAGTGAAAGGATTCGGAATGATGCAGCATTGCAATCGGGATTTAATAATTAGCTAGCCTTTTACATTGGCTTTTCTGTTGCTTTTGTATGGATACCAAGTTAAAAGTATGTTTGCCATTAGGCAATCGCAGTTAGGCAAGGGTTACACATTGTAAGAGAAGTAGTTTTGTCACCCACGAGCACGCAGTACCTCACGCACGGTTTAAAGTAGTTATTCTCTCAAACTGTAGGAGCAGTGGAAACCATCTATGCCATGTGTACTATACAAGATGATAGTAGAAGAAAACATTGTTTAAAAAATGTACAGCAACTCAACTTCGGAGTTTTTCTGACACTGGCCTCTGGACTCTGCTATATCAGACCACTGCAAGAGGGCGAGAGCATTGCCCATGTTATCGGCACCAAGAGCAACAAATACCATCGTTGGATCAGAGAAGCCATCGAGATTCGGACTGTGAACTGGGTTGAGGGGCATACCAACTTTCCCACACCTGGGAAACAGTTCTGAAGAAGTCGAACTGCAGACTGAAATCAGCTGACCAGACACGTCACAGCAACACCACGTGACAACCTCTAAGAAAGGCCACCGTTTTATTTCTGTTTTATTACAGCAGTCTGATACTAAAATAATATGCATGTGTTTTCTGTTGGCACAACCTACAATCATTTCCCTTCAATTATAAACCTGTAAGTATGAACATCCACAAAACAGAACATTTTAGTGGTTATATAAGCTTGAGTGTAGATTATTAATGAATAAAATTGACAAAGCATTTTCATCTGCATTGGAATAAATTGATGCTATACACTTCCTGAACCCATAGATTCTAATGATGCTCAGACCATTGTGAGCTTTAAAAATGCACCCAGAGAAAACCCCTCTTATTTAAAATCTTACATATCATTCGTAATTTGAGTAAATTGTCCATATTAGACATCAGCAAAAAGACCAGAAATTATTACTCATCATTTAAAATGCACCAGAATGTAGAAAATGTCATCTAAATCCCTCGCTGTGACAAGAGTGGGAAGAGATTTACTAAAAAACGAAATCTCACTGCCCACATGATAGTTCACACAGGAGAGAGGCTGTTATCATGTGACCAGTGTGAGGTGTAATTTAGACAATAAGGAGTCTTAAAACGACACACTGTCGTTCACACATGAAAACGAGGAAACAGCTGCGACGAGTGTTGTCAAATTTAAATGCACAAACTCATTCACAAGGGAGAGAAGAACCATTGATGTGACCAGTGTGGGATGGCCTTTGTGAATCAAGATTAAGTCATCAAAAACTCACACAGTGAAAGAAGATTCCCCTGTGACGAGTGTGAGAAAAGCTTCAGTTTTAACCCTTGTGTGCTCCGTTCTGGAGAGTTACACTCGTGGTCCCTTGGAGTAAATTTGGGTTCTATCTTTAGTGTAACTTCAAACTAAATGTTTGTGTTTTTTCTTTTAGTTTATAGGCCTTGTTTATGTAAAAAAAATCACACAAAATCCTGAACAAACAACAGTCCTAAAATTTCAAAAAACGAATTCTGAGGATAACTTGGACTATGTGGTCAGTTTCCAAGGGGAATTAGTAAAAATGTTGGAATTTTCTCATATGTTTGAAGGAGAACAAATAGTTACACTTGGGGTCCCATGTTCCCAGTTCATTTATGAACTGTAAAAATCACAGAGAAGGGTTTTCTGTTTCCCCTTTGATGGGTTAATTAAGTCTGAGGAGTGAAGTAGATTTTTAGTAAATCCTGCAGTAGCTTGACAGAAAGCGCTGCTACAACTGCCACATTTGAAAGAAAAAACGATACATAAATAGTATTTCCAAACTTTTGACCCGTACTGTATACTAAAAGAGTGTCATCTCGAACCTGAAAACAGAGCAATAATGTTCATTTCTCCCATACAAGACTATTTCTTTCAAACATGAAACAACCAAGTCATTTCCTTTAATCAGGGCTTCTACAGGTGGCAACAGGTCAAATGGGTTGACAGGCTGTACTAAGCTTTTAATAATAAATAATATTAATACCACAATAGGCGTTGGTAGAAATGTCATTGTGAAAAGGACTTTTCCCAAAAGCGCCTGCTCTCCTTGTCCTCTGATCATCGCTTCCAGATTTGTTGCGCCTGCTTTCATACACTGCGGTATTTAAAACTGTCCTGAGAAAAGATAAAGTCCCCGTGATATCTCTGTCGTATGCATTGTTTTGCATTGGAGGTCTGCGGCATGACGGACCTAGCTTCATAGTAATGGTTTCCAGGGTGCCTGATTGGACAATAGAGTTCAGGAATGTGATGTCATACCGCTAAGCATTATGGGATTAGCAGCAATTGTAAACTAATGGAGATTTTAAAAGTTAAAATACTGGCGTTATAGCTCGCATTAAAACACTTGGACACCGCAGTGTGTTAGATGTATTTACCAGCAGTAACTCAGCAGCTAACGGAGTTGTTCCACGGCTTTTTTCTCCACTTTTTACACTGTTTTTAGCTCATGTTAGCCGATGGAAATGTATGCTAACAGTTGCAAAGATGGCCGATCTCCTGTGGAATTTCACGAACTCTTTTACCATTTTGGGGCGTGATTTTGCGAAAGGTCAATTTGGGTCGGATTTGGGATAAAAGAGGAGGACACATGTGTGAGGAGAGGTAAAAACTCCTGCTACCTGTCCTCCTCCTAATCCAGTCAAAATGGGATGGCATATTTCGTTTTTTTTTATATTTCTGTATGGTTTTACAGTTGACCTAAGTTGTTTACATGCATGTTTTGTTTGGTTTGCTGTGTACATTTTGAGTTAACGCGTCCTAGTTTGTTACCCTGGTGACCCCCGTACACATGACCGTCTGCAACCAATCAGTCACCCTGTAATCGCGTAAAAACGGCCTTAAATAAAGCTGTGTTTGTGTTTTTTCAGGGGCTCAGAACAGCGGCGCTCACACAGGTAAATCCACAGGGTCTTGTTTAACACTCTTGGTTTGGTCTGAACAGAGGAGGGCGACATGGAAAAGGGCTCACATCAAAGCAATCAGAGCACACATTTGATTTTAGCCCTTTTTTCTGCACTTAGCTTCGTTCTAGCTAATAGCGGTTTACAGTCATTTCACAGACTGTTGAGCTCCATTGAAGACACAAACATAATGCTATATGGACACCCCACTCCTCATTTTGGAATCTGCATCAGGGAACCCACACAGCACCACACGAGGTCCCATTTATTTGGTCCAATGGTGCATCACTTAACTGACTTTTAAATATAATACATTTTAAACGTCAAGTTGAAAGAACAAACTAAGAAAAATAAACAAGATAGCTCAACTCTGAGTTTACAAAATACTGTATTGACAAAACAAAGCAGTGTGAGTTGGTGGATTAACAAATCTACAAACAGCATAATAAGCAGCAAGTGTAAGTGTGTATATAACCAGTTAGTGCAAACATAAATTAAAGCCACACTGCGTAGAATTTTCCCCAATAAATAACATTGAAATACAAGCATTTATTTTATGACAGATATTTTCCTCATTGAAAAATACCTCATAAATGTGCAAACACACATGTGCTTTTGCTGTGAGTGGCTCACCTCTCCTAAGACATGGCTGTAACTTTATCAGGCGTGGGTACGTCTCCAGCTCGTCTCTATGGAGAATTTGAGGTTTAAAAAGGGTTAGGTCCGCAGGTCATCAGGAGAATGTTTTGTTTTGCCGGCAACAGTATAGTCCAATGTTATGCAGTGTACCTTTAACTTATGTATAGACTTGCAGGAGTTATTTATGCAGCATGTTCAATTACGTTTACCCCCTCGATACAACTGAAATGCATTTTGTTTGCACAGTTCTGAATGTAATGTTCATAACTAATTATTCATTTGTTCTGTTCTGACTGTGACACTTGAACCTACAAAATGCATTGACTTCCAAAAGTGTGATCATGAGTATGCATAAAATTGGGCTGAGTAACAAGTACATCACCATCTAAAAAATCCCATATAAGTGGAAAGTCTCTGGACCAACATTCAGCACACACTGAACTGCTGAACCTCTGCAGGGTCTTCTGTGGGTCACCACGAATGTGTTCCAGGGAAGTTGATCTTCAGTCTGTACTATAGTTATGTTATCACAACTGGGATGTTCCTGTGGTCCTTGGGGGCTTCAGGTCTTTCAACATCAGACCCCTTCTTACAGGCGACCCATCCGGAAGTGATCAGTTCCCGAATTGCATCCCAGCAGCACCAATCCACGGATTTGGTGGCTTTTTCCGCTGCTTTTGTATTGCTCTCCTCTTAGCTGCTCCAGGCATCCCATGTCCAAGCAGGGCTCTACTCATTCTTCCACTGGATCACATTGTGCACGCCACCCTTTGCTCCTACATTGCTCCTCCAGTTCAGAGTACTTGGCCAGCTTTCTCTCATGTGCATCCTCCATGTTCTCCTCTCAGGAGACTGTCAGTTCCCACATTATGACTTGTCTAGTGGAGTCGGAAAACATCACCAGGTCCCGTCGTAGTGTGGTTTCTGTAATGTGGCCTGGGCACTTTAGCTGCTTTCCCAGGTCCACACGTAGCTGCCGATATTGGGTGCTAGATAGCCGGCCACCTCTTGGATGTTATGGTCGCTCTCCAGTCTTTACAAACATGATGCTTTTTATTGGATGGAACTTTGATCCCTGTATAGCTGTAGTGACTGCCTCAGCTACTGCTTTAAGCACCTGGTCATTGGGACAACACCTGCTGAAGAGATCCTTTTCCTGCACATAGGGGACAGGTTCTGGGGCAAAGTTTGATTGGCTGGATTGTCAATTACTTACCACGAAACCGGGCGGGGTACAAGGTCCGACCATGCATGCTTTGTTGTCTTTCAATTTTTATTTGCAATATCGTGAGAATGTATTTTATGTTGAAAATTAACTGTTGTTATTTCAAAGTAAGAAACAATTACACAATTACCATAGTCTGCAAGTTGCATTTTCCTGCAGTTTTGTTTACTTTCTATTGAAGTCTATACAACATGTGCCTCACCAGCAGCAAACCTCACTGCACGCCACTGAAATGAGTGGATACTGTCGGCGTGCTTGTTATTATATGGAACAGAAGACGGAGACTCGATCGATTGAAATCAATCACCAGGGCTCTCCATCCCTCCTCCTGCTCTTGGACCTCTCAGCCGCCTTCGACACCGTTGACCTAGCCTGGCCTTTGCCATCCGTAAACTCCGGTCAAATATTTTTCCCTGCATGTACGTCTGGGTTTGATCTCAATGGCTGCGATTCAATCGGTTGAATTTCATCCTACCATTCAGCGAGCGGGGGAGGCGGGTGTTGTAGGGACGTCAAGCATAGCTTGACTCGGCCGGGCGCATTACTTCACAACCAAACGCTAGCGATTGGGTAAATCAGACCCAATCGTTTCAAACTTTAAACAGAGTTCACCCCTCCCACTTGTAAACGGAGCTCAATTGAGAAAGTCCAGACCCTCTGTACGAAACAAGTACGAGGGTATGGTAAAACCAGGCTACCGTTGACCACACAATCCTCCTTCACCGTTTGCAGCACTTCATCGGCATATCACACACAGCACTCCAGTGGTTTCGGTCCTACCTGACTGATAGAGTTGAGTATGTGGCCCTGGGGGGAGCCAGGTCGAGGCCCACATCTGTCGAGTGCCCCAAGGCTCAGTCCTCGGTCCCACCCTCTTCTCCATCTATACAGTGGCTTGCGAAATTATTCGGCCCCCTTGAACTTTTCGACCTTTTGCCACATTTCAGGCTTCAAACATAAAGATATAAAACGTGAAGAACCAACAACAAGTGGGACACAATCATGAAGTGAAACGAAATGTATTGGATATTTCAAACATTTTTAACAAATAAACAACTGAAAAATTGGTCGTGCAAAATTATTCAGCCCCTTTACTTTCAGTGCAGCAAACTCTCTCCAGAAGTTCAGTGAGGATCTCTGAATGATCCAATGTTGACCTAAATGACTAATGATGATAAATAGAATCCACCTGTGTGTAAACAAGTCTCCGTATAAATGCACCTGCTCTGTGATAGTCTCAGAGGTCAGTTTAAAGCGCAGAGAGCATCATGAAGAACAAGGAACACACCAGGAAGGTCCGAGATACTGTTGTGGAGAAGTTTAAAGCCAGATTTGGATACAAAAAGATTTCCCAAGCTTAAAACATCCCAAGGAGCACTGTGCAAGCGATCATATTGAAATGGAAGGAGTATCAGACCACTGCAAATCTACAAAGACCCGGCCGTCCCTCTAAACTTTCAGCTCATACAAGGAGAAAACTGATCAGAGATGCTGCCAAGAGGCCCATGATCACTCTGGATGAACTGCAGAAATGTACAGCTGAGGTGGGAGACTCTGTCCATAGGACAACAATCAGTCGTATACTGCACAACTCTGGCCTTTATGGAAGAGTGGCAAGAAGAAAGCCATTTCTTAACGATATCCATAAAAAGTGTTGTTTAAAGTTTGCCACAAGCCACCTGGGAGACACACCAAACATGTGGAAGAAGGTGCTCTGGTCAGATGAAACCAAAATCCAACTTTTTGGCAACAATGCAAAACGTTATGTTTGGCGTAAAAGCAACACAGCTCATCACCCTGAACACACCATCCCCACTGTCAAACATGGTGGTGGCAGCATCATGGTTTGGGCCTGCTTTTCTTCAGCAGGGACTGGGAAGATGGTTCAAATTGATGGGAAGATGGATGGAGCCAAATTTAGGACCATTCTGGAAGAAAACCTGATGGAGTCTGCAAAAGACCTGAGACTGGGACGGAGATTTGTCTTCCAACAAGACAATGATCCAAAACATAAAGCAAAATCTACAATAGAGTGGTTCACAAATAAACATATCCAGGTGTTAGAATGGCCAAGTCAAAGTCCAGACCTGAATCCAATCGAGAATCTGTGGGAAGAACTGAAAACTGCTGTTCACAAACGCTGTCCATCCAACTTCACTGAGCTCGAGCTGTTTTGCAAGGAGGAATGGGCAAATATTTCAGTCTCTCAATGTGCAAAACTGATAGAGACATACCCCAAGCGACTTACAGCAGTAATCGCAGCAAAAGGTGGCGCTACAAAGTATTAACTTAAGGGGGCTGAATAATTTTGCACGCCCAAAATCTTTTTGTATCAAAATCTGGCTTTAAACTTCTCCACAACAGTATCTCGGACCTGCCTGGTGTGTTCCTGGTTCTTCATGATGCTCTCTGCGCTTTAAACTGACCTCTGAGACGATCACAGAGCAGGTGCATTTATACGGAGACTTGTTTACACACAGGTGGATTCTATTTATCATCATTAGTCATTTAGGTCAACATTGGCTCATTCAGAGATCCTCACTGAACTTCTGGAGAGAGTTTGCTGCACTGAAAGTAAAGGGGCTGAATAATTTTGCACGACCAATTTTTCAGTTGTTTGTTTGTCCATCCATCCATCCATTTTCTCCCACTTGTCCGTTGCCGGGTCGTGGGGGCAGCTATTGGAGCTGCCCAAGTCACATAGCACCAGTCCCCTATGGCTCCTTCTGCAGGTGGTGGGTCCACGGAAGGACAGCCTCATGGTTCCAAACGGGCCTGTTGGTCTCTCATAGGGGGCCCGTTCACACTCTCATTCATACACCAGTGTACGCAGACACTGGAGGCAAGGAGGGTGAAGTGTCTTGCCCAAGGACACAACGACAATGTGCACCTTCAGGAGGCGAGATTCGAACCCCTGACCTTCTGATCATGAGACGACCCGCTCTACCATCTGCGCCACCGTCGCCCCCATTGTTTATTTGTTAAAAATGTAATATAAAAATTACAGTTTTATATCTTTATGTTTGAAGCCTGAAATGTGGCAAAAGGTCGAAAAGTTCAAGGGGGCCGAATACTTTCGCAAGGCACTGTAAATGGCTTCACACAACCACTTACTACGAGTGGAAAAAAACATTATGCGCCATATCTTTAATATTCTTTGAAAAATGTCAAAACAACTGTATAATTCTGTGTTCTCATCTAAATGGCCAGTGTGTGATGGGTGAGCCGTAGTAAAAATGAAAAAGCAGCACACTACACAATGAATGACAGGATGATGAGAGTTCATGACCAAATAGAGACGGTGCTGACCACACACCCCCTCCCTCCCTCTATAAAAGAGGCCACTCTGCTTTTGTGTGAGGACTGACAGGCTCCTGTGAAGGTGAGTACACTGCACAATGCTGCACTGCACATTCACTCACTAGTCAAGGACTGATTAAGATGATGGTGTCTGTGACTTAGCCTGTGTGGTTGGAGTATTAACATGGAAAATCATCAGTGGTTTTGCTCTTTGAGGTGGGAAATAAATAAAAGTTAAATAAACAAGCCACCATTGAACTATTGACGACTTTTGTTTAACGCGCAGCCGTCATGAGCACACAGACGCAGAGGTGGAACAGTTGGATAGATATCTAGTCTGATGAAGGGCTAAGACTCACTCTGGTGTGAACAATAAAAACTGGTGAGCATTTTTCAGTTCAGTCCCACAGTTGGATAGATAGCCTATACTTTGTGGTGGATGATGCAGAGATGTAGCTCAAATGTAAAGTTGTCAAAAGAGAGGGTGGAGAAGCCTCGAGTGGAACTGAAAGAGGAAAGTTAAGTTGTAGAATTGACCTTTTCAGTGAGATACACAAGCATCCGGGAGAATCTGGACCCAAGCGCTTACCCACGGCATGTTTATCTGGAGCAGGGGTCACCAACTGTCTGCCCAGATTCCCTTTCGGGCTTCTCCAATCACCCTTCAGACTTTTTCTAAAAATATAACAGCGCAATTGCTTGCATCTTGATGTTAAAAATATAGTTATTTGGGTTGTTGAGACTCAGTGTTTGTTTCAAAGCACGAATTTGTCATAATATACTTTATAGTCTATAATTAAACAGTTTGACTTTAAGTCTCTGGGATGTTATTTTTAACAGGTTGCCCTTAAATGACTTGATGCTTTTAAATAGCCTTCTTGTCATCTACTGATTACATTAGAGATTGTTATTGGTCCAATGCGACTCACCCCATTTGTCCACTGCTCGCTTCACTTCAGAAACGAACAGTGGCTCTACAGAAAAGCAAGGCGAGAGACCAGGTGAAAAAGGAGCAGACCAAAGACAAGAATCCAGGTATCCCTGCCAGGGGCGTGCTGGGACCTCATTTAGAATTTAGAGAAGACCGGCCCACTGTCGTGTGGAGTTAAAACTCAATTATAGTGCACACGTCTCAAGTACAAGAGATCGCTAGTTCAAACATGGCATCGACAATTTTCTAACAATTTCTTATTTCACATGGGCCTGTCTGAGCCTGATACAAGACCACAATCAGCACCAAGTTATGTAAATACAAATATTTATTAGTCCACCTTTCTACTTTTCACTACCCTTTTCTCTCTTTACTCTGTTCAGCAGTTTCTGCTGGAAACTGTTGAACTAAAGCAGAGGGGTGTTCCACTTAAACACCCTTATACACCCCTCTGAGTTAGTTCAATGTCAAATGGTATATCCCCCTCACAGGAATGAAAGGTTTGACGCGAAAAATAACCTGACTATAGCACCTGTGTTACTTCATTTATATGGGGAGACGGGGGAGCAGATGTTAGAGCGGGTCGTCTCATGATTGGAAGGTCGGGGGTTCGAATCCTGCCTCCTAAAGGCGCACGCTGTCGTTTTGTCCTTGGGCAAGACATTTTACCCACCTTGCCTCCAGTGTCTGCGTACATTGGTGTATGAATGGGTGAGAGGTTCCCTGCTGTAAAGCGCTTTGAGTGCCTAATGTAGGTGGAAAAGGGCTATATAAGTTGAGACCATTTACCATATATCTGTAGCATCAGCCTAGGCTCCTGTTGCAGCGCAGTTAAGCCTTTAGGCCTGGAATGGCACAACTGTGAGTCTTATTTCAGTTATTCATTTATTATTTAATTCTGACGGGCCGGCCCGAAAGCACCACGATCGAGCGGCCCACTGGGGAACGTCCCGACTCTCCCAATTACCCATGCATGAGGACGTTTGGATTACTCTGACGAGGCAAAATGGATGAACTTTAAATCATCAAGGCATGCCTGTCTTTCCTGTCTTCCCCTTCCTGCTGCAGTGAAACTTTCCTCTCCATGTGCTGATTAAGACTACATTTCTCCGCTCTTCGCATCTATAAGCCTCAGTGTATTTAACCACGAGGGAGAGGAGTGACCACCGCGTAACATCAGGGAAGTGTGCACGTACGTGCGCGCGTGTCAGTGTCGGCACACTGACAGGTCGATGCCCGTTGTCATGGGAATACGTTTGTTGAACAGCTGATCGTTGTTACGTGGCTGATGTTGCGATGTTTTGTGCAGGTGCGTGTGAACACGGACTTAACTAACTTTGGAGTAAATGCAGTTGGCACTAAGGCGGTCTCGAGGCGACCTACAAAGCTATAAATATACCTATAAACCCTTTGTTTTTACAAAGGTGAATGACATACACATGTAGACTACCCACACACAAAAAGTAAAGGATTACCAGGCTGTGTATTTGCAGTTTTAGAAGGGGCACAATAGTGAAATTATTTCCTCCCAGAGTTCTTGACAGGCAGACTTTCTGCCTGTCAAGAACTCCACAGCACAAGCTGTAGATAAAACACACACAGAAACACTATAAGGCACTCAATCTACATGCACAACGGGCATCACAAGCAACAAACCTGTCACGTTTATCACGTGACAGGTTTGTTGCTGATGTCACATACAAGATGAGGATGTTCAGATGTTCAGATTTTGCTCACGCTGAACAAAAAAATAAAATGTTAGATTTAATGTTGGTGGAAATAAATAGAAAATAAAACTTTAGTCAGCATTTTTTTTTTTTTAAACTCACGTTTGGTGAGCCTTCGAGCGAGATGTGATGACGTCACCGGCCGGCACACCTGAAAGCTTTTTCTTGTTGGGGCAGGACACACAAGTGAGAAGAGAGAACTCTCTTTTTTCCACTTCTCCCCAACTCCAGTAGCAGTGGAGTTGTGGAATTTGTGGATATTCTATGCAATACGGTGCTGGAGAAATGTGCTTTCCACACTGGTCAGAGCGACCAGCCAAAACTGAAACCAAAACCAGTAATTTGGTAGGAGGTCTAAGGCCAAACCGGATGTGTGTCAGTATCCGCCATGACAAGAAGCACCCAAACAGTGCTGTCAGTTAGGAAGGAGGTAGGAAAAGGAGCCTGTATGCTATCAAATCTACTTTAGCATAGGGACCTCTGGTGGTTCCTCACCGGATTAGGACCTCACAATTAGGAACTATGTGCCATCCCATAAGCCACCGCGCCGCCAATCCCCCCACGCTCCAATGATTCATGCACGACCACTGTTGATTGACAGGCGCACCTTTAATAATAATAATTAATAACAATAATTCTGCACAAGCCACATTTTATAAAACGTGACAAAATGTAAATGTTAAGCTCTATTTGCACGGGATAGGCATTGTCTAGGGACCCCATATAATAAACAAATGACCCCCGATGTTTGCTTTTTATGTAGCGCATTCGCACAGGATAACTGAAGCCGGAGATTCTTGTTGAAATTTACAGACATCTCCTGGATATGACGTCAAAGCGCTCCTTTCATTTGTAAAATTAACTTTCACCTGAATGAATTTGTGAATCCTGTTTCAGTCGTTTACCGTGAACAATTGTCCGTAAAAGGTGTTTAACCGTTGTTGGTTGTAAATGTGTAGTTGGAATGACACAAACTGAGCACTCTCTCTAAAGCGCATCTACATGCAGAACACCGCATGGTTTCTCTTTGCATTTGGCCTTTAAAACAGCATGTTACTGCCGCTAAAAGGCCAACATGATGCAGCTAACATCGCAGCTGAGAGCGCATGGACTTTGGATAAAATACACGAAGCACAGAGAGCGGAGGGAGAGGAGAGAGAGGCCACGGGAAGCCACGGAGCGGGACCGCACAAATAACTGGCATAAATCTCAACAAAAACTAATGTAATGAGAGGTGAATTAATGACAGATAAAAACAGCTCAGGGCTATTTTTTTTTACGACGCTGTTCGTCAAAATGATGGAGTAAAATTATTATCTAACAAAACCACTGGTTTAAACTCTAATGCAGCCTCCATCCATACATCCATCCATCCATTTTCTTCCACTTGTCCGTTGCCGGGTCGTGGGGCAGCTGTTGGAGCTGCCCAAATCACATTGCACCAGCCCCTATGGCTCCTCCTGCAGGTGGTGGGTCCACAGAAGGACGGCCTCATGGTTCCAAACGGGCCTGTTGGTCTCTCATAAGGGGCTTCACCCATTCATACTCTCATTCATACACCAGTGCACGCGGACATGCAGCCTCCATTCGTCATCTAAATGGGATCCTGCCCATTTCTGTCCAAATCACAGACATATTCACTTTGGATTAGTATTATCACAGGACCTCGGAGTTCAGTAAAATATAGTAAGTAATTTGCAGGGGAATTTTTACTTGGCAAATCACTGACATGGCGTATTCGCACGGGATTAACGGCACAGACATTCTCCGTGATTATTACAAATCGCATGTAGGAGGATTTTTGTAGTACTGTGGGTGATGTAGTTTTTCATGAAACAGCTGTTGGTGATGTCACTTCCCCTGTGTTTTCCACCCTGGGTGAGGAACGTCGGATTGGGCAAATGCTGCTGGCTCTAGTTCCTAACTGCATAGAGATCTAACAGTTGGCCCTATGAAAGGTTAGGGATCAGGAGCTAGGATCAGGAAATAAGAGGTATTATTTGAGCAATTCGGATGCAGCCAGTCATTTACAACCAGGAAGGAAGGCAGCTCAACTGGAGACACGAACGGTGGACAAAAGGGGTGAGTCTACCGTCTACGACGGTATGTTAGGAATGGAGGGGACAGTGGGGGCAGAGAGGGGTATGGAAACGTACTGCTCCAAAAGGGCAACCAAAGGCTTGTCACTAGGAGTGTGACAACACACATATCGATTTTCAGATATATCGCGATATTTTTCCGGACGATACCGATACTTTCTATTCCGATATCGATACTTTTGATGACATGCATATTAATGAGCAACGTCATGCATATTACTGAGGCAGTGCTCCTCTGTTTTCAGTCAGAGGCCAACAATGATCAAGGATTCAGTCAGGACAGCAGGGGGCAACACTAGTTATAAGCACTTGGACCAAACAGTCACACAAATAAATACATTTTAATGATTTAATGTTTTTTATAATTATAAAGAAGATTAATTTGGGGTTGATTTATTCATTTTTAAACAGGACTGTGCTTTCTTGTTTATTTAAATGTAAATGAAGTCATTGACAGATCTGTAGACAGTGTGTAAGTCAGGGATCATTTATAGAAATGAGAAGACATGTAAATGATGAATAAAGTGTAGTATGTTAAAATAAAGGTTAAAAGTAGCATGTTTTGTTAAATCATGATGTATCGTAGGTTATTTTTATGCAATATATCGATTACCGCAGTATCGGCGTATCGTGAGATAATCGTTATCGTAAGCCATGTATTGCGTACCGTATCGAATCGTGAGGTACCCAGAGGTTCCCACCACTAGTTGTCACAACAGTAGACACACCTCAACAGTGTGTTTATTTATACTAGATTTATACCAGAGGCTGCATCAAACCAGATCGATGGCACCATCACCATGTTATGTTGATCCAATGTGGTGTTCTGTTTACATCTTCTGCAACAGAAAAAGAGGAATCCACCAAAGTTTGATCAAACTGAGGACATGTGAGGACTCACCTCATGAGCTTTATGTGTTGAGCTTATCCTCAAAGACTGCTCTGCATCATGGATCTATGTGAGGACAGATAGACAAATAAATGTCAGTACAATGCACAAATAACATTTGATCACATTTTATTCTCACTCAAAGACCTACTCTAGGTGGGTAGGCATTTAAAAGTTATCTTCCGCATGCTCCCTTGTTATACTGTTACCAATACAATCACCCATCTAGGACTAAAGGCAACAAAATAAATAGTTTATTCTTTTTTTTTTATGTTATTATTTTCACAGAACACCAGTATTATGAACACCAAGAAGAAACTGGAGTCTGATCTGGTCCAGATTCGGGGTGAAGTGGATGAGTCAGTTCAGGAAGCAAAAAATGCTGAAGAGTAAGCCAAAAAGGTCACTGTCAAGGACCTGCAGCACCGTCTGGATGAGGCTGAGAACCTGGCCATGAAGGGAGACAAGAAACGGCTCCAGAAACTGGAGTCTGAAATATTATTGGTAAATTTGTACCAACAAGCCTAAAAGTGAAACGTTTCTCTTTCAAAAGTGCTTGAGCTTGAGTTCTGAGCGTGGAGTCAAGGAGCTGACCTCCCAGGTATGTTTTCTTTAGTGATACTTTAACGTCCAATTAATGTCGATGACCAGCTCTGTGATGTTAGAATAATAAACAAATCTTACAGGAGGAGCATGTCCAGGCTCAGGAAGGTTCAGCATGAAGTTGAAGAAGCTTAGGAGCACGCTGATATCGTTGAGTCCAGGGTCAACTAGCTCAGAGTCAAGAGCCGTGATGATGGAGAGGTAATGACTTCATGAACTATCTTTATTTCTTACTGTACGGTATTAATGTGTTAATTTGTGAACAGATGTTGCCATTAATGTGCTGCATTTATGATTTAAAAGTTAAGGGCAGGCACAATAGGCTTTAGCTTCTGCCTGCGCCTGGTCATTTATTGTGTTTCATGTTTTGAATGATTTGTTTGAATAATCTGCAAATGACCAAACTGAAATAAATGAAATGTACTGTGTACATTTTGTTGCTGTTAAAATGGCACTGAAGTTGTTATTCATCTTTTTCAGTCTGACGGTGCAGAGTAAATGACAAGCCCGTTTGGACATTGTTGAGGCAGTTCATAAAATATGAAGTGACTTAAAGTGACAGTCTGTAAGTTTTAATGTTTTACAAATTCATTAGATTGCGTATAATGGACCGCCTGGGTCTGAAATTTGACGTAATAGTAAATAATAATACAAATTCTGAAGTCCCTCAGTTTGCTGATTTCAGATACTAGTCCTGTGACCCGGCCTGTCAGGTCCACATTCTGTAGGAACATTCTGTTCCTAGGAGTGTCTCTCTGGTCCAATCAGGAGCAGGGGGAGGATTTGTTTACTTTCAAATTTCACTCACTCTCTCCTCACTTTGCAAACTTACAAACTACCACTTTAACTTGTTGTCAATATCATGATAAATCTCATTGTTCAATATTTGCTTTGCATTTGTACCTTTTAACCTAGCTCTACACATGGTGACTTTCTATCAAATATTAAACCAAGACTTACAATATTAAATGTAGAAGTAAACAGGGTAAGCATTATCTTCTGCTCTCAGTAACCTACAGAATATAAAGAATATAAATGACATTTGATCAAATTATTGACAACACTTTGTACAAATCACACCAAGACAGTTTAGCAACTTCTAGCATGATTTATTTGATAATCAGTCAAGCGTATAGTACAAACGTACTACAGACTTACAGTTCAACAAGCACATTTAAATGTGCTCTCCTCAGACCGGTCCATCAGTTGGAAAAAAAGAAAAATCAAGTCCAAGGGTAGAGAACTGCTCCTTAAGTATAATCTAGCAGGCGCTACCATCAGCTTTTACTGACGCACGAATCAGCAGATGCCTTTCTATTTTCACACTTTAACTCTGACATTAAACTAACATGGTTATTGTCAGAGTGCGCCGTAATCGAGCAGTCTCAAGATGGGCCAGAAATCTGATAGCTTTTTCACAGTCCATACCGAACCATGTAAAGGTCAGTAATCAGATTTAGATGAACATTTCAAGATATCTAGGGCAGTGGTTTTCAATCTTTTCAGCTCCGGGGCGCCCCTTTCATGTGCCGCTCCCAGTCCGCACACCAACATATTAGGTTACATCTGCACTTTAATGTCTTAACAATGTGTCGAAAATAGATGTTTTATTGAGGAACATTGGCAGGATGATGGCGGTTATGTTGTATGTATTAACCTTAAAAATAATAATAATAATTAATAATAAATAAAACAAAACAAAAAAGCTAGGTAGGCCACATTCTATGCTGTTTTAGCAAGAGAAGTTTTTTTTTACCTGTTTTATCACTTGCTGTGATCTTCCTCGGAAACGCCCCCTGGTGGTGAAGAAACTGTAAAGCAGGTAAACGAACCTGTCTTACTAAAAGAACAATCTATAATAGTTTAAACAAAAAAAGACAGTATGGACCTTTTTCAAACAGATTCTATTCTTTTTGATTCCTTATTTTAGCCCCGGCTGGGAGGACGCCTAAACTGGACTTGGATTAAAGTAAATAAATACTATTTATTTAGTATTGATAGTATTATTAGTATAAATAATACTAAAACATTTATTTGGTCAAAACTGTCAGACAGACAGTTTTGACAGTCCAATGAATAGCCTCCACCAGTATTGTTACTTTAGCCATTTTTCACCGGTTTACAGAACCATGTTACATTTCAGCCCGCTCTGAGGTGATATAGCGGAGCCACATAAACATAGCTACGCTAAGCAATGCAAATCTGGCGCGGATAATGCCAACAAAGATTGTTTGTTTTTTTATGGATAAAAATCTGACCCTGCATGGGTCAGATTTAATTGGGCCGCCTATTGAATAGGTCCAGTCTAAATAATGTAAAGTCAATGAAAAATGTGTGGGGGGGGGGGGGGGGGCATGTCCCTCTCACAATGAATGGCTCCGGCGCCCATGAGCTGAAACCCTCGTGTTACCCCTTCTATTAAAGCTATTATTAGCTATTAAAAGCTATATTTATTCCAAGGGATGGAGTGTTTGGATTTAATTTGATATCTGAATCTTCTGTCTGCCAGGGTCGAGCTAAAAGCCCATATACAGCTCATTAATAATAGAGAATGTATTATTTGTATGTTGTTCCATAGAATAAACTCACCTTTTTTGTATTTGTGTGTGTGTGTGTGCTCTTTCACGTGCACGTTCATTCATGTTAACAGGGTTCATCGCAAAGATACAGTACATTTCTTTTTATTCAAAGCAAAGCTGACTTGTACTGCATCAAAATGACTTGTGGCCCTAGTTAAGACATAATACAAGGCTATTTCTTAATACTAAATATAAATTGTATTCTTTTATAAAGGTTAAGAGATTTACATTTATCAGCTGACAATTCTCAGCCAATCAGTAGTAAGTACCCACCTTCAGCCGGCCCCTCTTCGGCAGCTGTGCTCCTTCAGTAGACTGCAGCTATGAGTGCAGCATACCATTGAAGCAACTGGACACGGCCAAAACAGCAACAGTTGAGACATTAATACCTGTGAAAGTCAGTCAGAACACGATAAAGTAATATGCTGCACACAAAACATTTATAATAGGCAAAACATGATTATTGGAAAGACTTCGAAACCGCCCATTTTAGCTAAAAAGTGGACGTCTTTAGCGAAATTCATATTGTCACCGTCTTTATATTTAAAAAACAAAACAAAAAACATCTATGTTGCACTCTGTAATATTTCAATGTATAGTTGCCATTAGGGATGTAACGATTCACTTAAGCCCCGATTCGATTCGATTTCCGATTTGAAGTTCCGATTTCCGATTTTTCCCGATTTTTTTTTAACCTTTTTTATTTTTTATATTTTTTAGAAAAGAATGATTCCTTTCTTTTGTTTTAACATCTAAATGTTTGTCCTTGTAACAAATTGCAACCGTCTCAGTAAGAGAACTTTACATTACAAAAAATTAAAATGAATTATAATCATTTTTGACAGAGTGCTTGTAAATTTACATGTTTTCAGCATAAATAAACTATGTAGCAAAGCAAACATTTCGAGATTATATTTATTTTACCAAACCTTTATTTTTTATTTATGCTGTTTTTTCCACCCTTGAACGCCTCACTGCCTCGCAGCCTTTGTAAACATTAGGAAAAAGACATGACAGTTCCTGTAGGTATTGGATTATTTGATAAACGGACATTTGATGAGGATTTCAGCAGAATCAGAGCAGGTTGGTCAGATGTTTGTCAGTTTACGATCTTTGGTAAACTTCTGTCAAAATGCTAAACTCTGCGTTAGCCGCTAATGCTAATCTCGTAGCTGCTAACTGTAGCTGCGTCTGTTGCTTCGATGCCTACACGTGTATGTGTTTACATGGTGTGGCGTGTGTTGGGTCTGAGGCGGGGAAGGTGTGGAGCTTGTCTTGAGAAAAAGTTAACGTTGTTAGAAACAACGAGCTAGTATTTTCCGGTCTGTTTCGGTCGCGCAAAATGGAGGAGCTGAGGGTGGCTTTAAAATCGATTCTTACATTTTTTACATCGATTCACATTTTACGCATATTAAATCGATTTTAAATCGATTTTCGATGAATCGTTACATCCCTAGTTGCCATCCATGAATTAGCAAACTGAAAAAGAAAAAAACAATAGGCATGGTACTAAAAAGAAGAAAAAACATTAAAATTAATAAATACAAATTTGCATTATACTAAAAAAAAAGAACAAAGAAAAAAATATTTATGGTACTAAAAAAATAAGGGGAAAAAACACAACAACTAAAAACAACAACCGCCGCATGATACTTACTATATACAGGGCAGTCAACAGACTTGCTGGGGCCTGGGTCAAGAAGATGTTATATGGGCCCCCCCACCTGGGACTATGCTACCATGCCAACGCCACCCATTCAGTCATAAAATTAAACAATCATAGACACTCCAAAAGTATTCTAAATGGCAAAAACAACAAATTATAAAGATTGTAATCAATTCAATCTGTCTGGATTTGTAATGCAAAGTACGCTGTAAACTGCAAATTTCAATTGAGCGAGGAAAGCTCTTCTCTATGCTCCTTATGGCAGGGAGCTGACATTGCTGTAATACCACCCCCTTGTGGCCAGAGGCGACTCCAAGAGACACTTGGGAGCATTGATTCTAATGAGACTTCCGACCACCCAAGAACGGCTTAGAGCCTGGCTCCAAAGAATTTTTCTTTTTCTAAAAAATGCTTTGACCAATGTGACAACGCTGGGGTAGTTGAAATATTTTTACCGCGCTGGTTTTTCTTTATAAGCCCAAAAAAGAGGAAGCCTTTTCAGTGCATTGACTGGCTCCAGAGCCTGTCAATCAAGCTCTGGAGCTCTGTGGAGGCTCTGCCCGCCCCCCCTTTGCCCTTTTAAGGAACAGGCTGCGTAGGAGTCTAGGCGGCCATGTAAGTTTCACAGATGACTTGGGACCTTTTCTATGAATGGGGCTGAATAGGTATTAATCTATCTCTAATTATTATATATGTGTTCTCTACTCATCACATAAAAAAATTATCTATTCATAATCAAGAACATTTAAGGGGAGACACTACAGCCAAACTTGTATGTTGTATGTACACGGTTCGAAACCCCTAAAAACAAAGTAAAATCTTTCCAGATTTTTTTTAAATAACTAGTTTATTGAAAAACTAGATCCAAAATCCATCTTTGTAACTAATATATCTACTAATATATAATAAAATAAAACCATCTTGCATGATCCCTTACTATTATTATTATTTAACATTTTTTTCCTTTTACAATTTTTGCATTATTGTCTCATTTATGTCAGAAACATACAGCAACAGTTTCAAATTGTGTTCCCTTATTCACCTGCAGTGTCTCACCTTAATAAAATGAAAGGGTCAAACTCATGCGCCGAAGTTTTTTGCTTGCAATGTCATTAATAATATCACAGAAATCCATAGAGCAAACTCATGCTCTATGGAAAGCATGGCTCGCTTTCCTCCAACTACAGTAACTAGCAAGCACAAGAACATGTGAAGGAGTGTTCATCCTCCTCTGCTCCTCTTCAGAGGTCAGACTAACATCTGAGTTTTTTTTTTAAAGTTACTGTATTGTGAGACAGTCCCTTTCATTTGTTTTGCTACCATTATGGGATCTGGCATAGCTCAAATACACTCAACAAAAATATAAACGCAACACCTTTGATTCTGCTCCCATTTTTCATGAGAGGGACTTAAAGATCTAAAATTCATTCCAGATACACAATATTACCATTTCTCTCAAACATTGTTCACAAATCAGTCTAAATGTGTGATAGTGAGCACTAATCCATCCCACCTCACAGGTGTGCCACATCAAGATGCTGATCTGACATCATGATTAGTGCACAGGTGTACCTTATACTGCCCACAATAAAAGGCCACCCTGAAATGTGCAGTTTTGTCTCACAGCAAAATGCCACAGATGCCACAAGCATTGAGGGAGCGTGCACTTGGCATGCTGACAGCAGGAATGTCAACCAGATCTGTTGCTCGTGCCTTGAATGTTCATTTCTCCAACATAAGCCGTCTCCAAAGGCGTTTCAGAGAATATGGCAGTACATCCAACCGGCCTCACAACCGCAGACCATGTGTAACCACACCAGCCCAGGAGGACCTCCACATCCAGCAGGTTCACCTCGTCTGAGACCAGCCACTCAGACAGCTGCTGAAACAATTGGTTTGCATAACCAAACAATTTCTGCACAAACTGTCAGAAACCGTCTCAGGGCTCAACTGTATGCTCGTCGTCCTCATCGGGGTCTTGACCTGACTCCAGCTTGTCGTCGTAACAGACTTGAGTGGGCAAATGCTCACATTTGATGGTGTCTGGCACGTTGGAGAGGTGTTCTCTTCACGGATGAATCTCGGTTAGGGTTAGGGTTAGGGTTAGGTGAACATCACCTCATGTTTCAGCAAGATAATGCACGGCCCCATGTTGCAAGGATCTGTACACAATTCTTGGAAGCTGAAAATGTCCCAGTTCTTGCATGGCCAGCATACTCACCGGACATGTCACCCATTGAGCATGTTTGGGATGTGCTTGACCGGCGAATACGACAGCGTGTACCAGTTCCCACTAATATCCAGCAACTTTGCACAGCCATTGAAGAGGAGTGGACCAACATCCCACAGGCCACAATGGACAATCTGATAAACTCTATGCGAAGAAGATGTGTTGCACTGCATGAGGCAAATGGTGGTCACACCAGATACTGACTGGTTCTGAGTCCCCAGACCCCCAATAAAGCAAAAAACTGCACATTTCAGGGTGGCCTTTTATTGTGGGCAGTATAAGGTACACCTGTGCACTAATCATGATGTCAGATCAGCATCTTGATGTGGCACACCTGTGAGGTGGGATGGATTATCTCAGCAAAGCAGAAGTGCTCACTATCACACATTTAGACTGATTTGTGAACAATGTTTGAGAGAAATGGTAATATTGTGTATCTGGAATGAATTTTGGATCTTTAAGTCCATCTCATGAAAAATGGGAGCAGAAACAAAGGTGTTGCGTTTATATTTTTGTTGAGTGTAGTTGGGGAAGGTCCATCGGCATCTGGGGGCCAGTTTTTAGCCTTCTCTGATAATGGTACTCTTTTTGCTAGAGCATGCCTCTCTGTACATTTGTTCTTCTCTCTCCATGACGTCTGACTGCTTTCCCTCCATACATACATTTCTTTGGTCTTTTCGACGGGCCTTATGTCAAAATGTTATATCCCATTTTGGAAACAAAGCTGCGTTCATGAGTCAAAGGATACTCCCCTCTGGTCTGTTGTGGCCATGTAGCTGACACAACAGGAAAGAAACATTGCTCCTGTTTTGGTCATGGTTTGGTAAGTATATTTATAACGTCTGTGTAGGCTCTGAGTCCTACAGAAGTTGTAATCTTCTGTACTCTGTTCATTGTAACTGAAGCTTGTTATAAACTGGAACTTTAGTGTTGCTGGCAAAGCCTTTCGGATGAGAGGCGAAACAATCCAGGTTTCAACGACAAACATTCAAAAAGAAATAGCTCTCTACCATTCCGTTGGCCCAATTTATTTTAGTCCAGAGCGATATCATTTGATACGATGGCATGATGACAAATTAAAAAGTCAGTGCAACCACAGAAATAGTTTGTTAATCTATGAGACAGGCGAGCCAAGATGCCTAGGCTTACAGAGAAATCCCTTTAATTCCAATCTTGATGAGAATGTTTAGTCTTAGTGGGTGTATTCATTAGCAATCTGTTGTTGCTCTCAAAGGAAAGTATAATGAGTCTGAATTTTATCATTATATTTGCGTGTCATGAAACTACATATCGTGGCATGTTGATTCCTTTCCACATTTGAACATTGCTGGCAGTAAAATCAGATCGAGCAGGAGCCCAGTTTGCATTTCATTAGGATGGATTATTTTTATTTTGTTCACCCGTGTTTGTGACCTAAATCCATTTACTCTAATAGTTTACTTGACATCCTGAAGATGCTAACCAGCTTCCAAGTATTTAAAAGCAAAAAAAATAAATAAATAAATAAAACAGAATAAAGTCAAAATGGACACACTTCCATCGAAAGCATTCTATAATTTTTATAAAATATATAAATTATCACATTTATATATTACATAAAATGTAAAATGTGTGTTGTGTATAGAATTGAGAACATTTTTATTTTTAACAATTCCGTAATGATATGAACAAAGATAAAGCATAGATTCAGTAAGTAAAATATTGCTGATGTTGGTGTAATGTATCACTATGAAGCAACATGCTGTCCAGGATTCCTGACCAAATTAAGTGGACCTCATATGCTGATGGGGCAGATGATGTCAGTATAAAACCACTGCAAAGGACTTGGACTCTTAACTGAAAGGCATCTAAGGCAGGTGAGTGAACTCGGCTGGTGGACGCATGGAGCTTTATGTGACTTATGTTATTATTGAGTTGTTTTCAATATTGGTGAATTTTTTTATGTCATTTAATTGAAGTGATCTAGTGTGTATTTAGAAGAGAAAAAGAAAAGAAAATGTATTATTATTTATTATTTATAGTTTATTGCTATATTTCAGGGCCAGCCATTAAAAAGCTAAGGATGGTCTACTTCTACAACTGTCCCCATTAGACATTGAACAAGTTCATTTGCAATAACAGACAGCTCCTCCATTTTCAAGGTTACTTTATTTGATATGCCCTGAGATCAGATTCAATATCCCCTCTCTCCCACTCGCACACACACGCACACACACACACATACGTGGTTTTATGGTTTATGTTGACCTTTTGGAAAAACCAACCCTGGTGTGGTTTAAGAGGACTATGGTTTCCCAAGGTCCTAGAGAGATAAGCTCTGGATAGACTAACTGTAAAAAATCTGAAAAAAATTTAGGTCTATTTAACATCCTTGTATCAGCTACGGTTGTCTATACACAGCCACCGACCAGAAGGTGGTTCATGAGGACCAAAGATGAATTATGAGGACTTTAAACATAACTGAACCACAATTCCCCTATGAGAGACCAACAGGCCCGTTTGGAACCATGAGGCCGTCCTTCCGTGGACCCACCACCTGCAGGAGGAGCCATAGGGGACTGGTGCTATGTGATTTGGGCAGCTCCAACGGCTGCCTCCACGACCCGGCAACGGACAAGTGGGAGAAAATGGATGGATGGATGAACCACAATTAGAGGCTGGAAAAGTTTTAATGTTCTTCATACATACACTCCATGCTTATCCATCTTTTACCTTTAGTTGTCTTTTATGTGCTAGTCCACGATTTCTCACAAAGTCTCTTATATTCTGCAGTGTTCTCTGACTTAAGGCCATTTCTGCTTGCTTACACTGAGTTACTTCATTTTTTGTGGCCAGTTTTCCTCTCTTGATGTGTTTTTTAAAATGCCGCATTACAGCTGCTTCTTCAGTCTTTGACCATGCTCTTTTTGTCACTCTGCGTTTTGGTCCAGGTTGCTTTGCAGGCCTCTGTGCTGCCTCTGAAAAGGAAAATTAGGAATTAATTTAAACAAAACAATGTGAATAAGTCAGAGCAAGACTACTACAAGAGTAAACAGAAGAACTTGCCTTCAAAATCAGAGGTATCTCCATCAGCTATGTCGATCGGGTCATCATCTATAACCACAGTTGCCGCTTGTTTCTCAGCAGAGTCCCCCGAGTCACTGTGACTCTCCTCTTCGGCCTCATCTGCACTGATGGGAATTTCATCTAAAAACAAAAGGGGGATTCAATTCAATCAGCCCGCTCCTAAAGCCACCAGGCCTGGGAAAACTCACCAAGGCTGGGGCTAAGATCCCCAGCCGGCTCCTAAAGCTACCAGCCCCGCACCGACATCCACCACAATGACCCACCCTCTACTCCACTTACACTACCCGGCTCAGGGCACTCCTACCCCGGCCTACGTGCACACACTCGCCCCCTGGCTCCTCTGGACCTCCTCTGACCAGCCTGCTCCTAAAGCTACCAGCTCCGCACCGACATCCACCACAATGACCCACCCTCTACTCCACTTACACTACCCGGCTCAGGGCACTCCTACCCCGGCCCTACATGCACACCCAGATAAGAGATACATTTAACAAACCTTCAAGTTCAATCTCCTCCAGCGTCTTTCCTTTTAGCGAGGAAATGGATCCCTTCTCCATTAAAAGCAATACTTTGGATATCTTTGCAAGTTGTGTTGTTGGAACAGGCAGTCTGTAGAATTCCCTGTGTACGCGGATATCATGTCCAAGGAAGTCTGCCACCTGATCCAGCTCATTCTCCTGGAGGTTTAAGACTTGAGATAGCGTGGCCACATGTTTCCTGAGACCCGTCGACCGGAGGTGCTCGGGGTACTTTGTGTCGCACTGTGTGGAGAAACGTCTCAGGCAGTCACTTCCTCTATAATGGGTTGGTGCTTTGGGTCGTGCAAATAAGAATGGGTTTGAGGGAGACACACCACATTCTTTCCTCTTATTTGTGAGTAGTGTAAGACCATTGACAACAGGTCGGGGGAGAAGAACTGCAACTTTTCTCCCTCTTTTACCCATAATTTCCACGCGACTTAGATACCGGCAGAGCTTCTTTTCTGTGTCCGATAAACCAAGGCTTACATCCGCATGAAGTTGTTGATTATCCCTCTCCAGAAAATGTTTCAGAGGCATTTTGGAAACCTCTCCAGCTCGCCGACGGTTGAACACAATGATTTGTGTGAGCAACACCATGGCAAGACGGGCATAAGTTTGAGCATCATCTGTTTCTTGCAGTTTGCTTGTGGCCTCTTCTGCTGCCTTTTCCAAAAACTTGTGAAGTTTCACAACATCTTCAGTGAATGGTAAGGTTAACGGTTTATTAAACTTGGCATCACTCAGTGTGTTAAGGGCATTGTGAGATACATATTCTTTCCACTTGGTACTGAGCAACTTCTTAAATGTTTCAGTATACTTCACCAGCTTCTCATCTTCTGCCATCAAGCCCCGGCAGTGGATGATGTCGCAGATCTTATTCAGTGTGTGGCCGAGTTTAAGAGCAAGGCTCGGGGTTTTGTACGAAAGATTGTCATCATTAAAACCTGCTACCTTTTTGACCGCTTGTACCACTTTCTCAAAGTTTGCAGGCCTAACAGCATCTTCCAGGGTCGGCACAGAGAAATCTGTCCGCAAGCACAGCAGCAGACGTCCCACTTCTCTCAGTTTTTGTCTTATGTATTCATACTTTGTTGTATCCTGTCCATGAATGTTGTAAAGTGACTGGGCAAACTGGAGAATACAGAAGTCATTTCGCACAACTGATCCAACTTCATCCACGTTCATAACACTGAGAAGCTTCCAAACCCCACCCGAGATTTGCGCACATAAGGCGGCATCCTGAGCTGATGCAGAGCCGAGGATCCTTCTCCTTCCAGACGTCTCTTCTTGGTTTGCATCTTCGGGTTTGTGAGGGCACCTGCGAGTATGCCTCCATAGTTCTTTGCGGAGAAACATGCCTTGACAATACATGCAGTGAATAAACTTTCCATCCAAAGCTTTTTTTTTGCATCGTCGCTTCACTTTCAATTGCCCTTTCCCACTTTGTAATACTGCTTGATTATGTAAAAAGTTCCCTTTATTCCTAATTTTTTCAATCCGTTTGTTGCGCTCCTTGACATCAGTAAGGGAAAAGACTTGTACAATCTCTGCATTGGTCTTGTGTGTTTTAAGATGTCTCGATATTTTCTTCTGGGGCTTACCGCAGACAAAGCAGTAATTTATGGAACTTGTCCGCTGTGGGTCTCCTCTTCGTGGACCATTCTCTGAATGCAACTCTGAGGTGTATGAAGAACTACCTTGCTGGCTGGTTCCCGGTGCACTAGAAGCAGGAGCAAGACTTGTATCCGACTTTTGTGTCAGCCATATATTTGGATGGGGGAGCTCATCTAAATCTTCATCACCCACATAGTCTGGGTCTGAGTCTGGGTTGTTTTTTTCTTGTGCCATCTCCTGCCTTTGGTCCTTCCCAGTGTCACTCTGAAAGATAAACAGACAATACTTGAACCTACAAAGAACCACCCAGGCTGGGGCTAAGTTCCACAGCCAGCTCCTAAACCCAATACCCCGGTCCCCAACTCATCAGGGCCGGGGAAAACTCACCAAGGCTGGGGCTAAGTTCCACAGCCTGCTCCTAAAGCTACCAGCCCCGCACCGACATCCACCACAATGACCCACCCTCTACTCCACTTACACTACCCGGCTCAGGGCACTCCTACCCCGGCCTACGTGCACACACTCGCCCCCCTGGCTCCTCTGGACCTCCTCTGACCAGCCTGCTCCTAAAGCTACCAGCTCCGCACCGACATCCACCACAATGACCCACCCTCTACTCCACTTACACTACCCGGCTCAGGGCACTCCTACCCCGGCCTACGTGCACACACTCGCCCCCCTGGCTCCTCTGGACCTCCTCTGACCAGCCTGCTCCTAAAGCTACCAGCTCCGCACCGACATCCACCACAATGACCCACCCTCTACTCCACTTACACTACCCGGCTCAGGGCACTCCTACCCCGGCCTACGTGCACACACTCGCCCCCCTGGCTCCTCTGGACCTCCTCTGACCAGCCTGCTCCTAAAGCTACCAGCTCCGCACCGACATCCACCACAATGACCCACCCTCTACTCCACTTACACTACCCGGCTCAGGGCACTCCTACCCCGGCCTACGTGCACACACTCGCCCCCCTGGCTCCTCTGGACCTCCTCTGACCAGCCTGCTCCTAAAGCTACCAGCTCCGCACCGACATCCACCACAATGACCCACCCTCTACTCCACTTACACTACCCGGCTCAGGGCACTCCTACCCCGGCCTACGTGCACACACTCGCCCCCCTGGCTCCTCTGGACCTCCTCTGACCAGCCTGCTCCTAAAGCTACCAGCTCCGCACCGACATCCACCACAATGACCCACCCTCTACTCCACTTACACTACCCGGCTCAGGGCACTCCTACCCCGGCCTACGTGCACACACTCGCCCCCCTGGCTCCTCTGGACCTCCTCTGACCAGCCTGCTCCTAAAGCTACCAGCTCCGCACCGACATCCACCACAATGACCCACCCTCTACTCCACTTACACTACCCGGCTCAGGGCACTCCTACCCCGGCCTACGTGCACACACTCGCCCCCCTGGCTCCTCTGGACCTCCTCTGACCAGCCTGCTCCTAAAGCTACCAGCTCCGCACCGACATCCACCACAATGACCCACCCTCTACTCCACTTACACTACCCGGCTCAGGGCACTCCTACCCCGGCCTACGTGCACACACTCGCCCCCCTGGCTCCTCTGGACCTCCTCTGACCAGCCTGCTCCTAAAGCTACCAGCTCCGCACCGACATCCACCACAATGACCCACCCTCTACTCCACTTACACTACCCGGCTCAGGGCACTCCTACCCCGGCCTACGTGCACACACTCGCCCCCCTGGCTCCTCTGGACCTCCTCTGACCAGCCTGCTCCTAAAGCTACCAGCTCCGCACCGACATCCACCACAATGACCCACCCTCTACTCCACTTACACTACCCGGCTCAGGGCACTCCTACCCCGGCCTACGTGCACACACTCGCCCCCCTGGCTCCTCTGGACCTCCTCTGACCAGCCTGCTCCTAAAGCTACCAGCTCCGCACCGACATCCACCACAATGACCCACCCTCTACTCCACTTACACTACCCGGCTCAGGGCACTCCTACCCCGGCCTACGTGCACACACTCGCCCCCCTGGCTCCTCTGGACCTCCTCTGACCAGCCTGCTCCTAAAGCTACCAGCTCCGCACCGACATCCACCACAATGACCCACCCTCTACTCCACTTACACTACCCGGCTCAGGGCACTCCTACCCCGGCCTACGTGCACACACTCGCCCCCCTGGCTCCTCTGGACCTCCTCTGACCAGCCTGCTCCTAAAGCTACCAGCTCCGCACCGACATCCACCACAATGACCCACCCTCTACTCCACTTACACTACCCGGCTCAGGGCACTCCTACCCCGGCCTACGTGCACACACTCGCCCCCCTGGCTCCTCTGGACCTCCTCTGACCAGCCTGCTCCTAAAGCTACCAGCTCCGCACCGACATCCACCACAATGACCCACCCTCTACTCCACTTACACTACCCGGCTCAGGGCACTCCTACCCCGGCCTACGTGCACACACTCGCCCCCCTGGCTCCTCTGGACCTCCTCTGACCAGCCTGCTCCTAAAGCTACCAGCTCCGCACCGACATCCACCACAATGACCCACCCTCTACTCCACTTACACTACCCGGCTCAGGGCACTCCTACCCCGGCCTACGTGCACACACTCGCCCCCCTGGCTCCTCTGGACCTCCTCTGACCAGCCTGCTCCTAAAGCTACCAGCTCCGCACCGACATCCACCACAATGACCCACCCTCTACTCCACTTACACTACCCGGCTCAGGGCACTCCTACCCCGGCCTACGTGCACACACTCGCCCCCCTGGCTCCTCTGGACCTCCTCTGACCAGCCTGCTCCTAAAGCTACCAGCTCCGCACCGACATCCACCACAATGACCCACCCTCTACTCCACTTACACTACCCGGCTCAGGGCACTCCTACCCCGGCCTACGTGCACACACTCGCCCCCCTGGCTCCTCTGGACCTCCTCTGACCAGCCTGCTCCTAAAGCTACCAGCTCCGCACCGACATCCACCACAATGACCCACCCTCTACTCCACTTACACTACCCGGCTCAGGGCACTCCTACCCCGGCCTACGTGCACACACTCGCCCCCCTGGCTCCTCTGGACCTCCTCTGACCAGCCTGCTCCTAAAGCTACCAGCTCCGCACCGACATCCACCACAATGACCCACCCTCTACTCCACTTACACTACCCGGCTCAGGGCACTCCTACCCCGGCCTACGTGCACACACTCGCCCCCCTGGCTCCTCTGGACCTCCTCTGACCAGCCTGCTCCTAAAGCTACCAGCTCCGCACCGACATCCACCACAATGACCCACCCTCTACTCCACTTACACTACCCGGCTCAGGGCACTCCTACCCCGGCCTACGTGCACACACTCGCCCCCCTGGCTCCTCTGGACCTCCTCTGACCAGCCTGCTCCTAAAGCTACCAGCTCCGCACCGACATCCACCACAATGACCCACCCTCTACTCCACTTACACTACCCGGCTCAGGGCACTCCTACCCCGGCCTACGTGCACACACTCGCCCCCCTGGCTCCTCTGGACCTCCTCTGACCAGCCTGCTCCTAAAGCTACCAGCTCCGCACCGACATCCACCACAATGACCCACCCTCTACTCCACTTACACTACCCGGCTCAGGGCACTCCTACCCCGGCCTACGTGCACACACTCGCCCCCCTGGCTCCTCTGGACCTCCTCTGACCAGCCTGCTCCTAAAGCTACCAGCTCCGCACCGACATCCACCACAATGACCCACCCTCTACTCCACTTACACTACCCGGCTCAGGGCACTCCTACCCCGGCCTACGTGCACACACTCGCCCCCCTGGCTCCTCTGGACCTCCTCTGACCAGCCTGCTCCTAAAGCTACCAGCTCCGCACCGACATCCACCACAATGACCCACCCTCTACTCCACTTACACTACCCGGCTCAGGGCACTCCTACCCCGGCCTACGTGCACACACTCGCCCCCCTGGCTCCTCTGGACCTCCTCTGACCAGCCTGCTCCTAAAGCTACCAGCTCCGCACCGACATCCACCACAATGACCCACCCTCTACTCCACTTACACTACCCGGCTCAGGGCACTCCTACCCCGGCCTACGTGCACACACTCGCCCCCCTGGCTCCTCTGGACCTCCTCTGACCAGCCTGCTCCTAAAGCTACCAGCTCCGCACCGACATCCACCACAATGACCCACCCTCTACTCCACTTACACTACCCGGCTCAGGGCACTCCTACCCCGGCCTACGTGCACACACTCGCCCCCCTGGCTCCTCTGGACCTCCTCTGACCAGCCTGCTCCTAAAGCTACCAGCTCCGCACCGACATCCACCACAATGACCCACCCTCTACTCCACTTACACTACCCGGCTCAGGGCACTCCTACCCCGGCCTACGTGCACACACTCGCCCCCCTGGCTCCTCTGGACCTCCTCTGACCAGCCTGCTCCTAAAGCTACCAGCTCCGCACCGACATCCACCACAATGACCCACCCTCTACTCCACTTACACTACCCGGCTCAGGGCACTCCTACCCCGGCCTACGTGCACACACTCGCCCCCCTGGCTCCTCTGGACCTCCTCTGACCAGCCTGCTCCTAAAGCTACCAGCTCCGCACCGACATCCACCACAATGACCCACCCTCTACTCCACTTACACTACCCGGCTCAGGGCACTCCTACCCCGGCCTACGTGCACACACTCGCCCCCCTGGCTCCTCTGGACCTCCTCTGACCAGCCTGCTCCTAAAGCTACCAGCTCCGCACCGACATCCACCACAATGACCCACCCTCTACTCCACTTACACTACCCGGCTCAGGGCACTCCTACCCCGGCCTACGTGCACACACTCGCCCCCCTGGCTCCTCTGGACCTCCTCTGACCAGCCTGCTCCTAAAGCTACCAGCTCCGCACCGACATCCACCACAATGACCCACCCTCTACTCCACTTACACTACCCGGCTCAGGGCACTCCTACCCCGGCCTACGTGCACACACTCGCCCCCCTGGCTCCTCTGGACCTCCTCTGACCAGCCTGCTCCTAAAGCTACCAGCTCCGCACCGACATCCACCACAATGACCCACCCTCTACTCCACTTACACTACCCGGCTCAGGGCACTCCTACCCCGGCCTACGTGCACACACTCGCCCCCCTGGCTCCTCTGGACCTCCTCTGACCAGCCTGCTCCTAAAGCTACCAGCTCCGCACCGACATCCACCACAATGACCCACCCTCTACTCCACTTACACTACCCGGCTCAGGGCACTCCTACCCCGGCCTACGTGCACACACTCGCCCCCCTGGCTCCTCTGGACCTCCTCTGACCAGCCTGCTCCTAAAGCTACCAGCTCCGCACCGACATCCACCACAATGACCCACCCTCTACTCCACTTACACTACCCGGCTCAGGGCACTCCTACCCCGGCCTACGTGCACACACTCGCCCCCCTGGCTCCTCTGGACCTCCTCTGACCAGCCTGCTCCTAAAGCTACCAGCTCCGCACCGACATCCACCACAATGACCCACCCTCTACTCCACTTACACTACCCGGCTCAGGGCACTCCTACCCCGGCCTACGTGCACACACTCGCCCCCCTGGCTCCTCTGGACCTCCTCTGACCAGCCTGCTCCTAAAGCTACCAGCTCCGCACCGACATCCACCACAATGACCCACCCTCTACTCCACTTACACTACCCGGCTCAGGGCACTCCTACCCCGGCCTACGTGCACACACTCGCCCCCCTGGCTCCTCTGGACCTCCTCTGACCAGCCTGCTCCTAAAGCTACCAGCTCCGCACCGACATCCACCACAATGACCCACCCTCTACTCCACTTACACTACCCGGCTCAGGGCACTCCTACCCCGGCCTACGTGCACACACTCGCCCCCCTGGCTCCTCTGGACCTCCGGGGACACACAGCCCACATCTCGGACCCACTCTTAAGCACCCCTCCTCGGACTACACCCCCCAACTCATCCAGGCCGGGGAAAACTCACCAAGGCTGGGGCTAAGTTCCACAGCCAGCTCCAAAACCCAATAGCCCGGTCCCCATATCATCCAGCCCGGGGATAAATCCTCCAGGCCGGGGCTAAGTTCCATTCAGAAAATACTTGATAACGTATATTTAACAAGGACTAGATACTTACCAATATATTTTCTTGTCTTCTTTGGAGTGAACTTTCTCTTGGTCCTTCTTCTTCGCATTACCATTAGATGTCTTCCGAAATCACTCAACATGCCCGGACACATATCCCGCACGTGTCCCCATAAAGAACCAATCACAATGGAGCCTTCAATACCGCCAGAGTAGGGTAGGGGGAGCACATCATACACTCCATACACAAGAAGTCAGGTTGGGGTATTATATGGACGTCAAATAAACTTTCAATTTATGGTCTTTAAAAGCTAAGAATTTAAAAAAACTTGATATGTGCATGATATATTATCATTGAGCATTAAAAGGACTTCAGAAAAACAATGAAATTATGCTCTTTATATGCTAAAAATTAAAATACAAAATCTTGGTTTATGAGGACCGTAGCATAGTCCTGCTAATCCCCTTAGGTTCTCGTAGTGCTGGTGAGTAGTCAGGTCAATTGGCTCCATAAACCATATATACAGACACACGCGCACACACACACGCGCACACACAGGCAAGCATCACACACGCACACACACACACATGCGCACACACAAGCAAACATCACACATCACACACAACAGTACAACCCAAATAAATAAATTACTACAGAAAAAGTCATTCTCATTCAATCAGAGACAACGATTACAATCATGGATTTTTGTTACTGTACTCTTCAGGTAACATAACTTGTGAAACTGAAGTTGTGTGGATTTGATTAAGAAGCAGAGGCGAGTAGTACTCAGTTTCATTTACTCAAGTACATGTACCATAAGTAACATTTTGAAGAAATTGTATTTCTTAGGAGTAGTTTTATAATACAGTCCTTTTAACTTCAATTTGAGTAAATTTATAATGAAGTTGCTTTTTCTTACTGAGTAAAAATAATTGTTACTTTTTCCATTAAGTAAATATTTAAGCGGCAAAAGCAGTTACTCACAGGACTCAAGTATATTTTTCTCCAAGTACTTTTTTACTTTTACTTGAGTAATTGTTTGGGTCACTACTTTTTATTTGTACTTGAGTAAAATTATTTCAAAGTAACGTTACTCTAAATATGTTTTATGCTCGGGACACTTCTACACAAAGACAAAGTTACATGCATACCTTGATTTTTTTTTCAATGGTACTTTTCTGTTTTTGCAAATGAACTGTTTTCTTTTTCTATAACAATGGACTGTCTTGTTTATTTTAATGCTTAATATTTTGTAATAAATAAGTATGCTTTTGTTCATCTTTATTGTCACACAGCCAGTTGACATCTACCCGGCCCAGAGCGTTATTCTTTCTGTAGCAGAAAAGGTACTGTTAGATTGAACAATTTTTGTGAAAGAGAATTTGTTTCATTGACATATGAATAATTGTACAGACACAACCTACGTGCCACCATGAGCACAGACGCGGAGATGGAGCAGTATGGCCCGGCGGCTGTTTACCTCCGGAAGCCAGAAAGGGGGGTCTTGAGGCCCAAACCTTGCCCTTTGATGCCAAAACGGCGTTCTTTTGTATCGACCAAGCTGAGATGTACCTCAAATGTAAAGTCACCAAAAGAGAGGGTGGTAAAGCCACATGTGAGATTGAAGGAGCCGCTGGAAAGGCACGTCTTTATGTATTTCAAAAATAGAATAAATATCTTGAGTTCAACAGCTTCTAACAAGTAAAGTCTAATAATGCAAATGTGCCGTCTTTAGACTGTCGTCGTCAAAGAGGAGGACACCCACGCCAGAAACCCTCCAAAGTATGACAAGATGGAAGACATGGCCATGATGACCCACCTCAACGAGCCGTCTGTGTTGTATAACCTCAAAGAGCGTTATGCCTCATGGATGATCTACGTAAGTTTCCCCATCTACAGTAGAGCCACAGAGACCAACAGAACTGCAATCTAAATACACACTCATTACTTATGTGTTTTATTCTTACTACTACCTGCTTCTCAAGAGTGCAGAAGTGTCGCAGCTTGCTCCTGCTGCTTGCCTCGTTATTCGCTTTTTAATCATTCTATTTTTTGGCACATGTCTTGGATATGATTTTATTCTTTATTTGATTCTTTAAATCATTTGTATGACTTTTTTACAAATCATCTGACCAACCAGCGACAACAATCTTGTCAACATGGCTGAGGGAGGGGGTCAGCCCTATGTTCCCCGGTACCTATGTTCCCCAGTACCTATGTTCCCCCACTTCTATTGATTAAGATTAGGCACCAGCCCACTATCCTTAAGGTTAGTGGCTAGGGCAGGGTTAGGGTTAAGCTGCTTGATATATGTAGGACATTTCACTCTCATGACTTGTGATTGGGTGAAGTACCAACTCATCTACGGAAAAAAAAACATCGCACCCGGGGAACATAGGACCCGGGGAACATAGGACCCGGGGAACATAGGTACGCACCCCTGAGGGAGTAACGCAAACGTCTCCCTGTGACAGCTGTCGGATATATATCGACAAGAAATCTGCTTTCTACGGGATAAGATTTTTGTCTGAGAGACAGAAAACATTTTATGCAACTGTGAAGCACTTTGAATTGCCTTGTGTAAAACTTGCCTTGCCTTACCTTAGACCTACTCTGGGCTGTTCTGCGTCGTGGTGAACCCCTACAAGTGGCTTCCCGTATACGATGAAACCTGTGTAGGAGCCTACAGAGGCAAGAAGAGGATTGAGGCCCCACCCCACATCTTCTCCATCTCTGACAATGCCTATCAGTTCATGAGCACTGGTGAGTTTAAAATATAGGGAAAAAAATACATATATATAATTATTTAATGTGAAATATTTCAAATGAATATTTCAGATCGTGAGAACCAGTCTGTTCTGATTACGTAAGTAGAGAAGGCACAGATAAGAATAATTGAAAACGTATCAGTTGGTTGATAATATGCTTGTCCTAAACCAGCGGAGAATCCGGTGCCGGAAAAACTGTCAACACCAAGCGTGTCATCCAATACTTTGCAACAATTGCAGCACTTGGAGCTAAAAAGGGTGCCCCCGCACCTGGTGCTGGCAGCAAAATAAAGGTAAATCCTGTCAAATACAGACAGACAAATACATCAGTTATGAGGGGGGTAATGTTGCACCCAAACATCTCCATTTCAGGGATCTCTTGAGGATCAGATTGTCGCTGCTAACCCTCTGCTGGAGTCTTACGGTAATGCCAAAACTGTGAGGAATGACAACTCCTCTCGTTTCGTGAGTATATACACATGTCAGACTATGGTACACATTCAAACCATGGGAGTTCATTAACATTTCTTTCAAATTCAGGGTAAATTCATCAGGATTCATTTTGGCACCACTGGCAAGCTCGCTTCAGCTGATATTGAAACATGTAAGTTTAAAACGAGGACATGTGTGTTCAAGAATGAGCAAGTGATGTCATATGTATTTATTGCACTAAAATCATTAAAAACAGAGAAAATAAATTACAAGGCTACTTAGATTGTTTTAAGGACACTCATCTGTTTTGGCTATTGTACTTTAATATATTAGACACAAAAACAGACAACTTTAATGGGGATACTAACTCAAATGGTTAGTTTATTGTAATGTTCCTCCGCACAGACCTGCTGGAGAAGTCCCGTGTGACCTTCCAGCTGTCTGCTGAGAGGAGCTACCACATCTTCTACCAGCTCATGACAGGCCACCAGCCTCAGCTAGTGGGTATGTCATGTCACATAATGCCACATGTTTAGTACAGGGGTTACTGTCTAAAACACTGTACTTGAACTGCATTTTTCCACATTTCTATGTAAGAGGCCCTTTTGATCACCACCAACCCTTACGACTACCCGATGATCAGCCAGGGTGAAATTACTGTCAAGAGTATCGATGATGTGGAGGAGTTCATTGCAACTGATGTAAAGGAGAAAATACAACTCAACCTGACAATCAATCAATCAATCTTTGTCTACATGTAGAACAGACAGAAAGGGGCAAAGGAAACACAGACGCTACCACTATAGTCCGTATAAGCAGTTTCTCTAGTGTCTCCAAAGCACCGAGCTGGACCTCATACTGCTCTGGTCAGGGCTTATTAGAACAGTTAACATTTCATTTTGTGAGTCCATGAGTCTCTTTACTTTATTTGTAACATTTCTTATGAGAGCGTTTAATGTGGTCACATTATTCTGCATGAACAGCAGACTGGCACTTGTTCAGCGAGGGACTTTCAATAGAATCCTGAGAGCATCGTTGTATGCTACTTACAGCTTATGGAATTTAGCTTTAGTGTAGCAGCGCCACCATGGGGCAGTGTAGAGTTGTGTGCAGTGATCAGAGTTATTTTCCATACACATTCCACATTTTGTGTTTGCTTGTGCATACAGTTTACAACTGTAAAGAAGATATCAATGTTGCTCAATTTTTGTTCAGACTGCCATTGATATCTTGGGCTTCAATGCCGAGGAGAAGTTTAATATCTACAAGCTGACTGGTGCTGTGATGCATCACGGCAGTTTGAAATTCAAGCAGAAGCAGCGTGAGGAGCAGGCTGAGCCCGACGGCACTGATGGTAATTACAATACGCTCAATTTGACAGTTATTAATGGAAGGTTACAATATCCTATGTTTAAACCTGTTTTACTAATATTTAACCTAATTTATTTAACCTGTTTCAGTGGCTGACAAGATCTGCTACCTCTTGGGTATAAACTCGGCGGATATGCTCAAAGCATTGTGCTACCCAAGAGTCAAAGTCGGAAATGAGATGGTGACCAAAGGTCAAACTGTCCCACAGGTAAAGCATTACTGAAACACACAGATATAATGGCACTACATTCTCTACTTTTGTGATTTATTACGTTATTCTTATGTTAAGGTCAGCAATTCTGTCAGTGCTCTGTGCAAGTCTATCTATGAGAAAATGTTCTTGTGGATGGTTATCCGTATCAATGAGATGTTGGACACTAAGCAGCCAAGAAACTTCTACATTGGAGTGCTGGATATTGCTGGATTTGAGATTTTTGATGTAGGTTTATCACTATTATGAAACAGGTCTCCTCACTATTGCTATGAAGCTAAATAGTAGTGTACCTTTGATTTGTAGTTCAACAGTTTGGAGCAGCTCTGCATCAACTTCACCAATGAGAAACTGCAACAGTTTTTCAACCACACCATGTTTGTCCTGGAGCAAGAGGAGTACAAGAAAGAGGGCATTCAGTGGGAGTTCATTGACTTCGGTATGGATTTGGCGGCCTGCATTGAGCTTATTGAGAAGGTAATCTGAAACATTTGTAACATGAAGAAAAAAGTATGCATTTTAGTAACATATGCTAATTCTTGACAGCCAATGGGAATCTTCGCCATCCTTGAGGAGGAGTGCATGTTCCCTAAGGCCTCTGATACAACATTCAAGAACAAGCTGCATGACCAGCATCTGGGCAAGACCAAAGCCTTTGAGAAACCTAAACCAGGCAAAGGCAAGGCTGAGGCTCACTTCTCCCTGGTCCACTACGCTGGCACAGTCGACTACAATGTCGGTGGCTGGCTGGACAAGAACAAGGACCCTCTGAACGACTCCGTTATTCAGCTCTACCAGAAGTCTGCAAACAAACTCTTGGTTCTCCTGTATGCTACCCATGGAGAAGGTAAGTGCATATTTTACAAATTGGAACATGATATTACACAGAATAAGAATCAAATTATTATTTTTTAGCTGATGCTGCTGCTGCTGCTGGCAAGAAGGGTGGCAAGAAGAAGGGTGGATCCTTCCAGACTGTGTCCGCCCTCTTCAGAGTATGTTTTTGATCTGTGATGTGATCACACAAGGAAATGTGTAATAATTCATTATATTATGATAATCAGGAGAACTTGGGAAAGCTGATGACCAACTTGAGGAGCACTCACCCTCACTTTGTGCGTTGCTTGATTCCCAATGAAACTAAAACCCCAGGTGAGTATCCATTTTTTAAAGGGGTCATAATGGATCTGTGTGATCTATGAACATCATTTTAATAATAAAAGTATTATACATTCAACTTCAGGTCTTATGGAGAACTTCCTGGTCATCCACCAACTGAGGTGTAATGGTGTGCTAGAGGGCATCAGAATCTGCAGAAAGGGTTTCCCCAGCAGAGTCCTCTACGGTGACTTCAAGCAGAGGTACTTTTTACACATTTCAAATTGAAGCGGTTGAAAGCCAAAAAAAAAGAAACGATTACTAAAATGACTACTTTCTCAGATACAAAGTATTGAATGCCAGTGTCATCCCTGAGGGACAGTTCATTGACAACAAGAAAGCTTCAGAGAAGCTTCTTGGCTCCATTGATGTGGACCACACTCAGTACATGTTTGGACACACCAAGGTATATATTCAGTTTAGAATGTTGTAATTTATCATTATTTACTAATGTTTCATCACTCAATGTTGTAATAGGTGTTCTTCAAAGCTGGTCTGCTGGGTCAGCTGGAGGAGATGAGAGATGAGAAACTGGCTTCGCTGGTGACCATGACTCAGGCTCTCTGCAGAGGCTATGTTATGAGGAAGGTGTTTGTCAAGATGATGGAGAGAAGGTACAGATAAATTCCACTAAAGAATTCATAATGCCAACAAAATATTTATCCATTCTTTTCTGCTTACAGAGAATCTATCTTCAGCATCCAGTACAATATCCGCTCCTTCATGAATGTCAAAAACTGGCCATGGATGACCCTGTATTTCAAGATCAAGCCTCTCCTGCAGAGCGCTGAGACTGAGAAGGAGCTCCAGCAAATGAAGGAAAACTATGACAAGATGAAGACTGACCTGGCAACCGCTCTGGCTAAGAAGAAGGAGCTGGAGGAGAAAATGGTTTCCATCCTGCAGGAGAAGAATGATCTTCAGCTGCAAATGGCATCGGTCAGCAAAAAATGAAATAACAGTCATACCGCCTTTGCTCTGCCCAATCCCGTCAGGTCTTGGAAGCTAAGCAGGGAAGGGCCTGGTCGCTACATGGATGGGAGACCGTTTGGTAACACCAGGAAGCCTGGGGTGAATGTAGTGTGTGAGTGAGTGGTTGGTGGTGGTCGGAGGGGCCGATGGCACAGACTGGTTGCCTCGCTTCCGTCAGACTACCCCAGGGCAGCTGTGGCTACAACAGTAGCCTACCACCACAGAGTCTGGAGTGAATGAATAATGACGACAGTGTAGCGCTTTGAGAAACTTGGTAATAGAGACTTGTAAAGCGCATTACAAGAGTAAGGCATTATTATTATTATTAAAGAAAACCTCTGTGAGATCATAACATGTTCATTTTCATGCATGTCTATCTTATATAGGAGGGTGAAAACCTCTCTGATGCAGAGGAGAGGTGTGAGAGGCTCATTAAAAGCAAAATCCAACTTGAAGCCAAACTCAAAGAGACAAGTGAGAGACTGGAGGATGAGGAGGAAATCAATGCTGAGCTGACTGCAAAGAAGAGGAAGCTGGAGGATGAATGCTCTGAGTTGAAGAAAGACATCGACGACTTAGAGCTCACCTTGGCTAAAGTGGAGAAAGAGAAACATGCCACTGAAAACAAGGTTTGTTTGACTGTATATGTAAAATTTTCATTCTCAAACTGCACTGATTTGGCAGTTTTGTTGTAAATAATATTTATATATTATATTATATTAATGTAACTTTTGAATAAACTAAATCTATATTTAAAAAAAAAACTGAAAAGAACAAACAAATTATACAATTGTCATGTACATTGACAATTGTTCATGACATGTACATTCAGTAGCTGTAACATGATTATGAAATGTTCTTACAGTAAATTGTTTCAAAAAGTGACAATATGTCAATGCTGTTTCAGGTTAAAAATCTGACAGAGGAGATGGCATCTCAAGATGAGGCTCTTGCCAAGCTAACCAAAGAGAAGAAAGCCCTCCAAGAGTCCCACCAGCAAACTCTGGATGACCTCCAGGCAGAGGAAGACAAAGTCAACACTCTGACCAAGGCCAAGACCAAGCTGGAACAGCAAGTCGATGATGTGAGGCTTTTAAAGCTTTTCATATATACTGTATAGTCATACCTATTATGGTATTATCTCAATTATTAAAATATTACAATGTTTGATAGCTTGAGGGTTCCCTGGAGCAAGAGAAGAAGCTCCGCATGGACCTAGAGAGAGCCAAAAGGAAGCTGGAGGGAGACCTGAAACTGGCCCAGGAATCCATCATGGACCTGGAAAATGACAAGCAGCAATCTGATGAGAAGATCAAAAAGTATTTCTTACATTTTATCAACTGGTCTTTTGTTTAATAACACAAAAATGAGAAAGTTGTACTTTCTTTTAGGAAGGACTTTGAGACCAGCCAGCTGCTCAGCAAGATTGAGGATGAGCAGTCTCTTGGTGCCCAGCTTCAGAAGAAGATCAAAGAGCTTCAGGTAATAAATTGTGCTGCTTCAGATTGACAGTGTTTTGGTTCAAATGAAGAAAGTGTTGATCCTATCGTCTGTGATGAAATGTAGGCTCGTATTGAGGAGCTGGAGGAGGAGATTGAGGCTGAGAGAGCAGCCCGTGCAAAGGTGGAGAAGCAGAGAGCCGACCTCTCCAGAGAACTTGAGGAGATCAGTGAACGACTTGAGGAAGCTGGTGGAGCCACATCTTCTCAGATTGAGTTGAACAAGAAACGTGAGGCTGAGTTCCAGAAGCTGCGTCGTGATCTTGAAGAGTCCACTCTGCAGCATGAGGCCACGGCTTCAGCTCTGCGCAAGAAGCAGGCTGACACTGTTGCTGAGCTGGGAGAGCAGATCGACAACCTGCAGCGTGTCAAGCAGAAGCTGGAGAAGGAGAAGAGCGAGTACAAAATGGAAATCGATGATCTCTCTAGCAACATGGAGGGTGTGGCCAAGTCTAAGGTAAACTGCTCCTCTCTGTGAACTTTAAACAATTTAATCTTGTTACTATAGTAAAATTATTGTATCCTAACAGGGCAATCTGGAGAAAATGTGCAGAACTCTTGAGGACCAGTTGAGTGAGCTCAAGGCCAAAAACGATGAGAATGTCCGCCAGCTGAATGACTTTAGTGCTCAGAGGGCCAGGCTCCAGACAGAGAATGGTATGGTCCTAAACTGAACATGTTTTAGCTTTGAATCCCTTCGGATGACCTAAATGAGTCTGCAATTACAGGTGAGTACTCTCGTCAAATTGAGGAGAAGGAAGCGCTTGTCTCTCAGCTGTCCAGAGCCAAACAGGCTTTCACTCAGCAGATTGAAGAGCTGAAGAGACATGTTGAGGAAGAAGTCAAGGTATGAACAATCTCATCACTTAGCCAGTAAACTCAAAAATATCTTTAAATGACTGCTGCACACTGTTTATTAATGTCTACAGGCCAAGAATGCCCTGGCTCATGGAGTCCAGTCTGCCCGTCACGACTGTGATCTGCTCAGGGAGCAGTTTGAGGAGGAGCAGGAGGCCAAGGCTGAGCTCCAGAGAGGAATGTCCAAGGCCAACAGTGAAGTGGCTCAGTGGAGAGCTAAATATGAGACTGATGCCATTCAGCGCACTGAGGAGCTGGAGGAGGCCAAGTAAGTGGAATGATTCTTTTAGTAGAACTCCAAAGATGATAGTTATCTTAAGTTGATTCTCTTCGTGTCTATTTCCTTCATCACAGGAAAAAACTGGCCCAGCGCCTGCAGGAGGCTGAAGAATCCATTGAGGCTGTGAACTCTAAGTGTGCATCTTTGGAGAAAACCAAACAGAGGCTGCAGGGTGAGGTGGAGGACCTTATGATTGATGTGGAGAGAGCTAATGCTCTAGCTGCAAATCTGGACAAGAAGCAGAGGAACTTTGACAAAGTAAAACATTAATTAAAACACGCAAAAACAAGATGGATGTCCTCTCTCATTTGTGTAAACTCAAATCGAATATTTCCAGGTTCTCTCAGAGTGGAAGCAGAAGTATGAGGAGGGACAAGCTGAATTGGAGGGAGCCCAGAAAGAGGCTCGGTCTATGAGCACTGAACTTTTTAAGATGAAGAACTCTTATGAGGAGACCCTGGATCATCTGGAGACCATGAAGAGAGAGAACAAGAACCTGCAGCGTATGTTCACCAACATTTTGGGATATACAACACTATACAATTATTATACAATTATTGTAGCTGCACCATAATCAAGGTTGATGCTTATTTCCTATTTAGAGGAGATCTCTGACCTGACTGAGCAGATCGGAGAGAATGGAAAATGCATTCATGAGCTGGAGAAGTCCAAGAAGACAGTTGAAACTGAAAAATCTGAAATCCAGACTGCCCTTGAGGAAGCTGAGGTAACATTTTATCATTAGAGAAACGTTTTTTTATTAAATGTTATTTTCATATAGGAATGAATGATAATACATATGGCATTTCTAGGGCACACTGGAACATGAAGAGGCCAAGATTCTTCGTGTCCAACTGGAGTTGAACCAGGTCAAAGGGGAGATTGACAGGAAGCTGTCAGAGAAGGACGAGGAGATGGAGCAGATCAAGAGGAACAGCCAGAGGATCATTGACTCCATGCAGAGCACTCTGGATTCTGAGATCAGGAGCAGGAATGATGCTCTGAGAATCAAGAAGAAGATGGAGGGAGACCTGAACGAAATGGAAATTCAGTTGAGCCACGCAAACAGACAGGCAGCTGAATCCCAGAAACAGCTCAGGAACGTCCAGGGCCAGCTCAAGGTTAGAAAACAGATACAAGTTCAATGAAAGATTATGTTGGAGAATATTTTCATATAAGGTTTCTCTGTGGCCAGGATACCCAACTGCACCTTGATGATGCCATCAGGGGACAAGAAGACATGAAGGAGCAGGTCGCCATGGTGGAGCGCAGAAATGGCCTGATGATGGCCGAGATTGAGGAGCTGAGAGCTGCTTTGGAACAGACAGAGAGAGCACGTAAAGTGGCTGAGACCGAGCTGGTGGATGCTAGTGAGCGTGTTGGACTGCTTCACTCTCAGGTTTGGAAAAAACAATTACTGTGATAAAGTATGCAAAATAAATGTATGAACACCAACCATTTTTTATTATTATTTTCACAGAACACCAGTCTTATAAACACCAAGAAGAAGCTGGAGTCTGATCTGGTCCAGGTTCAAGGTGAAGTGGATGACTCAGTTCAGGAAGCAAGAAATGCTGAAGAGAAAGCCAAAAAGGCCATCACTGATGTGAGCTCACATGTCCCAACACCAGAGTACACTGTTTATGACAGAATGAACTTACAATGAAAACATTTCAGGCCGCCATGATGGCTGAGGAGCTGAAGAAGGAGCAGGACACCAGCTCTCATCTGGAGAGGATGAAAAAGAACCTGGAGGTCACTGTCAAGGACCTGCAGCATCGTCTGGATGAGGCTGAGAACCTGGCCATGAAGGGAGGCAAGAAGCAACTCCAGAAACTGGAGTCCAGGGTGAGTGTCTGCTGAAATATGACTCTGCATGAACGGCGATGATAATCATAACACTTCTTATTAAAAGGTGCGTGAGCTTGAGTCGGAAGTTGAAGGCGAGCAGAGGCGTGGAGCTGATGCTGTTAAAGGTGTCCGTAAATATGAGCGGAGAGTCAAGGAGCTGATCTACCAGGTAAGTTCTGACTTTACATTCAAAGATACCCTTCATACTGGGGAAAATGTGGTCACGTTATTTTTTCCCACTCATCCTTTGCACTGTACCATTCACGCAGTATTAAATTCCAGTATACTGTTGCAGATCTTCAACACTACAATCTTTTTAAATTACAATATGTAATATGTAAAATACAAATTGTATATCACCACATTTCCTACGTGCGAATGCATAGACTGAGGAGGACAAGAAGAACATGTTCAGGCTCCAGGATCTGGTGGACAAACTGCAGCTCAAAGTCAAGGCTTACAAGAGACAATCTGAGGAAGCTGTGAGTTGTAAAAAAAACACCAAAAAACAAAACAAAAAACACATTCAGTGTGGTATGTTTTATGGATGTTTACAAATCAACGTTCAACATGTTTAGGAGGAGCATGCCAACACTCACATGTCCAGGCTCAGGAAGGTTCAGCATGAACTTGAAGAAGCTCAGGAACGCGCTGATATTGCCGAGTCCCAGGTCAACAAGCTCAGAGTCAAGAGCCGTGATGCCGGAAAGGTAAGGATTTACAAAAAATGTCTTTGTGGTGAAAACAGAAAGTGAATAGAAATTCATTGAATGCACTTTATCTCCAGGGTGAACATGCCGAGTAACCATCGACTTCTAAATGAAGCTGTTAAATGTTTATAAAATATGACCACTTTAGTAGCTCTTTGTAAAACTTCAATAAAGCCGAAATAAAATCCTCTTTGTTTTCTGTACTTAATCAGATATGAGAATAACCATACAATATTCATCAAAAACATCTATCATTTTGAAGGAAAACTCCTAAACACGAAGGCTGTTAACACAAGCCTTAACACCAGGCTCATAGGAACGGGTCCCAATGCTTGCCTTCAGAAACACTTTCAGCCTGAATCTAAATCAAAGAGTCGACACTGAGATTCTGGGGAAAAAAAGGTGATCAACTTTTTCTGCTAGATTGCTTTATCATTCAGTGCCTCCAGTCATTTTTTAACCCAGTGTGCTACTTAAGAATAAAACAAAAAGAGAGACAGATGTCACTATGCAACACACGGAAAGATTTTAAAATTATCCTTTTTAGATGAAAAAAATAACACGTTAAACAGTTTTGGTCGTACAGTGTGTGGTGTGCAGCCACACGGTAAAATTAACACTTCACACACAAACTGAATTCACTCACTGACATTCTCAGGTCAGACCGGAAATCGCAAAAAAACCTATTGAGATGACTTCAGGGTGAACAAACATGGCGGACGGAGAAGAGGCAGTGGCCATAGTTTGTAGTTTGTTTTTTAACTGAAGAAAAAAAAAACGTTCTGGTGCGCCATGACAACGGTTTTCCCCTTTGTACTTCATTGCCACCTCGTCACCTCGCTTTCTGATTGGCTACATGTCACAGTCAACAGGCTGCTGTTTGTTTGTCCTCGGGGCTCAAACCAGGAGAAACCGGGCCAAAAAAAATCAAACATGTTGAATATCCCCAATTTGAGGTTGGAGCGGTCCCAATGTCCTTCCGTGCAGACGAGGGTATCTTTAACACTCCACACATGGCAGGAATATCTGATAAGATTCTCTTACAATAATCGGAGCGTCCTTAAGATTGTCGGAAGGGGAGAATCAGGGCTAAAATCGGCCTAATTATCCTGCCGTTCGGTCTGTTAGTTTAGGTGATCGGCTGTGTCTTGGTAAGTTCGCAGTGGTGCCATACTCTTTCCATTTCCGAATGATGGATTGAACAGTGCTCCGTGAGATGTTCAAATCTTGGTAAATCTTTGTATAACTTAACACTGCTTTAAACTTCTCCACAGCTTAATCCCTGACCTCTCTGGTGAGCTCCTTGGCCTTCATGATGTTGTTTAGTGACCAATACACTCTGACCATAGCTCTGAGGCCCTCACAGAACAGCTGGAATTATACTGAGAGTAGATTACACACAGGTGGCCTCTATTTAATGGTTAGGGCAAGGTGTGAACTTTCTGCAGTCATTAGGAATGTTATAAAGGCAATTTAATGCACTCAGAAAAATGCCATACTTGTGTACGCCCCACTTTTCACATTTCTATTTTTTGAAAAATAACAGAATCATGTATCATTTTGCCTTCACTTCACAGTTGTTTGTTCCTTGTGTGTGAACTTTCAGTAAAAAATTCAAAATAAAATCTTTATGTTTGTAAACATGACAAAATGTGCAAAAGTTCAAGGTGTATTAGTACTTTCGAGAGGCACTGTAGTTAATAGAAGTGCAGCCCTCCTTTATACTGAGTTTGTGTTTTGCTGATCATAAAGTCTGTGTCCAGGTCGAGCAAAGCCTAAGTCTCTGAGGTTCACAGACGTCCAGCCCAGGAGATTTTGAGCCTCGTGGAGTATAACAGCCGCCGGGTCCGGGGTTTTGACCTATTTGTGCATCTGGTTCATCCTAAGTCTTATGTTAAGAAGATCGATGTCCTGGGACACAAACGCAGCGCAGAGATCCTTCACCTCCTCCCAAACGGAGATCCTGTAGGTGGTCTACAGGATCTCCGTCTATGCAGCGGATAGCACTGGAGACTAGAGTTCTGACCACACCACAAGGTACAGTCCCAAATCTCCTCCCTCTCCCCAGACACTTCCTCTTCCATTTGAGTTTAATGCTGTGTTCAAGGTCACTGGGAGTTCAGGAGTGCTGACCTGAGAGTGTTTCCGTCACATTCACTTGTAAAAACATAATGCTACATTAATAAGTCAAAGAAAGTTCTCATAACAGGTCTCAAAACAAAAGGTTCACATCAGAATTAAAGATCCTGTATGAAGAAACTTTTCTGGGATATGATGAAGTCACGGCTCCAGATGGAGCAAGGACTAAAGCGATTCCATCGGATAAACACTTTTTTAAAAGGGAACTGTTGGGGCGATATAACCCATATATCACCGCCGTGGCTGCCTAATTACAAACCATTCCGGACGTGTGAATCACCAAAAAACATCCAAAATTGACATGCTCACAAACTTATTTATTCCTTCTTGAATTACTTGAATATGCACATAACTGTTCCACAAACACAGTCAAGAAACAGTTTCCTCATTAGACAGCACCCGTTAGTTGATTAACCACGCCTTATATAGACTCATATAGACTTATATAGACAATTGCAAGAGAAGCAAGGATTCTGAGATTGCTGTGGATCACCCACATTGAAAGAACAATTGTGAATACTTTACTGAAGACCATTTTGAGGCCCAAATGACTCTAAGAGATTCATTGTCCAATTCAAATTTTTCCCAGATCTTAGACTTCAAGCAATTTCAGAGACATGGCTTGGTTGTGAAGAGCAATCTTGCTTGTTCAAAATAGAAGGATATAATGCATTCTAGTAATGTAAAAATGGTCAAAAAGGCGGGAAAGTTGCATTGTTTATTGAACAGAATTTGAGAAGTAAACTCGTCAGTAGTAAGTGTTTCATTCTGGACAACATCATGGAATGTGTTACAGTGGAAATTGAGATTGCCATAATAAGCTGTGTGTATCGAAAACCAGGGTCTTGTATTGAAAACTTTCAGGAACTAATGATTGATCTGTATGAGATACGCTTTTCCAGAAGGAATGAAGACTGCGAAAGTGATTCCTATTCACAAGGCTGGTGGTGAACAGAAATTCACTAATTATAGACCTATTTCCATTCTGTCACAGTTTTCCAAGATCCTGAAGCAGATATTCCCTAAAAGATTATTCAGTTATGTAGATATGCAAAATATTCTTTGTGAACAGCAGTATAGTTTTAGACCCGATAGGACCACTACCTTAGCATTAGTGGACCTTGTAGAAAAAATATCAAACACTGTAGCCAATAAACAATACGCTGTTGGTGTGTTCCTAGACCTAACCAAAGCTTTTTTACAGTGAATCATTAATTGCTACTTCAAAAACTGTACACATATGGGATTAGAGGAGTGGCCTTTTCTTGGCTCCAGACTTATCTGAAGAACAGATCCCAGTAAGTCCACACCAATGGCACTAATTCCCAGCTGCTGACAGTTACCTGCGGGCTGCCACAGGGGGCAGTGTTGGGTCCGTTTTTGTTTCTTATGTATATTAACGATCTTTGTTTTAGCTTCAAAAACATTAAACCTCATTTTATTTGCTGATGACACAAACAGGCTTAGTTGTGGTAAAAATCTAGAAGCATTGATAGATATAGTAGATTTTTTTTTATTATTGTTAAATAAGTTAACCCTTAATTTAAATAAAACCAAATGTATCGTTTTTGGAAATCGTAGTGTGTAGAAATGTAAGAATAAATGATACTGAGATAGAATGAGTGAATGAAATAACATTTCTTGGAGTGCTTTTACAAAATAAGCTTAGCTGGAAGCCCCATATAAACTACATCAAGGCAAAGCTATGTAAATCTCTTGCAATAATATCTAAAGTTAAAGAACTCTTAAATAGAAAAAAACTATATATTTTATACTGTTCCCTGGTTCTCCCGAACATGACCTACGGCCTAGAAGTTTGGGGAAACACTTACAAAACCAATCTTAATCCAATAAGTATCATTCAAAAAAGAACGCTCCGAATTGTGAATAAAGTGGCTTACAGGGCACATAATGAGCTTTTCATTAAACTAAAAGCACTAAAATTGAAGGATTTGGTTGAGTTTAAAACAGTACAATTTATGTATAACATAAGCTATAACAAGTTACCTGTGCATATCCAGGGATTGTCACAAAAACAAGACTGCGTTTATAATTTCCGAAAGGAAGAAATGTTTCAAAAAACATGTGAGAACGAGTGCAAAGCAGCATTGTGTTTCTTTTGTTGGGATTGATGTGTGAAGTGAGTTGGACCAAGAGCTAAAAGACTCAGAGAATGGATGCCAAGGATGCAAAATTAAGATGATAGATTTTTCTTTCTTCTTTGTGACGATCTAAACAAATGGTATAACTGCATGCATAAGACATTGACAGCTTTTACTGTTTATGTTTTGTAAATACACTGGGATAGGCGCAATAAGCTTTAGCTTCTGCCTATTCCATTTCAGACTTTATTTATGTCGTCATCTGTTAAATGTTTAAAATGTCTGAATAAAAAACAAATCTGAATCTGACTCCATACACAGGCAGAACAGATAACAGGGGCTTCCAGAGCGCCACATATGGCCAGGAGGAAAAACACAAAAATGGCTCCAACAGGAACTACAAAAGGAAACTCTACAAATGTTGAACCTGATCAATATTTGTGAGGAAGCCTAGGAGTGTTTAGTGTTTTTCTGTGACTGAGGTGTTTCGTGTTTTTACCGGTCTGAAGTTTTCTGTGACTGAAGTGTTTTTTGAAGGGTCTTGGAGCAGTGTGTGTGGGAGGGACTTTGGTCTGACTGAAGCTGCAGTGGTCTGTGCGGAGCTGGACTGTGGCGCTGTGTCTGAGCTCCACCAGGGGGCGCTGTTCACTGAGGGTCCAGCTGTGGGCAGGTCCTTCCACTGTGACGGAGCAGAGATTTCACTGAAGGAGTGTGAGAGCTCAGAGACTCGCTGCTCAGCGGCTGCTCACCTCACCTGCTCAGGTAACTCTGTTTGCCTAAGGCTCGGCCTGCAGAGAAACTCATCAACCATTATGGTTTTACACTTTCTATTTGTAAACTGTCCATGTTTGTTTCAGATGAAGTGCTGAGGTTCAGTGGATATAGCTGTAGAAGTTACATGGAGCTGAGAAACAGTGACAAGTGGAGACCAGTGAGGACCTGGACTTAGACTTTAGCTCAGTGCTGCGTGAGCAGATCGGCTGTGGTTCTGCTCCTGAAGTGAAGTATCAGAATGATTTGTCCGGGCCGTTCTAGGGGCTGCAGCCTGAGTGTGTGAAGCAGAGGTCTGACCTCACAAACTACCTAGACCTGGACTCACACATGAACAAGACTAAAGGCAGTCTGTATTTGCTCTGTTCAGGTCTGCAACACCGACAGTAAGTTCTACATGTCACTTGTTGTATCAGTCGTGCTGCTGTCTCAGATGGACCGGGAATGTGTTTACAGACACTGAAAACATTTCCTCTTTCTTTGTAACTTACTTTACCTGTTGATTCTGCTGAAAACAACGCTGTTTCTCTGTCCTTTGTGTGACTTTTAGACATAATGTATTTTCATTTATTCTTTTTCATAGAGAATAATAGAGAATGGGAAAAGATTATGCAGATTAACAATAGACCTTTTCTCCTTGTTCCATCTCCTTAACATCAGAGGAGGATGTGACCCCTGTTCTTTCTCCACAGAGTTTGTTCCTACTGTACGAGCGTCCATCTCCTCTGAGGGAGCGCCCGTCTCTTCTGAGGGAGCATCCGTCTCCTCTGAGGGGGTGCATCTCTCCTCTGAATGGGCGTCCCAGGTGCAGAGGGTCCTCCTGATGCTGGGGACAAACTTCAGTGTGTCCTGCTCTTTAGCTGAACCCTTTGTACCAGGACAGTTCGACCGTCTGTCTCCAATTGGAAACTAGACCCTGCCATCTGTTAATCACTCCGCCCACTTCCTGATGCAGGACTTCAGCTCCCCCACATCGGGAACTACACCTGTGTTTTCTGTGGCACTGTCTACTTTAGCAGAATGCATTAAGAGCACAACTCTTCACGTCACTCCTGGAGGTACGATTTGGGTTCAGAAAGATTACAGTTTTATGTTTTCATGCTACTAAAATTACTAAAATTACATACATTTGATTTGAATTGGATAAAAAGAAATTATATAAAGATGCACAGCATACATTCCTCACCTCCAAAATACGTAACTGTACATTTGCCAGAACTGTAGAAATACGTCCGGGACACAGCAATCACAGTCTATTTTATCATATTGGCTCATGCTGTACGGCTCCACCATCTCATCATAAATAAATAAGCTAATGATAACGCGGCTAGCGCTAATGCCCACAGAGCCTCTCTCCGAGGAGGCTCTGCGCTGCTAAAAACCTCATTATTACAGAGAAACAATTACCTAAATGAAACTAAAAAGTATTTATACTAAAGATAGGGGAAGTCTTTGCTCTTGATGCAATGTTTTTAACACGATCCTAGTGACTGTTCAACAGTAACTCACTGCCTGCCTGTAATCTTGAGCTATTAATTTTTTTAGACAAGACACTGCTACTAACTCATAGGGAAATAACGGAGACAGGAAGAGCAACGCCTCCTGAGGATCCACTCGGAGTCACGTTTCGCTTGCGTGGGTCTATGATCTGCCTGTACGACAAAAAATCTCCTCAAAAACAAATTAATTTGACCTGCCCTACCCCGTATAAATATTATAGGCCTTTAGAACGCTGTGATGTCGCCTGAAACCCAGCTGTAGGACTTTTCACACAACACAAGTAGCCCAAAGCGCTCCACAGAGGGTCGGAGATTTGTTCTTCATTCACTTGGTGGTGGTGAGTTACGTATGGAGCTACAGTTTTCCCCGGGGTAGACTGACAGAAGCGCGACTGCACACATCTGACCATCACCAGTCATTCATCCCTTTTGCACATGTTTTTAGTAATAATCATTACTATGATTATTATTGATATTATGTTTGATTTAGCTCGTCTGGATAGTCAACCGACTTCAGCTCATACAGCACTGGTGCAAATCTGCACAAGGGCATTTTTTTCTGCTTCCCTGGAGTGGATTGTCAGGAAAAGGCTATTCAAAAGTGTGGAGGACCTTCACAAGGAGTGTGAAGGTCAGTGCATCAAGAGCCACCACACACAGACGGATCCTGGACATGGGCTTCAGATGTTGTATTCCTCTTGTTAAGCCGCTGCTGAACTCCAAACAACATCAGAAGCGTCTTGTGTGGGCTAAAGAATGCAAGACCTGGTCTGTTGCTCAGTGCTCCAAAGTTCTCTTTTCTGATGAGAGCAAATTTTGCATCTCATTTGAAAACCAAGGTGCCAGAGTCTGGGGGACGAATGGAGATGCACACAATCCACGACCACTGTTGATTGACAGCACCTTTAATAATAATAATTTAAAAAAAGATTCTGCACAAGCCACATTTTGTAAAAGTGACAAAATATACATGTTGGCGTCACCACAGCACAGTCACATGTCAGTGTTTTAAAGAGCTGCCTCAGTAAATAGCCTAAATGAAGGCAGTTTGTGCTTTTGCTTTCATTTAGTAGAAACTTTTGCCACATGGCAAATTTGCAAACATTGCGCAGTGGAGGAGCAGACCTCACTGTGTGTAAATGTCTTCACTGTGTGTTAATGCAGCATCTTTCTCTGACGATGATCCAGAGGACACAATTTTGGGCGAATATTTGACCAGAGCGTTTTTTATTTCTATGATGAAGCAGTAGCTGTGGAAGATAAATCTGAAATGGCTTTTGATCATCGTCTCTTTTCTCTGTGGTTTCATATTGTTATTGTGGTTCATGTTTGAGTAATTTAAGTCCGTGGCTGCAGTAGGAGGATTTTTGTAGTACTGTGGGTGATGTAGTTTTTCATGAAACAGCTGTTGGTGATGTCACTTCCCCTGTGTTTTCCACCCTGGGTGAGGAACGTCGGATTGGGCAAATGCTGCTGGCTCTAGTTCCTAACTGCATAGAGATCTAACAGTTGGCCCTATGAAAGGTTAGGGATCAGGAGCTAGGATCAGGAAATAAGAGGTATTATTTGAGCAATTCGGATGCAGCCAGTCATTTACAACCAGGAAGGAAGGCAGCTCAACTGGAGACGCGAACGGTGGACAAAAGGGGTGAGTCTACCATCTACGACGGTATGTTAGGAATGGAGGGGACAGTGGGGGCAGAGAGGGGTATGGAAACGTACTGCTCCAAAAGGGCAACCAAAGGGTTGTCACAACAGTAGACACACCTCAACAATGCGTTTATTTATACAGAGCCAGTGGCCACTCTGAATGGTTTTGAAGGCAGCTCAACTGGCGACGCGAACGGTGGACAAATGGGGTGAGTCTACGACGGTATGTTAGGAATGGAGGGGACAGTGGGGGCAGAGAGGGGTATGGAAACGTACCGCTCGAAAAGGGCAACCAAAGGGTTGTCACAACAGTAGACACACCTCAACAATGTGTTTATTTATACTGGCCACTGAATGGTTTTGATAGTTCCCCTTCAGATCACAGGCTGCATCAAACCTGCATCCAATGTGGTGTTCTGTTTATATCTTCTGCAACTGAGGACATGGCTGTGAGGACTCACCTCATGAGCTTTATGTGTTGAGCTTATCCTCAAAGACTGCTCTGCATCATGGATCTATGTGAGGACAGATAGACAAATAAATGTCAGTACAATGCACAAATAACATTTGATCACATTTTATTCTCACTCAAAGACCTACTCTGGGTTGTTCTGCGTCGTGGTGTGGTTGTGTAGGTGGGTAGGCATTTAAAAGTTATCTTCCGCCTGCTTCCTTGTAAGCAAGTGCTTTATTGTCATTGTACAACTTGTCATTGTACAACAAAATAGTGTTCAGGTGTCAGTCCTGAGCCGCGCTGCCACTGTGTAAACCTGACCCGCATGACCTTGGAGGTCAGGGAAACTGTAGCACTCGGAAGTGCTGTTTTCCTGTTTTGTTATACTATTACCAATACAATTCCCCCATCTAGGACTAAAGGCAACAAAGTAAATAGTTTTTTTTTTTTTTTTATGTTATTATTTTCACAGAGCACCAGTATTATGAACACCAAGAAGAAGTCTGATCTGGTCCAGATTCAGGGTGAAGTGGATGAGTCAGTTCAGGAAGCAAAAAATGCTGAAGAGTAAGCCAAAAAGGTCACTGTCAAGGACCTGCAGCACCGTCTGGATGAGGCTGAGAACCTGGCCATGAAGGGAGACAAGAAACGGCTCCAAAAACTGGAGTCTGAAATATTATTGGTAAATTTGTACCAACAAGCCTAAAAGTGAAACGTTTCTCTTTCAAAAGTGCTTGAACTTGAGTTCTGAGCGTAGAGTCAAGGAGCTGACCTCCCAGGTATGTTTTCTTTAGTGATACTTTAACGTCCAATTAATGTCGATGACCAGCTCTGTGATGTTAGAATAATGTATTTGTTTATTGTGACACATGGATGTGAATATATTTGCTACCGTTTGTTGTTTCTTTTACAGGCTGAAGAGGACAAGAAGAACGTGACCAGACTGCAGAATGTGGTGGACAAGCTGCAGCTTAAAGTGAAAGCTTCCAAGAGACGAGCAGAGGAGGCTGTATGCCAATTCAAATAACACCATATACCACAAATTCATGACATGTTATTGAACGGTTTGGAATATTGTTTTAAAACAAATCTTACAGGAGGAGCATGTCCAGGCTCAGGAAGGTTCAGCATGAAGTTGAAGAAGCTTAGTTCAATATTTTCTTTTAACCTAAGCTCTACTTAGCTACACATGGTGACTTTCTATCAAATATTAAACCAAGAATTACAATATTAAATGTAGAAGTAAACAGGGTAAGCATTATCTTCTGCTCTCAGTAACCTACAGAATATAAAGAATATAAATGACATCATTTGATCAAATTATTGACAACACTTTGTACAAATCACACCAAGACAGTTTAGCAACTTCTAGCATGATTTATTTGATAATCAGTCAAGCGTATAGTACAAACGTACTACAGACTTACAGTTCAACAAGCACATTTAAATGTGCTCTCCTCAGACAGGTCCATCAGTTGGAAAAAAAGAAAAATCAAGTCCAAGGGTAGAGAACTGCTCCTTAAGTATAATCTAGCAGGCGCTACCATCAGCTTTTACTGACGCACGAATCAGCAGATGCCTTTCTATTTTCACACTTTAACTCTGACATTAAACTAACATGGTTATTGTCAGAGTGCGCCGTAATCGAGCAGTCTCAAGATGGGCCTGAAATCTGATAGCTTTTTCACAGTCCATACCGAACCATGTAAAGGTCAGTAATCAGATTTAGATGAACATTTCAAGATATCTAGGGCAGTGGTTTTCAATCTTTTCAGCTCCGGGGCGCCCCTTTCATGTGCCTCTCCCAGTCCGCACACCAACATATTAGGTTACATCTGCACTTTAATGTCTTAACAATGTGTCGAAAATAGATGTTTTATTGAGGAACATTGGCAGGATGATGGAGGTTATGTTGTATGTATTAACCTTAAAAATAATAATAATAATTAATAATAAATAAAACAAAACAAAAAAGCTAGGTAGGCCACATTCTATGCTGTTATAGATGGTCCTTTTAGTAAGTGAAGGTTTATCTGCTTTACAGTTTCAATCACTTGCTGTGATCTTCCTCAGAAGCGCCCCCCTGGTGGCAAAGTGACGTTTCGTAGGCAGCTTTCACAGATTTACCCCAGTGGCGTGACAAGGGTACCTAGGGGCCCCAAGCAAGAATGTCGGTAGGGGCCTCTCTGGTGGCCGCCCTGTGTACACCACACTGGGAGAGAGGACATCTCGTGGACAGGCGTTGGTCACCTGATAAGTTTCCCTCAGAAGAGAAAGCTGAGGTTCTTTAGGTCATAATGAGTGGCACAATAAACTGGTTTCACTATTAGAAATATTATAATCTGGTGGAGACATGAGTAAAACGTCTGTCCACTGCTTATTATAGGGAACCATGACTCACTCAAGCATCCAGCAAGATGGGGATAAAAGCATTGGTGGAGACATGGTGTGATTGCAGCTCCAAAGTGGAGGACTTTGTATATCAAGCGTTTGATGCAAGTTTATGAAAAATGCTCCAGTTCACGGGGCCCCAGGCAGCTCTGTTTACCCCGACGTCTTCTCCAGGACGGCATACCAGGTGCGGGAGAAGGTGTACGCTCCGTCATCCCGGTGCCTACGACACATCATTTTCACCACCAAGTGATGCTTCTGAGGAACCTTTTTCCAACGCATACTATTCTTGTGGCATACTTATTTTAGCCCTGGCTGGGAGGAAGCCTAAACTGGACTTGGATTAAAATAAATAAATAATACTATCAACATAAATAAAACATTCATTTGGTCAAATCTGTCTGTCTGTCCAACAATAAGCCTCCACCAGTATTGTTACTTTAGCCATTTTTCACCGGTTTACAGAACCATGTTACATTTCAGCCCGCTCTGAGGTGATAGGGTATAGCGGAGCCACATAAACATAGCTACGCTAAGCAATGCAAATCTGGCGCGGATAATGCCAACAAAGATTGTTTTTTATGGAAAATAAGGTGCAGGTCAGATTTAATTGTTTGCCCTCGGGCCGCCTATTGTATTTATTTATTTGTTTATTTGACAGGGACAGTGCACATTAATGAACATTTCTGTAAATGTGTCAGTATTAGCTGCAAAGCTAGTTTTCAACTGTTGTCCCTGGGCAAGGTGTATAATGCCAACAACAATTATAAAACAATTTAAAAGTTGAGGCTACACACCTACACAACAAATGCCGACACAATAAGCCTAGTCTAAACTTTAAGTAATGTTAAGTCAATGAAAATTCACATTGTGAAAGGGGAGGGGACCAAACAACCACTTTTCAAAAGTGGGGGGATATGCCCCCCTCACAATGAATGGCGCCGACGCCCATGAGCTGAAACCCTCGCGTTTCCCCTTCTATTAAAGCTATTATTAGCTATTAAAAGCTATATTTATTCCAAGGGATGGAGTGTTTGGATTTAATTTGATATCTGAATCTTCTGTCTGCCAGGGTCGAGCTAAGAGCCCATATACAGCTCATTAATAATAGAGAATGTATTATTTGTATGTTGTTCCATAGAATAAACTCGCCTTTTGTGTATTTGTGTGTGTGTGTGTGCTCTTTCACGTGCACGTCCATTCATGTTCAACACTAGACAGCTGAAATAGTTGGAATTCTACGTCATAAATCAGGGGTGAAATATTGAACAACTAATTTAGTAAATCAATAATAATCATCTGGTCCACAGACTCCAAAACAGAGTTCATCGTGAAGATACAGTACAGCTGTTTTTATTCAAAGCAAAGCTGACTTATACTTAATCACAATGACTTGTAGCCCTAGTTAAGACATAATACAAGGCTATTTCTTAATACTAAATATAAATTGTACTCTTTTACAAAAGGTTAAGAGATTTACATTTATCAGCTGACAATTCTCAGCCAATCAGTAGTAAGTACCCACCTTCAGCCGGCCCCTCTTCGGCAGCTGTACTCCTTCAGTAGACTGCAGCTATGAGTGCAGCATACCATTGAAGCAACTGGACACGGCCAAAACAGCAACAGTTGAGACATTAATACCTGTGAAAGTCAGTCAGAACACGATAAAGTAATATGCTGCACACAAAATATTTATAATAGGCAAAACATGATTATTGGACAGAGAGGATCGAAAACAGCAATGCAATGTTAAAAGACTTCAAAACAGGCCTTTTTAGCTCAGAAATGGACAGAAAATATTTATTTTTGGAATATTCAGCAACTATTGAAGGTCATCTTTGGAGAAATCCATATTTTCACCGTTGTTATATGAAAAAAAAAACGTCTATGTTGCATTCTGTAATATTTCAATGTATAGTTGCCTTCCATGAATAAGCAATAGGCATGATACTATGAAAGAATTTATTTATTTATTTATTTTAAACAAGAGGCATGATACTAAGAAAATACTGAAAAAGAAGAAAAACAATAAGCATGGTACTAAAACAGAAGAAAAACATTAAAATAAATAAATAAAAATATGCATTATACAAAAAAAAAAGATGAAACAAAGAAAAACATATTCATGGTAAACAACAACAACCGCCGCATGATACTTACTATATACAGGGCAGTCAACAGACTTGCTGGGGCCGGGGTCAAGAAGATGTTATATGGACCCCCCCACCTGGGACTATGCTACCATGCCAACGCCACCCATCCAGTCATAAAATCAAACAAACACTCCAAAAGTAGAGGTCAACTGCCTACCAGTGAATCAGTTGTTAGTGTCTATGTGTTTGTACTTTGTCTGTACTTCACGTTATGTTCAGAGTGATTATGGTGTTGACCGTTGTTTATCGGCTAATCTCACTGACATGGTCTTCTTGTTCTGTAGCATGTAAGCAAAGCATGAGTCAGGAGCTTGTTCAAATTTCGTTACAATCCTAGCATCTGTCTAGATTTGTAATGCAAAGTACGCTGTCAACTGCAAATTTCAACTGTCAACTATTTAAATAATTCCGTCCTTCTTTACCAATGAGCGAGGAAAGCACTTCTCTATGCCCCTTATGGCAGGGAGCTGACATTGCTGTAATACCACCCCCTTGTGGCCAGAGGCGACTCCAAGAGACACTTGGGAGCATTGATTCTAATTAGACTTCCGACCAACCAAGAACGGCTTAAAAGCCTGGCTCCAAAGAATTTTTCTTTTTCTAAAAAATGCCAATGTGACAACGCTGGGGTAGGTGAAATATTTTTAACCACGCTGGTTTTTCTTTATCAGCCCAAAAAGAGGAAGCCTTTTCAATGCATTGACTGGCTCCAAAGCCTGTCAATCATGCTCTGGAGCTCTGTGGAGGGGATTCCACAAAGTATTAAGTCATGCTGTATGAATACTTGTGCACGCCCCACTTTTCACTTTTCTATTTTAAAAAAAATAATAGAATCATGTATCATTTTGCTTTCATTTCACAGTTGTCTGTTACTTGTGTGTGAACTTTCAGTAAAAAATTCTAAATACAATCTTTATGTTTATGGTTGTAAACATGACAAAATGTGCAAAAGTTCAAGGTGTATTAGTACTTTGTAAATATAAGACCCAATCTTGACATTAGTGTTGTCATTATCAACTAAGGAATTGTATCTGCCTACTCTCTTTGGGAACATCGTTGTTACTAATAACAATCTTGCAGCCCAAATAAACCAAATAATCGACTCTTTTATTTACAGTCAAAATCTTTCGTGCTTCTCCCCAGTCCCTCCCTGTGTCAGCTCCATTCTCAGGCTGAGGGAGAGTTACAGACTCCGGACATAACTGAAGTTATAACTTTAGAAAAGACTCCTGTACTGTTTTAGTAATGTGCGACGTATCGCCGTGCATGGTCGTATTTTGTTTCCGTTTCACTGCACAAACCCTGGGCATACCTGTACCTGGGCATAAAACCGAAAATATGAAGCGGATTTCTCTCAAATAAGAAGTGGTTGAAAGCTAGGGATGCGCTGACTACATTTATGTAGTAGTTTAAGTTTGTAGAGATCTTGATTTTGTGTAAATAGCAGGCTAATTCCTCGTGACTACATGACTGTCTCCCATGCTAACTCACCACGTTAGCTAACACACCATGTTAGCCTACAACAGCACAGCAATAGCCTCATCAAACAACCATTGGCACAGCAGCGACCAGCAATAAAATAAAAAAAAGCTTTCACTCACCCGTCTGAAATAACCTTTGCGTGCCTTCTGCTCAGCAAACTTGTGGTAAATCCATTTTCCAGCGTAAGTAGCGGCAGCTTCTGAGAGCCACACAGGGGAAGCGTTGCATAGTCATGAAGCCGCACATGCCCCACGGCGTGCGCTATTTCTCTGAAGTCACGCCCCTACTGCAAGCTCCGAAACTAGTCGGTTTGAACCTAAAAGTTTACGCTTTTAAATAATACCAATACTGGTAGCTTAGATATGGAGAGGCTTCTTCGTGACTTCAACTGAACGATTCTGCAAAAAAGTGAAAATCACACATTTTCAAAAAAATAACCTTTGTTTACGTTTTTCTCGAGACACGGGCTGCCGACTTGTGTCTTTGGAATCCACAGCGGTCACATATATCTACTAATATATAATAAAATAAAACTATCTGGCATGATCTCTTACTATTATTATTATTAGTATTTTCTTTTACAATGTTTGCATTATTGTCTCATTTATGTCAGAAATGTACAGCAAAAGGTTCAAATTTTGTTCCCTTATTCACCTGCAGTGTCTCACCCTAATAAAATGAAAGGATCAAACTCATGCGCCGAAGTTTCTTGATTGCAATGTCATCTATGGAAAGCATGGCCAAACTGTTTCTGCCTTTCCTGAGACATATGAGATTGCATGTAGTTTTTGATTATTTTCATTTTATGGAAGGCTCGCTTTCCTCCAACTACAGTTACTAGAAAGCACAAAAAAATGCAAAGGTGTGTGCACAGGTCCACATATGTGCTTTGTAGCCCCTTGGCATAGATGGTATTAAACAAATCTAGTGGTCCCACCAGGTCTTCTTTAAAAGTTGCAGCTTCTATTCTCTTTAAAGGAATAGGCCACCGTTTTTACGCAATGAGATATGTTCTTACCTTTGATGCTCTAGTTGATGCGTAGCTGTCTTTACTGCGCGAACGTCAAAGTGCTCCTGTTGTTACGCCTTACAATGGAGTTCACCTTTTTATCCACTTAGAAAATCAACATGTTTCAATTTTGTGTGACTATGCTTGGATTGTTTAACTCTTCACCTAATCACATTTAAATAGGGAAAACTTGGAACTTCACTCCTGTTTGGGTCCATAGAGGAGAGGAGGAGAGGCTATATGCTAGCCTGGCTAACGCCAGACTGCTGTGTTCGCTGGAATCATTTCGAACTGCAAAGCAGTCTGGGGACCATGGCCGAAATGTTCACATGGATTTGGTGACCAATCATAGAACGAGGAGGGACGGCAAGACGATGACGCACTATTCGACACACGGAAGCTTGTAGTTTGTTTACGGATAAAAAAAACGTTTATTTTTACGGATCCAACATGACAGCAGCAGACGTGACGCCATCTTTCGATCAAGCTTTAGACCATGATCTAAATAGTTTAGCTCAAAAGCAGCGGGTACATCATACGTCATGGTAGCACAGCGGTTAGCGCTCGTGCTTCACAGTTAGAAGGTCCCGGGTTCAATTCCCACCAGGGACGGGGCCTTTCTGTGTGGAGTTTGCATGTTCTCCCCATGTCTGCGTAGGTGTCCTCTGGGTACTCCGGTTTCCCCTACCACTAAACACATGTACAATAGGCCAGGATGTATGAGAGTGTGTTTGAGAGTGCGCATGGGGGACGACAGATGGAAATTAGCCCAAGGCTACAATCCGGTGGGACTTGTTCATTAACTTGCACTGTCCAGACCAAATTAACCAATAAATACAATGATACGAATGGCCGCGTGCAGAAGCATGATAAGACATTTGTAGCGCCCAATACACGGCTATGGACAATCGTAAACCAGGCTAGCTATGCTAGCACCGTCAGTGCACTGCTTGCGTGACTGAGCGCATGCGTAAAGACCAGACAGCTACATATCAACTCGTCTAAGGTAAGTACATATCTCAGTGTTTAAAAACGGTGGCCTGTTCCTTTAAGTGACAAACTTGATCACTTAGGGAATCTGATAAGTCGATTTTGCACTTCTCAGACAGTTTTTTTTTTTGCATGATGCTCTGAGGCATTCATGGGTCATGGTGTTGAATCTCCACTGTACAGAAAACACATCTGAAATCTGCTTCACTGATGTAAATCTCAGCCACAACACAGTCTAATGCCAAATAAAACACAACATCTCTGAAGTGTGTTTCTAGGTTCTCCTCAAGTATTCCTCCTCCTTCTGTCTCATCCAAAAAAAAAAAATGTCATCCTATACTCTGCTCCTCTTCAGAAGTCAGACTAAAATCTAAGTAACAACACATTTCCAAGATGTGTCTATGGCGTGGCATCACATATTATGGAAAAATAGGCTGAATCCTGTCTTTCTTTTACAATGGTACGTTTGCCACAGACATCATTAAATTCATTTTGACTTTCAGGGTAAAGGTAGTGCGCTTGTAAACGCCTTCCTTGTTCTCACTGCTCTCTTATCTTTTGTAAATGTTCATTTAGAACAATGTTCTATTTTGACAACAGTTCGGTCAGGCCAAGGAAATGTCCATGATCTAGTTTATCCAGTACAATTGTTCCACCTCAAAATGGCAGATTCCTGGAGGCCAAATAAAGCGGTACATCTGTGCTGCAGGTTCTTCCATTTCCAGTAACAATAATTGTACGCACTGTTTTTTTTGTGTGCTCTAGAAATCTTCCGTTTTTTGTATTTCATATTTTCATCCCATCACTAGATTTCAGTGCATTTGCTGATCGCGTTCCCTCAGCTTGTTCAGAAGAAAATAAGAAACATGGTAGGCAAAACAGACTTTAAAAAAAAATAAAGTTACTGTATTAGGAGACAGTCCCTTTCATTTGTTTTGCTACCATTATGGGATCTGTCATAGCTCAAATAGTTGGGGAAGGTCCATCGGCATCTGGGGGCCAGTTTTTAGCCTTCTCTGATAATGGTACTCTTTTTGCTAGAGCATGCCTCTCTGTTCATTTGTTCTTCGCTCTCCATGACGTCTGACTGCTTTCCCTCCATACATACATTTCTTTGGTCTTTTCGACGGGCCTTATGTCAAAATGTTATATCCCATTTTGGAAACAAAGCTGCGTTCATGAGTCAAAGGATACTCCCCTCTGGTCTGTTGTGGCCATGTAGCTGACACAACAGGAAAGAAACATTGCTCCTGTTTTGGTCATGGTTTGGTAAGTATATTTATAACGTCTGTGTAGGCTCTGAGTCCTACAGAAGTTGTAATCTTCTGTACTCTGTTCATTGTAACCTCGATTGTTTTGCCTCTCATCCAAAAGGCTTTGCCAGCAACATTAAAGTTCCAGTTTATAACAAGCTTCAGTTACAATGAACAAACATTCAAAAAGAAATAGCTCTCTACCATTCCGTTGGCCCAATTTATTTTAGTCCAGAGCGATATCATTTGATACGATGGCATGATGACAAATTAAAAAGTCAGTGCAACCACAGAAATGGTTGGTTAATCTATGAGACAGGCGAGCCAAGATGCCTAGGCTTACAGAGAAATCCCTTTAATTCCAATCTTGTTGAGAAGATTTAGTCTTAGTGGGTGTATTCATTAGCAATCTGTTGTTGCTCTCAAAGGAAAGTATAATGAGTCTGAATTTTATCATTATATTTGCGTGTCATGAAACTACATATCGTGGCATGTTGATTCCCATCCACATTTGAACATTGCTGGCAGTAAATTCAGATCGAGCAGGAGCCAAGTTTGTATGTCATTAGGATGGATTATTTTTACTTTGTTCCCCCGTGTTTGTGACCTAAATCCATTTACTTTAATAGTTTACTTGACATCCTGAAGATGCTAAACAGCTTCCAAGTATTTAAAACCAACACAAAAAAAGAGAATAAAGTCAAAATGGACGATTGGTGTAAAGAGATTAAGTCAACATGTTACACACTTCCATCTACAGTATTTTATTAATTTATAAAAGTATATAAATGCACATTATCACATTTATATATTACATTAAATGCAATGTACATGTGTGTATTGTGTATAGAATTGAGAACATTTTTATTTTTAATAATTCCATAATGATATGAACAAAGATAAAGCAAAGATTCAGTAAGTAAAATATTGCTGATGTTGGTGTAATGTATCACTATGAAGCAACATGCTGTCCAGGATTCCTGACCAAATTAAGTGGACCTCATATGCTGATGGGGCAGATGATGTCAGTATAAAACCACTGCAAAGGACTTGGACTCTTAACTGAAAGGCATCTAAGGCAGGTGAGTGAACTCGGCTGGTGGACGCATGGAGCTTTATGTGACTTATGTTATTATTGAGTTGTTTTCAATATTGGTGAATTTTTTATGTTATTTAATTGAAGTGATATAGTGTGTATTTAGAAGTGAAAAATAAAATAAAATGTATTATTATTTATTATTTATAGTTTATTGCTATATTTCAGGGCCAGCCATTAAAAAGCTAAGGATGGTCTACTTCTACAACTGTTCCCATTAGACATTGAACAAGTTCATTTGCAATAACAGACAGCTCCTCCATTTTCAAGGTTACTTTATTTGATATGCCCTGAGATCAGATTCAATATCACCTCTCTCCCACTCGCACACACACGCACACACGCACACTCGCACACACAAGCAAGCATCACACATCACACACAACAGTACAACCCAAATAAATAAATGACTACAGAAACAACGATTACAATCATGGATTTTTGTTACTGTACTCTTCAGGTAACACAACTTGTGAAACTGAAGTTGTGTGGATTTGATTAAGAAGCAGAGGCGGGTAGTACTCGGTTTCATTTACTCAAGTACATGTACCATAAGTAACATTTTAAAGAAATCGTGTTCCTTAGGAGTAGTTTTATAATACAGTCCTTTTAACTTAAATTTGAGTAAATTTATAATGAAGTAGCTTTTTCTTACTGAGCAAAAATAATTGTTACTTTTTCCATTGTGAGTAAATATTTATTAGGCAAAAGCACCTGTTGTAGCACTTTGGGGTTTCTTTTAAATGTAAAGTTCAATATAAATAAAATATTATTGTTATTATTATTATTAAAAGCAGTTACTCACAGTATCATTTTCTCCAAGTACTTTTTTACTTTTACTTGAGTAATTGTTTGGGTCGCTACTTTTTACTTGAGTAAATTATTTCAAAGTAATGTTACTCTCGCTTGAGTAAATATTTTTGCTGCTCGGGACACTTCTACACAAAGACAAAGTTACATGCATACCTTGATTTTTTTTTCAATGGTACTTTTCTGTTTTTGCAAATGAACTGTTTTCTTTTTCTATAACAATGGACTGTCTTGTTTATTTTAATGCTTAATACTTTGTAATAAATAAGTAATTTTTTTTTTCATCTTTATTGTCACACAGCCAGTTGACATCTACCCGGCCCAGAGCGTTATTCTTTCTGTAGCAGAAAAGGTACTGTTAGATTGAACAATTTTGTGAAACAGAATTTGTTTCATTGACATATGAATAATTGTACAGACACAACCTACGTGCCACCATGAGCACAGACGGAGAGATGGCGCAGTATGGCGCGGCGGCTGTTTTCCTCCGGAAGCCAGAGAGGGAGAGGCTTGAGGCCCAAACCTTGCCCTTCGATGCCAAAACGGCGTTCTTTTGTATCGACCAAGCTGAGATGTACCTCAAATGTAAAGTCACCAAAAGAGAGGGTGGTAAAGCCACATGTGAGATTGAAGGAGCCGCTGGAAAGGCATGTTTTTATGTATTTCAAAAATAGAATAAATATCTTGAGTTCAACAGCTTCTAACAAGTAAAGTCTAATAATGCAAATGTGCCGTCTTTAGACTGTCGTCGTCAAAGAGGAGGACACCCACGCCAGAAACCCTCCAAAGTATGACAAGATGGAAGACATGGCCATGATGACCCACCTCAACGAGCCGTCTGTGTTGTATAACCTCAAAGAGCGTTATGCCTCATGGATGATCTACGTAAGTTTCCCCATCTACAGTAGAGCCACAGAGACCAACAGAACTACAATCTAAATACACACTCATTACTTATGTGTTTTATTCTTACTACTACCTGCTTCTCAAGAGTGCAGAAGTGTCGCAGCTTGCTCCTGCTGCTTGCCTCGTTATTCGCTTTTTAATCATTCTATTTTTTGACACATGTCTTGGATATGATTTTATTCTTTATTTGATTCTTTAAATCATTTGTATGCCTTGCCTTACCTCAGACCTACTCTGGGCTGTTCTGCGTCGTGGTGAACCCCTACAAGTGGCTTCCCGTATACGATGAAACCTGTGTATCAGCCTACAGAGGCAAGAAGAGGATTGAGGCCCCACCCCACATCTTCTCCATCTCTGACAATGCCTATCAGTTCATGAGCACTGGTGAGTTTAAAATATAGAAAAAAAAATGCATATATATAATAATTTAATGTGCAATATTTCAAATGAATATTTCAGATCGTGAGAACCAGTCTGTTCTGATTACGTAAGTAGAGAAGGCACAGATAAGAATAATTGAAAACGTATCAGTTGCTTGATAATATGCTTGTCCTAAACCAGCGGAGAATCCGGTGCCGGAAAAACTGTCAACACCAAGCGTGTCATCCAGTACTTTGCAACAATTGCAGCACTTGGAGCTAAAAAGGGTGCCCCTGCACCTGGTGCTGGCAGCAAAATACAGGTAAATCCTGTCAAATATACATCAGATACAAATACATCAGTTATGAGGGGGGTAATGTTGCACCCAAACATCTCCATTTCAGGGATCACTTGAGGATCAGATTGTCGCTGCTAACCCTCTGCTGGAGTCTTACGGTAATGCCAAAACTGTGAGGAATGACAACTCCTCTCGTTTCGTGAGTATATACACATGTCAGACTATGGTACACATTCAAACCATGGGAGTTCATTAACATTTCTTTCAAATTCAGGGTAAATTCATCAGGATTCATTTTGGCACCACTGGCAAGCTCGCTTCAGCTGATATTGAAACATGTAAGTTTAAAACGAGGAAATGTGTGTTCAAGAATGAGCAAGTGATGTCATATGTATTTATTGCACTAAAATCATTAAAAACAGAGAAAATAAATGACAAGGCTACTTAGATTGTTTTAAGGACACTCATCTGTTTTGGCTATTGTACTTTAATATATTAGACACAAAAACAGACAACTTTAATGGGGATACTAACTCAAATGGTTAATTTATTGTAATGTTCCTCCGCACAGACCTGCTGGAGAAGTCCCGTGTGACCTTCCAGCTGTCTGCTGAGAGGAGCTACCACATCTTCTACCAGCTCATGACAGGCCACCAGCCTCAGCTAGTGGGTATGTCATGTCACATAATGCCACATGTTTAGTACAGGGGTTACTGTCTAAAACACTGTACTTGAACTGCATTTTTCCACATTTCTATGTAAGAGGCCCTTTTGATCACCACCAACCCTTACGACTACCCGATGATCAGCCAGGGTGAAATTACTGTCAAGAGTATCGATGATGTGGAGGAGTTCATTGCAACTGATGTAAAGGAGAAAATACAACTCAACCTGACAATCAATCAATCAATCTTTGTCTACATGTAGAACAGACAAAGGCAAAGGAAACACAGACGCTACCACTATAGTCCGTATAAGCAGTTTCTCTAGTGTCTCCAAAGCACCGAGCTGGACCTCATACTGCTCTGGTCAGGGCTTATTAGAACAGTTAACATTTCATTTTGTGAGTCCATGAGTCTCTTTACTTTATTTGTAACATTTCTTATGAGAGCGTTTAATGTGGTCACATTATTCTGCATGAACAGCAGACTGGCACTTGTTCAGCGAGGGACTTTCAATAGAATCCTGAGAGCATCGTTGTATGCTACTTACAGCTTATGGAATTTAGCTTTGGTGTAGCAGCACCACCATGGGGCAGTGTAGAGTGGTGTGCAGTGATCAGAGTTATTTTCCATACACATTCCACATTTTGTGTTTGCTTGTGCATACAGTTTACAAATGTAAAGAAGATATCAATGTTGCTCAATTTTTGTTCAGACTGCCATTGATATCTTGGGCTTCAATGCCGAGGAGAAGTTTAATATCTACAAGCTGACTGGTGCTGTGATGCATCACGGCAGTTTGAAATTCAAGCAGAAGCAGCGCGAGGAGCAGGCTGAGCCCGACGGCACTGAGGGTAATTACAATACGTTCAATTTGACAGTTATTAATGGAAGGTTACAATATCCTATGTTTAAACCTGTTTTACTCATATTCAACCTAATTTATTTAACCTGTTTCAGTGGCTGACAAGATCTGCTACCTCTTGGGTATAAACTCGGCGGATATGCTCAAAGCATTATGCTACCCAAGAGTCAAAGTCGGAAATGAGATGGTGACCAAAGGTCAAACTGTCCCACAGGTAAAGCATTACTGAAACACACAGATATAATGGCACTACATTCTCTACTTTTGTGATTTATTACGTTATTCTTATGTTAAGGTCAGCAATTCTGTCAGTGCTCTGTGCAAGTCTATCTATGAGAAAATGTTCTTGTGGATGGTTATCCGTATCAATGAGATGTTGGACACTAAGCAGCCAAGAAACTTCTACATTGGAGTGCTGGATATTGCTGGATTTGAGATTTTTGATGTAGGTTTATCACTATTATGAAACAGGTTTCCTCACTATTGCTATGAAGCTAAATAGTAGTGTACCTTTGATTTGTAGTTCAACAGTTTGGAGCAGCTCTGCATCAACTTCACCAATGAGAAACTGCAACAGTTTTTCAACCACACCATGTTTGTCCTGGAGCAAGAGGAGTACAAGAAAGAGGGCATTCAGTGGGAGTTCATTGACTTCGGTATGGATTTGGCGGCCTGCATTGAGCTTATTGAGAAGGTAATCTGAAACATTTGTAACATGAAGAAAAAAGTATGCATTTTAGTAACTTATTCTAATTCTTGACAGCCAATGGGAATCTTCTCGATCCTTGAGGAGGAGTGCATGTTCCCTAAGGCCTCTGATACAACATTCAAGAACAAGCTGCATGACCAGCATCTGGGCAAGACCAAAGCCTTTGAAAAACCTAAACCAGGCAAAGGCAAGGCTGAGGCTCACTTTGCCCTGGTCCACTACGCTGGCACAGTTGATTACAATATCGGTGGCTGGCTGGAGAAGAACAAGGACCCTCTGAACGACTCCGTTATTCAGCTCTACCAGAAGTCTGCAAACAAACTCTTGGTTCTCCTGTATGCTACCCATGGAGACGGTAAGTGCATATTTTACAAATAGGAACATGATATTACACAGAATAAGAATCAAATTATAATTTTTTAGCTGATGCTGCTGCTGCTGCTGGCAAGAAGGGTGCCAAGAAGAAGGGTGGATCCTTCCAGACTGTGTCCGCCCTCTTCAGAGTATGTTTTTGATCTTTGATGTGATCACACAAGGAAATGTGTAATAATTCATTATATTATGATATTCAGGAGAACTTGGGCAAGCTGATGACCAACTTGAGGAGCACTCACCCTCACTTTGTGCGTTGCTTGATTCCCAATGAAACTAAAACCCCAGGTGAGTATCCATTTTTTAAAGGGGTCATAATGGATCTATGCAGTGTTAATTTCGTCGACTAAAATATTTAGTCTTAATTTTAGTCAAAGTGATATTTCTGACGACTAAAATTGGACTAAAACTAAATTAAAAGTTTTTCATGCGACTAAAACTATGACTAAAATGTCCAGATATTTTAGTCGACTAAAATAAGACTAAATAAAAATGAAAAGGAGAGACTAATATCATCCAAACTTCTATTAACAGTCTGAAAGAGCCTCATATCATGTAAATTCACTGCCAAAGGAACAGCTCTAAGCTTTGTTCATGAGGGAGCAGCTCCATGAAGCAGAGGACCTTGATTAAATATGATTATAATGAATATTATTAATACAAAGTCGACTAAATTTGTCTTAAATTTAGTCGACTAAATTGACTTGCAATTTTAGTCGACTAAATCTCGACTAAAATTTAAGATATTTTATTGACTACAACTCGACTAAAATTGAATTACATTTTTGTCAAAAGACTAAGACTAAATTAAAATATGTTGTCAAAATTAACACTGGATCTATGTGATCTATGAACATCATTTTAATAATAAAAGTATTATACATTCAACTTCAGGTCTTATGGAGAACTTCCTGGTCATCCACCAACTGAGGTGTAATGGTGTACTAGAGGGCATCAGAATCTGCAGAAAGGGTTTCCCCAGCAGAGTCCTCTACGGTGACTTCAAGCAGAGGTACTTTTTACACATTTCAAATTGAAGCGGTTGAAAGCCAAAAAAAAAATGAAACGATTACTAAAATGACTACTTTCTCAGATACAAAGTATTGAATGCCAGTGTCATCCCTGAGGGACAGTTCATTGACAACAAGAAAGCTTCAGAGAAGCTTCTTGGCTCCATTGATGTGGACCACACTCAGTACATGTTTGGACACACCAAGGTATATATTCAGTTTAGAATGTTGTAATTTATCATTATTTACTAATGTTTCATCACTCAATGTTGTAATAGGTGTTCTTCAAAGCTGGTCTGCTGGGTCAGCTGGAGGAGATGAGAGATGAGAAACTGGCTTCGCTGGTGACCATGACTCAGGCTCTCTGCAGAGGCTTTGTTATGAGGAAGGTGTTTGTCAAGATGATGGAGAGAAGGTACAGATAAATTCCACTAAAGAATTCATAATGCCAACGAAATATTGATCCATTCTTTTCTGCTTACAGAGAATCTATCTTCAGCATCCAGTACAATATCCGCTCCTTCATGAATGTCAAAAACTGGCCATGGCTGAAGCTGTATTTCAAGATCAAACCTCTCCTGCAGAGCGCTGAGACTGAGAAGGAGCTCCAGCAAATGAAGGAAAACTATGACAAGATGAAGATTGACCTGGCAACCGCTCTGGCTAAGAAGAAGGAGCTGGAGGAGAAAATGGTTTCCATCCTGCAGGAGAAGAATGATCTTCAGCTGCAAATGGCATCGGTCAGCAAAAAATGAAATAACAGTCATACCGCCTTTGCTCTGCCCAATCCCGTCAGGTCTTGGAAGCTAAGCAGGGAAGGGCCTGGTCGCTACATGGATGGGAGACCGTTTGGTAACACCAGGAAGCCTGGGGTGAATGTAGTGTGTGAGTGAGTGGTTGGTGGTGGTCGGAGGGGCCGATGGCACAGACTGGTTGCCTCGCTTCCGTCAGTCTACCCCAGGGCAGCTGTGGCTACAACAGTAGCCTACCACCACAGAGTCTGGAGTGAATGAATAATGACGACAGTGTAGCGCTTTGAGAAACTTGGTAATAGAGACTTGTAAAGCGCATTACAAGAGTAAGGCATTATTATTATTATTAAAGAAAACCTCTGTGAGATCATAACATGTTCATTTTCATGCATGTCTATCTTATATAGGAGGGTGAAAACCTCTCTGATGCAGAGGAGAGGTGTGAGGGGCTCATTAAAAGCAAAATCCAACTTGAAGCCAAACTCAAAGAGACAAGTGAGAGACTGGAGGATGAGGAGGAAATCAATGCTGAGCTGACTGCAAAGAAGAGGAAGCTGGAGGATGAATGCTCTGAGTTGAAGAAAGACATCGACGACTTAGAGCTCACCTTGGCTAAAGTGGAGAAAGAGAAACATGCCACTGAAAACAAGGTTTGTTCGACTGTATATTTAAAATGCTCCTTTTCATTCAAACTGCATTGGTTTGGCAGTTTTGTTGTATATATATTAATGTCACTTTTCTCTTTTTTACCTGAAAATAACAAACTAATGATACAATTGTCATGTACATTCAGTAGATGTAAACAGAGCATGTTAAATCAAGAATTATGATATGATTATGAAATTCTCTTACAGTAAATTGTTTCAAAAAGTGACAATATGTCAATGCTGTTTCAGGTTAAAAATCTGACAGAGGAGATGGCATCTCAAGATGAGGCTCTTGCCAAGCTAACCAAAGAGAAGAAAGCCCTCCAAGAGTCCCACCAGCAAACTCTGGATGACCTCCAGGCAGAGGAAGACAAAGTCAACACTCTGACCAAGGCCAAGACCAAGCTGGAACAGCAAGTTGATGATGTGAGGCTTTCAAAGTTTATCATGTATACTGTATAGTCATAACTATTATGGTATTATCTCAATTTTTTAAATATTACAATGTTTGATAGCTTGAGGGTTCCCTGGAGCAAGAGAAGAAGATCCGCATGGACCTTGAGAGAGCCAAAAGGAAGCTGGAGGGAGACCTGAAACTGGCCCAGGAATCCATCATGGACCTGGAAAATGACAAGCAGCAATCTGATGAGAAGATCAAAAAGTATTTCTTACATTTTATCAACTGGTCTTTTGTTTAATAACACAAAAATGAGAAAGTTGTACTTTCTTTTAGGAAGGACTTTGAAACCAGCCAGCTGCTCAGCAAGATTGAGGATGAGCAGTCTCTTGGTGCCCAGCTTCAGAAGAAGATCAAAGAGCTTCAGGTAATAAATTGTGCTGCTTCAGATTGACAGTGTTTTGGTTCAAATGAAGAAAGTGTTGATCCTATCGTCTGTGATGAAATGTAGGCTCGTATTGAGGAGCTGGAGGAGGAGATTGAGGCTGAGAGAGCAGCCCGTGCAAAGGTGGAGAAGCAGAGAGCTGACCTCTCCAGAGAACTTGAGGAGATCAGTGAACGACTTGAGGAAGCTGGTGGAGCCACATCTTCTCAGATTGAGTTGAACAAGAAACGTGAGGCTGAGTTCCAGAAGCTGCGTCGTGATCTTGAAGAGTCCACTCTGCAGCATGAGGCCACGGCTTCAGCTCTGCGCAAGAAGCAGGCTGACACTGTTGCTGAGCTGGGAGAGCAGATCGACAACCTGCAGCGTGTCAAGCAGAAGCTGGAGAAGGAGAAGAGCGAGTACAAAATGGAAATTGATGATCTCTCCAGCAACATGGAGGGTGTGGCCAAGTCTAAGGTAAACTGCTCCTCTCTGTGACCTTTAAACAATTTAATCTTGTTACTATAGTAAAATTATTGTATCCTAACAGGGCAATCTGGAGAAAATGTGCAGAACTCTTGAGGACCAGTTGAGTGAGCTCAAGGCCAAAAACGATGAGAATGTCCGCCAGCTGAATGACTTTAGTGCTCAGAGGGCCAGGCTCCAGACAGAGAATGGTATGGTCCTAAACTGAACATGTTTTAGCTTTGAATCCCATCGGATGACCTAAATGAGTCTGCAATTACAGGTGAGTACTCTCGTCAAATTGAGGAGAAGGAAGCGCTTATCTCTCAGCTGTCCAGAGGCAAACAGGCTTTCACTCAGCAGATTGAAGAGCTGAAGAGACATGTTGAGGAAGAAGTCAAGGTATGAACAATCTCATCACTTAGCCAGTAAACTCAAAAATATCTTTAAATGACTGCTGCACACTGATTATTAATGTCTACAGGCCAAGAATGCCCTGGCTCATGGAGTCCAGTCTGCCCGTCACGACTGTGATCTGCTCAGGGAGCAGTTTGAGGAGGAGCAGGAGGCCAAGGCTGAGCTCCAGAGAGGAATGTCCAAGGCCAACAGTGAAGTGGCTCAGTGGAGAGCTAAATATGAGACTGATGCCATTCAGCGCACTGAGGAGCTGGAGGAGGCCAAGTAAGTGGAATGATTCTTTTAGTAGAACTCCAAAGATGATAGTTATCTTAAGTTGATTCTCTTCGTGTCTATTTCCTTCATCACAGGAAAAAACTGGCCCAGCGCCTGCAGGAGGCTGAAGAATCCATTGAGGCTGTGAACTCTAAGTGTGCATCTTTGGAGAAAACCAAACAGAGGCTGCAGGGTGAGGTGGAGGACCTTATGATTGATGTGGAGAGAGCTAATGCTCTAGCTGCAAATCTAGACAAGAAGCAGAGGAACTTTGACAAAGTAAAACATTAATTAAAACACACAAAAACAAGATGGATGTCCTCTCTCATACATGTAAACTCAAATCGAATATTTCCAGGTTCTCTCAGAGTGGAAGCAGAAGTATGAGGAGGGACAAGCTGAATTGGAGGGAGCCCAGAAAGAGGCTCGGTCTATGAGCACTGAACTTTTTAAGATGAAGAACTCTTATGAGGAGACCCTGGATCATCTGGAGACCATGAAGAGAGAGAACAAGAACCTGCAGCGTATGTTCACCAACATTTTGGGATATACAACACTATACAATTATTATACAATTATTGTAGCTGCACCATAATCAAGGTTGATGCTTATTTCCTATTTAGAGGAGATCTCTGACCTGACTGAGCAGATCGGAGAGAATGGAAAGTGCATTCATGAGCTGGAGAAGTCCAAGAAGACAGTTGAAACTGAAAAATCTGAAATCCAGACTGCCCTTGAGGAAGCTGAGGTAACATTTTATCATTAGAGAAACGTGTTTTTATTAAATGTTATTTTCATATAGGAATGAATGATAACACACGTACAATGGCATTTCTAGGGCACACTGGAACATGAAGAGGCCAAGATTCTTCGTGTCCAACTGGAGTTGAACCAGGTCAAAGGGGAGATTGACAGGAAGCTGTCAGAGAAGGACGAGGAGATGGAGCAGATCAAGAGGAACAGCCAGAGGATCATTGACTCCATGCAGAGCACTCTGGATTCTGAGATCAGGAGCAGGAATGATGCTCTGAGAATCAAGAAGAAGATGGAGGGAGACCTGAACGAAATGGAAATTCAGTTGAGCCACGCAAACAGACAGGCAGCTGAATCCCAGAAACAGCTCAGGAACGTCCAGGGCCAGCTCAAGGTTAGAAAACAGATACAAGTTCAATGAAAGATTATGTTGGAGAATATTTTCATATAAGGTTTCTCTGTGGCCAGGATACCCAACTGCACCTTGATGATGCCATCAGGGGACAAGAAGACATGAAGGAGCAGGTCGCCATGGTGGAGCGCAGAAATGGCCTGATGATGGCCGAGATTGAGGAGCTGAGAGCTGCTTTGGAACAGACAGAGAGAGCACGTAAAGTGGCTGAGACCGAGCTGGTGGATGCTAGTGAGCGTGTTGGACTGCTTCACTCTCAGGTTTGGAAAAAACAATTACTGTGATAAAGTATGCAAAATAAATGTATGAACACCAACCATTTTTTATTATTATTTTCACAGAACACCAGTCTTATAAACACCAAGAAGAAGCTGGAGTCTGATCTGGTCCAGGTTCAAGGTGAAGTGGATGACTCAGTTCAGGAAGCAAGAAATGCTGAAGAGAAAGCCAAAAAGGCCATCACTGATGTGAGCTCACATGTCCCAACACCAGAGTACACTGTTTATGACAGAATGAACTTACAATGAAAACATTTCAGGCCGCCATGATGGCTGAGGAGCTGAAGAAGGAGCAGGACACCAGCTCTCATCTGGAGAGGATGAAAAAGAACCTGGAGGTCACTGTCAAGGACCTGCAGCATCGTCTGGATGAGGCTGAGAACCTGGCCATGAAGGGAGGCAAGAAGCAACTCCAGAAACTGGAGTCCAGGGTGAGTGTCTGCTGAAATATGACTCTGCATGAACGGCGATGATAATCATAACACTTCTTATTAAAAGGTGCGTGAGCTTGAGTCGGAAGTTGAAGGCGAGCAGAGGCGTGGAGCTGATGCTGTTAAAGGTGTCCGTAAATATGAGCGGAGAGTCAAGGAGCTGACCTACCAGGTAAGTTCTGACTTTACATTCAAAGATACCCTTCATACTGGGGAAAATGTGGTCACGTTATTTTTTCCACTCATCCTTTGCACTGTACCATTCACGCAGTATTAAATTCCAGTATACTGTAATATGTAAAATACAAATTGTATATCACCACATTTCCTACGTGCGAATGCATAGACTGAGGAGGACAAGAAGAACATGTTCAGGCTCCAGGATCTGGTGGACAAACTGCAGCTCAAAGTCAAGGCTTACAAGAGACAATCTGAGGAAGCTGTGAGTTGTAAAAAAAAAAAGACATTCAGTATGGTATGTTATATGGATGTTTACAAATCAACGTTCAACATGTTTAGGAGGAGCATGCCAACACTCACATGTCCAGGCTCAGGAAGGTTCAGCATGAACTTGAAGAAGCTCAGGAACGCGCTGATATTGCCGAGTCCCAGGTCAACAAGCTCAGAGTCAAGAGCCGTGATGCCGGAAAGGTAAGGATTTACAAAAAATGTCTTTATGGTGAAAACAGAAAGTGAATACAAATTCATTTAATGCACTTTATCTCCAGGGTGAACATGCCGAGTAACCATCGACTTCTAAATGAAGCTGTTAAATGTTCATAAAATATGACCACTTTAGTAGCTCTTTGTAAATCTTCAATAAAGCCGAAATAAAATCCTCTTTGTTTTCTGTACTTAATCAGATATGAGAATAACCATACAATATTCATCAAAAACATCTATAATTTTGAAGGAAAACTCCTAAACACGAAGGCTGTTAACACAAGCCTTAACACCAGACTCGGCTCATAGGAACGGGTCCCAATGCTTGCCTTCAGAAACACTTTCAGCCTGAATTTAAATCAAAGAGTCGACACTGAAATTCTGGGGGAAAAAAGGTGATCAACTTTTTCTGCTAGATTGCTTTATCATTCAGTGCCGTCAGTCATGTTTTAACCCAGTGTGCTACTTAAGCGTAAAACAAAGAGAGACAGATGTCACTATGCAAAAATTATCCTTAGAGATAAAAAAAAAATCACAGGTTAAACAGTTTTGGTCGTACAGTGTGTGGTGTGCAGCCACACGGTAAAATTAACACTTCACACACAAACTGAATTCACTCACTGACATTCTCAGGTCAGACGGGAAATTGCAAAAAAACCTATTGAGATGACTTCAGGGTGAACAAACATGGCGGACGGAGAAGAGGCAGTGGCCATAGTTTGTAGTTTGTTTTTAACCTTGGGTTATACGCGCTGATAGAGGAGATGTTGAACTTTGAAACAGTTTTCGCTTTATGTTGATTGTCTTAGTAATGACAGCAATATTTGCCAAAAACTAAGACAAAACAAATCAGCAGTTCAACAGTTACCATGGTGACCACAATAGGGAGAGAAACAGTTTTTGTAATAAATCTCCAAAACGAAAATAGACATATGTTGTTCCTCATCAGTATATGATTCATTATACATTATTATTATGTCTGAAAGTCCTTTCTACTGGACACGCTCATGCTTTTGAATATTGTCACCAGATTTGGACGCCTTTATGAGGAAATCATTAGACCACAGTTCATATGAGCTGGAAGAGAGGTACTTGAACTTCATGACAGTTTTTGTTTCATGTAAATTGGCCTAGGAATTAAAGAGAAATTAGCAATAAACTAGAAATGTGCATTTTGACAGTTACCATAGTTACCGCCATGAAATTATCAGCTGCTCCGCCTCAATTTTAAACTATAGGCTCTTTACAATGTTGTGACGTCAAGTGAATGCAACCTTTTAACTGCATTACACTTTCACAGGTATAGAATATACAAAGAAAATGAATGAATTACAAAAATCATCATTAATATCATTGACTGGGTCCATGATTTTACCTGCCCCCCACCTGTATTGGAGTTGTGGAAGGAGTCTCCGCACTGGGCCAGCGAAGACAGATTCCTGACTGAGGATATTTGTGGTACTGAAATGGAGAAAGTAACTCCTGGGGCTACATCAGACAATTCTGAAAGGTACAGGTATAAATTCAGATATTACAATAGTACAGCTGCACTAAGGGAGCAAAGAAAGAAAGTTGGATCATACATGATAGAGCGTTCAGCGTGTCTGATTGAATGGCATGCCACACAAGAGCAGGACACCACACTGTCGGCGGACTATGAGCGTATGCGCTCAAAAGCACGAGCTTTGGAAGACAAACTAGAGGATTCGAGAACCACCAGACGTTAACAAACAACAGAAGACCGCAAGAATGTGTCGCCCGCCTCAAACGGGAAAACGGATGCTAAAACAAAGAAGGAACAGCGTCAAACAATGTCGGAGCAAAGCACTAAACAAAGAGCTTTCTACGTATAGAGGCGTTTTTGAGGAAGACAGGAGAAAGATTTCCGCGTCTCAGGCAAGATGCATAGTTTTGGAAGGAAAGGCCAGTGAAATCATGGAGCAGAATCAGCATCTCGCAGCTGACGTCATGTCAAATCAAGCAGACGTTACTCAAATTTGCCGCACTATTGAGGGACATGTCAAGGAGATCAGGCTTTTAAGAGAGGGCTTCAGTACATGAGAATTTGATGTCTGAGCTTAAGTTCAAGCAGCAAAAGCTAAACTAGAGGGACAAATGACTCTCTCTGCTGAAAATGACACACTGAAGAAAGACAGCCAGCAGCTTTCAAGGCAGCAATCGGAAATACAAACCACAAAGCAAGCTGCTGACAATAATTTACAGTTAAAGAAGAAGCAGGCCAAGTTGGAAGAGGTGAACTGCAGCGTGCACTCAGAGAAGATGGCAAATGAGGTGGGAATTCTCCAAACTGAGCGCTTCAGGACACCTGAGGTAGATTAAATAAAAACGGACTCTCAGGGAAGAAACAACCTGGATGAGATGATTGACCAACAAAACAAGCACCTCCTTAAGAGGCAAAACACTAGAATAGAGGCGTTCCAAAGCTTAAATGCCACCGTTATGGATATTGAGCATGAATTTCAGGCTTGGAATGATGAACTCGAAAGAAGCAACATTTCTCTGGAAAAGGAACATATCAAATTAGCATCAGAGAATGTTTATCTACAAGGTGAAATTGCAGAGTTTGAGACCTTGGTTAAATAACTTAACGGAAGTCTAAATATTCACAAGCAAACTATTGGAGGAGCTTCAAGAAAGACTGGACAAGAGACACCCTCAAGACTCTGTCACCACAATTCAGACGGATCTACAAGATTTGAGAGGCAAACTCACCTCTGTCAAAGCTAAGGTAGATCAGCTAATGGAGGTAAATGGTCAACTTAAAGCCCAAAGCAAGCACAGCAAGTGGAGCGACTCAATGAGCAAAATGTCTTTGTACTGTGTATAGTTTAGAGTTGTAAAATGAAAATAGGCAACTCTCTATCAGAGAGATGGAGCGCACAATCAAGGGGATTGTGCGTTTGAACACCAGGATGCGGGAAGAAGAAGAAGAAGAAGAGGAGGCCGGCTATACAATTCGGGGCTTTTGTTACAGTTGCAGTCAAAGCAGCCGTTTTCTGTGGTGGAGTGGCAACACAAGCAAAAGTAAAATCCATGTGCAATACTTTTTTTTTTTTTACTTTCAATTCATTTTAAAGTAGATGCAGTTCTTTAATTTGTTACGAATTTCCATGGGATAGTTTTTAATAAATGTGTTACTCTTGAAGTTGTACTTCAAGTAAAGAAATTGGGGAAATCCTCCACTGCTTGACTGAAGGGGGAAAATGCAGTTGTCCTATCCTGACTCTCCTCTTATGAGCTTGTTTAATGAAATATTTGATTAAACATAAAAAATAAAAATAAAAAACAAGATCAGGTGTCATTGTATTGGCAACAAATAAATTCCTCCTCCAGCAGCAAAATGATGGACCTCATTGTCCTCATTTGGTGAATCTGCTTGGTCATTCAGATCTCCACACTCCTGGCTCTAGTAATGTTTATGCCCTGCGTTCTATGGTGATCTGGCCCGCGCTGATGCGTTGCGCTGTCCTAGATGTTATTGCCTTGTCTTTTAACGTGGTTCTGTTGTAGTTCACTCATGGACTCTTCTTTTGTTTTGGACCCTTTTAATAACGAAAGAGAAGCAGAACATAATTTATTGAAACAAAATATATAGTAAATAAAACTTATATTTTTGCTAAGTATGGACTCTGCCTATGTCAATCATAAACAAACCTTTGAAAAAAAATAATGACCTCTGCCAATGGCAAAAGAGTTTGTGCTTGTAATACAGGTCTTTCATATCACTCCGCAAGTGGTATCTCTGTCCCCGTCCCTGTGAGAGAAGTTGGGGGAATTGCTCATGAAGTTAACGGGAGTCTGACTTTTAACTTACCCAGAGATTCACCCCCTCCTCTCTAACTGCACCTTCAACTAAGTAGCTAGGCTAGCAATAAGTAGCTAGCCGTGCTGCTACTAGCCTAGCCACACTGCCTGGAATCACAACAAACGTTGCCATGTAACACGCAAACTTTTGGGAACCATTTGCCGCGGAAATCATTAAATAAACTTTTCGGCTTTATGAAGTTTATTTTATGTGTGTTCAGTTGGCAAATTGCTGTATAATAAGTGGGATAATGTATAGAACGCTGGTCATTATTGGTAAAATAAGTACCGACAGGGCGAACTGGTAGTTTTTTTTACTTATAGTGGATAGAAAAATACACACACAGAATAAGTGATTAACAATCTGGACAATTACATACAAAAGCTGGGTCAAGGACCTGAAACAACTAATCCTGATGTAATTGGTTTGCTCTTCTCTCAACTCTTCTAGACTTCTTTCTATTATGGGAGAAATGCGCTCCAGCTCAAATAATTATTTTTTACAGTCTATGGCTCAAACCCTGTGTGCTTCTGCACCACCAAGCAGTAAAAATATTAGCATTTATATTACCATGACTGTGAAGAACTTAGCTAATTGTTTGTTTGCGTGGTTATAAAAAAAGCCCCACAAACGTACCTACGAACACGACTCACACGACACTAGCTAACTAATCGCTAACAACTTCGGTAAGTAGCTAATGTAACTTTTTTATTTTTTACCAACTTTTTATTTTTTTCACTAAATGTAAATAAACATGCACAAACCCAACATACAGTAACAATAAGTCGAGTAATACCAACCTTTTGCCAGCCCGCCGGTGTGGTCCGGTGAAGCTGGTTTGTTTTGATGCGTTGCCAGATCCGCGGCATTTTGAGGGGCAGGTGCTCAACCAAGATAAAAGGGCAACCCCCAGGGGAAATTCATTATTTTATTTTTTTCTGTAACAGCACCATTACCACCGTTACTACTCAAATGTTTTGTAGGTACAGCACAATTACTGTTATTACTGACACTACTAGTCTGCTACTAATACTACACAACTTCTGTAGGTATAAAACTGTTAGATCAACTATTTTTATTATATTATTATATTATTATTTTATGGCTTGTTTCAGTGAAGTTTGCATAAAATGCACGGACACCGTTGTTTTGAAAGCATCAACAATACTTTCATGTATTTAGTCATCATTTCTTACCTTTCAAGCAAAAATAAGCTGTGGGTCTTTTGAGAGATTCTCTCAACATTTTCCGATGTTTACTCTGATTCTTTGCCTACGCCGATCAGACTCGACTTTCGCCTTTTTTGTCACACTCGAATAAACTCTTCGTTTCTTTTCGTTAGTCGGGGTCTGGGCTGGAGTTTCGATGGTGCTTGAAGCCGGTTTCCTTTTATTCTCCGCTAAATCCATCCTTCCAAAGTTACCACTCGCTCGGCAGCGTCAGTATAGAGGAGATAAAGCTAACGCTACAGCTGAGCGTGAACGCGCATGACGTCATTACGCTGTTTGCTTGTTCGCCCCGAACATGGACTATTTAAGTGACTTTACAGCATATAGAGGCAATCAAGGTGAAAAGGCCAGGGCTCATTCTACTCACCAGGGCATTGCTGGAGCATGTATGAGGAAGACATTTTAAATTTGTATACATTTATTTGTGTATAAATGTACATACAGACTATACATAAGTTTGTTAAACATCGTTCGTAGATTGTTATTGAGGGACTTCCGCGTCCCGTGGGTGACGTTGCTCGCTAACACGTCACGGCAAATAAACGAATCTGATTGCACGTGAACGGATTGATTTTGCGGAAGCCGCGAACGAGAACGGGGTGACCAGACTGATCCCCCGCTGGATAAAAAAATACAGAGGGGAATCATTCTGGTCTCACCAGGCTATGGTTTTGCACCTTTTAAAAAGAAGCCACATTTTGAACGGCTCTTGTAACATTCTGCACTCCTTTAAAGCTGTGTGATGTTAAAACATAAATTTCACTGTTTAATATTTATTTCGTTGGACATATTAAATATAATGTCATTTATTATTATTTAACCTGTAGTACCATGACTATGGAAGATGAATTAAGCTAACAAACGATATCAAATAATAAATACTGACAGAGAATCCTGTTAACAGGAAAATTTGAAACATTTCTAAAGTTATGTCCTGGTGCACTGACACAACCAACAAACAATGTTAGTCTGTTGCCCTGTCTAACGGGCTTCTTTATGCATTTGAGATAAACGATAAACGAAAAGAAAAAAATGCTGTACTGTGATAAACCCCACTTCTGAGTTCACACAATGTATGTTTACTATCAGTAATATATTATATCAACAGATTATTCTGTTAGCTCAGATATTAATGACCCTTTATCAGCTTCAGTAGTATATCTGATAACTGTATGTTTGTATTTGCAGGAGGGGCGTGGCTTAAGGAGAAAAACTGTTTGCTGTAAGTCAATAGAGAGGTAGACTAACAGTCATACCTCCACTCTCATCCTGAGGTGGGCAAATCGGCTTATGGTAACGAGCCCAAAACGTTCAGCGGAAACGCATGATATTTTGTTAGTCCGGCAGTGATTGGATTATTTGAAAAACAATCAAGTAATAAATAGGCACAAATTAAGATCTACGTATTCTAGAATTCGGCATCCACAAGGCAACCTCTCATTGGTCGAGATCGTCGGTTTTCCCCCTTGCAGGCCTTGCTCCCGATTGGCCGAAGGGGGAAGGCCAGTGAAATTTCGACACACACTCTGGATGTGGGATACTTAAAGCTTGTGTAGTGGCTTTGGTCCACGTGTGTTAGCAGGTGTTGTAGGTGAGACCATGAGACCTTCCACGCTGCTGACTGTTTCTCTGCTGGGCGTGCTGCTGCTATGGGCCTGCTGCGTGATGACCCAGGACCAGGACAGCGCAGAGGAGACCAGCAAGGAGACGGTTGAGGAGGCCAGCGAGGAGGTAGGAGAGGATGAGGTGGAGGAGGAGGAGGAGGAGAAGGAGAAGGCAAAGAAAGAAAAGACCACAGAGTTAGAAGAGGAGAACGACGTCCTGGAGCTGCATATTATCAACTTCGACAGAGCGCTGAGTGAAAACAAGTATCTGCTGGTTGAATTCTGTAAGTATAAAAGATTCAAATTCAGTGCAATTTTATGGCTTTTGTTGTTGATTTAACTTTTATATTAGAAGGTGCGATGGATGAACCTCTCAATGCAAAATGTAAACTGAAAGAAACACTTTTTCAAAAAATCACAAAAAAAAAAAAGTTCATTATTTGTTTATTTGGAATGGGACCGTGCACATGAATGAACCTTTAACGTGCCTGTATTGAAGCTAGTTTTTGACTGTAGTCCCAGGGCAAGGTGTAAAGTGGAAAGACGTTTTGTTTAATGATAAAAAAAAAAATTGCAAAACCATACGTCCTACATTTACATATGTATTATAATAAAACATAAAGGGCAATCCTACAATATACACCAATTATATGCTCAAAAAACAGATTACTGAACTGAGCCACTGACTTCACTTTCTCTTGAACTCAGTGATAAAACTCGGGCCAGGTGTCCCGCTAGTTTACTCTCCCACAGCTGTCCCCAGAGGTCACCAGAGCAACCGTCACTGCAGATATGAGCGGGACATTTACATTTTATCCAAGTCCAACACTACCCCTCATTGTCCAGTCCCTCTCTTGTAAAGATACATAGATAGTTTGGGAATTATTCTTAATGTTTTTTTTCTTTACTAGATGCACCATGGTGCGGTCACTGCAAAAGCCTTGCGCCCGTTTATGAGGAGGCAGCAGGGAGGTTGAAGAAGGAGGGTCAGGACATGCGTTTGGCCAAAGTGGACGCCATTGAAGAGAAGGAGCTGGCAGAGGAGTTTGACGTTAGAGGTTACCCCAGCCTCAAGCTGTTCGTCGATGGAGACCGCAAACAGCCAAAGGATTATACAGGTGAACACAAGCGGTGTGGTTTTGTACCAGTTAATGAGCTGTATTGACAGTCAGACTCCCCACTGTAGCAGGGAGCAGTCTGGGTGCTCGTGGCACCAGTTTAAAATATGCAAATGGTGCTTATTCCGATTAGTCCCGATGCAATCTTGATTGTTTTGAATAAAGGACAGGCAGTTAGCTTGGTCCCACAAAGTATGCAAATAAATGTAATAGAAAGGGAGAGGAAGCACTTAACACACTGTGGTGTTAAACTGTTATGGGCCATAGCTGTCTTAGAGGTTGATAGAAACGCTTTGAAACCCTCCAACCAACACCACTCACTCACTCACTCGCTCACTCCATTCATATATCGGCAAAATTGACAAAATGCACCACTAATCAGTCCAAGCTGGATTTGAACTGTGGCACAGCAGTTAGAGCTATTGCCCGGGCTGGATGGGGCCTTTCTGTGTGGGATTCTCTCGGTGTCTGTACTGGTTTTCCCTACTTAAAAAAATGTACAACAGGCCAGGATGAATGATGATGAGTGAATGAATAGTGGTGGTCAGAGTGTCCGTTTGGCGCAGATCACCAGGGACCCTTTGCACCCATCTTCAAAGTAATGCCTTCAGGGAGGAGACTGCGGAATGTACGGGCCAGCTCCAGTCGGCTGAAGAACAGCTTCACACACAAGGCCATCGGGAAGCTGACCAACCTTACAGCACCTGGTTCTCCAACACAGTCCCCCATCCTGGCACCAACCAAGCCCAACCCTACTTAGCTTCCAAGAGATCAGACATTTTTTAATAATTCATTTCAGGTTATCCAGCCCCAGTGGTTGAATGTAGACTAGAGGGTACATTCAATCCCTATGGCATTTTTGCTAAAATATGAAATATGAGTATGTTTTCAGACCCTCTTCGATTCAAAGTAAATGGGTCCAAAGCTTCCAGAATCTCATGTTTAAGTTCAACAAATATGTTAAAATATGAAGTAAGTAATGCAATATTTTAATATTTCATTACTACCTTTTACTGCTTATCTTCTTGGTTCATTTGTTGCCAGGTTTAGTGACAAGTCTTAAATAACGACTTCGGAATTACAGTCCATTCTATTAACAACAATACTTTGAAATACAATGCCAAAAAAACTACTGCTACTTCTGCAAATACAACACTTACTTGCAGCAGTAACATTTCAGTACCAGCACTTCCGTTGTATCGCCTTGTTACTATGTAAATAAGTCCCAATCCCTCAGTGTCGGGTGTATGTTTAGATATGTATGAAATTTCAGTCTCCACATCCGGCCTGTCATTGATGACTGACTAAAGTTAAATGTGTATTTGCCGTAGATTTGGCAGTGAGATGAAACCACAGGCCGTTTACTGTGTACAGGAGTTAAAGGTGAACGGGTGCTTTTAGAGCCAACTATGCAATGTGATCAGTGTTTTACATCTGCTCATACAACTGTTTTGTGTGTGTGTGTGTGTGTGTTGCAGGTGGGCGGTCTGCTGAGGGGATAATCCAATGGATGAAGCGCCGGTCCTCCCCGGGAGCCCCCACGCTGGACTCCCCGGCCTCTGCAGCACAGTTCATAGATGCCCATAACATCTCAGTGGTGGGATTCTTTGAGGCAGGTCACATTATTACATCTTTATAAAATGGTGACTGTGGATTCAATCGAATGCATCAGTCTGGTGTACAGTAGTAGTAATTAGAGACAGACTGTTTGTATTTCTCAGACTTTTGGTCTTGAAGCTCCAGCATACTGTATGTTGGTATTTTGTTCAGGTGCCTACATGACATGTCCATTGTGGATTATTGACAATCTTTGCAAAATTGCAACTGAACTTGCAATTTTCAGTTGCAAGTTCATGGTACGTTCAATTTCGTATTACACTTTTTTGCTGCATAGAAGTGCTTGCTTACTTACTGCCATATCATATTTGAATGATTCAAACATAAATATTGGTTAATATATTAATAAAATCAGCTGCTCTTTTGTAAAACATAACAAAAAAATAGTAAATCAGGCTAAAAGTGTAAGGAGCATCTGATTTAAACTAAGCTGTTTCTGGTACCATGCGTGTTTGTTTTACGCTGTGTGTGAATCTCAGATGGTAGACCTGATATTGCGATACGGATATTGCGCCATCTGATATTGCAATATACTGATATTGCGAATAATATCTTGGTGACGTAATGTGCTGCTGTTTTCCACCAACCTCCTCATTATAAGGTGAACTGTGTGTGTCTCTCACAGGACGCGGAGAGCGAAGCCGCCAAAGTCCTGGATGAGCTCTACTTCGACACCACGGTGGAGTTTGCCAAGACGTCCAGTCCAGAGGTGTTCACCAAGTACGAGGTCCACACCGACTCTGTGGTGCTCTTCAAAAAGGTGCACAAATATAGTGCAAAGACAATGGTTGGAAGGGGAAAATAGCGGATCTGATTACCATGACTCTGCACTGCAGCGTCACAGTGGTGTCATTGCGCCTCTAACCGCTATGTTTTCAGTTCGACGACGGTAGAGCGGACCTCGCTTTGACTGAAGGCGTCAAACTGGACCGAGAGAACATGACCAACTTCATCCAAGAAAACAGCAGGGAGCTCATCACCAAGTTCACTCCAGAGGTGACACAAGCCGCCGCAAACACATGTACCGCTGCTCACTGAGAAAATCTTTCTTAACCTCTTGAACCGCCTGAACCATTTTATCCAGCTTTGTGCTGGGTTTACACATAACGACGACAAGTCACGAATGCCACGAATCCACATTAGTGGCCGAGGATCATGAATGTGAGTGGAATTTGATGATTCGGGGTAGAGGTTTCACGCACCGTCACAAACTGTTGCGACCTGTTACTACGTTACGATTAATGGCACGAATTATGACGCACGGTCACAAACATGCGTCCCGCACTGTTGCGTGCTGTGGAGGGTCATTGGGAATTGTCGAGTTCTGTCAGAAATCTGTCAAGAATCGGGCGAATGTGGACAAACCGCCTGCCGCACATGGGTTGGAGGAGCAGAGGCGTTTTGCTCCGCCGTGCTCTCACCTGACGCATTGGGCTCTTGCCAAATCGGGTTACACAAAAAGCAAAGACCAGCTGAGCATCGGGCCTGTCCATATACTGTAGAATAGCAATAGTTTTTCACAGTCTATGGGACTGTCACAACAGTTCAACCCTAAACTAAGTCATATGCTTCTGTCACTGTGTGACACGGAAAACGCTGAATCTATCAAGACAAACAATAGCAATAAACACACGCCCTTTATGTCACATGAGTCTGTGCAACAGCGGCACATTCAGCCAGACTTTACTCCACAGAATAAGCATAAAAACACTACACTCATTGTGCACTCGATCTTCTGGGGATCTGTCAGAACTCTTCACCTCTTTATCCATGACTCTCACTCGTCTGGTCGATCGTCAGAATCAGAATCAGAATAGGTTTTATTGCCATTGTTATGAACAGGTTCACAACGAGCATCGTAGCTACATTTGGAAAAACGTCTTTTGCATAATCCACAACAACAGGCCTGTCTCCACCTGCCTCGCGCTCATCGCCGCTGGTTTTACATGTCAAAAGTTGTAAATAAGCCTCAACACTTATCCATGTTATAGCTACTGTAACCACGCGTTGTTGTTTGGGTCAGTGCGTAAGGCAGCGTGGGAGATGCGTTCAAGAAGTAAGAAGTGCGGGAAAGGCGCACTTCTTACTGTCCCTTTTCTTTTTTTCACAAACGCGCGGAAAATCGGGACAAATATATAACAGTCGGGTTCTCCAGCGGGGCGGCAATAGGGGTGGCAGGAACTGGCTCCCAAACACCAGGAGGAACGACCGCAGGAGGAAGAAAAGCTGGCAGTATAACTCCAGCACCTGAGGAGCGGCAGCGGCAGGTGCTGTCCCGGGCCTGGAGCGCGGACTGGCCGAGTTTGTGTGACTTTTCATTGGCATAGTGCAGGTACCAACGTTTACTTTTCGGCGTAGCGTGGGTTTCTATCAATTTTGAGCGTGAAAACGGTGATTCTGCTCTACGAATGCTCTCACGCTGAGGGCTGACATTTGTGGAAGATTTTTAGAAAAACTTTCTCTACGAATATCACGAATGTCACGAGCTGATGCGTTCTGTTAAGAATCCCATTGAGATGCGTTAAGTCGTGTCAAATCTAAAAGCTTCTCGACTGGCGCTGACAGCCTATAAGCCAGTGTAACGCCTCATTTGAAAGCTAAGATCGACAAAACTGATTGTAACTTTTTTTGTCGCATTCGTTTTTATATTTTTTGTCGTGTTTTCGTCATGTTTTTAATCTTATTTTTGTTGTGGTTTTGTTGCTTTTTTAATTGTGTTGTGTTGCTTTTCCGGCATGTTTATGTCGCTATTTTGATACTTTTCCCAAGAAGTTTTTAGATTTGGGTAATGCCAAACTGGACAAAATATGCTCGATTCAGGTAAAGTGCATATGACAAAAAAAGTTTTAATGGTTTTGAAAATATGGCTTATTCAGATGGATAACATCAGTTGTAAGTAATATTTATCATTTTATTTCAGTGAAGCAGCAATTTTAATGAAGAAATATTGGGCAGAAAAGTAATTTGTATTTGAAAGTTTAAGCTGCTGACATGAAGTGACATAGATTGAGGGAAAATTCCATTGATACAAGGGGGCGTGGCTTCGCCGAGGGGGAAAAGAGAATCTTTTGGAAACACAATTTTCCACTATCGTTAGCCATTTTCTGGTGGAATATGAATGTATTTATCACACACAAACAAAGTCAAGACTAAATCAGGTCCATATGGATATTTTTTCACAGCAAATTGTTCAGTAGAAGTGAAAAAATTGCAGTTGTAGCTAGCGTTAGCATGTAGCTCGATGTTAGCATTCTCTGTTATTTATGTATTTATGGGCTGTTGATCCACTTTGCTCTTCGCCGTGTCTTTGTATCTGTATTGGGTAGAAAACTATATAAATAATTCTGCATTTGTTAAAGTAGTTTTTGAATATTTGGAGAAAGTTAAGACTTTTCTCTCCTTAGTTTTCCTCCTTAACTGTTTCAAACATGACTATGCTATGTGGGCGATTCCAAGGATGCCGTCTGTAACTATAGCAGTTTGACTCATTTCCCATTGACATAACCTGGTCGGTACGGTAACAGTTTAAAATTGTTTTCCTTCATCTATGTCACTTCCTGCCGGTGTCCAATAAGGAAGTGAAACTATAAACATCACAAAAATGGCCAAACTAATGAAAGCTGGGGACAATCTTTAGCAAAATCTTAAATATAATTTTGTTAACTATGTTTAGAAAAATGTGTGTCTAATGTGTCATATGCACTTTAAGAGATTAAATAGGGCTGCACTAGTGACCGCAATCGCACGTGGTCTTCTTTTGTGCAAAACCTGCTAACCTCTACAAACATGTCCTCATGAGGCTGATCCTCCTGAATGCTGTGCTGTATCCTAAGTTGTATGTTGAACAATGTGAATTGTGTTCAGAAAAGCCAGGCCATCTTCTCCTCCAGCATCAAAACCCACGCCTTGTTGTTCATAAACTCCAGCGTCGATGCCCACACAGCTCTGGTGGAGGAGGCTCGTGGTGTGGCCCGGGACTTCAAGGGGAAGGTAGCAATGGATTCTGAGAATGATAATCAAGTTATTGACCTCTACTGGGGGCGCCTTCAGGAAATGCTGTCAAAAACTCAAACCTAACCCGTCTTCTCTGCTTCAGATTCTGTTCATTTTGCTTGACGTGAACGCCACAGCGCCTCAAATCCTCCAGTACTTTGGTGTGAGCGCAGACGAGGCGCCGACCGCCCGTATGTTCGACATGATCAGCAAGAAGAAGTTCTCCCTGTCCCCCAGCCCCTTGGCCGTCGGGACTCTGAGAGAGCTCTGCCAGGGCGTGTTGGATGGGACGGCTGAGGTAACTAGCCCGAAAGATTACGATAAGGCACCTGCTGTGATTACATTTCCTGTTGTGTCCACAGCCGTACTACCTCTCGGAGCCCGTCCCGGAGGACTGGGACAAAGGCGCTGTCAAAGTGCTGGTGGGGAAGAACTTCAAGTCTGTGGCGCTGGATCCCACCAAAAACGTCTTTGTTGAGTTCTGTGAGTCAATAGTGTTCAGCTATTTTGTACTCAACAGTCGTCCAAGGGGTTAGGACCAGGGCTGGGTACCTTTAAATTTTTGCGATACTGTTTCAATAATGTTTGAAAGATCTGCAAATTTACAATACGGTTTCATCTCCACTGTCAAGAGATGAGAGAAAAATTGGAAATAATATTGTAAAAAAAAAAAGGGAAAATTTGGTGAATTTGTGTATGAAAAAATACTAGAATTCTTTTTTTTGTGTGCAACAATTCTGAAAAAATAGGGGGAAATGGGGAGAAAATAGGGAAAATATAAGTAATAAAATATGGCAAAAATTAGGGGAAAATTAAGGGGAAAAAATCAGGGGGAAAATAATTAATTTGAGCTCAAATAAACAAGTCACTTCCTTTGATGCTGTCCCTGGACCAACAACATAAAAACAGTATATATTTTTTTCCGGTACCTGCTTTCAATACTTTTATATTTTCGATACCAGTAGTACCTAAACTTCTTTTTTATACCATACAGGTATCACTTAACGTTACCCAGCCCTAGTTAGGGCTATTTATAATGTATTCCTTCATCTTAAAAACATTCCTATTTTTTGTAGTATAAATGGCACTAAATGTGCCCAGGAAATACCCCTTGGACTAAGATGTTATTAAATGTAGTTATATAAAATGCCAGCAGAGGGCGCAATTAAACCACTGCTGCTGTGGAGGAAAGGGAAGCAGTGCGAAAATAAAAAGTAAACTCGATATCAGATTACATTAACAGTTCCTTCCAGTCTTCACAGATTCTATTTTTGTGTCTAGATGCGCCGTGGTGTGATTTCTGCAAACAGCTGGCTCCCATCTGGCAGGAGCTGGGAGAGAAATACGCCGATCACGCCGACATCGTCATCGCCAAGATGGACGCCACTGCCAACGAGGTGGATGGCCTGGAGGTCGGAGGGTTCCCCACTCTCAAGTACTACCCGGCCGACGGCAAAGAGGTCAGCCACAAGCACTATAGTACAACTTCCTTTACTTAAAGGGGGGCAATAATCTCCAACACATCTTTATCACTATCTTACACTTTGGGCTTCCGTTTCCCCTACCAATTAAACTTATGTGCAATACAGTACAAACCCTCTGGGGCCTGAAAAAAAGATTCGTAATCTCAGTGGGACTTGCCTGGTCAAATAAAGGTTTAATAAATACATAGATGTACAAGTGGCTTCAAACACAACTCCAGGTGTGTTTTTGATGAGAGACCAATATTGTAACATGGTATAATGCTCTAAAACATTTATTTTACGTAATACACCTAACCCGGGCAGCCAAACTACTCTGCTCTATTTATTCTAAACTGGAGATTAGGGCTGGGTACCGTTAGTGTAGGTTCTAGTGGTATCAAAATATTAAAGTATCAAAAGCAGGTACCGAACAAAGCTTATATCTTTAGAGGTTTTGATGCTGTTGGTCTAGGGACAGCATTAAAGGAAGTGGTTGTTTAAGCTAAAATAAATTATTTTCCCCCCCATTTTTTTTTCCCCCTATTTAAATAATAATAATAATAATTGCCTCATTAGTAGTTACATAGTTTGCCCATTTCCCCCAATTTTCTCGTTTCCCCCAATTTGTTTCCCTGATCTTTGCTCATTTTTACAACTAATATTTTCCCTATTTGCCCCCCCCACAACTATTTATTCAGCTTTTTTTCCTCCCCATTGTAAAAAAAAAATTCTGCCACTATTCACACATTTCTAGTATATATTCTCTCGATATTGTAAATTTGCAGATCTTCCACACTGTTATGTTGTCTTGTTCTAGACGACAAATATTTTAGTATAGCTATCGAAGAGAGTATCTTTCAGGTATTGGTATCGAAAACTAAGCATGAAAAAAGCACCGAAAAAAATGTAACGTATCCAGCCCTACAGGAGAGTAGTCTGGACAGGGGTGCCGCCAGAAATTCTGGGCCCTATGGAAACAAAAATTTCTGGGCCTCCTACATTTTTTACAGATAAAATGTAACCCAATAAACATGCCCTGTTTACTTTAAAAAAGATACTTAGCACATTGCATAGTTAAAATGTCTGATGAGTAAAAGCCTACAAAAACAAGAAAAAGCTATGGAAATATGTACTTGTTTACATAAAAGGAGAATATTTATTATCTCAATTGCAATTGCAAACACAACAGAACATAATGTACACATATTGACATATACTTTACGTGAACAAGCTTTAACTGGGTCCAACTGCTCAATCAGGAAACATCAGCTACAACTAACCCATAATTAAATCAGTCCAAGACTAAAACTAGGCCAAAAGGGCTCAAAATCAAGACACACCAGGAGTAATGCCAGGCCTAAACCAGTCCAGGACTAAACAAGTACTGAACCAGACACAAACTGTTTGTTATCCAGGTATAACAGTTATGTTCAACATCACTTTATAATGGCGTGCCTTTCTGCTGGCAAAATCATGTATCAAATCATCAAAGTTCAGCTTTCTTGCCAGTTTGCTTTCAATGGATAGTATGGCAAGGTGACAAAGTCTGTCCTGCAACATAGCAGACCTAAGATAATTTTTAATCAGTTTCAGCTTACTGAATGCTCTCTCGCCACCAGCAACGGTCACAGGCAATGTGCAAAATATTCGCAAAACTATGCAGACCTGCCCAAAAATACTCTGCAGCTGCATCTTGTAAATGCTGTTGAGCAAATCAATTGGTGACAGACACCCTGGGAAAGTGGCCCTATATACAGAGTTGAGGAGTCTGACTTCATCTATAAATTCACAAGTCAGATCAGTGTTGTATTTTGAAATCAATGGCTGGCATACAGAATGGATTTGATCATCATGTTGAATAATATTGTATGAAATAGATAACTATACAACACAAGAAAAAAATTAGACAATCCAAAACTGTATTAGTTTTTTACTGCCTTGGTAGCTGACCATGTTCACATCACCGGACACTGAGAGGACTGGGTCATTAGTAGGAGGACGAGGTGCGGACAATAAAGCTGACTCTACATCTGTATAAGTCACACACACACACACACACACACACTTACACACACGCACACACAATGTGTATTGGCCTACTTAGTTTTCTTAATATAAAATATTAAAATATCTATTCTGTAAACTAATTATAGCCAATGGTTACCACAGACACATTTTTTATTCCACTTTATATTATTTTTTCAAGGGTCATTTTATTCATATTAAGAACGTCAAGTTTGACAGCATCGATCGTAGCAGCAGCACTGTCACTTCACAGAACACACGACAAACTGTTTTTGTAATTTTTGAAGCGTGTAGATTACTCTTTGTTTAGTAAAATTATCATCACGTGGAGAACACAGTAGATAAGACGTGCTTAGAGCTTTCAATCTTCGTCAGTTTTGCGCTCAGGCTCACCTTGTTTGGCTGAGACGGGGACGGGGGCCGCGGGGGAAGGAAGACGTGGGTGTGTAGCGGCCGCTGAATCTGTGTCTACGAGACATGATAACCCGGAGACAGCAGAGATGTTATTATTGTTGGATGTAAATCATAATTCAGTAATTATTTTACTAAGCTAGCTAGATAAAAGCAGGTCATGTAGCAACAAAAATAAGTAAGTGAAAGTTTTGGAATACAGGAATAGGGCAAGCTACCTTTCTTTTTGAAAAACTGTGTGCCATACTGTCGACTTCGGCGTTCTCGGTCTTCTCTTTCCTTCTTTTCTTTCCGTTTTTGATGCCCTGACTTTTGATGTGACATGCCTGCGTGTGTCACTATCTGCACTGCATCATAACAAATGCAATAAGCAAGAGACGCTACGCTAGCGAGCGTAGCTCGGACAGCGCAGGTGGAATGAACCATTGTGAGGGGGAGGGGTGTGACTTAAACAGTAAATACATTATTTGTTTGTTAAATATTAAATCTATGGTCAAAACGGACAAAATACACATTAAGTGTATGAGGGGCCCTAGCACATTTAACGTATGTATAAAAAAGAGAAAAGAAATAAGAAAAGAAAAAGAGGGTCTGCTCTTCTGGGCCCTTCATCAGCCTGGGCCCTTAGAATCGTCCTAACCTTCCACCCCTTTACGGCGCCCATGAGTCTGGACATAAAACCAGGTGAAGCAGCTTCAAGCGGAGGCTTTTAAAATACTGATATTGATCGCCTGCCAGCACTTAAGAACAATTAGCATGAGCTACAAGAGCTAGCGGGAACACATCATGCAAGGCGCTATCCTGACAAAATGACTACAGATTGTTTGTTGATGTCTGGCCAAGGCAAAATATCTGTAGAGTTATCAGTGGCTGAAGTTTACAAATGCCAACTATCTGTCGATCAGAAAGAAGTGGCTGGTCAGACTATAATACCCCCCTTTAAGCTTTTGTTTCCTAAAGGACATTAGGAACACCTCAGGCATTCAAAAATCCCATGCAGTTGCTATTGTTTGGAGATGACTATATACATACATTTTGTGTTTCCAAAAGCACACAAAGCTGTTCTCCCCTTTTTTTGGGTGGATTCCCTTCAGTGCTACGGTTTCTCTCATCAACCTAAAACATACATAGTAGGCTAAAAACGTGTAGGTTGATCAAGAGCAAAGTGCGTATTTACCTGCCTACGAGGATTAAAAGTCTCCAAACACAAATACCTACCTAGGAATTCAATTGTCCATGAAATGCAGATTTAGATCAGTGAAATGTTTGCCAAGTCCACTCCCAGTAAATTGGAACAAAAGCACATTTCTTGTTCCCGGTTTCAGGCGGTGGATTACCAGGGAGACCAGACTCTGGAGAAGATGTCTGAGTTCCTGGACAGAGGCGGAGTCCTCCCAGAGGAGCCAGAGGACGAGGAAGATGACGAGGATGATGAAGAAGGAGAGGTTGAACCAGAGAAAGAAACAGATGAGGTTTGTCTTGTTCTGAATATAAATTCTACAAAAGTGTTCATAGGAAAAGAGTTCAAATATTGTGGAATTTTCTAATTGAACGTTTGCAACTCTTTTAGGAGGAAGTCGCGCCTACAGAGTCGCCGGCCAACTCAACAGGCAAAGACGAGCTGTGAACAATCCCTGTAGTTCCATTCAGTTATATCCTCTTAATACCTTTCCTCTTAATATAGAACTTTTTTTTTATTATTGGTGCCAAACTTGTTATCCCCCCCCCCCCCCTCCATGTATGACAGCAATGCTGCATGACACAAAGATATTCAAAAATCTAAATATATTATCACTGTTGAAATGTTGTCTTGACATTTACAGAGGCTAAGTTTCAAGCAAACATGCCCCCATTCAAAATGTGTTGTCATATAACCTATTGGACACATTTATTTTACTGCCAGTAATTGACTTTCGTGAACCTGAACATCGTCTCAGTACAATTTGTTGTTTATTTGTTTTGAATGAAATATGGTTTGATAAAATGTTAAATTGAAAGCTTGGATTGTGTTTTGTGCGACTGATAGGCGTCACATGACTTCAGCTTTACAATAGGCTATATTTGTTGTTTCTTGTGTACAGTATTTTCATCAGTTAACTCCATAACAAAGGGCAGATATTTGCATTAATTTGAGATGAATTGCCTATAATATGATATTAGCCACTGGGTCTTGATCAAGATCAAATCAGGACTAAAGCGACTAATATAGACCTATATCCGACTAAATGATGTCTAATCTGGACATAAACTACATCTAAACCAGAATAATAACTTCATGAAATGCGATACTAAATATGCATGGCCCTGAACCGAGCGCATTTTCTTTAGCTCTGCTCTACCCAAATCTAAAAGCTTGGAGAGCAAGAGGGTAATGCCTCATTTGAAAGCGAAAACCTATACAGTATAAGTGATCTTTGCCCCGTTTTTTTTGTCAAATGTATTTATTATTATTATTTATGTACTCATTGGTTTTTGCCACATTTTTGTCACGTTTTTGTCGATATATTAATGCTATTTTCTAAGGATTTAGATTTGAGTAAAGTGGGGATAATGTGCCCCCCCCGGTGTGGTTGAAGGCGTGCATTGGTGTGAGGTGGTCATACCAGGCATTCCGCAGAGAACAGGTCTGACGGGCTGCGATGTCCCCTCGTCGTGCTTCCTGCTTCCTGCTCTTTTCTTCCTCATTCATCCCCGGGCCAGTCCTCCTCTCGCCACACTTTCGGGACGCTCTGTCTCTTTTTTTTACCGGGCGCTCCTTTGGCACAGGACGGAGACTCGCGAGGGAGCCGAGATGTGTATGCCACGGGCCGGTCCCCTGTGAGGATTGTCTGAAGAGGCTGGATTCACAGGTGTGTGGGTACACAATAGGTTCGGTTTTAGGTTACAGGTGAGCGCAGTGGAAAGTCTGATTTATTCAGACTTTGTTCTGTAGCTTTTAGGTTGAATATAAGTTGCTTTGGAAAAGTATTGATGTCTTTTTGAGAACAGAAGCTTTCAAAAAGTTAGAACAAATATTTCAAACTAAATCCAACCGTGATTAAATCTATGTCAAATTCTTGACATGGCGTTTTTTACAGAAATTGACAGGTCTACAGCGAATGAATTCGTTTTTTGTTTGTTTGTTGCTTTGTGTAATACTGTATCTATGGGCTGTTCTGCCCATAGATAAAATGATTAACGCTATTGATAAGCAAAAAACCAAACAGAGAACATAAATACACGCTGAAAATATTTCTCTTCTCTTTTCTTTTCTGTTATGTTAAGTAAATGTCTTGTTATTGCGCCAGTTTTAAGTATTAATAGGCCACACCAAACTAAACACTAACTCACTTTACAAGAGCTGAGGAATTTTCAAAGAGAGATGTCAATATCTTTATTTTTTTTCCCTGCAAAATGTTTTATATAATCAATTTGCTTACTTTGTGCAGTGAACATACAAGAAACTCATGCATGTGAACTTGCCTCGTCGGATTGTATTCACTATGTACTATCATTTATTTAATAGATTCTTCTCATTCTTCTAAACATGGCCAGCACAGATATAATGATTGTAATTATTAAGCTATATAATAATGATGATGATAGATAGATAGATAGATAGATAGATAGATAGATAGATAGATAGATAGATAGATAGATAGATAGATAGATAGATAGATAGATAGATAGAATGCTCCAGTACACAGGAAGTATGATCTGTTATTTAAAAATGTTCACAGGGGAGGATCTCCAAACCCCTGTTTTGTCATTTTTGACATACACTCACATAAGTTCCAAATCTCTAATGACAAAAATATCTCTGGCTTTAACCTTAGACGGACTTATTCTATCATGCGCTAAAAGACGGGGGGAACTTTAGGGGCACAAACTGAGGACTGTCAGGTGTTTTTAATCATCAAAGTGAATTTTATTGAGTTACAGCAGAGGTTCCCATCTTTGTTTGTGCTCTTCCTCAATTTGAAATACTACACTGTACCTAAATTGTTGAAGAAGTGTAAGGTCAATCTTCTTTTCTGTTCAATAGATTGTGGGAAACGTCTTAACCTAAATATATTTATTGTTTCCATTCATACTTGTATAAAATGGAGATGGCTCATAAGAGGGGTGACAACTATTAAAAGTTAGACGGTGGAGTGTTCTGCCCAAGGGCACAACAGCAGAGTGGAAGGTGAAGGGAACCCAAGTGCTTGTGGATAAGCTGCTCCACTAGACTGATCGAAACTTACAATTATCTCTTTACTGGACAAGAGTTAGAAGAACACAGGACTTCCACTTGTTTGAGAAACACTAAAGTTTGCTTTCTCCTGCTTCCCAACCTTCCCCCCCCCCCCCCCAACCTTTCCCCAAAGCCTATCTGTGTCTTGCTCTAAATGGCCTGCCTTCTAAACATCACAAAAGGAGGTGTTCGCTTGATCATCAGAGGCGCCAATTGGGCGCCGGCATTTCCATCTGAGCAACACCACCCCCATGCCCATGCGATTCTCTTTCATGTGTTTGTCTATATAGCGGAGTCATATAGCTGCCTCCCCAGAGCTGTCGGCTCTCCGCACGTGTGTCAAATAAACGTACACTTTGGTAAGACAAATATCTTCCCAGCCTTTTGCTTTTATTGTGGTAAGAAATTCCACGACAGGAACCACTGCTCTAAACCAGTCAATCTTAAAGTCACTCCGTAAAGGCCAACATTTCCCATGTCCCAAAACAATTAGAATTTCCACCGTTGACAATAATATGTCACACATTTACATAGGAATCATTAAAAAGAGCACTCACAATGGACAAAATACCAATTCAAAGTAGTATATTTCAAATTCCTTTTTAATGTGCGATTCCCTTATGGCCCTCCCTCAGTGTCTCTGAGCCCGGCAGGCCCTACTTTAGGATCAATTTTTTTATGCTCTCGTGCTACAAATTAAGCTCTATTTGACAAATGACTAATGTAGACATAAGAGGGTAAACAAGTATGTGGGTTAGGTGTGGTTTTGACCTTTGTTTTGTAACTGTGTGATCAAAACCTCCTTCAATAAAGGCTTATTCAGTTGCACAATCAAACAGTAGGCTATTTTAAAGTCAATAAGACAATGCAGACAACGACATTGTTTGGTCTGAAGCGTGCAGCTCTGATCAGATAAAGACCAGTGCAGAACACGTTGTGCATTAACAGAAGCAGGTGCTCTTGTATATTGTTCTATTGAATTTCTTTCATTCATATTGACTGATTTTGATTGTTTAGTAATTTCAGGTGATTTTAATGTGCATGTGGATGTGACAAATGACAGGCACGCAAAAGAACTTAGAGATGTTCTTGAAATGTTTGGTTTAACTCATTACAAAAGGTGTTAATATATCAAATGTGAATGTTGTTGATGTTGCTTTATCTGATCATTTTTGACCTGTCTGTTACACCCAAACCAGTGGTTGGGCCTGGAGTTATTCAAAGAAGACACATAAATGATACAACAAGGACACAGTTTATGGAAATGATCAGATTTGAAAACCCTCCATGTTCTAATGTTGATAATCTGTTGGACTCTTACACATCAAGCGTCTTAAATGTTTTGGATACTATTGCTCCTGTCAAGGTTAAAATGGTTAACAATAGACAAAAGGCACCTTGGAGAAGTGAAGATTCGGTCAGGGCACAGAAAAGGGAGTGTCGAAAAGCCGAACGGAAATGGCGCAAGTCAAAGCTCCAGGTTCATTTTGAGATATACAAAGAAGTGCTTTGTGAGTTTAACCAGATCTTGCGTGGAGAAAGGGAGAAGTACTTCTCTAAAATCATCGCAAACTGCAGAAACCGTTCTCGTGTTCTGTTTTCCACAGTGAACAGATTAACTAACCCTCCAGTTTCACTGCCCTTAGAACTAATCTCTACATCTAAGTGCAATGAGTTTGCAATATTTTTTTATGACAAAGTCCAAGGCATTAAAAATGCCATAATTTCCACAACACAAATGAAAACCCTGCCACCAGAAAAACACCTTGAGCCGACACATTTCACACCTGTTACTGACAAAACAATCGAAGAGGTTATCTCCGGTCTGAGTTCATGCACATGCAGCCTTGATGAATTGCCCACTAGATTTCTGAAGTCTGTGCTGACCAGCTTGTTACCACAACTTGTTCAGTTAGTTAACATCTCATTTGAGATGGAAGCATTTCCAAAGGCTTTGAAAACCGCAGTCATTAAGCCTCTTCTAAAGAAGAGCAGCCTTAATCCCAAGATACTGAACAACTACCGGCCCATATCAAACCTACCATTCTTAGGAAAAGTCCTAGAGAAAGTAATATATCATCAGCTCACTTACTTTCTCCTATCTAACAATGTGTTTGATACTTTCCAGTCAGGATTTAGGCCCCACCACAGCACTGAGACAGCTCTGATCAAGGTGACAAATGATATCCGTATGAACACCAACGCAGGTAAGGTCTCAGTTTTAGTTCTGCTGGACCTGAGCGCTGCCTTTGACACAGTGGACCACGGGATCTTACTTCACAGGTTAACAAACTGGGTGGGAATCTCTGGTACTGCGCTAAACTGGTTCAAGTCCTATCTGGAGGATAGGACGTACTTTGTCGAAATTGGCAACTGTGTCTCAGACAAAATTTCCATGACCTGTGGAGTCCCCCAGGGGTCAATCTTGGGACCCCTCTTATTCAACTTGTACATGCTTCCATTGGGTCAGCTAATAAACAGCAACAATGTGTCGTACCACAACTACGCAGATGACACTCAGATCTACGTGTCACTGACGGCAGGTGAACATGGGCCTGTAGATACTCTCTGTCACTGCATCGAACAGATCAGTTTGTGGATGCAAAACAACTTTCTCCAACTAAACTCAGACAAAACTGAGATCATTGTTTTTGGCCCACAGACACAAAGACAAAGTGTTATCAGTCACCTTGAGTCTCTCTCTCTAAAACCAAAAAATCAGGTTAGAAATCTAGGAGTAATCATCGACTCAGACCTGAACTTAAACAGCCACATCAAAGCAATAACATCATCAGCTTTTTACCATCTGAAAAACATCGCTAAGATCAGAGGAATAGTGTCAAAACCAGACTTGGAGACACTCATCCATGCATTTGTCTCCAGCAGGTTAGACTACTGTAACGGCTGCTCACTGGCCTTTCTAAACGAGCTGTTAGAGCTGCAGTACATCCAGAACGCTGCTGCTCGAGTCCTGACAAGAACCAGGAAATACGACCATATTAGTCCAGTGCTCCGGTCTCTGCACTGGCTTCCTGTCACTCAGAGAATAGAATTTAAAACAGCTCTGCTTGTGTACAAGTCTTTTCATGGTTTAGCACCAAAGTCCATCTCTGACATGTTAGAGCCGTATGAACCATCTCGGGCCCTGAGAACTTCAGGGAGGGGTCTCCTGTTGGTTCCCAGAGTCAATAATAAACACGGTGAGGCTGCGTTTCAGTTTCATGCAGCTAAAATCTGGAACAGTCTTCATGAGGATGTGAGACAGGCCTCAACTCTGACAATGTTCAAATCTAGGCTGAAAACAGCTCTTTTTACCCGAGCATATGAAAACTGAAAGTATTTTATCTGCACTCTTGCCTTTTACTGTAATTGATTAATTTTTATGTTGATGTTTTAATGATTGATTTGATCTGTTTTCTTGTAACTTTATGCAACTGTGAAAGCACTTTGAATTGCCTTGTGTATGAATTGTGCTCTACAAATAAACTTGCCTTGCCTATGTAAAGCAGCTGAGGGATGGGCACAAGGCACTGACTACTATCACAGCAGCGTAAAGTGCTCTATTTAAGGAACAGGAGTGTTGTTTGTACTCTCAGCCAATAAGTTAGGAAAGATTTTAAAGGGCACTAAGCACTACAATTGTCTGAACTACCAATTGTGTCATGTTAATAGCTGATCAAATTGTTTTTATACTTTAAAATGCTTCAATCTTACTTTGAAGCTGTTTTACACACACACACACACACACACACACACACCAGGGGCAGCGTTGAAATGTGTGTGTCTTTAAAGACAAATAGCCCTTTTATATAGGGTCTCAATGCAAAATTCAGTCGTTTGAATAAATATGCTTCCGTGTGTTTGCATGTGTCACAATAATGTGCACTTTGCATTCATTTTTGCATAAATTTTGTTTAAAAAAAATATATATATATATTTTTGCACATGACAATATTCAGCATTTAGAATAGAGAGGACAACATCTGGCTTCAACCTTTTTTGTAAATAATTTGATAAGAGTGATGATAAGACAATTATTTGATGTAGCTAATATATAGAACCATTTGGCATGTTTTGAATATGCCAAACTCACAGACTTTTTAACAACTAAAACACTCAAAACAATTCCACGACAACAACCTGAACTTGGCGACCTCTGGTGGTTCTTTCAGTTCGATGTTGTGTCTGTGTACTTGGGGTTATGTCTCACTCTCCTCATTAATCTCTTGTACCGTCCTTTTCTGTTCATTATAATATGACATTCTATTGTCAGAGAGAGCAAAACCATCAGAGCTGAAGTGAAGCATTGAACTCTTGTTAGTCATTGAAAACAAATATTATTTTTTGTTCATCTTTGTCAGCGTCCTGTCTGTGCGCCTGAGCCCATGGACCCTCCTTCGTACGATGAGGCCCGGCAGCACCCTCGGATGCAGGGCCCCGGGGCCCCTCTCCACATCCCTCCTCCTCCAGCCTATGACGCCTCTGTGACCTCACCATCCACGCCGCCCCCCACCTATGGAGAAGCAGGTGTGGTCCCCGAAACTGTGCCTCGAATTTTCATTCCTAAATAAAATAATTCAAAATATTTGCTTATTTTTAGATTTGAATTACTGAATTAATGTTTTCATTAATTATTATGGCATTTGAATAACACTGATGAATAAGTTTGATGTGTGTGGCCCACAGTTCAGTTTGCGCCGAATCTCTTCCCTCTGCTGACTGTGCCCAGTGTGCAGCAGAACACTGGCATCTTCATCCATCCCAACACACAGGGTAACTATCTCGCTCTGCTTTGAAAAGTATACATATAGTAATAATAATAATAATAATAATAATAATGGCTTAGAAACCAAGTTTCTCAAAGTGCCATAATGCACTACATTCACTCCTGGTGTTCCCAAACGGTCTCCCATCCAAGTACCAACCAGGCCCTTCCTGCTTGCTTCCAAGGTCTGATGGGATCAGGCAGAGCAAAGGCGGTATGGGCCAGCCCATAGTTACCCACGTAGCACTCCCGAGATTAATCATTAGTGCAAATAACCTTAGCACAGTAATTCCAATCCTGAAAGGCTCCAGTTTAACGTTTAGATTTAAAATAGAATAAGGACGAACCAATCACAGCCAAGTCTCAAAACTGAGCTAAACAGCACAGCACTAGGGTAATTAAATATTTAGCTTTTAAAAATGCTGTTTATGTCAGTATCAGTAATCTGATCACAGACAAAAATAGCATCTGTAACATCACAATTTCTAGCGTCGCTGGGTTGTAAATTAGAATCAATAAAAGATTCTTGTTGTTGGCAAATCAAAAACCAGCCATTCATGCATCCACTTAGGGAGTTGAGTCCGAAATCAGCCGTCTAAGACGGATTTGTTGTGAGACTGAGAATTCAGCAGGTTAACCCTGGGTAGTAAGTAGTCAAGATGACATTTCAACACAAAGACATAAAATGAGTTTGTTTCCTCCTAATACTTTGGTCAAATGTTTTCAGATTCTGGTCAAAGTGTTTGGGAGAAGGTTATTCTGTAAATATGACTCAAGCGAACATACATATTGACTGCCGAGGGACTGGTTGGAGACCCATGCAGTAACCTCTGCTCTCCCTTTGACAGAGCGTGGCCCAGTGCCCATGGTGGTGAACCAGTCCATCAGCGTGACTCAGGGAAGCCCTGTGGTCATATACCAGCCCCAGTCTGTGCCCGTAGTGGTGCCCTCCCAGCTGACGGACAGCCCTGCCCAGGTGCAGTGCCCTCACTGTGGGCACGTCGGCAACACTCAGGTCAATCGCGTGCCCAGTAGAGACGCCTGGTGCTTTTGCATGCTGCTGGCACTCGTCGGGTGAGAGCAACAGATATTTAGTGACATGTACAATCTCTGCTAGTACAATGTGACAGGAATTTTATGATATATTGTAATGTATGAACAAATGCAATAACGATGATTTGGTGATGCATCGTACAGCCCTATCTCCCATATCTGATTTTACTGTTGAGACTTCATAATAACCACATCTCTGTCTTGCAGGCTTGTCTGTGGGTTCTGCCTGATTCCTCTGCTGGCACAAAGTTGTCAAGACACCCATCACTCCTGTCCGCACTGCAACAAAGTGGTGCACATTTACAAAAGATGACCAAATGTGCAAAGAGACCGTTCCAACAGGAATAAATAGACTTCCTCAGTGCCATGGACTCATTGATGAAGGACTTCTAAAATCAATGACGAACACGCACCTTCTGCCTACATATTATATGTCATTGTTATTGCAATCAGTTTACTCTCATGTATTGCAACAAGTGGGACCAATGTGGGGTCCCCTTCTATCATTACATGCCTTTGTTACAATAATATATTATAGTTTAGTTTACTTTACTTTATTTGAGCAGTTTACGTCTGTGTTTTACATTATCACATCATTGCACATTATTACATTGTCTATCTATTATGTTGATAGTGATATATATATATATATATGGACGTTGATTCAGTATATTCGTATAATTATAATGAAAATGTGTGCCTTTGATTACATTCTGTGTTTACAGCTCCCTCTACTGTCCATACACCGTACGGCTCTTTTTAATCCGCAACTGCAAATATGTGGCCTGTAAATACAACGAATTCATAACTTTATGTGCATTGTATATGTTGACATGTAAAAAGTAAATATCCCATTCAAAATTCCCAAAGCCTTTTATGTAGCCAAGATAAAATGATGGCAGCTAATGAGCTATGCATAAAACACAATGTACATTTATGCCAAACTTTTAGACTGAAAAGTTATAAAAGCATTTACGTTTTTTCTTTTTTTCACTGCCTTTTCAAGTATTTGGTACTTGCTTTCTTTATTTTTTTATATTTGTGCAATGGTCAGTAGCTCTCTCGCACCTGATTAGCCTCTGAAGTGCCTTGCAGGAACCAATAATAATGTCATTACAGGTCAATAATGTAATAATACTGTTGAGCCAGTAATGTAATAACTTATTAGGTTATTGGCCTGACAAGATGAAAATCATTCACAAATGTAATTAATTCAGCCAATAATGTAATAATAAAGTATAATAATTTGATATTATTATTGTCAAAACACACATTGTCTTTGTGCAGTTTTCTCATAAATGTCAGATGACTTGTGTTTTTCTTTAACTTTTGTATTCGTCACGTCAGGCTGATAACGTAATAACTTATTATGTTATTGTTTCCTACATGCCTTTAAATTCTTGATAGGCCTATTTGAATGTGTTGAAATGCCCATGGAGATTTTGAAGGGGATTTTTACTTCCTGGATTAGAGCGGAACTGTTGAAGTGGAATAAAAAATAAGTACGTAAAGTCCCTCGATAGTTTCGTTGATATCGCGTGTAGCGTACAGTGATAAAGTTATCTTCAAAATATTCCTGTATTATCCATTTTGATTCATAATCCAACTATAATATACTTTTTATTCCACGGGTTTATACATTATTTGAGAGACAGTGGTGCATTGGTACAGCGCGCGCCCACAAACCTGAAGAATCTTATTCCAACTGTAGTCGTGTCCTTGGGCAAGACACTTCACCCTCTGTGCCGATGGATAAAGTGGAGATTAATGTTTTAGATCATTAATCTGAAAGTTGTATAACTGCTATCTTATCGGCGGTCTTGCACAAGGTCCCGCCCTATTTATAAATTGAGGACGGCATTATTGTTTCTTCTTAATGAACTATGCCAAGTGTCAAAGGTGACTTGGATATTAGTGATATCAATGATTTGACATCAGCCAATAGCAGGTATACAGCGGTGCAGATAGGTGAGTTAATCAACTACAGGCACCCACGGGCCGGTCCTCAACAGATAACAAATACCTACACTTCCTACCTGTTCTACTTCAGGTAGATCCCTGCACTGGTTTCTACCTTCCACAGTGGGCACATGAGGGGACACATGGAGAGCAGCCGACTCACTCTGGGGGTCATCGCTTTGTGCGTGTTTGCGCGCGCCGCGGGGACAAACGCACTGCGCGTCGGCGAGGATGGACTGCTACACCTGGACAACGGGAACTTCAACAAGGCTTTGAGCGAGTACAAGCAGCTGCTGGTGCACTTCTGTGAGTAGCCATCGGAGGGAGCCACGCGCACACACGCTTTCACGCACAGGGCACGCTGCAGTTTTGTTTCATGTATTCATACATACACGTTTGTTGCGTGCACTGTTGGCCTTCACATGCAGCTCGATAACTTACTGGCAACACAATGTACAACCGTAGCTTAAAAGAAAAACAAATCGGGTTTGGTTCAGACTTTGTGGATATCGCCCATGAAAAAAATGGGCAAGACTAAGCAAATCTGTGGCTCATTACACAAAATAAATGACCTGGCACAGTTATAGGAAAGCAGTTATCAAATGGCCACACTGCAATTTTTATTTTATTTTTTAACCTTAGTATGGGAGAAGTGCTTTGCCTCAGGACAAAATGACAGTAATAGGAACCGGGATAAAGCCGTCAACCCGCATGTCCGGACCATAGCCGGAAAATACAACTACTAACACTTTCACGTCATCCCTGTGTTCGAACCCTCACTCAGCAACACAACTATCCACTCCAGTTTCAATTCAACAGACCCAGGTTCAAACAGCAAGCCCCTATTATGCCAAACTGGTATGAAACACAGGCCTAGTCAAATTTTTTTGCCTTAAATCTACTCCTTAGTAGTTTACCACACAGCGCTTTTTGCATCTACTTGATTCATTATTTTTGAATCATTCACTCCTTTGTGTCAGTTTGCAGTAACATTACTCTTTCTATTACAAGTAAACATTTGGCTGCTCTCTGACTGTGAGGCACTAACCACTCCGCCACTGTTGTAATTTACACATGTGAGTTCTAATCCAGTCCGCTTGTATCGCTTCAAACTGCCCTCTCTTGTAGACACGCCCATGTCCGCGGACCTCCACAAAATGTCCGAGGCCTTTGAGGAAGCAGCAGCACAGCTCCGGGGGTCAGAGGTCACTTTTGCCAGGGTGGACGCCGTAAAGGAAAAGGACCTGGCTCAAGAGCTGAATGCCACTCATCCTCCGTTCATCAGGCTGTACCTGTCCGGAGACAAGCACCGCCCGGTGCCCTGCCCCAGTGAGTCGCATTTAGTGAGGACACTGACATATTTCATCAGCGTTTCAGTCAGATGTAAAGTTTTTGATGACTGAAATTTGACTAAAACTAAATGGAAGGCAGTTAATGAGACTTAAATTATGACTAAAATATCCAGATATTTTTGTTGACTAATAAAAACTAAATTAAATTGAAAAGAAGAGAGAAAAAACATGGGAACTTGGAACAGTTTGAAAGCTCCTCAAATCCACTTTGCCCATGATGGGAGACGCTCCATAAAACAATGAATAATATGATTGAATTATGTTTCAATATAATCATAGAAATGTTAGGTTTTGTCAAAAGCCTAAGAACTAACACTGACACAAACTGCACTGCTAAAGAGAATGGCAATTTTATATCCAGCAACTGCTCAGCCTTTAGTCCGGTAACTTCTTTGACATGTCATGTAGTGTAAGCTATTTCTTCAACCATTAATCAGCTAAAAATATCCCTTGTTTTTTTTGTGACTATAGTTCCTACAACCTCCTCCTCCATTGAGACGTGGCTGAAGAGAAGGACGGGGTCTCCTGCTGACCTCATCACAGACGACATCCAATCAGACGAGCTCCTTGTGGTTGGATTCTTTAAAGTAAACGCAGATATTTTAGTGTTACTCTTATTATGTTATCTATTTTATTTATTTCACTCACATCAAATACTGATTCTACTGACAATTGTAATGTTGATTCACAATTACAAAGTCTTTTTTTTTTTTTTTTCATGATGAGCATCCAGATCCTAAGTTTTAAACCAGATGACACTAAACCTTAAAGTTGCATTATGCAACTTTTTATGTGTAAAAAAAAAAGTTGATATTTGTGCGTATTTGACCTTGTAGTGACCCAGCGGCTGTATGAGTGGTCAGCATGGTGCCTTTACTTTTGATCATGGTGGTCTCTTGGATGCTCCAGGATCAATTGTTTGGGAGGTTTTCACGGCTGACGGAGCCTCTCACTAGAAAACCTACAAAAAACAATTAATACTGGAGCATTGTAGAGCCCACCATGATCAAAAGTAAAGGCGGCATGCTGACCACTCATACAGCTGCTGGGTCACTACAAGGTCAAATACGCACAAATATTAACTTTTTTTTACGCATAAAAAGTTGCATAATGCACCTTTAAGGTTTAGTGTCATCTGGCGTAGGATGCGGACACTCATCATGAAAGCCTTACACCTGATTTTTATTGGTTCAAAAATAATGTGAGAGGGATCATGCACATAAGATACCGATATAGTTAGTTGTGGCCCAAAGGTATTCCTAGCTTTTCTACTGCATTTGTAATCGTTTAGTTATTTATTTATTTTTTGCAAAACTAAATGTTCAATACGTTGGATGGAAATAATTTCATGACTGAAACACATATCCTGCCTTTAATGGTTGTACTGCATGTCTGTATATCTGTGTGACCTGCCTAAGGCCCCACGTGGCTGGGATAGCTCATGCAGTTGACTAGAAATAATTGTTGACAAATGAATGAATCTTTCTACCATTGCATTTCCATCATGTCATCCCAGGCGCTGGACGCAGCATACGCCCAGGTGTTTTATGAGGCCGCGGTCGAACTCCCAGACTTGACCTTCGCCCTGACGCAGAAACATGATGCCGTCAGTAAATATGGCCTTGGGGACGATGTGGTTTTGGTGCTTAAGAAGGTACTGAGACAGTCACGGAGAGACGCTACTGAGGGTAAAATGAGCTTTTTCTGTTGATACACGTTTCTTTTGTGCAGTCACGGCTAATGCAGGCTTACAGAATGAGGCCAGAGATGACCAAAGAGGAGCTCATTGTATTTATCACAGTCTTCCAGATGGATCCAGTCACTGAGTACACAGGGCAGGTATGGGCCACAGTGCACACGCAGATGTTCACTTTAGTGAGGGGAAAACTGGTTTGTCTCTCATTAACAATCTTTGATGAACAGAAATTGTCTCTTGTTTCCCAGACGGCTTCTCAGATCCTCACCTCTCCAGTTCTGAACCACGCCCTTTTATTTGTCCGCAAGTCCTCTCCAGATTTCTCCATGATACACGCCGCCTTCGACCGCGCGGCAGCAGCCTTCAGGTTAAAAGTCAGTCCGGTCGACTCTGCTGCAGCAACGACTTTGAGCGGAGAAATAACGCTTGGATTCTTTGTGACGTGTCAGGTTTTGTTCGTGCTGGTGAACGTGGACGAGCACCGGAATGGCCGCCTGCTGGAGTACTTCAGAGTGCGCGACTTTGAGGCTCCTCTGATCCGAATAGTGAACCTGACGGATCACGTGACCTACCACCTGCCCTCCCACACGCTGGATGAAGAAACCATCATCAAATTCTGTCAGGATTATCTGGACGGTAATGCGAAGGTAGACTCCACTCACACGGACGAGATCTCTGCAAGGCTGAGGTCAAGGTCTGAATGCACCAATATGGAACCTTTCATATTTCTGGAAAGGGACTTTATTTACAAAGACAAAAAAATGTAGGGCTGCATTATTATTGTAGGACACTTAATACATGTATTAAATATATCCAATCACTTTTTTTCCTACTGGGACAATAAACTACACCTAAACCTTAGGAGGACGCCACATGTGGTAACTTACTATTGTTTTTGTGCACACAGCCGAAGATGCAGAGCGAGCCTGTCCCAGAGGGGTGGGATACGAAGCCGGTGAAGCAGCTGGTGGGGTCCACTCTGGAGAAAGTGTCTTTTCACCCAAACAACACCGCCTTTGTCCTCTTCTGTATGTACCCGAGATCATAATGTGCACGGCGACTTAGTGGATTCCTGAAACATTGAAACATAATTCCAGACCTGCCGTACAGCCCTGAGTCCCGCGCTGTGTTCCCGCTGTGGGAGGAATTAGCCGAGGCGTTTAAGGACCAGGAGGATGTGGTAATCGCTCGCATCGACGCTTCGGCCAATGAAATCAACATGTCCATGCACCGGCAGTATCCTTCCTTCTGCCTCTTCCCGGCTCTGTACGCAGAAAGGGTGAGAGAAAAAAAAAATAATACACAATTTAAAAGGTTCATATGTTGTGGAGATAAGGAATCATCAAGCGGCATTTAAAATATCATCATCTAAAATGCGTAACAGCAGAATATACATTGATGGTTGTATTGTCTGTGTTTGCAGGTGGTAGTTTACACCGGGAAGCTCAGAGTGAAAGACCTGGTGAAGTTTGTGCATAAAGAAATGGAAAACGCCAAAAAGGACAGAGTTATGGTACTATTGTTATGATTGCAGTATGTTTAGTCACCTGGGAGTGTTCGTTGAGTGTGTGATCTGTGCCTGCAGGAAGAGGAAGACCGGAGGAAGTACAGGGATGCCTTGAGCGAAGACGAAGCTAAAAAAGCCAAAAAAGAGGAGCTTTAACATGTACATGTATATGTCAACAACAACAACACATGATATAATAAAGTGGTATTTTCACATGTGAATGCCCGTGTTGGGTTAACTTTAGCTCCATCTGGTGTCAAAGCAGCAGAATACAGGTCTGACCTAAAGACAGGGCTGAGATGTGCGGTTCATATTGTTGATGGAAGAACAATTATGTAGGGCAAGAAATACTGAAATATTTCTGGACATTTACACTGACCAATAGTAGCTGTCTTATTCTATCGCTTGGTTAAGTAAGGGAACTTTCACCTGCTGTCAGTGAGGCTCAAAGCAAAACTTAAGTGAGCCGCAACCGCATCTCGACCGAGCCTAATCGCACACAGTAGGCTCGTTCGAGATGCGGTTGCGGCTCGCCTGGATGATCGGCGAGAGTAGCCGACGCAACGGGGCGGGGGGGGGGAAGTCTGACGGCGGAAGAGAAGAGAGCGGCGAGCTTCCATTCATTCCCCATGCTGCCTGGTGACCGGAAAGAAGCCTCCGGAAATCCACAGGAGAGCGGCACGAGACGGGCGGCCGCAGCTCTAGGTGTGAGCGCAGCCTGAAGTCCAGCCGACTGCTCCACAGCCAGAGAACGAGAGCAGCCTCAAATCACGCGGCGTCTCGTTCAGATGTCGCGTTCATTTCAAGTGTATCCTAAATAACAGTCATTTACCTCCTGCTCGGTTTCCTTTACTGCAGTGACATCATTCTTCATTAGAGAACACTTTCCCATTAGTTTGTTTATTCAAGTTTGTGAGAAAATATTTCCTTTTAAATCATGAGTTTGTTCTGAAAAGCATCAAACATGAGGTCCATTTTAGGGGGCGATACATAACTTCAATAGTTTCAGTCATAGTCATTTGTTCAAATCTAAGTGTTGCCCAGAGGAGCGAGGTCAGAGCACGTTTCTGATCACAGCAAACTCGCATCCAATCACCTGAGCCTGAGCCGCTGACAGGTGGGTGTTTTCCATAGACTGTTAAAAACATTTTAAAAACATGTCTTCCCGTCATGCACGGGGCCATGGAGCCGCTGCAGTAGCCTTTGGAGAGATGCAGCAGCTGATCAAGTTGGGGTCTCACAATTTTTCCGTGCCACATGCACATGCCCGTGACATCAGAGACTGTCTGGAGCGAGTCGGACAGAAATCTAACCGGCATCTGCACCGTGTGTCTGCAGTTATTATAATAGATCCATGCTGCAGTCGGCTAATGATACAGCGGCACCAGTAGCTCCGTCCGCCAAATACCAGGATGTGACGCTATAGTTGAATTTGACTGCGACTCTGCAATTGAAACTTTGTTGCTTTAAAACGTTAAGGTTAGATGTTTAAGTTGCAGACCCCTGAGCATGGCCCTCTGAGGGTTTTCCTCCCAACACTATACCATTCCTCCCGCGCGGACAAAGCTCCGTCTCTGAATATAGGCTACTGTTGACTGTTTTGCATCATCATTCATCAGGGTTTCCAGATGTACGATAACTATCGTATTTGTACGATAATTTTGACCCCTGTACGATGTACGACCAATAATTCAAAAAAGCCCTAAATGTACGAATTTCCGAGCGCCAGATAAAGTCTGGTTAAATGCGCTATCCCCTCTCAGCAGCGCTTCGCTTTCACTCTGATCTGGAGTCAGACTTAGCCTCCGTATTCACGAAGGCATAATATCTGCTGTAAGAAGGAGAGACTGTCCCTGGATCAGTTTTACAGTGTTCCACTATTGCATTATCCTTCTGCCCTGGCGCATCCTCTTTGGTTAGCAGGTCGTGTGTGTGCGTAATGTAATAAATGGGACAGTGCGTGGGGCTGTGTTGTAGTTAGGGGTGATGATGATATGAGTATATATTATCGCAATATTTTGCGCAGGTGCTACAGCGATATTGGCATATTTATAGTGTACGATAGTTTGTGCTGAAAAACGATAGTTTTGGAAGCTTTGTACGATATAATGGTTTTCAGAATCTGGCAACCCTGTCATTCATTCACCATAGTTTTGCATTATCCTAAATACAGCCACGATAGAGCATGTCTCGCTTGTGCTGTTCCGTCTGTTTGCCATAATTGGACTTCCGTGCTTGGACTTCATTGTTGCGCGTACAGCACACCGCGTGCGTCTCTGACGCCGTGGTAGACGGTGTGACGTCAGTGTGAGCCAGGCAGTGCTCGCGCGGAGGAACACGTCGTCCGCTGAAGCTGCTCTCGGTGTAAGCTGACCCGGAGGAGGAGCGGGAGGATGGAGTCCAAAGCTCCGTACGGAGCCGCTAAGGCCGGGAACGGCAGCTTCGATCCATACGCCTTCTTCACGCACCCGCGGACCGTGCTCAGGATCCTGTCATGGGTAAGAACGGCTCAGAGGGCCTAACGCCGCACCTCACATCTGTCTGAGATGGCCTTTATTTGCCTCACAGGTTTGCTGTCATGTCACCAAAAGCGCACGCTATGCACGGGGTGTTTAAGATGTCGTAGACTGTGATTCATGTTCAGACCGATGTGCGCACGCAGCAGCAGCTCTGTGTTTACTTGGAACCAGCGCTGTGTTAGCGCTTTGTCTCCGGCAGCTGCTATCTCCGAGGTGATGCTGCTGTCTGACTCACCGTCATCCACATCCTGCACCAGGCGGAGGCTGACAATAGGATTTAAACACAGGCACATGCGGTCTGAGACTGAGCAAATTAACCCGTAAATGTCCCGTCCATGACTTCACACAGGGTTACGGAGGAGAGAAAAATACACAATGATGTATACATGACACTTTTCTCCTCTGTGCACTTTTTATTTGTCTATTTTGAGAGTTGAATATCTCCACTGTGAGATCAATAAAGGATTATCTTTTCTTATCTATTAGGTTTTTGAGCCAAATAGATCTCTCAGGTCTGGGCCTTTGTTGCAGGTGACTAGAATACATGTAAAGACGCAATTTATTCTACATAAAAAAATGTAAGACATAGACAAAATGCTCCTTCTGTGAAGGCCTGTAAGCTATGGGTGTCACTGTCAGGGAATGTTCCACATTTTCGGTATTTAAAAACAAACTCAAAGTGTGGCTTAAAGCAATCCAGTCATGTGACCATTAAGTGGCTCTTCTTTTGCGTTTCTTGTACTTATTAATATCTGTTAAATTGTATGTTGTATTTTCTATATTTCTGTCATGTGCCCAAGGACTACGGATGCAAATTATCCCTGTGGCTATAATCCGGCATGTTTACGTCTGCTTTTGTTGTTTCAATGCGGATGGTCATTAATATGCATTGTCCCTATCAACTAAATAAATAAATAAACATAACAAGACAAATCTTGCTTGTTACAATCACTCAGCTACACAACTGAACCAGAAAGACATCAAATCTGCAAAATAAAAAAGATTCTAATGGAAATATGACAGTGGCAATACTTGAATACTGAATAAGCATTTATGTATCTAAATTTGTATAACTCATCCCCCTCCTGGCAATAAGCCACATGCTCTGACTGGTGTGGGCAATATGGGGGAAGTGTCTTGCTCAGGTACACAATAGCAGAATCTCCTTTCTGCGAAGTAACTCAGCTTCTCTCTCAGGTTTTCTCCATCGTGGTGTTCAGCTGCATCGTCAATGAGGGCTACATCAACATCGGGAGCGAGCGGCTGCTGTGCGTGTTCAACAACAACGCAGACGCCTGTAACTACGGGATGACGGTGGGCGTGGCCTGTTTCTTGGGCAGCATTTGTTTCCTCATCCTGGACGTGTACTTCCCCTCCATGAGCAACGTGAAGGACCGGCGCCGCGCTGTGCTGCTCGACCTCGGCTTCTCTGGTACTACAAGTTCAGAAATAGTTCAATCTCTCGCTCACCGCTTAGTAGCCTCATCTTTAGGTGGTTCCTCACTCCTTCCTCGCATCAGCCACCTTATCCAAGCAGTTACAAGGAAACGGACAGCGCAGAAGCTGTTTTCAGAATTCAATTGTTTTCTTTTTTTTCCAGTTTATATATATCGGCCAGTTGTCTTTAAATGGGCTAATCCGCTGCAGTTTTCCTGGGCTGGCTGTTATGTGTCCACTGTTTGATTAAAAGCCTCTGGCAATCCTCCATAGTGCTCCTGATTCATGGGCTCCAGCTTGCTGTAACTTTGAACAGGGAGCATAAATGATGATTACCAGGCCAATACATCATATTTATATTCACTATGTACAGTGCCTTGCGAAAGTACTTTTTGTCATGTTTACAACCCTAAACGTAAAAATTTTATTTAGAATTTTTTACCGCAAGTTCAGACACAAGTACCAGACAACTGTGAAGTGAAAGCAAAATGATACATGATTCTGTTATTTTTCAAAAAATAGAAAAGTATTCACTTGCATAAGTATTCATACAGCATTTTCTGAGTGCATTAAATTGCCTTTATAACATTCCTAATGACTGCAGAATGTTCACACCTTGCCCTAACCATTAAATAGAGGCCATCTGTGTGTAATCTACTCTCAGTATAATTCCAGCTGTTCTGTGAGGGCCTCAGAGCTATGGTCAGAGTGTATTGGTCACTAAACAACATCATGAGAGGTCAGGGATAAAGAAGAAGAACTTTTATTTATATAGCGCCTTTCACAGACATAGCCACAAAGCATTTTACATTCACTCCATACTCAGTGGTGGTAAGCTAGTAGCTTCAGTTTCCCCTAAGGGAGACTGACTGAAGCGCTGTCGCAACTGCATCACCACCTCCATGCAGTCACACACACATCATTCATTCTGGCCTATTGTACATGTTCTTGGTGGTAGGGGGAAACCGGAATACCCGGAGGAAACCTGAATTGAACCCGGGACCTTCTAGCTGTGCAGCGAGAGCATTAACCGCTGCGCTATCGTGCCGTCCAAAGGGATAAAGGGATAAAGTTGTGGAGAAGTTTAAAGCAGCATTAAGTTATACAAAGATTAACCAAGATTTGAACATCTCACGGAGCACTGTTCAATCCATCATTCGGAAATGGAAAGAGTATAGCACCACTGCGAACTTACCAAGACATGGCCATCCACCTAAACTAACAGACCAAACAAGGAGAGCACTGGTCAGAAATGTAACCACGTGCCTCAAGATAACTCTGGAGGAGCTGCGACGTACTGCCGCTGAGCTGGGGGAATCTGTACATGGGACAACTATAAGTCGTACTCTACACAAATCTGGCCTTCATGGACGAGTGGCAAGAAGAAAGCCATTATTGAAAGGAGCCCATAAGAAATCCTGTTTGAAGTTTGCTAGAAGTCATATGGAGGACACAGCTACCATGTGGAAGAAGGTGCTTTGGTCAGATGAGACAAAAATTTAACTTTTAGGCCCAAATGCAAAACGTGTGGAGCAAACCTAACACTGCTCATCGTCCTGAGTGCACCATCCCCAGTGTCAAATATGGTGGGGGGAGCATCATGCTATGGGGCTGCATTTCCTCAGCGCGGACTGGGAAGATTGTAAGAATAGTTGGGAAGATGGATGGAGCCAAATACAGAGACATTTTGGAGGAAAATCTGCTGGAGTCAGCAAGAGAATTGAGGCTGGGGCGGAGATTCACCTTCCAGCAGGACAATGACCCTAAACACAAAGCTAAATCTACAATGGAATGGTTTAAAAACAAACATATTAATGTGTTAGAATGGCCCAGTCAAAGTCCTGACCTGAATCCTATTGAAAATCCGTGGAAAGACCTGAAAACTGCTGTTCACAAACGCTCTCCTTCTAATTTGACAGAGCTTGAGTTGTTTTGTAAAGAGGAATGGGCTAAAATGTCAGTCTCTAGATGTGCAAACCTTGTAGTCATACCCCAGAAGACTTGCTGCTTTTATTGCAAAAAAAGGGGGTTCCACAAAGTATTATTTCATGCTGTATGAATACTTATGCACGCCACACTTTTCACTTTTCTATTTTTTGAAAAATAACAGATAGTTGTGTGTGAACTTTCAGTAAAACATTCAAAATAAAATCTTATGGTTGTAAACATGACAAAATGTGCAAACGTTCAAGGTGTATTAGTACTGTCGCAAGGCACTGTATGTGCTTCTAGTATAATTATAATCAATACAGTTTAGTTGGGGAGTTTTAGCTGACAGCAACGCAACACATTGCTGAATGATTGTAAGCTACGTCATTGTTCTATCATACAACCTACAAACCCTACAATAAAGCTACAGACATTGACAGTGAGCTAAAAGACTGGCTGAAGTCAGGCAAGAGTTTTTCTCAGGTATAAAATTTTTCTTTTTTTGAGCATGTTATACATTCTTGCTTACTTGTTGTTAAACTTAAAAAGAGCCCTATGAACAAATGGCTGAAAATACAATGCCTGACCAAAAACAAGTTGCCAAAAAAATAGGTCACACGCTCTAATATTTGGTTGGGCCACTTTTAGTTTTTATTATAGCACACATTCGCTGTGGCAGTGTTTCAATGAGCTTCTGCAATGATAAAAGATCCAGTGTTGCATTGATTTTTCACAAAACCAATTGTGTTTCACTAATCTGAATAAATCTGGTATATGGCCTTGAACAAATATCAAACTTTCTTCTCACATCGCAGTTTGTAAAAAAATAAAAAAAGCAAATATCAAGTTCAACATTTGTGGAAATGTGAAAAATACCCAATAGGCGCATAGGCGCAAAAGGTGGGGGGAATAGGAGGGTTACAACCCCCCCCCCCCCCCCCCCAATATTCACACCTAACTAATTTAACTAATTAGACCCCCTTAAAGGGATTAACTCTCCTCAATCCCCCCAATATTTTTACCAAATGTTCAGCCCTGGACAGGATGCTTAAAAATAAGTGTGTCTTTGTTTACACGCAGCTTGCCTGTGTGTGCCTGAAAGCAATGTGATTCATGCTTCTGTTGTTCTAGTATAATAAAATATAAATGAATGACTAAGCTTGCACCACTAGTATGTGTTGTGAATGTCTCATTTAAGGTTTGTAGCCCGCAGCTGTTCACATGAGGCAAAAACCTACACCAGCACAGCACAGTTTTTTCTACTTGCTACTTTACAACTCTGCTAGTCATGTGTTGTTGTGTTGTCCTCTTGCAGGTGTGGCTTGCTTCCTGTGGTTCGTGGGCTTCTGCTTTCTCACTAATCAGTGGCAGGCGACGTCTGCAGACGAGCTGCCATTGGCTCAGGGCTCGGATGCGGCCAGAGCCATCATCACCTTCTGCTTCTTCTCCACTGTCTCCTGGGTCAGTAACATCAACAAATGTTTTGGCGACAGTTACATACAAGGCTTGATATTAACGTCATAATAGAAATCTACCAGCGTTTGACAAGTTTACTCGTGCTAAAGTGGACATATGCATAGTTGCATATGTCTTTTAAACATTATATTAGGGCACCTCAGCATGGATATTTGATGTTCTATAAGGAGAAGATCAAAGGCGCTGATTTATGCTCCAGGTGCTCATATTGAATACAAAGAAGACGACTCAGACTGCTGCCCAGGACCCCTATCTCATGCAATATAATCCAAATGAACAGCCACTTTAATATTAGCTAGTGTTGTAGGTAAAAGGAATTAACACTCGAGCTTCGGTGCTAAGCCCATAGAATTATGATCACAGAGGGAGTACTCCACTTTGGTCCAATTTGTTTGGGCTTGTGACTTCACTGCATTGGAGTTTCTGAGGGTGATTTATGACTCGAGTTAAACTCAGACTAAATTCTCAAAGCCGTGGCCAGCTTCTATAGACACTGCCTGACCTAAAAAAAAGTCACCACGAATAAAAAAGAAGTCATAGTCAGTATATTTGGACTGCCTTTAGCTTTGTTTACTGTACATTCGTGGTGGAATTGTTTCAATAAGCTTCTGCAATGTCAAAAGATCCAGTGTAGCATTAATTTTTTCACCAAGATTTTGTATTGATGATCGGAGAGTGTGACCACTGCCCAAAGCCTTTTCCTGCACAAAGACAAGGGGTTAAGATCTGGACTCTGTGTCAGCCAATCCATCTCATGTTCCCTGAACCACTCTTTCACAATGTGAGCCCGGTGAATCCTGGCATTGTCGTCTTGGAATATGCCTGTGCCATCAGGGAAGAAGTAATCTATTGATGATAAACCTGGTCATTCAGATAGTCAGTTGATCAGTTAGTTAACTCCACTTTTTTGGGTCAGGCAGTGTATATAAGTTTTATAGACAAGTAAAACAGAACTGACTTTGACTTGCACTCAGGGGACTTGGCCCTTGGACTGCAAGACTCCTACAGTGTAGGTCGTACTTAACTCAGACTAGTGTCTGTGACTAAGAGAAATGCCCTCGTTGACATGTTTTAGCAGCTCTCTCTCTAACCCTTCCATTCTCATGTGTGTGTGTTACCGACAGGCCGTACTGACTCTGAGTGCCCTGCGCCGGTACCTCGCGGGCAGCCAGGCCAACCTATTCACATGGCAACATCTGGATCGCACCGCTGGCAACGTTCGTGCCACGCCGTACCCCATCGCCAACGGTGCTACCATAGTAACCACCAACCCCTATCAGGCCCCCGCCTTCACCGAGACCCTGGACCCCAAGAGACTGATCCAGCAGAGACCCATGCCTCCTGCCTTTTAGACTCACGGACTGTGCAGACGTCTCTCATGCTTCTGGTGGTAACCGGCCAGGGCCACGCGCTGTAGGATCCTCGTTGTCACCATGGCAACTCAGCTTCGTTAGTCGTATCACGTGTGGAGAATGTCCTCTCACAAACACAGAGGCTCACAGCTGTAAGCATTCTGTCTGTACGTCTGTAAAGCAAGGCTAAGTAGTAAAGTACAAGTGACAAAAGACAACATTTCACTGTAGAATGTAAAATTAAAGGCAGACATAATTATGCAAGTGACTCAAGTGCCATGCCCGAAGGTATTCATAGGCCTAATAGTTCGCAATGTACAACTAGCATCCTCCGGACTGGGGTCTCTTTGCCTTTACACCAGTAACCACATGCATAACCAACGGCTAACACACACTGCACGGCTAACTGTGCACAAAACGGTATCACACTGTACTGTATTTATCATCAATGTTACAGGTCTAGCCAGAGTTTTATCTCATATATTAATTAGTATTACAGGTGAAACTCAGAAAATTTTAATATCACGAAAAAGTTCATTTATTTCTGTAATTCAGTTTAAAATGTGAAACTAATATATAATATAGACTCATGGCATGCAAAGTGACATTATGTCAAGCTTTTGTTTGTTTTGATTTGGAAAATTTCAGAAAATTAGAATATTACATGAAATCAATGAAAAAAAGATTTTAAACAAAGAAATGTGGATCCTCTGAAAACTATAATCACACATATGTACTTAGTACTTGGTTTGGGCCTTTTGCTTGAATTACTTAATGCGGTTGCGTGGCATGGATGCGATCAGCCTGTGGCACTGCTGAGGCGTTATGGAAGACCAGGATGCTTCAACCAGAGGAATACGACATCTGAAGCCCATGTCCAGGATCCGTCTGTGTGCGGTGGCAATTGAGGCACTGACTCCAGCCTCAGTCCACTCCTTGTGAAGCTCCCCCACACTTTTGAATGGCCTTTTCCTGACAGTCCTCTCCAGACTGCGCTCATCCCTGTGGCTTGTGCACCTTTTTCTTCCACACTTTTCCTTCCATTTAACTTTCTATGAATGTGCTTTGATACAGCACTTTGAGAACATGCAACTTCTTTTGCTATTTCCTTTTGAGCCTTTCCCTCCTTATGGAGGGTGTCAATGATGGTTTTCTGCACAACTGTCAGGTCAGCAGTCTTCCCCATGATGGTGAATTCTACTGAACCACTGAGACCATTTAAAGCCTCAGGGACCCTTTGCAGGTGTTTTGAATGAATTAGCTGATGAAAGGAGACACTTAGAACCAACAATAATAGTCCCTTTTCACAATATTCTAATTTTCTGAGATTTTGAAGTTGTATTTTTTACAAGCTGTGAGCCAAAATAATCATGCAAAGTGAGATATATCAAGCCTTTATTTGTTATAATTTTGATAATTATGGCACACAGCTTGTATAAACCCCAAATAAAACATCTCAGCAACATCTCAGGATGAACGCAATCTGGAGCAGACTGTCAGGAAAAGGCCATTCAAAAGTGTGGGGGAGCTTCACAAGGAGTGGACTGAGGCTGGAGTCAGTGCCTCAATTGCCACTGCACACAGACGGCTCCCGGACATGGGCTTCAGATGTCGTATTCCTCTGGTTGAAGCATCCTGGTCTTCCATAACACCTCAGCAGTGCCACAGGCTGATAGCATCCATGCCACGCAACTGCATTAAGGCAGTCATCAAGTAAAAGGCCCAAACCAAGTACTAAGTACATATGTGATTATAGTTTTCAAAGGATCCACATTTTTCTGTTTAAAATCTTTTTTTCATTAATTTAATGTAATATTCTAATTTTCAGATTTTTTCTTTTTTTTTACAAACTGTAAGCCAACCTTTTCAAAATTAAAACAAACAAAAGCTTGACATAAGTCAATTTGCATGTCATGAGTCTATATCCTATATTAGTTTAACATTTTAAAGTGAATTACAGAAATAAATGAACTTTTTCATGATATTCTAATTTCTAATTTGAAATTCTAGTTTCACCTGTATTAGTTTGGGTTAGGTTTGAAACATGAGAGCCCATGAAGACAGGATGTTTTGGTATTTGCAAAGGATACTTGCTAACTGCAGCCATTCAAATATTTAATTTAGACGTGATTGCGATTAATTGTGCTGCGAACAACAATACAATACACCACCACCAAGGCGTTATTGTAAACACGAGGTTGCACTGGGTCAACTATAAAACCAATCAGGAGCTCCTGAAGGATATAGGTAACCCATACAAATGTTAAAAGCAGAATGTTTTGAGCAGAATGTATACTGCTCAAATAAACAAATAAACTAAAGCTGTCCTTGATAGAAATGGTAAAAATGTGGTATGTGGCAAAGATTCGAGCGTCGACCACAATAGGTCGTCTTCAGTTCATTATGACGTTGCTTTTTTTAACAAGTGAAGCTTTTAAGATTTTTAAGGCATTATTGTGTTTGATGAAATCCTTTTTTCATGGAAAAGCCTTGATGGAAGAACTCCAATTTTGTATACAATATTTGGTACCTGCGTTATCCAAATGCACACGTTTTGCCGTTAGAGATGAAATGTACATACCCATTTTGTATTTGAACACATCTTTTGTCACTTGTTTCTAGTCCAATATGTTTCTGAATGTTTAGAACTCAAGTGGACTCGCCTTTGGAAGTGCACTATCATCACTTAGCCGCATGTTGTTTATTTAGTGCAGCAGCGTAAAGGAATACGAGGCGTGTGCGCAAGTTTGCAACGCACATTTCTACAACTCATTTTCAGGTTATTTTAGTTTTAGTCAAGATCTACTCAAGTCTTGTCAAATTTTGTAATATTTTTTTATTGTATTTAATCTATTGGTTTCTTTCTTTATTTTTATTTTTGGTTTATTGACAAAACCATTGCCAAAATATCCAGTATTAGTTAACTAAAATGACACTGCAAGTTGGCAACGTGTGACTGCTCTGTCCTGGTTTCTGACTCATTCTGAACGCTGTCGTGTTCCATGTAAAATAGTAATGTGATTAAATCTTTTATTGTGATATGCTGACGTGGAAATAGAAAGTGAAAATAAAAAGTACTCACCATCACCTCCACCGACAAAGCTTGCTGTGTGGGTTTGTTCGCGCGACATGGGTGACGTATGGCTCTTGGACGACGAGATGCTTTTTGTAAAAATGATGGCGCGAATAAAAAGGAAAAATGCCTGGTGTATATTAATTATGAAACATCTGGCAGCAAAAAAGTAATTGGACTTAGTTGTACTGTGTTTAATTCATGAGGCAGCTGCAGTGCGCTGTCATTATTTTAGGATTACAGTGTGGGAGGCTCAGAATTCAAAATAACTAATATGAATTTAAAAGTCAGGAGCGTGGAGAAGCATGATGGCAGCGTGATTAGCTTTTCCGCCTTTGAGCAAAGGTTTGTGGGTTTGATCATCCTCTTCCTGTTGTGAGGACATTGTGCTAATCATTATGCCATCACGCTGCCAGTGCATTTGATGTATACAGTGCCTTGCGAAAGTATTCGGCCCCCTTGAACCTTTCGACCTTTTGCCACATTTCAGGCTTCAAACATAAAGATATAAAACTGTAATTTTTTGTGAAGAACCAACAACAAGTGGGACACAATCATGAAGTGAAACGAAATTTATTGGATATTTCAAACATTTTTAACAAATAAACAACTGAAAAATTGGGCGTGGAAAATTATTCAGCCCCTTTACTTTCAGTGCAGCAAACTCTCTCCAGAAGTTCAGTGAGGATCTCTGAATGATCCAATGTTGACCTAAATGACTAATGATGATAAATAGAATCCACCTGTGTGTAAACAAGTCTCCGTATAAATGCACCTGCTCTGTGATAGTCTCGGAGGTCAGTTTAAAGCGCAGAGAGCATCATGAAGAACAAGGAACACACCAGGCAGGTCCGAGATACTGTTGTGGAGAAGTTTAAAGCCGGATTTGGATACAAAAAGATTTCCCAAGCTTTAAACATCCCAAGGAGCACTGTGCAAGCGATAATATTGAAATGGAAGGAGTATCAGACCACTGCAAACTACAAAGACCCGGCCGTCCCTCTAAACTTTCAGCTCATACAAGGAGAAAACTGATCAGAGATGCTGCCAAGAGGCCCATGATCACTCTGGATGAACTGCAGATGTACAGCTGAGGTGGGAGACTCTGTCCATAGGACAACAATCAGTCGTATACTGCACAACTCTGGCCTTTATGGAAGAGTGGCAAGAAGAAAGCCATTTCTTAAAGATGTCCATAAAAAGTGTCGTTTAAAGTTTGCCACAAGCCACCTGGGAGACACACCAAACATGTGGAAGAAGGTGCTCTGGTCAGATGAAACCAAAATCGAACTTTTTGGCAACAATGCAAAGGGTTATGTTTGGCGTAAAAGCAACACAGCTCCAGTGTTAATTTTGACAATATATTTTAATTTAGTTTTAGTCTTAGTCTTTTGACGAAAATGTAATTCAATTTTAGTCGAGTTTTAGTAAAAAAAATATCGTAAATTTTAGTCGAGATTTAGTCGACTAAAATTGCAAGTCAATTTAGTCGACTAAATTTAAGACAAATTTAGTCGACTTTGTATTTATAATATTCATTATAATCATATTTAATCAAGGTCCTCTGCTTCATGGAGCTGCTCCCTCATGAACAAAGCTCAGAGCTGTTCCTTTGGCAGTGAATTTACATGATATGAGGCTCTTTTAGACTGTCAATAGAAGTTTGGATGATTTTAGTCTCTCCTTTCCATTTTTATTTTGTCTCATTTTAGTCGACTAAAATATCTGGACATTTTAGTCATAGTTTTAGTCGCATGAAAAACTTTTAATTTAGTTTTAGTCCAATTTTAGACGTCAAAAAAATCACTTTGACTAAAATTAAGACTAAATATTTTAGTCGACAAAATTAACACTGCACAGCTCATCCCCCTGAACACACCATCCCCACTGTCAAACATGGTGGTGGCAGCATCATGGTTTGGGCCTGCTTTTCTTCCGCAGGGACAGGGAAGATGGTTAAAATTGATGGGAAGATGGATGGAGCCAAATACAGGACCATTCTGGAAGAAAACCTGATGGAGTCTGCAAAAGACCTGAGACTGGGACGGAGATTTGTATTCCAACAAGACAATGATCCAAAACATAAAGCAAAATCTACAATAGAGTGGTTCACAAATAAACATATCCAGGTGTTAGAATGGCCAAGTCAAAGTCCAGACCTGAATCCAATCGAGAATCTGTGGAAAGAACTGAAAACTGCTGTTCACAAACGCTGTCCATCCAACTTCACTGAGCTCCAGCTGTTTTGCAAGGAGGAATGGGCAAATATTTCAGTCTCTCAATGTGCAAAACTGATAGAGACATACCCCAAGTGACTTACAGCAGTAATCGCAGCAAAAGGTGGCGCTACAAAGTATTAACTTAAGGGTGCTGAATAATTTTGCACGCCCAATTTAAGTTTTTTATTTGTTAAAAATGTTTGAAATATCCAATAAATTTCGTTTCACTTCATGATTGTGTCCCACTTGTTGTTGGTTCTTCACAAAAAATTACAGTTTTATATCTTTATGTTTGAAGCCTGAAATGTGGCAAAAGGTCGAAAAGTTCAAGGGGGCCGAATAGTTTCGCAAGGCACTGTAGACTAGAGGGCCATTTTTTAGCTTTTCTGAGTAGGACTCATCTGTGTGAAGCTATAACTCAAAGACCCTTTATCCGATAGACATCCTGCTTCTACTGCAGCAAGGTTATATCCTAATAAACCAAAAAGCAGAATATGAAGATGATCACTCAATACACTTCTTTTGTAGGGCCTGACATTTTGGTGGAAAAATTGAAAATTCAAAAATGGCATTTTTTAGCAGCCTATAAATCCAAAACTTTACAATCGAGCACATTTTTGATGATTGTTCCTTAATGATTAGTAGACATGACACAGACCAAATCCTAAACGTTTCCATGGCTAAACTACACGCTTATTAAAAGTGTAAAAAAAGTCATAAAACTCTGAAAATGTGGGTGATTTGGGACGGAATGACCCAATAGCCAAAGTGAACTCCTTCAAAAATAATCATTATGAGGCAAATTCGAGGAACATCCAATAAACACAGAGAAAATGCCATAACAATGAAAATGTAAAAGTTCACAAAAAGTCCCTAGGATGCTATGAGAGTTAATTGTAAAATATTTATATAATTCAGCATTTGTTACAGTAATGGTGGAGATATGACCATATTGCATTATACTTTCAGTCGTATCTAAAAAGAAAATAAATGAATTACAAAAATGATCATTGATAACAGTAACTAGGTCCACGATCTCTCTGTACAAGACCAAACATTTCCTCAAAAACAAAACTCTATATAATATTATAGGCCTTCAGAACGCTGTGATGTCACCTGAAACCCAGCAATACAGGCAATGTCAAAGACAGGAAGCCATGTGACTGAAACCCATGCATAGAATGATACGTAATCACTATAGCAACAAGACAGTCAGAACAATAATGATGTCATCCCTCTGGCTGCCTCAAACATGACCATATATGGGCAGTTTTAAAGAATGGAAGTCGTGTGACAGAAACCCATAGTCATCGCTATAGCAACAGGGCAGTCAAAAGAATGCTAATGTAATCTGCATAAAAAACATTTCATTTATTTCAATGCTCACACTGCGTGGGGCTGTGATCTGATTTCCTCACAGCGAGGGCGAAATCTACGTAGAAAAACAGTTCATCGTAAACACAGCACAAGCAACATCTCCACTGTCCACACATTTAAGGAGACAATGATGGATCAGACAGAAGAATCTATGATCCAAAGTGACGCAGAAATGGAGGAGAAGGAGGCAGACGACTATCCTCTGGACAAAATGATGCCAAAGATCTCCACAGAAACGCTGCAGCCACTGGTTTGCTCGTTTTGGGGAAAACTTGGATCTTTGAACTTACAGGAAAACGACTCTAGGAAGGTCCTGGCTGAAATGTCTATGGAGTTCATTAAAACCCTCGCTAATCTCATCCTGGAGGCATTTAGGAACATAGTAATTGAAGGCAGCGCAACACAGCACCCTCTGCAGGTGTCTGAGCAGGCAGTTAACAGAGCCATGCACAGAGGTCTCAGAGAGAGCTTTAAGGCAGCAGTCGGCTCTTCTTACCAATCCACAAAAGGTCTACTGAATCTTTTGAGTGAGGCGGTGACAGACCAAATCAATGCTGCGCTGAACTGCAGCAGAATTAAGGCAAAGCACATCTTTCTGCCCGAAAACAGTGAATACAGGCCTCGTAAGGAGAAAATTAAGGCTCTGATGTGCTACGCCAGAGACATGTTACACTCCGTCCAGAACAAAGTGACAACATGCTGTAGTGGCCAGGCCCAACCTGAAGAGGCTGAGAGCCAAGACCAACCACCTGCTTCACCCAGCTCCCCTTCAGTGAGGTCTGTCTTGGACAGAGTGCCCAGTTTCCTGGATGAACGAGACGAGGCTCTCAAGGAGCTCATGTCGCCCATCCCAGTTAACATAACCCCGTTTGGAGAGCGCTCTTCGCCAAAACCCTGTGAGGAAACACAGAGTGAGAAGAAGCCCAGATGTGCCAACCTGCACACTCTTGGATCCAAACTGTGCCCACTGAGTTGTGCCCGCTCTAAGGGGGCAGACACAGTGTCTGTGGACTCCTCTGGCAGATCATCCAGCCCAAGTGTGAGAGAGGCAACTGCAGTAGTGAGAGAGATCCTTCTACAAGAGGTTCTGGAACTAAGCCCAGAAGACAGGGTCAGTCTTGGCAAACATAGCCTTGATACAGCCTCCGCCATCGTCCACGATATCATGGACTCTCTCCACAGCAAGGAGGAGAGCTATGTAACATCAGCTACACACAAGGTCAAAGCCTTCTTCCTCATGTGTTTTGCCAAAGACAAGCTCAGGAAGTTACTGGCTCCACTGTGCTGCAGCGATAAAGCCAAACCCAATGTCTCCATGGAGGAGGTGATGGATCAGGCGTCTCCTATTCTACAGCAGCTAATTCAGGATGATGGCGATGTGTATGTAACACTGCCCAAGACCATCGCGCGCTGCCAGCACTTAGATCTGAGCGAGGAGCTGACTGGCGTCATCGCCGCCATCATGGCAATTGCACAACACAAGCCAATGTTCAGGAAGGATGTTCGAACCAAGGTTAAGGTCTTCATGAGCCAAATGTGTCACTGGATTGGTGATCAAACTCGGCTGACCGTCCTCAGAGACCCAGTGCAGAGAGTCCTGGGCAAAATCCGACGACTGGTATTCAGAATGTCCAAACCCAGTCAGAGCTCACAGAGCCCCATGCTCCCCTCCACCCACAAGCAACCGGCCCAACAGCATCAGCCTGTGTTCCCAGAGACACAGATAGAGGCTCCAACATTTGTCCCACGTGTGTACACATCTAAGGAGACAATGATGGATCAGACAGAAGAATCTATGATCCAAAGTGACGCAGAAATGGAGGAGAAGGAGGCAGACGACTTTCCTCTGGACAAAATGATGCCAAAGATCTCCACAGAAACGCTGCAGCCACTGGTTTGCTCGTTTGGTGAAAAACTTGGATCTTTGAACTTAAAGGAACAGGACTCCGGGAAGGTCCTGGCTGAAATGACTATGGAGTTCATTGAAACCCTCGCTAATCTCATCCTGGAGGCATTTAGGAACACAGTGATTGAAGGCAGCGCAACACAGCACCCTCTGCAGGTGTCTGAGCAGGCAGTTAACAGAGCCATGCACAGAGGTCTCAGAGAGAGCTTTAAGGCAGCAGTCGGCTCTTCTTACCAATCCACAAAAGGTCTACTGAATCTTTTGAGTGAGGCGGTGACAGACCAAATCAATGCTGCGCTGAACTGCAGCAGAATTAAGGGAAAGAGCATCTTTCTGCCCGAAAACAGTGAATACAGGCCTCGTAAGGAGAAAATTAAGGCTCTGATGTGCTACGCCAGAGACATGTTACACTCCGTCCAGAACAAAGTGATAACATGCTGTAGTGGCCAGGCCCAACCTGAAGAGGCTGAGAGCCAAGACCAACCACCTGCTTCACCCAGCTCCCCTTCAGTGAGGTCTGTCTTGGACAGAGGGCCCAGTGTCCTGGATGAACGAGACGAGGAGCTCATGGAGATGATATTGCCCATCCCAGTTAACATAACCCCGTTTGGAGAGCGCTCTTCACCAAAACTCTGTGAGGAAACACAGAGTGAGAAGAAGCCCAGATGTGCCAACCTGCGCACTCTTGGATCCAAACTGTGCCCACTGAGTTGTGCCCGCTCTAAGGGGGCAGACACAGTGTCTGTGGACTCCTCTGGCAGATCATCCAGCCCAAGTGTGAGAGAGGCAACTGCAGTAGTGAGAGAGATCCTTCTACAAGAGGCTCTGGAATTGAGCACAGAAGACAGGGTCAGTCTTGGCAAACATAGCCTTGATACAGCCTCCGCCATCGTCCACGATATCATGGAGGAAATAAACCTACAAAAGTCAGTGTCAGCAGACTCTCTCCACAGCAAGGAGGAGAGCGGCATCACCAGCTATGTAACATCAGTTACACACAAGGTCAAAGCCTTCTTCGTCATGTGTTTTGCCAAAGACAAGCTCAGGAAGTTACTGGCTCCACTGTGCTGCAGCGATAAAGCCAAACCCAATGTCTCCATGGAGGAGGTGATGGATCAGGCGTCTCCTATTCTACAGCAGCTAATTCAGGATGATGGCGATGTGTATGTAACACTGCCCAAGACCATCGCGCACAGCCAGCACTTAGACCTGAGCGAGGAGCTGACTGTCGTCATCGCCGACAACATGGCAATTGCACAACACAAGCCAATGTTCAGGAAGGATGTCCGAACCAAGCTTAAGCTCTTCATGAACCAAATGTTTCAATGGATTGGTGATCAAACTCGGCTGCCCGTCCTCAAAGACCCAGTGCAGAGAGTCCTGGGCAAAATCCGACGACTGGTATTCAGAATGTCCAAACCCAGTCAGAGCTCACAGAGCCCCATGCTCCCCTCCACCCACGAGCGACCGGCCCAACAGCATCAGCCTGTGTTCCCAGAGACACAGATCAAGGCTCCAACATTTGTCCCACGTGTGTACACATCCACTCAGCGCCATGAGCCTGCGATGTTCAGAGAGAATTCCCCACTCCACTCTTCCCCGGAGCAGACTCCCACACAGTCTCCTGGGGGCCTCCCTGCGAGGCAGTCGCTGTCCAGTCTGTGGAAGGAGCGCGACTGCAGCAATCTCATCTATGAAGTGGTCTCTAGGATCTTTAGGAACCGGGCACTTAACGATCCTATAATGGCTGCTATGTACAAGGACCTGGTTCAGCAGCTGAGACAGCAGATCTGTGACTGGATAGTCCGGGTAAAGCCCAGCAAGCGCAGCTACCAGGACATAGCAGACGCTGTTCACAAAGACCTGTGCAAAGAATTCAACACCAGCTATGTGGCCCATTATGCTCTCTCGATGAGCAGCTTCAGCACCACCATCCTAAACTGCATCCGCTTCCACATGGAGTTGCCCAAGACCAGATGGACTGTGTGCTCATATCTGCGCTCAACATGGTACGCCATCCGTAGGCGCTTCTAAATCCAACAGCAGCGCTGATACCAGTGCTAATGCCCGCGGTAACACAGGCCGTGCTCCATAAAAGTCAGCACACAGGTCTGACGTGAGGACAAAAGTCTTCACTGCAGCCTAGACCCCACACGCCCCTCACAGACGTGTGGGGTCACTGGGCTCTCACAGGAGGTGCTCCACAAAAGTCAGCACACAGGTCTGACGTGAGGACAAAAGTCTTCACTGCAGCCTTTAGAGACACCACACGCCCCTCACAGACGTGTGGGGTCACTGGGCTCTCACAGGAGGTGCTCCACAAAAGTCAGCACACAGGTCTGACGTGAGGACAAAAGTCTTCACTGCAGCCTAGAGACACCACACGCCCCTCACAGACGTGTGGGGTCACTGGGCTCTCACAGGAGGTGCTCCACAAAAGTCAGCAAACAGGTCTGGCGTGAGGACAAAAGTCTTCACTGCAGCCTAGAGACACCACACGCCCCTCACAAGCATGTGGTCACTAGGCGCTCATATCTGTGCTCAGAGTGGGACACCATCTAGGCGCTCCTACGATCCCACTAACACCAGCGCTGACAGGCCGTGCTCCACAAAAGTCAGCACAGAGGTCTGGCGTGAGGACAAAAGTCTTCACTGCAGCCTGTAGAGACCCCACACGCCCCTCACAGACGTGTGGGGTCCCTGGGCACTGAGTCATCTTAACTTGTGCATGTGGAATAGTTATTTTTGGTCTTGAAATACATGGGAGACAAAACATATAATGCATTTGACAGGTTATAATGAATGTTATAAGACTATTGTTTTTGGGTAGTTTATTTTTTTTCTTTTTTTCTCCGTTAAGTATCGCATTTTCGACCTGCTAAACGTCGACGAAAAGTCACCGGGTCATTCGGGTGCCGTCAAAATTGATGGAAATTGACAAATTGGCGACGTCCAAAACTAAATGGCTCGACAGCGCCCCCTCAAAGTTGACCCCTATTCAAATCGGGACACCCGTTTTTCAGCGTACGCCACAACCGTTCGGTACAGTGAAAGTACAATATACTTTCGCAAGGCACTGTAAATAGTTAAACTACCATTTTTTTTTTCAAGAACACAGTGAATACATTAATACCCCGAACTAAAATATAAGCGGAATACTTTTCTTTTTGCTCCGATTTTTCATGAGCTGAACTCAAAGACATTCAACTTTTTCTATACACACCCAAACATGACACACAAATCTGTAGAAATAACAAAATGACTGCTTGCTCTAGGTGTCCCAGTGTATTCCAAAAATGTTTATGTAGGTGCCCTTGGGAAAGGGATCCAAGTTTTAAAAAAGCAGCAAACCCAGGCACTCAAAAACAAATGCATGTGGAAGTACTTTAAAGGCCTTTATTTAGCTGGCCAAGCCAACATGTTTCGACCACCAGGTCTTCGTCAGGGCTTAATAAAAAATGAACAGGTTTGGGAGTGGTCCATAAAATCACACACATCTGTCTAAATCTGTGTAAGTGAACACTTCTCCTTTATGAAGAGAATCCATCCCCCCTTACAGCTGTGGCATATCAAGATGTTGATTATAGACCGCATGAATATTGCACAGGTGCCTTTGGCTGTCTACAATAAAAGTCCACTCAACATTTGGGTATTGTACAACCAGAGACAGGAAAATTAAGAATGGACTGAGGGAGCGAGGCTTCCCCTAAAGCGTTCATCACGGGCTAGCTGAAGCTGATTCATGTTACCATTTATTGCGCATGTAAAGACAAACACGTGGAGGTCAGAATGAAAACCTTGTGTTTAGTACTGACTTACACCTCACGGTTATAGGAAGAAGTCGGCCAAAATAAATCCATTCTGAATTTTACAGTCTATGTTTACAATATTGGCTAGCATGATATAAAATTATGTTATCTCTGGAATCGATAGTGATGGAGACTTCTCGTATTCTGCATTTCATATTTTATACTTCATGTTGCAGACTTTTGTTTTGGAATCTGCTGATTTTTGTTTTTCCAACGACCTCCCTCTGAAGCACCTACTAAACATGAATGTCTTGAACAGTGCTTAATTTGATCCCCCGTTTGGGGGAACGCATTCCCCCAATAGGTTGGGTTCACGTGACATCACAACGTTCTAAAGAGCCTATAGTTTAACATTGAGGTGGAGGGCAACTGAAAATTCCACGGCCGTAACCATAGTAACGCTCAAAATGCAGATTTCTAGTCTTAAATCATTGCTCATTTCTCTGTAATTCCTGAGGCCAATTCACATGAAACAAAAACTGACACAAAGTTCAAAGTCATATCTTCCAGCACATATGAACATATGTCTAATTATTTCTTCACAAAGGCGTCCAGAAGTGGAGACAATATTCAAAAACATGTGCTTGATGTTGGCCAGTAGAAAGGACTTTCAGCCATAAAATTCACACGTCAGGTTTGTGAATCCAATCACTGTCACATGATGATCAGAGAAAACATTTGGACATTTTCTTTTTGGAAATTTCTTTCAAAAACTGTTTCTCTCCCATAGAGTTGTATTGACACCTGCCCTCCAACTGAAATGGAATTCTAAATCGTGAACGCAACCTATTCTCAGTTTTTCAGGGTAAAGGATCCGGCAAATATTTAGGAGGATCCGGCAAATATTTGATCTGATATAAAGGTGTTTAATGAGAGTGTTCCGGCAAATGTTTTGGCCTGTTCCTCAAATCCATAACATCAGACCAAAAGTGTTCCTGAAAATACAAATTTACAAATTAACCACTGGTCTTGACTAAATCAGCCCTCACCCCCAAATGAAGCGCCCACTGCTAACACAGATAAACATTTAAATATTTTACAGTTTAGAAGCATCATGCACAGCATTATAGACAAGCCATTTGGAAAAATCAGCCAAAAATATCGGCTGTGCATATTAGTATCAGCCAATAAGAATCCCTAAAAAACGGCACCGGCCTTAGAAAAACCCATATAAGTCGACCTCTACTCTCAAATGTTCACTTTTGCTTCATCAGAAAACCAGTCAGTATCTGGTGGGACCACCATTTGCCTCACGCAGTGCAGCACATTTCCTTCATAGAGTTGATCTGGTTGTTGATTGTGGCCTGTGGAATGTTGGTCCACTCCTCTTCAATGGATGTGCGATAAAAAGTTGCTGGACATTGGCAGGAACTGTAACACACGGACATATACACCAATCTAGAGCATCCCAAACATGCTCAATGGGTGACATGCAAAAACTGGGATGTTTTCACCTTCCAGGAATTGTACACAAGTGCTTGCAACATGGGACCATACATTATCACGCTGCAACACAAGGTGATTGTCGTGGATGAATGACACAACAACTCGATATCATTACATTATCTCTGTGCATTAAAAATGTCATAAACAAAATGCACCTGTGTTGTTCATATCAACAACCGGATCAACGCTATGCGAAGGAGAAGTGCTGCACTGCGTGAGGCAAATGGTGGTAACACCAGATCCTGACCACCACGCGATCCCTTTGACGAAGCAAACTGAACATTTCAGAGTGCCCTTTTATTGTAGACAGCCTAAGGCATCTGTGCAAAATTCATGCAGTCTAATCAGCATGTTGATATTCCAAACCAGTGAGGTGGGACGGATTCTCTTGACAAAGGGAAAGTGCAGAAACACAAGATTTGAGAAAAATGGGTTTATTGTGTTTATAGAAAATAATGTCTTTGAGTTCAGCTCGTGAGAAATGGGAAAAAAAATTAAGTTTTGCTTTTATATTTTTTGTAAAAGGTAATTTTTTGTGTTCAGATTTGACGAAACATGGGCAAATTAAGTGACATAAGAAGATCAAAATATGTATAACTATAAAGTACATAATGAACACAAAATCTTACTTCTCAAAATGTCCACTTCACTGGGGTAAAACTATATGTATTACTCACCACAGGCATTGTCCCTTCAAACTAATGAAATAAAGACAAAATGGAAGTTAAACCTTTAGTGAACGCAGTAATTACATCTGAGTTGTCAGATGTTCGACAAAAACAAATCACCAAATTGCATTGGAAAGAAAGAGAAGAGGCTTTTGCTGAAAGTCAGACAGGAAGTGGTTTTATTAAACACTGTCTAATCATGCCGCTGCAGGTGAGCATATACCATTCAAATCTGCAGCAACATCATAAATAGATTTATATATATTTGCATCATCCAGAATACTCACCATCCATGCCCTATCCCCAGCCCAGACATTCAAAACACCACTGTCATGTTAATAAAATAGAATCTTAACCTCTGCTTAAAGTTTTTTTAATATATCTAGCTGTTAGGTCATCTACTGAGTAAGCCCTTCTGTACCTCTGCACTTTAGCTTCTGTCTCTCTTACGCTGTCGCGATGAGGCGGGCCAGACTGCAGCTCCGGACAGCAGGGGGCACCGTAGCTCTGTGGACCTCCCCGTCGCATGCTGTGGTCTGAACTAGCTCTACCCTGAGAAATCTAATACAAGAGAAAACACAAACGTGGGAGAGGGACATTTGCATGGCGAAAGGGGAATGAGGTAGAGAGCCTAGGTCAACGTTTGGAGAAAAAAAAGGTTGGTATCATTTTGTTTTATACCAAATTTTACAAGCGATTGTGGAAGTTTGTATCTATAAAAAATTGCTAATTGCTGGTGTTGTTTATTTTGTGTTGCCAAAGCATAAAAGTGGCAGTGATGTTACACTCCATTTACAGTCCAACACAAAAAAATGTATAACTCTAAAATTTTAGAACTGTAATTTATGACTTTTGAGAAATAAAACTTCTGATTTTTTCTTACTTAAAATGATCTACTTACTTGCACAGTTTCAGCCGTAATTGAACGTGAGCGGCCCATTCTCTCCTTGGAGAAGAAGTCGACTAATGATAACCGACAGCCAACCTTTTGACCCCTCCCTCTGGAGTCTGGATTATCAAGCATTATAAGAAACTTTAGAGTACATGTTCTCAGATGTGAGATGTGACCTAGGCTCGGGGTGAGAGTAGGAGCAGGAACAGCAGGGAGTGAGAACTAAAGCCATGGAGAAAAGAAGACGACGCGTGTGCACTGTGCGTCGGCTGCACAGGAGGAAGCAACAAGAATGTGATTGGATGGAAGAGAATAATGCTAAAAGTTCAGTCGTCTTGTGAGCTGCCGTCGGGAAGGTGGGGAGGGAGGCTTGTGGCGTCAAATGACAGAGTTCGTCTCCTCAGCTCCACACTGCAGTCCGTGAGCTGGGTCGTCATGGTGACGGGCTGGTCGCCAGGGGGCGGGCTGACCCTGTGTTTCCTGTTCCTGCCCGACACCGGGGACACTGATTGGCTGAGGCGTCCCGATAGATGTGGGCTTTTGTCCTCTGTGTGTGAGAGCGCCTGACCTGAACTGGTGATTTGGCCGACCTCGGCATCTGCCTCGTCTCCCTGGGACATGTGCTGGGGAGCGCTCAGTCTGTTGGGAGGGGATGAGGGCGGTGGGGGGTCAGCGCCCGGGACTGTGAGGGTCTGAGCTTCTGTGTATCCCATGGAGTCACTGTGACTACGGCTGTGGGAGGAGATGACCCTTTGGGGGTGGGCGCACTTGAGCGTGTGCACACTGGAGGAGCGGCGGCGCTGGGGCGATGAGGAGGGCACTGTCAGGTGAGTGTCTGCCAGGTCGTCTGTTGACCCACTCTGGTCCAAAGAGTCAGAGCGCACGGCCTCCTGAGGGCGACAGGAATGTCATTAAACACACGATAGCAGCTCAGGTCCTACAGACACCACTCATGTGCACCAGAGCAGCAGCGCTCCCTTTGGCGTGGAGCAGTCCTGGAGATGCTGATATCATAATGTGAGGCCAGCTGTGTACATGTCAACTATTTCACAAACACAACACAGTGTTCATCATGTAAGCTGCCCATGTGCCCTGCCCTGTCCAGGCCTAAGAGCACCAGACCCACACCGATATTCTTCAGTCGCTCCACACTGCTACACTAGAGCTGATAAACATGACTGAAGTTGTTTTATGTTGGCTTTTTGACTTTCTGCTTTGTGCCCTTTTCCTTTTATTGATATCCGCCATTTCCAAAGGGCACCGGTTTCTGTCCGTCCTACAGGAGGGACATGTTGTTTATTCTGCCCTGACACTTTAAAGGCTTATTATTATAGACCATCAGTTTGGGTAGTTCATCAACATAGAGAATGAAGTTTGTCACATGCACTAACTGTTAACCACAGCAGAAAACTTCCCTCAGTCCGGCTTTATTCTCACTATTCAGTCAGCCTTAGATCTTCTTCCTTGTGTAGCAGGAGGTATGCCCTCAACAAACACTTCACCCACGTTGCCTTTGTATGCATGTGGTGTTTCAGGGAGTTAATATGGTTGTTGCTTGGTTTGCTTCCATCAGTCTACCCCAGGGCAGCTGTGTCCAGTATGGTACCATAAAAAATTAAGGTATTGAAAAAATCAAATTGTTATCAAAAACTGGTATTGAAAAAAATATGTTTTTGTTTGATCATGTGTTGATGCCTGGAGGGCCAGGAGACAACATAAGAGAAAGTTACTTGGTTGCTCCAGCTCAAATTAAATAAATAAATAATACAAATTAAAATAAATAGTCCTTCCGGAATAAATGAACATTAAACTTCAGTTTTATGGTTCAAGATAATGAATAATGTAGTACATACTGTATACTGAAAAAAGTATCATTCAGGTACTGGTATTGTAAACCAAGTACTGTTAAAGTACTGGTATAGAAAAAATGGTCAAGTGCCCAGCCCCTGCAGGTGCCTTTACTGTATACACAGCTTTCCACTGAGTGCAGAGAGTAAATAAATAATTGTTTCTTATGAGGCGCTTTTATGAAGAGCTATGTGTTTGTGACCATGTCTCTGATATAAATAAACTATTTCCTTCACAACATAACCTGTTCTCTACATAATCAACATAAGCATAAACCTTTTGTTGTGTGATGTAGTGTGTTAATAATATGACCCATGCTAGGGCCATGAGCGTCGCTTTTTACCTGGTGCTCACCAACTGTAAGAGAAACTGAGCAGCTACCAGACCTCACCCTGATACAGAGAGGACTCATGCTGTGCAGGTGACATGTTTTAGCCTTTGATGTCTTAATGTGACAGGACACTTCAGAGCAGAGAGACATTAGGTGAGTGTACTATAAAACATGCTGACTGAAGCAGCGCTGAGCTATAAGGATCAATTACTAAATGAATTCTTGTAGCTCCATATTAATATAATAAGCACTCAAACATAAATCCTCCATTTGCTTGTGTGTCGAGAGCTGGTATCTTCCATTGACGTGTCCGATAATGAGATTAGGTTTGGCCCGTTTCTAAAGTCTCTGTCAGGATTGAAATGAAGTCAGCTCTGTTCTGAGCATTGAGCTACTGTCGCTAATGCCCCTGAGCGTGAAAGCCCATGCTGCTCACCTGTCTCCTCAACTGTCGGCCAGCCGTGTGGAAGGAGGCTGGTCTCTTGAGCCTCGGGCGCTCCGGGACGTAGGAGGGGCTCAGCTTGTTCCTGTCCAGACTGTCTTCAGGGCTGAGCCAGCGTGAGGGATCAGCGCTGCCAGCGCTGTGTTTGAGCGAATGCTGCCTGTCGATGCTGTAACTGGACGTGAGTTTGGGCCTGTCCGTGCCACTGTCCCTGGCCAGCCGGTATCCGTCCACACTGCGGGTGGAGCTGAGCCGGTGGCGCTGGATGCGGCGCGTGGGACTGAAGCGGGACACATCGATGCTGTGGGCAGAGTTGAGGCGGTGTGCGCGGTGGGTGGGGCTCAGCCTGTGACCCTCTACGCTGTCTGAAGGGCTGAGTCTGTGGCAGCGGTCGATGCTCTGGAAGGAGCTGAGGCAGATGATGGGTCTGCTGCTGCGGCCCGAGCCCAGTGAGGCGTGGCTGATGGTGGGCAGCGCTCCGGGCACCTGCAGTAGGGAGCTGGCTCCGCTGGAGGCCAAGGAGGATGCAGAGCCTGCACACAACCGCCACACAACGTCAACACAAGTTTATGACTTAAAAAAATAAATAATAATAATCTGCCACTTCTGTTCAGAAGTATCTGTTCAGCATTTTGCCAAAATCGAACAAATGTAAATTCTTGACTCGCTTGCTGCTGGAGAGTATTTCAGTATTTAACCAAGTGTGGAGTGGAGTCTGTGCTCCAGAAATCTCCCAAATTATCCCAAACAATTGAAAGCACCTGAGAGGGCCTTGAAGCTGCACCTGGCGACAAGTTTGATCATTACATAAACGTTTATTTTGAGCGGCTCCAAGCTCACCTTTTGCGGCAGTAAATACCCATTGTGTGGACATGCCAAGCGTAGTCATTAGCTCGGAAAGACATCCTCGCTAAATGCTCTGTTTGCTTCCATCAAATAACATTTGGTGAGACGTAGCGCCGTGCTGTTTGAGGGAATTACAACTTCTGCCAAGGAGCTCCTGTGCCAGCGCCTGTTAGTTTATCTGTTAGAGGGATTACATAAAGGCGCTTCTATTCAAACTGTCAAAGGTCAGAGTCACATTTTAAATGGGCTTAAACAGGGCGTTTCAATGTGAAGTGGCATCATCATTCAATAGCGTTTATGCAGCCAGCAGCCAGGCACATTTAATGCTTTTTAATGCTATTACGACGAATATCCTAATGTCTTTAGCTCAGTGCAGCCATGGGAGTTACATACAAAGTGTAGGCGTGACTCGGTAAAAACAAACTTTAAAAGGCTTTTTAACAACAACTCAGCTTCTTTCCAACAGTCCCTGGAGCCACACTCCAAAGACACCTGCTGGAAATTCAAACTCTCAAGTTGGTGAGAAAATCTGCAGTGTTACAGGTTTATTTGTTTTATTTGGCATTTTTATCACGCTTTTTTTCAAGCCTTTACAACTACTTCAGACACCTTACCTTGGAATGTTTTGTAGCATAACTTAAAGTGCGTGTCCAGACAATATCTCTAGGTTTAATAATGGATAATACAGTTAAACTAAACGCCACCAGAGGGCACTTCTTCTTCTTGTGTGCTTCTCGAAAAGAACAGGATAGGAACAAGTTTGGTGAATGTATCCGGAGCTTTGTAGAACCCCTTTGTGACATATATCGGCGTGTGGGCAGGGGTTTGAGTGGGGGACAGACTGAATATGCAGCATTACTGAAATAAATGAAACAGAACACAACTCCAGGAATGTTTTGGATGAGGATATAACACTATGATATGGTTAAAAACTTAAAAATCATTAACACGCCTTTTTATATATCTTCACAGGTACTTTTCTCTGTTAAAACACAATATTTCTGTGCTGATTCTGATAAAGTACTGCACACAGTTCCTATCAGAGGCCGCGTAGTTTCACTGCCTTAACTGCCACTGATGCTCCAACGACAGTTTAAACTCCCACCGGCTGAACTTGGGTAAAAAAAAACAAAGACAAATCTCCTTTGACAAATCCAGTACGTCTTGTTCTTGCTTCAGGAAATAGACTGTCGAGTATTAGGAGCGGAACCAGCAGCCCCTCACACTCAGCCTGGAACAGCGTATATCCTGAAACAGTCAGAAAACTTGGAAGTTTTTCTTATCTATTACTTTGTACTATTTGTACTGGGTTTAACATTGAACGACATGTGAGGATAAACTCCAATTGTGGTGGAATGTTTTTGAGCAGAGTTTCACAAAGGAACGCGGTTTGTGGAATTTAAAATGTAGGGACATGTTGTTCTTTAGGTAATTTGTTTTAGACAGTTCTCGTGGCAACGCTGAAAAAGTGTGTTTTAACTTAAGAGGTGGGATGGGAGGAAACGGTTCTAAATGGGTGCAACAAACCAAAAGAGCGACAGGTTTTCACGAGACTCTGTTTTTTCCTCATGAAAACATACTTCCTTCTCAAGAGTTCAATGTACCAGACGCACACACTGATCATTTCATTGCTCAAATTGTCTCTACTAGCTGGAGGGTTTTATGATTGAGCACAGCCGACAAATATAATCCGTCTTATTCTCCATTAACGAACAGGAAGCAATTCAGATAGAGGGTGTTGTTATAGAGCGAGTGCATGAAATCAAATTCCTTGGTGTGATTATAGATGATAGAATTACTTGAAAATCTCATATTAAATATATATCTACGGAAATTTCTAGAAGCATTTCAGTAATAGCAAAAGCAAAGCACATTTTAAACATCAAAGCTCTACATACCTTATACTGTTATCTGATTTTGCCCTATTTATATTATTGCACTGTGGTTTGGGGTAGTACTTATAAAAACACAGTTAAACCAATAATATTGTTGCAAAAAAGAGCTATCCGAGTAATTCATAAAGTTGGGTTTTTGGACCACACAAACTCATTATTTTTAAAATCAAAGATCATGAAGCTTTGTGACATTGTTGAGTTCCAAACTGTACAGATGTTATACAAAGCAAAGTATAAATTGTTACCGAGCCAAATACAAAGAAGGTTCCAAGAACGTACTGGTCGTTATGAATTACGTGATGAATTAAACTTTAGGATTCAGAAGCATAGCACAACTTTGAAAAGTTTTAGTCCAACAGTTAATGGTGTACAATTGTGGAATAAACTGGAGATGGAGTTGAAACGATGTCCAAACATCAACCTGTTCAAATATAAATACAAACAAAAGACTTTTGAAATATATAGAGAGGAATAAATGCGTTGCCACTAGGGGGAGCAGTGGGATCGATTATGTGTATTTTTTCCTCTATAATCAAGGAAGAGTGTTGCTGCTTGGTTGTCATTCTATTGCTCAAATTTACAAATTGAGAATTGGGGTTGGCAGGTTGTGGATCTGTTGAGAGGGACCCTCCCAGCGGGCTCAAAACCTTGTCTGTTAATGCACCACTCAGCATAGGAACATCATCTACAAAATCAGCTGTTAGGGCAGCTGTGTGGGGGTTTGTTGATGGGGAGCTACTGTCCTCTTCAACTGGCCCGCTCTACACCATGGCTTGTGACGCCAGGTGTTCAAAAGTATTTTACAATCACATAATCACATATATGTCAGAACACGTCCAGGGCTATACGATACTGTTTGATTAAATACATCGTTTGCAGGTTATACATAAATAAGATCCTTGGAGACACAGGGTCTTGTGCAAAAATGGCAGCCTTTGCGTTTCTTAATGTTATCACTGTAATTTGATAGGGATTAGTCTTAAATTCTTGATCAACTTCATACTCCAACATTTCAGCCTAGGCTTCCTAAAACCACACACTGGACTTCTTCTTTTTAGTCTATCAGTGTAGGCAATGGTCGTTCAGAAACCGGTGGATTTACCTGAGTAGCTGTATCCGGAGAAGGCCTCGTGGCCAATCGGAGGATACGGGATGCACCGGAGAGGCTGCACATAGCTGTCGCTGGGGAGAGACAGCATGCGGCCAATGCTCAGCAGGTTGTCATGGGAACGCTCCTCTTCCTCCACCTGTACACATGATTATTCGGACTGTCATCGTTACAACCACCTTTGCTCCATCACCTTTCACACTGGCAGGACCACGGCAAGGGAAATGACGTCACAAAACACACAAGTCTCCGGGCGGTAAAAAGCACTTTGGAACTTGTCACATTACAGTCGTACTATAGTTTTGACAGACATAGGATTTTATACAGAAGCATGCTTATAAATATTGCTAAAAAGAGATTGATGATTGTAACTCTCATTTTATTGTCTCTGCGTAGCTGCTAAAACTGATAACAGACTGTTCTGACCTTTTTATCTTTTTCAAGTTTTTTTCATTTTTCTTTTTTTCATTCCAATCGTGATCACCTTCAACATTTGTAGATTTTCATGTAGCATTTTTCATCGCAAAGGAAAACCAGCTGTTGATTTTGAACGCACTAGCGTCTGCCCCCCATCTGAGACACTGTCCTACTGTAGAACTCCCCTCACCAGTGTTACCTGCGCAGGCATGTCCATGTTGGGCCCCAGCTCCAGCCCTGATGTGGTGCTCTGTCTGCGGGCGGCCAACTCCCTCTCCTTTTCCCTCTCCTTCTCCTCTCTCTCCTCCATCTCCTCCAGCTGCGCCTCCTTATTGCTCTCCTCCAGGTGCTTCATGAGGACGGCCACCACCACATTGACCAGCACGAACTGTGCGGTCAGCACGAAGGTGACGAAGTAAACTGGAGAGATGAGGGGCAGGTAGCTCTGGCAGTGGCGGTCCTGGGGGCGGCACTCCCGCAAAGTGTCCTACAATGAGCAACGATGCGTTAGCCTCCTTGAGTGACACTTAAGTCATATTTTATTACGTTTTTGAGGCGAAAAAAACTTAAATGGTCATATGGCTAAAACAATGACCTATTAAAGTACACAATCTGATGAGCTGTAAAATATTGCAGTGTGTTGGGTTCAACATCTACAGCAAAAGAAATACCCAGTGTGCAAAGTAATAATGATTCTGCATCAAACATATAAAATGCTGTAATTGCGGTGAAGAAAATCAAAAACAGCCGATGGTACAGAGGAGCTTGACTAATGACAGAGGTTAGGCAGCGTAGTACAGATTTATCTATGTATTTTCCAATGGTTCCTCACAGCTATTATTATGATGTGCAGGTTTTTGCTGTGCATGGGCCACTAGATGGCACTTTGAGAACCACAGACAGGCTGTAGAGAGGAGAGGTAAGTAACCTTCATAATCCCATTCCAGTTGTCCCCGGTGGACACCCTGAAGAGTGTGAGGAAGGCCATGCCAAAGTTGTCAAAGGTTGCATGGCGGCTGAGCCCTTCACACGGGTTTTCATCCGAACACTCTGAAAGAGGACCAAAGAGTGAGTCAGAGAGGAGGAAGACTATTGTGTGCACATTAGCTCGGACTTCATTAACGTATGCAACAAACAAAATTGATGCCTCTTACATAATCCAACACAGAGATCTCACAGTGTCAGCTGCATGCACACTCCCATGCCCATGTGCTCACTGCTCACTCCTCATGCACACGCATGCACGTGCATGCACACACACACTAACCCAGTTTTCCAAAGAGCTCAACTCCCAGAGCTGCATAGATGAAGAACAGCAACATGAAGAGCAGACCTAGATTCCCCACCTACAGAGACAGTACAGCACAGATATATACAGAATGAACACATAAAAACATGAAGTCAACAGACAGGAGCACAGAGAGAGGCCAGGACACGAACGTAACCGGTTCAATACATCAATAGAACACATTTCAATAACTACATACACATGTGAAGTGATATTTATGTATTGTTCTGTAAAGGACCGTGAACCACTTTGTGTACAAGTTGTGCTCTACAAATACTGAACTCAATGAGTTCAAAAGCATCATACACAGCAATAAAACGATGTAGTCTGAAACTTTGGGCAGTTGTCTCCGAATACTAAGTAAAAGCAAGTTAATAAGATTATACTATCTCAACAGTGCAGTGTAACCAGTTTTTAGTTTGTCTTTGTGGGGTTACCGAGAAGCTAATGCCGGGACAAAGTGGCCACTCAAAACTAATACATTCTCAATGAAGGTGACTCCTGGTGGCTGATCATAATCATAACTAATAATGCGCTACTACTTTTCATACACTAAGGTCACTGCGACATAAAAAAAAAAATCAAAATAATAACTTGATTATTTTTAAACCTAATCTCCATATATCTACCCACAAACTTCATATCTCTTTGCCTGGTTCCAGTCCCGGTGCATTATACCTACTGGCTATTAATTCAAATGACAGAATCGATTGTAGGGGGTTCGGCGTGCCCTCTGTTCGTGGTCAGAGTTATGGAGGAGATGGCCGATTAGATGATCTACATGGTTAGCGCCGAAGCAAGTGAAGCGGAAAGCACTTAGCAAAGACCCGGCTGCAGTCCACAGCCGCGCTCTGTCACTTCAAAGACAAATGGTATTATTCCTGTGGCAGAGCCAGCGAGGGGCCATGTGCACGGACAAAGAGCAGGCAGCGGCTCGTGTGTTACAGAGATGGGATCGCCGCAATCTACTGCCTAATATTTCAGCTTTGAAGTTGAAATATGAAAGGACAATTCGTACAAATGCAAAGAAAGTGTTAACTGTGTAAATGGAAGTCATTTTTGCCAAGAGTCATATATTACAGTAAATGGTTTTCCTCTATGGTAAACGTGTTATCTCATCAAAAAAACTTAACTGGAGTTCATTCATGTTTGTAATCCTGCATGTCCAGTCTGTCTCCTCAGAAACACTTACCTTCCACCTGCTGATGTCATGAAGTGGTGCCCCCCTTCTAAAGGAAGTGCTCCCCAGTGTTTTTTCAATCCCATAAACTTTCTCCAGACGATTTGAGGGAAGGGAATTTTTTTTTGCACAGCCCCTTTCACATGACACCCAAAGAGCTTCACACGGGAGATTTCAGCTCATTCAACTGTAACAGCAGCAAACAGCTTCTGTTTTAACTCCTATTTGACCCTTATAGGAACTTTATTTGTATTATTAACTTTTGGGCAGCATGGTTGTTCTCCCTGTGTCTGCAGGTTCCTCCAGGTACTCCGGTTTCCCCTACCACTAAAAACATGTACAATAGGTTAATCCTCCAGCCAGGTGTTTCTGACCATTAGCCTGCCTTCACATCTGGAGATGGGTCAAATGCAGAAAATGTATTTCCCTACGGGGATTAATAAAGTATCCCTTAACCTTACCTTTATTATTTATTTTTAGTGGTTGGGGAAACTGGTCACCGGGAGGAAACGACACAAACAGGGGGACATTATGTAAACTCCCCATTCGGTCTGACAATTGAACCCGGGAACTTCTTGCCGTGAGGCGAGAGCATCACCCGCTGTGTCACTGTACCTAATATGAGTACTGTCTTGGCTACTATAGTATTAATTGCATTGTGTTGAAAAAAATGCAGAATCCCTTTTTTTTTTCTTCCAAATACTCAGAAGGTCTTCCCCGCCTCCTCATTTCTAGTACAGCACACACCCAACAGTGTGGGCCATCCTGCATCTCCGCTCCCATCATCTCTCAGAGCCTCTCCTGGGGCCAGTCACATGCTCCATACTGGCATTCCCGCTCACATCTCTATTTTTACACTTTTTTCCTGACTGTTTCATCATTCCTTCTGTAGACCAAGTTCAAAGTAACAGCTAGTCATGCGTTGCAACACATGGCGGCTTCGAGACAGGTGCTTACATGAAAAATGCAACCGCCTGGGAGAAGATATGCCTGCTTTAAACTCCCATTGGGATGCCATGACAAAATACAGTATTAGTTTTAATTCAGAAGATGGAGAAAATAGTGACAGTAGTTTTATTATTTGATCATATAGGTCAATACTATTCTGAACTCACTTTTTGGAAGCTTTGAATATTAATGAAACAAAGTTATGTTTCATTTTCATTCCTGTTTTGTCTAGGTAAATAACAACACACATATTTCTGGTGTCTGGATTGCATTGAGTAAGATACTGTTTACCCAGTAAGCATATGATTAAACTGTGACATCTGTAATCGGGAGTAACGTAAAAAGTGATTAATCTTGACATCTCATTAGCCTGCGTTTACCCCGTTTACACTGAAAACAGAATAGAAAAGCTAATAACACCACTTTGTAAGAACAAGAGTTTCAGCGAGATCACGTGCAGATTTAAGCGTGGATCATTTCTCTCGCCCTACTCTCTGGAGGAAAGGCAAACGTATTCCTCAAAGTGTCACCGTACGGGCACGTGTCACGGAGAAGATCAGCGGGGGATTCTCTGATTGATGCGGTATGGACGTAGGCACTGCCAGCTCCCATAAATCAATAAATAAAATGAGCCATCTGCACTTCATCTGATCTGGAACCAGGCATGACTTTTAATAAACACATTTGAGTCAACAGGAGCGCGGTGGCGGTGTCAAAATGTAATTAATGGAGAGCTATGGGGGGAAACGGGCGAATATCAAGGTCTAAGATATCAGTATAAGTCTTTATTCAATCTGACTCCATGTTTGAAGTCTTTTTACGTCAGTTCACACTCACAGCATCTTTACATGTTGATTACTGTGTTTGGGCAGTGTTATTTTCATGTTTTTCATTTTATATATAACCTGGCAAGAGCCAGATTGATATTACAGTGCCAATAACATTAGCTCTAATTTAAAAATGTAGTTTTGAAAAATGTTATGTGTGTTTGTGTTGTGTGCAACAACATACCTCGTGGTTTTTGCCGTCGTCATGTTGTTAATTAGCTATTTGGCCCTAACCACTTATGGTTTGGTTTTGGACGTTTGGAGGTGAAAGAGCAATTCAAGATGGATTCTCTTATGTTTGTGAACACAAAAATACTGCAAGCTTGTAGGCAATGCAACATTTTGTAATTCTATACAGTATTATAATATTATGCAAAATGTGCACTAAAAGTACTGTGATTACAATGGAAAGAGAAGTTACAATAACATTGTCTAAAAAAAATCCTAAATTCTGAAGTGCAAGGAGAGACACTGAGGCTGGCAAAGTGTCCAGCAGTGTTGCAACATGAATAAATATAGTTCCCTAGACAGTGCGTGATAAACATAGAGACTATTAGGGCTGGGATGATACACTCTTGCCACAATCCGATATGTATCACAATACTCAGGGACCAATCTGATACGTATTGCGATACAGTAAGTAATAATGATAAGTAATATGTCAAGTTTATAAATTAAATGCCATTTGACGTGAGTATTTACACGATCCAAGTATAGTTATACAAAATTAAAAATGTCGATTTTCTAAGCGGATAAAAAGGGGAACTATATTGTAAGGCGTAATAACAACTTAGGAGCACTTTGACGTCCGCGCAGTAATATCTTCACAATTCTTTAGGAGTGAAGATAGACTGTGCGGACGTCGAAGTGCTCCTAAGTTGTTATTACGTCTTACATCCCTTTTTATTCGCTTAGACATGTTTAATTTTGTGTAACTATACTTGGATTGTGTAACTACTCACGTAACCGTATATAAATAGGGAAAACATGGAAGAGCTTGGTATGGCCTAAAATCTATAACCCGATTTAAAAAAGAAATATCACGAGCCTTACGCCTATTAGGAGGATTAATTCAGTGATATTTTATTTCTTTTTTAAAGCCATACTAATTTCCTCGCACATATTATCTACTCAAGCAGTTTACATCCTTCATTTCATTTTACTTTTTAAGCACCTGTCCCCGTGTTCTACAATCACAATCATTTCATCATGGCAGGGGGACATTTAGTAAACCAAAGGAAATGATTTACATGATGTATGTTTGACAAGATTTTAATTTTGCAGATGTAATCATGGCAGATCAAGGTAAGGGTTTATGCTTGTTTTCTTTCTCACATACGCTGCTCTGATGGAGCTGAGCGTAACATAAATGTGTCCACAACGATATAAAAAATTACAACGATATCAAAACATTATATCGTTATGCGATACGATATGGCCCACCCCTAGAGCTTGGTCGCTTCTAACCTGGCCCCGGTTTGGCCCCATAGAGGAGAGGCTAAATGCTAACAACATCTTCGGTCTTTTTGCGTGACTGAGCGCACGCATAAAGACCAGACAGTTAAGCATCAACTCGTCTAAGCTCAGGTATTTATTGCTCTTTGCTACTGTAGCAGGCTGGACTTGCCACTCGATGACAAGGGGAGAGGGAAGGGGGTTCAGCTTCCCGATGGCCTTGTGTATGAAACTGTTCTTAAGTCGACTGGACCTGGCCTGTAGATTCAATTCCAGGGATTAAACAGTACTTGGGTGACTTAGGCCAGTCTGCAAAGCCAAGTCTTAGAAATTTGGGAGTTATCTTTGACAAAGACATGTCATTAGTGTCGCACTGTAAGCAACTGACAAGGAACTGCTTCTTTCAACTAAGGAAAATCTCTAAACTTAGGAATATGGTCTCATGTAATGATTTGGAGCTGATCCTTCATGCCTTTGTGTCTACACGTTTAGACTATTGTAATAGTTTGTTTTCATGTCTTAACTAGAAGGAGCTCTCTCGACTGCAATTAGTGCAAAACTCTGCAGCAAGAATTCTGACCCGCACTAACTGAAGGACTCACATTTCCCCTATTCTAAAAGAACTTCATTTGCTGCCAGTGTCCTATAGGATCAAGTTCAAAATTCTGGTTCTAGCCTTCAGAGCCCTGCATGGTCAGGCTCCTTCTTACATCGGTGATCTAATCCAGCCTTACACCCCTGTGCGGGCTCTGAGGTCTGTGGATCAGAATCTACTGAAGGATCCACGCACTCATTTTCGTACTAGAGGTGACCGATCCTCCCAGGCCGTTGCTCCTAGGCTTTGGAACGATCTTCCCTCCTCTTTGCGCTCAATTGACTCTGTTGACACCTTCAAGAGTGAACTTAAGACTCATCTATTTGTTCAGGCTTTTAATTAGCTACATTTTGGGCTGCTATGATTTTTGGTGTTGTCTTGGTCGTTTATACTGTGTCTACTTTTTTATGTTTTTAAACTGTGTTGTGAAGCACTTTGTGGCTTTTTGTCTGTGAAAGGTGCTATAATAAAGCTTACTTACTTACTAGGTAAGAACATATCTCAGTATGAAAAACGGTGGCCTGTTCCTTTAGGATTGAAAAGTGCATTAACCCAAAAACAAAGTGCTGTTACTGCATGAAAAAATGCCGCCAAACACAAGTAAGGAAAATATTGCAATACTTGATGAAGTATCGATACTTGGTATTGCAGTAAAAAGTATTGCGATACGATATCTCGTCCCAGCCCAAGAGACTATACTACAATATTCCTGCTATCAAGAATATTGATAGCAAGAATCAATATTCTTGCTATCCTTGCTAGCCTTCTTAAAATGATTTTATTTTCTATATTGTGACATCTGTGATCATGACGCATGTCTCTTTCATTAACAATCACAACATCCTTTAGAGCTTTTCTGTTGATGACCAAAGTGAACGCTTCACTAAAAATCTGAATACCACAAACTTTTTACTATTCCAGCCTTGAAACCTGTGCAGAGGTATAGTGACGTACCTGGGGCAGTGCTTGCATCACGGTGTCCAGCAGCGCTCTCATTCCTGTGGCCATCTTCAGCAGCTTCAGCACTGAAAGGGCGTCAGGATTACAAGTCACAAGTCATTCTGAAGTCACTAGCCGAAAAAGTCGGAGTTTTTTTCTTTTCTCAAGTTCTGTGCTTTTTAATTCAAGTTTTTTCAAGTCTGTGCGTACAAAATGAGTGCAGTTAGATTAGGATGTTGTTTTCCACTTGCTGAATATCTTCGCTGTATTGGTAACACTACAGTTTGCTCAACTGACTATTTACTTTTGGTCTTCGGTCAAATTAGTGACTCAACTCTCGACTTCTGTCCAGGTCACGACTTGCAAGTCCACTTTTCCTGTGGTAAAAGTGCGTTTTGGATGTACCTCGAGTGATCCGCAGCACCCTCATGATCCGGATGATGGTGGGGTTGATGGGCAGCGATGCGTTCATTTCTATCTCCTCCAGAGTGATGCCCATGATGGACAGCAGCACGATGGCTAGGTCCAGCTGGTTCCATCTGACAAGCAAGAGGCTAACTGTTATTTGTGGCATAATGTGCATTGCTTTCTGTCGTTTCTTTGCCAATTCAATATTTTGACGACAATGCGGTATACTAGCATCAGGCATATCACTTGGATATATTATTCCATGTAAACTGAAAATGTTGCACCTCTCTTTGAAGAATCTGCGCAGGCCAAAAGCGATGAGTTTGAGAATGGCCTCGATGACAAAGACCAGAGTGAAGACGTAGTTGCAGTACTTGAGGATCTCCTCAAAGAACTGCACAGGACACAGAGTTGTTTAAAGCCTGTACTCCGGTGGGACAGGAGGGAGGAGGGGTTGTCTCCATTACCTGAGGCTGGTTGTAGTGCTCCATGCTCATGGTTAGCAGGTTGGCGAAGATGATAACGGTGATGAAGAGGTCCAGGTAGCTACTGGTGCATATGGTGTGGATGGAGCGTCTTAAAGGGGAGTAGTCAGCGTAGTATGGCGTCTCCTGGGCTCCTGTGGGCAGAGAGTTAAGGGTAAACAACAAGAGCTTTCTCGACAGACATTGACTAGAAATCCCTAGTGCTCTATAAGCAGGATCGTTTTAACATTAAGCATTATCTGTGCTGTATCTCTGCTGCCAAAACTAGTAACAGGCCCAAAGTAGACTAGGGCTGAGACGATACACTTTTGTCATGATCTTATACGTATCACGATACTCAGAGGCTGATCCGATACGTATTACATGACTTATATAGTCAGTGCAATCAGTGTGGCTTATAGTCCATGCGGTTTCTCATGTACTGAACGATGATTTTAGTTGTAAATGTTTTTTTTTTTGGTGTGATAGTGGCAGATCCAAATAATTTGTCAATTTATCAAGCATACTGCAAGCTTTTCTCCCACTGGGTTGTTGAGTTTCCCAGAACTGACTGTTCACTTGGACATTTGTTTGGACATTACATTATTTTATTGTTTCACTGTTTTGATGTTTGGTGCGGCCCTCTGAGGCAATTCCTGTTGCAATATTGGGCTGTACAATGATTGATTTGAACTTTAGGTCCACCTGGTAGAACCCTAGGCCATATACATCAGCGCAATCAAAACTATAAACACGTTTACTTGATGTTGTAGCCAAATAAAACACCAATGAATGTAAGTAATTCTGTCTTGATAGTATTTTTTATAAAACATACTGATGCGCTACCCTTTACACTTTTTATTAAAATGTGTCATTTTTGAGGGGGTTAGCACTCACAAGACTTGAAGACACACAACTCCACTCTCTTGATAGTAAGTAAATCAAGTAATCAGACTAAACAAACACATTTGGACACCTTAACCTTGGCATTTTTGGATTTATAGCAAATTGACAAAGTGTGAAGAAAAAGAGACTGTTTATTGTTGTTGTTTATTGGCATATCCTTGGTTAACCGTACCAGTCCAAACCACAACAAACCGCAACAGGTCAAAATCAAGTCTGAACAAGTACTATGTCTGAACTGAAAAAAGAATTTAAAAAAATGAACAGAAAACACTCATCTAAGAAGAAGAATAAGAACTTATTTATATAGCGCCTTTCACAGATATAGTCACAAAGCGCTTTACATGAGACAATTGTACATTCACCCCACACTCGGTGGTGTTCAGTTTCCCCTGAACCCGGGACACCGGTACATCGCTATAACAACCCTTGGACAAGTTTCCATACACGTACATATATGCACCTCCTCACACATGCTAAAAGATTCATATGACATAAGCGATGAAGTCAGCGGTGGGAGCGAGCCAAGTGCCGACCCCTGAGTGTGAGCAGAAAGTGCCACCTCAGGGATCCAGGCCAATCTATCACACACTATCGCACATGCACAGCCTCATGGCACCTCAAGGTGTCTTTGGGCTCAAACCCTCACTGCCTGCTGCAAAACAGCTCACCCTGCAGCACTACCAGAAATGACACTGCAGATAGGCTCATGGACATACATTATCAACAACTTGAAGAAGGTAATGAAAGAAAAACATCTCCATAATAATGCTCAAATACACTGGCTGCTGCCGCTAAGGACACGCTTTTCAATTTTCATAATTGAAATATTAAACCCATTATATTTCATATTCTATGTCTCTTTCTTTTTATCTTTTTTCTTTTCTTTCAGCTTATTATCCATTTATCAGACAGATAAGATACACTATTCACCCATCCTTCGCTTTATCTGAGGCCGGGTTGGAGAAAGCAGTCTCACCTAAGATGCCCTATCTTCCCTAACCAAGGCACAGTCATTTTCACATAAATTGAGAGAAAACATTGAAATATACCAAACGAATAATTCTTTATTAATTATACACTGCGTGCACAACCAACTATATTGTTATTTTTTTCCTTCACAGTTTAGAACTCCAAACGGCATGAAACTGAAACGTTGTTGTATTGAAGTGTCCCAAGTGATGCCTTTTGCAATGAGAAGTGTGGCCAAAGCAGTTCCACGCGCTTAATAAAGTGTGCAGAATTATTATGCATGTCATAATGTTTGGCAGTCCTCTCCTCTCCTTTCCCTGTCTCTCCCCCTCTCTTTGTGTTTTGTCTGGTTACTACTTACCTGGGCGTGGCTACTCCTGGCTGCAGAGCTACACTCCTGTCAGCAATCACCGGTCACCTGCACTTCAAGAAGACCAGTTTCTCCACCATTCCTCGCCAGTTCGTTTGTACTGCAAGAGTCAGTAGATGCTTTTGGCTTTATCTTGGAAACGTTTTAATTTTCTACTAATCTCTGCTTTTTGTCTCCAGCTCCTGTCTGCCTGCCAGCCTACCTACAAACCAACAAACCAACTAATACTCACCTGTCTGCTACCCACCCTGTCCAACTGGTCCTCTGGTCTACACTTCCATATTTACCTGCAAAATAAAAACTTGTTTTCACGGCTGTGCTCTGCTTTTGGGTCCAATAGAAAACCATGACAGAACGAACTGGCCATGTGGACCCAGCAGATACAACTTCCACAGAAAAAGCTCACGATCGTGTTTTCCGAGCCCTCTCCAATCAGTTTTGGTCAACATGAGCAACTGCTTCAGGGCCTGATAGACAGTCAGCAGTCCTCAGCTGCCCAAATCGTACAGCTCAACTCCATGCTTCAGGAACTAGCCTCCAATCTCTCAGGCGCATTGAGTTGCCTTGTGTACGAAATGCGCGGTATAAATAAAGTTGCCTTGCCTTGCCTCTCCAGGTCCTTCGCTCAAGGTCAGCCCGTTCCCTAAATGGCAAAATAACCTATATATACCGCTCTCGAACAAGAGGGAAAACAAGTTTTTGATCACCCAGTTAAAGGAAGCGAAGCTTCTAAGAGACTCCTCTACATTCACCAGGGGAGTCGCAGTGTGGCCGAAAATTCAGTTGAGTTCCGTACATTAGCTGCTGAAACTGGGTGGGAAGATTTGGCTTTGCAAAGCGTGTTTCTGAATGGCCTTTCTGAACAAATGAAGGATTAACTTGCTTTAAAGGACGACTCTAACAATCTTGATTCTTTGATTTCTACAGCCATTAAATTGGACAATCGCCTCCGGGACCGGCGTCGGGAGCGAGCTAACCGCCCACCTATCACCACTTCAAGCTCTCGCAGTGTCCCATCACAAAATTTGGTGCGCCTCCTATGTCAACGCCCATGCCTTCAGGTCAGACGTCTCAAACTAAAGAGGAACCCATGCAGGTCGGTCATGCAAATTTAACCCCAGCAGAGAAACTGCGCAGAATCAGGGCTGGTGAGTGCATATACTGTGGACGGGGTCACTTCCTTGTTACTTGCCCTTTGCGACCAAAAGATGGGGCTCACCAGTGAAATTGGGGGCGCTGGTGGGCCACATTTCCTCTCCTGTACCCCAAACCAAAATGTTACTTAATGCTTCCATTTGTTTCAATATCACCACTCTACCACTAACTGCTTTAGTCGATTTTGGAGCTGAAGATAACTTTTTGGACTATAATCTGGCTCGGCAGGCTGGTTTTGAGAAGGTTCCTCTCGCCTCCCCAGTGTCAGTCAATGCTTTAGATGGGAGATTAATCTCTAAAGTAACCCACTGCACTAAACCCATAAAGCTTTAGTTGTCTGGAAACCACTATGAACAAATATACTTCAATCTTATTTCCTCTCCTCAAACGCCTTTAATATTGGGCTACCCATGGTTGAAAAGGCACAATCTACACTTAGACTGGGACAGTGGTAAAGTTTTAAGCTGGAGTTCTTTTTACCACTCAACCTGTCTGCAATCTGCTCTTCCACCAGCAGGTTCCGCCGTGCCACCTCCATCGCCTCCTGATCTGGCAAACGTTCCTGCAGTATATCAGAAGAGCACTTTCTCTTCCGCCTCACAGACTATATGACTGTGCCATCGACCTTCTTCCTGGTGCAACCCTGCCTTCCAGCTGCCTGTACAGTCTGTCCAAACCTGAAAATGAGGCCATGGAGAGGTACATCAAAGACTCACTAGCTGCTGGTATAATTCGTCCATCCTCCTCTCCTGTTGGTTCTGGGTTTTTCTTTGTTAGTATGAAGGATAGCACACTTCATCCCTGCATTGACTACCGTGGGCTGAACAATATAACAGTGAAAAATAAATACCCACTTCCCCTCATAAACTCGGCATTCCAACCTTTACACAAAGCAACGGTCCTCTCCAAACTTTACCTCCGCAATGCATACCATCGTGTGTGCATTCGTAAAGGGGATGAGTGAAAGACAGCATTAAATACACCGTTGGGCCACTTTGAGTATCTTGTGATGCCCTTGACTAATGCTCCCGCTGTTTTTCAAGCTCTTGTCAATGACGTTCTGAGGGATTTTCTGAACCACTTTGTATTTGTCTGCATTGACGATATATGTTGTTCTGCAAAGATTGAAAACAAACTCTTTGTCAAAGCAGAGAAATGTCAGTTCCCTGGTGAGTCAGTCAGCTTTCTTGGATACATCATTGGCAGCGGGCAGGTGAAGCCAGACCCCTCTGAGATCCAAGCAGTGGCAGAGTGGCCACTAAGCAATTACAAAGATTTCTTGGATTTCCTCATTTTTATCGACTATTCATTAGAAACTATAGTACTGTGGCAGCACCTCTAACTCGTCTTACCACCTCAAAGATTCCTTTTGTGTGGTCTCCAGATGCAGAACAAGCCTTTAAGACACTTTAACAGAGATTCACTTCTGCACCTGTCCTTGTTCATCCCAATCCAGCCCTACAGTTCATAGTGGAGGTGGATGCTTCCGACACAGGGGTCAAAACAGTGTAGTCACAGCGCTCGCCCTCTAACCAAAAATTGCACCCCTGTGCCTTCTTTTCACCCGGTTTGTCCCCAGCGGAGAAGAATTACACCATAGGAGATCGGGAGCTACTGGCTTTGGAGGAGTGGCGGCACTACTTGGAGAGAGCTGAACACCCGTTTCTTGTTTGGACAGACCACAAAAATGTGTCCTACATCCAGTCTGCTAAGCGGCTCAATTCTCGCCAGGCTCGATGGGCTGTGTTTTTTGGACGTTTTAACTTCACCCTGACCTATCGACCCGAATCCAGAAACACTAAACCTGATGCGCTTTCTCGCCAGTTCTCTCCTGCAGACTTACCTGAAACCACGGAACACATCGTACCACCATCCTGTGTTGTGGCTGCTGTCACCAGGGAGATCGAGTCCAGCGTCAGAAGCTCGAGAAACTGATCCTGACCCAGGTAACGGTCCTCCTGATCGTTTGTATGTTCCTCGGTCTGTCTGTTCCCAGGTTATCCAGTGGGGGCATACTTCCCGGTTTGCATGAATTGGTTGTACCTTGGCCCTCCTCTGACGTCATTTCTGGTGGCTAACCATGGAGAAGGATACCAGGGATGTGCTGGCCTGTACTGTGTGTGTGCCTGAGGAAAAGCTTCTTCGTCCCTTGCCTGTTCTGAGCCGTCCCTGGTCTCATATACACCTGGACTTTGTTTCTGGTCTTCCTGCCTCTCGAGGTAACTCGATAATTCTAACAATAATTAATAGATTTTCTAAATCCGTGCATTTCGTGGCCTCGACCAAACTACCAACAGCACAAGAAACAGCGGACCTGCTAGTCCAGCATGTCTTCATGGGACACCAGTGGACATTGTTTCAGCAGCTCCGGAGTACCTGGAGGAAACCTACACAGACACAGGGAGAACATGCGAACTCCACACAGAAAGGCCCCGACCTTGGTGGGAATCGAACCCAGACCTTCTGGCTGTGAAGCACGAGCGCTAACCACTATACTACTGTTCTACCTGGTATGTTGCCATTCAAATGTGCACTTGGATATCTGCCCCACCTGTTTCCAGAACATGAAGCAGAGATTTCCGTGCCATCTTTTCAGGCCCATTTTCACCGCTGCCGCCAAAATTCGGAGGTGTGCTCGTTCTGCCCTTCGCTCTGCTGAACGGAACAAGCAAATCGCAGATAAGCACGGGTCTCCGACTCCAACTTACCAACAAGGTCAGAAAGTGTGGCTGGCAGCTAAAGATGTTCCCTTAAAAGCAGAGTCCAAGAAGCTTGCACCACGTTACATTGGGCCATTTGAGATTGAGGAAGTAATCAATCCCTCAGCAGTCCGTTTTGAAGTTGCCTTCATCCATTAAGATCCATCCCACTTTTTATGTCTCAGTTGAAACCTGTCTATTTGAGTCCTCTCCTGAAGAAAAAATAACGATATGGACAAAACATGAGGTCAGGACTAAAACTGCCAGCCAGTCTGATAGGCGACTACACACAGCATCAGCGGTCTGTTCTCACACGCCTCATATCTGCAGAAGGACACAAATGCGAGTGTGCGGGTGAAAAACTGGCTTCAAAGGCGATAGTACAGGAGCGGGCTGGATGCGAACGGAGCGGAGAGGTGATGATGAGTTTCCTGACGCCACAGTAGCAAGCGACAACTGTAAAATATCAACCACAATTTGAGGTTTTGGAGGTTTCCACAATTAGTTGGAACATAAAAATGGCACTAAAGGCAACAAAGAATCACTTTTATCCGGCCCGTCCCCAAACTCAAGGCAAATCAGGCTCAAAATCGGACTATAACTCTACTGTGCACTGGCTTGATGTGTCCAGTTCCCCTTCCAAGTAAAGAAGAATATAATGAATGACAATAAAGAAATTATCATTTAAATGATTATCCAGATGCATTTTTCTTTCCTTTCCCTAAACATTTTGACATATGTAAATCTCTGGGGTTTTATTAGCTTGTTTGAATAACTAGAGCGCGTGTTAAGTTCAGCTTGTGGAATTTAAATAGGCGCTTGCCTTATAAATACAACATGTCGCTGTCCTTGGTCCTGAGCAGTGACTACATCGGAGTGTGGTTTGCTAATGCAGAGGAAAAGAGCCAAAATATGGAGACAGTGATTAATGGGCTGCTTTTACGCGGTGTACTTGATGTACCAAAGGCTGAAACAGCGCAACCGCCTGCTGCACTCTGCTACCATTATCCTGCCCCTCTGCTATCTGGCATTTAAGTAGCAACAGCGTGGAGTATATTCCGACCTGCAAACCTTTATGCGGGATAGATTTTGTATAGTTGTAACCCTCAGCCCTGCAGGGTTACAACTAGGAAAGTCCCCGGTCTGGTGGGGACTTTCCGAGACGTACATAGGAGTAGGCGCACATTTGGAGAGCGAAAGAGAGAGGACGACGAAATATGCAAGACAGTATGTGGAACAACTCACAATCTATCCATGTTTACAGGACATCTCAATCCACTTCTCGATGAACTATAACACTGTTCTCCTCCACAACGGCCTGAAGAGTTTGAGTGTGTTTGTGAAAGTTTTTTTGGGTGGGCCAGCGCACAGTCCGGCCCTCAGTCCCTCTGCACACCTCTGGGATTAACTGGACAGGAGCCCAGCCTTATCACTGAACATCACAGCCCAGCCGCACTAATGCTCTCCGGCCCAACGGGAGCTAATCCCTGCACCCTGGCTCCCAAATCTTCTGGAAATCCTTTCTGGTCCAACGGCCACAGCACAATATTGTCCATAGTTTTGGAGTCAAGTGCTTTAGAAAAGACTATTCTGCAAATCTGGTCATATTCACATCTAGGGCAGGGTACCGTTAAAGAGACCAGTCTGGGATGGGGAAAAACGGTTTTGGTCATCAAAATGTAAAAGAAAAACAAAAGTGAAACACAAGTTGAAAACAATAAATAAATAAAAAAGGGGAAAACTGAGAAAGAAATTGGGAAAAACAAGTGGGGAATGATTGGGGGAAATTGTAGACATTTTTTTGTGTGGAAAAAACATGGGAAAGATTAGGACAAAATTGGGGGGAAAAGATAAATAATTGAACATCTTGGAGAAATTATGGGGGGGTAAAAGAAATTGGGAAAAAAAAGGAGGAAATTTAGGGGAACATTTTTAAAATTAAAACAAAAAAGTGTTTTTTCCACCCTTTTGTAGTTAAAGGGGCTATGTGGAGTTTGACAGTTTTGTGCTCGCAATTGCCCCCTCAGGCCAAACGCATAACTGCAGCCTCGATGATAAGCTCGTGCATGAGGCGCTCAGGCTTTACGAGCACCAGAAATATCAGTCCCGTCCTGGTCAATTTACAGATTTGTAGGCATGACTAAGCATGAATAAGATGCGATACTTGAGCAAATGCACAGCAAAGTGAATCGAGCATCAAGCATTATTTTTGCCATTGTAAATACAGCACCATTACCACCGTTACTACTCAAATGTTTTGTAGGTACAGCACAATTACTGTTATTATTGACACTACTAGTCTGCTACTAATACTACACAACTTCTCTGTAGGTATAAAACTATTAGATCAACTATTTTGGTAACTTCCAAATATGATTATTTTATGGCTTGTTTCAGTGAAGTTTGTACAACATGCACGGACAGTTGGACACCGTTGTTTTGAAGCATCAACAACACTTTTCCCCCACGTATTTAGTAATAATGTCTTGCCTTTCAAGCAAAAATAAGCTGCGGGTCTCTCAACATTTTCCAATGTTTACTCTGGTTCTTTGCCTACGCCGATCAGTTTGTTAGTTGGGGTCTGGGCTGGAGTTTCGATAGTGCTTGAAGCCGGTCTCCTCTTATTCTCCGCTAAATCCATCCTTCCAAAGTTACCACTCGCTCGGCAGCGTCAGTATAGAGGAGATATTACGCATTATGCTGTTTGCTTGTTCGCCCCGAACATGGACTATTTAAGTGACTTTACAGGCATATAGAGGCAATCAAGGTGAAAAGGCCAGGGCTCATTCTTCTCACCAGGGCATTGCTGGAGCATGTATTAGGAAGAAATTTGTATACATTTATTTGTGGTTAAACTTATGTATGTCCCTTTTAAAAGAAGTTTCTTGGTCGTTTCACCTCAAACAAATGATACAAATGCAAAAGAATTGAAATGGAAGAAAATTGTTAATCTGTTTTATGGTTCTTGAAAACTAAGTATTGTATAAGTACCAGTATCGAAAAAAATGTAACGGTACCCAATTCCTAGTTTGTGAACCTGTTCTCAAACAATGGCAATAATAAATACAATTCTGATTCTCTATTCACATCAAATTCAAAGGATCTGTATTCGGATATGCTGTGAGTGAACAGAAACACATCATTCGCAGAGGCTGGTGTTTATAAAAACGATTATGAGAAGAGGAGCCATCAGGACATCAGTGTTGCCAGTGTGGAGGGCAGTGATGAGCATGTGCGGTGGTTCAGTGCAGTGGAGAGGAGAACGCTCCGATCCCCACTGCTCCGTCCTCTCACTAAATATGATAATCCACCTCATTTCAATGGGTTTCTCATGCACCTGCGTCTGTCCGTCGCTCGCTCGCTACTGCCATTATTGTGAGTTTTTCAGCAGCTGGTTATTTTCCAGCAACAGTGGCTCATTTAGGGTTCGTGTTTTCTGATATTGATGCGCATTGAGGCTGGTTATTTGTGTGAATCATACCAAAGTCCCAAGATCACTTTGACCTGGATGAGAGTTGGGATTCATCTGCACATGTCTTATGAATGGGGTCTCATTCATAAGACATGTACGTGAGATCTTGGCTCAAGGACTATGTACGAAAAAACCTAACTTCACATGCGGAGAAAAATGTATAAAACCCTCTGCATTTCCAAAGGCCTTGAAAACCGCGGTCATTAAGCCTCTTCTAAAGAAGAGCAGCCTTGATCCCAAGATACTGAACAACTACCGGCCCATATCAAACCTACCATTCTTAGGAAAAGTCCTAGAGAAACTAATATATCAACAGCTCACTTACTTTCTCCTATCTAACAATGTGTTTGATACTTTCCAGTCAGGATTTAGGCCCCGCCACAGCACTGAGACAGCTCTGATCAAGGTGACAAATGATATCCGTATGAACACCAATACAGGTAAGGTCTCAGTTTTAGTTCTGCTGGACCTAAGCGCTGCCTTTGACACAGTGGACCACGGGATCTTACTTCACAGGTTAACAAACTGGGTGGGAATCTCTGGTACCGCGCTAAACTGGTTCAAGTCCTATCTGGAGGATAGGACGTACTTTGTCGAAATTGGCAACTGTGTCTCAGACAAAATTTCCATGACCTGTGGAGTCCCCCAGGGGTCAATCTTGGGACCCCTCTTATTCAACTTGTACATGCTTCCATTGGGTCAGCTAATAAACAGCAACAATGTGTCGTACCACAACTACGCAGATGACACTCAGATCTACGTGTCACTGACGGCAGGTGAACATGGGCCTGTAGATACACTCTGTCACTGCATCGGACAGATCAGTTTGTGGATGCAAAACAACTTTCTCCAACTAAACTCAGACAAAACTGAGATCATTGTTTTTGGCCCACAGACACAAAGACAAAGTGTTATCAGTCACCTTGAGCCTCTCTCTCTAAAACCAAAAAATCAGGTTAGAAATCTAGGAGTAATCATGGACCTGAACTTAAACAGCCACATTAAAGCAATAACATCATCAGCTTTTTAACATCTGAAAAACATGGCTAAGATCAGAGGAATAGTGTCAAAACCAGACTTGGAGACACTCATCCATGCATTTGTCTCCAGCAGGTTAGACTACTGTAACGGCTGCTCACTGGCCTTTCTAAACGAGCTGTTAGAGCTGCAGTACATCCAGAACGCTGCTGCTCGAGTCCTGACAAGAACCAGGAAATACGACCATATTAGTCCAGTGCTCCAGTCCCTGCACTGGCTTCCTGTCACTCAGAGAATAGAATTTAAAACAGCTCTGCTTGTGTACAAGTCTTTTCATGGTTTAGCACCAAAGTACATCTCTGACATGTTAGAGCCGTATGAACCATCTCGGGCCCTGAGAACTTCAGGGAGGGGTCTCCTGGTGGTTCCCAGAGTCAATAATGAACACGGTGAAGCTGCGTTTCAGTTTCATGCAGCTAAAATCTGGAACAGTCTTCATGAGGATGTGAGACAGGCCTCAACTCTCACAATGTTCAAATCTAGGCTGAAAACAGCTCTTTTTAACCGAGCATATGAAAACTGAAAGTATTTTATCTGCACTCTTGCCTTTTACTGCAATTGATAAATTTTTATGTTGATGTTTTAATGATTGATTTTATCTGTTTTCTTGTATTTTTATGCAACTGTGAAAGCACTTTGAATTGCCTTGTGTATGAATTGTGCTCTACAAATAAACTTGCCTTGCCTTCTGTACCCGCACCTGCACATAATCTCCTCTTCACTGATCCCACCTGGAGCAGAAATCAGCATAAAAGGACAATGCGGAGCAACTTATGAATAAGATTTGCCTAAACATAAGGCGAAAATGAATGGGTTTTTGAGAGTGCAGGGGACACAGAGAGAGAGGGGCAGATCTGTATTGAAAAGTGAACTCTGTTTGGGATCGTGCACTGGTCTCCTCGAAAGGCAGCTGTTTTTGGTTTTTAACATTTTCTGAATGTTGAAAAACAATGGCACATTTGGCCTGTTTCTGTTGAAAATGAAGCTTTCTGAATCCCCTGTAAATGGCGCCCTTACTTCTCCGTCTCTTCTCCAGCCGCTTCTGCCTCTTCTCCTCTCTGATCCGGGCCTCCTCTTCCTCCTGCTGCTGCCGGCACTTGTGGAAGTTCTCCACCACCACGCCCACGAACATGTTGAGCACAAAGAAGCTGACGATGAGGAGGAAGGAGATGAAGAACAGCAGCATCCACGGGTTGTGGTTTCTTACAGGCTGCGGGAAGACAAGACCGGGGAGTGTAAGAGGTGGCATGGGGACAAGGAGGGAGTGAAACAAATGATGAAAGAGGGAGAGAGAAAGGTTGGAGAGGAGAAACAACAAGACAATGTAAGTCCTGAGTCAGCAGTCATCCTGGCAGTGCTGTCAACCCAAATGTATTATTCCTCTTCTTCTCCTCTCTTAAAGCCTGTCTTATCCCCGGAAGTGTCTTTCCCGAACAAAAGGATCCAATGCAGTCGGTGACACCAAACAAAGCTATAACTCGCAGATGTACAGTACACACAGCTCTCCAAGTGCAATCCTGTTACCGTATTTCGTCTAGTGGGTGCACTGTTCCTGCTGCCGGCACTGAGCTGCAGAGGTATTGTTTAAATCTCAAGGTGGATTTAGAGAACAGGAGATATGAGTGGCTTTACACTATCCAGCCTTGCATTAGTTAATTTAACAGAGAGTGAGGTGAGCTGTAATGATAGCCCATTTGGTGCAAAGAGTCTCAGATGTGGTGTGAGAGGTATTTCGAGAAACAACACACACTGCAAAGCAAATGGTTCTAGGACTGCACAATATTGTGAAGAATATTGTTATTGCAATAGATAAATAAAATGTATAGTAACCCTTTTTTTTTTCATTCAAAGCCTGAAAACAAAATGTAGGAATATGCCACTCAAAACCAAAGTATTTCAATAGGAGTGCATACTAATATCCATACTAATAATATTAGTATTATGGAAAGATACTAACATCTTCACTCCTAAAGAAGGTATTAGTGCGCAGACGTCGAAGTGCTAAGGTGTTCTTTCACCTCACAATATAATACCCCTTTTTATCCGCTTAGAAAATCGACATGTTTCATTTTGTGTAACTATTCTTGGATCAAGTAACCGTATTTAAATATGGAGAACGTGGAAGAGCTTGGTCGCTTCTAACTTCACCCCCGTTTGGTTCCATAGAGGAGAGGAGGAGAGGCTCAACAACATCTTGGGTCTTTATGCGTGTCTGAGCGCACGCACAAAGACCAGACAGTTATGCATCAACTCGTCTAAGCACAGGTAAGAACATATCTCGGCATGGAAAAACGGTGGCCTGTTCCTTTAAGGCTGCTGCACATATGGCAGAACACTGCTCAGTTCACAGCGTCGGAGGTTCAAGTCTCAACTCGGACAATTCGCTGAATGTCTCTCCCTGCTCTTCAACCCCTTTCACCTTGTACTGTCCTGTCAAATATAGGCTACAGGCACAAAAAAAAACGTAAAGATGTTCATATGAACTGTGTCCTTGCCCCGTGTTTCCTGTTCTGCTGCCATAGTAACATAAAGAAGCTGCATTTTCAGAATAATTCATATGCACTCAAGAGGAAACCGAGCTGAGTTCATTGTTAATTTAACCTTCAGTGCACGTGATGTTTGAGACACAACATACAAACTGCCCACGCCCACGGCCTCATTCTTAATTTAGTGTTCATCCTGGTTTGCTTTTGAATGTTTTGATAGTGACACAAGTCGACAAGCAGATTTAAAATGTTTACATTTTTGTTTACTTCAAAGTGGACAGAGTGGAAGTGGAATAGTTATTTATGTGTGTCCTCATCTCGCAGTCCTGCTAATTTAGTGACATTAGGGTCCACCCAGCTCTCAATGCTCCATGCCTCATCTTGTCTTTTCGTGGCATTACTCATCCTGTCCTCCCCCTGTCCCCCCTCCTGTCCTCCCCCGTGTGTTCGTGTGTGCTAATGTGAATGCGCTCACTTGCTGGTCCACCCCGACCGCGTCCAGCCCGTCATACATGATGCTGACCCAGCCGTCTTTGCAGGACAGGACGAAAAGGGACATGAGCGCCTGCAAGAGGGACATTATTAAAGACAGGAGAGACGTCAGTCAGATTCAAGAGCAGCTGTCACTCTCAGATGGAAGGGACGCGAGTGTCTTTGTGTCCGCGGGCATAAATCACAGCGGATTATGTACAGGCATGCGCGATATGTCCAGTATACTGTCGTTATTCTGCCCTCCTCTGCTGCCTCAGGGTTGCATTTGAAAACTAATTTCTTCTCAGCTTTAGCGCGAGTCATTTGACAAAGACCTTTTCCAGAGAGAGTCAAAATCAGACGATTTAAGTTTTTGGTCAACAAAATGCCATGCAAATTTGGGGGAATTTAGTCTAAACTGATAATAGAACAATAGCAAGACAATGGAGATTGTTTTAACCTCTCACCCCTGCCTAAACTGAGCGCATTTTCTCCAGATTGGTTTTACCAAAATCTAAAAGCTTCTCGACTGGAGCGTACAGCCCACAGGTCAGTGTAACGCCTCATTAGAAAGCTAAGCCTGACTTTTTTTGTCACATTTTTGTCATGTTTTCGTAGCGTTTTTTTTTTTTTTTCTTCACTTTTTAACATTTCTATATATAATTAATATTGCATGGGTAAAATGCCTCGGGACCTACACAGACCATATCCAATAAGATGACCAGTAAGATCATAACCAACCTGTCCTATGTTGTCAAAGTTGTATTTGCGACGGACCCAGCGATATCCTGCCGCCAGACACTGTGTCATGTTGGTGATGTTGCTCAGGTCCCGGCCCTCGCAGTAGAAGAACTTCCCCTTGAACAACTGCACAGTGACAGACAAAGGCACAAAGACAAACTCACAAACTACAGAAGGGAGAAGAGACTTAAATAATGAACGAGCGCAGTACAATGTACAGTAAATGCCCACACGCTAGTGTATGTTCCCGCCATCTGCTCCGCACTGCTTTATATGCAACACAGGCCAGTTTCATCTGCAGGCCCTTATCGCTTGTACTGTATAGATAACGATTAAAAAAAGGCTATTAAGATAATGCAAAGTTTTGTTTTAGGAGACATGTTACACATACTAACACAGTGTGAAACTTCAGCATCACTTTTGGTACAAGCGCAATAATATACCAAAGCATCTTGTAGTTTTAGGAGCTGGAAAGTATCGGGATTTTTAGAACGTTAATTTCTCTATCCATTAAACTGTATCCTGCATAACTGTTGCCGATAAACACTCCTTTGAGAATCTTTTAAAATAGGAAATAATGTCTCTGTATTTAAAAGACAGTAAGGAGTGAGAGATTGGGCTGGGTAGAAATTAAAATGATCCCTGAGTGCCTTCTGCAGGCAACAGCGAGGATGACACGTGATAAATAATGATACAAACTTCCACTTTCAGCCAACGGCATGCTAATAAATAGATGGTGCCGTGATAAAAACTCCTCAGATCAGGTCCAGTGATGATTTATGAACTTAAAAAATGTGGAGGACCTTTCTGTGTTGCAACAACAAAATCCAAGGAGATACAGATTGGCACACTCAAGCGGTAGAAGAAGAAAAGACCGCAGGATTACTCAAAGCTGCGTGGATTAGGTAAAATATAGGTATGTTTTGGATGAAGGAAAAACGTTGCATGACATGTACTGATGGCATAAAACTTGCAGCTCCTAGGAATCGATGCAGCTAGAAAATGTCTGGATTTCTTGATTCTATGTGTTGTTGAATAAAGTATAATAATAACTTAATGCACCAAATATAAAATGGTAAAACAGAAGTCATTTTGTCCTTTGAACAATAATTATAACTCAGCTCTGTCAGCCATTATCAGCAGCTCATTTACATTTCTCGATTACCTGAAGCACTCGGGAGTTGTGCCTCATTTATTTTCAGCTACAATGGCCTTTTTTTCTGCAACACTGGGAAACCCTGAGTTTTTTCAGTAACATACATTATTGTGAAAGGGAAGAACTCAGAGCGTACCTGAACTCCGAGTATGCCGAAAACAATGAAGAAAGCACAGCAGATGAGGACAATGTTTCCAATTGGTCTGAGGGACGTGATCAAGGTCTCCACCACCAGTTTGAGACCAGGGGCGCGGCTTATTACTCTAAACAAACAAAATCAATGATACATATGGTCAGTTGTCAGAAAATATAAGTTAAACCTTTAAATGTACCTTAGGGGTCTCAGGGTTCGGAGGAGGCGTAAAACTCTCAGAATGCCCAAGATTCGGTTTCCTCCGGCTGATGCAACGGACACCAGGATATCCAAGAGAGACACGAATACCAGCAGGCCATCCAGAACATTCCACGAGCTCTGGAGGTACACGCCTTTGCCAAAGTAAAAGCCCAGAGCAACCACCTGCAGAGGAATGTCGCGTCAAAATCAAAAGCAACTCTTTCATCAAATGATGTCAAAATAAACTTAAAACAACACAAAATCATGATGTTGTGATTTCTTGCGATATGGCTCATCGTATCCTATTATTATCTGAACCATTTCTGCTGGTGACAGAGTGAAGCTTTGTGAAATGTCACATCAGCAGCATTAGCAACTGCAAAAACTCCACACAGATGGTTGGAAGAGTGCAGTACAGGTGCAGTAGAGCTGGGTAGTAGTGCAGTAGAGCTGGGCAATTAATCAAATTTTAATCTAAAGCAATTTTGATAAAGGTCTCAATAATCACGTGGTGCGTTTTAATTGATAGGATTATTGGCCAGTCCTGTCACATTCTGGAAAAAACTTTGGACGCTGCGATGCTGCAGGTCAAGCCCAGGGAATTGATTGTTTTCGGGTTCTAGAATGTGATGATGTGACAGTACCCAGTGGGGGGCAGGAGCCATTTTGTCCTATTAACTGCATTACACTTTCACAAGTCATATCTAAAAAGAAAATGTATGAATTACAAAATTGATAATTAATATCAGTCACTGGACCCATGATCGCTCTGTACAAGACCAAAAATGTCCTCAAAAACTAAATAATTTTACCTCAATATAATAATATAGGCCTTTAGCACGCTGTGATGTGAAAGGGCAAAACAGAGACACGTGAGGAGCCGTCAGAGGACCAGGACGCTGCAACAAACCACGCGCCAACTCTCGCTGTCTGCTTCTGACATTTTTCAAACATTTCCACTTTTGTGCATCTCCTTTGCAGATGATTGTGTGTCTGGTCGCGGGGGCAGGTGAGGGGTGACATGTACAGTATGTGTGTTGTTGTACTGTGAGGACAGCAGCATCTGTTTACTTACTGGTGCAGGAAAGGCCACATTTATAGGCATCGTCATTAAAACAAAAACATCGGATAAAAAATCGAAATTGATCAATATGGGGAGAAATAATTATGATTTTTTTCCCAAATCGACCAGCCCTAAAATGCAGAGAACGATTTTTTTTTTATTTGTGTAAAATTAAAGCTTGTTGGCTGTCATCTTCACATTTTTATGTACTTGTGTGAGGATGAAGATGAAATGAATGTTTTGTCTAACTGTCTGTCGCTCGGTGTAAGAATAAAGAAAAACAGCAATAATAGGCGAGATGGCCGCCACATTTGCCACGGTAATGGATGCTATTTCCCATCTAGAGTTTTATCACATCTGTGGCCAAAAGACTATTAACTGTAACTTTATACCTACCTTAATCAGCATCTCGATGATGAAGATGACGGTGAAGATGTAATTGGACACGCTGAGGAAGATCCGCTCCTGTCAGTCACAAACGCACAAAAACATGAGCGGGGGGATCGTCTCGGGACTTAAAGAGCTACTTGATCCGTTAACGAGGCAGTGCAATTTTAGCCGACATCATCATCAAAAGCGTGCGAAAAGGGGGAGACCGTGTTCAAACTAATGAAGCCCCCGTCGCTATTTCATCAGCGTATTATGTCTGTAGTTAACGCCGCTGTGTGGGACTCCGTTTGCTGCTTTTAGCCTTCCGTCTGACAAACTTTGAGTCGAGAAAAATAAGTATTCCCCCCAAAAAGTTGCGTGAAAACGGGATTTAAATAAAATATTAAATAAACAGAAGTCCAGCGAAAATAAAACACCATCCATTATACTGGACATAATTAGGGCGTCAGGGCAGTAGTAGTGACTTTAACGCCTTCCCCTACAGCAGGGTGTTAAAGAAAAGGAGCTTCAAGCATTCCCATATGTAAATGTACAACTGTGCGCCTCTTGGATCTCCTATGAAGAATTTATAATAGGAATAATGTAGGGCTGATTAAGTAAAATATTTCTACTGTGATTTTTTTCTTCTTCTACATTTGCAATTTCTTTTTTTCATGCCAAATACAACTTGTTACATAAACCTTTGATGTGACATCAGCCATAGTGAAACATAATTTGCTAAATTGATCTGGCACCTTACCTTGCTGTTTTGGAACAATTCCTTTAGTCATTTTCAGAAAACACAAATGACTTAGCTTCAGCTCAAAGTCATGCTGAATAACTCTGAATAATGAGCACAGCAAGCCTAAACTACTCTAGTCAAATTCAAGGTTTTCTCACTTTCAAAAAATAAAGAATCCCTGTTTTCAGATCATTTTTGCTATACTTATTTCACTGATAGTTCACATCTCTTCCACCTCACGTCAGTTGGTTATGTCAGTTGTTTTATGCCCGAACCACATGGTTCTGAAGTGGCTATTTTGGAAGTAGACACATCATTTTGTGGAGGTTTGAGCTGGCAGTCGAGAATGAATAGCATTTGTCTCTCTAATGTTCTAATTTTAGATATGTGTACTAATGACTATGTGTTATGTGGTCTGTCTTATGTCATGCACTCTTGTTTGTGAATGATGAGCCCGAAAAAGAAAAGAAAAAACCCCAATCAAATGTCCTGGTTTTGGACCTGAGTGACGCAGTCAGCTTGATCTTGTGTGGTGAAACATAATGAAGTCAATGGGCCTGTTCAGACCAGACATTAGCATGCGTACTAATTACAAGAGGCTAGCATTAATCCCAGCTGTTAGCTCTCAAAGCGCCCTCAAGCGCATCATCAGCACCAATCACTCCAGCACTGTGTGTCGGAACCACTTCGGATTGGATAAGAGTGAAGGTGTGAATGCAAAAAGGGATGTCTTCATGTTTTGCTGTCGTGGGTTTGTGATTGTCGATGTCAGTGAAGAATAAACGCAAGAATCAACATCTAATTGAAATATTATTGAGAATGCAAAAAATAACCCCATGTGAATTAGGGCGGCAGAAAAACAATGTTTCTGCTCCAACTAACAATTACATATCAGTCTGCAGTAGATACTAAATTGGTATCACAAAGGATTGGGAAAATGGCTGTACATGCTAGCGCAGTCTGAGCAGGGATCTATGGAAACGCTGAATACTGTAAATGCGGAATAATCTCCACTGAATTCAAGGTCTGCCAGTCTTCCTGCTCCTTTCTCTCTGTTCCTTTCTTTGACACTGCGGTGACCTCCACAATTCACTTATTATTAAATAGATGTGTTCCGGCTGCACTGCTCCACGCTGCACTCACTCATGATCTCATAATCATTTGATGTGCCACAACAGAAAGCTGGACAACATCAAGCCTCCACCTTCCACCTTCAAACACACAGTTGGTAATTACCACATGAAACGGACCTGTGTTGCCTTCATGTGACATTTGCCATGTTTACACCTATAATGTCTCTGCAATTACTGAGCAGATTCACATGATACAAAAAGTGGCATGAAGATCAAAATGCTCCCCGGCGTGTTATTGCTGCTAGTCTTATCCTCGCATCGGGAAGTGAAAACACTCGTCATAGCTTCACTACAGCCACACGGGAATTTTAACGCCATCGGATTTTAGTCTTATTCAACCCAAAGCATGGGGCTCTATGGATTTTCTGATTGAACATTTGGTAATGAGTGAATTTAAGAAACAAACGCAAATAACGCAAGTGAATAGTAAATGTAGCAAAATGTGTCGACCCGATCACTGCCAAAGTATGATCAGGGTCAACATTTAGAGTTGTTTTTTATTAAATTATCTTGGACCAACTTCTTGAACAGTAACACAGCCTGCGTTGAGCATGAGTTGTGTGGTCCTCTGTGTCTTTAATTTTATTTTATTGCTTTTTATATTTGGTTTTATTTCTACTTATTTGTTTTAATCTGTTTTATTCTTATGTATATAAGTTTTATGATCGTATGTGCAACACTTTGGAAACATTTTGTTGTTTAAATGTGCTATACAAATAAAGTGGATTGGATTGAACAAGGCCGTGGGAACCCAGGGTGCTGAGGGCGCTGCAGCACCCCCTGGTGGATAGTTCGCAAATTGCAGGCAATATTATTAAATAGGAAATATGCACAGAAAAAGTGGTTTTGGGGTAAACTTTATCCCTCATGCACCCCCTAATTAAAAGTTCTTCCCACGGCTCTGGGATTGAACACGGTAGAAGGACTATTTAACACAACACAACAAACCGGGGACACGAGCCCAACCCCTGTCTTTGTGCAGCTATGAGTGAGTGCTGTACCATGCTGTTGGGCAGGATGTCCGGTCTCTCCAGTGCGATGGTGATGCAGTTGAGGAAAATGAAGAGGAGGACGATGTGATCGAACAGCTTGTGCGTGATGACCCTCTGACACCACAAGCGGAACCTAAAGAAGGAACGATGATCAGAATGTGTCCAAATGAAAGTGTGTGGACACAGAACACAAACAGAACAACGCAGTATTCCATCATTGTTAGAATACTAAATAGTGCCAACACGTCATCCTTCACACGTTAGCTGTGAATTTCAGCGCAGCAGTCGGTATCACCTCGGTCACTCAGGTGCTAACGAGGCTGCGGTGCTCGTGGACTTACTCGTTGTGTGGAGCGAACAGATACAGAGACCAGTCCTCGTGATCGCGGCACCACTGAGGCTTGTACGGCTCCACAACCCGCCTCAGCTTCACACCGAAACTCTGCAGGCAATAAGAAACAATGAGCTTCAGATTATTCTTTATAAATTTGCTGTCTTCCACCGTTTCCTCTCTGTGTCAGGTCTATGTACATTTGTTGTATAATCGTATCTAAAATATGACACACAAAGCATTTATTACACTTACTACAGTATCTTGAGTATTCAAAATGTGGCGGCTAACTTGAGGATTCTGCATTTTAAAATCTACATTAGATTAGATTGGTTTATTTGAAAGGGGACAGTGCAATTTCATGTAACACATGAACACACATGGTTCAAAAAGCCAGAATTAGCCAGAAGGCTATTTTTCATCTGTAGTCCCCTGGCCAAGATGTAAAAAGTCATTAGAATACAAGCATGACAATACATTTACAAGTCTTTGACAAATCAATAACAACAATATAAATGACACTGTAAAATAGCTAACGGTACACAGTACCTGTTACAATATTGAAACACACAAAAAACACTTGTTCAAAAGGGTACGTTATCCAAATATACAATACAGCAAAACATGCTCAGTATGTTATGCAACATTGGTTTCATGGTTTAATTATCATTTCCCTACATGTCAGGTCTGGGTCTGATCTCAGTGGTCGCGTTACATCGGTTGAATTTTGACCTACCATTCAGCGAGGGAGGGAGGCGGGTGTTGTAGGTGACGTCAAGCATTTGATAGATTGCTTCACTCACTCGGGCGCAATAGATACTTTACGACCAACTGCTGGCGATTGGGTGAAATCAGATCCAATCGTTTCAAACTTTAAAAGAAGTTCACCCCTCCCACCTGTAAACGGAGCTCAATTGTGAAGATCCAGACCCTCTGTACGAAATGAGTACGAGGGCCTGGTAAGACCAGGCTAGTCCGGACCCAAAAGTGGGTCAAGGACTCATTTTCAGTGGGCGAGCCTTTCCCGGAAAACATTTCTCTAAAAATTAATCTGCAGAAAAAACAGAAACACTTTCCTGAATCTGTTAAGATTAGCTTTTTTTTATCATGAGTTCAGGTTTATTGGATTTATTTGTAGAAAAATACAGTATTTATGAAACAAATCAATGCTTATTCAATTCTCATTATACATTGATGATGGGTTCCGACGGCATACCAGGAACCACTGTTTTAGACCCTAATTTTTGCATTCACATATGAGATTTCTAATTTCCTGTTTGGAATTGTTCTTTCTGAAATTGTGTCTCAGTTAAATAATCAAATTAAACATAACATAGAAGACGAATCCACTTCGTAATGAACAATCAGAATAGTGCGGTGCTTTGATAGAGCTTACTGTAAAAAGGGTGTTCTGCACTTTGTTGTTTGTGACTTTGTTTGCAGAAAAACCTCATCCAAACAAGTTCCACAATAACATCATTCCAGCTGAGTTACATAAGTGCAGAGGATATTTTCCAAACACAGAAAGGTTGGACTGAATGCTTTGCAAACTAATGAGCCGAGCTTTCTGAACTTTTTATCACGTCATCTTTTTTTAAAATAGAATCCGAACTGAATACAACGCCTTTGATGGTAAATAAATAAATACAACACAACGGAATCCCACCTCCTCGTACTCCTCCTCTTCCTCGCTGTAGGGCAGTGTGGGGGCAGTGTCGTCGAAGCAGCGCTCTGGGAGGTGGTAGGTGGTCCCGTTACAGTCAGGGGGGTGGAGCAGGGGCACCTACATTAGAAATATAATTAGACACCAAACAGAATTAACACAGTGCAGTGTAATTACCGACTGATATCTTAGACCGAGTGGCTTCTCCTGCCAGTTGTAACGAGATATAATTGAAATGGAATATTACACCTCTTACATCTAGTCTTAATTGTAAAATATTGGTAATAGGCACAGCAAAGTAGAAAAGCAAGATACGGCTGAATGATGGATCCAAATTTAATCAAGTGCCCAGTTCGAATTAAATTGGAAATTCAATTAGTAAGTCACGAAGGCTACAGTAATTTAGGTAACATAATATCCTCCCCATAGAAGTAAATGTTTCATCTACGTGGTGATTGAGTTTATATAACTGCTGCCGGTACAAAACAAACTCTAACATGCATTAGGTTTTATTAGTTAATCAGTAAATATTTGGATGATCCTTGGACTTGTTTACTATGAACTGAATCTGAGTAAAGGTTATATTTCATAAACATACTTTCAATTCAAAACACTGGAAACAATTGACCCTTCGCAAAAGCCCCACCCCCTTAAGAAATGTTAGCAAGCTCTGGCAAGAAGTTTAGCATGTGTCATAACGAGGAAGAAGTGAGTGCAATACCAGAGCACCGGCACAATCCGGCACAGTGGTGAGCACTAGTCATGCTCTTGCACAACCGGGTATGTTCTCTTCTTATGTTAGTCAAGTATTAATAAAATATGAGCGTTACTGTTAGGAAGTAGGGCTGGATCGGATTGGCTCGCAATACTTTGTGCTGCAATACCAAGTATCGATACTTTATCAGGTATCGCAATACTTTCAATACTTGTATTTGGAGGCATTTTGATCACACACTCAACATTTGTTTTCCAACAGTTTCACAGCACTTTTTTACATTTTGTGTTAAAGCACTCAGTCTTAACCTCTTACCCCCCGCCTTAACCCAGCACATTTTCATGAAGTGTAATGCTTCATTTGAAAGCTAAGGCCTACAAAACAGATCCAAACTTTTTTGGCCCCTTTTTTTCATTCATTCATTGCTATATTGGCGATTTTTTCAAGAAGCCGTTAGATTTGGGTAATACCAAACTTGAGAGAATGTGCTCGGTTCAGGTCGAGGTTAACACTTTTACACATTTTAAGGAAGTAAGAAAGTAAGGGCTTTATTGTCATTGTACAAGTGTACAACAAAACAATGTTCAGGTGTTAGTCCTGAGCTGCCACTGTGTCAACCTGACCCGCATGACCTTGGAGGTCGGGGGAACTGTAGCACTCAGAAGAAACCTGGCTGGCTGCCCTCTGTCTCCGCTGATCCTCTGAAATGGTGCCGCGCCTCCTGGGTTTGTCCCTTTTTCAGAGCGTGGTGTCAACTCCAACTTCCTCTTCCTCCCCTCTGACGGCCCATGCTTTAGGTTGCCAGGTCCTATGGCTCAATCAAATAGGCAATGTCCCAAAATATAACCTTTCCCTGTATTTGTGTCGAGCCATTTTAAAACATTGACAGTGCATCTTGCACACACAGGCTTAGATAAATATATACAGCTAGTAACCCACGCAGTAATTGAAATAGAAATAACTATTGCCAGATAGTTGAATCATTTCTCACGCCTGTCACCTGCAGATAATCGGGCTGGTCCAGGGAGTGCTCCTGGCTGCTGAGGTTGCTGTGTGTGTCTGACAGCAGGGACTCCATCTCTCCAGACTGACTCCGCCGGTGCAGGCTGGGCCCTCTGCTCATGCTGGTCCAGCTGGAGCGCCGGCTCTCTGGACCACTGTCCCAGGGAGACTGGCCACAAAGGACACGCAGAGATGTTAGACTTTGATCCACCACAATTCTGATAAATAGGCATTACCGTACATTTACATTACAACCGCAACTACCAACAAACGTGCAGCACTATTGTTGTGCCATATTAACAATAACTGCGTGCTGCAATGTTAATGTAACCCGCACATGACTTCTAACTTCACAAATAATTCATACAGGGGGATCAAGGCAGAACTAACTAGTCTGTAGAGCGGGCAAACAACTCGGCAACAGCGTTATACTTCCACAAACAAAAGGCCAGTGAGCGGAGACGGGCTGCAAACATTTCATTTCACTGTTGTGCACGGAGGCTCCGACACAGCCCCTGCTCTCTGATATCTGCTTCAACCCACTCACATATAGAAGACACAGTGACACCAGGACCCCAGACGCAATAATAGGAAGCGATAGGAATCTCCCATGGGACGCATCAGGAGATTAAAGGGCGATATAAACCCAGCTGTGCACTTCAGCGGCTAAACAAGCTTTCAAATAATGAGAATTCCACTGTTTTGTACATAATATGATCTGATTAAGCGAACAAAAAAAAAGAGTTTGAATTTAGTAGCAGGCAACCGTGACATGTGACAGGCTGACAGTTAATGGCACTAATAAAAGTTGTGAAGACAGTTCCTTCATATATTTTCAACAAAGTTTAGATTTGCTTACTTTGTGTTGAACGCACCTAATTAATCAATTTACCTTCATTCTGTTATTGGAAGCCCTTTTGGACCTTTTTACCATCTTGTAATTAGTTGACAATGTTTTGTTTTATGCAAAGGCAACATTGTTGAATCACAAGTTAATGCAGCTCTCAACAGTACGTCATTTGTATTACTGAAAGCTGAAAAGTTGGATCTGGATATTAAAGTCATCTTCCATCGTCATCTGATAACGCCGACTGCTCAGAATAAGCCAAATGCTAATGACACAGCGCGGCTGTGGAATAATAACTCCCTTTTATATTCTGATTAGCTCTATCTGACTCTATGAAGTCTGTTTCAAAGCTTTCGCGCAGCCCTCACCATGGGTCTCTGCTCCAGGCAGTGCAAGTCGGTGGACGCTCCGCTGGGACGCCGCGATTGGATGGCGTTCATGGTGGGCGTGGCCGCGGTGTGGGTGATGATGGGAAGAGGCGGAGCTATGTGGGGCATGGAGGCCTTGGGGTTGAGGAGTCCGTTGGGGGTCCGGATCAGGGCCTGGATCTTCATCTCTGCAGGAGCATAAGCGTGTGCGATTGTCAACAACTCGCAATATACTTTTTTGTCAGTCGTCACTTCATATTCAATTGAGTTCAATTAGCTGTATGTTCAATTCTATTACACGTAAAGGCACAAAACGGCTCAATTGGGAAAATAAAAAGCAATTTCCTTACGAACAATAAATTCATTTCTAACTACTATTGTACACCAAGTTATGTCATGATTCATTCTACTGTGAAAAGAGATTGTGTAATGCCCTACCTATGGATTTGTTGAATATACAGAGGTCTTTTCTTGTGACTATAGATTAAAAAGATTGGATTTGTGATGTAGTTAATTGTCTACAATTAAACAGTGGGGGGAAAAGACGGTAGTCTTTTAGCATTGGGATTTTTGGTGCAAAACAAAACGCTCTTGGCTCCAAATAGGGCCTCTGTTATGACGAAAAATGTCCAATTTAAACGTATTCTTAACTTTCAAATCTCACTTTTCTCATCATTTCATCTCGTTTAATAAAGTTTGTTTCACTCTAATTTGAGGTTGTGGTCCTTGTGAGTGAAATTCTTTTATCAAAGATTTATTTCATACCATCTTTCCTGACATTCACATTTTGGGAGGGGGGGTTGATCATTTACCGGTGAAATTAAAATAGGGTCAACTCAGTCCATTATTTTATGCTCCAGTTAAGTCAATTTCTGCAAGTCTCCAGAATCTGAACTTAGAGGACTCACAGTGTGATGGACTTTAACTGCAGAGAGAACGGAATGTGACTATCCAGCCTCTGCAGTTTTACAAATTCTCTGAATTATGGGAAAGTTCAGTCGGGGACTTTGGCACCGTACAGAGAAATCCAATGTTATGCAATTATTGAGTAAAAGATTTCCTTCCTCTATTAAAGCAGAGGTAAATCATTTCAAACACATCTCACCAAATCACTGAATTACATTTTGTCTAAAATGGTGGGTTCAAATCTTCCCTTGGCCTATCTTTTTCGGGTTCGACATGTGCACTAGGGCTGCAACAGTTATTTTGGAAATCGATTAATCTGCATTAATTATTGTTACGATTATCCCTCACCATGGCTAAGTCAATGTTTGTAGGAGGCGCTCTATCAGTGATTTAATGTACCGGTGCATTGTTATTGATAATAAGACATTCAGTTTTATGACATGTAATTCTTGCTAATAGACGAAATTTCACGACCCAGTGAGCCAAAGTGATAAGCAAAAAAGATTCTCTGATTCAGAGAAACGTGTAAATAGTACATGCCTCCAATTATGCTTTCAATGGGGAATAACACTGTAACGTGGTCAAAAGCTCCTGAAAGCCAATTTTGCATAATATTCCCTATTTAAATATAAACAATACGGCAAATGTTTTATTGACGCTTATTAAATACTATCGGAGACCTAAGTCTTAGCATGAAATATTCCATAACATAATAATGTAGAAAGATGGAAAACAGGCACACAAAAAAGTAACGTTTCTGAGCATCCATAACGGTCGGACTCATCTTCTGCTGGCACAGAGGGGAGTGAAGCAAAGGCTCCAAACCTCAGCTGCTAGTCATTAGCGCGACATGATTTATAGTAGAGGGAATCTGTTCCCTAAAACGATCAGAATTAGTTTGATGAAGCTGTCTGGACGTCAAAAACACCACCACAAAACAGGGGCACCACCTCATGACACAAGCAGGAGGGAGGCAAGCGTTTTTTTAGCATGAAGGGTGACTGTGTTGACTGTGTTGTGTCACTCATCAATATTTACATCACCAAAACATTAGCATACAATATCACCAGTTTGAAATGAAATGTGAAAATTCTTCGTCTTCTGTGGGAGACCGGCTCAGTTATTATATGCATCCACACAGTAAATGAGAAATCTGATCATTTCTGACTAATCTGTGGTATAGAATACAATCACAAATCAGTCGTGGTAAAGAAGAAATCACATATTGTTGCAGGTGACAGAATGGATGCAGTGTTTCCCCTCGCCCTGCCATCATCAGCACCTCCCGCCCCCGAACTGTCAGGCGATTGGTTTTTATTATGCAAAGTTAATCACTGATCGTCAAAACAAGCGTCTTTATCAAATCGGTTTTGCTAATCCGTGACAAACCCCTGTATTCATAGCAACCCAGGCCGCTTTTGTGTCACGCGTTGCCTGCATAATTGTTTTAAGACCCCTGCTCTTCTAGAGGATGATAACATGTACAGTGGGTTGAAAAAGTATCTGACCCCCTTTAACTTTTTGACATTTTACATACATGACAAACATAAATATATTGAGTTGAAATTTTCCGTGAAAGACACACACTAAGTGACACACAATTGTGAAGTGAAATATCATTTATACATGATTTTGAAACTTTTTTAATAAATAAAAAACTGAAAAGTGGGGTTTGCAAAAGTATCTATACCCCATTTTGGTCTCATCTGACCAAAGCACCTTCTTCCACATGTTTGATGTATCCCCGGTGTGGCTTCTGGCAAACAGCAAATGGGATTTCTTATGATTTTCTTTGAAAAATGGCGTCTTCTTGCCACTGCCATAAAGGCCAGATTTGTGCAGTGTACGACTAATAGTTGTTCTGTGTACAGTTTCCCCCACCTGAGCTGTAGCTCTCTGCAGTTCAACCAGGGTCATCATAGGCTTCTTGGTAACAGCTCTGGTCAGTGCTGTCCTTGTTCGGTCAGTAAGTTTAAGGGGACGGCCGGGTCTTGGTAGGTTTGTAGTGATGCCATACTCTTCCCATTTCTGGATGGTGTATTTAACTGTACTTTGAGAGATGTTCAAAGCTTTGGAAATCTTTTCATAACCTTACCCTAAAGCTTTACATATCCCGGACCTGTCTGGTGTGTTCTTGGACTTCATGACGCCGTCTGCTCCCCAATAGTCTCTTAACAGACCTCTGAGACCATCACAGATCAGCTGTATTTGAAGTGACATTAGATTACACATAGGTAGACTCTATTTAGTCATTAGGTCAACATGTGATCATTCAGAAATCATCAGTCAACTTCTGAAGGCATTTGGTTGCACAAAAAGGAAAGGGTATAGATACTGTGGCACTTTTCAGATTTTAGTCATTCATCAAAATCATGTATAAATATAATTTCACTTCACGATTGTGTGTCATTTAGTGTGTGTCTTGTGCAACCTCCAAAACATCTCCCTTTCTTCCAAATGTCTAAAACCTAATGCAGGGTCGTCTAATCGAGGTTGCATGAAACTCTATTTTTACCAACCTTTGATGGACCAGCCCAAGGAACAATGCGTCAGTCGAGACAAATCTAAGTAAAACTAAACAGTGTGGTCATGCAAAGGGCTGGGTACCGTTAAACGATACAACCCAGGCCCAGTCGTACATATGTGGAGATACCTGCAGCATAGAAATCCCTCAGCTTGTCCTCGTCCTCGAAACCCAGCGACTGCCTGTCATCGTCCGTCTCAGATCTGTTGGCATCTCCCTGGAACACCGACACAGCATCATGTCACAAATGTCTTCACAATCAGCGTTCTCATCATCATTGTCAGCCGGCATTCTCTCGCTGGTGACGGCTACAGGGGAATTATCGGGACATGAAAGAGCGAGCGATGAAGAGTTTGCGGCAGACGGGCCTGGGGGGAATCTCCGGAGATCGCTAGTTGAGTTATGAGCGTGGCTTTGGCAGCAATCTCCTGAGTTGAGGCCAATAAAGCTTTAGTGAATTTAATTAAAATTCATGCCAGAAAGATGGCGGCAGGCGGCTTTGGCAAAGGCTATCTGCATGTGTGTGTGTTGGGAGCGAGGGGCGGGGGGAGGCAGGGCCAGCGAGTGCTCTCTGATGCCGCAGATAAAAGATGAAAACTAAACAACAAAAGCTCCCCAGCTGCGAATGGCAGGCCGTATCAAACACATCCCCACCCCGGAGAAAAGTGTGTGAGTGAAAGAATGAGAGATAGGGACGGACATAAGGGAGCGATAGAATATAATGGAGGAGAAAGAGCGCTGGGAGCCTCCCAACAGTGTGATGCCATCAGCATACGGCACAGTTAAGGCGTGTTTCCACTGGAGTGGTTTGGTCAGGGCTGGTATAGAGCGCAGGGGCGCAACACATCTCAGATAAAGTGGAGCGCGGTGGCTCTTTGAAAACGCTGTGCTTTGGTCCCAGCAGAAGTCAAAATCTGGAACCAAACAGTGAAATCTGCTGATTGGAGCGAAGGGACTCCGGTCGAAGTGAGAAACAACAAGAAAAGGCAGAAACTAGTGGCTGAGACAAAAAAATGTTTTGTAAACTTAAGTTACTTTTACCAGCTGCGGCTTTACATTTACTTCTATAGGCAAGTGTTTGGAAAATGTATATTTTACCAGCTTCAAATACTGCACCGAAGTCCCTCTTCCTAGCCAGTATTTTCAGAGGGAACCATTCCAGATTGATATTACAGTGCTAATAATGGTAGCTCAGTAATATCAATTTAGCTTTGCCAGGTTAGAAGATGTGTCCCAGGAGAGGGAAATATGACTCTCTGCTCACTCAGAGGTACATGTGGAGGATGGAAGATACAATGCAAAGCTGCTAAAGTCTTTTTCAGATTGATTTCAAACCCTCTTGCAAATTTTAAAGGCAGAAATAAATGACCAATTATTAATATCTTTCTCTTCTCCCATTGCCGGAGTTTGTAGTTATGCCAAAATACAGACAATTATATCAGAGCTGCACCGTTCTTTGCTTCAAGTCTCTACAATCTTAACGGAAGTCTCAATACACCAATTTAACTATGGAGATAACGGGGTAATGCATCTAGTCTCTAGTTTTTTTAGCCAAAAAAATAAACATCCGCTCTGCTCTTACCTCCGCTTGGAAACCCTCAACCAAAATGGCCACCAGCAGGTTGAAGAGGACGTAGTTGCCGAAAGTCATGAGCGCCACAAAGTACAGCGCGGCCAGAGGAGTAGTGGAGGCCATCCCGTTATACAGCACTGCGTTCCAGTCTTCCTGCGTTAGGATCTACAGAGACAGGTGAAGAGGTGGGGTGGCAGTCATAAAATAGGCTCCGCAAACGCAACCTATTTTCCAAGTAGCTGCTCTCAGCAAAGTGCCAGTTTTGTTTGAGTACGCTCTAATCAGTTAAGCCGTTATGGCGCTCATCAGTGTTAAACGAGGCCCTGTGGCGGCACACGTTCTATTACCTTACTCCGCCGTTCACTTGTAAACCTGCTCACTAAAGGGCTTTTGTGGTTTGTTGAAAAATTGAATGCGAGCTTTCCCAAATTCCCGCAAATGAATTAATACGCAGCATCGTCTGGGCGACTGCTGAGGACAGTACCAGCTGCTACGCGTGTCCCATTCCCATTCACGCCGCAAAGTAATTTAGCAGCAATTTATCAACAGGGAGAGGTGGAAATGAAGTCGAGCTGATGGGGCTGGGAGTGCGGTCGAACCTGGAACACGGTCACGATGGCCCAGAGGAGGGAATCGAAGTTCTTTCTGTCCGGTAATGTGTCCCCGCTCTCCTGGCGCAAACCGAATTTGCAGCCGAACAGATGCATGCCCAGGATACTGGAATCAAACAGAGTTAAGATCATTTATAAATAACCTCAGTGGGCTTTCAATGCAGTTTGATAGTAATATGGAAATGTAGTAAAAGCCTTATACAAATACGTTGAGCTGAAGTAAATCCTAAGGAAAGCTATTCATTAAAGAACATCACTCGCCGGCCACGTCCTCGAATTGACGCACAAAGTGCTCGACTCAAGGACTTGCCAGATTCAATTTGTTCAGTCTGTATGTTTCAAAGGGGCTCCAGCTTGACCAAAAGTCAGCACTTAACAGCTGTCTCTTCACTAAGCGTCCGGGTCTGAGTAAACCTTATGAAAGACACTTGCAATCCATTAATCGCTATTTATATTTTTTTATATTTTCAAAAGTTCAACTTCTCTGTTTACTGCATATTGTTGTATTAATCATTATCAAAGAATGCCACCAGGCGTATTCATATTTCTGTGGAAAAAAATAAATCATTGCTCAAATAGAAAGTAAAAACATAAACTTATATTGCAGCATTTTCAGCCCCTTTGAAAACCACAGCAAGCAGCAGCAGATACAGGAGAATAACTCTCACTGGCACGTAGTATTTCGGCCTTGATGGCATCTAAAGGCCTTTTCAGCTCTATTGCATTGTTTGTAAGCGCACATCAGAAGCACGTACTTTAGCTCAGCTGTTGGACTTGATTCTACCAGAGTTCTGGCTCTTAATGGAAGCACTGCAAAGGCAAAAATAATTCCCTGTAATGATTATGTTTTAAGCATTGCAGAGCCTCCCCAGTGAGAGAATACGCTACTGTGGACTAGCGATAGCCATAGTAGCATTAGCTAATGGCTATTATTTATTTGTTATGGGACATTGCCAGTGGGCCAGACCAAATAGTTTGGCATCCAGCTTTATAATATTAAACCAATAATAATAAAATAAAAAAATTGAATAGGCCTGACTTAGACCTACTATTTCCACAATATATACTGTAGATCTGCCTTTCTTTAAAAAAGTTGAGTTGCATTTGACATGTGAACTGTAGTTGTGTTTGTTGATGTGATGCACAGGAGACGGTCAGGACCTGAAGATGAAGATGAAGAGCATGAGCAGCATGCAGAAGGTGGCCACGTTGTCCATGGTCTTCATGAGCACCACCAGCTGCCTCCGGAGCGCGGGCAGGAAACGCACCAGCTTCAGCACTCGCAGCAGTCTGAAGGTCCGCAGCACCGACAGGCCGCCCTCCGCCTCTCCCACGATCTCCCACACGCTGCAAAGCAACCAGCGCATTATGAGAACGCCTACACCCGTCCCATTAAATCAATACTCGCTTAACCTTCGCGACAAATGTGTACCAATTGGCGCCCGAGTGCCCCTGGGCGGGATAAAAGCTGAAATCTTGTGACATGCTGCAACCAAAAGGAGGAAATGGGCCATTGCTACAACAGAGCGAGCAATAAACGTAGTGGGAGCACAAAATAAACAAGCAAAGCCTTCAAGCGCAGATACATAATTTAGCTTGAAGTACTACATAATAGAGTATTACAGACCCAGTAGACTGCGAGTGTACCCATTTGGCTGTGAAAAGCAGCCTCACACTCACAGTTTTAAAGAGATATACAGTGGTCAATCTAAGCCAGGAGCACTGTTTTCATTTAGTAAGACTGAGAAATTGAAATCATGTTTTAGCGTGTTGTTAATCTAAAGGGGCACAGTATTGTTTTTGTAATATCAACATGGACATATCTGGAGACAGCTTGAGTGAGGATATTTAAAATGCGCCTCTGTGTGCCAGCTGGTAATGATTCCACATAAAGCCACAGTGGCTTTACAAGATTTAAAATGGAGGCTTCATTCATTTAAAGAGCTGACAGAGAGACTGGACTGTTTCATTTCACTACATGACCTCACTAAGCATAAATATGATATAGGTTATTCCTTTCTAAATTGCAGTGGACACGTGGCAGATGAAATATACATTGTATCAAGGAAGGGGAGTTGCGCGTCTTCACATGCTCCTAGTGCTAAACCCCCCCAAAATTTAAATAATCGTTACAGTGTTTATTTTATGCTGTAACCAAATAAAGAACTATGTGAGTATCTCTGTCTGGATATATGAACTACATCGATGTGCTACCCTCTAAATTTTTTTAAAGATGAAATATACAGTTTGACATGATTTTTTAAAAAGCAAAAAAAAAAAACAGAACTAAAGTACAAACTCCATCTCAGTGTTCTGTAATGTGCAGCAAATCATTTATCTTTGATCAAGTCCTTTTAAATCATGGATTCAAACAAAGTGACAAGGTCAGATCAGTAAAGTTACTGTCTGTGTGGGAGCCCATTCCAAATGACGCAGCAGAAATGATGCAATGAGTCAAATCTAATTTTAAACTTCAGATTCCAAATTAAGTTATAGTAAATGCATTCATTCATCTCCACTTAATCCTGGGAAAAGTAACAGCAAATGAAGCCTATTAAGGCCAGAGCACATCGAGATGCTCGGGCGGTCTGGAAATACACATACCAAGGGTGCGGGGAGTGTGGTGCAGCGCGACCCCGCACCATGATTCAACTCTGCTGAATCGGGATGCGCCGCTGTGGCTGAAAACAGACTTTTAGCACTTCAGTAGTTAAGGGAAAGGTATACTTTATTGTCCGCTGCTTTGTGGGAAGGGGAGAGGTGCAGCTGAGGGCAGAGAGAGCATAATTGAAACAGTGCGTGCAGGTAAACCTTGTCTGTCGGCAACTTACCATTAACATGCAAAAAAAAAGCCAAAAGCCTTGACCTATTTGTCCGATTTTGTTAATGAAACGTTAAGCACCTTTCTGGTTCTTACCTTTAAGATTAAGACAAACAGGCGCAGTAGTCAGTGGTCAGTTAGTAGCATGGACAGCCACTGAGACATATTAAGAATGCACGTTACACAACCTGTTCACTGGGAGGCAAAACGACTGACTGCTCACGACACAATTATTCATACCTCCGCTGTGACGGAAGCACTAGCAGGAAACATCTTGGTATCATGTCTTAAGTTGTAAGTGGCTCTGCCACTGGAAGCTGATTCTAGTATTACCTCGTGCAGAGGGATGAAGATGAGAGCACTTCACACTTCCCATGCTGCAACTGTAGCTTCGAGTTGAAATGTAATAAAGACACAGGGATATCCTGTGTCTGCGGAGAACTTACAAAAGCACTTCTTGTTTGTTCCCAAATGGATTTTCTTTTTCAAGCAATATGAAGTTTCTGCTGTGACAAAACTTGAACAATAGCAGCTCAAAGTTATAAATTGGACTAATTTGAAGAGGAATATTATGCTTTTTGCAGGTATTTGGTAAAAATCTAGCACATCTTGATCATTATCTTTATTAAAAAATACTAATCTTACTTCTTGTCTGTATTCCCCTCCCTACGCCCTTCACTAGCGCCCATTCTGCCAAGCTGCTGTCAATAAAAACATGAGATTAGTAACCAGGTAAATGACTGTTGTGATTTTGAGTCACATCTTCAACAATCTGCTGAATGAATGCTGAATTTATACCCGTTTGCTGTTGCTCACTAAATTCACTACGTACGTTGGTAATTTTGATAATATTTCTGCTAATTATGAGCGCAAATGTGAGCAAATAAAAAACACCCAAATACAACAGTAGGTCTTAAAAACTGCTGAAACATGTGAATGAAGCAACAGCTTTCAGCCAGATTTCAGCCGCCTGAAGATAAGCCGTAAACCCGACGACTGAATGAATAGAACGTGTCCCACCTGATGATGACAATGATGCTGTCGAAGCCATTGTAAGGGTTCTTGATGTATCCGAACAGGCCCAGAGCCAGGACCTTGATCAGCATCTCCAGACTGAAGAGGCTGGTGAACACCATGTTACTGATCTCCAACACATCTGTCAGCTCCTGGGGCTGAGGGAGACAAACAAGACAGATGTCACGTCATTGCTCGGAGTACAGAATAAGATCAGTCAAAACATTTCATCCGTATGACAACACATGAACAGCAGTTGGAATCGACACACTGAAGTCATGTGCAGAGTATTTAGTAACACTGTGATTTTTCTACTGAGCTCCATACAACATTCTTACTGCAGACTGTTTCCACGTGCTTCAAGGAATATTTATTTAAAGTTCCTGTACTGTTCCTGATTGTTTTGCTCTACAACATCCCAATTCTTAATAAGAATGAGTTGCTAAGCAAGTTTCACATTTTCAGGGTCATTTTTCAGTATCATTGTCTTCCATGACCTGTGGAGTCCCCCAGGGGTCAATCTTGGGACCCCTCTTATTCAACTTGTACATGCTTCCATTGGGTCAGCTAATAAACAGCAACAATGTGTCGTACCAAAACTACGCAGATGACACTCAGATCAACGTGTCACTGACGGCAGATGAACAGGGGCCTGTAGATACACTCTGTCACTGCATCGAACAGATCAGTTTGTGGATGCAAAACAACTTTCTCCAACTAAACTTAGACAAAACTGAGATCATTGTTTTTGGCCCACAGACAAAGTGTTATCAGTCACCTTGACTCTCTCTCTCTAAAACCAAAAAATCAGGTTACAAATCTAGGAGTAATCATGGACTCAGACCTGAACTTAAACAGCCACATCAAAGCAATAACATCATCAGCTTTTTCCCATCTGAAAAACATGGCTAAGATCAGAGGAATAGTGTCAAAACCAGACTTAGAGAGACTCATCCATGCATTTGTCTCCAGCAGGTTAGACTACTGTAACAGCTGCTCACTGGCCTTTCTAAACGAGCTGTTAGAGCTGCAGTACATCCAGAACGCTGCTGCTCGAGTCCTGACAAGAACCAGGAAATACGACCATATTAGTCCAGTGCTCCGGTCTCTGCACTGGCTTCCTGTCACTCAGAGAATAGAATTTAAAACAGCTCTGCTTGTGTACAAGTCTTTTCATGGTTTAGCACCAAAGTACATCTCTGACATGTTAGAGCCGTATGAACCATCTCGGGCCCTGAGAACTTCAGGGAGGGGTCTCCTGGTGGTTCCCAGAGTCAATAACAAACACAGTGAGGCTGCGTTTCAGTTTCATGCAGCTAAAATCTGGAACAGTCTTCATGAGGATGTGAGACAGGCCTCAACTCTGACAATGTTCAAATCTAGGCTGAAAACAGCTCTTTTTACTCGAGCATATGAAAACTGAAAGTATTTTATCTGCACTCTTGCCTTTTACTGTAATTGATTAATTTTTATGTTGATGTTTTAATGATTTTATCTGTTTTCTTGTAATTTTATGCAACTGTGAAGCACTTTGAATTGCCTTGTGTATGAATTGTGCTCTACAAATAAACTTGCCTTGCCTTGCCTAATGCTAACGAAAACTAGCTTGCAGGCACACAAGGTTTGCAAAATTCAATGTTGGAAATTTTCCATGGTAATTAATGGTAATAAACAGGGAATTAACAGACGGATATAAACTGAAGCATAACAACTGGATTTGATAGTTATACACAGAAATATCTATTACAGCAGAGATAAAAAGTCTCAAAGAAATCATCTTCACCATGTCAGGGTTTGAAGACGACAGTGTTTTAGGTTGTGACCGACACAAAGAAGGGCTTTTGGAAATGGAACAGATTCATTCCATGTTTCTATCCATCTTATTCATCATGTGTGTGCAGTCATTGGTACATTGGTTTAAAAGTCTATAATTTAGGTCTGTTCTGTTTAATGTCGCTTTGTGTCAGACTCCTCGTACTGTATTGATCAGAGTCTGTCATGATCTGAGTTAGAGACAGGTGAATTTAATCAATCACAGTCTCAAACTAAATCATGATATAAAACATGTTTTGATCTGACGATATGGTCCTCACACTCTTGTATGGGTCTGGGGTGTGTCATCACTCAGATTGGTAGTTAATAGTTATAGTTAATAGTAAAATGCAAAAATATCATGTTTTTTTCCAAAGCATTTTGACTTAATTTTGAACATTCCCATGATTTCCAAGCTTAAGTTCCCATCCGGAAATTTCCAGAAATGGATGGTGAATTTCCTGCCCCTTTGCAACCGTACACACATTCAATAAAACTGCTTTAATATTATGTAGACAGTGATTAAAAGCAAAACAAAACACTTCATATTCAATGTACTGTAAGACAAAACAAATTACATTTCACCAATAAACAAATAATAAAGAAATATAGGATACAGTGCCTTTAAACCACCCTTTGATGCCGCTGTGTTGTGTTGTGTTGTTTTTGACAGCCCCAAAAAGTTTTAGTCTTTTGGATGAAAATGCTTTTTAGTGTGATTTTGACCACGCAAACGCCGTTGTCTGTTTCAGTGAAAAGTATTATCTTTTCAAGTAGTATTTCAGATCACAACCCTTTGTCCTTCACCACTGCCAATACAAAGAAATGTATGTGTATCATCGTTTGAATTACATGACATTGAAAGTCAACATTGCAATACAAGATAATAGTAACAGCTCATTAATTACACATAATATACTTCCTCTGTCAACACCGCTGATGCCAAACTCTATTAGAGGCAGATAAAAACACTTTGCCATTTAGTGACATTTCTCTGTGTCTGCTCCTTCCCTGTGCGCTACACGAGGCGCTGAGTAAACAGAGAAATGTGCATCTGGCTAAGCTCAGTGACATCCGCGTGACACCGCCGCCTGCCCGCTCTCTGGAGATGGAGAGAAGAGTCCTCCGAGGTATTCCGCATGACGCCGCTTTGGCCAAATGCGACGGAGGGGAAGGAACGTGTCATCCTGTGCTACATAAGTGAGCAGCATCAGGCTTTGACGGCGCAGACCCGTTTTTGAAGTGTTAAATGGTAGCGGGACAGACGCAGGTGAGCTTGCTGCACTTTACAAAACTAGGACAGGCAAATTTCAAGGCCTTTTTGGGGGGGAGGGGGTCAGGTTCAAAGTAGCTACAGTGCTGCTGAGAGGATACAGACAGTGGGACAAATGCTCCATGAGAGGGAGAGAGGCGGTGTGTGATGTGCTTAGACAGCTTGTGAGGTGCGCCAGCTCCCTGTCTGGCATTAGCTGGGATTCCTTTATGCACGTGGCAAACACAGGGACAGAAATAAACCGGCGTCATGGACAATGGCTATGTAACTACAGGCATGCAACTTCATGAGACTTGGTATGAGAGCAAATGTGATAATTTAAAGGGAAATTACAGCCAACTGAATCAGAATACCAAAATAATTAGACAATGTTCTAGGTTGTCATTTTTTTAATATTATCATAAATATTGCTCGGTAAGTCATTGATTGATTGAGGATTTTACAGTTGAGCATGTTTAGGAAAGAGGCTAAGACTGGTAATAAGCGATAAGTTAACATTATATGTAACATAGCAATAAAAAAGAGAAGGCGAGACTTACTCCAAATGTCCAACGCGTAGGCTGGTCCACGTATAAATAAAATACATTTGACTGCTTTCGCAACTCTACACAAGCAATAAATAGGTGATTCTGACCATCAGCCTGGCCCTACATCAGGAGATGGGTCCCTGGGCGCGGCACTGCCGTCGCCCACTGCTTCTTACGGGTTTCCCCCAGCGGCATCGAAGGATGGGTCAAATGCAGAAGACAAATTTCCTTATGGGGACAATAAAGTAAACAAACAAACAAAACAAAACAAGTCTCAGCTCACTTTTTCATCTATGTTCAGCCCAGTCTTTGAAGAGCACCGGTCAACCTTTCACTATTGTCCCAGACCATTGATTCTCTTCTGTTTTTAAGATCCAAATATGCCATCAGCAAAAATAACATTGTGTCATTCAGGACCTTTTACTCATGCCAGATTTACAAGATTAAATGTAAATGTTACATTAACTGAATAACTAACTCAGTTAATGTGAAAATGTGTTAATAAACATATTTCATGCCAGAAGAACCCCTGGTATTAAACCCATTTTCAATAATACACTTACTGCAGTAATATTTTGTATATAGTCCTCCCCTTAATGCGGACCCTTTTGTGCATGTTTTAGCGGTAGGGTAACACAGGGAAGACTTGCAAACACAGACAGGCCCCCCTAACCTGGGAACAAAACCTGCACCTTCTATAACTAAACAGGACCAACACCGGTCATAATGAGTGAATGAATGAGATAAAATCAAGATGATAATCAACACGCTAAATCTTGTGTCTAAACGAGATACTCAACTGATCAGATCCTGTCAGATATTGGACCCATAAAAACATTAAAATCCAAATGATTTTAGCTTGAAAACGGCTTGAAATTAGCAAAGCGGTAGATAAAGATAATATTATGGAGATGGTAGCAGTGAGAATATCTGTCTATAGGACCGCATTAATGTCAATGTTTGGAAATCAGTTTGAATTATTAGATAGATATTACATTTACAATTTATGTTCAGGATTCAGTTTGATGCACATAAACGTTTTGTCAGCCTCGCAGCATAATTGTCAGAGTCATGATTTAAGACTTTCGGGCAAATGGTAGAGAAGCCCTTTTTATCTCCCAGTGGACAAGTACCCACTAAGTACTACTATGTGTTCCTGGACTGACCCCTTACACATTGACCAGAAAACTTCATCCATCTCAACTGTATCTTACCAACACACAACCAGAGCAAAATGCTAACCAATGTAAGTGATGAAAAGTGCACACCCCACTAACGCAGTACTTTCCATCTTTTCATTATTTTATTTTATTTTATTTTTGCCTGCACTGACTAGGGCAACGTAAATCTATTTTGACACCGCAAAAATATGCTCCGAATGCTCAAGATGAAGTGAAAAAATACCTAATGATGTAGTTATTGTAATGTACATATATTCTGACATTAAGTGAGAATAATGGTTAGCTAACAAGCAGGTGTGTCAATCACATGTCATGATTCATCGGCAAACTCGGGGGAAGTCTACAGGCACGTTTAACTTACTATTTACCTCATCCCAATGAAGAAAATCAAGTACAGTGCCTTGCGAAAGTATTCGGCCCCCTTGAACTTTTCGACCTTTTGCCACATTTCAGGCTTCAAACATAAAGATATAAAACTGTATTTTTTTGTGAAGAACCAACAACAAGTGGGACACAATCATGAAGTGAAACGAAATGTATTGGAGATTTCAAACATTTTTAACAAATAAAAAACTGAAAAATTGGGCGTGCAAAATTATTCAGCCCCCTTAAGTTAACACTTTGTAGCGCCATCTTTTGCTGCGATTACTGCGCTTGGGGTATGTCTCTATCAGTTTTGCACATTGAGAGACTGAAATATTTGCCCATTCCTCCTTCCAAAAGGAGCTCGAGCTCAGTGAAGTTGGATGGACAGCGTTTGTGAACAACAGTTTTCAGTTCTTTCCACAGATTCTCGATTGGATTCAGGTCTGGACTTTGACTTGGCCATTCTAACACTATATGTTTATTTGTGAACCACTCTTTTGTAGATTTTGCTTTATGTTTTGGATCATTGTCTTGTTGGAAGACAAATCTCCGTCCCAGTCTCAGGTCTTTTGCAGACTCCATCAGGTTTTCTTCCAGAATGGTCCTGTATTTGGCTCCATCCATCTTCCCATCAATTTTAACCATCTCCCCTGTCCCTGCTGAAGAAAAGCAGGCCCAAACCATGATGCTGCCACCACCATGTTTGACAGTGGGGATGGTGTGTTCAGGGTGATGAGCTGTGTTGCTTTTACGCCAAACATAACGTTTTGCATTGTTGCCAAAAAGTTTGATTTTGTTTTCATCTGACCAGAGCACCTTCTTCCACATGTTTGGTGTGTCTCCCAGGTGGCTTGTGGCAAACTTTAAACTACACTTTTTATGGATATCTTTAAGAAATGGCTTTCTTCTTGCCACTCTTCCATAAAGGCCAGAGTTGTGCAGTATACGACTGATTGTTGTCCTATGGACAGAGTCTTCCACCTCAGCTGTACATTTCTGCAGTTCATCCAGAGTGATCATGGGCCTCTTGGCAGCATCTCTGATCCGTTTTCTCCTTGTATGAGCTGAAAGCTTAGAGGGACGGCCGGGTCTTTGTAGATTTGCAGTGGTCTGATACTCCTTCCATTTCAATATTATCGCTTGCACAGTGCTCCTTGGGATGTTTAAAGCTTGGGAAATCTTTTTGTATCCAAATCCGGCTTTAAACTTCTCCACAACAGTATCTCGGACCTGCCTGGTGTGTTCTTTGTTCTTCATGATGCTCTCTGCGCTTTAAACTGACCTCTGAAACTATCACAGAGCAGGTGCATTTATACGGAGACTTGTTTACACACAGGTGGATTCTATTTATCATCATTAGTCATTTAGGTCAACATTGGATCATTCAGAGATCCTCACTGAACTTCTGGAGAGAGTTTGCTGCACTGAAAGTAAAGGGGCTGAATAATTTTGCACGCCCAATTTTTCAGTTGTGTATTTGTTAAAAATGTTTGAAATATCCAATAAATTTCGTTTCACTTCATGATTGTGTCCCACTTGTTGTTGTTATATTTTGAAACCAGTTTTTGTCACAGCAGTTTGATTATTTTTTCCCCGTGTTAAAGTTTCTGCAAATGCTTCTCACACAAAAATCACTGGGCTACATTTAGCTGCTAACTGGGATTAGCGTGTCGGCATCCGTTTGCGATGTGATAACAGCAGATCGTTAGTTAGCATGAATTATTGGGCTATTTAAATGTCTACGGTGATGCTGCAGAGGGTCCTGCCCACAGTTTGTGACACAGTTTGGAGATTTACACGGAGGGATTTGGCTGAAACAGACTGCCTCTTATTCGTTTAGTGCACTAGTCCCGAACAACAACGTTAGTCAAGCAGCTGATTATCTGTTGTTATGTCATCAAGGAAACACAAAACAAAGTATTTAGAAAGTAATTAGGTAGAATCAGCTCCAATTAAAGAGACGCAATTAGACTAGAGCATAACAGCTATGGAAATGAACTGAAACCGCTCACTGGGTAAAAGATTTGTGAAGTAGAAATCAACTGCTCATCATCGTATCCATCATCGCTAAAAGAAACATCTTCACTTGTGCTGCTTCTAGCTCTGCCTCCTACCAACACATTTAGAATTTCCTGACAGAAAGTAAAACAATGTACAGAATTAATTATGCGCTATTATCACTTATATCCGTCATTATCATAAAGATAATATAAATGTAGTTAAATGTGAACACAAAGCTCAGTGTTCTCAGCAGTGCACAATGTCTATAAGTCGTCTTGAAACAATTCAGATATCGCCTATAGACACAATGTGACATTGATGTGCACATAACAGAGGGGGTTCTCTCAGTCTTACAGTAGAGAAAATGTCAGCCTCTGTAGGGGTTACTGTAGGGGACTTTCCCTCACTGACATGACCTGTTCTGCATAAAGCCTGTACACACTGTGGGTTGTACAGTAAGGACTCTAGAGTCGGGTCAACATTAACATGTATGTACACTGCTTGGCCAAAACATCCACTTGGATTGAACTAATTTATGTTCTGGGGCTGCTGCAGTTGGTCATGTCTAGGTTCAGCGACACTATGAGCCCAAAGAATGAGATCAGCTGAACATCATGAATGACCAGGTTATTCCATCAATGGAGTCGAACCTCGGATTCAGGAGGAACAATGCGGTTTTCGTCCTGGTCGTGGAACACTGGACCAGCTCTATACCCTTCATCGGGTGCTCGAGGGTTTGTGGGAGTTCGCCCAACCAGTCCACATATGCTTTGTGGATCTGGAGAAAGCGTTCGACCGTGTCCCTCGTGGTGCCCTGTGGGGGGTGCTCCGGGAGTATGGGGTCCGGGGCCCTCTACTAAGGGTTGTCCGTTCCCTGTATGACCGCAGCAGGAGCTTGGTTCGCATTGCCGGCAGTAAGTCAGACCTGTTCCCGGTGCGTGTTGTGCTCTGCTTTTTTCAATATCTCGATATACAATATACCGATATTCAGACGATATTTTTGCAAAGAAATGTGTGCATACTGGAAAAGAAGGTCCAGTTGGTCTTTTGACTTACTGTATCTGACCTATTATTGTATAGAATTACTACATGAAACATATGAGACATTATTGATTGAAACAATAGGGCAGGGTGATATGAAAAAATATTTATATCACGGTATGAAAAAGAAATATCACAATAACGATGTATTTGGCGATATAATTTACACCTGACACCTGAAAATCAAAGCCTTTAAACAATATATCTCCCACCTCTAGCTCTGAGACCAGTGCTCTCTTTGTCGTGTAAAGACAGATTCCACAACACTGGGCCACACGCTCTCATCTTCATTCATGTTTTCCAAACTAAAAGATTTTCAGGACGAGTCCTGCCAAACGACATATGCAGTGGCGTGTACGTGCCTAAATGTGCGCGTGCTACCACGTGCACGTCAACTTGACCCAATGGACACAAACTGTCTGTGACAGGGTGAAAAAGGCTATTGCTCTATTGTTCATCATTTCACAGCACAAAGTCATAATTTCAACCTGTGCAACCGACAGCCAAATCTAACCAGAAGCCTGTGAATAGCATACAAACATGAAAAGTAAACCTTGGTTTTTAAAATGTATAATACATTTATACACATTTATATTTGTATTTTTGATTCCTTATGGAAATTATATGTGCTAAACCTGATATGGAAAAAAATCAATTCCAAATGTGGAGCACTGAAACACTTATATTTTGCTTTTAAAGTATCGATAAGAATACTGAAAAGAGTAATATGTGAAAGTACCAGATCGATAGGGAGCATCAATAAGAGTAGTAGTATTGATAAGTCCTTAACACTAAATCACTTAGGTCTTCCATCTAACTGACACTTTAATTTTGTTTTTGACAGCTGAAATCTAAAATGCATAGTAACTTAAAAATGAACAAAACACCAGTATTGCAAAATCAGTTCCATTCTAGCCTTGTTTTGGTCCTGATTCTGTATTATGTTTTGACACAAAAAAATGCCTAAAAAATAAAACATTTATAATTTAATGGATTGTGAATTGTGAAATAACCTTCACACTATCTAGGACTTGAATATCGCAATTTTTCTCTCAGACCACAGTCCTACTCCGCACCGAAAGACCCCACTTGGTCTGGGCACCAAATCTACGACCTCCTCGCTGCGAGAGGAGCGTGTTCGTCCACCACCCGGCCTCGTGCTGCCAGTTCCTCCTCGTCTCAGATTGGAAAGGGGGTCTGGAGTGTGATTGAAAATGAATGCACTAATCACAGCTCGAGTCAATAAACGCAAGCTCCAATCAACACGTCCGCGAGGCAGGCATATGGGATCAGCGTCTGTGTGTGTGTGAGAGAGAGAGAGGAGATGGAGAAACTCATAAGACCTGAAGTGTTAATTAAAGCGTGACCCGGGGACAGGAGAGAGAGAGCAGTAGGAGGGCCCGGCTGACTGCTCGATAGGATAAGGGCAGATTTCCATCAAGCCTTATTCTAACAACGTCCACCACAATATGAGATGTTTCCATTGTCATGCAAAATTGCTCTTTTAATAGAAAGGACTAAACTAAATGGGCTTCCGTAATTAATTGTCGTTACACTGAAAATGTGAACGTAAAGGGAGCTTTCTGACAATTACAGAGACGTGCGATAAGGTCATTCAAACTGTTTGGTCATCAATTTGCTGCTGTGAAATTACAGAAATGTGGTTGAACTGCATGACACTGTGCAGCAGTCGCCAACCAGACGATTAGCCCTCTCTTTAGCCTCAAGCTCAGTCGTTAATGACGTGGTTTTCAGACTTTCCTTCAGTCTGCTGGAGTATTTTTGACAGGGATATAAAATAACAATGAAATGGGGCTTGAGCTTACCTGCTGATGGTACTCGATGCCCATAGATAGCGTGTTGATGAGGATGGCGATCATGATGCCGCGGCTGAAGTATCGGCTTGCCACGATCAGCTCCAGCTTGTTGCGCAGGCGGGCCCAGCAGCGCTGCAGCAGCCGCCGGCGTTTCTTTGGTTTGGCGGGGGCGGGATCGGCAGAGCGGCCGGGGCCGGGGCTGGGACAGCGGCACGGGCTGCCGACGCTGTGGCACGGGCTGTTGCCGCGGAAAGTGGAGGTGGTGTTTTCCGGGTGCTGGTTGTCATTGTCCTCGAGTTTGTTGTAGTAGCAGTAAGGACACACCGGGGCGTCTCCCGGGACCTCTCCTGGCAGAGCTAAAGCGGGATGTCCGGAACAGCCACCTTACGGAAGGAGACAAAGAGGAGGAGATTTACGGGGTCGGTCGGCGTTTGCGTTTTTTGGGGGACATTGAGTGGCGTCTTTTCGGTTTCAGGACAGGACAATATTTTGCATAGACCAAACACCTGTGCACTGTGAACTTATTGAATGGCAAAATCAATCGTCATCGTCGGAAAAACCTGTATGAGCTGACTGCTAATTCATGAGCTCGACCTGGATAAAGGTGGTGCGCAAAAGGCCAGCGCTGTCACTTCGTCAGCTGTTTTCACCTGCGTTTCGCTCTCAAACAGACTTGAACACCAGCCATCGCTGATTTTGTCAGTCTGAAAATGTACACTTGATTATGTAGGTGCGTCGCAGACGGCAAATGGCTTTTTGACAACTGGAGAGAGGTACGTTTGCCGAGTTTGTAGCAAACTGCAGCTCAGCCAAAAGCGCTTCCTTTCTGAACAAACTGAAGGGAACGCTAACTCACATATTAGTTTTGTAAGCACTACAACTGACCAGCCTGTCTCTTTGTCAAAACACCCACTGATGTCATGAGGAGTAGCTTGCTCCTCCTGATCATTTCAACACTCAAACTGCCTGTACTGTCTTGCCAAAAGCAGGCAGCTATTGCTATTGCTTGTCCAGGTGCTCAGAGAATATGTTCATGTCGTGTTTTCCTACATTTTACTTCCCTTCTTCTGAATGGTTTTAACAGGTTAAAAGAACAAACTTCATTGTTAGAGTCGGGAGGCTAATCTAAATAATATGGCACAGTTATAAATAATTTGTTGAACTGCTTTTTCTTTTTTCTGACAATAGACCTGCTCTAAAAGCCGTATTGACTCGCACTCCTGTGGAACCACGCCTTCAGTCGCACTCGGAGTATGCAGATGTGTCTTTAATATATTCTCTTTGTACAAGAGGAGAACATTAATTTCATCTCTAGTCGAAGGGAAAACAATACAATAACATGCAGTGCGGTTGGGATGCTCCATACTGGGGGATGTCCTTTTATTAGAACAGAGACGTATGGGTCTGTTTGGGGGAAGGGGATGTGGAGGGAAGGACAGAGAGACAGAGAGAAATGAAAGGGGAGAGAGAGAGAGAGAGAGAGAGAGAGAGAGAGAGAGAGAGAGAGAGAGAGAGAGAGAGGGAGAGAGAGAAAGGGAGAGAGAGCGGGAGAGAGAGAGAGAGAGAGAGAGAGAGAGAGGGGGAGAGAGAGAGGAGGGTGTGGAGAGGTTGTAATATCTCTGGAATTCATTAGCTTCAGCTTGAGAGGAATGCTCCAACACCATAACAGCAGCACGCACTGTTGTCATCGCAATTACAACTAATTTATATTACGGTGGAAATGCTGCATTCAGTGGAGATTTCCTGTGCCGTGTGGCTGCTGAAAGACTATAATACAAACAAAGTGACACCGTAATCTACAAGACAAACTAAATATGAAAACTCACTTTGACAAAATATAATCAGGTTCATCCTAAAATATAGTAGTATTCAAATTACTTCTTGACTTCCCCAAAGTACACTCAGAGGTTTATTGTTTTAATCCTAATACACTGTTTTCTATTGCGTATTGAGTGGAAAATAAACTTGCCAAGCGTAACAGCTCCTGCCACAGCTTCAAATTGACACTCTAAGCGCAAAGCCATTTTTCTGTTGAATTTACCAACTTCCTTGACAAGTAAATTGAAGCTGCCACTTCCTTTTTCTTTAGCGATCAAGTGGCAAAGCCTTAACTGTAGAAGCACTCGATGGCCAGACACAGAATGCTAACAACTTCCGTCCAGAGCTGTGGAAATGTACTGTGTGATTTGTATTTGGTTGCGCTTTACGTTGCAGGACATCATAAGGTAACAGCGCGGAAATAGCACGGGTTAGACACAGGATAATGGGGAATATGGCATTTTATAGCGGAACTGACATTCAGTGGGCTATTTTCGGGTGTTGTAGCTTTAAGGTAAAAATTAAACACGCAGCACGTCATTTATTTCACTACGGGAGAGTTTAAATCTGTGCACCACTGTGCGCCCAAGGTCGAGGCGTTTTGACTTTGAGCTGTGAACAAAACTCACCGTGCTCCAACACCAGCTGGGGCAGTTTGTTGACAGTCTCCGCAGCAACCAGCCTCTTCTGCTCCTGGCCTTTTGCATCCGTGTGACTCAAGAGGGGCGAAATGATGGGATAATTGTAACCGTTTCCCCCGTTCCCCACGCTGGGCTCGGCGGGGGGCGGGTGAGGCTGGCTCGTCTGGCCGTGGTGCTGGTGGCGATGATGGTAGAGATGGTGCAGGTGAGACAGGTCGTTCGGGGCGTGGCCCGAGTGCCTGTGGGCCAGCCCGTTCATTTCCCCGCCCGCCCTCCGCAGCGTCCCACCCCCTCCTCGCTCCTTCAGACATGTGCACCCGCGGCGGAGGTGTGTGCTGGTCAGGGCGAGGCAGCGGGACAGGCGGCGCCAAGCCTTCCGCGCCAGGTGCGCCAGGTAGCGGATGATCTCCTCGTAGCAGCTCCCCGGTTGGCTGTCGCTGGCCAACGTGGAGGCCGACTGATGGAGCTGCCGGGCGCGCTGCTCCGACTTCATTAAGGCATGCTCCCTCTGCTTTGTTTCCGAAAACTGGGTTGCTATGACAACCAGGCACAGGTTGATCATGAAGAAGGAGCCCACCTGAGAGACAACAAACACAATATTAAAGTGCCCTTTTCTATTCGGTTTAAAACGCTGAATGTGTGATAGATAAGATACAGACATTTTACTAAGCTACAAATTTACAACCCTCCCCTTCTCCAACTTCACTGCAGCAGCAGCACCGTCAGCCTCGCCATCTGCTCATCTTCGTCACCACAATTGTCCAGGCCCAAGTGTAAGAAAATTCATCCATCCATCCATTTTCTTCCGCTTTATCCGGGGCCGGGTCGCGGGGGCAGCAGTCTCAGCAGAGATGCCCAGACTTCACGATCCACACACACCTCCTCCAGCTGTTCTGGGGGGACCCCGAGGCGACACCAGGCCAGCTCGGAGACATAGTCCCACCAGCGTGTCCTGGGCCTTCCACGAGGCCTCCTCCCAGTGGGATATGCCTGGAGCACCTCCCGAGGGAGGCGACCAGGAGGCATCCGGAGCAGATGCCCTAGCCACCTCAGCTGGCTCCTTTCAACGTGGAGGAGTAGCGACTCGAGTCCGAGCTCCTCCCGGGTAACTGAGCTCCTCACCCGATCTCGGAGGGTGCACCCAGCCACCCTGCGAAGAAAACTAATTTCGGCCACTTGTATTTGCGATCTTGTCCTTTCGGTCATTACCCAAATCTCATGACCATAGGTGAGGGTGGTGACTCAGCTCCCTCTTCACCACAACAGTCCGATACAGCGACCGCATCACTGCTGACGCCGCACCGATCCGTCTATCGACCTCACGCTCCATCCGTCCCTCACTCGTGAACATGACCCCGAGATACTTGAACTCCTCCACTTGAGGCAAGGACTCCCCACCGACCTGAAGCGGGGAAGCCACCTTTTTCCGGTGGAGAACCATGGCCTCAGATTTGGAGGTGCTGATCCTCATCCCGGCCGCTTCACACTCGGCTGCAAACCGCCCCAGTGCGCGCTGGAGGTCCTGATTTGATGAAGCCAACAGAACAACATCATCTGCAAACAGCAGAGATGAGATCCTGAGGTTCCCAAACCGGACACCCTCCGGCCCCTGGCTGCGCCTAGAAATTCTGTCCATAATAGGTAATGAACAGAACCGGTGACAAAGGGCAGCCCTGGCGGAGACCAACACGCAATGCGAACCAAGCTCCTGCTACGGTCATACAGGGAACGGACAGCCCTTAGTAGAGGGCCCCAGACCCCATACTCCCGGAGCACCCCCCACAGGGCACCATGAGGGACACGGTCGAACGCTTTCTCCAGATCCACAAAACACATGTGGACTGGTTGGGTAAGAAAATTCAATCATTCTGTAATTTAACAGACAGCTTTACCTGACAGGATCGAAGCACCTGAGCTAAACTAAACTATTCGCAGCAACTCTTGAACTTGTGTCTGTTTAAGTCTGTCCTGATTAAGATACTACAGTATTTAAGGTATTGAAGCAATCACTATATTACCATTGGTTGTGTATAGGTCACAGGCATTTTCCTGTCACATGGTGAGGCCTGTCGTGTCTGATCTCGTCTCCGTGTGAAAGCGAGGACCCCTGACTTGGGCCACAGGGGGTGCATTTGTCATGATTAATTAATCACTTATCAGCGACAGTCAAAGCTGCACTGTACAAGAGGACATCAAACCCCCCACGGCCTGATGTGAGTGTAGGTGTGTCGCGTTACTCACGATGATGAGGAAAAAGAAGTAAATGAAGTTGTAGAATGAATGTGCATCCATCACGTAGTACATGATGTCCACCCATCCCTCCAGAGTGATCACCTGGATGAACCAAACGTTAGTTTATCAAATAACGTGTCCACTTAAAACATCTGAAATGAGCAACAATGGCTGATCATGGGAACAAGTGAATGCTTATTTGCCTCTGAAACACTTACCTAAAAGAGCAAAAATTAACTTTATTTGGAGTTTTTATTTCGTTACAGTAGTATATTTATTTCCTGGTTCGTTTTGATATCAGGCACATTACATTGTAATAATCAGTTATTGTTGAACTGTACCTGGCCTTAACAAAGGAATCAGTTACACAAGCAAAACTCAGACTGCAGTGTTTGCAAGGATAAGAATAGAAATCTTTCAATCATAGTCCTGTGAAATATTTCATAAATGTGTTTTTGCTTTTAATTACATTTGAGCCCTCTCTTCCATATGAAATGACTTTCCAACTTGTTGATTTCTAAGTGTGTAAATCTAGTTGCCTTCATAAATGCAGCTTTTACCTGAAAAATGGCGATCCATGCATAGCCGATGTTATCAAAGTTAATAGCTCCTTTATGCGGGTTGAGTTCCCCGGCGCGGCACTCGGTGTAGTACTGAAACCAGTTGACACACGGGGCGGGCTGGTCTGCTCTCAGTCTGACCTCAGGCTCGGCCTCCTCTGCAGTCAGCGAGCAGTAAGTCCCCGCCACGCGCCGCGGCGGCACATCGGAGCACCGCAGCATCCCGTTCTCCCGCTCCATGGAGCAGATGAACGGATGGTCGTCTGTGACTTCAGGCCGGTAGTAACCGCTCAGGAAGGTGACGTTGTATTTCCTACGCGACAACACGGGAGAGTTAATAAACACACAGGCTTTACTACAATTTACAACAATTTACTATATAAATAAACTACTTCTGATAAGAGTGAGATAAATGCTTTCATATTGATTGAATGTAAGAGTATTTTCTTGTCTGTGGTGGTAAGTGAATTTTACTGTTGGCAATTTATGCAAAAGAGACACATTTAGGACTTTATGTTCTCCCTGTGTTTGTGTAGATTTTCTCTGGTCCTTTAGTTTCTGTCTGTATTGTCTTGTGAATGTAAATGTATGGTCAACCCACAAAAAAAGTCTGAGAAAGTGGCATGGAGCATATCATAAACTAAAGGACATTGCTTTTGCAAACTACAGGAAAATAGTGCTTGGGATAAAGTATTCTCAGGCAGTAGTGGCACGGAGGCGGAATCAGTTGTTCCACGGCTTTTTGGTTTAATTTGACATCTTTTTTGGCTAAAGTAAGTAAATATCCCCAGAACCTTTGATTCACAGTATTCATTCCACCTCTATACTGTATTGTAACATGCAAATTTAGTGATCCGGCTGAAGCTGTTAGTTCATGTGCTCGCGCAAATAATTAATCAGCTGAACCCAGTTGTAAATAAAAGAGAGATCGTTCTCTGTTCTTAATTTCAATGCAACATCAAAGTTCACATCAGCACAAAGGCAAGCGCATTCGAGGACTGCAAACATATAATTATTGTGTATATGCACAAAGTGTGTGCCAATCCCCCATAAAGGCACAATTGAAACATAAACTACACAGGTGGTTGAGCAGGAAATGAGAAAGCAGCACTAAAGATGAAAGAGAGAAACGCGGATGAAGTCTGGGGGGGGAGAGTAAGGCAATCAATCATATTTGTAGAGAGAAGGGGTCACACCACAGCACCACTTCCTCACTCCGTTTTCAGGAAAGGTCATCCGGTTGTTTGTCATGCAGAAAAAAAATAGATTACTAACCAAAAATTTCATCTCGCAGCAGACTGGTAAAAACATGCAGCCTGCAGTGACCTGGTGACATTGTGGCGTGCTGTTTTTGACACCACTATAGTCGCCCGTCTTCAGCACGGGAATAAAAGGACCTATTTTTGTAGCAGGTGTGGATTATGGCCAGTCACTCAGATAAGGGAGGCTGAGCCGGTGCTGAGGGAAAAGAGCAATCTGGGGCTCCCAAAATATCACCATCATTTTTTTTCTTTTTTTAAAGGTGTAATAAACTGGGCTGCATAATTGTATCCAAAATTGGATATTCTACCTACGCACTTTCATATGTATGCCCAGGTTTGTTTACACAATGTCAAAAAGTCAGAATAAGTGCATGTTAAAACTTTCTGTGAAATGAATTTTGAGAAAGGCACACAAACCAATGATCTTTTTTTGGCGATGCAGAGACTTTTTTGAGACAAAGCCCTAATGAAGCCGTTTTTGTTCTTACATTTTTCATCAGCATTTATGCAAGCATGATCCCAAACTGTGACGATGGAGGATGAATCTATATCTACCCATTTTAGTTTATTTGTTTATTTGAGCAGTTAGTCTGCTCAAAAGGAGTGGGCCGAAGCAAAAGGCTTATAAGCGCCCACCTCCACAATAAAAACAATAACATTTACGTAGTGCACGGTAACAAATCATAAACAAGGGAACATAGGGCAAGGTAACAACAAATAATAAAGAACAATAATAAAGAAACAACAGCAAAATAATGTACTACAGCACTCACAATATCTATATCCAGTTAATTACAAAACATCACACCAAATCGGCTATTTTGACACAGACCAAACTTACAAAGCACTATTTTAACTCATCCAGTAATAAACAGAAACTAGTACATACAAAACACAACAACAGCTGTTTCATTTCTTGTACAATGTCTAGTACAGAGCAAGTAACAAATGATGATCATGAATATATTTCTTACAAATTGTTACCAATGCCAAACATTGGTACATTACTAAAATCACTAGTGTAACATTACCGGAAGTCACTATTTTAATGTTATAAAGGCACGTTACTATGCAGCAGTATATATTATACTTCGTGATCTTGCTATTTCCCAGTTGTCATTACGATCCTCAGTATAATATCAATTTGTGTACAATTTCCTCTTTTTATTTATTTTGATTTTTTTCATGTATAATGTATTATGAAAGCCCTACATAATGTAATGCATTAAAAAGCATTAATACTTATTATACTCCGAGATCTTGCTACTTCTCAGCTGTCATTACCATCCTCAATATAATTTTAATTTGAGTTTAATTATTATTATATAATATACTATCCTACAGAGATGGGGACTCACGAAGTCGGACTCGGACTCGAGTCGGACTTAAGTCGCTATTTTTAGACTTGCGACTCGACTCGGACTCGTCCCCTAAAGACTCGAGACTTGACTCGGACTCGTCCCTTAAAGACTCGAGACTTGACTCGGACTCGTGGTCTGAGACTCGTGAACATTACGAGTCCCTCGCGCACTTATTACACACGCTGTTTGGACGCTTGATTCTGGCTTTTTTTTCTCGGCCGCTCCTTTGTCTCTGTCTCCTCTGTGTGCGCTCTCTCTTTCACCCAGCACCGCGCTGCTCATCGGCTCCTCTGCCGTATGCCCCCCCTCCCTGCCGTATGCCTCCCCTCGCTGCGTGTGCCCGCTGCCCTGTCGTGGGTGTGTTGACATCGTGAGCGCGCTATTCGGACTGTACTTCTAGCGATCACGGCGAAATACAACAGTTTCTCTCATTATTAATGTAAAGCCCAATGTAAGCCTTAATACTAGCGTAAGCGCCACAGCAAGAGTGAAGGAAAAAGGCGGAGGTAAGAGGAGTTTGAGCTGCTGCATAAGTTGTAACTTAAAGCTACTCCGTAAAGTGATTAGTGATCAAATCATTACCATTACGAGGCTACTTAGGGAATATTTTGTCAAAGACCAATAGCTGGCAGTGGATATAGCAGGTCCTGTAGCTACAGGCTGAGGATAGAACACTCATGTCAACAGTCTGTAAACCTTCAAGGTAAGACTGGAAGTATTATTATCCACAGTGGAGTTTTACTGTATGATAAAGGGCACTTCAGTAACATTCTGAAGCTAATTCTGCAGACATGTTTGTGACAGAGTACAGCTGTGATAACTATACTGATGTTACTTTTACAAAACTGAAGTAGTGGTGTGGGAGGGCTAGTTGAATGAATGACACAGGGCCTGCCTTTGGCCACAGAAATAGTTCATATATTTTTTTCCTAACTTACCATTACAGTGGGATTGACTGTGAATATGGTTCATAGAAATATTGTGATGTTGATTATTTGTGTGTGGAAGGCCCGGGCCCGTATTTGTTTGATAGTTGTTTTTAATTTACAGGTGTTTATTGATTTTAAAATAGTTTTTGTGATTTGAATTAGTGTAAAACATAGAAACCATGGGACTTGGACTTGACTTGGACTTGCAGGGTCAGAGACTTGGACCTAGACTGGGACTTGCGGTCAGAGACTTGGACTTGACTTGGACTTGTGGGGTCACAGACTCGGACTTGACTTGGACTTGTGGGTCAGGGACTTGGACTTGACTTGGACTTGCAGGTGAGGGACTTATGTGCATCTCTGCGATACTAGTATGCACTTACTGTAGCTCAGTCAATCAAAAGTGGAGCATTATGGGATTTGTGGCACAAGAGAGTAGTACTCGTGCATCATAGCAATAACTGAAGGAGCTGGATTTTATTTCCAGACCCTTTGGTGTGGAGTTTGTAGTTTTGTCACCATAGTTTACGTGTCATGTACAATAGGGTTACCTCTGGGGCCAGGACTTGTCCATAGAACAGATTCTGGGTCTCACAAGCAGTAATTAAAAATATGACTAACAGAAAACTGTGGGCAATGCTGGTGACTGTTAAGTTTTGCAGATTTATGGGGCTAACAATAATAGTAATAGTAATAGTAATAGTTAATGTTATAGGTCTACTGTTATGTCAGGACATTAAAGGGGGAGTATTATGCAAAAGCTCCTCCTGAAGTGATGTATCCAGGAAATGCTTTCCTCACCTCTCTATCAATTGGTAAGCTTATGCCGGTACTTTCATTGCAGCGTAAAAATCGTCACCATAGCTTCAGTACAGCCACATGCGCCGCCTGCTTTGTACTTTTTCTTTTCTTTTTTTCTCTTTTTTGATACAGCTGCAGAGCAAAGGGGAGCAGGAGGAGAAGGTTAGAGGAGCCTAGAGTCAAGCGTCTCTCCGCTAAACACGGCTCTACCGCGCACGCCACGATCTATGTACTCGCATTGTCACATATCAACTCTACCCAGTACACGCTTGTGTTTCCACTATACTACACAACCACAGTTGCTGAACACTGTGTAGATCGTTATTAAAGTTTTGTAAGCTGCGATGAGAAGAAATGTGGACAAATGCTGCCTTCTGGTGGGGGTTATGAAATCATTCAGAAGCACCAAGGCAAATACTACAGGAAAGAAGCAGCAAAAATACGATTATGAAGGTAAGCAACATGCTAATGTTATGCTAACACCAGCTAAAGTTACGCTAACAATGGCTAAATGCTAAATGGAGTTTGCATGTTCTCCCCGTGTCTGCGTAGGTTTCCTCCGGGTACTCCGGTTTCCCCTACCACTAAAAACATGTACAATAGGCCAGGATGAATGAGAGTGTGTTTGAGAGTGCGCATGAGGGACAATGGACGCAAATTAGCCTAAGACTACAATCTGGTGTGGCTTGTTTACATACATGAGACCCATGTATGTTCATTAACATGCACTGTCCCGACCAAATAAACCAATAAAAACAAAACAAAAATTTAAAAATGCTAATATCAGCAAAATCCCCTTTTACAATTGACTCTGATGTTGTAAAATATTAAATCCAAATGACCTGCATGTTGATAGTGAGGGCTGTCCACTCTCTCGTTGGCCAATCAGGAGCCAGCGTCTGTTCAAGTCACATTAGTCTCAGTTCAGTGCTTTGGCCACAGCCAGGGGTGGGTGCCGAAACGTATACCTGGTCAGACCGTTTGGCCCTGGCTTCGGCAGTCGAAAAGTTTGCCCAACCGGGTTCACCAGGCACTGGGCTGTGTAGTGACTGCCAGTGGAAAAGTTTTGTTTGCTTGATTAACCAGGAAGTGAAACTACTGGTTATTTAGTTTTGGCTGTTTAAGATCAATATTGCGTTTTCTAATCAACAAAGTGAATAAGTGTTTGACATTATTACCAAATACCTGCAAAAAGAATAATGTGTTTCATATCTCTCGCTAACAATACTCATAGCGTTTAGTAGAACAGAACCGATTCACATCGACCTCTGCATTCTCCAATCAGGATGAAAACACTTTATGTACAGCTCGCCCGTGATCAGTCTGCCTGCGCCGTCTCCCACCACCAGTGGCACCACTCTGTCAGGGATTATTATGTTAGAGGTGGGCCCGAATGGATCATGCGAGGCCAGGAGGTGAACATGATATTATGTGTTACTATGCAAGCATGTTCGCGAGCGTGTACAGAGGAGGGGGGCGTCACTCAAACGGAGATGGAACACGACAGCTTGGCCCATGAGGGAAGCAAATCGAGTGACAGGGAAATTCACTGCCTAAATATCAAGGCAATTCAAAGCCGGCAATCCTTTGTGGGCTGTTATCTTTGATTCAGGGGAGCAGTGGTGTGATATAGTGCTGAAAGGCTCTGGAAATATATTGAGCATTAACCTTTGATGGAAATATGAACTACAGAACTAATCCCATTGCATGTTTCAGAGTCAGAACATGCACAATAAGGCCACATGGCAATTTTTTTTGTAGTTTTAAGAAGACATAATAATGCAAAAATAATTTGAGCTTTTACGATTTGGTAAAGTGATTTATCCTTAGTGAGTAGTTGTCTTCGATGTGGGGAAGAGGTGATATAACACAGTGAAATGTGCACTGCTTTTAGACATACATTTCAGGCATTTTTGACATAATGGCCCGCTAATATCCCACTTTGGACCCATCCGAGTTTTGTAAAAGGGAATAACGCGACAAAATGGTGAGCCAGGGTGAGATTTCACAGAACAAAGCAGTGTAGTGTCAATCTAATTACCCCAGCCAGGAAGCGTTTCTCTGACTACAGGAGAGCAATATTGTTCAACTCAGTGACTGTGGCTTTACTGGCTCCAAGTGCATGTGGTTATTTGTACTGAATAAGGCCAGGTTAGGGCTTTGTTAATTTTCTTTGTAGTTTCCAGATAACAATTAAGTGTGTAAATCTAAATCAACAGATGGATTAATGTTGTTGCACTTTTATATTATATTATTTCATGATCATCAATTTTATACATTAATTTTAAACTTAAGAAGATTTAATTTATGGTTTATAATGCATTTAAATAGGTGTTTTTCTGGTTTGCAGCACATGGAACATTTCTTTGGTAGAACGAAGTATGGATGAAATTAATTTCCCAAAATTCTAAAAGAAAATGGCTTTTACAAATGGGTAATGATCGTAAGCACACATCACAATCCACAATCGATTATATTGAGAGGTGCAGTCTGAAGGTTTTGCCATGTCTCCTGACATAAACTAGTACTGAAGGACTCTTGGCTGCCTGGAAAACCATTTAAAGCTGTGATACTTGCCTTATGAATGTCCCATGCGCAACCTCTTGCCTATTGAAGATCATTTTATCTTCCCCTTGCTTCATAATTCATATTAATAGAAATGTTGATCCGTGGGATACTAATACTATACACATACTGTAAATATATACAGCAAAATAGAAGTGCAAATGACATAATAGAAGGCGCAATAAAAGTGAAAACAAAGAAAATCAAGCAAAGCTAATGCATTATGTTGACATAAACAAAAGTAAAGAAAAAAAATGCATACATGATCAAAAAGAAATTTGACTTATGCCAGTAAATGCTAAAACTAGTGACTACATTAAATGAAAAGCACACACTCCAGGGGCTGTCTTAAGTTTTCACCTGAGCTTTGATCCAAAAACAAGAAAAAGAGAGCAGTCACTTCCACAGCCAGGGGATCGTCATTCTGGCAGAGAGACTTACCTCGGCTCAGATCCAGAGAGGTAGCTTTTAAGTTGAGTGTTAAAGAGGTGGAAATACTGTGAGATGAAAAGGCTGCGTAAAGGGGCTTATGGCTAGTACCCAGAGCTGCTTAGGAAACTAACAAGATCTGAGCACCGGGGCGCATCGATCTGCTCGCACCAATAACAGCTGAGTGAATGAGGCTAATCAGTTTGGGGCTAACTTTTGCGGACGCCGTGGATTGAGGCCCGGGGCGGATCGGCCATGGCCAGCAGTTACTATGCAAACTCACATCTTGACGTCCTCGCCCATGAAGCAGCGGTTCCTCAACAGGCCCGCCCACAGCTGCACGCCCACGATGCCGAAGATGAAGAAGACGAAGAAGCAGAGCGCCAGCACGTTGCCCAGCATGGGCAGAGTGTCGAGCAGGAGAGTGACCAGGATTCGCATGCCTGGCAGTGGACACACGCAGACAGGCTGTTAAAGGGTGGGGAGCACAACAAATCCCAAACACGAAGAATAAACTAGAACTGATTAAAACAAGACCACTAAAAGATACAATGGGAAAATAATCTAATATTATTTAGATGTGGACGTTTTAAACTACATCAGTGACTCTGTGTTTACCATAATTTAAATTTTACCTCCATATTGATGATGAAATTGATCACATTTAAGTATTTAAGAAAATAAATGTTTTGTTGTTACATAAAAATACTGCACATTATGCTTTATTACAAGTGTGAAGTTACATTAAAATTTGATCCCTTCAATGATGACAGATGGCTCAAACACCAAGCCCAAGTAGATCATGTCAGAAGTAGATCACGTAGGGCGGAGAATTAGCCCATTGTGCATGTTTTAGATCAATGAGGTAGACAGAAGGAGACCCAAAGAGAGAGTGTAGAGAAAGATCCTGTACGCCCCAAGGACTGAACCTTTGTTGAAGGTGCTCTTTTCCACTGTGCCACATTGCCACCATTAAACGACGTCTACAGTGATAGTGTTTATTTGGAATGAACTGTAGAAGTTAAACTGTAGAGCCATTGTGGTAGAAATCCCTCGTGTCCCTGACATTGTCCAGACAAGAGGAATCTGTCTAATGTATTCTGCGCACAATCTGAGCAGCACGATGAATTCAATGGCAAATAATTAGGGTCTACAATTGGTAATTGGCCTCTCCTATTTTCTCTCCTAAACAAAAGATTAAACAAAAGCCCCCTCCTTACTGTCTCCACACAGGATGCACTTCAAACACACTTCTAGAGGAGCTCTGTATGAGCCAAGGTCGCACAGTGTAAAACTGAGCTGGCGGGCCAGTCTGTTCTCTGCACAAGCATCGTAATGATTTCTGTGACTTTGTTCACGATGCCCTGATTTGCACGTGTGTCCATCAAAGACAAAGCCACAGATGTTAACACCTGCTGACGTAAATATCTCTGAAAGTTACACGCACACAAAAATTACAAATTTAGTGCACTCAGATTGCCCTTGGGCTAGAACAATGCATGTTTTATTGTTTAGCATGTCACAAATAAAGTTGCTGACTTGAGAGTGAAACGTGCTTTAGAAGTTTCTTTTTCAGATTGCTTACAACATGTGGTAATGGTTACTAAACGCATATTGAAAAAGACTACTTGCAAGGACAATCACTAAACTGCTAACTGTATTAATGTGATTTAATTGTATTTCAAAAATGCAGCTGGGAGCGAATAGTTTAGCTTAAAGATTCTTATGTTGTTCCTAAATCATAGATTGCATTGCTGATAGCGTCAGCATTATCGTAGCTTAACTATATTCCAAGCAGAAACATCGTTTAACGTGAACCAGTTAGAATAAAATTAATTCTGAGTGCACTTTCTACGAAGGTTAAACTGTAAATACATCCACTTCTTGACTAAACACGGTTCTTACTGAAGTAAATGGACACAATAAAACAGCTCAACGGATCAATAAAGGTTGGAGTCCACGCATAATGGAATATTATGTGATATAAAGCTATAGAAATTGAATCAGACTGTATCTATAACTGCAAAAGGGCTGGAATGGACTGAGCCGGAGAGTTTGTTTTGTTGGGGAGCAAGGGGGGAGGTTTGTAATAACTCAAGACTTTTGCCATATATCGTGGGATTCTGAAGCTGGGTGAAAGCAGAGCATGTATGTTCAAATACAACTGCGGAAAGAAGCAAACCTCCAGAAATAGACAGAGGGAGGGAGTTAAGGCAATATAGTACATATACTATATTTCTGGGAGGAAAAGGGATGAACTGTGAAGGGAACTACCTGCTCTGGAGAACTGAACTAAAGCTGAGACCAAAAAGCTAATTCATTATAAATGTATGAACTGTTACTGGAATAATTCTTGTCCTCCTGAGAGGAGGTTTGAAGCAGCTGAACCGCTTATCTCTCCTACACCGTCAACACTTCCCTTCAAGGCCAAGCCATGGAGCTAAACCTGATAAGGACTGAGCTCTCTGGTAGGGCTGGGCCATATCGTATCGCATACCGTTATCGTGATATAATGTTTTGATATCGTTGTAATTTTTTATATCGTTGTGGACACAATATAATTTATGTTACGCTCCGCTCCATCAGAGCAGCATAAACGGGGACTGTAGAACACGGGGACACATGCTGAAAAAGTAAAATGAAATGAAGGATGCAAACTGCTTGAGTAGATCATATTTGGAAGACAATTATGCCGTAAAAAGAATAAAATATCACTGAATGAATCTTCACAATAGGCGTAAGGCTGGGATTTTTAAGTAATTCGTCCATTGTCAATTATATTGTCAAATATATCGTTATCGTGATATTTATTTTTTCATATCATGATATAGATTTTCAGCCATATCGCCCAGCCCTACTCTCTGGGTCATATTTTGCATAACACTGACTTTCAGACTGTAAACAACCGCACACACATACCCCCTCCCTAACCACGCCCCCGTCGTTCTGCATCTGCCTCAACACGTTTTTTCAGCCCCGCCCCCTGGTTAACGGCCGGTCGTCCTTCCCCTCCCCAAGAAAAAATTCCGCACGTGACCTCGTGTGCTGTGTATTTCCCATGTCTTGATGTATCTATATATGTGCTTTGTCTTAACTTAACCTGATTGTAATTTCGCATATCTTTTTTTGTAAGGCGCATTGAGTTGCCTTGTGTACGAAATGCGCGGTATAAAAAAACTTGCCTTGCCTTGCCTACATATGATCCTGTTTACCTTGTTGTAGTGTTTTTATAATAATAATGCCTTACACTTGTATTGCACTTTACAAGCCTGAATTACCAAGTTTCTCAAAGCACTACACTGTCGTCATTATTCATTTACACCATACTTGGTGATGGTAAGCTACTGTTGTAGCCACAGCTGCCCTGGGGTAGAAAGACGGAAGCAAGGCAACCAGTCTGTGCCATCGGCACTTACGAGATCTGACGGGGTCAGGCAGAGCAAAGGTGGTTTAACCAATTTTGAATGTGCTGTGAGACAGTGAGAGCCAACCTGTATCCACAGTAAAGCACATAACGCCTGCTCGGGATCATGTCACCCCCATACAGCGTGAACAGTGTAACCACGTGTATTATCCGTTATCGCTCTGAACAGCGTGAGCATCTCCATTGTGGGCTCGGCATCTCTTCGCACGAGACTCAATCCCACACAGTGTAGGCCCAGCGTAAGTGTACAAACACAACATGCATTTCTTAAGGGACAATTATTTGCCCACAGTAACCATAGTAATGTATTTATGTAAATGCTATCTTGTAAATGATAATTTCAGCCATGATCAGAAACTGCAGATGTGTATATAATCTTTTTTTTTTGCTGTTTCATTGTTTTGTTCCTTGGTTTGTTCCACTATATTCCTTGTGAAATGATACATTTTTGTTGTATTGATTTTGGGGGTGGGCGCTTTAAACCTCTTGCTTCAGCCAACTCCTTTTGAGTGGAATGTTTACTGCTCAAATAAACTAATAAACTAAACTAAACTAATAATGTTTTGTGTCATATCCATTAACAAAGTCATTTTATAAGTAGCATCTATGAGGAGAGTCTTCTACTGTGCTCCTCTCTTGTTAAAGCCTCCCTTTTAAACAGAAAGCCATAAGCAGCGCTATCTTCTCACTGTTTTATCACTGTGCCAGCACTAGGGAAAGGTGTGCGAACCCATTATCACTTGAGAATGGGAAAATGTCCTCTGACTTCAGTAAATGTATTCAAACGAATCAGTGCCGCCTTCAGTGGCATCAGGCCAAGGTGTAGAGTGCTTTAAGTTCTGGAGGTGGCAGCATTAAAAACACAATAACAGCAAGGGGCTCTTAATAAGAGACAGATTGGTCATGCAGCACTGTTGCTGATATGTAATGTTATCATGTCATCGTTTCGGGGACTAGCAGATGAGACCATCAGGGCTCACTATTGTGATTTTGTAGTGCCTTGCTTTGTTATTTGACTACATGGAAAACTGAAGCTTTAAACTGCTCTGTTTAACAGCATCATGTGTTAACATTTCCTCTACAATCCCATTATTCTGCTCATTCTGACGTCGGGGAAACAGTTCTCATTAGCTCATGTTTGACATGTTGAATGACAATAATGAAATCTAATTGATGCTAATTCCACAGTTTTCCGCTAATACTGAAGTACCAACAATAGCTTTATTGCTATGACTGTGGTATTTAAAGATTGTATTGTCCTTTTTGAGTTTAAATGTAAATAAGTGGTGTAAGTCGTTGGTAAAGAATGCAAACATATCTAAATGTTGCTCGAGTATTGTGTATATTATATCCGTTTACAACAGTATTTTGGATAATGTGTAGGTGCAGAGAAACCTGGATACTCATATGGATGCTGTTGGATATTTTTGGCTCCAGAGTGGTGCCAGTGCTCATGACAAGCATGCAATATTGCTAATAGCTTTAACACGTTTCTCAAAACAATGGGGTAAAAACTACTCAAGAAGTATGTCTGTGTAAGTTCTCAGTCGTACAGGAGTTGTCCATCTTCAATGAAGGTACTTGAGTCATCTTCTGTACTCAGTAGTGTAAGTTTTCGAACGTTTTGCCTCTCATCCAAACGGCTTCGTCAGCGGACTAAAGTCCTGCTCAGCGCGCAGCTTAGATATGGACCAACAGGGAGGAGTTGGGGTTGGCCCGGCTCCCCCCCTCTAATCACAGCTACTCTCACCTGTGGGTAAACAACCTTTGAAGTAGAGCGTCTCTAACGATCTGCTCACCTCAGTATCGGTCAGTCCTGTCCTATTCATAGATGATCACTGCTAATTACCTGCCTATTGTTCTTTTGTTAGCTGAGGTGCCGTCTCCTTGGACTGGGCGTGCCCAGTCAGTTTTCCCCGAAGGAGATTTGGGTACAGTGACGGAAGATTAAATCTGAGCCCACCATTCCGGTTCATGGAGGGATAGCTTCTTTTACTCCTCTTTCAAACCAACGTTCTTCTTTACCTAAAATGTTGACCTCCCCGTCCTCAAGGGAGTGGTTGGAGGCTTTGAGGTGAAGGTGCATCGCCGACTGAGGGACGCTTGTGCTTTCTCTTTGGTGTTGATAAAGTCTCTTCTGTAAAACTTGTTTCGTTTCTCCAATATGATGTTATTTGCATTCTTCTTCTTTGCATTGAATAGAATAAACCACATTACTTTGTTTGTGGCTCGGAGTTTTGTCTTTGGGATGAACTAATTTTTGTCTCAATGTGTTCATCTGTTTGTTGTACACTGGAATCCAGTGCTGCCTACAGATTCTCTGAAGTTTCTCTGAGACCCCGGCTACATATGGCACTGCAACTCCCTTTCTTCTGGGCTCTGTAGTCTGTCTATCTTGTTCTTTGGGTCTTCTTGCCCTTTGTGCTTTAGTGAAAGACCAGTTAGGATAGCCACAGTCTGAGAGGGCTCTCTGGACATGTTGCTCCTCTTTGGTATTTCCTTCTGCACTGGTAGGCACCTCTTTAGCTCTATGTCTGAGCGTCATGATGCCCCTTAGTTTGTGCTGAAGTGGATGGTTAGAGTCAAACATCAAATACTGGTCAGTATAAGTTGCCTTCCTGTAAACCTCTGTCTGAAGTTGTCCGTTGCAAGAACGTTGCAGAACGTTGCAGAACATTGCAAAGAACATTATATTGGAGAAACGAAACAAGTTTTACAGAAGAGACTTTATCAACACCGAAGAGAAAGCACAAGCGGCCCTCAGTCGGCGTTGCACCTCCACCTCAAAGCCTCCAACCACTCTTTTGAGGACGTGGAGGTCAACATTTTAGCTAAAGAAGAACATTGGTTTTAAAGAGGAGTTAAAGAAGCTATTTTTGTCAAGGAAGAAAATCCCTCCATGAACCGGAATGGTGGGCTCAGATTTAATCTTCTGTCACTTTACTCCAATCTCCTTCGGGGAAAACCGACAGGGCACACCCAGTCCAAGGAGACGGCACCTCAGCTAACAAAAGAACAATAGGCAGGTAATTAGCAGTGATTAGCCATGAATAGGCCAGGACTGACCGACTGACACTCACTTCAAAGGCTGTTTACCCACAGTTGAGAGTAGCTGTGATTAGAGGGGAGGAGCCGGGCCAACCCCAACTCCTCCCTGTTGGTCTTTATCTAAGCTGCGGGCTGAGCGGGACTTTAGTCCGCTGACGAAGCCTTTTGGATGAGAGGTGAAACGTTTGCATCACCAGCCGAACTCTACCTGATCACTGGCTCTTTGAAGAGAATTGGATGATTCACCTAAGTGCAGACATGTCAGGTTGAGTCGATTTAGTGCGAGTGTCTTGTCCTGAGTGATTTTACGATTGGCACAGTTGTTTCCATAACCACTGAAGAAAATCACATTTTTTCCACCCCATACAATTATTTGTAAGCTATATTTTTTTCAGGGTCCACCATGACATGCCATTATACAGAGGCTGCACATTCAGAAAAAAATCCTTACTATTTTAATTTAACTTTCATTTGTGCTGTATACAATTATTAAACCAGGTACACACAAACTTGTTAACGCTTACCCCTTTCTCACTTTCATTCTTTCTTTAGCGTAGTTTATAAAAATATATTTCTTTAAACATTTGTTTAAAGTTATTCAGTGAGCTACCACAGATGTTCCCAAACCTTTTTTCAGCTTGGACCCCAAAAATTGACACGTAAACAACTCAGGACACCCATTATATAACGCTATTGCCTCTTACGCTACCTTGGGGAAGAAACACATTTTAAAATCAATATGTATTTAAACAGTTTATCTTGAATATCTGAATGGATTTCACATGTGGCATGCTGTTTTACACTGAAAAATATACTAAAAACAGAAGCCTTTATTTTTTTTTTATTTCATCCTGAAATCATCTGGGGACCCCCACCCAAGGCCTCGCGCCCCCCCCCCCCCCACACACACACACACACACATTTTGGGAACCACTGAGCTACAACATTGGACTATCATGAAAGTTTATGATTTTTTGATTTTGGGTTGGACTGTTCCCTATTCCCAGCACTACATATCATCCCATTATCCTTTTTCAGTAGAATGTAAAATTGTAAAATGTAAAATGAATAGGTATTAGCCCGTATCTCAAGATACAGTAACTGATGTCAGGTACAATGAATGTGCAGTAAACTGTATGAAGGGCTTTTTCTTTGAGTAAGTATTTAGCATTCTACCTGGTGCTGTCACCGATGAACTGGAGGCAGGCTTTAAGTTAATTTTACCACTGCTCCCTCTGCTCTGCCTGTCTCTTGTTTTTGATCTAAATCAGCATAAAACTAATAGGCCATTTAAGGAGGCGGTTTTGGATTACGAGAGCACGTTTTACTTTTGCAGCATGTTTGAAGTGGGAAGTCGGAGCGAACCTTGGAAGAGACCGACTAATTCTACTGGAGCTTAACGGGGAAGTCACTCATGGGAGCCATAACAGACGGCTGCCAAGTCAAACCCAATCGCTTCACATTAAACACCGCCTGTCTGTCTCTCCCGAGCGCCACTCAGAGTGCTGGCAAAATAATGTAGAACCAAAAACTTAGAAGGGGTGACTGCCAAGGGAGGAGAGAGGAAATGATAAGGACTATCTCCAAAGTATACAATATCATCAGGACTACAACAGAACTGAAATGGGGAGAGCACAGGCTTTTAAAACGTAAATATATCTTCATTAGATATATGGATATATAAAATCTGTCCTGCTTTGTGTTTATGTACACATTGCATGCTGTATATTGAAGCCATGTTCAAGCTTCCGGAGTCAATCTAAGCCACATGATTAATATAGGGTGACAAAAAGTGCTCTAAGGTCTATACACCACTAACATACTAACATCCTGATTTGTATTGACTAAAAATCTATACAAATCTGTATATCACACCAGGGCAATGACAGGGCTGTGCTGACGCAAAGCAGCGACTAAATGTGACTGAAAATTATCTCACATGATACTGACTAAGATATTATATAATAGGGACATAATGGCATACAAATGTCATTTGGCGTACTGTATTATTAGAATTAATTGCAGCATTATAGGGAGACTTAATGTTATGTTGTCATATCCAATGTTTAATAGTAAGTAACCTAGCTGTTATTTTGCTACACAAAATGTCAAGACATAAAAGAATTTGTGAATTAGTCACCAACACAATCAAAAACAGCTGTAACACAAAAAAAAGGATCAAAGAAGTGGATGAAATCAGTTAGGGGAGACAAAACTAATTTTTCCCCATCAAATTTTCAGGTTTTAGGCCATTTCTAGTTCTGCATCTCAATTTTAAAAGATCATTTTCTCAAAATAATCTTTTGCATTGTGGAGTCAACATTCCCACCTACAATGGCACCTACAGACACAGAATTTGTATTCAAATTATCTTGTACTCAACAATATTTTTAAAGATTCTTTTTCAGAAGGATTTGTTGATATCTTATTCTTATTTGAACTGCAAAAGAACCCAACAAAATTTGTAACACAGACAAAATATGAGATTCCCTCTCTGCATTATTGTGACTGAAAATATGGCCAATTTAGAAAATGTTTACACATAAACTGCCATATTTCCATATGACAATACTATATTGCTTAAACTTACTGGGTACTCTGTTGATGGCTCTGAGCGGGCGGAGCACACGGACCGTCCTGATTGCTGATAGGCTGACATTGTGTCCATCCAGCGAATACTCCAGCATCCTGGACAGAAACACAAGTCACCGCCGTGTCAAAGGCGTCCGGATCATTAACCGCGGTGACCCTGGCCCCGGCGGAAGGATCTAGAGGGAATCCAAATTACAAAAGACCCGTCTCCAGGAAACGCCGGTCTTTTTAACGACCAATCACCGAGGTCCCTGTCTCCACGGACCCGGCGATGTGATTGTCATTCGGCAGAAGCGCGTATCCCCCACACACATGCTTGACATTTCACTGGCATTAAACAAGTGTCGGAGCTTTACACACAGCTCACTCCCTGGCTCATATTTAATGTCAAACGGGCGGACAGACATGTTGGAATGAGGGGATGAACTCATTTTCGAGGAAATATTGCGATTTGAGTTGCGCTTTGTCTCTAAAAATGTGGATTCACAGTACACATTTTGACAAGGGCTGAACGGTTTTGAGAAAACATCTACCTGCGACTTTTCTTACAGGCATTGCTATTAATTTTAATTTGCAATTTAAGAAAAAAAAAAATCCTGATTCAGTTCATAGAGAACTAATTTAACATAATAAATAAATGCATTTGAGAGAAAAGTGAAATGTGACTTCATGACATGTTTGAGGTTTAAACTACACATGTTACTATCTACAGACGACCAGACTTTATACAGGGCTGGCCAAAAGTATTCACATTTTCAGACCGATTTTTATTCAGAGTCCATTTAGCTACCTCGAAGAATACTGTATTTATATGATATGTTCATATTTGAAGCAATCGTAAAGTAGCAGGTCTGTTATGGAAATAACAATTTTTTCACTCTTATTAGAAACTTCTGGTGGACTAAGAGCATATTTAGCACACACAAAGAAAGTCAAGTCAAATTAAATTCATATCACTGTTTTGACACAACAGATCCTCTACAAGTGAAAAACCAGCACTCGAAGTTAGCTGTTAGCACGTAGCATGACGCAAACATTAGAGTTATGATTAGCATTAGCAGTTATATGTGCAAATTTGGTCCGTTGAACCACGTTGACCTTGTCTATGTCTCTGTACCCTTATTTGGTAGAAAATACATTAATAATTCAGCGTTTGTTAAAGTAGTGGTGGAGTAATTGGTGAAAGCTATTGATGATATTTCTTTTCCCCTTGACAGCCTAGTAAAACGTGATAATTGGTGGGCATTCCCAAAGGTGCCGTCTGCATCTATAAAGTAACTCTTGTGGCTGCACCGTTTGAGGCAGAATCCCGATCGTCGGCAAATCCAATCACCTACACATAGATCCACTCATTTCAGAATCAGAATCAGAATTGGTTTAATTGCCATTGAACAGGTTTACAAACCTTCAGAACACTCGTGCAACATGAAACATAATGCATTAGTCTTATATAGCACTTTTCCTGACACTCAATGTCTCTTTACATCTCTGTGCACATTCACACCATACTCAGTGATGGTAAGCTACATACAGTGCCTTGCGAAAGTACAAATACAACTTGAAATTTTGCACATTTTGTCATGTTTACAACCCTAAACAGAAAGATTTTATTTTGAATTTTTTTACTGAAAGTTCACACACAAGTAACAGACAACTGTAAAGTGAAAGAAAAATGATACATGATTCTGTAAAAAATAGAAAACCGAAAAGTCGGGCGTGCATAAGTATTCATACAGCATGAAGTAATACTTTGTGGAAGCCCCTTTTGCTGCAATAACAGCAGCAAGTCTTCTGGGGTTTGACTCTACAAGGTTTGCACATCTAGAGACTGACATTTTAGCCCATTCCTCTTTACAAAACAACTCAAGCTCTGTCAAATTAGAAGGAGAGCGTTTGTGAACAGCAGTTTCAGGCCTTTCCACAGATTATCAATAGGATTTAGGTCAGGACTTTGACTGGGCCATTCTAACACATTAATATGTTTGTTTTTAAACCATTCCATTGTTGATTTAGCTTTGTGTTTAGGGTCATTGTCCTGCTGGAAGGTGAATCTCCGCCCCCGCCTCAATTCTCTTGCTGACTCCAGCAAAATGTCTTTATTTGGCTCCATCCATCTTCCCAACTATTCTTACAATCTTCCCAGTCCGCGCTGAGGAAAAGCAGCCCCATAGCATGATGCCCCTCCCACCATATTTGACACTGGGGATGGTGCACTCAGGACGATGAGCAGTGTTAGGTTTGCTCCATACATAACGTTTTGCATTTGGGCCAAAAAGTTAAATTTTTGTCTCATCTGACCAAAGCACCTTCTTTCACATGGTAGCTGTGTCCTCCATATGACTTCTAGCAAACTTCAAACAGGATTTCTTATGGCTTCCTTTCAATAATGGCTTTCTTCTTGCCACTCGTCCATGAAGGCCAGATTTGTGTAGAGTACGACTTATAGTTGTCCCATGTACAGATTCCCCCAGCTCAGCGGCAGTACGTCGCATTTCTGACCAGTGCTCTCCTTGTTCAGTCTGTTAGTTTAGGTGGACGGCTGTGTCTTGGTAAGTTTGCAGCGGTGCTATACTCTTTCTATTTCCGAATGATGGATTGAACAGTGCTCCGTGAGATGTTAAAATCTTGGGAAATCTTTGTATAACTTAACGCTGCTTTAAACTTCTCCACATCTTTATCCCTGACCTCTCTGGTGAGCTCCTTGGCCTTCATGATGTTGCTTAGTGACCAATACACTCCGACCATAGCTCTGAGGCCCTCACAGAACAGCTGGGATTATACTGAGAGTGGATTACACACAGGTGGCCTCTATTTAATGGTTAGGGCAAGGTGTGAACTTTCTGCAGTCATTAGGAATGTTATAATGGCAATTTAATGCACTCAGAAAATGCTGTATGAATACTTATGCACGCCCCACTTTTCACTTTTCTATTTTTTGTAAAATAACAGAATCATGTATCATTTTGTTTTCACTTCACAGTGGTCTGTTACTTGTGTGTGAACTTTCAGTAAAAAAATCAAAATAAAATCTTTACGTTTAGGGTTGTAAACATGACAAAATGTGCAAAAGCTCAAGGTGTATTAGTACTTTCGCAAGGCACTGTAGCTACAGTTGCCCTGGGGTAGACTGACATAAGTGAGGCTGTCAATCTGAGCCATTGGCCCCTCCGACCACCACCAACCGGGTGTTCCCCAGCGGTCTCCCATACAAGAACCAACCAGACCCTAGCTGCTTAACTTTCGAGATCTGAAGGGATCGGGCAGAGCAAAGGTGTTATGGCCTTTAAAACATGTAACATAAAACTTAGATAAATAATAAACTATATCAACTATAAAACTATAAAACTATAAGGGCAGGCAGTTGTAAAAATCAAATTCACAACTAGCCTCCAAGTCCTTTGTCAGAGGTCATAAGTTTAAATCAGTATTCTAAAAAGTTTTGAAAAGATTGGAGCATGCTAACAGTTAGCTATATGTTATAGCTCCTCCTCTCGTCCGAAAATATATATATGTCACCAGACAAACTCAACACTTCAACACTCAGCCTTAAAGTAATGTGAGACACATTTTTGAATGTTAAATAATTGTTATGATAAAAATAGTGCAAAGAATTAGCACTGTGCTTTTTCTGCAGATCGTGTTGCCGCCTCAAACAGTGCAACAACTTTTCCCCTCACACAATCGGGATGTTAGGAATGTGTTGTTTTATCCATATATAATCAGTATTGTACAACTATGACTGTAACAAATAAATATAAACGTAATACTGTATAATGTAAAGGTTTAGCAAGTCTTAAACACACAGCACCAAAACCAAAGAAAAAGAGATGAGAAGACAAAGTAACTGCACCTTTCGCAACCAGTCATATTGCGATTTGATCTGCCCGTCTAACAAGATTAAAAAGGTCTAATACTCACCCCACAATGACAATAAAGAAGTCCAGCCGGTTCCACGTGTCGCCAAGGTATCCACTCTGACCTATGATCCCCAGCGCCACCATCTTCACCACCATTTCCCCGGCAAAGAAGATGAAGATGCCGTCATCCAGGGCCTGCTCACCCACACACACACACACACACACACACACACACACACACAATTACACGCACGCGCATCGCAACAGAACAGAGGATTAGTGTAAACTGATTAGTGGCAAAATTAAAAAGGGGAAACTTTTAAAACCCTTGATAATAAGAGTCTTAGCATAATGACTTTGGCTTTCGGGATGCACTGTATGAAAGAGTTTGTGCGGATTTTCAAATGGACTGTTAAGTCAAAAAAATTCTGCACCTGCACTTCCATTTTAATCAAGTCAAGTGAATATTTATCACAGCTCAGTATGAGGATTTTCAGGCTTAACAAAATTTATCGAAAAAGTCAAGTTTTTCAAACGCCTGATGCATAATGTTGAGAAGGGGAAATTCTCTACATCTGGGTCCTTATGAATTCTACAAGCAATTGTCTGGGTTGGGCCTTGACCAAAATTGACTGTTGCTAAGGAGTTTTGATAGTCACTGTTATGATGCCGGAGAGAGTCGTGGAGAGCCAGTGACTGGCAGTCTCCGCAACATTTCTGCAAGTCAGACTGATTGCGCACATACAAAGGACCTTTCTCACAGGCCTAGAGATTAGTTGGAGACTAGAGTCTCTGCTATTCACAGTTATGTCCCCTGGCAATGAGGTGAGTCTCCACGTAGTCTCGTGAAAACGCACAGGTTCGACTTCAGCTGAGTTTCCGCATGGTCTCCGAGAGGTCTCCGAGGCCTATGCGGTCTCAAGCAGCTGTGGCAATGTCTCCATACGACCCTTTGAGATCTCCTTGGTATCCGACCGGTCTCAGAGACATTGCAGAGACGTCACAGAAACGTCTTGCAGGTTGAGGGCAACAAATAGTATTTGCGACACAACTGCTTGAGACAGCATAGACCTCTCGGAGACCATTCGGAGACTCTTTCACTAAGACTACCTGGAGACTCGCCTCCAACTAGTCTCCGACCAGTTTCCAACTAGTCTCCAGCCCAGTGAGATAGGCCCTTAACTCAAGGCAACTCAGAAATACTTTATTTTGATGTTTACAAAAATGTTTTATATCCATCCAGAATCACGGCTCATATTCCAAAGTCGAAGCCTTTGCCATCAGTAATATCCAAACAATGACTCACTCAATAGTTTTTATTAACCTTACTTTAATGGCCACGTACAGATGATTTATAAAGTGAAGAAGAAAAGTGTCCTCTGCCGACGCATGACTCACTGAAAAGATGCAGCGTAATAAATAAACAGCTAAATGTGAATCCTTAGTGGGACTATTCATTTGAGTGTGATGAGGGGTGTGTGACTGCTGCTGCTGTTGTTGTTTTACCTGGAGAAAGAAAGGGGTGTGGTCACAGGGCTGGAACATCCCTAGGGTCACACAGTTGAGCAGGATGGCCAGGATGCTGACACGCTCGAACCATGTGCAGCAAAGTTAAGGCAGGACAAAAAAAGGTTTGTTGAACATTCATCATCATTGAATATGGGTATATTCATTGATGTGGTTTGCCACTCAGGCAAAAGTATTTTAGAATCAGGTTTGTTAGTTTATTAACCAGAATGTTTACTTCAACTTCATCTCTCCGTTCAGTCAATTTGTTTAGAGAAAAAGAAAATCCTTTTAACTTCAGTATGCCTTTAATATAGATCCGGGGGGGGAGCATTACGTTGATCGCAAGCTACCAGTAGATTGCCCACGCAAACCGGGTCGATCGCGGAGTCCTATCATTCCAACACGGGACGACCCTTCTGATACATTCTGGCCACACACGGGAATGCACACAAGCACGGGACACCCGCAAGCTACAGACAAGGGACTGGCATCTCTCGATCTCTTCCCTCTTTCTCTGTGTCTCACTCGACGCTGACAGGCTGCACATCGGCAGCAGAGGCACAGGTTAAACAGGACAGATCAGGATCAAAGATCATGTACCAGGGCACACTATTTTAAATATTATTCCAACAACAAATGCAGGCAGCTTTGCTCAGTTTTGTTTTCGCCTATAAACAACACTGAAATCCACATGGCTAATATGCATTGACCATGATTATTTTGGGCAATATCTTTGACATTTAGTCCAGGTCCTAAAAAAAATCAGCTGGATTAATGACAATTGGTCGATTAATAATTATTCATAATTATTGATCAAGTTAGATAATGTTTATTATGCAGTATTATACATTATTGTTACATTTTATTGAAAAGGTAAATGAACAGGCTTTAATTTTAAATCAATAATAACTCCCCTTTGTGTCCTTCAGAGAAATCAATAGGTAGATCTACAGGCCTTGCTGACTTTGAATGTAGCTCGCAAACCAAAAAAGGGAGCCACCCCTGATAAAGACCCTCCAAATGAGCAGTTTGCATTGGGCACCTAACAGCTAGAAATGACCCTGATCAGTCTTAGAGCCAGAACTTCAAGACTACAAGACAAAAAACACATTTCGAAGTCAACCGTGAACTGGCTTTTAAGTACGGTTGTTGAAATCAACCCTTGCTGGGGACTGTAGTGTGGTTCTCTTTCCTGCATGCAAACGTTTTAGTCTGATCATGTAATCCATAAAGTGGAAATCGTGCTTGTCAATAGGGGATGTACCAACGTTATATGAGCTGTTGTAAAGCTCATATGAAAAAACCCAAAAAACTAATATGCCCACGAACCATAACATGGCCTTAACAATGTTCAACAGAACTAAACACAACACGAATTTATGAAAACAGCTGTTTAAATTGCGTGTTGCATGTTTTCATCCATCCATTTTCTTACGCTTTATCCGGGGCCGGGTTGCGGGGGCAGCAGTCTCAGCAGAGATGCCCAGACTTCCCGCATTCACACACCGCCACTGACAATGCTATGGGTTATCAAAATAAAGCATTTGAAAAAGCATTGAATGTATTTAAACCCCATGTTTAACTGCTGCCAGTAGTCAATACAAAGCAGCAACATTAGGAGCTGCCTCAAAAACGGGCTCCTCCAAATCTGACAGCTTTTGCTATGAGCCCTGTCAAACGCGCCGCTGTCTGAAAATCTTCCACCGTAGCTCTCAAGGCCATGTAGGATACGGTTCACATCATTTCCATAGTCATCAAAACACCCGGTGACCCCTTATGGCCGGCACGGATTCATTTGCATCCATTATGACGGGCAATTTTTATTTTTTTTCTTCATCTCTCACTTTCTTCCCTGACAGTTTGACACCCGGTGGCGATGTCTGAGCAAGCGTATGGAAAAACCCACTTAGATTTTTTTTTTTTGTCCATCTGGCGAATCATTTGGCATTTCTTTGCTTGGTTTACAAAGCGTAATCATAACACAAACACGACTGTGGCGCACCAAACGCCTCGCCTTGTAAAATTAATGCAGACTTAGGGGCTCATCGGCTTAGACGCCAGCTGAAATTTCCAAGTACAATTTTGTGACATAACATTTTGACATGTTTAATATTCAAAAGCGGAGACGGGGCGCAGGGGAGCGGCCTTGTAAAACATTTAGAGTCAGCTAAAGTTTAAGCCGTTTGCGAGTTTGTGCTCGCGCCGTTGCTAGCTAGCTGTCAAAAAACCGGAAAGAGACACATTACAGGTCTGGAAAGGGGCTTATGGCGGAGCGTCTAACGGATTTTGTTGGCGCCTGGCAAACACACGCACTTTTATATCGCTGTGAAATGCTGAAAAGTGCTGAATAGCTGAGTAGTATTTAAAAGCCAAGGGCGTGTGCATAATGTGACCAAAAGCCCGGAGCGCGTGCGCGTGAACCCGCCATAGACACAAAGGGTCCCCTTTCCCGGACACTTTGCTCTCAAGAGGCCGGAAAAAATTAATGAGAGTACAATCCTTTATCACCCGTGAGACAGAGGGGAGAGCGAGGAGAGGGAAGCAGGGTAAATCCAGTGTCCTCCCTTTTTCGCTGTCGTTGCTATGGGAACACACCATCACCACCATCACCGAGGGAACTCAGTTTGGAGGTTTCGCAATTGCCTCTCGGATCCTCTCGTATCCTCTCCTGTCAGGCGCAAATAATGCGAAAACAAGCCAGAGCAAACAAACGGGTGTGTGATATTGTTCGAGGGTGGACAAGCGAGCGACTAGGGCTTTTGGAAAATCAAAATCGAACAGCAGTTTGTCTGGGAATTGCTATTAGATTTGTGATTAGTTTTAAAATAAACACATGTTAAACATGCTCAGAAGCGTTAAATATAAAACCAACACAAAAAAAAACTGCAAAAATGAATTGGTATACAAAATGCCATATTACTTTCCTCCCCCCAAAAAAGAATTGAAGCTGAAGTGATATTTCAGCACTTTCATGAAACTGCTTCAGAGAATTCTCTTTTTGAGTTACTAATTAGCGGAAAGTAAAATGGACTTCACTTTAACAGGTTTCTGTAATTTCTTACACAAAAAGAGACTCTTTGCATAACCTCTGATTGCAGCCTTTGAGATTTGCTAATTGTGACCATCGAAACTGCGATTCCGAAAGAGATTATTCACGGCATCCTACAGGAGTCCCGGATAAGTTACAACTGCGGCGCCTTTTAGCCCCAGTGTACCACGCATAGTTAAACAGGGGTAATGGGGCAGGGTCAAGGTGTGAGTGATGGATGGGATGGGAGTATTTGGCGCGGTTAGGCCATCATTCAAAAACAGCGCAAGGAACGTCCTCTCCTCTGTCTGCACTCTTTGCTGCTCTTCTATCGGCGACGCAATCTTTCCTTTCTATCATCTCTCATTTTCCTCTCAGCACCGTTTTCCCTCTCTCTTGGCCCAATTATTTCCCTCCGCCGCTCGGCTCCTCCCGCTCCGGTCGTCTCCGTCTTCCTTTATATAGAACGGTATAATTTCCCATTTTCATTCCGTATCATTTGTCGCATATCTTTCTCTTTTTCGGGCCCTGTTACCGACAATGAGCCCTTTCTTTTCATTTTTCTCTCTCTTCCTGTCTGTTTCCAGCATCAGTAGATAGAGAGGAGCGGCCCCCAGGTGGAGTTTCCCTGTCACAGACCTGATTGCAAGTCGAATGACAAACTGTAGTTCCGCCCAATCATTAAGTCACAATACAGTGGAGATAGAGGAGGAAGCTATGCAGTATATGGGGAAAAATGGCTGCACATTGTTAAGTGACAATATGACAACACATTGAATAGGTGACGAAAATGTATTCACAGACATATAGACTAAGGTTAACACCATTTTAATTCCAAGCACAGCTTCTATATAATGAGATGTGGCACACAACGGGAGCAGACCTCTGCCAAGATGTTGATAAGGATTTAACGCCAGGACCTGGAACATAGCTGGATTCACATTCTTTTTTATCTCCAAACAAATAACTTAATATATATTCATTGCACTCAGTCCAATTGTTTCAGGGTGGCACTTCCACACATAAACTTAAACTTCTGCTTTGGATTGTAAAAACAAACCCGCAGTAACCTGATTACCTTGCATTTTCTACTCATTGCTTGTCCGCGCTTTTATAAATTCTAAACTTGTTGAATCTAATTCAAGGTTGCAAAAAAGCGCTGACTGGAGTGGAATACGGGTAGACTATGGTGTTTGATGCTTAATTATCTTTTCCATGAGCAGCACGGTAAACAATAACAATGGCATAACCCTGAGTTCTCCAAAAAAAATCTAAAAAACATTAATGTTACCCTAATTTGAATGTAGTCTCCAGAAATGTACCTGCATTAATGCAACATATACAACTCAAGATGGAATCACTTCAAAGCGTGAGCATTAGGGCTGCGCAGTAATAGAAGCAAGTCTAGTCTTGAGATTAGATTGGAGATTTATGTAAATTTAAAGATACAGCTCAAAGCGCACATTGTAAACATGTTCAGACAGGAGCATTGATATTTGAGAGAAAAACTAAAATGTTTCTGTTTTGCAAATGAATATGTCTTTGTGAGTTGCTAAACGCGACTATTCAAAGCGTCATTACGATTTGTTGCAGTCCTAATTAACAGCCCAAATGACTTTGTCACGCCACAATTATCACAATTGTAATACATCCATCCAAAAAAAGGCACCTAGTTCAACGCACAAATCCGTAATGCCTGCCCCATTAACAAGAACTACAGCTCAATTCCGCTTTGTGATATTGACGTTGCGGGTATTGACTCGCTGCTGATTGTAAATGTGCCATCTATTGTGCCGGCCTACTGTAAAAAAGAGCATAAAAAGGAGGCCAATTAGAGGCAAGGTTAAGAAATAATAAGCTTGATGGGTCAATAAACACAGGCGCTACAAAAGGGAGGGATGAGGTTAAAACCATGTTGCCTTGAGCCAAAGCATAGTAAACAAGTCCAACTGTTACGGCCCTTGCTCTGTTCGCACTAATTGCCCCATCAACTCATCTTCTCGTGCTTCCCTGGATGCCACCCCCGCCCACTTCACTGGCACTATCACACGGGCCTACTTCCGAACCCCGCCCCCGTGCCCAACACTCAGGTATAAAAGGTCGCGCGGGGGCCGCAAATCAAATTGGATCACATCACATCTTTTCTTGCATCGTCCCGCTAGTGCCGCAGCTCTTGGCTCAGGTGCAAGGGCTAAGGGCCAGCAGTGCAGCCATTTTCATAAGCGACGCTCATAAGCTTAAAAGAAAGAAGCATCTATGGGGGCGCACACTGGGGAGTGCATGAAGGATATGGCTCCATTTGTTTCCCCCAAAGGCCGAGACATGGGGCTCAACCGCATGGGCTTTTTCTGCATGCATTCAACTGATCTATGGCATTATTTAAAAAGGGAATGTCAGAAAGATGTCCTCGGCGTGGGGATGTTTTGGCAGAGCACATAGCAGGTATGAGAAATATGGCAAAAAATTTCACATATTTTTTACAGACTATTATCTTAGCTAGGTATTGATTTGTAATGATCATGACTCATGTAAACTTTGTAATATAGTTTCTCTGAGGTAATGACACTATTTGCTTTCTCTTAGGATTTCACTATCACCATTTCACGGTGATAGTCCTGTGAATCACTCAGAGCATGACGGAGGTTGCTTTATAGGGGTAGGGTAAAGTTGACAGTGGAACATAAGGCTGCAATAAACACAAAGCACTGAAGCCAAAATTAGAAATGGGATTGGGCAATATATTAAGCCAATATTTGCACTTTTTAGAATGTTGGCTTTTGTCTTAAAGCCCCATCATTGACATTTTGTTTGGCCAAGAGCCTGACTTAAAGGATCTGTATCATGCTATTTTAGGCATTCCAAAGTAAAGTATTGGCATTTATATGATATATTGTACCTCTACCACTATGGAGTACTCATTTTTGAGAGAAATATAAGTATTATCTGGGGTCTTTTCTAAACCAGGAAGACAAGACGCTTCGATTCAGTTAACTCCGCCCCTCTCTCAGCTCATTCCACAGTTGCAGTATTATAAATATAAATATCGCTGCAAAAAGTGAAATGACTTCACATAATGCAGTTATAAAGGAGTTGACATGTGCAACACAGTTTCATAAATGGCTAACACACGTTTTGATTGACTCACCGCTCAGCCTGGCCTCCCCATCATCGGGTGTTTACGTTATGGCACCCGCGTTGGTTATAAAAGTGAATCCACTTTGATTCTGGCCAAGGTTCACCGAGCATCCATCAGGTTGGTTGATATAGTCGCTGAATCTCTTCTTTAGGAAGGTTGAATAGTCCTGTTCTTCTCGTAGCTAAACGCGCATCCGTGACATTATCGTTGGGTAAGAAAAAAGTACAGGCTTGTCCAGAGTAGGTTTGAAAAAGCTCCGTCTTCACAAACATGACTTCTGTTCGGATCCTCCAGTGGTGCGTTTGTTTACTCTTCCGGGACAGCACAGACGCGTCGGAGAGTTCCTTTTTTATTTTTTTATTTCTCTCTTACAACAAAAATAATGAAAATGCTGTTTTATAAATTAAAATCAGGCCGTAAGGCATTACATTACAGAGATCTGGCCCTTCCTGTTTGACCCTATGACGAAAAATACGTCAGTCGTTTTCCAGGAGAGGGCGGAGCAGCTGCTCAGAAAGCAGGATTCAGGAAGATTACTTGGAACTGCGTGAATGAAGTCGATTTTGCATGATATAGCTCCTTTAAGAAAACAACGGAAGATCTGTTTGAGCACTAGCAGCACAAGTCTAAAACATTATCTTCAATTCATAAGCAAGGGACATTGTTCTGTAGATATTGGTACCAGTGTTGCCACAGATTACTCGAAAAAGTAATACCTTTGAAAAGTAACTTAGTTAATTTACTGATTACTTAATTTAAGTTACATTACAAGTTACTTTATTAGTTACATTCAAATGATGCCGACAACATCTCCACCGCCTCAACACACTAATGACAAACCCTTTTACCAACACTCACTTTCTTGGAAGTGCATTTTAACTCAGAAAAGTGACGGATTTCCATCTCTCTCCCCGACCAGTGTTTGTGTTTTAGGCTGAAATTGTGACGTTATGTGAGATGCAAAAATTTATTTCTTTTTTTCCAAAGGAAAATGACAAAATAGTAACTCACAGTGATTTGGAAAAGTAACTTAAATCTGATTACTTGTTTAGAAATAGTAACGCGTTAGATTACTAGTTACTGAAAAAAGTAATCAGATTACAGTAATCCGTTACTAAGTAATTAGTTACTGGCATCACTGATTGGTACACAGCTGTCCTTGATATTTGTGGAACACCAATCAAACTAAAATATGTACAATAGACCAGGATGAATGATGTGTGTGCGTGAATAAATGGTGGTGGTCAGAGCGACTGTTGGTGCAGATGTGTGCAGTCGCGACAGCGCTTCTGTCCATCTCCCCCAGGGGAAACTGTACAGGTAGCTACATATTACCACCACCGTGTATGGAGTTCAAATACCCTACACCACAGGTCACTAAATGGCGGACCTCGGTCCGGATCCGGACCCATGCGCCAGCCAGTCCAGACCCGACCCTGAATCCCCTCAGACGAGCGGCTGCGTGTGCTCTCTCTCTCTCCCTCCGACTGCACCAGAGGGTAAACTACAGCCCAGATGAGCAGAAAGAGAAAGTCCTACCTCTTATCTTCATGATACTTTTTACATTTTGAGAAATGGTTTCGGAATGACTGCAATATGGCTGTTAAAAAAAAAGCAGAGGACACCCAAATTAAATATGCACGCGTGATCGTAATACGCAAACAGCTCAGCTGTTTCCCAATCGGCAGCAAGCAGGTCTGAACCTGGTCTAAACCAGGACTAGACCTGGACTAAGGCAGGCCAAAACATGGTCGAAACCAGGACTAAACCACTAAGTCAGGACTAAACCTGGACTAAACTAGGACCAAACCTGTTCTGAACCTGGTCTAAACCAGGACTAGACCTGGACTAAGGCAGGCCAAAACATGGTCGAAACCAGGACTAAACCACTAAGTCAGGACTAAACCTGGACTAAACTAGGACCAAACCTGTTCTGAACCTGGTCTAAACCAGGACTAGACCTGGACTAAGTCAGGACTAAACCTGGTCTGAACCAGGACTAAACCTGGACTAAGCAGGAGGAAACACATCACTGTAAGATATTATGTGCATGTTGTGTATGATAGAGGCTTTGCATTCTGCTATTTAGGAGCCAAAACTTATTTTTAGAGCAAAAAACAATAACAGGATTCAAGTGATTGCATTATTTTCAAATCACAGTCATATAATAATAAAGGCTTAAAAAAAACATAGAACCTTGAATTAACCCCGTATGTTCCAGACCTTTGCTTGACAATTTTCTTTTCATTTCGGACCTTTGTGAAATTGAATTCGTGACCCCTGCCCTACACTGTGTGAAACGCTTGGGGTGGCTTGTGTCATGTGAAAAGCGCATACAAATAAACTTCTGTTCCATTACAATCACCTTTACTGATAATCGGCAACTCTCCTTATTAGCTGCACAGATATGGAAAACAGTAAAATGCACTTAAAACATTTTAAGATATTTGTTTTGCTTGCAAGCTTTCCTAGGTAGGTCAATGCAGGTTGTAAAGGGCTGAAGAGTGGGTAGAGACATTCTGCAATTTGTGTGCTCTTTATTTTTTGAACATTATTGTATCTTTGAAACTTCACTGTGATTTATTAACATTCACATTCAATCTATTTAGCTTGCTGTAAATTAGGGCATGTTTCGCTGTTTACTATTTAATTTCTTTATTGACGCTAAGGTTCATTTATTGTAGTTATATTTGACTAATTGATGTTTTCTTGGCTTTGTTTTATGTCAGGATTTTTTTCCCCTGAAACCTTCGTTCTTTCTAACCACTGGATGGCGAGTTCCCCAATCACTTCCCTCCTACCTGCATACCTGTAGTATAAACAAACTGTTCTGTTTTCCAACTTCTGGATTATAAGATAAATTTAAATGAACTTTGGGAACGGCAAAAACCTACACTGAAACATAACAAGGAAAACAAACCTTAAACTAAACTTTGAACATTGAAACATTGTTTTTTTTTTTCTGTTTTGAATGTTATTTGTTATTTATTAATTATTCCTCCTTACTCAACTATACGATATATAATAAAAAATATCAAACTAAACAAATACCCTTAATATCCAATCCTATAACCCTAGCGTCACTTTTGTACTATTGTAGTGCTATTCAATTAAGATTTTTGGAGGCCACAGGCCAGTGGGCTGGTCATTTGGCGTGCCCCCCACGTCACCAAATGTATTCCTATTTTTGGGATAAATAAACGAAAGATTGACATTAGACATAGAAAAGTTTATTTATAGTCGAGCATTTTAAGCCCCTTTAAAAACCACAGCAAGCAGCAGCAGAGGCAGAAATATATCTCTTACTGTGACTGGCACTTGTTATTTCAGCCCTGTTGGCATTTAAAGGCCTTTCCTTCTTTTACACCAGAAGCACATAGCTACTTAATATGCTTAAACATTAAGGACGTATTTTAGCTCCCGTCATAACTGCTGGACTTAATTCTACCACAGTTCTGACTGTTAATAGGAGCACAGAAAAGGTATTCAGAATTACATGAAATAATTCTGTTTTTAGCAGGTGCAGAGCCATCTCAGTGAGTTTAAGTAAGTGACAGCCTGGTAGCTGCAATAGCGATCGGCCTATTGCGGCCTTATAGGTTATTATTTATTAAGGTCCAGTGGGCCAGACAAAATTGTTTGGCGGGCCGGATCTGGACCCCGGGCCGCCAATTTAATAGGCCTGTTCAATTGCATGCATATTTGCCTACACCAGATAATGTCATCAACTATATTCCAGTTCCACTGTATTCAAAGCTATCACTTTCTCAGACAGAGCAAAATTACAGCCCAGTCTATTTCAAGTAAAAGGATGATTGGACATTTTGAATGATCTGTGCAATGGTTTGGCCTTTTGCAACTAATTAAAATGTTCCCTACTTCCTTCTTCATTTGCAGTGGCACACAAAACCAATCATCTAAACCAATTTGCTTTTACACACCTGATAACCAGCCAGGGGGACTTTTTTAGTAATTAAAAAGACTGTGATAAGACGATATTTTACAAACGTGAAGGAAAAGTCAAAGTAAAGGTCAGTGTGAAATGGGGACGCCGTCTGTGGTCCACAGGTTTAGTTGCAGAGGTCACCTAGGTCTGTTGAGCAGCAGACACACAGCTGCCATTAGACATGTTTACATTCTCTAAAATCTTGAAGCCCCTTGAACAACAATAAGAAAGAGCAGCAAATCACCCGGCGGCATCTGCTCCTGTCCTTTGCCTCCTCTTTTCTCAAAGCAACAAATGTATGTCTCCAGAACATCTTTAAGTCTCCTCTCTGGTCCGTCTCAAAACCCCCTGCCCTGCTTCTTCATATACAATACTTTTACCAATGTATTTCACTCCTTTGCACTTGTCCAAAGCATCTCAATCCGGCCTCTCTGATTTTGTTTCACCGTAACTTATTACACAAAAAACACAGCGCTGAACATTCTATGAGCCAAGCCGTGTAGAGCAGGCGTGAGCCACATACACTAAAGGCAGGTTTTTCAATCCTTAAAGTGCATATGACACATTAGACACAATCTTTGCTAAAACATAGTTAACACAAATCTATTTAAGATTTTGCTAAAAAATGTACCCAGTTTGCGTTAGTTAGACTTGACTTTGGACACTGCCAGGAAGTGACATAGATAGAGGCAAACTATTCTAAACTGTTGCTGTGCCAACCACGTTATGTCACTTTCTGTCAGTAGCTTAAAATTATTATAAATTTCAAATAAAAATAACTTTTATTCCCAACATTTCTTCATTAAAATTGCTGCTTCGCTGAAATAAAATTATAATTATTACTTACAACAGATGTTATGCATCTGAATAAGTCATATTTTCAAAAGCATTAAAATCTGTCATATGCACTTAAAGTAAGCTCTTGCTTCTGTTTTAAGTACAGTAAGTATCTGAACTACAGCTTCTCCATGTTTGCGCTATCTGCAGTAGATGATCAACATTCCTGCAGCCATCAGTCTAAAAAAGATCAATACAGGGAGGGGTTCTGACAACATCCCAATATTTCAAAGCCCAAGGCCCTTGCTCAATAAATATTGATTTTGCTGCGCAGTTTGATAAAATATTTCAGAGTAATGGACCTTGTCACTACTAAACAATAAAGTTCAGCATTTTCTTTTAAGATGATTCTTATAAAACTGCCATATAATCGATACAGAAACACAAGCTCCAGCCCCCATCTGAGAGAGAAACATTAGCTCATACATTCATCTAAAACCCAACTGTATTAAATATTTGACAAAATATTTCACAGCAACAAGATCTTTCAGGATGTCTTACCTATTACCTATAAGATGTAGCCTGACAACCCAAAGTACAGTCTTTTCCTATTGTACACAAAGACTAGCCAGGGATCTCATCTTATCTCCCTGAGTTCAAAGGAGCTTGGATGACAAGCAGATTATCCAATCAGAGAAATGCATGGCCCATCCGTATTAAAACAAACGGCTTACATGAGTGAAATAGAGTGAATAAAATGAGCTATGAGGAGTAAGAAACAGCACCAAATTCAGCCAAACAGGCGGAGCACCAAACGCTGTTAATTAATAATGAGAGAAGTTCTTAAGTCCACACACAAGGTTGTCTTCTGCCAAAAAAAAATTGTACTGGGTACACTTTCATATTTTTACCTGAGCAACGGACCAGCACTTGTCCTTCCAGTGTCAATAACATTAGTACAATATAGCCTATTAAAACATGCATGTGCTCCAGCTCTTGGAGTGGGACACACTTTTGAATTCATTTATGTTTTTGAGTTACAGTGCATCCGGAAAGTATTCACAGCGCTTCACTTTTTTCACATTTTGTTATGTTACAGCCTTATTCCAAAATTGATTCAATCCATTTTTTCCCCTCACAATTCTACACATAACACCCCATAATGACAACTCATTACAAATAAAAAACAAAAAAATTACATGTACATAAGTATTCACAGCCTTTTCTCAATACTTTGTTGAGGCACCTTTGGCAGCAATTACAGCCTCAAGTATTTTTGAATATGATGCCAAAAGCTTGGCACACCCATCTTTGGGCAGTTTTGCCCATTCCTCTTTGCAGCACCTCTCAAGCTCCATCAAGTTGGGTGGGGAGCGTCGGTGCACAGCCATTTTCAGATCTCTCCAGAGATGTTCAATCGGATTCAAGTCTGGGCTCTGGCTGGGCCATTCAAGGACATTCACAGAGTTGTCCTGAAGCCACTTCTTTGTTATCTTGGCTGTGTGCTTAGGGTCGTTGTCCTGCTGAAAGATGAACCGTCGCCCCAGTCTGAGGTCAAGAGCGCTCTGGAACAGGTTTTCATCCAGGATGTCTCTATAAATTGCCGCATTCATCTTTCCCTCTATCCTGACTAGTCTCTCAGTTCCTGCCGCTGAAAAACATCCCCACAGCATGATGCTGCCACCACCATGCTGCACTGTAGGGATGGTATTGGCCAGGTGATGAGCAGTGCCTGGTTTCCTCCAAGCATAACGCCTGGCATTCACGCCAAAGAGTTCAATCTTTGTCTCATCAGACCAGAGAATTTTCTTACTCATGGTCTGAGAGTCTTTCAGGTGCTTTTGGCAATTTCCAGACGGGCTGCCATGTGCCTTTTACTAAGGAGCGGCTTCCGTCTGGCCACTCTACCATACAGGCCTGATTTGTGGATTGCTGCAGAGATGGTTGTCCTTCTGGAAGGTTCTCCTCGCTCCACAGAGGAACGCTGGAGCTCTGACAGAGTGACCATCGGGTTCTTAGTCACCTCCCTGACTAAGGCCCTTCTCCCCCGATAGCTCAGTTTAGATGGCCGGCCAGCTCTAGGAAGAGTCCTGGTGGTTCCAAACTTCTTCCATTTACGGATGATGGAGGCCACTGTGCTCATTGGGACCTTCAAAGCAGCAGAAATGTTTATGTACCCTTCCCCAGACTTGTGCCTCGAGACAATCCTGTTTCGGAGGTCTACAGACAATTCCTTTGACTTCATGCTTGGTTCGTGCTCTGACATGCACTGTCAACTGTGGGACCTTACATAGACAGGTGCCTTTCCAAATCATGTCCAATCAACTTCATTTACCACCGGTGGACTCCAATGAAGCTGTAGAACCATCTCAAGGATGATCAGTGGAAATAGGATTCACCTGAGCTCAAGTTTGAGCTTCATGGCAAAGGCTGTGAATACTTATGTACATGTGATTTTTTAGTTTTTTATTTGTAATAAATTTGCAAAAATCTCAAAAAACTTGTTTTTATGTTATGGGGTGTTATGTGTAGAATTTTGAGGGAAAAAATTGATTGAATCAATTTTGGAATAAGGCTGTAACATAACAAAATGTGAAAAAGGTGAAGCGCTGTGAATACTTTCCGGATGCACTGTACATTAACAGGGTATCTACAGGGGTGGACAAGTCAAAATTAAGACTTTTTAAGACCTTTTTAAGACCACAAAATCTAAAAAAAAATACCTGTTTTAAAAGTGCAATTAAAATTATTTCAACTTTACTACTTTATAATTAATTATCTTAATTATTTGTCATTATATTATTATTAGGCAACAATGTAGTCTAGGTTTATGTTAACAAAAATTATGCTGTCCTGCTTAATTCTTTGTCGTTTGATGAACAAACTGAGGAAACGTGTTTCTAAAGTAACGGGACTCATGTTTGCGCTTTCACTTTCCTTTCTGTTACGCTGAACAGAGTGGAGCATGTTAGCTTTGTGTTTGCATCCTGAGCCAGTTCTGGCTATTTTCGAACATTTGGGCAAACTTTATTGAGAATTACGCAGTTCGTTACCTTGACTTGGACATTTACAGCAAAGGATTATCTCCAAGATGTTGTTTCATGTTGGATGTATCGGCGCCTTTTGCTGCCCCACGACAAGATTAGCATGATGGACGTTCATTAGCGACAATAACAACTTCGTCATCTTTTGGATACCTAAAGTGGTCCCACTCAGCTGACTTCAATCGTTTTTTGGGTGGATGAGAAAGATGGAGAGCGTCTTTCTGCCTCTTTTTAAACAAAATTGTGAGTCAAACACATGTTCATTTTTAAGACCAATTTACCATGGATTTAAGTCCAAATAGGCAGAAGTTTAGACTTTTTACGGCCTTAAATTTCGATTCTTGAATTTTAGACTTTTTTAGACTTTTTAAGCTTTCAGCTTTCTTTCAGGGGCCCCAGTCCCTTAATTCCCCCCTCAGCTCCGCCCCGTGTCCCAGCTTCAGCTTCAGTTTATGAGCTTTCAGCTTGACTGCACCGTGCAGAGATAACACTCAAGAGTCAACACTACACAGTCCTTGGGTTTTCAGCGGAATAATAACAACGTACAGAGGTCGGAAATATTGGCCATTTGTTTTTTGATGATTGTCTTTTGCAAAGTTCCATCAAATACAGACTAATTAACCAGCACGTCTGCTCTGCCCACGTGCACCTCCAACATGGTGTGTCGGGCAGGAGAGAGCGAGAGAGCGAGAGAGCGAGGGGAGATACAGACTCTCTCTGAAGTGTTTAGAGGAGGGAAAACAATCTTGTAAAGTTTGTGCGGGAGTTAGCACAAACGTGACAAGAGGCTTTGCTCAATTTGTAGGAGGACATTAGGTGATCCTGCAGGATTTCTAGAGGCTAATGGCATATACCGGTGTGTTATGAAGACTGCTCTACTGATGCACTGCAGATAAACAGCTGGATCGTCCTAAGATTGAACAGTGGAAATTTGGTGAGTAAAGTTCTAGTGGTTCCTGCACTCAAAGAGAAAGTGCTTTTATGTACAGGTCTACAGGCTCGTGTGGCAGCAACAGATCATCGTTTGGTGTAAAGGTTGCACTTTGAAGGAATAAAAATGAAATCTATTAAATGACAAAACTCAAAAAAATATCAATAAAGGTCAAATGTTATGATTCATGTTTATAGCCGGTACAAAGTGGTTAAATTTTTTTGGCTGGCATTACATGAAAAATGTAATGAAGGTAATCTTTTTTATTCCAAACATATCGCTTTGATGGATGAATGAATAAGCGATCTTCTCCCTGGCTCCATTGACTCACTGATTGGCATCAAAACACACAGACTCAATTAGCCACAACCCAGATGAACCCGAGCGCCTTCATATGTAAAGGGGGAGGGGGGAGACATATCAAACGCAGCCAGCAAAGTTACTGTCAAGTTTGTCAAGTTCCCAACCCCACCCCTCCACACACACGAGATGATAGCCAGTAACCATGGGAACATCTGCGCAATCCATGTTAATTGGCTGAAATGATTCTGACAGCGCTCCCTACTTTGACTAAGACCTCCTCCGATCCATCCGCACGACAAGTCCAACCCAATTAGGAGCCTTTTTAGGGAAAGGAAGAATAAATGATAGTAAGGGGGAAGAAAGACTGAGAGATTGATGGATGAGGAGGATCAGAAAATGAGGGAAGGCTGGAGATGAGAGGTGCTTGTACTCACGATCCACACAATCAGCGTTCTAATTTTTAAACAAAGGAAGTTCTATAAATCTTTCATGCACCGCTGAATAAGTTATGTTCTGCGTGTGTGTGTGTGTGTGTGCGTGTGTGTGTGCACGTTTGTCCCCCCTCACCCCATCTCTACTCATGTGTGTGTGCTCGTATGTGAGCTATAGATTCAAACTATGAATATTCCTGATTAAATGGGTAAACATATGTCATACAATCAAATTTGAAAAAAAGTTGTGAATATCAAAACGATTTAAAAAATAAACAAATGAGTCGTGCAACAGCTTTTGTAATTATGATTAGCCTGCTATCTTGTCTACATTGGGTTGACAAAAGTGTTATGGCCGTATCTACTGTATTTGTCTGCAGCAGACTAAATGGAAAGTACGATGATACTAAACTTTTGTGTTGAAGGTGAACTGACTATTCACTAAAAGCTGATTTATTTGTTCCATTACCGGCCATTTCATCAAAATCTATCAACAAATGCAAGAGCAAGAGCCATAAACAGATTGAGGAGTGTCAGACAATGTCAGACCTTTGCTAGACACACAACAATCTTAAATAATATTATTGAACTAACTACAAAAAACTGTTGTGGATTTGGTGAAAAAAATATAAAATAAATAAATGCAATCATTGGAAATGAAACTTACAGTACCTTATCTAACTTGCATTTTCTTCTGAGCCATTTACAAATGAAAAGCAACTACCCTCTCTCAACTAAAGTAGCTAGCTTTTTGCAATAACCATCTTTGAGTTATGTCTGGTATTACTGAGCCAAATAACTTACATTCAAAAATGTAGACAGCCATTAAATAAGTATTTCAATTTTTCATTTACAGAGCACCAAGTTTCCATTGTAAAAGATAAAAAAATGGGAATTGATGTAGCCTTGACAAATTACAAGAGAAAGTTACATAAGAGTCAAATCCCTTGTTGTTTTCGTTCAAAGGAGAAACTGGTGAAATAGAAGGCAGTGCTGTAGGGAGAAGAGACATGATGCTGTAAACACGCTCCGTAGAGGAGAGGACTGTGAGGCTGAGTGCAATGAAATGGAAGGAGACGGCAAATTAATCCCTAATACTGTGTACTCAGTGCAAAAGAGGCAGAAGAGAAGATGGGGTCACTTCGAGAGAGACGGGAGCACAGCTGATGGGAGAGCCCACCCCCAGTGTGCTCACATTAATGTCCCTGTCCAACATGCCCAGCCACGTTACAGCCCCCGCAGATCCCTCGCCATAAGAGTAATAAGCACACACAACACTACTCAGTGCAGCGTGGTGTAAATACTGCACGTATAGGAAGCGACACATGCCAGTAAGTGCGGAGAGAGTAGAGCACAACGACCCACAGTGTAAACAGTACAGTGAGCGGAAGTAAGCGAGCCGTTGGGGCCGAGTTACTCTGTTTCCAAGCAACCAGGTGATTCCTCTAAAGAGCCTCTCCATGGGAGATTCCCTCGTCTGTGTGAGGGCATTCACTCGTGTGTGCGTGTGTTTCTAAGAGTGTTGGCTAACTTAGTGCTGACATGCAGAGTAGCATTTTCACAGATGCCACAGCAGGCTCCCGAGCTGCATTTGTACTTTCTTCTCCTCTTGGTGTAGCCCATAATTTATGTATTTATATTTTATAAACTACAGAGTGCTGATGATGGAAAATACAGACAGAGACAGCACAGCACCACACACAGCCACATACACACTACAGCCACAAGCAGAGAAGATTCAATTTGGAAGGCTTGACAAATCCCTGAGGTGCTGCTGACGTTTATGCCAGCATCAGAGTATTCATAGCCACTCACACACCCTGACTCCTGATAAACGCGCTCACGAACTCACACCTTGTGTCTGCTGGAGGAGAAGAGTCTGAGAGACAGGAGACTGTGAGGTGAGACAATAAAGACAGAGGCAGCCAGGTTCGGAGGTGACGTGACATTTCACTTTTGTGACGGCTTGTGTCCGCAAATGTGGGCCAGAAACAATGCAGCTGACAGCCCCGTGTAACTCTGGAGATTCATTAGGGCTCGTCACTATGGAAACCTCCAATCAGGAAAACATTTTAGACATCTTTTTCTACAATTAATGGGCCCAAAGAAATACCTGAGGTGCTCTGCTCCCACATACACACTGACCTCCGCGTGTCCCTTGTGTTTAGACGTTACATAAACAGCTCCACACTGTTTGGTGGAGGACCTACAGTGTGAGGAAGCCCAGAGCTCCAACACAAACAGACATTGTGTCTCTGACACACAGTGCTTAAGGTGAAGGATATGGGTGGCAGACGGCTCGCAGGCACCAGGAGCGGGGCGGGCTGTGCTGGGTTAGAGCCAGGAGGACCACTGGGGCCAGAGAGGGATAGGGCAGCTCCTCCTTCTCTTCCTTCTCCAGGTCCTTGTCCAGGGGGTGCTCCTGCTCCAGCTGCCCGTCCTCTCTTTCCACAGACACATGCACGTGGTCCCCCTCCTCCTCCTCGTCACCCTCCTCCTCTGCGGGCCCACGCTGCTGCTCATGAGGCTCTGGGTCCTGGCTCTGGCCCGTCATGGCTGTGCTGGGGGCAGCCTGAACCTAAAAGAGGGGTAGCTTACTTTAGTCATGGGGTGACTATCCCGATGTTTCAAATACCTGTTTTGTTTTTCCCTTATAAAATGAATGGATAAAAAGATACAAAGGGAAGTTAATACATGAACGATAAACCCTTAAAGCACCACATTGTGCAGCAGCTGTAAAAGAAGACACTAGTTATACAATAAAAAAACAGTCCCTTTCAAGGAGTAAGTCATCATCATTATCACCATCATTTCATTGCAGTCCAAACCAGCACTTGTCCTCAGCCGACAAAGACACACAGATGAATCAGCATAACTGGATTTAAGGCTCAGCAGCAGTGAGTCAATGTGGACCATGTTGGGATGATCCACAAAAGGTTATTGCAATATGTATGGACTGAGTAACTCTGGTCATTTTCATTTGTCATCTGTGGCACATCTGCAGCTCCGCGATGCTCCCTGATCACATGTTTCAGCTCTCAGTGCACTTAGCCACATTGCAATTACATTAATATCATAATTCCATCTTTTAGCCCTATCATAATCTGCAAAACCTCTGTAATCAAAAGAGGAAAAAACTGCCTTATTCAATCAATTTGTCAAGTTATGTAATTTCAGACATGTGGAGATGATTCTGATCGCTTAAGAGAAATAGACTCACTTTACAAAGAATTAAAGTAGCCATTCAAATTGCAATTTACATTTGGCTGTGATTAATCAGGCAGCCTTTTCCCCTTCTTTCCCAAATCGTTACTGTACTTACTCAACATAAATGGATTATGCTTATACATAATCCATTCATGCTTATACAGCAAGGAACAGAGGTTCCTTGCTGTAAAGCGCTTTGAGTGCCTAATGTAGGTGGAAAAGCGCTATATAAGTTGAGACCATTTACCATTTTTTGAACATGAAAAATACTGGTGATGAGAGCATTTCGTTCGTTTCATGTAGATGGTGCACACACAGAGTACAAAAGAATTCTGATTCAATATGTTGCAAGACCTTTGTACGTCTGCTTTGTCCAAGTACAGTATGAACCCACTGCTAAAGTTCTCATCTTGCACGAGCTTCTGCAGTGGCCAAAAAGACAGTTTCTTCATTACTGTTTGTCTGTTTTTTTGTTGTTGTTGCAATTTTAGCACTGACAGGTGGCAAGTGAACACTCTGTCTTCCAGGTGGATGTGTTTATAAGCAGTTCAAATGGACAAGGGGTTTTCACAGGCATTGTGGTGAAGCTTGTTGTGTCGTGTTGTCGATCCTTCAGATTGACAGACATTTCTTCAGAGCTGCACAATATTGATGATTTGATAACAAAGATGTGAGGGTGTGTTTACTTTCACTTTGTTCTTGTTTTTGTTTTGTATTACATTTAAAAAAGATTAATTAATAATTGTAAAGGATATTATCAATTGAGAGGAGGCTGAAATATGAACTGCTAAACTAAGGATGAGCAAAATGTTGTAGGACCCCAGGGAGACAGGATCTTTTGTTATTTGGAAAGGTTGTGCTGTATTTGTGATTTGCTAATTGCAGCCATTCCAAACGTGATTGTGATTTGCCATCAACTGCAGCAACCACATCTCTGGGTGTAGAAGCCATATACACCTCCGACCACTGGGTGGCATGGTAGGTTTTTATGTGTAGGTACCTCCCACTACTTAAGTGGGCCAATTATGAGAACCAGGTGTTACAGAGTGTGGAGGTACTGTCTTTTGACCGTGTCAAGAAAGAAAGCTATGGCAAATAAAGGACATTTGTCAAACTATTGGAGTATTTTGGACTTCTATGGGAGGAGGCACGCGTCAGAAACCCATTTACACTTTGTAATCAAGTGGCTTTGTGGCACAGGGCTACCTGGCTGCTACACTGGGTGTCAAACAAATAGATCTGGCCACAGTTAAACACAGGTAGCTATTAAGCAAGGTGCAAACAAGCTCAGTGCAGACAACAGAAAGCAGTAGGATCCCTTTGTGATACGGTAATCCCACAGCTGTGCTTCTGAGCGATGACAAGAGGTCATTACGGCTGATGCTTTTAATCCAGACGGGCTTTAAACAATCTGGACGCACAGAGAGAAAGTGGCTTTGGCTGCGCCGCTGCGCTCTAGTCTATGTGTGGATACATGGGAAATAAAGACTGACATTACCAGGGCTCTGTACTTAAGGTGATTCGGTAAAGTTGAAGCTTTTAGACTTATTACACTTGATTTGTGATTAACATGAAGTTGAATACCGGCCATGTAAAGGGCAGCTGGCTCTCATTGTAACTACTGTTGTCTTTTCTAACCAATAATGTTGACTTGGTCATTCTTTTATCACAGTCTGCAAACATGTTTTCACAGCCTTTTTCACACAATCTTTCAATTATTTTAGGCACTTCTTTTATAAATAGCAATACTAATCCAGCCAGTCATTGGCTTACTTGCAGACTGCTCTCATACTAGGCTTAGTCAAGTATCTTTGGATTTCTGACAGTTTATGACATAACTAGTACTCACATACATGCAATGCAAACGGTATCTTTTGAAAATTGTGCTTCTTGGAGTAATTTTGACACACTGTCATTTTTGCCCCTACTTGCGTAATACCAATTTAAAATATCATACTCTTACTTGAGTAAAAATGTGTTTAAACGTTAAAGTGACAAAGGCTTATTGTGTAAAATATATGGAACTTTTATAATCATTGTATTGGTGTTGCTTGGACTTTCAGATTAAGTAACAAAAATAACATGAATCTGACATCACACTGAAACAGTTACTCAGTACTCGAGTAGTACTTTTTTAAATACTTTTTTACTCTGGCTTGAGTATTCATTTGGATGACCACTTTATACATCTACTTAAGAAAAAATGTGTTCATTATTTTAAAGTAACTACTCTTACTTGAGTAAATATTATCTGGACATGATGGACAATGTTTTCCTTTAGGAACTTGAAATAGGCTTCTTTCACCCCCTCTACTGGCCCCAGTGGGGAGTGAAGCCTGTTGACCTATAGCAGCATGAACAACTTTAGAAAGTTGGAGAAGCAGCTCCTCATTTTAAAGCAGTACTAAGTAACTTGTTTACCTTAATAAATCATTTCCATAGTCCCTCTGGGGGTAATACATGTGTTAATGGGATGATTGGGGGGTCTTTCATCTCCCCCCGGTGTCTCTGACCAGAAATCCACAATTGCAACTTGACTTCCACCAGGTAGGTGTCACCAATACACACCAATGGAATCACGAGGAAGAAGCTAACAGGGGAACGCATTCCCCTAAAATTCAGTTTTTCAGGGTAAAGGATCCAGGAAATATTTAGGAGGATCCGGCAAAGATTTTATCTGATGTAATGGTGTTTAATGAGAGTGTTCCGGCAAATGTTTTGGCCTGTTCCCCGAATCCATCACATCAGACCAAAAACTAGGAATTTACAAATTAAGCACTGCCTCGCTCCTTTTGTCTTTTCTGTCAGCGTAGTATTTACTCTCACGGACAATTAAAAACGTTTTAAAAAACGCAACACGCTACGACACCTGCAGTGACGCTTATGGTCTCTAAGGTGCACAAGTTACTTAGTACTGCTTTAAGTGTCTAGGTAGAGTAAAGCAACAAATAATTTGTAATTCTCAAGGAGACATTCCCAGATTAAAGGATTACTCACTCGAGTGTAATATCATTAAACATAATACTATTCTTTCATAACAACGCGTCAACAAAATAGTTCATTTAGATTTCTGTGGAACTAATTAATTAACAGCCAACCAAAGCCTCTTTTAAAAGTCTCAAAGACTACCCTCTGGGTTCATTTCTAAAGGCTTTCACCAGTCTTGATATTATTCTTTGATAACCTGTCCATCTGTGAGAGTGCATCTCTCCTTCCTCTCTTGTTCCCACAGTTTTTTTGTTTTAGTTTTTCCTTAAACAGAGGTAGGGTCTAAGGACGGGAGACGCCCGGGGCAACTACATCCACTGCCTCACTGTCGACTGTTCACCAAACATGATTGTTTCAGATCTCATTGTTGTTTATCAAATTGTTCTTCTTGATCATAACAGCACTTTCTGTGAAGCCCTGTGAGGCGACTGCTGTGGTATTACCAGGTTCTGCAAAAATACACTACTGTTTTAATTCCATGTTGTATCTTGTTATGTACAGTATCTTGTCAATAAATACAAATGAAAACGTTTGTGTATTTGAATCTTTCTCAACTTTTGTTTGCTGTGATAAGTAAAATCACATAATTGGGTTGTCAGACTAAAATGTTTCAGCAAAATGAAGCTTTAAAACAGATATAGACCATGTGACTAAGCCTCATTGTCACGAGTCCACAGTAGGTGCACCGTGTGCTTGCTCCACTGCTTATTGATCCCCTGAGATCCCGGTGTATTCCAAAGCTACCAGTTTGTTTTTGAGTTGACTTGTTTTCAGACTAATGGAAGAAACACTAAACAATAGAAGTCTGGGCCAATCATGGCTCTGCCCAGACTCTCCCTTCAGTGTTGCCTCACAAAAGGAGAGCTGGCGGAAAGAGCAAGTTTACAAACCTGGGAGGACTGTTCAATACCTGGTGTAGACTAAATGACTAAATCTGCCAGCATCCTTCTCCACTTCCATTACGGGCACGAAGCCTTGTGTGAAGCGCCCCGGGCCAATCAGTTGAAGACGTTTTGTTGTTACTCAAAAGTAGCTATTGGGTGCACATCAATTAAACGAGACAAACGCCACTATTATAAGCAACTGGAGTCTTTCCAAAACATTTTTGTCTTCAAGGGCTTTCAGTTACTGCCACATCGAGATTAATTTTGCTGTTGTGAAGAGAACCTGATAGAAATCAGCTCTGAAATGTAATAACGTGAAAATGTCAGCCTGTTCATACTGTACATACATGCGTCACAGATGCAGAAATTAACCAACTGTCAAAGCGGACTTTTACAAGCCAACAAAAGAGACCCCTAATAGGCAAACAGAATGAATAGGTCATATCCTTCATAAAGCCAAATAATAGTGCCTTACTTTAAGCAAGCAATTCCTGGTAACCAATTAACAAGCTGTTAGTCTAATTGCAACACAATACAATAGAAAAGTCTGGACAATTTAGCCCGTAGCCTTTTGTATTGTTAACAACAAAAATGTGACACATACATCATCGTCAAGTTGAGAAACAATTTCAAAGACATCATTTCATCGCATAAATGAATTCTCTCATTTCTCAAAGACCCTTCGTCACTAACAAAAGGCGACATCACGGAGCTGGATATTTTCCACAGAGCTACATCATTTCCACAAGCCAAAACCCGGGACATCAAAGCTTTTAAAAGTAAGGAACAATTTGAGACAGAAGGGGTGAAAAAAAAACTTGTTCAGCGGCTCTTACCGGGGAGCGGCGTCCATCCAAAGGCGTCAGTCACTCCGGGTCCGCTGTGCGCCCTGTGCTCCCGGAGCCCTCCATCTGAGAGCCGTCCGCCGCTCCTCTGCCTCCTCCTCCTCCCCGCGCAGATATCCAAACTCACTTTTATAGTGAGGAAAACTACAGAGAAAAAATGGGCTGAGACACCACACAAGTTTCCCCAAACGCCGGAAAGTGAGTACAAGAGAAAAGAGCAGTTCCCCTCTCATCCGCGTCCTCTCAGTCCTCTCATCCGCGGCTGGACGCGTCTGCAGAGTCAGGTAGCGGAGTTGAGGCGCACCGGGGGTGAACAATGTGTAAAGCCGCCCACAGAAGAACACACCGGACACGGGCACGGTGCTCCTTCATAATAACACGACTTTGTCCCGGAAGTCTCCTGAAACGAGAGTGCCTTTGACTGAAAGCACAAAACAATAGGTATCTATAGGTATTTGTCTCCAGTAAGCAAAGTGACGCATTTAGCCAAGTTGAAGTTAGCTTAAACTTAGGCTAGCTGCTTCGAAGTTAAATTTAAACTTAATAATTAATGAGGATGACAATTGTGTCCGTAAGAAATTACCAATGTACTAAGTCCATGTATTCCATAACAACCCGCACGATTTAAAATATCTGGAACTTACTTTTTAAGCGTTTATCTCCTGTGCTTATTTCTATCACTTTGGGCTTGCAGCGCACGAGCCTCATCATTTGGCGCGTGTAACTTCCCAATAATGCACCCTGGCATCACGGCGTTTAAATGTGTTATTTATTTTGTATTTATTTATTATGTGATAAATAAGGCTCATAAACATTACTTATAAATTATATCATTATGCCACATTAAAAGGCAATAGTTTGTTTTTACTCCACACTATAAAATAATGTCAAAGGCTAGCTAGTTATCACACTCTTGTGGTAGGCTGACTGAAGAATTAAAAAATATGACTTATTATAAAATATTACTGTAATCACTGAGGGTCTTCTACCATTTTCATATCTAAATAGTTTTCCTCAAAACATACAACATATACACCATTTTTTTACTAGGCTTCTTGGAAAAAGGCTTATTCAAATTTGACGAGACTTATTGGATAACCATTCAGCAACAAGAACCAGAAGAATATTTTGTTTAAAATGGCTAGCCTATTTTAACTTGTGTACTCTTCATTTGTGTCCCTCCTAAGTCTTAGCCCAGAGGGAAGCTTGCTCTAACGGTGAGCTTGCCCACTAAACCCTATGACTTTGTGTTCCAAATGTTCTGCTATTCATCTCATGTTTCCCAATTGCATTATTTTGAAATATTTGACTGGGTAGGTTCATACTTTATGCAGGATAACTTGACAGTGAGGGAACGAGTCACGGCAGCCTCCCCAGCCCCTGCCTCGCACGCAGCATGTCCCAGCCCATCCCAGTAGCCCTCTCTTTTTTGTGCCAGCAGTTACCTCAGCAGCAGCGGGAGAAGGAGGAGCGGGGCCGCGGATGCAGACAGGGAAAGAGAGGAGGAGGCGGGGGTGCTGTCACGGAGGAGATGATGCTCCACAGTCCCACTCAGCGGGGGAGTGCATTCTCACTAAACACTGAAAAGGTGTGGCTCAGCTCCAAATCAGCTTATGTCATGTTAACTGTGGAGTGAAGGGAATTACCAAACACTGCACCAGTGCTATTGTATTTCTACCGTATACAGGGGAGATTTATGATTTATTTCCCTGTAAGGGATATTGTCTCCTTACAGTATTTCTAATGGTAAGCAGCAATAACAATTTTACAGTAAAAAAGCATCAGATACATATAAAGTATCAGATGGATTAAATGAGACTATAGCACAGCACGAGGCCTATTACTGCATTCCTAAAATAGTGCTGAGACGATCCAATGCTCATTTTTCTTGGGGCTCCGTGAGCTTCCCTACGGGTCCCGTTGGCTGTCCCTGGTCCCCACTTTGGGATCTAATATTAGCTCAGCAGAATACAGTAGGTCTAAGCAAACAGCTCTCAGACAGGGAACCCACTCTCCAGAGGACTTTTAATATCTGCATACGGCATCCCAATTTTCAGGGCTTGTTTGGAATGATTTGTTTAAACAGTGTGCCCCTAAAGAGACACTGTGTAGCTCCAGCGCTCATTATGCCCTCGAAATATTCAATACTTACAGTAATGGGGCCAAGTTTAGAATAATGTAAGCTAGAGCTGAAAGATGCAACAGAATTGACATCGCAACACAGTCTATAAATCGCAAAAGTTGCAACTATTTAGGTAATAATATCCTGTTTTCATGTGATCCTGTTAGGCATCTTGATTGTTGAAATACACAATCTTAATTTAAGCAGCATGTTTACCAATTTTTGCCTGGACTGAACATTATCTTGTGAAATTATCATTATTACAATATCAGTTAAAGCAATCCATTTCTCAAGAAGCTGAGGCAGATCACAACAAAAAGGTTTCACAATTTTAATTTTGTGTTTTTTCTGACTTTCTCTTTTCAAGGACACCGTTTTAGGCACAAGTTTTTTGTAATAAATAAATAAATAAAAGCTTTAGTCTGTGAAGAGTCCCTGTCAGACACGGTAATGTGGTAACAGGCCAATAAAGTAATAACGATTTCACTGCATTGTTTCACTACAATGTTTAATGTGTTGATGTGAAAATAAAATCAGATTGATGTATTCTTACCATATTGGCTGAATGTATTACATTTGTGAACGATTTTTATCTTTTCAGGCCAGTATTGTCATAACGTATCACATTATCAGCCTATAAATCATGATTACGTTATTGGCTCAAAAGTGTCATTACCTTACTGGCTTGTTATTACATTATCGGTTCCTACAGTCCCTTTTTGTAAGTTTTAGACTATGGGGGGAGAAAATTTCCCTTTGGGGACCACCAATGTTTGGTATAGTTTTATTTAAACAGCATGGGAAAATACCATAAGTGTGGTCTACAATAAACATACTATGTGACAGGCATCAAACGCCACTGCTTATTGATTCAAAAATGTTCAGTGAGGCATGATGTAATACTAAGCAATGGAAAATATACAGTCACAATTTTCCTTCTGTTTTCATCATTTCACAGTACTAACATCATTCTTTATTTTTTGATTGAAGATAAAACACGAATCATCATGTGACGGCGGCTTGGTGTTAAAGTGCTTGTCCATCCTGTTTCCCTTTTACCGCAATTCTCTAAAATCTTAGAAAAGGTTTTTAACTCTAGACTCGACAGCTTTATCGAAAAGTGTAATTTACTCTCGGACAATCAGTTTGGTTTTAGGAACAATCACTCAACCTCACACGCGCTCTTTGATATAACTGAAGAAATAACTAATGCTGTAGATGACAAGAAATATGCAATCGGATTATTTATTGACCTGAGTAAAGCGTTTGATACAATAAACTATGATATATTAATTAATAAACTAGAACTTTATGGGATTAGGGGGGTAGCTCTACAGTGGGTCACCAGTTACTTAAAAAATAGAAAACAATGTGTGAAAATCGGTGATTATCAGTCGAGTTGTCGACAAATTGTCTGTGGTTTACCTCAAGGTTCTATTCTGGGCCCAAAATTGTTTAATATGTATATTAATGACATTTGTAACACATCTGAAGTACTTAAATTTATCTTGTTTGCTGACGATACAAATATTTTTGCATCAGGAGACGACTTGCAACAGCTGTGTCGGATTGTTAACTTGGAACTCAAAAGTGTCAACAAGTGGTTCAAACAAAATAAATTATCTCTAAACCTGAGTAAAAGCAAAATGATGATATTTGGCAACTGTAATTCCAATGCTCAGGAAGCGATTCAGATAGAGGGTGTTGTTATCGAGCAAGTGCATGAAATCAAATTCCTTGGGGTGATTATTGATGACAGAATTACTTGGAAATCTCACATTAAATATATATCTACGAAAATTTCTAGAAGCATTTCAGTAATTGCAAAAGCAAAGCACATTTTAAACATCAAAGCTCTACATACCTTATACTGTTCTCTGATTTTGCCCTACTTATATTATTGTACTGTGGTTTGGGGTAGTACTTATAAAAACACAGTTAAACCAATAATATTGTTGCAAAAAAGAGCTATCCGAGTAATTCATAAAGTTGGGTTTTTGGACCACACAAACTCATTATTTTTAAAATCAAAGATCATGAAGTTTTGTGACATTGTTGAGTTCCAAACTGTACAAATGTTATTCAAAGCAAGGTATAAATTGTTACCAAACCAAATACAAAGAAGGTTCCAAGAACGTACTGGTCGTTATGAATTACGTGATGAATTAAACTTTAGGATTCAGAAACATAGCACAACTTTGAAAAGTTTTAGCCCAACAGTTAATGGTGTACAATTGTGGAATAAACTGGAGATGGAATTGAAACGATGTCCAAACATCAACCTGTTCAAATATAAATACAAACAAAAGACTTTTGAAATATACAGACAAGAAGAAATGCGTTGCCACTAAGGGGAGCAGTGGGATCAATTATGTGTATTTTTCCTCTATATTCAAGGAAGAGTGTTGCTGCTTGGAACGGTTGTCATTCTATTGCTCAAATTCACAAACGGAGAATTAGGGTTGGCAGGTTATGGATCTGTTGAGAGGGATCCTCCCAACGGGCTCTAAACCTTGTCTTTTAATGCACCACTCAGCATAGGAACATATTCTACAAAATCAGCTGTTAGGGCAGCTGTGTGGGGGTTTGTTGAAGGGGAGTTACTGCCCTCTTCAACTTGCTCACTCTCTGGCTTTTTAATGCACCACACTGTGCAGGGCTTTCATCATACTTCACATATAAATCAATTAAATAAATTATATAATAATGATGATGATAATTAAACCCAAATTAAAATTATACTGAGAATGGTAATGACAACTGGAAAGTATCAAGATCTCAGATTATAATATCTATTAATGTACCTTTATACCATAAAAGTAACTCTGTAATCACGGGTAAAAATATGCAAGCAATATATTAAGTAACAAATTTTTTTGACTTGCTTTGTATTAGACATCGTATATGAAACTAG